>OX459035.1:43007272-44342808 GCA_949775005.1 Orthosia gothica
ATATATATGTCGCCGCGTAGGCGTGAATTTGCTAATTTATTATCCTAATTAATAGTAATTAGTAATTTTAAGTGTCAATGTCTATTTAAGTTGGGTTTTGAGTTCAGCGCCATCTATTGGCTCACTGTGGAATCAGTATTGATTCATAATTCATATGCTAATTTCAATGTTTAATTAATACGAGATGTTTAAATTAAACAGGAACACTTATTGTAGGACTTTTGGATTTGTTCTCATTTTAACTATTGCACATTTGACGAAGTAAATGTGTTTCATTATGTTATTCTTATTAAGTTGTCAAACAATGGCGGATGTTATAATTTCTATGACCAATAACCAGATTTAATAATTTAATACGAGAACTAAACAAATTTGAGTAAATGATTAAATACTAAGAAGTCATAAGACTATTTTACACAGCTATGTAATAATGAGAAACTTTCTAATTAGTAAGATTGTTAGATCACCGGAAACTTGAATAGTTTTGTTATTAGATGACTATTTCAATAATAAACTAAAAACCACTTTGTATTTGTGAGTATTGAGGTTGTTTAATGTTAAAATAATTAACTGATCAGCATTTTAGTATTGTTTGCTAACTTTACTCAACTATCCAAGTAATAAGTGTCTAAACAAAAACAATATGAAAGTTCCGCCCACTTAGAACGCGCGTCGCGCGGACTATGTGTGAAAAATAAGAACTGATTAATAAATGTAATCGAATAGATGTTTGAAAACCTAATTAATTGTCATAAAGTGATTGTGTAATCTATAAAAACATTTAAAAAGAGTGTCCTGGAGTTTCTTGCTAGATCTCCTCCAGCGATCGACAAGGGCTTAGCGATCTAGCAAGCCACGCGATGTGGTTTTAGCTTCAAGTTCATTTGAAAACTCAAAGTGCCTGTAACTAAATCAAATAAACACTCTTGAGTTTCAATCCAGTGTTGTGTGTTATTGAAGTAACCCGCTCCAGTCAAGAATAAAGGAATTGCCTCTAGACATTGGAATTAAAGATGGCGATTCTACGATACATAGGTACTTCGACGTGACATCAGAAGTGGGATCAGCTCCCACTATCGCCTTCTGCCCATGCTATGAAAGCCATCCGAAGAATTTTGTACAACATCGCCAGCGCCGAGGGTATGGCAAAAGATTTTCCTATGATAATTTCCAAGAGTAAGCGATGTCCAGACATAGGCGAAAATAACTGGAATATTTTTACGTGAACGATCTGAACTCTATTGAAACGACAGAAGAAGCTACTGACTAGTGGCATGGATGCTGTCCTACACCATTGTGGCCAAAACTTTATACAGCACAGAATGACCGAAGCAGCTAAGCGAACAACTTGATCTGTCCATTGATAGATTCCATCATGGTTGAGGGGAGTATTCTGTTTTTTTTATTTATGTAACTTAACATTCTTAATTATTTTCATCATACAAGGCAAGGTCAGTGACCTTTTGTGTGACAATTTTAATCAATCTGCCTAGTCTTTTCCCAACCAAGTCCGGGACAGCTTCCATTCTAACTGGATTCAGCTGAGTACCAGTGCTTTACATGGAGCAACCAAAACCCAGTAACTGGGTAACACAATACCCCTTACTGACTGAGTGGTCCCTGCTGTTGTTTGTGTGGCAATTTGTGGAATTAAAATGAATGAAACGGCTTAAATTACTCCATAAAATAAGACAGCTGACTAGGAACTCAATGTTATTGTTTAAATATGGTTCTTTTGTCTTAAGAATTGCAATGGCTCAGTTATTTGAGAAATTTTATTTTATTTGAGGAGTATGTAAGGATCGTAGCAAGTGGCAATCTGTGGTTGCTGCCTATCCCCATGGGGACAAGGTGTGAGTGTATGAATGTTAAACAATTCAAAGTACCTACGTTGAGTTTTGTACCGGACAAAAAGTAACAACTTATTTTTATAGCATTCATTACATTTAGGTAGCTAAAACAAAAGTTTAGTAGGTAAATAAGTTAAGTAAGTTACAGAATGTATGTGCAACAGAAGTAGTAAACATTTGGCAGAAAGTGCCATGACATATTCATGTTGACGCACTAATTGGCATTTTTGCAATTTATTGTTTTTACCCGACTACCAAACGGGGTTTATTATTGAATAATGTGGAACCCGTTGCATGTCATACTTTTTTTAAAGTAAAGTAAGATAAGAAAATGTATTAACACATTCCTTAAACATGAAAAGCACAACAAATAAAAATAAAATTATAGTGTGCTCAAGAAAATACTTACAACGATTTGCATTTAAGTAGCTGGGGTGAGAATAATTGTTTGGTTACAAGACTAAACAATATTTAAAATATTATCTAGAGGTTTTTGTAGAGTGAGTATGCATCTAATATAAATGTATTTGTATGAATGGGTGAAAGGGTTGTGATACACCTGGGTGAGTCATTACAAACTTTATAATCAGGGTAAGTATCAGCAGAGCTTCAGTTCATGCATAATCATAATATAATAATAAATAGTCATAAGCTGATAGCCACCTGGTAACTTTTAATTTACAAGTAGGTACGCTTAGTATGTGTGAGTAACCTATTATGTATGGACCTTGTGATTTTTGGTAAATTAATGGTCCTGTGTATGTAAGACATATTTGAGTGAATCTAATGTGATTACTGTGTTCCATCTTATCTGTCTACATGATCTGGTAGATTTGTTTTGGCTATGGGGTTCTTGACAGTGATAGCGCTATAAGTTAAATCTAATTAAAAAATTGTCTGACCCTACATTCTTGGTTCAGACTGT
Organism: Orthosia gothica; assembly: GCA_949775005.1. Taxonomy (NCBI): domain Eukaryota; kingdom Metazoa; phylum Arthropoda; class Insecta; order Lepidoptera; family Noctuidae; genus Orthosia; species Orthosia gothica. Next base: position 43,010,048 of record OX459035.1, read on the forward strand.
CAGTTGGATACTGATGGGGCCTTTTATAAGCTCTAAGATTTATGCTTGTTCAAGTTAAGTTTGTTATAATAAAGTTTATTTAATCATTCAATATTTGAGAACCTTCCTAATGAATTAAATCTCACAATGGGTTTAGTTGAATTTTACTTGTTATGGTACATGGGTGTAAATAGATTAGTAATTTCTGACAGATTTCAAAGCTTGTTATTGGATGCACTTGCACAGAATAAAAACAATCAAAAGACAGGTTTGTTTTTTGATAATTTGTCACTTTTAGCATTCAATAACTTTCTTTTCTTTTTGCAACTTTTTACCTAGCTTGTATTCAAACTTGTTCACACATAAATGTTTTGTAATGAAATAGGTTTGTAATAGGTGTGTAAATAGGTTGTTGCGTGTGTGGTATGCAAACATGCATCATTAAAAGTAGTTTTCAACATGTTTTAACATTAATCTTTAGCTAGTGCAAACACCGTCATAAGTAATGCAGCAATCTTCATAGTTATTCATTTCAGTGTCATCAGATTCTAGTTAACTTTGAATTACTCACTTACTATTTCAAAACAATAACATAATTTAATTGTTATCAGTACTAACTCCTACTTATTTAAATATTAATAGGATCATCTTTTCTTTTATTATTATTTATCTGTATACCTTCTCACATTCCAGATTCCTGTGTCATATCAAAAATCAAAATGGTTACCTACATAGTCAAGTATTATCAAGGATGTGGAAACAAAACTAAAAATACCTGGTTTGCAAGTGACCGTGTCGCCGGGTCAGGACCTTAGAAGCTACCAACATACATACAAGCCACCAAATAGAGGTCAGCTGAAAAATGACTTCCAGCCCAACATAACTAAAGTAAAAGGTGAGAAGTTTTCAAACTATCTTCTACTCACCTCGCTAACTGATACGGTGTTGTTGTATCAGAAGGCTCAACACAATAGCCATGTCGAATAACTACATGACGCTTGTGCATGATACTACCATGCAACAAAGTACTTTTAAATTATTATTCCTGGGTTCAATTCCTAGGTTGGGCAAAATTTGTTTATGGGGTTTTTCCAATAGGGATTCCTCTGTAGCAGCCCAGAGTTTTGAAATTGGTGAACCCCCATGCTTCAAAAAGCATGTTGAGCCATTGGCCTTGTGCACCATAGTACCTCCTTATGCAGATGGCTCAACAGTCAGGAGGACTACTGTTATTATTATGTTTTTGTAACTCGTTTCAGTTTATGCTATTCTATTGTCATATTTAGTCAATTATAAAAATGAATAATAAAACAAGCTCTAATTATTGAGATGTCCAATAACCTATAGCTCTGGAGGCACTTAATAAAATAATAGGTTATATCAACACCAAACTATCAGCATCCATGGAGATGGATTTGAGGTAATAATGAGAACACAATAAACTATCTTATTATGCTGTGGAAGCAACTAAGATTGATAACACAACAAACTATCCTATTGGTATGCTGTGGAATCAAGTAATAATGATAACACAACTATCTTGTTGGTATGCTGTGGAAGCAACTAATAATGATAACACAATAAACTATACTGTTGGTATGCTGTGGAAGCAACTAATAATGATAACACAATAAGCTGTCTGTTAGTAATCCGTGGAGGAAACTAATAGTGATAATACAACACACAATCTATTGGTTTGCTGTGGAAGCAACTAATAAAGATTTAATATCCATTGGTTAGGCGTGGAGGCCGCTAATGAACAATCTCTCATGTTATCCTGCTGGGTCCACGGTGTACAAGACCACCCAGAGCCTGGTTCCTTATATCCTGTCAAATCAAAGACTTCGTGCCTGTCACGGAGCAATGATCCTAAACTCCTTAACCTTTAATCCTGTCAAATCAAAGACTTTGTGTCTATCACAGAGCGGTGTTCCTGATCCTATCCTTAAATCCTGTCAAATCAAAGACTTTGTGTCTATCACAGAGCATTACCGTCCCGTGAGAATGAAACTAAACAAAAAACAGCTGATCACAATACTCCTACACTACCTACACTATACTTACCAAATACAAGGCTGCTATGAAAGCCTTCTTATAAGTAGGTATGTGCTCATTAATGCATCAAATATTTTAATTTGAGATAAACTTAATAGTTACCTAATTTCATAAGTATTCAGTGATATATTGATAACTTAAACTGACTATTACCTATTACAAATCAATGAATATTGTAAGATAATACAAACAATAACATTCTGCAAACAAGATTCAAATTGGACTAGTAAGCTAGCAACTGATTATTCAATGTCAAAAATCTGAAATAGAAATTGTATGCCTTCATTGACATGACATGTAGCAGTTAGTTGTTTCCTAACAACATTGGTCTTTACCATATAGCAAGTTGAATACCTAAAGCATATAGCTGTGGGTGTAAAAATACATTCAATATTTCAAAAATAAGGCAAACTTAGCTTAGATTTATTACAAGCTGTCAATGAAAAATAAAACCAGTTGTTATCAGATCCTAAACTTAATTAATACTGTAGGATGATAAACAACAATAATCTGCCGACAAATATTTCTCCGCTATTACAGATAACAACCAAGAAACAGAGACTGAGGACACGAGACTGAGGACACGAGACTGAGGACACAAGACTGAGGACACCTCTAGCTGCAGAGCCCGCAGCTAGGTCCAGTATGGCCGTGTCGCCGCGTAGGCGTGAATTTGCTAATTTATTATCCTAATTAATAGTAATTAGTAATTTTAAGTGTCAATGTCTATTTAAGTTGGGTTTTGAGTTCAGCGCCATCTATTGGCTCACTGTGGAATCAGTATTGATTCATAATTCATATGCTAATTTCAATGTTTAATTAATACGAGATGTTTAAATTAAACAGGAACACTTATTGTAGGACTTTTGGATTTGTTCTCATTTTAACTATTGCACATTTGACGAAGTAAATGTGTTTCATTATGTTATTCTTATTAAGTTGTCAAACAATGGCGGATGTTATAATTTCTATGACCAATAACCAGATTTAATAATTTAATACGAGAACTAAACAAATTTGAGTAAATGATTAAATACTAAGAAGTCATAAGACTATTTTACACAGCTATGTAATAATGAGAAACTTTCTAATTAGTAAGATTGTTAGATCACCGGAAACTTGAATAGTTTTGTTATTAGATGACTATTTCAATAATAAACTAAAAACCACTTTGTATTTGTGAGTATTGAGGTTGTTTAATGTTAAAATAATTAACTGATCAGCATTTTAGTATTGTTTGCTAACTTTACTCAACTATCCAAGTAATAAGTGTCTAAACAAAAACAATATGAAAGTTCCGCCCACTTAGAACGCGCGTCGCGCGGACTATGTGTGAAAAATAAGAACTGATTAATAAATGTAATCGAATAGATGTTTGAAAACCTAATTAATTGTCATAAAGTGATTGTGTAATCTATAAAAACATTTAAAAAGAGTGTCCTGGAGTTTCTTGCTAGATCTCCTCCAGCGATCGACAAGGGCTTAGCGATCTAGCAAGCCACGCGATGTGGTTTTAGCTTCAAGTTCATTTGAAAACTCAAAGTGCCTGTAACTAAATCAAATAAACACTCTTGAGTTTCAATCCAGTGTTGTGTGTTATTGAAGTAACCCGCTCCAGTCAAGAATAAAGGAATTGCCTCTAGACATTGGAATTAAAGATGGCGATTCTACGATACATAGGTACTTCGACGTGACATATACATACTATATACAATATAGTAACAATTATGGAACAAAACTAAGAAATCAAGAAAAACAACCATTAAAGAGAGAGGTAGTGATTCTTCACCATAGTTTTAAAAATGGGCAGAGATTGAGCACGCCTTATTGACACGGGCAAAGCATTCCACAACCGCACCGCTTGAACCGTAAAAGATTTGTCGTAAAAGCTGGTGGAATGCATCGGCATCTCTAGTCCCAAGTTTTCCGATGACCTCAGATATCTATTATGTGTGTCATGAAGGAACTTGAAACGTTCTTTGAGATAAGAGGGGGTTGTAGGATTGTATAGAATACTGTAAAGCAGAAATAAAATATGAGAATCCCGGCGAAGACGTATGGGAAGCCACTTGAGCTTTGTCCGAATTTCAGAAATGTGATCATATTTGCGCAGGCCAAATATAAATCTTATGCAAAGGTTTTGAAGGGGATGCCCAACAACGATTTACTCTGATAATGGGACCTCATTCGTCGGCGCGGCAAAGATGCTGCCGGAGCTCTTCAATTTCTGCGCAAATAGGAGAATAGATTGGAGATTTATTCCCCCTTCCGCACCATTTATGGGCGGCTGTTGGGAACGTTTAGTCCGCTCGGTGAAGAGTGCCATCTCCGTTACCCTTAAGGATAGAACGCCTAAGGAGGAGGTATTAAACACCCTGCTCCTGGAAGCGGAGTCTATCATTAATTCAAGACTCCTAACACACGTCTCAGTGGAAGCAGACGCGGAGTACGCCCTGACTCCTTTCACTTGCGGCGAGCCTGAAATTAATATCTTCGACGACGCAGACTTAATCCGACGTGCTAACTGGCGAAAGGCGCAGAGGCTGGCAGACCACTTCTGGCAGCGTTTCGTACGAGATTACCTGCCCACGCTCACACCTGGAAGACGGTTGCAGGAGGTTCGTCCATTAACCGTGGGTGATCTAGTTTTCATTGCGGACGGCACGCTGCCCAGGAACCAGTGGCCTCGAGGACGAATCGCGGCAGTGCACCCGGGGAAGGACGGGGTAGTTAGAGTGGTGGACGTTGCAACGAAAGGAAATTCCACTTCTTCTACCATTCGAAGGGCGTGGTAACCTTCAGCAATCATTTTGAGTAATTGCCTAATTGCTCATCTAGCTGTTGCATTCGGTTTAACGGTAGTGTTTTTTTTTTATACAATGTAGTCTGCCAAGGACAGTTCATTAGTTGTCGTCTGAACTTGTGCTAAATTTTCACTGCATGAGGGAACCGGCTCTATTGATATCTCAGTCTCACTATTCACAATTCTACCGGGAACAGATGTTAGCTGTCTGCTACTGTTTATTCGAATCGTAGGATGGATGATTTTATATATCGGCTCTGGCTTCCTATTGAGCTAGAAGAAAAAGCCAATATTCGGGCGCAGTAGCCACATTTCGTCTTTTGCGCCTAAGTGGGAACACCACTACTTGTGATGAGGGGGTGGAGTCCGGCGAGTTGGCGACAGGAAACTCGCCAACTCGCCGGACCAGTTCCAGCTCGAGGACCAGCGTACACCGTCACCGGCTCGGTTACGAGCGGTGCTGGTGGTGATGAGGGGGGCCGGCTGGGTACGCTGACGCTCCAGCAGTCCTCCCCCTCGCACACGCACACCCCTACCCTACAATTGACCCAGCATCTGGATGCATAGAATCAGTCTTATTTGTTTTTTTCTTTGTGTAATCTTCTATATATATAAAAGAGGAAGTATCTATGTATTATCTATATCTATCTATCTATGTATCCTTATAGACTCCGAAACGGCTGGACCGATTTTAATGAAATTTTCACACAATCTTTAGACTGACCCAGCGGATAAACCTGTAAAGTTTTTTTTTTAACTTTGAGAAGAAGCTAGTACTTAATAAAAATAATTGTAATAAATTAATATTTTTTTCACCTTTACCATCTCCCTAAGTGCTTTCACTATAGCGTCACTCACTCACTTCGGGAACAACTGTTGATATTGTTTGCTTTGATACACAGAACACATATTGCAAAGTAGAATAAGAGTTTCCTGTTGCTAAATATCGCAAAGTTATCGCAAGTCTCTCTTTTGTCGAGATTGCGTTACGCCAATGCGTATCCTTTATCTTGATAAACGGCTTGGTTGGGACCAAGCTATGTAAATGTTCTAATTCTTCCAAGGATACTCGTAAAAAAGTCTGTGAAAGACGGCCCACCACAGTCCTGTAACAGATAAAAAATCTTTTCTGATTCCTAACAAAAATACGATATTTTTCAGTTACCAAATACAGAATAAGAGTGGCGGGTAGTTTCTGAAGAGTTCGATCAAAAGTGAAATTTTCCTCATGCTATTGGTGCTTTGGACGGCAAACACAATTCATTATTCAAGCTCCACATCGAAGTGGCACGGAATATTACAATTAATAAGATTTTTAGTATTATACTACTTGCATTAGTAGACGCAAATTACAACTTTATGTATGGCAATGTAGGCTGCCAAGGTCGGATTTCAGATGGAGGAGTTTTTAAAAGTTCTCAATTATACCGGAACCTAGAAAATGATCAACTTAATGTGCCAGCACCAGAAATTTTAAGTGTACCCTATGTAACAAAAATACCGTTTGTGATATTAGGGGATCGAGCATTTGCGTTGAAAAAATACACGATGACACCTTTTTCAGGAATCCTTGCGAAAGGTTCGAAAAAATGGATTTTCAATTATAGGTTATCAAGAGCACGTCGAGTAGTCGAAAATGCTTTTGGGATAATATCATCAAAATTTAGAGTTTTGAGAAAAGCGATAATTTTAATACCAAGTTCAGCCAAAAAAGTTTTAGCAACTGTTTACTTGCATATTTTTCTACGCAAATATAGTTTACTTAAGTGAGCTAATATACCAGTGAATCAAGAAGTAACTGCCACACAAAGCCACTTTTCGGGTGCCTCTCCCACAGATTCGCAATTTCTTAGCAAGATATTTTGTAACTAATGGGTCGGTACTAGTGGTGGTTAATATAACGTAAAGCAACTTAAAGCAGCGTGCTTATTATATTATACATATCAAAAAGCAAACGCTATCGCGGCGCTCACTTGGCGCTATTTGCTTAAATCGTTATAACGCGGTATCGCGCGCGACGTAAAAATGTAAATAAAGCAGGGGGCGCCCCGGGCACGCGCGGCGACGCGGCGACGGCCAGTCGTTGCGTTATCGGTCGCACGCATAATTTGCAATCCCGCGTGGCTCACGTAATATACCTACGCTATTTTGTTTCGTACTTTTTAATTTTAAACTTTTAACAGTAATCAGACACGTAATATTTATACTAAGTATAATTGTGTAAGTAAGGACGATTGATTGAGTGATTGTGTTGTTGTTTAATGTTTTTTTTTGTGTGTTATAGTGGACGAAAATGTCTAAAATAAATATTGGATTACCAATAAGGAACTTAATGTAGTAGAACTGAAAGTATGAAGGAAAGTTCATTGTTTGTTTTTTACTACTCCATTTTATCGTAATAAATTCATAAAAGCGATGTAATATTTTTAAACATGCTGTCTGTCCAACAAGTCCAACGCTAGGGTAGCGCAGTGCCTGTTAGCGGCGAGTTGAACAGTCACCGCGCTTGCTTTATTCGTGCGCGCCCCGCGCCCGTGCGTTATAAAAAAGCGCGTCATAATAAAGCGTGTAAATTAGCGCTTAAAATATAAAGATTATAGCATTCAGCAAGTTATTGTAATAAAGCAACTTTGAACACTACTAGTTGATACTATGGCAGGATAATTATTAATTATTCATTTTTGTACAAAATGAATTACTTAAATAGGTACAAACCATTGTATCAGATGTGACGATAGGGTTATTTTTGTCACGTAAAAAGTTAAATGCCTCGTAGGCACACAATTTTGACTTGTACGACTGATTTCTACCTGCAAAATAATTATTTAGCTTTAAGTATTGTATAATTTGACATTTGATTTAGATATATAATTTGATAATTAATAAAAACAACCATACATAATATAGTGATATTACATTTAGTTAGTGTCACAACGACTTTTGTATTTCACAAGTTTACAAATTATACTTATAAGTATGCTAGTGATTTCTTTTTTTGTGCACATTGTAACACACACACTAAACTCTAAAGGAATAAAACTTACCTGATCCAGTCACATTGCTTGCCTTTTCTCTATTCCTTTCTCGTCTATATGAACTTAGAAGACTTTTCATTTTAGCCATGGCCATAACAAAATTTTTTGGCAATCAAAGTTTTTGGTTATTTCGTCCGAAAGGTCTTCGCCGTTAATTTTTATTAAAATATTATTTATGTCGAGGATTCCACAACTCGTTAAATGAGCCATATATTTCAATCAGTCTAATTGATGTTTCATTGTCCATTTTTGAGAAGCGCAAACACGTCCAGACACGATTACCGACTAACGATACTGAGCAATGTTTGCGCGCAGCAGCTAGATCGAAACGTTCGCGCGCGCCTGTTGTTCAAACACAGCGCGGCAGCCGCGCACACTTGGCGATCAATGTTTGGACCCACCTTAAATGAAAAACAAAGACTATAAAATAACCGAAAGTGATAAAAAAAAAATAGCTATTTCTGTATCGTTTGCACCAAATACGTCAGACAACCGTGAGGCTTTCTATCCACTGCTTATTTTTTCTTTATTGCTGTTACTTATATCTCTTCTCCAGGTTCTTTTAACTGGACATGATAAAATTTGTGCAGTATGGTCTAAAAGAGCAAAGCCGATGAGGTCGCACTTGCTACCCCTAATATTGTTGATGATATTATCGATACATGTATCGCTAATTAAACGCGTTGATTCTCTGGTACCAAATTGTTTAGTTAAAGTTAAGGATAGTATATTCAAATACAGATCATGGATAGGTTCTTTTTTTAAGATCTATGTTAAAATCGCCACAAATTATTTTTAATTCTCTATGACGACTATGATTCTCTTTATTAAGAATGTTAGTCAAAGTTTCAAGAAAGATATTTATATCGCTTATCCGGTTTTCGGCAAACGATACAAGCATACAATAACAATGGGATGTTCAATTAGCTTTATAGCACAGGATTCTATCATATTTGGGATACTCAACTCTTCAATATATATGTCACGTCGAAGTACCTATGAATCATAGGACCGCCATCATTACCACCATTGCCTAGAGGCAATTCCTTTATTCTTGATAGGAACGGGAGAACTTCAATAACACACAACACTGGATTGAAACTCAAGAGTGTTTATTTGACTTAGTTACAGGCACTTTGAGTTTTCAAATGAACTTGAAGTTAATGTGGCCCGCTAGATCGCAAAACCCTCGTCGATCGCTGGAGGAGATCTAGCAAGAAACTCCAGGATACTCTTTTAAATGTTTTAATAGATTACACAATCACTTGATGACAATTAATGTTACATGTTTATTAGGGTTTCAAACATCTATTCAATTACATTTATCAATCAGTTCTTATTTTTCACACACAGTCCGCGCGATGCGCGTTCTAAGTGGGCGGGACTTCCATATTGTTTTTGTTTAGACACTAATTACTTGGATAGTTGAATAAAGCTAGCAAACAATACTAAAATGCTGATCAGTTAATTATTTTAACATTAAACAACCCCAATACTCACAAATACAAAGTTGTTTGTAGTTTATTATTGAAATAGTCATCTAATAACAAAACTATTCAAGTTTCCGGTGATCTGATAATCTTACTAATTAGAAAGTTTCTCATTATTACATAGCTGTGTAAAATAGTCTTATGACTTTTTAGTAATTAATCATTTACTCAAATTTGTTTAGTTCTCGTATTAAATTATTAAATCTGGTTATTGGTCATAGAAATTATAACATCCGCCATTGTTTGACAACTTAATAAGAATAACATAATCAAACACATTTACTTCGTCAAATGTGCAATAGTTAAAATGAGAACAAATCCAAAAGTCCTACAATAAGTGTTCCAGTTTTATTTAAACATCTCGTATTTATAAACATTGAAATTAGCATAACAAATGATCTTCATTCGAACACATTAATAACTGATTCCACAGTGAGCCAATAGATGGCGCTGAACTCAAAACCCAACTTAAATAGACATTGACACTTAAATGATTAATTAGGATAATAAATTATTACTAATTATTAGTTATTACTTTTTTTGGAAATGGCTGCACATGCTGAGATAGGAGCCTTTTTGTTGGTCTCGCACAGGGTTTTTATTTTATTATTGTTTAAGTGTATATTTATTTTCTCGTGTCTCCTGTGCGGGTTACAAATAAATATTTTTCTTTCTTTCTTTCTTTAAATTAGCAAATTCACGCCTACGCAGCGACATATATAATTCGTTGAAATTTTAGACCGTTTTTTATGATGATACACGATCCAGCATTTCTGTTATTACGAGCATAGCTAGCCACAAGAGAGTAATTTGGTATATTAAGAAATAAGTGATCTTCTTTGTTCATGATGTGCTCCGTTACACATAAGATAAGATGTCTACAGTTTTATCCATTTTCTCAAGCTGGTCCGAATGTAAATTCGCTTTGTTTGTTAACCCGTTTATTATGTTTTGATGCATTAAAATTAGTTTGACATACACGAAATAAATCATTATATTTGCATTTGAATTAGTAATACTAAAATCTTTGGACTGATTGTTTACATTTATATCTTTAACTAAAATATTATTATTTATTTATTTATTAGATGGAAAACCAACAGCTATACATAAAATTAATACACAAGTTGAGCATGTTACATTAAGCCAATTACAGGTTCTCACGGCTAGAGATATAATAATTTAAAAGAGATCTTAGGGATCACTAGCAGTAGGCACAACAATCAGAAAAAATAAATCACTAACGCTAAAGGACACACACACACTATACACTTTTGAAAAAGTCAAGGTTAAGCTGCTTACGCACTGACAAGCTTTTAGTGGTAAACACATCAATCGAGAACTCCTTACACAATAAGTTAAGATCCTTACTCGCTCGCACTAAGCATGAATTACGCCTGTAGTTAGATGGAGAGGAGGGAATGGATATAGGTGGATTCAATCCAGGTTGCCTGGAAGAGATCGCGGTATGCGATAAGGCCGCCCATTGTATGTTTTTAGTTTTAAGTTTCTTTTGTTCTTGTTTATTATGGTGTACAATAAAGTGTATATAAATAAATAAATCTTTCTGATCTTTGTGGAACATTGAAATACAGTTTATGGAGGAGGTCAGGACAGTCGATTTCATTTTATTTTTTTTAAATCTTTATTTATTTACGGGGTTTTTTCTAAATAGAATATGTCACCCCGATGATTTCATACAAAATAATTACTAAAATTATAATAAACTAGACTACCCGCAACCTTGTACACATTATAATAATATGATAAAGAGTTCTGGCTTCATCTGATAACGGTGAGGCCAGAACGCTATTATAAAAGCCTATATTAAAGCTAATTCCAAAAGCCTGACGTCTTTGGACCCCAACACGAGCACATTCCGACAGGATGTGATGTACGTCTTCTACCACTCCACAGACAACACAATTGGGAGAATCAACTTTGCGCATCATGATTCCGAAACTGTTGAGCGGAATGTGGCCGGATCGAAGTCTCAAAGCCGTCACCACCTCCTGTCTAGTCATCCCGCCCTCGCTGAACCAAAGTATACGTGGCAGAGACGGCTGAATCGTCTTGTACCAAATGCCTTTAGATAAAGACCTTTTATCAAAATACTCTGACCAAAAATGAGAACATCTGTCTCTAACCAAGGGTGAGAGCTCAGTATGCCAAGGTGAACACGCATAAACATCTCCATCCGACCCAGCTTCATTTGCCAAACGATCAGCCGCCTCATTACCCTCCAATCCAACGTGGGAAGGGATCCATTGCAATACAACTGTTTTATGTTTGGCAACAAAATCAGTAATTGTTCTTAATATAGTATATGCCAGTGGAAGCCCCCTAACAGATGAAGGACTCGTACATCTCACCAGATGGAGAAGAGCACTCTTAGAATCGGTGAATATGACAAAACGATCACCATCCAATGATTCGATATAAGCCAAAGCTTCAGCAATAGCGATTAGCTCCAAGTGCATTATTGAAACTTTTGATAAAATTTTGAATTTGAAAAAAGTTTCTATTTGTGAATCAAAAAAGGCTGCGCCACAGAAATTCTCACGTTTGGAACCGTCCGTGTATACACAGTAAAAGCCAGCATAAAGTGCATTTAAAGACTTACAACATATAGATCTTAAATTATGCTCATTATAGCAATGCTTAGGTTTATCTACAGACTCTAAATTAGACTTTACAATACTTGATAAGTCCATATTGCTGACCCAAGTAGTCATGGCGAACATGTCTACTTTATTACTGCAGTGCATATGTTCTTGCTTTAGAGAATCATGAGTCAAAACTAACAATGGTTTTTTCTTTTTTCTCCAATAATTTGTATTGTAACAAAGACCTTGTAGCTTATCCACTATGCCAATAACAGGAAAACCGAAACATTTAGATTTTAAGTAAAACTTACTAGCTAAGTATCGGCGGCGAATAAAAAGAGGAGGCAGCAATAACTCGGATTCCATCACGTGAATCGGAGTGCTTTTGATAAACCCACCAACTAACCGCAGGCAAATGTTTTGTATTCTATCTAGTTTCATTAAATGTGTATCGGCGCTATTGTCCAGTAAAAAGCTACCAAAGTCTATACGGCTACGAATAAGCGAAATATATAGTCGTCTTAAGTGGTTGGGATGAATACCCCACCCAGGTCCCACCAAAACTTTAAAAATACTAATTAATTTAAGAATTCGTTCACGAACTTCTTTAATATGTTTGTTCCATCGAAGGCCCTTATCCAGCCACAGTCCTAAATACTTGACATGGTCTACTAACTCTAACAATGTCCCGTCTAAATGTACTTCTATAACTGGCCTACGATAACCTCTACTAAACCAACATACTTTACTTTTATCAGGAGAAATGTCTAAACCTAAATGCGTTAACATGCTGTTGATTAAATCAAGAGTAGACTGTATCTTGCATTGCCCGTCACTAACGGAAGAACACTGAGTATATATAGCGAAATCGTCGGCGTACTGGCATATACCGATGTTGTTCTGCACGCGTTTACAAATGGCCGACGTTATTACATTAAATAAAAGTGGAGATAATGGGTCACCCTGGGCCAAACCACAACCTGAATGTCTACTAATAAAGCCATTACCCGATCTTATTTTGAGTACTCTTCTATGAAGAAAATTCCATAAATATCTACAGATGCGTGACCCTACTTTAAGGTTATCCAATACATTGATTAAAACAGTATTATTTACATTGTTATACGCATTACTTATATCTAAAAAACAACCTATTGTGGAACAATTCTCGGAAAAACCAGTCTGTATCGTGGAAATTAAACAACTCAGGCCATCTAAACACGATCTACCCCTACGGAAACCAACTGTGTTCGCTGAGAATGTGTTACTTTTTTCAAGAAACCATTCCAATCTTCGTAATAAAACATAATGGAAGATTTTACATATGCACGACAACAAGGATATGGGTCGGAGTGAAGAAACGTTACTTGGGTCGCGACCAGGTTTTGGAATAGGTACGATACAAATGTCGCGCCACTGGGAGGGGACAAAACTGTGTTCAAAAAATATATTAAATAGTTTTAATAATATTGATTTACCTACATCAGGTAAATTCTTAATCATAGAATAAGATATATCATCGCATCCAGGAGATGTATCCTTAGACTTGATACATTTATCTAGCTCCTGTATGGAGATATCACACTCTAATTTGGGGTTATTATGGTGGATCATAGGGTTCGATGGGGATACATAGTCTGGTGTTAAATTTTTTAAAAGATTTGTAGCTCTGTGTGCGTCTACAAATTGCCTAGGTGAACGGTAACCTTTAAGCCATCTCATTTTGCGCCACATGTCACTAGACGTTGTAGTGTGGTCGACCGAGGAACAAAAATGCTGCCAGTTCACGCCCTTAGCCTGACGGATTAGCCTTTGCGATACACTTATCCGACTGTTAAGAGTATCAAGGTTTTGGGGAGAGGGATTGCGTCTAAATTTTGATAATGCAAGCCTACGTTGAGCCACAGCGTGCGACAGTTCTGCAGTCCAATACGGCTTTGGAGTGAAATCTGAAGTCGGGTTTTGGCTTAATTTTGACATCGGGATGAATTTGTTTGCAGCGTCATTCAGAATATCTAAAAATAAGTCGTAAGCTTTTTGAAGGTCATTAGGAAGACATAAATTATAATACTTTTGTTCTAGATGATTTTTAAATGACGTCCAGTCCGCTTTAGCAAAATTTCTTTTAATTATTGACGGAAAATGTGACGTAGATAGTGTTGAAATTTTAATTATTAAGTGGTCGCTGCCTAGATTTTCATTTAAAACGGTCCAATCGAAGTTAAGCGCAACATCTGAAGAAACCAAAGACATATCTGGCGAAGACTTTTGCAACTGATTATCAACCAAACGAATTCGTGTATGTGACCCATTGTTCAAAGAAATAAAGTTGCTGTCCATGAGCGAGTCGTGAATAAGACTGCCTCTGTAATCAGTTTTATAAGACCAACTGACGTGATGGGCATTGAAATCCCCAAGAATTAAGATTTTGGAAGGCCATAATGATACTAGACTTTCCCAATCCTGTTGAGTTGTTTTGATTCTAGATGGACAATAGACAGAAACAATATTTTCAAACGGATAACATTTAAATAATTGCACACATATTACCTCAATACCGTTATTAGTCACGTGAACGCGCCGCAGCTGCGCTTTAACAGACTTATGTACAACGATAGCTACACCGCCGTATGAGTCATCCCGGTCCGCGCGATAAACAACATAATTATTAACTTTAAAATTACTTTCTGGTTCGAGCCATGTTTCACTAAGTGCAGCAATATGTACTTTTTCCTGATATAAAAGTTGTTCAAACGATGGCAATTTAGGCCTAATACTTTGGGCATTCCACTGCAAGATATTTAATTTAATTGATTTGTTAGCCATCACGAGAAATAAAAAGATTATACAATGTTTTTATCCACGAGCAATCGGAAACAAAACTCACTGACACTAAGGTTAACCATTCTAGGCACAATTGGAGGATACCCCTTATCTTAAAATTTACACTAGTCTTTTTGAGGTAGATGACTTCTTTAATTCTCGCCCACAACTCATTAAAAGATGGACATTCACTTTTACTCTCTCCATCATCTGCTGCTTGATCCAATGCAGGCGAGTCTGCATTCCAAAACATCCAGTCGTCTTTAGATGGATTGTTTTTGCCTTTGGGAGACTGTACGTTTAATTTAGGTTTAGAATCCTTTCTAAATGTGGTGGGCGTCTGTTCTTTGTGGACAGTAGCCTTAGTTCGAATAACTTCGGCATAAGTGTAACGACGAGGGGCTTCCGGATATGTTTTCCTGGCTCGTGAGGGGTCGTCTGAAAGAGGTGTAGAGGGAAAAAGACTGTCTATGGCTACTGGAGTTTGAGGAAGGATACCAGTTTCGGGTGGAACATAGCATTCTACGGCTTTCCTATATGTACATCCAAACTCAGACATAATCTCCCTTAGCCTACTCTCTTTCTTATAGACTGGACATGTCTTGCTGAGTGATATGTGGTTAGCCTTGCAGTTCACACATGAAAACTGCAAAGTGTCGCAGTTTTCGTGACGCTCACCACACTTCGGACAAATCACGGTTTTTGAAGGGCACATTCTCTTATTATGGCCGAATCTCCAACATTGAGAACCTTGTGACACCTGGTGTATGTATGGTAAAACCTTTATATTAATGTCACATACACAGACTGACGGTGGCAGGTGATCACCGTCAAAGCAAAGTCGAATGGTTTCGCTGGGGCACCAACCACCTTCATCCCTGTTGCGACGGTCTAGCCTCTTTATAGATAAAAGCTTTGCAGGTGCTGGACATGAAATGTTGTTCAGTATGTCGTCGCCCGTTAACTCTAAATCTACGTCTTTGATAAGGCCATAGCAGACAGACAGCTGCATCGCTTTTTGAAACCTCCAACCCTTCTCCAAAAGTTTTTCGCATTGTATGAGGTTCTGAGCAGCCGATTCACTTTCGAATTCGATCCGTATTTTAAAAGGACTCAAGTACTTAACCTGTCGAATATTTATAATACTATTATCTTTAAGGATACGTGCCATGGCAAACTGTTTTGGAAGCCGTTCCTTGGAAGAAGCATATACTTCATGTTTTTCTTCTTCCTTGAGCTGGTTTTTGCTGCCATGACACACTTTTTTTTTATCCCTTTAACTGCTGTCCAACCCTCTTCGTCTTCAGTACTGTCCTCTCTTCCCCTTTTTTCTGTTCTTGACAGCTCCTCCTTATTTTTAACATCATCGTCTGTGGCATCCATATCCGAGGAATCATTTAACAAGCTTTGTATGTCATTGCTAAACATAGGTGTTTCACAGCGTGGTGAAACGTTATCGTTATCTGCCATGGTTCGATCGCGTAAGGCACACTCCGGGTGGTCCGGCGCACACCTGCGCGTCACAATAAGTAAGTAAACAACTTTGCTCAGTGATGATAGTTATTAACTCCGCGACAGTAAAATAAAATAAACACAACCAGCCCGCACGGGTGCCGGTACGGTTATGCAGTCGATTTTATTTGACAATATTTTTAAAAGATATGTGCAATCCGCCATCCTGCGACGATTCCTAAGTGGTTGCAGATGGAATTTCTTGCAAAGGTCTAAGTAATTTTCAGAACGATATTGAATACGGAGGCGAAAACACATAAAACGAAGGAATATTTTTTGGATACTTTCAATACGGTTTATGTATTCATTGTAACAAGGATTCCAAATTTGAGACGCATATTCGAGATGACTCCGCACAAATGAGCAATACAAAATCTTTAGGGTCTTAGCCTTCTTAAAGTATCCTGCAAGTCTCATAACAAAGCCGTGCGACTTCGAGGCTTTAGCCACTATATGTTCCACGTGTGTGTTAAATAAAAGCTTAGAATCGTGATAGACTCCTAAGTCACGCACTCCATCGCATCGCTGTAGTAGCTGCCCTTTAAGTATGTAAGTAGTAGGGAGTGGCACACGTCTTCTGGTAAATGATATTACGGAGCATTTAGAAGGGTTCAAGTCCAATTTATTGATCCGGCAGTAATCATCTAAACGTGCTAAGTCTGATTGGAGGGCATCCATATCATCCAATGATGAAATTGAAGAAAATATCTTCATGTCGTCAGCAAAGCAGAGCAAGTTAGAATGATGAAAACACGAGCCGATGTCGCTCACATAGATGATAAAAAGTAATGGACCCATCAGAGAACCCTGAGGAACACCACTGGGAGCCGAAACCCAGCTTGAGATGTAGTTACTAACAACGACTGCTTGAGACCTGTTATCCAAATATGAGGAAAACCAGCGAAGCAAGTCGCCTCTAATACCGTTGTCAAAAGGCTTCCTTTTGAGGATATTATGAAAGCTTTGCTATAGTCCGTGTAAACGACATCCACCTGTGTACCATCATCCATCCTTTCCGTTAGGAAGTCATTAAGCAGAGTCAAGTTAGAAACAGTTGAACGGCTTTTGAGGAACCCATGCTGTGAGGGACTAAAAGACTGACTGAGCGCAGCATACACTTGGTCATAGACCACCCTCTCAAAAATCTTTGCTAATATGCACAGTTTAGAAATTGGCATGTAGTTAACTACTTCACTTTTATGCCCTTTTTATGCACTGGAGTTATAAAGGCAGACTTCCAGATATGGGGAACAGTACATGAAGAGAGTGATTTTTAAACAAGAGAGATACTAGCAAGGCAATGGATTTAGCACATCCGATCAAAAACTTTGGTGATAAGTGGTCCGGCCTGTAGTTAACTACTTCACTTTTATGCCCTTTTTTATGCACTGGAGTTATAAAGGCAGACTTCCAGATATGGGGAACAGTACATGAAGAGAGTGATTTTTTAAACAAGAGAGATACTGGCAAGGCAATGGATTTAGCACATCCGATCAAAAACTTTGGTGATAAGTGGTCCGGGACACCAGATTTAAATGGATCAATATTATTAATTAATTTAGCAATAACATTTGGGTCAATTTCAATCGAATGAATATCCGAAGGCATATTAAGATTTACAGCAGTTTGGATAGAACAATGATTATTAAT
Source organism: Orthosia gothica (assembly GCA_949775005.1). Classification (NCBI taxonomy): domain Eukaryota; kingdom Metazoa; phylum Arthropoda; class Insecta; order Lepidoptera; family Noctuidae; genus Orthosia; species Orthosia gothica. The sequence goes on from OX459035.1 coordinate 43,028,001, forward strand.
AGACGATATATCACAAGGGTTAAGATATGTAGAATAAAAGTGGGCAGAAAACGCGTTACAGATAGAATCAGGAGAGGAAAGTGTTTCATCGCCATACTTCAGGTAGCTGGGCATTATATTGGTCTTAGATCGCTGCTTCACAAAGCTCCAGAAGCGCTTAGGGTTCAGTTCAATGCAGGCTTCGGTAGCCGCTACATAGTTGGCATAACAATCCACTTCAAGCTTTTTGACTCTTTCCCGTAAATGTTTAAAGGTAGCTTCATCAGACAGCCTACCGAACAATTTAAATTTACGAAGGTATTTGGATTTCTCCTTAATCAAGCGTTTAAGTGACGGGGAATAACAAATTGGGTATGAGTTATGGAATACTGTCACAGTAGGCACGTACTTATTTTGAATTTCCTGTATGGTAGAATTAAAAAAGTTCACAGCGTTATTAAGCGACATATCAGAGAGTAGATTCGTCCAGTCTATAGCTGATATTTCCCTATTGATTTCAGTAAAGTTCCCCTTATCGTATAGATACCGAATATAAGGCACCGGAGTTAAGTGACTGTACTCAAAAAAGTTTACCTCGATACGGAGGGCTGGGTGATATTTATCAACAGGCGTTAAAGGCGTTAGACACTCGAACACTGTTAACTATGCGGGTGTAGACAAGTGAAACGCTTAGCTGCTATTTACGCACTGGTTTATTATATCAAATGACAGTTGGACGTGTCATTACAATAGATGGCGCTGGGGAGGGAGATGCGCGCCTTGCACACATCATCATTCCTCCCTCTAGTCTATAGACACCAAACATGATTAAATAATAAAGTAGGTACCTACTCATAAATATATTTATTTACATGTACCGACCTTGTATTAGAGTATAGAGTACTAGAATAGTCAATTAAAAGAACTTTTTGAAACAAGTAACGGGGCGATTCCTTAGCGATCTCTTTGGAGTAATTGAATCACCATGTTGTATGGTCAGGGTATCCGTCCCCGCTTTGTGACCAACATCCTCGGAGTGTCTCTGCGTTACTTCCTCAGCCGCGTCGCTCGCACCAGCCTGTTGTTCATCTTCGGAGTCCTGTTGTTGGTCCTTCTCAACCTCGTCCCCTACCGTTGACGAAGTAGTCCTTTCTCTGGTCGAACTACACGGCAAGAGATCTGGCGAGTGTAGTTCCGGCTGGGGTACAGGCATTTCTGTAGCTGCTGGCGTCGGGGAAGGCGGCGGCGACCACGACGGCGACGACGGTGGCGGTGAAGGAAAACCAGGTGACCCAGGTAAGTCCTCGTGTGCCTTTTCTATATTACACTCCATTTTGTTACTTGTTCCTTTATATAGCATCAGTTGATTTTTGTGTCTCTTGTGAATTTCTGAACTGTTATTGTCTCTAACTAAATATAAAACTTTACCAATTTTCTTAAATATGATGCCCTTACACCATGTATAACTTACTTTGTTTACATACTTTTTATATAATACAGCATTGTTTATTTCAAAATGTTTCATTTTATTTTTCCCTTGTCCCTTAGTTTGTGTACACTATTGGTTTTTTACACTTTTAGATACCCACGGTGACAAGGGTGCCGATGACTTTGGGTCCATCAGGTCTAACCGCGATCTCAACTTGTGCCCAAACACCAATTGTGCAGGGGACAATCCAGTAGCAGAATGAACTGAATTTCGATAATCCATCAGATATCTCAGTAATTGTACCGATGCTTCGTTCGCGCTGTGACTCGACATAAGACATGATTTTATTCCCTTTTTAACTACCTTGACGTAATTTTCGGCCTGGCCATTACTAGGAGGGTGATAAACCGGTGACGTCATATGTGAAATCCCGTTTGTCGCGCAAAATTGTTCAAATTCTCGCGAACAAAAAGCTGTGCCATTATCACTTACTGCTGTTTTGGGAACTCCGAACCTTGACATGAAATCACATAGCTTCCGAATCACAGCTGTCGAAGTTGTAGCCGTGTTCATGTTATATACTTCTACCCACTTTGTATGTGCATCTACCGCAACCAAATAAACGCAACCTTTGATCAGACCTGGGAAGTCTATGTGTATTCTGTCGAAGGAACGATGTGGGAATTCCCAATGAGAGGGCGGCGCGCGCGGCGGTGAGGGCCGCAACTGAATACACACATCGCTTGAACCTATCATCGTTTCTATAGCCTGATCGATTCCCGGGAACCAAAATCTTGACCGGGCTTCGGCCTTGGTTTTTACTACGCCTAGATGCGAAGAATGTAGTTATTTAAGAATTATTTTGTATAAGCTCGAGGAAATAACCACCTTGTGGCCTCGCATGACACAACCGTTCTCATACGATAATTGTGATCTACATAAGTAGTACGGTTTTAACCTTATATCAGTTATCTTCGGTGGCCAACCCTTCAAAATAAAATCTTTTACCTGCCTCAAAACTATGTCACTACTACCGCTACCGTCCACAACAAAACAAACATAAGTCGCGCGGTCGTATGCGACCTCGCAATCGCAACACTTACACTGTTCAGTGCAAGCGCACTCGTGAACGGCGCGCGGCAAGCTCGCGCGTGAGAAATAGTCAGCACTGTTGTCAGCGCTTTCGCACGTACTCAATTTTGTAGTTATAGCTGCTTAAAAACAAAGCGTACCGCTGTAACCTATTACGAGAGAGTTTACCGCCGCCAATTTAAAAGTTTCGGAACTGAAATCGAAATCAGAGGTTTAGAAACAATCGGAAGTATCCAGTTTTTTTTTTAGATTCATCTCTGTACTGTAAATCCATGTCATATGTATATTGAATTTGAAAACTTGTACAAATAAAGATCTTTGACTTTGAAAACGTATTTCTAATGAGTTTTTAGCAAGTGGCAGGGATCGGCGAAAAATTAAACACCAACGTCCTGAGAAAGAGTCCAAAAAACTGTTCTGCAAAATATTCGGGTCTTGGAAACAACATCCCAACTCTTCTGCCATGGCGATATAAGCTCTTAAACCGTCACATGTCAGTGATTTGATTTCAACCCCAGTTTCGTGGACAAGTGACAAAGCTTCTAAGACTAGATATGACTTGTGCGGCTGTTAAAAGGCACTTTTACCAAAAAATTATTCAATGTGCAATCTAAATATTTTAATTATGCCCACAAGTTAAAGAACAAGAGCGTCGGTTGCTTTATCGGAGTTATCAGAAATCTATACAAATCCGGGGTTAACTAACCAAAATATATTTTAGTTCGAGGATCCCACTCTGGATATAGCTTGATTTTCATATCGTCAAAAACAAGAGCGCAGTAAATTTTGTTCTTTTCCTGTTCATCTCTAAGTTTTAAAGCAAATAAGCTTTCCTTTGTGAAACCAGGCGTCCATCAATGTCGCTATACCCCTTAGATTCCATTCCATCCATCCCACCATCCATTCCATTCCATTTTTTTTGTTTTCATTCCTTGAATGAGGAAGACCAGTCTGAAATATGTTGCGTACGTACTTATACGCCTTGCCGAGTAGTAAATGCAGAGTGAGTGCAAAAAATCTCCACTCTGATGAATATTTCATCCTAGGGAGCATATCACATTTTTCATCTGTCGTTTAAGAAGTTCCTTTTCCGTAACACCAATTTTGCTCAAGACTAGTTTATTTTCTTTGTCAATCAGTGATCTTTCTTCTAAATTGTTAAGACTTTCTTGTAGAGTATTGACGTTTTTCTTTAAGTAACGCGTTTTTGTTTGCAGCCTACGATTATTTTTATTTTTAAACTGCAACTGCTTACGCAGTTTTTTTTTCTTGTTGTCTCAACCAGTTCACTGACAGATGATTTCGTTGTTGGGCCGCATTGGCTGTGTCTTATTGATGGTTGAGAGTTGGATTGGCTGTGTGACTGTATTGTCCACAGTATAGATTGATTAGATGAAGAAAAAGAAACTACTTCCGTTGCTATGGCAGGTATGGTTTTTGCAATCTTCGTTGCACACTTAAGTAATTTTGCGGGTGGTTCCTCCGTGGCAAGAATGTTAACGTAATATTTTCTGAACAGATTGCACTAGTACGCGTGGGTTTTTTGTATTACCGGAAAATATTCTCAATTTTTCTCTTGTTACAGGATCTTTTGGAAATCTATTGAGGCAAACATACAGAATAGAAGTAATCAGTACATTCATTTTATTATGTACGTACTGAGTTTATATAAGTCTTGGGGAAACCTACAGGATTAAAAAAAAAAAAAAATCCCCGACACAAAAACCTCTAATTTTGAACTACAACTACAATGTATCATCACGTTAAATGAGGTGCCAGAAACAAAAAAAGTATCTACTTTACACCAAAAGTTTTTGAGACATTGACTAGTTTATGTGCGCCTAAGAAACCAATTGATTTAACATATATTGAACTGTGTTCAACGTTAAGTAAAAAGTATACGAAAAAGCAGTCAGTAGTAGACAGAGCCGCATTTCGTAGTCGAAATCAATTGCTAACAGAAAGTGTTGAAGAATATTTTTTGACATTAAAAAACTAGCTGGAGTATGCAACTTCAAAGATATGAACGACCAAATAAAGGAAAAGTTTATTGATGGAGTGAATTCAAGACTGATAAAGTTTGAATTGTTGAAGAGTAATTCTGAACTGAGTTTGGAAGAAACAGTCATGCTGGCACGAACTGTGGAAACAGCCTTGGTGCATACTACCAATAAAAAGGAAATGGAGGTATCGGATATGTTTCATTATAAAAAAAAACCTAAACTGGAGCAAAATAAATTTAAATTAATGAAAATTCAACCAGTGAAAAACAAGGAAGTCAGATATTTTTGCTGTGGCAACAACGGCCACATTAAGTTTGAATGCGGGAAACAAGGACACCTGTTCAAAGAATCCACAGAAAGTATACTCAATAGAGGGAAGTGATCTTGAAACCAAGCAGGAAAAAGAGGATGATGTTGAAGCTTCAGTTCAGAAATTATTTAATGAGTATGACATGTACTCTGTTAACGTAATTAAGGTACCTCCGCATTATCTATAATATAAAAATGAATCGCAAAATGTGTTGGTAAGCGCATAACTCAACAACGCCTGGACCAATTTGGTCAATTCTTTTTTTTTAATGTTCGTTGAAGTTCAAAGATGGTTTTTACTTTTTTTTGTAGTTTAGGGTAGGGTAGTATAGTGTAGGGTAGGGTAGTGTAAGGTAAGGTAGATAAATGTTTGGTGTTTTCATGGCAAAACAAAGTTTGCCGGGTCAGCTAGTATAGTTATAATATAAAAATGAATCGCAAAATGTGTTGGTAAGCGCATAACTCAACAACGCCTGGACCAATTTGGTCAATTCTTTTTTTTTAATGTTCGTTGAAGTTCAAAGATGGTTTTTACTTTTTTTTGTAGTTTAGGGTAGGGTAGTATAGTGTAGGGTAGGGTAGTGTAAGGTAGGGTAGATAAATGTTTGGTGTTTTCATGGCAAAACAAAGTTTGCCGGGTCAGCTAGTATAGTTTATAATATAAAAATGAATCGCAAAATGTGTTGGTAAGCGCATAACTCAACAACGCCTGGACCAATTTGGTCAATTCTTTTTTTTAAATGTTCGTTGAAGTTCAAAGATGGTTTTTACTTTTTTTGTAGTTTAGGGTAGGGTAGTATAGCATAGGGTAGGGAAGGTAGTGTAGGGTAGGGTAGTGTAAGGTAGGGTAGATAAATGTTTGGTGTTTTCATGGCAAAACAAAGTTTGCCGGGTCAGCTAGTATAGTTATAAATGTAGCAGGGATAAATTTAAATTTTCAGTTAGACACAGGCTCAGAGGTGACGATAATTCCGTTACAAGACAAAGTCAGGCTGATCAACCAGTTAGTAATTGAGGATTCCAATGTAAGATTTAAAAATTTTTACCAAACCATATCAAAACCAGTTGGCTTATTGAAAAATCCAACAATAAAATAAAAAAAATGGTGAGAAAATTGATAATTGATTGAATTTGTAGCCCATGATGATGTGCCACGAATAGGTCGTGACTGGTTAAAATCTTTTGATATGTGGCCACCAAAATTTATGGAAACAAATATATTGACTAAGCATTCAGAAACTTACTCATGTGAAAATATAACTGTGTCAGAAGTAGAAAATCTTATCAAAGGGAAGTTCGCAGAAGTATTCAGGCCAGGGTGGGGTAATTTCAAAGGTGAAGCAATTACATTACAATTGAAACCAGATGCAAAACCAAAGTGCCTCGCACCACGACGTGTACCATTAGCATTAAAAGACAAGGTAAAACTTGAAATTACTCGCTTATTACAAAATGGTAGCATAACACTTTTTTTTTTTTTAGGGACAATCCCACCGCACTATTCCCAAACCACTGCAACTCCTGAAAGCCAGAATCAACAGTGGCGACCACCAGAAAAGCTTACAGGAATACAGTCAGTGGGGTACCCCAGTGGTCCCAGTATTGAAAGCGGATGGATCAGTAAGACTGTGATGATTACAAGGTTACCTCGAATCCACATTTAGAAGTTGACCATTTTCCATAGCTCCATATCGATGACATTTTTAATGCGCTTAAAAATGGAGAATACTTCTGCGAGCTTGATCTTAAAGAGGCGTACCTACAGGCTCCTCTAAGTATTGAGTCTCAGGAGCTCACTACTATTGTAACAGAAGAAGGTATATAAAGAAGGTATAGAAAATATATAAATATCAATACTTACCATATGGTGTAAGTACAAGCCCAGGTTCGTTCCAGCGTCTAATGTGTAAAAAACTTGCTAACATACCAAATACCGCAGTGTTTATAGACAATATTTATATGGCAGGAAATGATATAAATGATATGTAGCATATCATTTATAAGGTACTATCAAAAATACAAGAATGCCAGTTTAAATTAAAACTTGAAAAGTGTAATATGAGTCACCGAGTACTTGATCAGGTGTTTCTTTGAATGGAATTATTACTGAGAATCTACCATTTGAAAGACTAGAAACATTTTCTGCAAAATAATTTTCACAGAGTCACTCTTCGATGGAATAAGTTTTAGTTTGTAGTGGTAAGTTATCAATAATCCAAAAAAAAATCAAGTATCTTTAATTTCTTGAAAGAAGTAACAGTGAACTTCGGGGATCGACTGACTCATTAACAAGGGACCACCTACAAGCCATCCGAGCTTAGACTCCTGAAGTACTGGTTTATTGAAACCAAGTTTTATTATTCCATTACCAATTAAATCCCAACAAGTAAAATTTCAAGATTTAAAAAACCCCCGACACATTTTTATTTCATGCTACATAATTTCTCTAGTACATAGTATATACACTTCGATCGGCAATCTATAGAACACGTAATTATGACACGATATTTTGCGAAAACGGCTGAACCGATTTTATTTATTCATAGCTAAGAACACTCTCGACAAAACCACCTTTCAAACAAAAAAAACTAAATCAAAATCGGTTCATCCGTTTAGGCGCTATGATGCCACAGACAGACACACAGATACACAGCAACTCACGTCAAACTTATAACTCCCCTCTTTTTCCGGCGGGGGTTAATAAAAGGCTGCCCCTAAGAGGATGTGCACCTCTGCTGGTAGAAAGTATTTAGGATCAGCAAGTATTACATTACTGGGTAAATGATGCTCAGTATTTATTTCTGAGTTTGGAAGAATACCGTTAATGTGTGGAATTACCAAACATTAACTTAAAATTCAAAAGGCATTACTCTTGATTTAATTGGAATTACACAACTTTGATTAATTTCAAATCGAGCTGAACTATTAATTCCACTAACACTCACAGAGCCCACATTCTCAGGTGACAACCCTAGTCGTTTTATTAAATTGACTGTAACAAAAGAGCTTTGTAAACCAGTGTCACACAACACTCTAGCAAAATAAGTTTTACCCTTTACGACCACAAAAGATCCCAATGGGTCGAAGTGTCCGAGTTGCTTCGTATCGACAGGAATTATGGCCGCTGCGTAAGCAGTTCTACATAACTTGGCCTTACTAACCTCAGACAACCTATAATCAACACTCTCATATCCTTAAATTTTGAACAATTATACAATGTGTGATCTTGACTACATGAAATACAACTATGTTTACTAATTTGTTTATCAGAAGAAACAACTAAACTTTTGGTATGAGTGTGGGGCTAATGTTTGTTTTCAGAAGTTTTATCAGATCGGTGAGAATTACTATATGCAGTCTCAAGGACATCATCACGGCCTCGCAAGAATGAGTAAAATTCACTTAATAATGACAAATCAGTAAGGTAGCATTTATATTCCTCCCTCAGATAAAGAATACTACCTAGATGGAGGACATTAAACAGAAACTTACGAACACGTTCCTTCTCCCTTTTACAAAAGCATTATGTCATCTGCTTGAAAGAGAGAGATATAGTGTCTATAGTAGGTCTAAAACTATAGAATGTCGCCAATTCAACTATACAATTCTACCTATTGATATATCACTGCATAGTGATGTGCAAGTATTTTTGTGTGGATAATAGATAAAAAAAAAATCACCGATTGAGTGCCATGTACTGTAATTTATTCCATTATATTATGGTTATTATTATTTATTATTTTATTAGTCTTTATGATAACTTTATTTATTTGTATGTCAATTTAAAGTCTCTTGTGTTTGTGTGTAATAAACTAAAAAATATTATATTATAGGCAGATGGTTATTTATTTTCTATGTCAGTAAAAAGTAACGTTTTTAGCAAACCGACTTCCAAATTAAAACACTACAAAGCGAAAAATAACTTTCAATTCTGAAGTCGGTGTCGAAAAAACGGCTCAGGCGCAAAACGTCTCTTTCGCAAAATGTCCCCTGGTCGTAAAACGTCTCTTTCGCAGTATGTCTATTTCGTAAAATGTCTCTTTCGCAAAATGTCGCGCTAGGGACTTAAGAATAGAATTTTGATTTTCAAAATAAAAAATCATTTATTTAAATTATAGTGCAATTATGATGTAAAAATGTTGGTACTTAAATTTACTTAAGTATGTATTCAAAATAAAAACAATATCAATAGGTATCAAACATTTTACACACATTCAAAATTTAGATCAAAAGAATCAATACTGTTAGTAAACATATCCACAGATAATATAATAGGAGCTATTACTAATAGTAACTAAACATTAACTAAGTATTGCAAAAGAAAATATTTTTTTTACCATTTTAAAAATGATTAAAAAATATATATTTAATATAAAAATGTCAAATAAATAAATTTTGGCATTATAATTTACTTGAGTTATTATCAAGTACTACATAAATAAAAAAACATTTTCATAAATGATTAACATAACATTATTGATACAAAAGAAAATATAAATATATGACATATCAAATTAAATCTTCGCTCTAAAATAAACCTTGGTTATTAATTAAAATTTGCTACATAAATTATTATTTTCGTAAATGATTATGAAAATAAATCTTTCATTAAGAAGAAAAAAACATAAATGTACTTATTTTCATTCTGGAATGTACATTACTTGCTAATGAAGTATTGTAAACCAAAATAAACATTGATACGTACTAAGCAAAAAACCTAAATTTTGCTATTTGAATTTTTTTAAAAAAATAATCTTTTTTAAGAATTGTGGAAGCGTCAGTTCCTTACGCTCAAATTGTTTCAACAGTTTTTTGTATTTAATGTCAAAGTCCATATATTTCTTCTGTCTGTTTTTTGTTTCTGTAAATAAATTATCAGTTATTTTTCTGTTCCAATATTTACTTTCTTTTCGCAATTTATCTATGAATATGTATAAACTTGGCTTTTTTGGTATGCGGCCTGCATTTATACGCCGATGCCACCCTTCTAACGCGCTAGTTGTGCGGTGTCGTTGGTAGGCGTAACTTAGTAAGGATGGTGGCATTTTTGGGTACCCGTGTTTTTCGTAATAACGTCTAAAATCATCATGTATTGAGTATCTGGAGCTATACTTAAAATGTACCCCCAAGCTGCAGGGATTTGTTCAGCCGGTACCAGTGCTATTATTGCAGCCATTCTTGCAATATTTCGCCCTTCCCGTGTACGCAGTAATCCTTTTTTCTCTGAGTGTTTCCATATTGCTGCGTTGTAATGTCTATAACATCCTGTTATTTTTGCTTCAGGAAATACTGATTTCACAGCGTTTATTTGCGCCATTTCATAATCACTCTTAAATGTTTTAATAATTATACCCAATTTTTCTTTTAATATGTTATATAGCCGCGTATGTCTCTTGGGATTTATTGGGTAGCAATGTATAAATTACTGGGATTATATTTGTACGGGACGGACGTGATCGTCCAAGACCGACAGGCAATCAGGAGGTTGTAAGGCTCCTGCTTGAACGCGTTGACGCCCCTTGCACCTATTGTTCAGTTGTCATCTGGTAACTATGGACCTTGGAGACACTTGAAGGCTGCCAAGTATGTTGAGGTGAAAACGTGATGTCCAGGTTAAATAAAAACTATTTGTTCATGGCCAGAAGCGACGTTCCTTCATGGTCCTCGATGCGCAATGATGCGTGGAAATACTTTAAGTGAAATAATGGCTACGATATGTTCATGGGCCTGCGCACTATTAAACAGGCAAACTCGACCGCGACGAGGACCACAACATCCCGACCCCAAAAACTTTTATTTCAAAAAATTATAAGCTAAGACTCGTAGCTTGAAACTGACAGGAACTACCCTTCCACTGGACCGATTCTGGTCAAATTTGCACCTTTGGACAGGTCTGGAGGAGACCTTCCCTCCGGTCCCTGATCCAGGTCCCTAGCCCCTACCATCAGGGAGTTCTCGTAAGGAGAACATCAAAGAAAGGGAATTCCCGCCAGTTTGAAGCTTTACAATCGAGTTTCTCCTAAAACTAGACATCTTAGCTCTAGGGTACCAGCGAGGGACTTGGAGCCCTCCCACTGGGCCGTCGACACACATAAGTGTCACGGTTGTATTCAAAACCTTCAGGCGTACAGCCGCGCAATGGTGCAAGAAGTTAGCTTTTGCCCCTGATCCTGGCACATAAACTCGATTCCTACTCAGACTGCTGGGTTGATATTCAAGTAACATTCACCCCCGGGTAGCCCTCGTGATGAGCTATCCCAAGGTAGAAGTCCGTTGGCTACATGTCCAAACCCGATTAGTTAGCCTTTGTTACAAGTTTGTTTACATAGCAAATCCATGTAACCTCGCACCATGTCAGGTCGTTTAACTCCTCAACCACTAGAGCTAAGCTCCTTCCGGAAGTGTGGTTGGGTAGCTGGAAAACTAGGCTGTCTAATGGCGGTACCCTGATGGGTGTACCACCAGCCTTTCTGCAGCTTAAGGTGCCGGGAAGCGGCCGAATACGAAATCTTACGTCGTCTCACAGCTTTAATGTGTCTGTGTGCGTTATATACACCTATATACTAGCTCTGTGTCATGACCGAGTCTAGGCGCCTGCCTGAGGGTCCACGAAGGTAATGCTTCAGACAGCATATCTATAACTGACCAGGCACCAAGTGTCCCTGGACGTAGTGACCCATCGGCAGACGCATAGAAACGTCCATGCACAGAAAGATTAACTCAAGCAAGTGATGTCCATGTACTAGAATTACATAGGTGCTATCTATTTATAGGGCCTAGACCAAATTCTAGGTCACCTAGAAGCGCTAAATGGCTTGCATCGAATTTTCTAAACACTAACTTGAGTAAAATGTATGTATATTTCCCTTTTTAGAGTGAAAATGCATTAAGACTGGCCATGTACTGCTATTATGTATAATTTCTCAATCATGGCATCCAGCCATCCTATCTAGAACACCTAGATGGTGTTTCCTAACAAAACAATTATGTGTAAGGAAGCAATCTGATTGGTTGGTGAATAGATTACCTATAGCACCACTTGGTACCCTGCTTAAAACGGGGGGTCTAAAATAAGTAAACAAAATATTTTTATTTCCTTAAACCTATACATTTATCATATAACTAAGGTACCTTATGCATAATTCTAACACATAAGCGCTATATGCGCACTATAAACTATGTAAAAGCCCCCAAAACATGAGTTTAAAGTTATCAAAATTCTACACCAATTGGTTTTAGTATAAATATCAAGCGCCGCCCTCTTACGGGTCATTGTGAACTAATCGGTCGTCGATGAAGGTTGTGTTTACGGAGTTAAATACTTGTTTCTTTCCGTAATAACACAATCAGTATGCATATTAATGCTTCTAATTTATTGTTATTAAACTATATAACCCTATTACATACTGATAGACACATAAAATATAACTTTAGTGTCTCAAAAACATGAACAAAAATTAGTTACGAGCTTTACTATAAAAGGTTTTTTCACCTACCGACATCGCTTAGTATGCGATGGCGCTCTGGGGTGAGCAGACGTGTGTCTGTCAATACTATTTACATTTTACATACGACTACTGTAGCGTTACGTATAGCGCCGGAGAGCTATACGTAAGCCACGTTAATAAAAATAAATAAATATAAACTAAAATTAATAAAAAAAGATATAGAAATATAAAAATTAAGGGCCGGCTTCGTACGACGTGGGCAGCTTAACAGGCAGTAGGTCGGGCAGGAAGACGTGGCACGGTGTGATGGGACGGCTGGTGGGATGCCGTGGCGCGCTTGTATTCAGAGCGCACCAGGGCGTGTTGCGAGCGCACCAGCGCATGCTGCGAGCGCACCAGCGCATGCTGTGAGCGCACCAGCGCAATCTGCGAGCGCACCATCACGTGCTGCAAGCGCACCAACGCCGCGCCGCGCCGCTGAGGTCCTGTCAGCCGCAGTACATCTGAGGTCCTGTCTGCCGCAGAACGTACGTGCACCTCGTGCCAGAGTGGCACATCTTGATATATATACGTATAGCAGTAAAAGAATACTTAGTCCAGAAGTTATTTATTGATTTTAACCACATTCACAAACTGAACACATTGAGGTAATAATATAAAGACTGATTATTAGAGATTTTAGATAATTTGCCGATTAGAAAATACACTTAGTAATCCTCAGTAGGAAAACAGTATTTCGGCGTTCAGACCAGACCTGAGACTAAAAAGAAACTGAAGCCCGTTTTTCATTCGATCTCCATTTCTTCTAAATTTCAAATTCAAATCGCCAAAAAGACCAGAGAAATAAAAACGGCTTTACAAAGGCGGGTCAGTCTGCTCTGACCTTACAATAATGTACAACTAGCTTAAGGAAAGGTCTAGGTATTATAGTCCATGGTACCTATGGTATGTCTATGGCTTTAAGAAAATAAAATAGACAGACATATCATGTCAGATGAAAATGTCAGAGTATAAAAAATTCCATAATTTTGCAAATAAGCAATACAAATTAAGTTAAAGAAATAAAGAAACAATCAGAAATAACTAAAAATATGCTTTACAGGTAATAATACAAAGAATATATATAAAAATGAGTTACACAAATTGATGCGATATCAAAAGATGTGAAGATGGATTGTGGAGTGTTATGAAACGTAAGTAGATCTTGAATAAATACCACATTTCCCCGATGACCCCAGAAAAATTTTCAACTAGAAGAAAATTTTGAGGTTTAAATATAATCCTTGCTCTATCACACAACATCTTTCATACATTCGTCAAACACTCTCATTCAATCACACGTTAGGGGATATAGTTCACATTCAATGACGTATACTCCACAAGGAAATATTTATTAAGATATAACGAAGGCTTATTTATTTTTAATAGGTGTCGTAACCCGCACCTGTTTGAAAACCCTTTAAGAAACTATTTAATTAAACAAGAGGAACTCAAAGAGGAGGAGGACTCAAGTCTATAAGAGGAGGAGGACTCAATTCTATAAGAGGAGGAGGACTCAAGTCTATAAGAGGAGGAGGACTCAAGTCTATAAGAGGGAACTCTTAAGTCTATAAGAGGGAACTAGGTTGAGAGGGAACTAGGTTGAGAGGGAACTAGGTTGAGAGGGAACTAGGTTTGAGAGGGAACTAGGTTTGAGAGGGAACTAGGTTGAGAGGGAACTAGGTTTGAGAGGGAACTAGGTTTGAGAGGGAACTAGGTTGAGAGGGAACTAGGTTTGAGAGGGAAGTATACAAGAGGGAAGGATACAAGAGGGAAAAAAAAAATAAAAAAAAATAAAGAAGACTCCACGCATTTGGCTTATTTTTAAAGAGTTACGGGACCGCTCTTTGCATATAAGGCTTTCCGAGTTATGCAAACCGCTCTAAAATAACACCTCATTCTTTAAGAATAAGATTCAAGGGAATTAAGAGGTTTTAAGAAGACTCCACGCATTTGGCTTATTTTTAAAGAGTTACGGGACCGCTCTTTGCACATAAGGCTTTCTGAGTTGTGCAGACCGCTCTAGAGGAATACCGCTCTAAAAATAAAACAAAGACAAAACATAAGGAGGGAAAAAGAAGTTGCCTAATAGGTTTAAGTTCTATCAAAAGTGTAAAGAGAGAAAATGATGATGAAATGGGGCCTGTAAGAGAAACCAAAAGTTAGCCTTTGTATATACTTGTGTAAGTATGTTTTTTAGAATTTAGAGAAGATATGAAAAAATCGAGCCCACGTTAAAGAAAAGTGTAGTAAGAAAGTAGGTAAAGTGTGGGTGTGGGTTAGAAAATTTTGGGCGCACAAATAATGACGGTGCGCCCAATATTTTAAAAGTTGGGCGCCAAACTGTAGCGTTACGTATAGCGCCGGAGAGCTATACGTAAGCCACGTTAATAAAAATAAATAAATATAAACTAAAATTAATAAAAAAAGATATAGAAATATAAAAATTAAGGGCCGGCTTCGTACGACGTGGGCAGCTTAACAGGCAGTAGGTCGGGCAGGAAGACGTGGCACGGTGTGATGGGACGGCTGGTGGGATGCCGTGGCGCGCTTGTATTCAGAGCGCACCAGGGCGTGTTGCGAGCGCACCAGCGCATGCTGCGAGCGCACCAGCGCATGCTGTGAGCGCACCAGCGCAAACTGCGAGCGCACCATCACGTGCTGCAAGCGCACCAACGCCGCGCCGCGCCGCTGAGGTCCTGTCAGCCGCAGTACATCTGAGGTCCTGTCTGCCGCAGAACGTACGTGCACCTCGTGCCAGAGTGGCACATCTTGATATATATACGTATAGCAGTAAAAGAATACTTAGTCCAGAAGTTATTTATTGATTTTAACCACATTCACAAACTGAACACATTGAGGTAATAATATAAAGACTGATTATTAGAGATTTTAGATAATTTGCCGATTAGAAAATACACTTAGTAATCCTCAGTAGGAAAACAGTATTTCGGCGTTCAGACCAGACCTGAGACTAAAAAGAAACTGAAGCCCGTTTTTCATTCGATCTCCATTTCTTCTAAATTTCAAATTCAAATCGCCAAAAAGACCAGAGAAATAAAAACGGCTTTACAAAGGCGGGTCAGTCTGCTCTGACCTTACAATAATGTACAACTAGCTTAAGGAAAGGTCTAGGTATTATAGTCCATGGTACCTATGGTATGTCTATGGCTTTAAGAAAATAAAATAGACAGACATATCATGTCAGATGAAAATGTCAGAGTATAAAAAATTCCATAATTTTGCAAATAAGCAATACAAATTAAGATAAAGAAACAATCAGAAATAACTAAAAATATGCTTTACAGGTAATAATACAAAGAATATATATAAAAATGAGTTACACAAATTGATGCGATATCAAAAGATGTGAAGATGGATTGTGGAGTGTTATGAAACGTAAGTAGATCTTGAATAAATACCACACTACCTATCTAAATGGTGACGTATCGTCGCGAACAATATTTGTACACTTTTTTGTAGATCCAATGACAAATGTAAGACATAAAACTGATAAAAAGTTGGCGGAGCTGACATAAACGTGCCATCTGCAAAATAGGATCTGGGTTTCTTCACAATTTTCTTTCCCAAACGTGTTGCAAATACCAATTTTTTTTCACTTTGTCCATCTTCACAAATAAGGAAATTTTTACCTAAAACTTCTGGTACAATTTCAGTTTCGGTACTGGTATGTTGTAGTCGATCTACGTTCAAATAAGACTTTCGTGCCCTATATAAAGTGTCTTTAATTGATTTAAACGTAGGAATTCGATAGTGTTCACTATTGGGTATTTTGTTACGATTTTTTTTATCATTTTCTTCGTAAATTTGCTGTATGGGGCGAAAATCTTTGCAAAAAATATGTTTTAATAATGTTATGTGTTCTTTAATTATATTTTTAAATTCCATTGACTAACATGTATGCACTGATTTCAGTTTAATGATAATTTTTCCTGTTTTGTCTAATGTTAGTGACGCATTACAGTCTCGCCTATTTATGCACCGCCAGAAAGTAGTTCCACTTTTATTTGTTTTGCTCTTATGATAATAATAATAAATCTTTATTCAAACTTCAAATTGGTAAACTATACTTATAGGTCTTACATATAAAGTAGGTTCAACAATGTTAGGTGCCTGTACTAGGTAATCCTGTATCACAGGCGGCAGGGGCTCAAACAATGTAATTGTAAGGACAAGGTTTTTTTACAATATTTTCTTAATATTAGAATAGTGACAGAGATATATTGATTTATTTATAATCTTAATTACTAAAACAGATGAAAATTAAAATTAAATTCTATTAATAATCATAAACAGATGATTCCTAACTTAGCTTAGTTTACGTAAAATTGTTTACACTTAATTATTTACACACACGGACAACGAACTTTGAGCGTCAGCAGATATATGAGCTGGGTTAACCACTATTGCAAATTGTTACGAAACCATTTTGCCAAAGTACGCATGGCGGCAAATTTCCTGAGACAGCAACAAATCCTGGCGAAGTAGGTCAGTGAAGTGGCCTGTTCTTGTTGAGTCGGCATCACGTGTAAAACACGGCAATCTGACCTTAAGTGACCTCTAGGCGCCCTCGTAATCGACAGAATTGATGTATCTGAATTCCGCTATCTTCCTTGCAGGGCACTCAGGATCTCCTGTTTTATGATTGCTGGGCTTTTTAAAGCGTGAGCAAGTTGCACATTTTGGTACATCAGCTTTCTTCGCGCACTCTGTCATCGAGTGCCCTGTTTCACCACAATGCCCACACGTCGAGTTTACCTCTCTGCACGTTTTGGCTGCATGACCATACTGTTGGCACTTGTAACACCGAGTCACCAGTGTAAAATCCCTGACAGGACAGGACGTCCAATTAATAAAAAGTCTCGATTGAGTGATTAGGGCTTTACGTATATCAGCTGGTACTTCAATGACGTAGTTGCAGGTCGACACATCTCTCTTCCCAGATTTGTGGCTTAATTTTATCAAGGCCAGGAAGGATTCTAAGGACATGTCATCAAACTTGTCGGCTACATTTTGTTCAAAAATGCACCTGAAGACCTAATTTTCAGCCATGGAAGTCGGCACTCCTAAGACCACGATCCGGGGTTTGCGCTTGCTGGGTTCGTCGGCGGTAAGTCCTGAAGTAGAGAGCTGGACTGCTTGCTTTACTTTATCAGCGTCATGTTTGGTCTCCGTGCGCCTCCGTTTTTTGTTTTCCGGACACCACGAACATGCAGTTTCATTTGCTCCGGGCGTATGATCTTTTTCACTAGGTCTTTTGTTTCGTCACTCGATTTCAATTTGGATGATATCTGTACTCACAATGCATAAGTGTTCTATGTCCTTTTTGATTACGAATGTATTCGATTTCTTGATCCATATTAAAACTCAAATTCACTACTGTTTTTCAATAAAAAGTAACAGACAAAACACAGCTCGGCAATTAATGAATGACACATACATGTATAAGTTTTTTTCTAACTACCCTCACATATTATTATAAATGTTGCCATCACTAAACTTTAAATTGTACCAAAATATTATATTTAACTGTATCAATTTTTTTTTTTATTTGGAATACATTCTTAAGTAAATTTAAGTATCAAAATTTTTACATCATAATTGCACTATAATTTAAATAAATGATTTTTTGTTTTGAAAATAAGTCCCTGGCGCGACATTTTGCGAAAGAGACATTCTGCGAAAGAGACGTTTTACGACCAGGGGACATATTGCGAAAGAGACGTTTTGCGCCTGAGCCGAAAAAACAAATAACGGTAACAACCAACTTCGGAAATGAAAGTTATTTTGCGCTTTGTAGTATTTTGCTTTGAAATACTGTTTAATTTGTGTGTTAAAAAGATTTTTTTTGTATAAAACGAGGTACCTTATTAAATAATGTTACTAACTAATTAAATAAAAACAACCTATAGATTTAGTCTTTTAATTTCTCACAATAATTCTATCATCTACAATTTAAATCACAATCATATTCTAATCTCAATTTTATTGGCCCTTAAACAGAACAAGTTTGTTATAGTAATTTCTCACAATTTCACCGTGCGGTGCAGAAGCTTTTTTGCATTCATGGTGAATCCGAATTTTGAGATACAAGTCTACAACTGCTTTTATAATTAAATGTAAATGATTGTTCTGTACACAATTGTCGTAACAATGACTAATCAATTGAGGGAAAATTTCTGATCTGGCGCATATTTCAAAGATTGCCATGATAATTTTCTGCGAATAATAAGATTCCCCGGCTTGAATTACTCCTATTGATGGTAGATAATTACGAAAAACCTTCTCGGTATGTTTGCAAATGTATATGACGTCATTGGATGGTTTGATTAAGCCGCCTCTGTCTTTTACCTTGATCAAACAACTGTTCACTGTGTCGTTGGTAAGCGCTTTGATACAGTATTCGCATAGTACCTGTCTTTTTTCATTCTTCTGACAATAAATCCAGCTATATATGTAATCACATGTTCACTGTATTTAGTTAGTAAACTGGGATCGGGAATATAGTCATCATCAGGGTTTTTGGATGTGGCAGAACTGTGTCAAAGCAGTCTCGTACAAAGCTGTAAGCTTTTGGCGACAAAAAATGGTGTCATCTGGATATTCTTTTGGCAAGGAACCACCCTGTAAATTAAACAAATATCGTGATACAATTCGGTTTTTTGTGTCGACGGTATTTTTCAGAATTGCCACGTGCTCATCCTCCATCTTTTGATGAAGTGCTTGGATAATTGTCTCCAAATCTGTATTTTTCTTTATAGGTCTTTTACACTTACGCTTTTTTTGATTGAAATTTTCTGCCACGTCTTATTTTATTTATTTATTTAAACTTCATGTACAATAGTGGTACATAGGCGGACTTATGGCAATCATTTTATAATGCTGCGCTAGCTTAGTAGCTTGTTTAAGTGCAGCATCTATTTCTGTAGTGGTCAGATCGGTATTTTCCGTTTGAGTTTTGCGACTCATTTTTGGCAGGGTGCCATGAAACTTAAAATAAAACAGAAAATATTTGTTAATATTAACAGGGAAAATCTCAACATCACCGAAATTATTTTTTATGCGTCGTTCTAAATCAATAGGTACCTTATGGTTGCAATAATAATTATACATTTCTTCTTGCAGCCGCCAGCGTGTCATATGCTGCTGCTCAATTTGACTACATGGTTGTAATAGACAGCTGCGATGTGGTCCCTTCTGATTATACATAGATATAAGTCAAAATCAATGATTATCAATCATAAATATTGTATAGATCACTAGTTTATGCCCGCGGCTTCGCCCGCGTTCAAAGTTAAAAAAGGTTGCGATCGCCACCAAACTTTACAGGATTTTATTTCTAAATTGGAAACTAACACATATTGTTTAGGCAGTTGTCTCTTTCTGATTATGTATGGAGAACTAATTTCATTGACACTTCCTGCTTAAAATGCTAATTATCAATTTGTAATGACTGGGTAAACTTACCGATGAGAAGAGACTTGCATTATTTTCTTTCAGAACACCAACTCTATAAGTGCAACCGGGCACAGTACACGCTTTTGTAGCCTTTTCTAATTGTTGAGAGTGAAGTAAATAAAAGGTGAAGTTGGAGGTAAAACTTTGTGTCTTTATTTCACAGTCACTTTACAGTACTTTTCTAGACTATATACGACTATCCACTACACCCTACAGGAGAACACTGCGCTCCCTGCGCGGCGTGGCAACCGTGCTGAAAACCTAAAGTGCTATGTCATCGATAGTGCAACAATGTGTCACCACAGTATTCCCCCCCTATCTTTATAATTTGTTAAAATTATACAAAAATATTTGGGTACATTCTCCTTTACAATTTGTTTTTACATTAGTTAGTCACATAACGTCATTGTTTTCAATGTATTACTCCTACATACCTTCGCGTCACATGTTTATGTTTCTCTTATCAGCAAAAGTTCGCGCCGTCCGTCCGGCGTTACAAATAACTAAGCTTCGACTTATGACGACATTGACAATTTATATTTTACACATCATATGGACTTTTTACGTTTTCCTTACATTTATTGTTAAACATGACAATTTTTACATGAGAAACATAATCACAAAAACACATTCTAGTTACAATGCTCCTATATACCGTTACAAAAATGGTGCTTATGTGCTACACAATTTACCTTAATTACTAACACTAATAAGTATCGTTTTCTCGAGTAGAAGTTGCTCGTGGTGCGTTAAAGCCTTTATTTACCGCAGCCAATCCAATAACTTCTGCTTCTTTGCGGAACCAGTTCCGCACATGTTTTTTGCATTGGTGTCTCATTAACCATAATAACACGATGCCGAAAATGATGGCAAATGCTATCATAAACATTTCCACCGTACCGACTCGTTGTCCCATGACCTCATTTGACACACTTTGGGACACTGCCACATTATTCTGCTGTGGTTTAGCCTGGCTGTTACACATTTTTTGTATTGTTTGTTTCGTATACTAACAACAACTGGCTTGCTCTTAATGTCTAAGTAAATTTACCAATATGATGTTATAAGGCATTCGGTTCGTTTAGTTGACCTACTGACGTATATGCTGACTTAACTAACTGGTTTTATATTACTGTTGCAACCTTACACTATACATTTTCTCATAGTTGCAGTTTTGCTAAATGTTGTTACTACTAAATTACTTTTATATTACTACATTTTTATAAGGGTATATACGGATGGCTTAACTAAATTACCTATAACTATTCTATTTTTCCGACTCCCAATGGACAGGGTCGATATTAAGTGATACATATCTTTTACGTATTTCTAAGGGTAGTGGGCATGTTCAATATTCTGCCATAAAAATAAACATCCCGTTAGGATCCACAATATTTTGCATGCCCACGCCATACAAATGATATATCAATAACCTTTTTTTGTTTTGCTTATTCTAAGGCGCATTCCTCTTACATATGGTACCTACTATGTTGTATTTGTGCCTAGTTATTCATCAAAAAATCTTACCCTTTTGCTAACGCGACCGCTGCGAGTGACGATTTGTTCTTTAGTTAAGGGTCCTGCTGCGTTTGTTTTTGTTGTTTGCGGTTTTGTTTTTGTTACCTTTCTCGGCATGTCGTGCACTGTACTTTCTTGCCCGTCTTCTTTTTCATTGTCTGTTATTAAAAATGCTGGTTTTAATCGGTCAATTGAAATACAAGCTTGTCTATTATTTAATTCTATTATGTAATTTTTCTCCTTCCGACTTATGACGCGGTATGGGCCATCATAGGGCGGTTGCAGCGATTTACGCACTGTGTCATTGCGAACAAAAACATATTTACACGTTTCTAATAATAATTCTGGATGCACGAACGACGAGCGTCCCTTGTTTTCTCTTATATGAGGTATAAAATTCCCTATTGTTTTCTTAAGTTCCTCTACGTAGGAATTTATATCTTGGTTTTGTGTTAAATTGCTAGTAAAAAAATCTCCCGGTAGCCTTATTGTACGCCCGTATACTAACTCGGCGGCGCTGTATCCTGTATCGCTTCTAACGGCTACGCGCAGACCGAATAAAACGGTAGGTAACTCTCTTAACCACGATTCTGTTTTGATTCTGGCCATCAACGATGCTTTTAGTGACCTGTGCCATCTTTCCACCATGCCGTTGCTTTGGGGATGATAAGCTGTTGTCCTAATCTTTTCGATTCCTAATACTTTCATTAATTGATTGTATAAATTACTTTCAAACTGTCTTCCTTGGTCACTAGTGATTTTTACTGGACACCCATAGTGCGTGATCCAACAATCATATAGTGCCTTGGCTATATTTTCTGCTGTAATTTCTTTCAATGGTATGGCTTCCGGCCATCTAGTGAACCTATCAATTATAGTAAGACAATACCTATATCCCTCTGCTGTAACGGGCAACGGACCTATTATGTCTATGTGAATGTGTTCGAACTTGCCGCATTCCGAGTAAACGCCTAATTCTGATACTGTGTGTCTTTGTACTTTTGATTTTTGACATGCTATACATGATTTGGCCCATTTACCTATCTGTGAATTCATACCGGGCCAAAAATACTTTTGTGTGATTAACGTCTTTGTTGCCCTGACCCCGGGGTGACTTAAGTTATGAACGTTGTCAAAAACCATGCGTCTGAATTTTTCTGGTAAATATGGTCGGACGGTGTCTTTAGAAGTTTCACAATAAATCGGTTTATTGTCTGTGGGTCCGTGTATTTTCTTTAAGTTTACACTGCTCTTTTTGTTACTGTTATTTAATACTTGTGCTATATACTCGTCCGTTTCCTGTGCGGTCGCTAATTCTGCGAAACCTATGTTCGTTGGGCAATACAACTCCGCAACACGAGATAACGAGTCAGCAACAACGTTGTGTAGTCCGTCTACATGGCGAATATCGTTTGTGAATTCACTAATGAATAATAAATATCGCGTTCTTCTTGGTGTTTCTGAGTTACTGCTATTTAGTTTTGTAAGGGCATATGTTATTGGTTTATGGTCCGTATATATGGTTAATTCTCGCCCTTCGAATAACTTCCTGAAATACTGAATGGCCATATATATTGCTAACAATTCTCTATCATAGGTACAATACTTAGTTTGGGCCTGTGTGAGTTTTCTTGAAAAATATCCCAACGGTTCCCAACGGTTTTTAACTTGTTGTTGTAACACCGCGCCTACACACGTATCCGATGCGTCACACATCAGAGCCATAGGTACCCCGCTGTGTGGGTGTGACAATGTTACCGCTTTTTGTAAGCTAAGTTTACATTCTTCGAAAGCCTGGTTGGCTTTATCGTCCCACTGTACCAATGTCTTATCGCGTTTCTTGGACTGATGTATGAACTTATTGAGGCTCATTTGTGACTCTACTGCTTTTGGTATGTGGGGTCTATAAAAATTGACCATTCCGAGAAACCTTCTTAATTCCTCCACTGTTTTTGGTTTAGGAAATTCCATTATTGCTTGTGTTCTGGATTTTAGCGGTGTGATACCTTTTTTGCACACCTCAAACCCCAGGAAATCTACTTTATCTTTTCCAAACTGACATTTTGATGTATTAATGGTTATTCCGAATTGACTGAATCTTTCAAAAACTATTTTTAAATGTTCCTTATGTTGCTCATGGTCATGACTAGCTATGATGACATCATCGATGTATGAGAATAAGAAATCTAATCCCTGTAAAACTGTTGTACTCATGAAACGTTGGAATGTTTGGGCAGCGTTTCTCAACCCGAAACTCATTCTGGGGAATTCAAACAAACCAAAGGGCGTGATAATAGCCGTTTTTTCTACATCTTCTGGGTTTACGGGTATGAAATGATAAGCCCTATTAATGTCTAAATGTGTAAATACCTGTTTGTTCGCCAGCACA
The DNA here is from genome assembly GCA_949775005.1 of Orthosia gothica. NCBI lineage: Eukaryota > Metazoa > Arthropoda > Insecta > Lepidoptera > Noctuidae > Orthosia > Orthosia gothica. The sequence continues at coordinate 43,051,686 of OX459035.1, forward strand.
TACGTAAACTCGTGTAACCTTGGGACTGGATACCTATCTGGTTTGGTAATTGCGTTTAATTGTCTGTAGTCACCACAGGGTCTAATGTCTCCATTCGATTTCGGTACCACATGTAAAGGGCTCGCCCACGGGCTTTTACTGGGCCTACATATTCCCATTTCCTGCATTATTCTAAATTCTTCTTTAACTTTGACATACCGGTCCGGTGGTAATGGCCTTGCACGCGAATGTACCGGTGGGCCGGTCGTTTCTATGTAATGTACTACTGAATGCTTAGGAGGAACTTTAAAAGATGTAGGCCTAGTAATATCCGGGTATTTAGAAATGATATCGTGGTAGGGATGGTCCATATTTAACATTTTCAATGATAGTTGAGAGCTACTTACTAGGGATGCCACTGTACTTAGCTCCGTTTCCTGGTCGACCAGTTTCCTTGAACTCACGTCCACTAGCAGGTTATGGTGTCCCAAGAAATCTGCACCGAGTATGGGTTGTTTCACGTCGGCTATTATAAAGTCCCATCTATAAACTCGTCGTAATTTCAGGTTCAACACTAATGTTTTTACACCGTATGTTTTGATTTCTGTTCCGTTCACTGCGTATAATTTATATTCACTTTCCGGATGTAATTGATTCTTTTTGTTTACTGGTATGACGGACACGTTTGCTCCTGTGTCTACTAGAAAGTTTAAACCCGTATTTATGTCTCTTACACTGAGGCGGTTCGCTGGACGTACGGAACAGATTTCCGCCTTTGGCTGTTCCGTTGTTAGTTTTCCGCTTTCTTCCACGCACATGGCTTTACACATTTCCGCGCTTTGTCTGCGTAACGGAAATGGTAGAAGCACAGCCAATCCGGATCCTCTTCTGAACGCCGTGCTCGTGAGCTGCTCCTGCTTCGCGTGCTAGGTGTCAGGTAACGATTTCTGCTGCGTGCCCTGTTTCCTCGGTTTTCCAGTTCATCAAAACGAGCACTTAACTTTGCTATTTCATTTAATATTGACCTCTCTGTTACGCTTGTCGTTGATGTTGAGGGCTGTTGCGATACCGTTGCCACTACACTTGCTTTAGTAACTTCATTCACGTCATCGGCGATATTTCCCAATTTCTCTAAGTCTTTTGTTTCCGTGACGGTGAGTACTGCGCGTACTGTTGGTGGCAGAAGATTTTGCCATAAAACTTTTAATGTTCCGTCTGTTACTTTGTCTCGTGCGAGGGCTTTCATTTTTGCTAAAAGTTGTGACGGTTTCTGGTCTCCCAATTCCATTTCATTGATTAATTTTTCTATCTGTTTTGTTTGAGAGTCCTCGTATATTTTTATTAGTTTCTGTTTCAGCGCCTCGTATCTGCCTGTTTCTGGTGGATTTACTAAAAAATCCGTTAACTGACTTATGGTGTCGCTGTTGAGCTTTGATACCACAAGGTCAAATTTTGAGTGGTCTCCTAGCTTCTGTGGGGCCAACGTCGCTTCCGTTCTTATAAACCACACTCGAGGCTGGTTCGTCCAGAAATCGGAGATCCTTGACGTTAGTGAGAGTGCCGCAGTTTCTGGTAAAATAGGTGGCGTCGTCATTTTGAGGCCGTATTATTTCCGTATCTTTAAAGTTCTTTCACAGGGGTCACCACTTTTGTAGCCTTTTCTAATTGTTGAGAGTGAAGTAAATAAAAGGTGAAGTTGGAGGTAAAACTTTGTGTCTTTATTTCACAGTCACTTTACAGTACTTTTCTAGACTATATACGACTATCCACTACACCCTACAGGAGAACACTGCGCTCCCTGCGCGGCGTGGCAACCGTGCTGAAAACCTAAAGTGCTATGTCATCGATAGTGCAACAATGTGTCACCACAAAATTTTCAGAACATATCCTCGTATACGGTGTAGGCCTCCAATTGTCGTCTTTTCTCACATTTTTTATCCATTTATTTTTAAGTTCAATATCTGCAGGAAACATATAAACAAAAAATAATAAACAATGCAAATAATAAATTGAAAAGAAAAAGGTCACTGACAAATAATGCAATATTGATTTGCGAAAATACGTTATTTTGTAAATTCCTTCTTTTGGCATGCCATAATATTCTGTAATCCATAATTACTGAGACCAAAGCAGAGTCCAATTACTAGGTTCCGCATGGCCCAATCAGTACGAAAAATTGAACACGGAATTGTGAACACAAATTGATTTTCTAAAATCTGACTACTTACATTGTTTTTATTTCATTATACGTATCATAAACGCCCAAGAATATGTATGTGATTATACTTTTACTCTATAGATAAAACTTGTAAGGGGGCACATCCCTATGAAGTACATAATATGTCTGCGATGTGGTCCCTTCTGATTATACATAGATATAAGTCAAAATCAATGATTATCAATCATAAATATTGTATAGATCACTAGTTTATGCCCGCGGCTTCGCCCGCGTTCAAAGTTAAAAAAGGTTGCGATCGCCACCAAACTTTACAGGATTTTATTTCTAAATTGGAAACTAACACATATTGTTTAGGCAGTTGTCTCTTTCTGATTATGTATGGAGAACTAATTTCATTGACACTTCCTGCTTAAAATGCTAATTATCAATTTGTAATGACTGGGTAAACTTACCGATGAGAAGAGACTTGCATTATTTTCTTTCAGAACACCAACTCTATAAGTGCAACCGGGCACAGTACACGCCATTGTTCATAGGAAAACGAAAAACGCACTCCAAACACAATATTTTTCACAATAACTTGTTATTTTTTATGGCGATTCTCGGCAAGTGGCGCGCGGCGTTTCAATGCGGTCAAAGTCAAATTCAAATATATTTATTCAACTAGGCCAATAAACGGCACTTTTGAACGTCAAATAAATTAAAATTAAAATTTACAAGTAATAAAAAATGATTCTGCCGTGCATTCGAAAAGTAGATTGATATGGAGAAGAACGCACAAGAAACTCCATACTTACTCTTTTTAAAAAAAATAGGTGTTTTACAATATTTAAATAAGTACATACATTAATATATGTGAGGACGATGCACCCAGAATAGGGCTTCGTTCACACGGCATTGTCCTGCACGTTTTTTTTGTAATCGTTTTTATAACGTATAGTCAACCGCGTGTTCATATGGTAAATTTTCATTCGTGTAAAAACGAATAGCCGCAGTTTCCAACCAGTTGTCACAGTGAGAAGACGTCACTGATGGATCCACGCTTGGTTGTACTTTTATATTGGTATCGAAGGCGGTCTCGCCGCCGACAAAACAGAAGGTTTTGGGTACATCCTATTAATCAAGAATCTGTGCGTACGATCACATTTGAAAAATTATTCGAAAATCTTAGAAACGATGAAAAAATGTTTTTTAATTACTTTCGAATGTCTATTGAAAGTTTTGAAAAGTTATTAACTCGACTGGAAAATTCAAGCCTAACAAAATCAAATACGAATATGCGGAAATGCATTAGTACTAAAATGAAATTAGCCATCTGTTTAAGGTGAGTACACAAATAAAAATACACAGGTTGTGATTATTTAAGTTTTATTAATGTTAATTATTATAATTAAAAAAATATTCAAATTTGACCAATTTTACTATAGTATATTCGTGTTTCGTATTAAAAGCCATTGTAATCCATATCCGTGTAGTTAGAATAGCAGGATTCGACAGAGGACGGATTTTGAAGAGTAGCTGCTGTAGTTAATTCTACAGAGGCTGGACTTTGAGAAGTCGTTGTAGTCATGTTTGTAATGATAGAATTTGTAGCTTCTTGTGTAATGTTACTATTTTGGTATTGTTGTGTAAAATATCCTCTGTGAACTGATGAGAGATCGAAAGACGACGATTCACGAATTTGGCGACTGTTTTTAATTTTTTTCATTAACTGTAGCACACCCATTTGGAATTCGAGGATTTTATCATCGTCATACTTATCTAATGATGGTAATATCCCATTAAAAATGAAAGATGCCGATTCATTGTTTCAGGTTCCTTATTTGAATAAGAATCCATAAATTTCATCATCTTCGCATCTACAGAACTAATCGTATTCTTAGAGATCTTTTAGGTACACGATTAGGTATTGGGCTCTTTGCCGCCATTGTGTCATGTGTCTCTATAGAGTTTGTTTCCAATGTTTCTTTTCCTCCCTCAGAATAATTTTTCTGGTTTTCGGATTCAGTGTTATTATCGGATTCCGTGTTGTTATTTTCGGTAGTAACATTATTTATTGTCTCTTTAGGTTGTATTACTTTCTGCAGAAAAGATAACTGTTTACTAATACATAAGGCTTTGCTGTTTTGGCGCCACTTCCTGAGCTTTTCTGATGTTTTATCTTTTTATATGATCGATTATAATTATCTCTTATATGAGTCCACCGTTGAATAATCATTTTAGCTGTAAAAGCCAAACATGATAAGTAATACGGTACATATACATTACTTTTTTCAGATATTTAGCATCGGGGTGTTCCATGAAAGATTTACACTATTCATACAAAGTTGGAGTATCGACTATAAGTGGTATCATCTGGGATGTTTGCTGGACTCTGTGGCATGTCCTTCAGGGAGAATATCTTCAAACGCCTTCTACAGAAAGTGAATGGATGAAAATAGTGGAAGGTTTTGAAAGAAAGACTAATTTCCCTCATTGTTTAGGTGCAATTGACGGGAAACACATAAAAATCTTAAAGCCTCCTCATAGTGGATCCATGTACTTCAATTATAAAGATTATTTTTCAATTGTGCTACTTGCGGTGGTTGATTCGGAATACAGATTTATATATGTAGACATAGGATCATACGGAAAAGATTGTGACTCATCCATTTTGAAAAATTCCGTCTTATGGAAAAAAGTTAATGATGGTTCGCTGAATATACCCAAACCAATGCCATTATTAGAAGGTGGAGAAAGTACACCTTACGTATTTATTGGTGATGAGGGATTTGCTCTACATAATAATTTACTACGCCCTTTTGGAGGAACACATTTAGATTTTCGTAAAAAAATCTTTAATTACCGCCTGAGCAGAGCAAGGAGATACGTGGAGTGTGCTTTTGGTATCTTAGCGGGAAAATGGAGAATTCTACATAAGGCTATTGATGTTTCACCAAGTTTATTGACAGAAATCATAAAAGCATGCATTGTATTACACAATTACGTTCGTGAAAATGATGGACACAATTTTGAAGATGTGGCAAATCCTCCATTATTTGAAAATATTCAAAGTACGTCAGTTAGAAATGTTCAAGCAAACAGCGTAAGGTCCATTTTTAGTCACTATTTTTTATCAAACGAAGGATCAGTCCCATGGCAAAACGAATATATTTAGAACTAAGCAGAGTAAGTTAAAATATGTTGTAACGCAATTTTTATTATTAATAATAAAAGATACATACCTATGGCTTGTCTTGTTTTTTCTTCCTTTGTTTCAAAATTAGGATCAATTATTACCATGACTCCCTTCCAAGCCGCTTGAGTTGCGACGCGATTTTTATAAAGTTCCAAAGTTTTATCCCATAAAACGGGATTTTGTTCCACTAAAGAAATTAATAGTTCGTTATCTATAGAAGATTCCTCCATTTTGAATATCAAACCAAATCCAACCATAAAATACGTGCCACCCCGCCAAATGACGCTCAGGTACTAAACGCTTCTTCGGTTGCTATTCGATAAAAAACGTATAACATCGTGTCGTGTGAAAGAGACAAAGCTATACCATATGCCACTGCGAACCGAATACGTCAAAGTTTATTCGATTTGCTTGACAAGTCCGTTGAGTATGCGTTTAAACGTATAAGCGGTACACGTTTTTTTGCAGTGCAATCGACGTGTGAATGGATCTATGTACGTTGTATGGTCACTATTTATACGTTAAGACGTATACTGCAAAAAAACGTGCAGGACAATGCCGTGTGAACGAAGCCTAGCTCTACACGCTATACTACGTACAGGTATAAAGTATTAAAAAGCATTAACAGGAAAATTAATTAATTTGATAAGTAGGAACATGGTTCTCACATACTTACGAATATTGCAAACATAGGTAAAATACCTAATTCAACAGCAACGGAACAGTGATACAATTTCTAAAAAAAAAAAAAAACTTAAGCTATGAATACAATAACTATGAATGGGAATATAAATTAACAAATTTGATTTTGTCTACACCAAAGATTGCCCTATGGAGCAGGACCAGCATGTTTCCAAGCATTCTTATCATGAATATAATCATCTAATTTGTAATATGCTTGTTTACAAAGAGTGCTTTTAACTAAAGTTTTAAATTAACTTTCATTTAGTTTTAATATATCACAAGGTATTTTGTTATAATATTTAACACAGTACCCCATGAAAGATGATTGTACTTTAGCTAGTCTGTAAGAAGGATGATCTAACTTATCTTTATTTCTGGTATTACAATTGTGTCTATCACTGACTTTACTAAAGAGATGTATATTTTTCCTTATATACATAATAATTTCATAAATGGATTGGCATGAAACAGTCATAATATTAATATTTTTAAACAGTTCCCTAAGAGATTCACGGTGACTTAACTTATATATGGCTCTGACAGCTCTCTTTTGCAATATAAATATGGATTCAATGTCAGCCGATCGACCCCACAGTAAAATACCTTATGACATTATGCTGTGAAAGTCTGTCTTATCTTTCTAATTTTCATAAGCGGCTGAACTTAGCCGACCCGACACTAGCATTGCACTCATGAATAGGCTGTTGTAATGGATTATCTGGACCGATCACTTCTACAAAAGTCAAATTTGCAGCTGTAGTAATCTTGGGAATCTTTGGCATGTAGTTTAAGCCATTATCGTTCTTTACACGCTGAAGTTCTACCATCCGGAACTTGTCCTTTAATTCAGCGAGGATATTGTAAACTCTAGTACAGGCTGTTGAATTGACCTTATATCGTCCTTCGATTGAATCATTTGCTAAAAAGTTAATACCTTCTAGACGCTGTCGCATTCCGAAGTTCTGACTGTCAATAGGCCCGTAGCCCAATAGATTACGATTCGGGATTAAATTTGCTGGAGTATATACGACTGGAAGTGGATTATAATCTGGATTATTTTCGCGGCTTGCAATAACTCTGGCGGCAGTAACGTACGGGCTGACGTAGGCCTCGTACACGTTATGTGATTGCGCGTTGCAAGCACCAAAAGTGCCTGCTAATTCACCATCTCCTTCTGGGATTGCAATATCTGGCAAATTCATTTTAATCTCAATGCCAGTACCAGTGATTGAATTCGAAATATGTGAGAGGTAGTCTGTAATCGCCTTTGGTAAACATTGATAATCAGGCAGTACTGACATAAAATCAGTACGCATTCCTAGAATATTTTGTCCATTCTCACGAGCTGTTTCAGCAATAGATAAATTCAGGTGGTTACACATTACGTGTTGAAAAAGTGAGAAAGACCGCCTTGGTCAATTAATCTGGGGTCTATTGCCCTTAACTTTTCATAAATCTCCTCTATTAATGTAATGTACCCTGAGAATTCGAAGTTTTGGCAATGAACGTCACGCATTGCAGTTAGGGAGGAGTGAGGACCGATGTCGTACATCGGTTCATCGATGGGAGGTGTTTCGGTAGTTGACCTCGGCAACGCGGCATTAGTCATCGCGGTGTCTCTGTCCATCTTCTTTTGGTTTATATTCTTCTTAAAATTTTCTGATCTTTTGGTATTTTTATTTCTATTTGACTGTTCAAATTGTGGATTGTAGGGAGGTGGTTCGTAGGACCAATCGGCCACCTGGTTTCTATCAACGAAATGTTGATAGCCCCGTTGTGCGTCCCTGAGACCACGGCGGTTGCCACCGGATTGTCCAGGTTCATTGTAATTTGGGCGTCTGCCCCCACGTTGTTGTGGATAACTCATCGTTGAAAATTAACGGAATTAACATGCAAGAGATGTTATGTGAGGACCCCATTGCAATTTGTCGTCTAAAGTGATTCCCAGGAAAACTGATTTACAAAGTCCAGCTTTTCGCCATTCAATATGATATCGCATTCGGTACTTCTAACATTCGGCAATGTGAATCTAATACATTTGTTTTTTTTTTCATTTAGTACAAAATTGTTTGCCGTGAACCAATTTTGGACCTGATGAATGGAGTTATTCACGTCATCAAGATTTCGTGACCGCCGATCTATTTTAAATATCAAAGATGTGTCATCAGCAAACAACACCATCTTCGGCTGATTTTGTAGTAATTGGGGTAAATCGTTAAGAGGGACACCCATTGTCATTTCAGTCCCTAGTGAGTTTACGCCGTTTACCTGAACTTTCGTCGGTCGAAAAGGCTATTGCTATCTCCTTTTTGTCACATGCGTTATTTCCATTAAAAGTGTTGAGTACAAGATAGGCTTATATATTCAACTTAAATGTGATCTCTCTAGGTAGTATTCTTTATCAGAGATAAAGCATCCCACTTTCTACTAGTGTCGATGTCTAATTTTGCCGAGACCATAAATATTATTAAGGCATCCCACTTATCTGTAGGCTGGCCTAGTGAATCAAGAGCACCTAAATGTTTAGAGACATGATCAACAATAAATCTTAAAGCTTTTTAAGATTCTGACCGCATAGGTTCAATATTGTGCAACGCTTTCAAATGATTATTAATAAGAATATTTTTACTGTAATTTCTTTAACAGATTGAAATAAGAGTAATCTCTTAATTATCAGTTAGGCAACAAACAACGAAATAAAGAATTGCACATTTCAAGCCTGATTTCTGGGAGATGAGTCGCTTCAGATCCAGCAACAGGTTTGCCTGCCCGGCAATTCTTCGTTACCGACTCGTGTCAGCGCGGCGTGGGCGCATGGTCTCGCTGGGGTCGAAAGTCCAACGCGCGACCATGTGGGATAGCTGGAATTCGTAGACAGAGAAAACTATAGACGACTAGATAGCTTGCATCTCATTTACACAAGAAAGAGAACGGTTTATGTACACGATATGTATAGAAATGAGATAGCATGATATGATTTTTTGTTTCAAGTCGCGTGCCGGTTTTTTCAAGGTCAGCAAAGTACTGTGCTAAACAAACCTTGACAGTTCGCCATACTCTCGACTTTTCGTGTCTAAAATATAAAATTAAACCATACTGACGCACGGAAATATTTTGGATTATTTAGTAGCTTAAAAATTTATGGTTTGTATTTAATCACAATAAACAAAACCACTTTAGATTCACCAATGAAGCTAATCGCGATTAGTTAAACTAAACTCAGTTTATGCAAATACAGCATTCTGATTGGTAGTTTCTCAGCGGTATCAAACAATCAGAACGCTGTAATTGCATAAACTGAGTTTAGTTGAACTAATCGTGATTAGTGTCATTGGTGAAATCGGCCCTAAGAATAGAACTTTGTTCGTTGTATGCATAAAAGTAGAATTCAATTAGTCATAAACTATTTTTTTTTTTTACTCTTTGTGGCTAAGCCACTGGCTTGGTTACGATACCTTTAAGACAAATCTTTAATAGAAAAGTCTTAATTTGAAGTTTTAAGAGTTTACACACTCGATTTGTACACTACACACTTCCACAACTGTTTTTAATAAAATTAAAAATCGGCACAAAATACTTTTTATTATTACCCGACAGTGTTATGTGTTTCGCGCGTATCTTGTATGTATGTTTGTATGTATGTAATATTCTTTAATACTTCATATCTTTTAAACCACTTGACCGAATTATATAATAAATCGACATCGATAGATAAGTCTTGACCGCCCAAGTGTTCTTAGATAGGTGAAGTTCTAAAAAAAACAAACATGGCGGATTTTGGGCGCCATATTGTGCGGGTCCTAATAATTTTTTTCTTCCATACCCGTCGAGTGGGGTATCAAAATGAAGGGTTTTAAGAGGTGATTACAAAAATATATACCACTTATATGTTTAAAAGTAATTCGAAAAAGAAAAATATAACTAAAAAGTTGTAAATAAAAAAACTTAATTTAAAAATGAAAAACCCGACTGATTAAGAATCGACCTAAAAAGCTGTTAACAAGAAAAAATCATGCTGTGCAGTCGGAGGATCAGGTGGTCAGCCAGTTCGCGAATATGTTTCCTCCGACTGCACAGCATGATTTTTTCTTGTTAACAGCTTTTTAGTTCGATTCTTAATCAGTCGGGTTTTTGATTTTTAAATTAACTTTTATTATTAGTTTTTAGAATATCGTTCAGGCGGCGGGAGGAATTATTTGGTAAGATATCACTCAATTCACTGGCAAGTATCAGTCTTTCTATTGCAAAATTTTGACAGTTCAAAATCATGTGTTCAGCGTCAGCTTGCGGTGTGTTACAGAATACAAGAATCACTTGAAATTATACCCAAACGGAATAAGTAGCCAGGTGTGGTGGTATGGCCAAAGCGAAGCCTGTTAATCGTGGTGATAAAGTGCCGGCTGGCTGACTCCTGGTCGTTGTACCAGGGTTCTGTTGGTAAGTCTGTTTGGATACTTCCGTACCACTTTCCTTTCTGCTCTTGGTCTTTCTTCCACATTTCAACCCAGAGATTTTTCAGTTCTTCGTTTATGGAGCTATAATAATCTGTATGTGGTACACTAGTTACATATTAAACATCCAGTTAATTTATCTCCTTATTTGCAGTTCTATCTGCTACTTCATTTCCAGATATACCTTTATGCGGATCCCTTCGCATATAAAGCATATCTCAATATCCTTACAATTTAACTTATATACTAACAGCCTTACAAATAAACGTGGTATAAAGTTATACTCGAGTATTAACTAAGAATAAGCAAAATGCCTACAAATAAACAAAGAATAGCTTATACCAAGTATAACTTTTCAAGTATTTCTTTTATAGAATGTTGCGCAATTGAATTACCTTCACAAAAACTGACAATTATATGTGTCTATAGACCACCAAAAATCGCTAATCTACACCAATTCTATGAAAACCTAGACATTATACTTAAAAAGATTTCTAAACCAAACAAAAAAATTATTATGTGCGGTGATTTTAACATAGATATTTTGAAAAAGAACAGAATTAGCATGGATTTCGAATATTTTCTTATGAACTACGATATGAAGCTAGAAATAAATAGACCGACCAGATTTCTTAGTAAAACTTGCTTAGATAACTTTGCGCACAATTCAAAACAAAATTGCCTAAGTGAAATAATTGACTTCGGCTTATCCGATCATACAGCTCAAATATTTACAATGAAAGTTAGTAAGTTTAGTCAAGTTAAAACATGGAAGACATCAAGACGAGACATATCTGAAGAAAATTTAATTATCTTTAGAAATCATCTGTGTAACTTATCTTTTTCAGATATATATAGCACAGAGGATCCAAATGAAGCTTATGATAACTTTTTAGAAATATTTAAACTCCTGTATGATCTATGCTTCCCCTTCAAAACAGTCACATTAAGATCTCAAAATAAGATTAAATGGGTATCTCTTTAACAGACCCTAATGAAATAGCTCAATCTTTCAACGATTTCTTTATTGATCAGATCTCAGATCCACCCCTGAACACAACTAAACAGTCTCTAAGAATAAATTTTAACCCTCATTCTATTTTTATGGCCCCTGTTGTCCCTCAAGACATTATAAGGGTGATCAAAACTTTAAAGAACAAGAAGAGTTATGGATATGACGGTATTTCAACAAACGTTATAAAATTTGTCAGTTCTACTATAGCTAACCCTTTAAGCCATATTATTAACGCAAGCATATCCGCTGGAACATTCCCCAATAGTCTTAAAACCACAATAGTTAAACCACTCCATAAGAAGAACAAAAAAGAAGACATGGCTAACTATAGACCAATAGCTTTAATCCGCGTATTTTCCAAAATAATTGAAAAAGTAATTTATGAGTCATTTTATTCATTTCTGTCAAAATATTATATATTATGTGAGGAACAAAAAAGTTTTCGTAAAAATAAAAATATAAATATGGCCATATACGATCTAATAAATAAAATAATGGATAATGTGGATAAAAAAATACCAATTTGTTCCATTTTTACCGATATGACCAAAGCTTTTGATTACGTGAGTCATGAAACCCTTTTGGTCAAACTTGATGCTTACGGTATACGTGGGAATGCTCTACGTCTAATAAAATCATATCTAAGTGGACGTCTTCAATATACAGAAATCTCTAAAATTTGCGTCAAATCAAAACGTGAGATTAAATTTTTATCTGGTCCTAGGGAAATTAAATGTGGCGTTCCACAGGGCAGCGTTCTTGGGCCATTATTATTCCTGCTGTATATAAATGATCTACCCCGACACATCCCATACCCTTGTGTTTTATTTGCCGATGACAGTACTATCCTAATAGACTGCCTCAACAAAGAGCTTTATGAACATGAAATAAATAATTCTCTAACATTAATAATAAACTGGCTCAACGACAATAATCTAATCATAAACCTCAATAAAACAAATTTAATGCATTTCTATCAAAAAATTCGTCTCTAACATTAATAATAAACTGGCTCAACGACAATAATCTAATCATAAACCTCAATAAAACAAATATAATGCATTTCTATCAAAAAATTCTTCCTTTAAACCTAAAAATTAATTATAAAGGACAAACTATTGATAGCGTTAGCGTGGCTAAATTCTTGGGTATTTTGATAGACAGTCAATTAACTTGGAAACCGCAGGCTGAAGAAGTTTGCAAAGATTAAGCACGTCTGCGTATGCTCTCTACAATCTGTCCAAGAAAGTTAACTTAGATACATTAATGGTTGCATATCACGGTTTGGTGGTCTCTGTTCTAAGGTTTGGTGTAGTATTCTGGGGTAATTGTTCCGAACGGGAGTCCATATTTAAAGCCCAAAAACGATGCTTAAGATCCATTTTTGGTCTCAAGGTTACAGATAGTTGCATTCCTTTTTTTAAGAAACACAAAATACTAACTTTTCCTTGTATAGACATTCTCGAAGTAGCTATATTCGTTAAAACTAACAAGCATCTATTTCCTGCATCTAATGATACGAGGATGCGAACTACTGCCATGAGATCAAAATATCAGAATCTATTGTGTACTGGTAGATATAACACTGCTTTGCTTAAAAAAAACATTATTGGTATGGCACCTGTTATATTTAACAAATTGCCAAGCTGTATTAAGGATCAGCCCTTAGTTAAATTCAAGAAACTGCTATCATCGTTGCTGACAGAGAAATGTTATTACTCTGTTACCGATTTTATAAATGATCAATTGTAAAATTTGCTTCACTTTATCTCATTTACTAAGTTAATTATTATGTAAATAAGTTTAAGAATTAGGTGATTAATGATCTCATTTTGAATCTAAGTACCTAGTCTCTAAAATATCTGTATGTTAAGCACCATATTTTTGTATGCCAACAGGCAGAATGTACTGGGAATATATCTAATCTAAACTAACACCATTATTGTAATACCTGCATTCTATACAAATAAAGAAATTTATTATTATTATTATTTATTTATTATTATTATTAACTTTGACGTTTCTATTCATGCAATCCTTATCCCGAAGTTATTCGCGCTCTCTCTCACCCTTGTTTAAAGCTAGTATAACCTTAAAAATACAACGGTTTGTGTTTGTTTACACGCATTTAAGTAGTTAGTATTTTACGTTCATTTCGAATATGAAATTAAATGCAAAAGAAGAAGTAGAACAAGTAAATAACGTTCTAAATCTAATGCAGGTTCAAAGAAAAGTTAAAATATTTTAAAAAAGAGAAAATCCTTTTGATATATATAGCGATGAGCAGTTCCGGTTAAAATATCGATTTTCTAAAGGTGGTGTAACGTTTTTAGACCAATTAATTGGTAGATCTCTCAATATGGACACGTGCGGTGGTGGATTATCTTCTGTTTTGCAAATAATGATTGCTTTGAGATACTGGGGACGTAATCAGGTAAGAACTATAACATATTCATACAAGTTATTTCCTATTTCCTTAGATACAACATAGGTTTTGTAATGATAGACTGTTGCACTGGTTTGTAATCTTCTTTATTATAATATTACTTATTATTATTACAGAGGATTTATAGTGGTACTTGAACATAGGTAAACTGTGTCGTCGCCATCTTGCTCTTAGTGTTGGTGTTCACCATGATACATTTCCAAATGTTCATTATCTATCTCTACCTCCTTTTCTTGTCCAACAATCATTTTCTTATCATTTTTACTCTCAATCAAATGTTTTCTATTTCTATCAATAATTGTTCCATTTTCAGTTAACTTGTTGTTAACTTTCGCATTGAGTCAGTACCTCTGCATAGACTAGGTTTCCTATTACCTGTTGTCACTATTACCTTTTGACCCTCATCTAAGTCTTTTAGCTTTTTAACATTTTTATCATAGTATTATTTTTGAATTTTGGAGTTTTCATATAACTTAGTCTGTATGTATTTATTTTCACAACCATTAACAGTAATCATATTTTGCAGTAAACCTTGAATTATCTTCCCATCAATAGCTCAGAGGGATTCTTAAAATCTAAATTTGAAATTGGTGTTGTCCTATTCTCTAACAATGCCAAATACTTATCTTTGCCTTCAAAATCTGCTTTTTTAAATATGTTTTTTACAGTCTGAATATCTCTCTGCAAGACCATTAGATTGTGCATGTAACGGACTGCTAGTCACATGAGTGAAATTCCATTTACTACAAAAAAAAAATATTTAAAGCTAGAGTAGTTTATCCCTTTATCAGAGTATAGCTTATCAGGTATTCCATGTCTACTAAACACAGATTATAGCGCTTCTATTGTACATTCTGGTGTTAAATTGATTAATTCTTTAATATCAAAATATTTACTGAAATATTCAACAACAATTAAATATTTTTATCTTTATAATGAAAAACATCAGTAGCTAATATATACCATGGTTTATCAGGCATTTCTCTAATTATCATTGGTTCTTTACAGTTTTTATTCTTAAATGTAACAGGTACTACATGACAACACTTTATTTTAGATATCTTTTGACATATTAGGCCAGTAAATGCATTGCCTAGCCCTATTTTTGCATTTTTAAACTCCTATGTGGTTATAATGAACTTGAGACAACATATCTTGTCTTAGAGTTTTAGGTACTATAATACAATTGTTTTTAAAAACCAGGCCATCATAAATATACAGTTCTCCTCTATATGTATAGTACGACCTTAAATTACGAGGTATATTATGCACATTTTGTGGCCATCCCTCCTGAATAATAATAATAATAAGGATATAATAATAATAAACTGTTGTACTAATATACTGTTTCAACATCTTCAGTTCTTCATCTTTATTAGTTTCTTCCTTGACAATTCTTTACTTATGTTCTGAAATAGATACATTACATTTTACTAAACATACTTGAGCTTCATATATTTCTTCTATAATGCTTTTATCATGTATATTATTTTTAACATCTCTTGAAAGTGAATCTGCCAATAACAATGTTTTACCAGGCCTGTATCTAACATTAATGTCATATTTTTATGTTTGAAATCTCATTCTTTGTAATCTTAAAGGTATTTCAAACACAGGGGTTTTTTGAATATAACCTCTAGAGGTTTGTGATCACTCTCTACTCTTTGATGAAAACGTATGCATCCAAGTACAATGGTTAACATTTCTTTTTCTATCTGTGCATATGCTTTTTGAGTGTTTGTCAAAGCTTTTGATGCATATGCCACCGGTAAGTTATTTTGTAAGAAAACTGCTCCCAGAGCATCTTTCGAAGCATCAACTGATATTTTACAAGGTTCATTGGGGTCATAAAATTGCAAAACTAGTTGGGACATTAAAATGTTTTTTAACTCCTTAAATGTATCATCATGTTCTTTATTCCACTTCCATTCTTTCCCTTTTTTGACTAACTCTCTTAATGGGTTACAAACTTGTGACATTGATGGTATAAATTTTGATACATAAGTTACCATCCCTAATAGCCTCTGTATTTCTTTATTATTTTTGGTTTTTCTAAATTTAAAATTGACTCTACCTTTCTCTAAATAGATAATTTCTGGAATTCCAAATTGGCATTTATCTAAGTTAAATTGTATGCCATTTTGTTCGGCTACCTGTAAAACTTTTCCTAATATTTGATCATGATACAACTGATTTTTAGCATGAATGATTACATCATCGACAAAGACCTCACATCCAATTATGTTCTGAAATATTTCACTGTTGTCACCTGAAGTGTTCGTCTGTGAAACACTTCAGGTGCGGATGATAGGCCATATGGTAATCTCTTAAAACAATACCTACCAAATGGTGTAGTTACTACAATTTCTAAACTGTGCACACTTACTACACTGTAGTAAATGTGCACAGTTAAGAACTATTTTCAGTTAAATTAATGTGAAAAAATTCAGTGGATGCATCTAATTTTGAAAACACTTTCGAGCCTGCCATTTTTGCAGCTACTTCCTCAAAAGTGGGAAGTTTAAAATGTTCTCTTTTTATTTATTTGTTTAAATTGCTTGGATCTAAGCATACTCTAATTTTACCATTAGGTTTTCTTACTATTACAATATTCCTAACAAAATCAGTAGGTTCAGTAATCTTTTCTATAATTTTTTTTTTCCATGTTTTCTTACTGTAACTTCAGTGGTTCATGCAATTTTAATGGTATACTACGTGGCTGTGCTATTTTGCCTTCTCTATCTTTTAGTAACTTACTGTCATACTCAAATTTTTTTAGCAATCCTTATTTATTTTCATGAAATATACTGTCCCTATACTTCTCAATCATTTCTTCATATTGTTTTTCGACACATATTTTATTTAAATATTTTCTTACTATCAGACCTAGATTTTTCACTGTTTTATCCCCCAACACTGGACACAGTCCTTTATAGTCTATAACTTGGAATATCAAAGGTATACTTTTCCCATTAACCAGTTTACAGAATATTTTAATTTCCCCTATGCATTTCAACGGTGATCCATCATAGTTATACAAATTACAATTAGATCTGTCAATCTTATTTATCCAATGGTCGGTCGCGCGGCGAAACCGCCCGCAATGACCTTCGGTCAGGGGCCGGCCGGGCAATTTCGCGCGGTTTCGCCGCGCGCCACTAAAACGCCTTTATCTCGAAAGTTTTATATGTGAGCTATACATGAAACTTATGTTGTTATAATGTCAATTAACTAAGCTATCAGGTTTCAAATGGATTTTTCATGTTTGGACTTATTTTGTATTAGCAAAAAATGTGTAAAGTCAGTGGAAGGGAATTTTTCCCAGTTTTGTGTACAAATGTAGTTAGAAATGAAAAAATAAACCATTATTTCAATAAGTTTTTTATTTTATTTACAAAAGAACTCCCTATTTTACAAAAGAACACCTCTCCATACATATTTTTAAAACACAATCTTTACAAAATTACGCTCAAGGTACTTGAGTCGGCCGCCGACAAAAAAATTAGGTATGTTTACATTTCGGTTCCGAGAATTCTATGAGCCACATGGCTTGGTATAGTATCCTCTTACGCTGTTTGGTACACAGTCTTATCGCAGACAAGGGCTCAGTTGTTAGGATTGTTTAGTTTACGAACAATGAGTTACAATGTAAACACTTGAAAATGACAACAAAAAAAGGCCTTTCGTAATTTGGACACAGAGCAACTACTATTATATTTTGTTGAAATATTATTTCACAATGTACATGATGATGATATTTACTAATGAAAATACACAAAACAAAGGCATGTTGCCTAAGAAAAACATTACAAAAAACAATTAGCAAGATTATCAATTTTACGAAAAAAACACATACAAAGATCTACGGTAACATGGATGCGGCACGCAGTACTGAGCGCACCTGAACTCGAACTGTGCGTACTTGAACTCATGACTCGAAATGACTCTAAATTAAAACTGAACAATGAGACATCGCCCTAGACGAGAATCATTTGGTTTAAAAAAAAAATTAATACGCGGCACGCAGTTCTGAGCGCACCTGAACTCGAACTGTGCGTACTTGCACTCATGACCCGAAATGACTCTAAATTAAAACTGAGCAATGAGACATCGCCCTAGACGAGAATCTTTTGGTTTACGTTGCGTTTGCGGTACATGGTACATGTCACGGTACAACTTAAAATGAAAAAAAAAGGGAAAAAAAGATAAAGCTGCAAACAAAGACATCACACCTAAGCAACCGAAACAGAAAATCAAGTGGTAACGCTACACCGTACGCGCTACGGACGCGAAAGGTATCTGGAGCACAAAACATAACAAAATGGATGAACAACATCACAACGCAGCCCCATGAAACGTATAAATTGTGGTACAAGAAATATATACAATAGATAATACAAAGAAACATATACATAAAAATATACTTTACATATATAATCTAGGAGTAGTATGAAGGGCGAGGAAACAGGGTTCAAGGCAGACAGCTTTGTCACAAGCCACACAGAACGTCTGGAACATTTTCCTACACACCGCGCATTTTCGCCTAAGTCGCTGCACACCACTTGTCGCGTACATGGAGACGCGGTGTGTGACATCCATGGCGTTCTGTGGGTTTGGACGCGGAAGAGGGTTGACATTATTGTTATGTCGCGAAAGAAGAGATTTCACAAGACTAATACGGAATCTACGATGAGCAAGAGTAGAAGTGTGAGATGATGCAGCATTTGCGCGATGAATGACTAAGGAATTTAATACGGAGACGTTCAACAGTCTCCGGAACAGCTTCTTGTACCACACATTTGTACGTTTCCTCTCGACCGGGTACATGGCCAGTATCTGGTCTTTTTTATCCACCCCACCCATCATGATGTTGTAGTCATGCACCAGGATGGGTTTGGCGACTCCTTTGACGGTGGCGACGCCGTTGCCATGATACGTAGAGATCGTAGCCACTCGGTTAGAATCTCTCCATACCATGACATCGACGTCCCCGGAGGTAAGACCAGATAGATCTCCGGGGCGCATTCGCCGCTTGGTAAGGTTGTGCAGGGTCGCCGGAACAAACTGGCGATTCGTCCGGAGGGTACCAACACAGTCAAAACCTAAGGCCTTTAGGCGTCGAGCAAGAGCTGGCGAGTTATAAAAATTGTCCATCCAAAGTGTGTATCCTTTGTACTCCAGGCCTTGAATAAGCCGCAGCACAATTTCCGGCGTAGATTTGGCGTAGGTGTAGCCATCGGATCTTCTGATTCCGGCTGCCGGGCTACAGCCTTGTGACTGTGAACCTCGAAACGCGCCAAGTAGCCGGTTCGAGATTCACAAATCTCATAAGTCTTGATGCCTCTGGTTGCAGCCTTATTAGGGACCAGCTGGGCGATGTCCAGCCAGCCCTTCCACTCCGTTAGAAATAAAAATTCGAAATGTGAGTGCTGCCTACCCGCCCCAGAGCCCGCGTGGTGGATTACGGCCCACTAACTCTCAGTGAGGGTAGGCCTGTGTCCCGGCAATGGAATCATTATAGACCAGGAATCACCAAGGTAGAAAGGTGGAGGGAATTCTATAGAGTTGTTGTTACCGACTGTTTTTTGATTATGATCTTTTTGTTGACACGTTTTTTTTAAGACTTTCGTCTAGAGCGATGTTCTGTTCAGGTTTGCCGCACACATGCCATCGTTGTCAGCGAAATGTAAACATTTTTGTAAAATTTTGAATCTGTTGATGGACATGTGTGCGCTAAACCCTGGAGTAAAGAATATGTCAGGGGTGGCAACCCAGTACTCGTCGAGCCGTGATTTGACCACAACCCCCATCGCCAGGATTATGCCAAAAAAGGTATAAAGCTCATCAGCCGTGGTACCGAACCAACGGCTGATGCGGCTCGTGGGATGGAGGCTGTGGTCCTCAAGCATCTGGGTTGCCACCTGCTGAGCATACCTATTCGTCTCCAAGGCAATATATTCCATAAATTGCCTATCCCATATAGCAACGAAAATGCTGTATGGGTCGACATCAGGAATTGTCGGACATACATTATTCTGGGAGAAAGTTTCCCGCCTCAATTCAGGTGCAATTGGGTCGGTCGGAAATTCCCTCCAATCAAAGTCGTAAAAGTACCAAGGCTGGTCCGTCGCACTTGGATCAGTGTCAATAATAGGCACGTCAGGGTCCTCTTCTTCGCCAGCAGGCGCAGTTTTGGCGGCATTACCTTGAACCTCACCGTCGTCATCGTCATCATCTACCCAGGGCATCATGGTCCTAGCTACCCTGGGTATCATGGGAAGCGGCAACCCCACCTCATCATCGCTCGCGTCAGAGTCGTCGTCGTCACTACCTGTTGACAATGATAAATAGGCTTCAATGCCGAAAGAAACCAGAAGTTTGCCCATAGCCCCAAACCAGACCGAAATCAGCAGCACTTACCGAAGTTTATCATCTTGCAGATGTCATCTTCACGAAGACTCTGACGTGGGCGATATCGAGGTGTTGGATTCCTGATGCCGGACGATGTCGACGGTGTGTTCTGGTAATCAAAGAATCTGGAACAAAAGTAGTGTTGTAGTACCTGTGTCTTTAGTGAATGAGATGAATACAAACGAAAGTCAGATACGAAAAACAACTTACGCAGCTGGCGAAGGTATACTTGCTGCCGCCGCCGATACTGCGCTGGCTGGCTGCGGGGCTGGCTTCGGTGCGGTATCCCTGGAACAAAAACAATGTTGTCGTACCTATTCCTTTAGAAATGAAATGAAAAGGAAAGACCCTCAGGGACTTACATAGGGAAGCTGGATGGGCCCGCTTCGGCACAATCACGCGCACCTACGCGATCACCATAACCACCACCATGTTCCTCCCCGCCTACCATTTCCCCATTGCCATCTCCACCATGCGGTAGTGATGGCAATGGGAGTGGTCGTGTGACAGGAACTGGTGGTGGTGGTGATGGCAATGGGAGTGGTGGTGTGACAGCAACTGGGCAACTGGGCGTGGTGGTGCATTCACCGGAACTGGTCTAGATGGATAATTAAAAAAAGTTAAAACCCATAGTATTAGAATTAACATGCAGCACAAGTAGAACAACTTACGGTTGCCACACGCGCGGACGCCAGAAATGTATCGGCGTTTCGATGACATGCCCTCTGGGCATGTCATGTGAAATGGGTATAAATGATAGTAAAAAGAAAGGATTAGTGAAAAAAAAAGCGTTAAAAAAGCATAGGTACTCTTGGTAGTTGTGGGGTCCCAGGCGGTATTGCCCCAAGCCCATTCGGCCAGGAGGAACACGGCGCGCGCGCCCGCCGTGCTGACTAGCACCACCACGCCCATTCGCGTGCGCAGGTACCACCAGCTCGTTTGACAGTATTATCACACGAGGTGATACTGGACGAGCTGGTGGAGCTGGGCGTCTACTCCCTAAGCACGAAGTCCGTAGTTTCGACCTTAGTTACGGGCATTTCCTACTCCCTATCGCCTACGGACGGATGATTCGTTCGGGGCCCGAACGAAGAATGAATGGCAACACAATTTGACAGTTGAACCTACTCCCTATGCGTTTTTATCCGTTCGAAAAATTGAATTTGACACTTGTTTTAACGGATCGTTATGTCAGATATTACGACAATAAAATAGTTATCGTCAACCAGACGAAACTTATAATTCCCAACTATGGCTGCTTTTTTAATGCTCGCAGAAGATCTACACGAAGAGCGGAGGCAACGTCGACGACATTTGCGCCAAAACTTCCAGTTGGCAAGTATGCCCGACGTTGAGTTCATAGGGAACTATAGGTTCACTCGGGAATTATTTGAGGACTTGTGTAAGGACCATTTTGCCTCACCACTTACGACGAAGTGGTGTTGATCCAACAATGAAGGTAAGGATATTAAAGATTCTGCAATTTATTGAGTTGTATTACCAATCAGTCCCACCCATTTTACTGTTGTTATTCTTTTATTTCAGATTCCTGCTGCTCTTAATTTTTGTGCCCGGGGGAGTGACCAAGGTGCAGTGGGCCTTAGCAGTGACGTTCTAATCGCACAACAGACAGTGTCACGGTGTCTGCGGCATGTCGCAAATTCACTGAACAGCCCCTCATTAATAAAAAAGTATTTAAGGTTGCCACAGAATTTGGCTGAGAGGAACCTTATAAATAAAAAGACAGTAAGTTTAAAAGCTTGTACCATTTTTCTAAAACAATTATCCATAGGTATATTTAATAAAATATAGCCTGCCATTTGGACAATGACTACCTATGCTTTGAAGAGTGTATATACCTACTTAAAGAGTGCACTTAAATAAAGTTGTATCATAAATTTTTTTATGAAAAATATGGCCTGCCAGGTGTTACAAGAAATTTTGGGTACCCACTGGGAATTCATGATGACCCCAATAGACAATAACATACAAAAATATGCTCGGTCCACTATACAGCATATGTTTGGCATTTTAAAAGGCCGATTAAGATGCACCTTAGTAGCAAGAGAGCTGCATTTACAACCGGGCAGTTGGTATTTGTCACAATTTATACTGGGTATAGCCATGTTTTTCTAATAACGCATTGAACGGGTGAAAAGTATTTTTTTCATCTATTTAAGACATTGAGGTAATAATGTACTACATTTAAGAGCATATTTTAATTATATTTTCAGGTATAATTGTCGTTGCCTGCTGTGTAACCAATATGCTTAATCAGGCAGACTTAGAAGCACCTTCCCTCAGCGAGAAGATCTTCAATTTAAGCGCAGTAGATGGGGAGAAGTGTCTACAAATATATTATCTGCCCATCAAGCTCTTCAGCAAGAGCAAAGAGCGAGAGACAGATTAGTGCAATTGCTAGAAAGAAATAGATACTTATGCATTCTCACAAGACAACTTCACGAATAAAACAAATAAACATGCATTGGGTATGTGTATGACTAGATGTATGAATGTGAGTCAGCAAAAAAAGTATGAAAGGATTGTAGCAGGTGGCATTCTGTAGTTTCTGCCTATCCCCATGGGAAAAGGGCGTGAGTTTATGTATGTACCTATGTATTATTGACTCGTCGCAATAAAAGCATTGTTTTTATTATTTTTTATTTTATTTCACCATTCAAATCTTAATAAATTTAACAACACTATGACTTATACAATAACTACAAAAATACAACTACAAGAGGCAAATAAAAAACTTTTATGCAAAAAAATACTACCAACTTCCAAATGAAAAACTACAAAAGTGAAAAATAACATAATTTTTGGAAGTTGGTGTCTTTCGTAGGTACAATTTTTTTGCGATATGATGGACACCGACTTCCAAAAATTATGTTATTTTTCACTTTTGTAGTTTTACCTACCTAATAGGCAAGTTGTTTAGTAAGGTCCCTATAACGCCAGAATAGATTACCCGAATAACATGAAACTTGAACATAACCGGTGAAATAAGAGATCTGCGTACTCCTTTAGAGCGTACTGGCGTGATGTTATGTTATGAAATGGTATAAAAAGTAAACAGACAATCCCGAGAGTTTTGCCGTTATTTATTGAAGAGTTCTGTTGTATATCGCCGAAGTTCTTCATCAGACCTTCACCAAATTAAAATAGGACCAATTTCTAAACATACCCTTTCAAACAAAATAAGTTTTTTTAAAATCGGTTCACTATTGACGGAGATATCGGTGAACATACACAAAAAAAAAACAAACATACAGTCGGAACATAGAACCTCCTCCTTTTTGGTAAGTCGGTTAAAAAGGCGTTTCATTTCATAAACAAAGTAGTTTTGAATTTGGTAGTTTGCACACTTGATTAGTTACCGAAATTAAGTGTTGATAGGAAAACAACCTTTGTGGGACTTACCCTACTTAAGTATGAAAATCGCCAAAATGTTAAAAGAGAAGAAAAATATTTACTTGTGACCCGCACAGGAGACATGAGAATTAAACAATAATAAAAATAAAACCCCATGTGAGACCAAAAAGGCTCCTATCTCAGAATGTGCAGTGATACTCAAAAAGGAAATAACGCTGCCCTGATATTATAATAATTCATATTTAAAAAAAAAACATGTAGAAGTATCCACGTGGCTTTCCTTTTACTTATCAGTTTTAAATTATTGCTAGGACCTTAATTTCTCTTACTTGTCTACTTCAGTCTCAAATACCTAATAATCTGAATAAAATTAACAACACAGTATAACAATCACAACAAAGATTTCCTTTTATTTATCACTCTTAAAATGTTGCTGAGAACTTTGTTTTTCCAGAATAATCAGCTTTACTTCATCGAGCATCTCATTTCTCCTAGTTTTGCTTATAAGCACTTCCACCTTCGGCAAGTGTTGCAGCATGGGTGGGTGAGATGGCAGCTGGCTCTCTTACTGGTGGACCCTGTACAACAAAAACTGAATATCATTGACGGATACAACAAAAAATATATGATTGTTTATCTGTAATTTATCAGTATTTAGTAAAAAAATTGTCTACTACCATATTAATAATTATTAGTATTACCATTGGAAAAGCTGATTGTGACTCTTGACTAGATTTGTGGCTTTCCAAAACTCCATCCAATAATCGATAGGATCTTTAACTCCATTTGAAAGCGGGTTGGTCCTCCCAATGAACCTGTAGCACATGCTGACCGTCTGGCAGCTCCAGCAGCTTTCTTGGCCAAATGTTTTTAACAGCCCACACCTAAAATTTTGATATTTGGTTAATTTGAATTGCATATAGGGTATAATATATAAATACACAATACTCTTAAGTACTGTTACAGATAATAGCCCAGTCAGTAAATAATTAAAAAGGCCTTTGCCAAAGCTGGCGTAGTCGTGATTTGCACAGATGTATTCGTGATTGTAACGCCTACTGACTGGGCTACATGTATTTGCAAGATGACTGATTATCATTGTTTGCACTTTACTGATGACAAGACCTCAAAATCATATTAATATTGACGAGTAATGTAGTAAACTCACCCTTTGCCGTTGGTCTACGAACTTTGTGCAAATTCCCAGGTGCTTGCACAGGTTTTCTTACAGCCGCTTTGAGCGAACTCATGAAGTCGACAAGGGCCTCAATTTGCGCGTAATTTGCTGCAGCGGTCGGGGTCATTTTAATTAATTATTAATGAAAAGTATGAAAACTAAAATCTGCCCGGATATTTATTAGGAATTGCTTGACGTTTCATTTGAAAGTTGCCGTCAAACAGAAAAAAGGCAATAGTATCAACAGGATAATGCCACTTTCCGGACTAAAATGACAAAAGTAATTCATTTCTATATTGATAGACATGAAAAAATTATATTGTTAAAAATATGGTCATTTTCTAACGTAAAAATAATATTATATTTTGTTTAGTAAGTTTGAAACCACAAACTAGGAAAACCGGTAATCGACCGATAAAATAGTACAACTCTAACGTCATCCGTCGTTCGTTCACGAAAATTGTCCATGATCCCGTTCGAAGCTCAATAACCCGAAATCGTTAGGGGGTAGGGTGCACTACGAAGTTTCGGAATACTTTCGGACGGCCCGTAACTTCGTCGACGAAGATAGGGAGTAGACGCCCTGGCGGCGAAGATGGCGGCGTGGATGGCGGAGAAAACGATGGATCCGGCGAGGCGCGCTCGCGCGCAGGCGACGAATGCGGGGAAGGTGGCGGATCCGGCGAGGCGCGCTCATGTGACGGATGCGGAGAAGGTGGCGGATCAGGCGAGGCGCGCCTGCGCTTTCGCCCGCACACGCGCTCAAGCGAGGCTGGCGCATCAGGCGAAGCTGGCGCATCAGGCGAGGTGCGCCTGCGCCTGCGACCGCGCCCGCCCCCAGGCGAAGTTGGCGGATCAGGCGAGGCGCGCCCACGCCCGCGCCCGCGCGCAGGCAAAGATGGCGGATCAGGTGAGGCGCGCCCACGCCCGGGCCCGCGCACAGGTAAAGATGGCGGATCAGGCGAGGCGCGCCCTCGCCCGCGCCCGCGCACAGGCGAACTTGATGGCGACCACCTTGCAGGAGGTGCTCGAGGGCGTCTATCACTGCACGGCATGCAAAAAAAAAGCAAATGCAAAATGCGCACAGAACCAGGCAAACCAATAGAAAAACCAGTCACCTAAAAACATGCCAGATAAATGCAATACACATAAAAAACAAAAAAAAAACAGATCCAAAAGTAGTAAGAAATCAAAAAGAAACGACCCACAACAAAAAAACAGATACGTAAAAATATTACAGGTACTAAAATCCGTATGCCACATCCAGAGTATCAACGTCGCGTCGCAGAAAAACCGTTAGTGACGTCACGATTCTCAGTGACCTTTTGGGTCAGATTTTTTTGTTTTCTACTAAAATCAAAGTACCGGCGCTATCACTTCAATTAGCGGCTTCAGATGCGTTACTAATTAGTGTAGGAATGATAACAACGATAGTTTGATAAAAAATTTGCAAAATCACAGAACAAAACTCTCCCGAGAAAAAAGGTCAACGGTCGGCGCGGTAAGAACAATGGAGGGCTGTTTTCGTTGAAATACATGTTTCTGATGGAATTTAGGTCAAACACACAATGCCGCTGGTAAAAACTGTTCATCACTTACCGTTCCATATTATTATTCCGCCACAAAAGAAATTCGAGAAACAATCGCACTAAAACCGAGCTTGGCAAAACCACTTGACTCAGGTCCGGACGCCATGGGAGAGATCTAATCCCACGTTAAAATCGGTTTTCGAGTCAAGGCTTTTAACAAGCTTCTTAAAGAGCCTGTATTCTTGATCAGTCCAACGTATATGATCGCCATCTAACCAGAACTCGTGAGATGCCTGAGTAAGTCGCACCATATTAGGTTGTAATGTTGGGGTTCCTAAAGGGTAGTTTCAAGGAAACAACCACATCTTTTAAGTGCTATTTATTGAATGAAAGAATAATTATTAAATGTGCGCATATGAAGTATAGTGCCAGATCAGCATATATGCACAGTTATAAAGGAGTGTACTTACTAACTAAAGTAAAGGAGCATACATATTATATTATTACACTTCACCTCCCGGGGTCAGCGAAAAAAAAAAAAAAAAATACATAGTTTTTTTTTTTTTTTTTTTTACTTATATATAGTTATTATTACAAATGTATGGGTACCTATTTATCCTTAACATCATACTTTGCAATGTTATCTAATATTAACTCTTACATTACTTAAAATCTATTGACAAAAAGGCCTAGTCCTATTCTTATGTACTAATTCTATTTTATTATTTTTAATTATTTTTACATTACAACCTAAATCTTCCTTAACTGTATAGGGACCTTCAAACAGCGCATATAATTTACTACGTGTTTCATTTTTTAATAAAACCAAATCATCTTTCTCATATATTGTAGAATTGACAGATCTATCATATATTTCCTTACGTTTTTGTTTATTTAACAACAAATTATTCTTTGCATCTGCATGAGCTAACTGTAACCTGTATTTTAATTGTAAAGGATAATTATCTATATTGTACAATGGATCTACGGTATCGCAAATGCTATCAGGTATTCGACAAAGTTTACCAAAAACAAGTTCATATGGCGTATAATTTGTTTCTGAATGGACTGTGTTGTTGAAGCTAAAGCACCAAAATGGTAACCAATAGCTCCATATGTCCGTATAATTGCCACACTGGATCCTTAAAAATGCACCCAAAGTTTTGTGAGAATTCTCAAGAGCTCCAATGGACTGATGGTGATAGGCTGTTGATGATAATTTTTCAATATTAAGGATTTTACAAACCTGTTCCATATTGCAGAAATAAATTCTGTTCCTCGATCCGTAGCTATTGTTTCCGGAATACCAAACCTTAATATGAACTGTCTAACAAATGCATCTGCAATGGACACCGTTTCTTTGTTTTTCAAAGGAATAGCTTGTACAAATTTTGTTAACTCGCACTGCATAGTCAATATATAACAATTACCACTTTCGTCTCTATCTAAAGGACCCACTACATCTAAGAAAATCTTGTCAAATGCCGTGGAAGCCGTTGTGGTAATTTCCATCGGTTCTTTAATATAACGAAAATATTTAGATTTTTGACATTTTGTACATTTTTTGACATATTCTTGGACATCCTTGTCGATACTTGGCCAATAGTATCGTCTTTTGATGGTATTTACCATTCTGCGCACTCCAGCATGGCCACTGGACGGCAGTAAATGAAATTCATTCATAATTATTGTCTTTTCATTGTCATCAATTATTCTTTTTACGCCTCGTAATATACATGTCAGATCCAGGTATATAGGATCATGATTTGAACTACTTAGTGACATACAGGTGTCAGATTATAGTCGTGGGCGCAGAATTTGGGATACGGGTAAACTAGAGAAATATCTCCTGTAACTTCTACACAGTTTTAATTCGTTACAGAGACAATTACTATCACTATGGTACTAAGTACCACTCTAGACCTACAAGGAAACACTGAGTAGTTCCCAGGCCAATATGTTGTCATGGCCATGTCCGAACGATCACTGTCGCTCTACATGAACCATATCGACAACATACGCGACACTGGACTCCACCCAGTACCAAAAGGTACTTGTGTATCATTTTAAGTAAACAAATCTCGACAAGATCCGACACGGCCATCCTACATGGCACACGTCCACGTGTGTAAATCTGCAATACCAGATATTTACAACACAGAATAATCCCGTTCGGTCATTCTGACTTCAATTAACTAAGAGAGATCCTTAGTCTCACAGCCAGCCCTGTGGCTTCGGATAGCTATACCTGTGACCATCACAATAGTCATCCTTGTGATCTTCTCACAACTATAGTCAGCCCAGTGACCAAACCTCGTACCATTCCGGTGGCTATAGCAGTCATCTCAGTGACCCAATCAAAGTCAACTCAGTGACCAAGTCTCATAACCATCCCTGTGGCTACAGCAGTCATCTCAGTGATCCAACCATAGTCAACCCAGTGACTAAGTCTCACAACCATCCCTGTGGCTACAGCAGTCATCTCAGTGACCAAACCATAGTCAACCCAGTGACCTAGTCTCGTAACCATCCCTGTAGCTACAGCAGTCATCTCAGTGACCAAATCATAGTCAACCCAGTGACCAAGTCTCACAACCATCCCTGTGGCTACAGAAGTCATCTCAGTGACCCAACCATAGTCAACCCAGTGACCAGGTCTCGTAACCATCCCGGTGGTTACAGCAGTCATCTCACTGACTACTCTCACAACCATAGTCAACCCAGTGACTAGGTCTCGTAACCATCCCCCGTGGCTACAGCACACTACAATGCTTATGAAAGAGCACATTTGTAATCAGCACAAAATTTTGAGTACAAAGTCTCTCAACTCATAGTTAAAATACCTCTTCAAATTAAATGGCACCTTTAAACTTAACTTTGTGATTTCGTTCTTTATTCTTAATCAAAATTACAGCTCAAAAACATTTTGTCTATCTATGCTCTATCAAACCATATTTATCTTACTCAACAGTATGCTTACCGCACTTCTAAATAAGAACTACCATTTCTACATACTTGTCATAAAGATCAAAAGTCTCGCTTCTTGTCTATCGTCAATTCAAGTGGTGTACTAATTTACACACACAAACACAATTGATACAAATATTTTTTTTAAATAGTCCTTAAGGCAAGGTCTTATATTTATAGGCTTCAGTATATGCTCAACACACTACATTCCAGTTGCACGTATAAGACGCGATGAGTTAAAGGTTAACTTTTGTTTATCACTCTTAAAATTTCTCCGATATTTTTTTTTTTTATTATTTTGTTACGGAATGAGTACGCTGAATTTGCAGATTTAGTTATTTTTAACAAAAAAACTAAATCTTAGTAGCCAATATTTTAATTTTAGTAAATTAAGTTGCAATATTGAGGTCAAATTGTGTGTACAGTATCTTTACTTAACAGATTTTTCTGCACTATTATTTGCAAGTAACACGCCTTCTTAAGCAAATGGTGACCATTCACCTTTAACTCAATAGGTATTTTCATCAAAGATAAACAAGCAATTCATCAACATTGATAATATCATCATAACATAAACTACTGTCAGAACATCTTGTTTCGCTATTTCACTCTCTTCTTCGATACAAAATGCTAAATCGAAACTTGGAAGAGCAGATTTGCTTCCAACAATCTGCTTCTAGTTTTGTCATCAAAAATTCATTATACTGTCGTTATCGTACACACAGTCTTTAGGCGTAAAGCCTATATCTACGTAACATTTGTTTGGCTTTCCGGCACTCTACTTCAAAATCAAAGGATTAATACCAAACCACTACCTTTGTACTCTAGACCTAAAGTCAGCTCTAAGATTGACTCGTTGAGTCGTTCTATACCTAACGGATAGATTTATCTGTCGTTACAAGGCATTTTCATTCATGTAAAATACTGCCTTAAAAGTTCAATAGCATTCACCACCATTAAATGCCAACTCAATAGTACCGAGACTCCGCAACATTAATTTGCTACAATAAGCAACCACAAGTAAAAACAAGGCTGTGCTCCATATCATCACGATCAACAGCATCAAAATGAGTATCACATTAAATTACAAAACCCCTTAGTTAAAATTATTTTTGGGATGGCCTTGATATTTGGTCCAAACCAAGTCTCATGTAAGAAGTTAATTTACCATCAACAGGCAGCTTTTAAATCAATTTGCCAAAAGAAGCAACTAGACCTAAACTATCTAAGCTATGTTACAGTTTCAGGGTATGGTAAGCAGCTAGTGACTATCATTCGGCATGAGTTTTATAATCACTACCGTATTCTATCTCATAGTCTTAAAACTCAATAAATACTTTCAGTAAAATAGCAATCCGTTTGGTTTACGAACCAAGTAAATACTTCAGCTAGATTATAGTCTTTCTAACCATTGCTATATCGATGCCAATCCGACAGTCTTACCACTAACGTAAACAATGACTTAATTCAGTTTCTACGAGACTGCAAAAATGGCTCATTGAGCTATTCTGGTCATGTTACAAAGGCCCGGATGTATTATTTGGCACTCATGTTGCTTATCTGGTGTTATGAAAGTTAAGAGCAATCGTTTCTACAATACAAAGACTTGAGCCGCTATAATAATCAAGCTCTGTAAAACTTTGTTTAGATTAGACATTGAGTTCTCAGTGGTTCAACATTTATAAACAAAGAACATTTTTTATTTTCATGACCAATCATAATAACATAGCTGAAATCTAATCCTTATGACTTTACATTATTCATAATCTCACAATGCAATCTGTTGTGTGAACTTTATACTTTTTCCATTATTGGTTCAGTAAACAATTTCATAATAATGCTTTCTGACTGGGCTGTCTCTGAGTAATTTCCAACGGAAAAACCCAATAAAATCTTGCCCGACCTTAGAATTGAAACCAGGACCCCTTACGCAGCAGTCGCGCTAGTTGGCACGAGGCCAAAGGGGCAATTAACAATGTAGTCGATGTAAACTAAGCAATTACACAAAACCAACCATTACAAATTAAGTTGACGTACTTTTACTTGACGTAAATTTAGTTGCACGCAGAAGCTCAGCTCACCAACATAAACACCCATCCTGGATGCACGGCAACTCGCCGTATCCTACTGCTTCTTCAAACACCAAACAGTCGCTTGCTCGTTTATCTGCTGAGTGGCTTGTAAAAGCCTCCAGATCAGCGCTCACATTGATGTTATCTAATTTTTCTTTTTTTCTTTTCACTTCCACATCGATGTTTGGACAACTTTTATTGCTTGGCTGACCGTTCACCATTACACTCTAGGTACACACCGTTTTGCTTTCAATACGTAAAAACTCGTAAAGTAATAACAAAACATCACGCCCGCGTTGTCCGTAGGGGAAAGCGGAGTTATTCAAGCAAAACACAGACAGTAGATAACATATCAACAACCCTTGTAAGTGGCTATTGTTATAAATCGACTGATTCTTACCGTAAAGAAATTCTCAATTTTTGACCAAGCGTGATAACAACAGAGCAATACTGACTCCGGTGTTCAATGTCTCTAAGATGTTTTAGCAAATTCAGATGTAATTCAATTTAATCAATCTCAATTGTAATGAACCAAATTGAATAGTGTCATCATAATTGTAATGAAACAAATTGAATAGTGTTATCATAAAAGACAAACATTCAATGTAAATGACAAACAAATTCGATTTAACCGTGTAGGTCATATCGCAATAAAACTGCAAAATAACAAAGTCACTTATTATAGACTTCAAAATGCATAACAGCACTTCACGAAACCGAGAAATACGTTTCAGCAAAGAAATATAACCAATGGTAACGACTTACCGGGGATGTCACCATTCCTCGTTCTCACCCAAACACACTATTTCACATCTTTGTCAGTGTGACAGCATAGGACAAGATAGCGGATAGATATCCCAAGTGTTTCACATTTTACATTATTGTGTCCCATGGTATAATATTCTCAAAATAGGAATCGAACCCAATCAGGTTGATTGAGCCTCTATATAGCTCTGACCAAGTAATAAACACCCGAATATGTATCAACACAACAATGTAGCAGTTCTGTTATTCAACATTCCACATGAATATCAATTCTCACTATTTACACTCATCAGGAGGTTTCTCAGCCCGCTCGTATCTCACTTCTGATGTCAGATCCAGGTATATAGGATCATGATTTGAACTACTTAGTGACATACAGGTGTCAGATTATAGTCGTGGGCGCAGAATTTGGGATACGGGTAAACTAGAGAAATATCTCCTGTAACTTCTACACAGTTTTAATTCGTTACAGAGACAATTACTATCACTATGGTACTAAGTACCACTCTAGACCTACAAGGAAACACTGAGTAGTTCCCAGGCCAATATGTTGTCATGGCCATGTCCGAACGATCACTGTCGCTCTACATGAACCATATCGACAACATACGCGACACTGGACTCCACCCAGTACCAAAAGGTACTTGTGTATCATTTTAAGTAAACAAATCTCGACAAGATCCGACATACATATTCGTGGTCCGGACCAATTAGTAAGTGTTGTTATCTCATCACAAACACTTTTAATAAATTCTATATTATCTTTATTTTTAATTATACAAACTTCATTGATACGTATCTTTTCACAAAAATAGCTTAATTTCTGCACAAATTCGGCTCGCGAGAAATGCGCCTTGAAATCAAGATTAATGTATAATGTCTTCTTATTTTCTACATATGAAAAACATTCAAATTCTTCAGTTATCATGTCATTATTTCTAAATCTTTTTATTTTATTGCCTTCAATCAAACACACTTCTACTGAATCACTCGGTTTTCTTAATATATCCACAACTCTTGGTTGATCAGTCCAGTTGCTAATGGATTTATTAAGAGCCTTATTTTCGTCTTCATTCTTACTCTTACTTTGCTCATTCATCTTTTTCTTTTGCGCCCTGGTCGTTACAACCATCGCTTGCTCATTCATACTCTTAAGTTCATCAGACGTTATACATACTCTGGATAAAGCATCTGCCACAACATTGTCTCTTCCTTTCACATAGATTATTTTAAAGTTATATTCTTCTAAAGTTAACCGAAATTTAAGTAATCTACTTGATGGATCTTTCATACCAAAAAGATATATCAATGGTTTGTGATCCGTCATTATGGTAAATTTGTTTCCATACAAATACGGTCTGAAATACTTAACGGACCACACTATTGCCAAAAGCTCTTTTTGAATAGTCGGATAGTTCTTTTCTGCTTTATTCAAGGGTCTACTCGCATATGCAACTGGTCTAAGATCTTTATTACATAATACTGAACCAATTGCAGTACCCGAAGCATCTGTCTGTAAAACAAATTAATGATTTTCGGAAAAATCGGGATATTGTAGAATAGGTGACGATATTAACGCATTTTTTAAAAATTCGAAAGCGTGTTGACATTCATTTGTCCAAATATATGGTTCATTTTTCTTACTTAAGTTATTCAATGGCATCGCTATTTCCGAAAATTTTCTTATAAATTTACGGTAATAGTTACAGAAAGCTACAAAACGTTTTACTTCATCTGCATTTTTCGGAGTAGGATAATTTTGTAATACTTTGGTTTTTTCTGGATCTGGTAAAACGCCTTTTTCTGATACCAAATGTCCTAAATAAAGAATTTCTTTCTTTAAAAATTCACATTTTTGAGCATTTAATTTTAAATTTACTTTTCTCAACCTTTCCATTACACTTATTAAATTTCGGTTATGGCTAGATAGATTTCTTCCGAATACAATGAGATCGTCCTGATACACTAAACATTTATCGTATGTTAATCCAGACATTGCTACAGACATCATACGACTAAAAGCATTTGGACTGATTTTTAAACCCATTGGTAAACGTTTCATGCAATATTGGCCAGTATTTGTAGTGAAAGCTGTTAGTTTACGACTACTAGGCTCTAAACTTACTTGATAATAGCCTTGGTGAAGGTCAAGGTGAGTAAAATAAATGGCTCCTGTTAGCGTATCTAAAATTTCATTAATATTTGGTAACGGGAATTTATCGTCACAAATAACTTCGTTCACTTTTCTATAATCTACAACTAAACGCCATTTTTTCTCATTCCCTTTGCTACTTTTCTTGGGTACTAATAAAATTGGACTGGACCATTCACTATTTGACTCTTCTATTATATCATTTTCTAACATACTATCAACTTGCTTAGCTATTTCTGGTTTTAGCGCCTGTGGTAACCTATACGGCTTGACGTAAACTGGAGAAGAGCTTTGTTTCACAACTATAGATTGCTCATAAATATTCGTTGTTGTTAGCTTATCTCCCTCTAAATGAAAAACGTCAGAATACTTTGCACATATTGCTTCAATTGATTGTTTTTCTTCTCCGTCTAAATAATTTAAATTTAATTCTGACAACAAAGTTTTAACCCTAGCAACGTTGATATTGGTCTTATTAAATTGACAAATATTATAGTCTGCCAACTTCTTCAAATCTGGTGTAAATGATGGCAAACTTACTTCATTATCACTAACATTAAGTATCTTGACTGGAATTCTCTGATTACTAACCTTTGCTATTGAGTTTGCTATAAACACATCCTTCTCTAACTCTTTACTACACACTACAACTTCTCCATTTACATTCTCATTCACAAAAATATAATGAATTGATTCCGAACGGGCCGGAATAATAATTGCATTTTTTATCCTGTCATATTCATCAACAAAGTGTAGATAATATCGTTTATTATTGTTAAAGAGTGTTAAATTATTTGAATCGACATCAATATTTGCTCGAAATTTTTCTAAAAGGTCTAAGCCTATGATTCCGTCGGCTCTTAGTGGTAGCGAATTAAAAACAAGGAAGTTATGCTGAAACGTAACATTGTCGTGCTTTAATAATAAAGAACAATGGCGAGATTTTAGCTGACTTAAATTTGAGCGTCTGAAAGTGAGTTATATACGAAAGACGTTCTATTAATTGTCTACATTTTTTAAATATATTTTTGGGCTGGTTCAAAACGGATAAAAAAAATCATAATAAATAAAAAGTTATTTGATTTTACAGTTAATTTCTTTAGCTTAGTGTTGCCATTAAATATTTTATCTGCTAAGTGACAAGTAGTAACTATATTAATTAATAATATAATTAATGTATTGATTGCAGTAAATGAGTTAACAATACAGTTTATGTCTAAGTATAGATGTTCCTCGCAGGTAGGTAAGAATATTGTAGTGTAGTAGAAATAAATGACTTTTGGTTAATGATTGGCAAAAAGACTAGTATCCAAGTTTAAAAAAATATAGCTTGGTTGTTGACGACGACGACGACCTTTTGATAAACGTCAAAGCCGGTTAGTTTAAATAAATATACTCTTTTCAAAGAGTATATTATACATTTTATGCTGAA
Source organism: Orthosia gothica (assembly GCA_949775005.1). NCBI lineage: Eukaryota > Metazoa > Arthropoda > Insecta > Lepidoptera > Noctuidae > Orthosia > Orthosia gothica. The sequence continues at coordinate 43,087,498 of OX459035.1, forward strand.
ATAACTAGGTAAGGGAAATGCTAATGCGATATTCCCCTTTTACTTCCACGAAATTGAATAATATTACCTATTAAACACATTATTAAAAGTTACCCAGACATAACCTACAAAAGTTTATGACTGAATATCTATTATTCTCGACATTCTCGAACAAAAATTATTGCACAAACTAATTCAGAACATCACCCTGAGTTAAACCAGATATTTTTCATTTAAAGACGTAGGAATTTAATCTCAGCTAAAAAAATGTATGGGCACCTGCCATTGTCCTTTACAGTACCTTGAGAACGTCGCTGACCACCTATTCCATTTATTACAGTATTATCTGTATGAACTACGGTATCTTTTGGTAACATTTCATTTTTAACACGTATAACGCCACGAAATAAAATGATAAGTTTCCATTCAGGCCATGTCGGACAATGATGGGCGACACCAATATGTTCCGTTCGGGCCGTGGGAGACAATGGTGTCCGACAGTCAGAGCTATGTTTAAACGTCTCTACTAAGCTGTCGGTCAATAATACAGGGCAAAATTGTACGCAACATGACCCGCGCGGCCTCCTAGATTAGTGTAATCACATCAGCACTCTAAAAACATACAAATATAAAAAAGTTGCGTCAGTTTTTCTAAAAATGTTATTTTGTCAACAATACATAAAAAATTGTGTAATGCAATTTTGATTTGTTTTTTCGATTTTATGGAATAAAATAGTGTTCGGTTTATAGATAAATTAAAAAATCATGATTTTTATTAAATCAAAATCAGTTTTATTGTTTTAAACTTAGGAAATAGGAACAATTATCACATTTAAACTTAAATAATTGAGATCATGGGAAAACGTAAATTTTCAATAATATTTACTAGGTAAATTAACATAAATCAAACAGTTTTTTAGGTTTAGAAATAATTAAAAGAATCAAAACAACAATCATATAAGAAAAGAATCAAAATAACAATCAAAAATATTTAAAAAGAACGATGAACTTTATTAAAACAATCTAAACAAAGAAACGGTTTATTTGGACAGTCTTCACAGAATGTGCTTACTTTTTTTACTTTATTTTTCGCTTGATTTCTACCTAGAAATTTTGACCCGCGCGGCTTCAACGGAAGAAAACTCAAATAATCATACGCTGCAAGCCATGTCGGACAATGTTGGGCGACATGAATTATCTTCACATTTATAAAGATTTCTGCAGTTATGTCAATGTTTTGTAAGTTAGAAATTCATATTTAATAATACTAACAATAAAACAAACAATTGTTTTTTTGACAATTTCAAATATTTTGTATGGCTTATAGGGTAAGTTAATTGTCGCCCAGCAATGTCCGACATGGCGTTGTACGTGTTAATAATTGACAATGTTGCACCCGTATCAAGAAGCCAATAGTATTTAATATTTTTAATGTAAAAAGTTATATACTTCGCATTTCCTTGGTATGATAATATAAAATGCTTAAGATCGAAAAAACTGGTTCGATGTACCTGTATTATCATTCTTATCACATTGACGCGTGTCATCTACTTTTTCTACTGTAAATGTATTGTGGCCTCGTCCACGATTCTTAAAATATCTTGAACCTCTATAACCTCGTTGATTATTGAATGATGAGCGATAGTTTACTCCAAAATTTCCACGAAAACCTTGTCCTCGGTTGTAATTATTATTAGATTGGTGTCCACGGGGGTAATTGTTACTATATTGTCTACTGAATGTACCTCTTTGATAATTTTGTGAACTCCTAATATTATGTGAAACTGGGCCATTTTTAGATACATGCAAAATATTACCTGATGGTTGGAAAGAAGTGCACTCTTCGTCTTTCGCTGCTTGTATGGCATCTTTTAAGCTGCTGAAGCCGCGTGCCGAGATGATGGTGCTCAGCTTCGAGCTACGTAGGCCATCTGAAAATCGTTTTATAGCAAAGTTTTCATTGATCTGTTTTAAAATTGAAAATGCTTCTGATTTTCCATCTGCCTGGGTAATTGTTAGCTCTGTAAATAACTTTTCTACCTCAGAACCATAATCATCAATGGTCCTCGTTCCCTGTTGAATGTTTTGAAGCTGCATCTGTATGGCTATAAATGATTTTTTGGGTAAAAGATATTTCCTTAAATCATCAATTAATTCTGGAATACTTTTGTATAAGCCTGTAATTTTAAGCTTTGCGTTCTCATTCAGCCTACTTTTTAAAACGAAAGTAATTTATAATGCTTTACCTGGGCCATCCAGCATGTCAGCATACATCTCCACGGAGTCTATTAGGCGCTTGGTGGTGGCCTCAACACCGTCCATTACTGGAATCAAACTACACGCCACCCTAAGGTCAAAATCCATTTTTCCTAAATCCACTGTAACGGGCAATGTACACAATTTTTCTATTTCCTCGTATTTTTGTTTTATTTTCTCATAAAGATCTATTACCGATGCCTTATTAATATCCTTACTCTTTTCTAATAGTAAAAATATTTTACAACATTTTTCGTATGCGCTTTTTGCTTGCTCTAACTTTGTTGAAATAACATTACCTGTATATCTAGCTTGTCCCTTTTTAATTAAATAATTACGAATTTCTACTAACAAGACATAATTTTGTTCCAAAATATCAATCATATTCTTAATCTAATAATAGAATTGCAAAAATGTAACACATTCTACGTAAATGCGACTAAGCAAAAAAAGTCCGACATTGCATTTTGTTTCCGTTTGGTGTCGTATGGCTGAATGTCCGTGCATGATTTTAGCACCTTTAAGTTTTTACGTTATGACATATGATACCGCGTAATTAGTTCACTCACTGATTTTTCTACGAAAACATGGAAAAACACAACACTTTCACTGGATTATTACTGATTCTCGGTACCTTCTGTGCGCCCTCTGATGGATGATCTTATTCTCTGCATGGTACTCAGCCCAATTTCTTGCTGGATCCATGTACGGTGGCAGCCCCTGTACATCCGTAGGCCAACATAAGCTGCTAAGATTCCTATAATGGCCAGAACGATGTAGGTCACTATGCTAAGCCGTTCCACGTGGCCTCCGATTTCTTTCAACATGGCGTCATTGTTGCCTCCAGCCGCGTTTTGGCTGAGGAAAACCTCTTCCTTTTCCACAGTTGACCGACACATTATACTATTATGCTCAAATAAGATGCAGGAAAACTAAATCTCTAATCACACTACTAACAATCCCCTTGGCAGAGTCCCGTGGCAAGGTCGCCATGTAATGTTGGGGTTCCTAAAGGGTAGTTTCAAGGAAACAACCACATCTTTTAAGTGCTATTTATTGAATGAAAGAATAATTATTAAATGTGCGCATATGAAGTATAGTGCCAGATCAGCATATATGCACAGTTATAAAGGAGTGTACTTACTAACTAAAGTAAAGGAGCATACATATTATATTATTACACTTCAAGGTGGATCGTCGGCTGCGAGACCTGGTCCAATGAATTCCTCTAATGCGAAGCCAGGTAATCCGTTCAATTGTGCGGCGACGGCATGGGCAGCTCCATTGATTGGAACGCCATCACGGAAGAGTCGTAGAAGTGGTAGTAGTTGTCTGGGGAACCACGTAAGTGCGCCCGATAGTGCTGGCTGTTCGTTGGAGATAGCGGCGACAGGTGTAATAACTTGGTCTGCGTCTTTAGTGACGCCGATACACTCTATATAAACAGCTAGGGGCAAGGGTGTTGACTTTGCCATCTGATTGAGGTCGTTAAGCTCCTCTTCAGAGTAAAGTTTGCGGGCTGGTAACTCATTATCCGGAGTTTCTGCTGTCCTGCGTTGAGCGAAGGATAGTTTAGCTTCTGCTAATATTAACGCGCCTTTTGTGAAAGTGGCTTTATTCCCGGGGGTGTCGAGCTGGCTGAAAGGCCTAGTACCAATGGCTTGCATCGTGTCCCAAACACGGTCCACATATTGTGGTAAGGTTTTAACGCCAATTGGAGTGACGACGTAATGAATCACTTTTGCTAAAGGAGCGGAGGAGACAGTCGTAGGGTCAGAAATCTTGAGGCGGGCAAATATTCCGGAAAGTATCGAATCCGCGGTCTTCTGGTTCTTTTCCAAACGGAAATTGTCAGTCCTAGTTTTCCTTGAATTCTTTCCAGTCTTGTGCTTGCCTTGGGTTTTCTTCTCGTTTACGATGTCGGTAGAATTATCTTTCACCTGAGAGTCAGTCATCTTGGTGGAAGTAGCCGGACCTGGACGAAAGCCAGTTCGGCTTTCGGCATGGGCGCTCTACCATCCACGCGATATCGCAGGTGAGAGTCCTGGCGGAGGAATAATGTCCCGGGGTGGGGTGATGTTGGCGGTGTCCTTGGACATTTCCAACGCCTTCAACGCCCTGCCCTGGAGTTGTGTTCGGGAGGCACTGCGGTATCATCGAGTGCCTCCCTGCCTCCGCCGCATCATCGGGGCTTATTTGGCGGAGAGGTGTGTCACCTACGTGGGACGTGATGGCGTCGAAAACCAGCACCGCATGTCGTGCGGTGTTCCGCAGGGCTCGGTCTTGGGCCCGCCCCTGTGGAGCATCGGGTACGATTGGGTGCTGAGGGGCGAACTTCAACCGGGCGTAGACTTGACGTGTTACGCGGACGATACGCTGGTCACCGCCCGGGGGAGTTCGTACAGGGAGGCAGCGTTGCTGGCGACAGCTGCGGTCTCACAGGTGGTGAGCCGCATACGGCGCCTTGGCTTGGAGGTGGCCCTCAACAAATCGGAGGCCATGGACTTTCATGGCCCCCGGCGGGCGCCACCACCCGATGCCCACATCGTCGTCGGGGGGGGCTCGAATCGCTGTCGAGTCAACCATGAAGTATCTGGGATTGGTGCTCGACAGCCGGTGGGATTTCGGCCCCCACTTCCGGCGGTTGGCGCCCAAGTTGTTGGGCGCGGCTGGGGCGCTGTCAACGCTGCTTCCCAATCTGGGGGGCCCGAGCGCTGCCTGTAGGCGGCTCTACGTGGGGATCGTGCGATCGATGGCCCTGTACGGGGCCCCGATCTGGGCGGCTGACCTGACAGCAGCATCGCTGTTCTGCGAAAGCCGCAGAGAGCGATGGCCGTCAGAGTCATCAGGGGGTATCAGGCTTTCACGCCCTACAGCCGGCCTCATTACCATCGAGGCGGTCCGCCCAGTGCTCGAGCGCTGGCTCGGGAGGAGGCACGGCTCCCGGGTGGCGCAGGTGCTCTCGGGGCATGGTTGCTTCGGGAAGTACCTGTGTCGCATAAACAGGGAGCCGGACGCCCGGTGTCACCACTGCGTCGACTGCCGGGAGGACACGGCGCGGCATACGCTGGCAGAGTGTGCCGCTTGGGAGGAGCCACGCCGTGCCTTCATCTCTGAAGTAGGCAGTGACCTGTCGCTGCCGGCTGTAGTCGAGTCTATGGTCGGCAGCGCGGAGTCCTGGGACGCGGTGGTATCCTTCTGCGAAACAGTCGTCTCGCAGAAGGAGGCTGCGGAGAGGGAGAGGGAGATCTCATCCGCTAACCCGATCTGCAGCAGACGCGCCGGGCGTCGGCGGAGGGCAGACAACGCCCTCTGCCAGCCCCCCTAAATGGGTCCAGGGGCGACGGACTCGGGGACGTCCGTCGCCCCCCACATATCAGGACCCGAGGTGGTGGCGCGTAGTGTTCCACGCGCGCCCCTCTTAGACGTCGCGGGGGAAGTCCAACACCTCACTCCCCCCCAACTCGAGGTCGTGGCCCGCAGAGGCGGGCCGGCACTAGCCGGGGGTTGCGGAAGTATCGTTGTTCCCGTGATCCCCGGTTTAGGTGTGAGACGGAACACCGGGGTGGTTTTTAGTCAGTAAGAATCTGACAGACCCCTCCGCCCTCCCCAGGGCGGAGGACATCCAAAGAGGATTTTCCACCCCGGAAAAAAAAAAAAATAAAAAAAAAGGTCCGGACGCCAACTAACATGTGGCGACTTGAAAAAATCTCCGGTTATTTGAATGAATTTACGTCATCCTTGTCTATGGCCGAAAATGTATGCGTATTTACACGCGTGTGGACCTAGCATTAGGAAGAATAAAACCGTCAAAACGAACGAGCGCCAAAACAATCTTATTAAGATTGGGTGACCGAATCCGCCAAAAATTTGTTACTCTTAATAAGATTGTTCAACATCACAATCACTTCCAGTATCGATTCTAAAGTCTACTAACCTGTTATTTATTTCCAAACATTCATACTGAGACCTGTCCCTTATTTCGTTTACATTTATTGATCCCAACAAAACTTTCATTTTCTTCGCTGTTATTTTCCTCTTGTTTGTTTATTATTTTCACTGATGTACACATATTCGCATAGTGACCCATTTTCTTACATTTTGCACACTTTTGACCAAACGCTGGGCTATAAAGCCATGTTCATATCCACACGATGTGTTTGCTGCTGTTGCACTCGGTTTACATCACTGCTTTCTGTCAAGCTCTTAAGGTTGTGTGAAGCTGTTTCTGCAGCTTTGCATAAGTCCACACACCGTTTCATGTCTAAATCTGCCTCCTTGAGCAACCTTTCCTTCAGATTGATATTATGTATACCCCTTATTATTTGATCCCTTATTAAACTATTTTTAAGAATACCAAAGTCACAGTCACCTGCCAATGTTTTTAGGGCAGTGAGAAATTCTCCAAATGTTTCAGACTCTTTTTGTTCTCTTTGAAAAAATATATGTCTCGACATAGTTTCATTCTTCAACGGGGTACAATAATTTTCAAATAGATCAATAATATCCTGCATGGTTGCTGTTTTTTCATCAATTTCAAATGTGTTATAAACCTCAATGGCCTCCTCGCCCAAAACATGTAATAATATAGCAACTTTTTCTTCTTCCGTCATATTTTTACTGCTCTTACCTGAGGCTTTGTAATAAAACATAAATTTCTGTATGAACTTTTTGAAATTCACTTTTAGATTGCCTGACGCCAACAATAATGGCGGAGGCTGACGAAGATGATCCATGTTTACCTTCTTCTTTTTCCTCTTCCTTATTTATGTGTATCCTACCGACTTCGCCATGTAATGATATACTGTTACACTTGTTTGTTATCGTCTTTATTATAATATTAATTATTATTATTACAGAGGATACATAGTGGTACTTGAACATAGGTAAACTGTGTCGTCGCCATCTTGCTCTTAGTGTTGTGCCTCATAACTAGTGATGTCTTGATGGTTACTAATTACTAAATACCTTACAGGTTTTATCCATGTTGTGTCAGTTCTGCTCTGCTAAAATCGTTACTTATCTATCCCTTTCAGATGCAAGACGATGCTGCAGACATTCACGGTTTGATTTAGCAGTCACGACGGTATGTCGTCGTGTAGCCAGGGCAATTTTGGAGAGAAAAGCAGATTACATTAATATGCCAATCTCATTAAATGAACAGCTTCGGGTTATGGATGATTTTGAAGCTATATCGAGATTTAAAAATGTCTTGGGTGCTATAGACTGCAACCACGTTAGGGTGCCCAAAGTAAATTGACCTAGCGGTCAGTTTTACATAAATCGGAAGGGGTACAGTTCCTTGAATGTTCAGGTGCCTACTTCGTAATTTTTTGTCATTATATAATATTGATATACATAATTGCACATACTATTCCAATACATAGGTAAGTAACAATAAAAGTAAAATATTTAAAGATAAATTGTTGCACATTGGAGGGGCAGTACGTATATTTAATGAAAGCTTATTAAAGCGAAGTTTTGAAAATGGACAATTTTATGGCAGATTACTGGGTGATTCTGGTTATGCTTGTACACCATATTTGTTTACGCCTTTATTAAATCCAGCGACACACAAAGAAGAATCTTATAATTTTGCTCACATAAGGACTCGAAATACTATTGAAAGGTGCTTTGGTGTGTGGAAAAATAGGTTCAGATGTTTCCTAACAGGGTTTAGAAAATCTCAATATAACACCAAGATGTACATTGTAGCTTTGTCAGTCCTACATAATATAGCCATAGTGGTAAATGAGAAACCTTTCCCAGACGATGATATTGTAAATATCCCAGGTCAACCTCCAGAGGAGCGAGCACAGGGCAATACATTGCGTGGTGCGGCTGTTAGAGCCACCTTTATAGAGGAGAACTATTAAGGTAGGTAATTAAAAACCTAAAAACCTTTTTATTTATATACTTGTCGCATCAAGGCTGGCCGATAGATGTAAACCATCGGGAAGTCAGGATGTATTCCCTTAGGTTAAGACATCGTGTGTGGGCAGGTCGGTGGGTACAATCGTGTAAATAAAATCATATAAATTATTCGATACACTGGGTTTATTCAAATATTCACAGTTACAATTTTGCTTCCTAATATTACGGATCGACACTGATTCCACGACGTGTTAGCTCTAAGGCTGTCAGTACTCAACTGCCTTATTCCCCACCACGCAAGCGCTTATAAAAAGCGTGCCAATGCGTAGTTGCTCTTGATTGCCGCCAGGGGCGTGCTTGTATTTGTTTTGACGTCCGTACTATTGACTAAACCCGACACATTTATTAATAAAAATAAAATTATATAATTTTCTGCTTCATTTGTTTAGTATTTTGTCGAGCATTTCTTCTTGTAGTTTTAAATTAATCATGCACTGGCTATGTAACTCGGCCATGTACTTAATCCTTAATTCATTTTCCTTCATCCTTGATTCATGTTATTTTTGTTGGCGTTCACTCTCCAGAACTCTGAATTTGTGCATGTCCTAAAATGAGGCTTCAGAAAAATTAAACTTGTCAGATAACTGAAACAAATAAAAATGCATTAGTGGCTCCCTAATGGACAGCACTGTCTGGTTAGTAGATGCTGTCAGCTGGATGTCAACTTCTATCGGCTCAGTGATGGAAGGTGTCTGCTGGCTGATTGATTCCACTGGCTTGTTATCATCTATTATAATAGTCTGAAAACAAGAGGCAGTACTTATAATAATACCTTTTCAATAAAACCATACTTGTAATTAATGACTTTCTTTTTACTTACGATATCATTTACATTGTTGCATTTGCTTAATATCTTTTTTTCCACTTCATTGGAAATATCCTGAAATAGGAAAAGTATAGTAATTTTTAAGTAGTAACCACTTCAACAACGTGCCCACCTCTCAGTTTATTTTCACCATAGCTATGAAGACTCATGGGAAGATGTTGGGGAAACCTTAAAAACTTGTAACATCATTAATACTTCATACCCTCGCTAACACCAATACCCATGAACAAACTATGATATTCTTTGCTAGAGCCATGAGCATTTTATTAAAGGAGAATGCCCATTTTGTAAGGGAACTTGGGCCCCTTTGAAAAAATGGCTGTATCTTGATGAATTTGTATATTGTAGAAAAAACACGTTATATTCATAATTAGAAAATATTTTTCATTTATTTTGTGGGGTTCACGAGATATAACGATGTTTCTGTTCTTTAAATGAGCCCTTAATACAATGCTATAAGGTGCATACAAATGTCCAAGTGAAGGAACCTGATCTGTTGTTGTCTGTACATATAAATTAAAGGACACGGATGAAAAAAACACACAAAATATAAATCCTATTTTCGGATAATATTGAAATCGCAGACACGATACCTCATAAGGGGCCGTGTATGGGCAATCTCCTTTTAGGAATAATGTTCTGTTGTAAATATTTACCTTTGAACCGTCACAGTCAAATTCATTAAAATCTTCTTCAAATTCTTGAGGCAGCATTTCCAATATTGCCAATGTCTCTGGACCAGGTGACGGTGGTTTTGGCCCACCACCAGTTTGTATTGTCCGGTGTCTATACAATGAAATCTCTTTTTTGGAATTATGTTTTGCGAGTTTCCATTGATTTACAAGATGTTTTTTGTCCCTCACTCTTTTATTAGCTATGTTGAATCTGAAATACATATTTTATTTAATCATTTAACATGTTTTTGTTATTTTTCAATGCGGCTATGGTTATCAGAAATACAGAAATAAAAGTTTGCTTACTTTTCTGTTATTTCCTTCCAAGCTTTGATTTTGGCTTTATTCGTGTTTGTCGTAATATCTTTGTTTTCTATTATGTTCATAAATGGTCTTATTATTTCCCTTAGTAGAGCCTGTAATGAAACAAGAGATTTAAAACATTTATTGAAGCATTGAACTTAAATAAAATACCACGCATCATGTTCGCACCGTAGTTTAGGGTACATACCTTTTCTTCTTTCTACCAGTTGATAGATCGTTCTCTCTTAGCCATCTTAATATTCACTTTTAAAATTATGATATATCTATCTACAAAAATACTCAAACTTAATTAAAACTGTATTGAGTCAGTACGCGCGCAAAGAATAGTACACAAACAAAACGGTCAAGAAACGTCAAGTTGACAAAGAGATACAGTTGTCAAAGACAAACTGCGTATTTTTTTTGAAGTTTCTCTTTGGTCGCGCTGTTGCAAAGTCGTGCATCTTGACATAACGGAAGAGATGTTAAACCAAAGATATACCTGGTATATTTGTAAAAATATATTCTCGACTTATTCCTAATTTATAACTGGTATAACTATACTTAGTATAAGAATGGAATAGATGCGTTATAACACATTTTTATTTGTAAGGCTGTAAATCTTTAATTAGCTATGTCACGTCGAATCACCTATGAATCATAGGACCACCATCATTAACCCCAATGCCTAGAGGCAATTCCTTTATTCTTGACTGGAACGGGTGAACTTCAATAACACACAACACTGGATTGAAACTCAGACTATTTATTTGACTTAGTTACAGGCACTTTGAGTTTTCAAATGAACTTGAAGCTAAAACCACATCGTGTGGCTCGCTAGATTGCAAAGCCCTCGTCGATCGCTGGAGAAGATTGTCATGTTCATTTGATTCAAGTTCGGTAATTGGCAGGCTTGCGTGATTCATTTGGTATTTATTTTCGTCGGTTCCTACAAGTAGCTCCGTAGCAGAATGGTAAGCAACGTTATAGAGTCTGGCAAACGAAAGTAGACTGAAAAAGCGCGGCAAATTTAAAAAAATCTCGGCATAGCAACCCCAAAACTAGTATGAGATACTTGGAATAACCTAATTTGATACTTTAGAATTATTAATTTTACTTCGTCTGAATAAAAATACTATAGATACTTTAGATATTATGTGGTATATGTGATATATCAATCCGAATTTTAAAAAAACAACAGAATTCTATAATAATTTTAGTTTATTCACTACCATAATCAAAATCTGAATCTAAGACTACCATGTGCATGAATTCATTAGAGTCACTGGAATCACTGTTTCGTACATTAATCATGGAACTTTATAAATTATTTTCTGTAATTCTATCCCTTTCATTATATTTATTTTCAACATTGTATGACATGATCAGTCATTTTCTTCCACTCCTCTAGCTATTTCACCCAAGTACTGGTTCAGGGTTCTTATTCTATATTTCTGCTTTAAATCCGTAAGTTTTTCAATAGTTTTCACTATCTCATTAACCCCTGATACATCCTCCAGATCTTCTGTAAAAGAAAAAGTGTTAAAATTACAATGCAACTTTTATTAAGGTATGATAAATAGCCTTAACGCATTATTATGAAGGTGTTTAACTTATTATAAAATGAATGTGAATAATAATAGAGAAATAGTTTTTGGCATCAATAGTAATTACGAATTAAAAGAAAGTATCAAATTATTAGCGTCATACTACTTAAGAAATCCAACACCACACGTAAACAACCTTGTTTTTGTTTGAATTCAGCGTCTTCCTCTTATTGTTTTTTTTTTTAATTCAGACATCATGCGCAACAACATCTCCCGTAATCCACTTTTAATTGTTTTATTCATTTTTCACTGAATAAATGCTATTATCAAGACCACAACAAACCAAAACAACACGACATCTTGTTTTGGAAAATTGAGGTTGACATTAGTATAGCATTGCCATAAAAAAAGTTTGCAAATAATGCGAGTGTCTAATTTCGTTTGCCAGACTTCTATCAACCGAGGAGTCTTGAGTTCGATTCTGGGTCGCGCGAGTTCTTTTTGTGGTTTCTCGATTTCGAAAATATTATATTATTTTCATGTGGGTTAGGACACTTGCGACATTTCTCTGGTAGAAGACGGACCTGTGTTCATAAGCCATAAGGTCATTGTGAGCCATTATCTACCGACATAGTAGAAATATATAAATAGTTAAGTCACAGTGAATGTGCATACCACAGGTGCATACATAAGTGTCATCCAAATAGGGATAAGTTTTAGTTTTAATGGGTACAGCTTTTATATGTATTTATCATTATAATTAGGTACTTTACAGTATTTTGTTATCATGGTTATAGCCTAACGCAACGTCCTTTAAGTTGGATATTGATTGAGCGGGTTTATTCGTAAGAACAAAGACCCTGAGTAGCAGCTAGCAGGCAAAGGCGTTGGCAGAGTTCACCAGAAATCATAACTCTCCTGGCGTCCAAATTAGATTAGGTTTAGGTTAAGTCTAGTTAGATTGTAAGGTTGGGTACCCCTTAATTTAGTTCTTGTAAGGATATAAATATGTCAGATCCAGGTATATAGGTTCTTGATTTAACCTACTTAGTGACATGCCGGTGTTAGATTATAGTCGTGGGCGCAGAATTTGGGATACGGGTAAACTAAAGAAATATCTCCTGCAACTTCTACACAGTTTTAATTCGATACCGAGTAAATTACTATCACTATGGTACTAAGTACCACTCTAGACCTAAAAGGAAACACAGAGCAGTTCCCAGGCCAACACGTTGTCACGGCCATGTCCGAACGATCACTGTCGCTCTACATGAACCATATCGACAGCATACGAGACACTGGACTCCACCCAGTACCAACAGGTATTTGTGTATCATTTTAAGTAAACAAATCATGACAAGATCCGACACGGCCATCCTACGTGGCACACGTCCGCGTGTGTAAATCTGCAATACCAGATATTTACAACACAGAATAATACCGTTCGGTCATTCTGACTTCAATTGACTAAGAGAGATCCTTAGTCTCACAGCCAACCCTGTGGCTTGGGATAGCTATCCCTGTGACCATCACAATAGTCATCCTTGTGATCTTCTCACAACTATAGTCAACCCAGTGACCAAACCTCGTACCATCCCGGTGGCTATAGCAGTCATCTCAGTGACCCAATCATAGTCAACTCAGTGACCAAGTCTTGCAACCATCCCTGTGGCTACAGCAGTCATCTCAGTGACCCAACCATAGTCAACCCAGTGACCAAGTCTCGTAACCATCCCTGTGGTTACAGCAGTCATCACAGTGACCACTCACACAACCATAGTCATCCTTACCAGGTCTCGTAACCATCCCAGTGGCTACAGCAGTCATCTCAGTGACCACTCACACAACCATAGTCAACCCAGTGACCTGGTCTCGTAACCATCCCAGTGGATACAGCAGTCATCTCAGTGACCACTCGCACAACCATAGTCAACCCAGTGACATGGTTTCGTAACCATCCCCGTGGCTACAGCAGTCATCTCACTACCACTTCACAACCGTAGTCAACCCAGTGACATGGTTTCGTAACCATCCCCGTGGCTACAGCCGTCATCTCACTTACCACTCTCACAACCGTAGTCAACCCAGTGACTAGGTCTCGTAACCATCCCCGTGGTTACAGCAGTCATCTCACTGACTACTCTCAACCATAGTCAACCCAGTGACTAGGTCTCGTAACCATCCCCGTGGCTACAACACACTACAATGCTCACGATAGAGCGCACTTGTAATCAGCACAACATTTTGAGTTCAAAGTCTCTTAACGCATAGTTAAAATACCTCATCAAATTAAATGGCACCTTTAAACTTAACTTTGTTATTTCGTTCTTTATTCTTAATCAAAACTACAGCTCAAAAACATTTTGTCTATCTATGCTCTATCAAACCATCTTTATCTTACTCAACAGTTTGCCTACCGCACTTCTAAAAAAAACTACCATTTCTACATTCTTGTCATAAAGAACAAAAGTCTCGCTTCTTGTATATCGTCAGTTCAAGTAGTGTACTAATTTACACACACAAACACAGTCGACACAATTTTTTTTTTCATAATAGACCTTAAGGCAAGGTCGTATCTTTATAGGCTTTAGTATGCTCAATACACTACATTCCAGTTGCACGTATAAGACGCGATGAGTTAAAGGTTAACGTTTGTTTATCACTCTTAAAATTTCTCCGATAAAACTCTGCGTTAATCAACCACAATACTAGAAGGGACTCTAATAGTGTTTACACTATTATTCATTACCTATGGGCTACTTTTATGTCAATAAAATTGGTAGCTTCATATCTAAGACAGTAAAGTCATGTCGTTATCTAGTTATTTTAAACAAAAACTAAATCCTAGTATCCAATATTCTAGTTTGTAATAAATAAAGTTGCAATATTGAGGTCAAATTGTGTGTTAGTATGTCATTGAAACTCATTCTTTTTTTTTTTTTTTTTTTCTTACAGTATCTTTACTTAACAGGTTTTTAAGCAAATGGTAACTATCCACCTTTAACTACAATAGGTATCTTCTTCAAAGATAAACAAGCGATTCATCAACATTGATAATATTATCACAACATAAACTACTGTCAGAACATCTTGTTTCGATATTTCACTCTCTTCTTCGATACAAAATGCTACATCGAAACTCGGAAGAGCATATTATTTGCTTCCAACAATCTGCTTCTAATTTTGTCATCAAAAATTCCTTACAATATCGTTATCGTACCCACAGTCTTTAGGTGTACAGCCTATACCTTTGTAACATTTGTTTGGCTTTCCAGCTCTCTACTTCAAAATCAAAGGATTAATACCAAACCGCTACCTTAGTACTCTAGACTTAAAGTCAGCTCTAAAGTTGACTCGTTAAGTCGTTCTATACTTAGATTTATCTTCAAGTTACTATCTGTCGCCACATGGCATTTTCATTCATGTAAAATACTGCCTTAAAAGTTCAAGAGCATTCACCACTGTGAAACGCCAACTCAATAGTAACAATACTCAGCAACATTGTATCGTATCAACATCGCATCAAAATGAGTATCACAATAGATTACAAAATTCACTAGTTAAAATTACTTTTGTGATAACCTTGATATTTGGCCCAAACCAAGTCTCATGTAAGAAGTTAATTTACCATCAACCAATTCATCCATTAAATCAATTTGCTAAAAGAAGCAACTAGACCTAAACTGTCTAAGCTATGTTACAGTGTCAGGCTATGGTAAGCAGCTAGTGACTGTCATTCGGCATGAGTTTTATAATCAGTACCGTATTCTATCTCATAGTCTTAAAACTCAATAAATACTTTTAGCAAAATAGCAATTCGTTTGGTTTACGAACCATGTAAATACTTCGGCCACATTATAGTCTTTCTAAACATTGCTCTATCGATGCCAACCCGACAGACTTACCGCTAACGTAAACAATTACTTAGTTCAGTTTCTACGAGTCTGCAACAATAGCTCTTTGAGCTATTCTGGTCATGTTACAAAGGCCCGAATGTGTTATTTGGCATTCATGTTGCTTATCTGGTGTTATGAAAGTTAAGAGCACAGTTTACAAAGACTTGAGCCGCCTTAATAATCAAGCTCTGTAAAACTTTGTTTAGATTAGGCATTGAGTTCTCAGTGGTCCAACATTTATAAACAAAGAACATTTGTTATTTTCATGACCAATCATAATAACATAGCTGAAATGTAATCCTTATGACTTTACATTATTCATAATCCCAAAATGCAATCTGTTGTGTGAACTTTATACTTTTTCTATTATTGGTTCAGTAAAGAATTTCATAATAATGCTTTCTGACTGGGCTGTCTCTGAGTAATATCCAATGGACAAACACAATAAAATCCTGCCCGATCTTGGAATAGAACCCAGGACCCCACACGCAGCAGTCGCGCTAGTTGGCACGAGGCTAAAGGGGCAATTAACAATGTAGTCGATGTTAACTAAGCAATCACACAAAACCAAACATTAACCACAAATTAAGTTGACGTACTTTTACTTGACGTAAATTTAGTTGCACGCAAAAGCTCAGCTCACCAACATACACACCCATCCTGGATGCACGGCAAATCGCCGTATCCTACTGCTTCTTCAAACACCAAACTGCTGCTCTTTAATCTGCTAAGTGGCTTGTAAAAGCCTCCAGTTCAGCGCTCACATTGATGTTATCTAATTTTTAGGGTTCCGTACCCAAAGGGTAAAAACGGGACCCTATTACTGAGACTCCGCGGTCCGTCTGTCTGTCTGTCTGTCTGTCTGTCTGTCACCAGGCTGTATCTCATGAACCGTGATAGCTAGACAGTTGAAATTTTCACAGGTGATGTATATCTGTTGCCGCTACAACAACAAATACTAAAAACAAAATAAAATAAATATTTAAGGGGGGCTTCCATACAACAAACGTCATTTTTTTGCCGTTTTTTACGAAAATGGTACGGAACCCTTCGTGCGCGAGTCCGACTCGCACTTGGCCGGTTTTTT
Source organism: Orthosia gothica (assembly GCA_949775005.1). Taxonomy (NCBI): domain Eukaryota; kingdom Metazoa; phylum Arthropoda; class Insecta; order Lepidoptera; family Noctuidae; genus Orthosia; species Orthosia gothica. The sequence continues at coordinate 43,104,000 of OX459035.1, forward strand.
TCATTCGTTTCACTTCTTCTTCTTCTTTTGAAAAACGTTGACCCACACTAGGAATTTCTTCCTGTATCGTGGGTGCGTTTACAAACATATAAACTCACATACTCAACACCCAGAGCCGGAACAACTACCTGTAGGTCATACAAATATTTGTTCCGTGCGGGAATCGAACCCGCGACACGCAGCACAGCAGTCAATTGCTCAACCACTGCGCCAACCGTGCGCCCAAACCAACTTCCACATCGATGTTTGGACATCTTTAATTGCTTGGCTGACACCGACGTCGCCATTACACTCTAGGTACACATCTTTTTGCTTTCAATACGCAAGAGCTCGTCAAGTAATAACAAAACATCACGCCCGAGTTGTCCGTAGGGGAAAGCAGAGTTACTCAAAGCAAAATACAGACAGTACATAACATATCACCAACCCTTGTAAGTGGCTATTGTTATAAATCGACTGATTCTTACCGTAAAGAAATTCTCAATTTCTGACCAAGCGTGATAACAACAGAGCAATACTGACTCCGGTGTTCAATATCTCTAAGATGTTTTAGCAAATTCAGATGTAATTCAATTTAATCAATCTCAATTGTAATGAAACAAATTGAATAGTGTTATCATAATTGTTATGAAACAAATTGAATAGTGTGTTACGCGGTGCTAATCTATGAGGATCGCCGAGACAGCATCGACCCAAATCAACACTGCACACGGCTCGACCACGCAGTGCAGCATCAGCAGGAGCGTGCCGCGCGACGACGACAACAGAGGTTTCGCAATATCGGAAACGCGGACCCAGATTCACTTTTGATTCACACTTCGATCATTGTCAATCTTTTAGAAATAATTAACTTGTAACTTTTAGTATAATTAAATTCTATTAAATAACCTTTGCTTTTTTTTTGATCCTCCGGTTGTAGCCCACGTAATTGGCGCAGTCGGTAGGATACCAGTAAAGTAGAGTCAGTGTCGTATCGAACGATTAGTCTACGGGTATCCGAACCTACGGGAGCTGCAGTCCAGAGGAGAATCCGACTCTCGATTCGTCAAGAAGAAGCAATGCTGTAAGTCCTTGAATCTTTCAAGTCCTTGCCTACCTAACTCTTAAGTCTCCTTGAATATCTCAAGCCCTAAGTTAATCCTTACTATATTCTTATATCCTGTCCAATCTATGTTCATGATATTATTATTTTCTTATAATTTTTGCGTGTGTGTAAGTTTTAGCGTTCAAGATTTTCCATCCTATGGAATATCGATCTGATAGGTTAGAAAATAGTGACCGAAGTAGGAGTAGGCTCGCGGCTACAGACGAGAACAGGAATTTAGGCGCGATGTCGAGCGACGACGTAGACACGATTTATAAATCCCTAAGATTAGTGCCGGAGTTCGACGGAAACCCGCACGTACTAACCCGTTTCATTAGCATATGCGACCAGTTGGTAGTTACTTATTTTAAAACCGCACAAGGTTATGAACTAACGAATTTAGCCCTCCTTAACGGAATTTTGAATAAGATTACGGGACCCGCTGCTAGGCATATTAATTCCAATGGTATCCCGGATACCTGGCAGGGTATTCGATCCGCTCTGATCTATAACTTTGCTGACCATCGAGATGAGACCGCTTTATACAGCGACTTATCCTTGCAAACCCAGGGTTCCAGTAGCCCTCAAGAATTCTATGAAAGGTGTCAAAATTTATTTAGCACCATAATGACTTATATCTCGCTTCACGAGACAGTTAACACCACTATTGAGGCTAAACGATTGCTATATAAAAAGTTAACCCTTCAAGCTTATCTGAGGGGTCTAAAAGACCCCCTAGGCTCTAGAATACGTTGCATGCGCCCAGAGTCCATGGAAAAGGCATTGGAATACGTGCAGGATGAACTAAACACGCTTTACCTGCAACACCGCAATGAGGGAGGACCCAGTAGAAAGGACTGGGTTCAACCGCACCCAAATCATCATTTACCCTTGAACAATTTCACCCCCAAAGTAAACCCTTCTAACGTTCCTGTCATGCCTGGACCATCGAGACAATTTGCGTTCAATACGCCTGGCCCGCAGCGACAGCAGTCAATGCAGCCTTATGTTCAAGGATGGAGACCTAGCATGCCTACGCAACAGCAACCCCGTGGCTTAACTCGTACACAACAAATGATGCGCGCCCCCTTGCCAAATTATCACCCGCAAAGTAACGTTTTTAAAATGCCTCCTAGACCTCAGTCACAACCACAATCAAGTTATAATAACGCGCCTAAGCCAATGAGCGGCGTCAGTCCTTTTGTGCCCAAAACCTTGCCACCCTCAGGTCACGATTGGAGACAGTATGGTAATCCACCTCCGAACAACCATTTCAGGACACGCGAGATTAATTTCAACGACTTAGACTACGACTATGATTATAGTAATTGGTACTATGCCGATTACGAACAAGATTGCTATTATACCAACGAACAGTACCCCGAACCTGGATATTATGAGGATTCACATCCCTACCACGACACTCCTTCGGTAAAAGAGGTAGACCAAGATACCCAACCTACTGAAAATTTTCAGAAGGTATCCAAATTAGAAAAACCAAAATAGAGCTCAACTTTCATATACAGAGGCAACTCGGGTTTATTCAGATCCAGGATCCACCACTTAAGTTACTAATTGATACGGGAGCTAATCAATCGTTTATAAGCCCAGAAGCCGTAAGCAAATATTTTAACCATATGCCACTAAACTATGAGCCATTCGAAGTAACAAATGTTCACGGGACGTCTAAGAATGACTATTCCATTACTTTGCCATGCTTTTCAGAATTAAACGAACATTCAGATGTTACATTATTCGTTTACAAATTTCATGATTACTTCGACGGACTCCTAGGCTTTGATTTGCTTGAAAATTGGGGAAGTAAAATCGATCTTAACCGTAAATTACTAATAACCCAGAATGCACAACTACCTATACAGATGTATGATTCACGCAATGCCAATTTGTACGAGGATATAATATCAGCTAATTCATCCAAGTTAGTTAGAGTACCTATTAATACGTTGGACGGTGAAGTAATGATCGAGGATCAGGTCATCTCTAGTTGCTTAATTTCAAACTGCATAACTAGTGTAAAAAATAACCGTGGCTGGGTGGAGATCACTAACCCAACGTGTAACGACATCATCTTTTCAATGGACCGCCCCGTAGAAGCCCAGTTATTTAACATTGAAGTTGAAGATACTGCAATTCCATCAGATCGTGTTAATGCCGTACTTTCCCGTCTTAGAACGGAACATTTAAACCCAGAGGAACTTGCTAACTTAAAAAACCTCTGTGCGAACTATGCCGACGTCTTTTATCTCGAAGGCGAATCATTGACATTCACAAATAAAGTAAAACATAGCATCCGAACAACTGATGAAATTCCAGTACACACTAAAACTTATAGATATCCCTATGTCCACAGACAAGAAGTCAGAGATCAAATAGGTAAAATGCTTGATCAAAATATAATACGACCATCAGATTCGGCCTGGAGTTCCCCTATTTGGATCGTACCCAAAAAGGCGGATGCTTCTGGCAAGGTTAAATGGCGACTTGTCGTGGATTTCCGAAAAGTCAACGAGAAAACGATTGATGACAAGTATCCCATACCTAACATTACAGACGTATTAGACAAATTAGGTAAATGCCAATATTTTAGTACCCTGGATTTGGCCAGCGGGTTCTATCAAGTCGAAATGAACCCTGAAGATATACACAAAACGGCGTTCAATGTGGAAAATGGCCATTATGAATTCCTTAGAATGCCGATGGGGCTTAAAAATTCTCCATCTACATTTCAAAGGGTTATGGATAATATCCTTAGAGACCTAAACCACATCTGTCTGGTATATTTGGATGACATTGTAGTTTTCAGTACCTCCCTGCAGGAGCATATTAATAACCTGGAAAAAGTATTTAAAAGATTGCGAGAATCTAACTTTAAAATTCAAATGGATAAGTCCGAATTTTTAAAGTTAGAAACTAGCTTTCTAGGCCACATCATTTGCAACGAAGGTGTCAAGCCAAATCCAGACAAAATTAAAGCCATAGAAAACTACCCTCTTCCTAAAACAGCAACAGACATCAAACGTTTTCTCGGCCTGATCGGCTATTATAGGAAATTCATCCCGGATTTTGCTAAATTAACTAAACCACTAACTCAATGTTTAAAAAAGGGTAGCAAAATAACTTTGGATCAAAAATACATTAATTGCTTTGAGCACTGTAAAAAACTCCTTACTAACGACCCTATTCTGCAATATCCAGATTTCAATAAAGAGTTCATTCTAACAACCGACGCATCTAACGTTGCGATCGGCGCCGTCCTATCCCAGGGAGTAATAGGCTCAGATAAACCCATAGCGTACGCTTCACGTACTTTAAACTCTAGCGAGTTAAATTACAGTACCATTGAAAAGGAATTGTTAGCAATCGTTTGGGCCACCAAATATTTTAGGCCATACTTATTTGGTAGAAGATTCAAAATAATTACCGACCATAAGCCCCTTCAATGGATCATGAACTTGAAGGAACCCAATTCGAGACTCACAAGATGGCGGCTAAAACTGAGTGAATTTGATTTTTCAATAGAATACAAACAGGGTAAATGCAATACTAATGCGGATGCTTTATCACGGCTTGAAATTAATAATGAAGAACTAATGTCTATTGTAGCTAACCCTACAGAAAATAATCCTGCCCTTGATGACTCTAGAACCATTACGGCTACGGAACCCGCGGATGACTCGGGTACCGCTACAGTCCACACAGATAATGAGAACCCCATCCTAGAGGTTCCCATTTCTGACGATCCATTAAACAAGTTTACGAAACAGATTATTTTTAATATAGTAGGAGATTTAAAGGGTCGAACAATTGTAACTAAACCCTTTGACACCCACACACGAATTAACATTCAGGTGTCAGAATCAAATCTAGAGGAGGAAGTAGTTAATGCGATAAAAGAATACGTCCATCCTAAAATTAAAACAGGGCTATTAATAAATCCAACTTTAGGCATGTACTCAATAATTCCCATTATTCAAAAGAACTTTAAAAATTCATCAATGAACTTAACGTTAACCAAAAAGGAATTGGATAACGTTAGAGAGTACTTGAGGCAACAGGAAATTATTAACAAGCATCATGATGGGAAAACTAACCACAGGGGTATTAATGAAACTTACTTAGCTCTATCTCACAAGTACTACTGGCCGAAAATGCGCGAACTTATAACGAAATTTATTAATGAATGTACTATTTGCGGCCAGGCAAAGTACGACCGCAATCCAACCAAACAACAATTTAAAGTAGTTCCACCAGCAAGTAAACCATTTGAAATAGTACACCTCGATCTATTAACTATTCAAAGCGAAAAGTTCCTAACGTTAGTAGACTCATTTTCAAAGTATGCTCAGGCTTATTACTTAAGAGATGGAACAGCTATAAGTGTAGTACAAGCATTTCTTAGCTTCTGCACTCACCATGGAATACCATCTACCATCGTTACTGATAACGGGACAGAGTTTACTAACCAACTAATTGCAGAATTCACAAGGTTACACAAGATTCAACACCATAAGGTAGCACCACATACCCCGAATGAAAATGGTATAGTTGAGAGATTCCACGCAACCATATTAGAGCACCTTCGCATCCTTAAATTTAGTCAAAAAGGTGAATCCGTGACTAACCTCATGCCCTACGCCCTCCTAGCTTACAATAGCAGTATCCATAGTTTCACAAAATGTAAACCTATCGAAGTTATTACCGGACATTTTGATCCCCGCGATTCCTTCGACTTAGATTTATCCGCTCATTTGCTACAGCAGTATATGACTAGTCATAAAGAGAAAATGACTACTGCATATAATGCAATTCACGAGCTATGTATCGAAACCCGCAAGGAGTCTACTGATAGTCGTAACCTTCAACGCGAACCAGAAGTCGACTACCCACCTGAACAACAGATTTTTGTAAAGAATCCATTTGCTTCCAGGCAAAAATTAGCTCCTCGATACACTCATGACGTTGTTATGGCGGACCTCCCTATCCACATCTATACAAGGAAGAAACGCGGTCCTGTTGCGAAGTCCAGGCTAAAAAGGGTTCCTAAAACCGCCCGATTGTTGCAGGAAGCTCCTGATCCTGCACCTGTTTCTGCGAACATCTCTGTCTCAAGAAATAAGACTTGAGAGCCTGGACGATGGACCCGGGATTGTACCCTTTAAATTAGGCCCAGCTAAGATCTTATCACACCACCATTCCTTCATACAATACGTTAATTTAGACACTTTACAAGATAAAATAAACTCTATTGATAGCCAACTACTAACCAGCAGCCCTAATCTTAATAACCAAATCATTATTCCAGCCTCATATAGACTATCTAAGATCCAAACTCAATAGCGTATCCGAACAATTAAAGTCCTTCGAGATAACTCGTATAAAAAGAGGGCTCATAGATGGCCTCGGTAGTGTTGTGAAAAGCATTACAGGAAATTTAGATTATACTGACGCATTACATTATAATCAAGCTATAAAATCTCTCGAAAACGATGAACACAAATTAGTTACTGAATTCAACCAGCATGTTAGTCTAACAAAAGAGATGTCCGCTCAATACTCTAAAATGATCGACGATATTGCAGATAACCAGGGAAAAATGGCAGCCCTACTAAATAGAATTAACGAAAGCAACGCAGATAAAGATAATGATTTGATAAAGTACGCACATTTAGCCCAAATACTTATTATCCTCAGCGACAACGTAGATGCAATTTCACAGGAACTAAACCGGCTACAGAATGTTCTAGCATTTATAAAGACCTCTACAATGCATCATTCTATTCTCAGCATAGACGAAATACGCGCTATACTAAATAAATTAACAAGTTTATATAGCAGGGAGGAAATAGTAGACATAGATATAAGAGAATATTATAATATAATTAAGTTAGGTTCATATTATACGAGAAATAATATAGTTATAGTATATAAGTTTCCAATATTTCTACCGCAAACATACGATCTATATAAGTTATCAATAATACCTAACAAATATCACGAAGTCCTCATTCCATCCTCTCCTTTCCTAGCCACCTTCCAGAAAGATTCTAAGAACATAGAGGCTGAATGCCCGAAGACCAACAAGTGGTTCATATGCGAGGAGAAACGAAGTCTACAGAGCCATTTCTCACAAGATTGCATACACGAACTCATCAACACGCAAAAGAAAAGTTCTAAATGCAAACCTGTCGCTATCACCTTGGACCAGCCAGCGTACGAGGAACTTGACGACAGACACTACACCATCAGCTTCCCGGTTCCCACGAAGGTTCATCTCTCTTCTGGACAAGACCTGTACAAAGAAGTTCAAGGAAGTTACTTACTCACCATACCGCAGGACTGTTACATAGAGACACCACAGATCACTATCGCCAATAAGAAAAATCGTCTGAAGGGTCACGTATTGAAGATTATGGACCTACCTGTAGAAGACGTAGACAATCAGCCTCCAGTCCCGACACTAAAACTGAACTCAATAAACTTGGACCACCTACATGCAGCCAATATGAAGATAATGCAACAACAGCCACATATTCCAGCGACGAACGACTACGGAATCTACCACACTACGATTCCAATGTACATAGCACTAACCGGTGCATGTGCACTCATGGGTTACTTTATCTACCGACGGTACTGGTCAAAAGCCAAGAAGACTCCAGACGAGGAACCACAATGTCACCCAAGGCGTCCAGAAAGAATTTACGCTCTTCCAGAACCTAAAGAGAGGATAAGCTGCAACCAACCCCCACCTCAATTTACTACGAAAATCATCGGTGGTGGCTGCTCTTCGGGGGGAGGTGTTACGCGGTGCTAATCTATGAGGATCGCCGAGACAGCATCGACCCAAATCAACACTGCACACGGCTCGACCACGCAGTGCAGCATCAGCAGGAGCGTGCCGCGCGACGACGACAACAGAGGTTTCGCAATATCGGAAACGCGGACCCAGATTCACTTTTGATTCACACTTCGATCATTGTCAATCTTTTAGAAATAATTAACTTGTAACTTTTAGTATAATTAAATTCTATTAAATAACCTTTGCTTTTTTTTTGATCCTCCGGTTGTAGCCCACGTAATTAGTGTTATCATAAAAGACAAACATTCCATGTAAATGACAAACAAATTCGATTTAACCGTGTAGGTTATATCGCAATAAAACTTCAAAATAACAAAGTCACATAGTATAGACTTCAAATGTATACGAGTAACAGCGCTTCACGAAACCGAGAAATACGTTTCATCAAAGAAATATAACCAATGGTAACGACTCACCGGGTATGTCACCATTCCTCGTTCTCACCCAAACTCACTATTTCAAATCTTTGTCAGTCTGACAACATAGGACAAGATAGCGGATAGATATCCCCATGTTTCACATTTACCATTGTTGTGTCCCATGGTATAATATTCTCAAAATGGGAATCGAACCCAATCAGGTTGATTGAGCCTCTATATAGCTCTGACCAAGTAATAAACACCCGAATATGTATCAACACAACAATGTAGCAGTTCGATTATTCAACATTCCACACGAATATCAATTCACACTTTTTACACTCATCAGGAGATTTCTCAGCCCGCTCGTATCTCACTTCTGATGTCAGATCCAGGTATATAGGATCTTGATTTAACCTACTTAGTGACATGCCGGTAATAGATTATAGTCGTGGGCGCAGAATTTGGGATACGGGTAAACTAGAGAAATATCTCCTGCAACTTCTACACAGTTTTAATTCGATACCGAGTAAATTACTATCACTATGGTACTAAGTACCACTCTAGACCTAAAAGGAAACACTGAGCAGTTCCCAGGCCAACACGTTGTCACGGCCATGTCCGAACGATCACTGTCGCTCTACATGAACCATATCGACAACATACGAGACACTGGACTCCACCCAGTACCAACAGGTACTTGTGTATCATTTTAAGTAAACAAATCATGACAAGATCCGACAAATATATGTTAAGGTTGATCAAATTGCCTAGTTTTATTCATGCATGATGAACCCGTAACAAATAGCGCCCAACGTTAAAAAAAACGGGTTCATTATTCGGTTACACATGTAACGGATGTGACGTCAGCCTACGTGCATCCGACCAATGCCCGCCGAGCCCGCCGAAGCTAAGCCGCGATATTGAAGCCCCCTCCAGTCAAGCCATGTCAAGCAGCGGGGATGTGTTAATATAAGTGATTGCCAGTCCTTTATTTGTCTCTTTTTCGATTGTGAATACAAGACCTGAACAAAGCTCTGCCCGGTTTTTATTTATCCGTTTCACTCAGAAGTGGGATATACAACAATTAAGCTTCGTTTTAAATAACATAGCCACGTCACAACCGCAAGATCACCCTTACTTTGAAGAAAAATCGAAGAAGTGTGTTATTCACGGACGGAACGACACTACGAGCTTCACGGCGTGTGCCACACTCTGCCATCGACCTAACTGCACGCCGAGCAAGACTGCTTCAAAGTATTCAACATGTGCTGCGTGTGACTGCACGGAGAGGTCCTAACAAGGGCCGAGAGCTGCCAGGAGTCACAGCCAGTCTGCCAGGAACCACAGCCAGTCTGCCGCGAACCACAGCCAGTGCGCCAGGAGCCACAGCCGGTCTGCCAGGAGCCACAGCCAGTCTGCCAGAAGCCACAGCCAGTTAGCCAGGTGCGTTGTCTTTCTCATTTCGATATTCGCAATATCGATAACTATAATTCTATCCAGGCCATAGCCACTTTGTTTTACTCGTCGCCATATTTTCAATAGTAAGGATAAAACTAGTTTGCTTATCCAGCTTCCGTGTATGTGCGTGTATGACTATGTTTTTACGTAAACGAAACAAGACTTATAAGGATAGTAGCAGATGGTGTTCTGTAGTTTGTCTACCCTCATGGGGAAAAGGCGTGACTTCATGTATGTGCTTATTTACTGTTGTCTGATCTGAGGTACTATAATTAACTCTTATTCTAGCCATGCCATAGCCACTTAGTCTATCAGTAAAAACAAAATAAAATAACCAAATACAAATATTGTTTTGCTTCGGGTGGGTACACACAACTGATCAACCCGTATCTATATACTGACATGCATGAGACATCCTTAGATATCATTACATCCTTAGGAATCTGAATCCAGTTACGTTTATCCTGTGAACTAAGTCAAAAAAAAAAGAACGTCGTTAGTAAGCTTTGTCACAAAATAGAACACCGCCACTTACATACTTTGTGCCTCTGTGTTGATTACCGCGCTATAAATGTCACTGCAAAATAAATATTTCTCTTACCTTATATAGAATATCAAGTTTCTGAGTTAGCTGGCAAAGATAACTTTAACTGTTACGTATCAATATGGTCCAAACCAACAATCAATTAGTAATATTAATCCAGATGACGCTCACAAAACAGATTTTAGAACTAGCCAAGGTCACTTTAAGTATACCAGGGTTCCATTTAGTTTAGCAAACCGAGATTAATTAATATAGTAGCAGAATCTGTCGGTAGATCTGTCGATATCCAAAACAAAGTAGCTATTGGCATTTTTAGAAGATTTACTTCTACCCTTATCTGAGATAAATTCTGGTGTTATAATTTCATAAAAATTTTAACAAGAAGGGACTTAATACTGGAAGTTAAAATATGAATTCTTTTAAAGGCACTAGTTTAGAAATAGTAGATTACGCACCTCGCTAAAGTGAGTTATTAATGCATGAGTGTTATGTTGGTGCCCGAGCGCATGCGAGGGCACTAAATTAACACGAGTGCATTAATTACTCACTTTAGCGAGGTGCGTAATCTACTTTTCTTTCAACTACCAATCTACCTCTCATCTATTTCCATTTTTTTATACTTTTCTTGCCAAATATGAAGTAACTACCTATCAAAGTTATACAATGGTACAAAATGTGGAGATTTTTTTTTCACCTGATTGGTTTTATACGCCGATTTTTTTTTCAGCCAGTACCTTTTTCGATCTACTGCATACCTACTCTACTTACTCTACCTACTTTACCTGCTGTACCTACTCTACTTACTTTACTTTCTCTACCTTCTTTACTTACTCTACCTACTCTACTTACTCTATCTTCTCTACCTACTCTACGTTCGCAACCTACTCTACTTACTCTACGTTCTCTACCTACTCTACCTTCTCTACATACTTTTCCTACTCTACCAACTCTAATTACACTACCTTCTCTACCTATGCTACCTACTCAACTTACTTTATTTATCTACCTACTTTACCTACTCTTCTTACTCTACCTTCTCTACCTAGTTAACGTACTCTACCATCTCTACCTAATCTACCTACCTACTCTTCGGCTTTATCATATTAGTAACTGTAGATACAAAATTCAAAACAGTGCATTAATGAAAAACAGTGCAACAATGAGATTTCATATAACTTTTCTGCACTGTTTTGGTTCTAAGCAATAAATAGGTCCTTTGTGATCAGTTTTATAGTGATTAATGATAACATTACTACGTAGTTGGAAGAAAAATCTATTTTATACTACACATGCTCGGAAAGTACCTTGATACTTTATCAAATTTACGGTAGAAAGTACGTCATTGCGTATCGAACAAATATGCGGCGAGAAAACGCATCTGAGCGGGAGAGAAAAGTGTATGAAAATCCATTTCTTACGTGGTTTTTCTTTTTTTAATTTTGGGTAAGACTATGCGCTGGTAACCTAAATATCAAAAGCCAAAAAGTTTTTACAGTGAGTTTTTATCTCCAAGTTCGCAAAATGACACTGGCCACTAGCTGTGTGTTGGATGGTGTCAAACAATTTGAAAAAAGAACATGTGAAAATTGCAGACGCCATTGGCGCCATTTTCAATTTGTGTGTTGTTTGAGGATTCAGTTTTCGTAGAAAAGTAAAATAAAACTATCAAAATGATAAGTAGTGATAGTGATGATGAAGATTTTTAAACAGCACAGCCAGTTGTTCCTCCTACATTGTCGCAAACATCTCAACCAAACATTAATGGCAAAAGTGTTACATTAAGCTTCACTAACTGCAACAATTTCAATATAAATTTCAATTAGTAAAGATTTTTTTTTATTTTCCTCGTAGGTGTAGTATAAAGCACTATGTATCACTCGAGAGAAAGTGCGATTCCCGATCTCGGGTGTTTTAAAGCCCTCGCCTACGGCTCGGGCTTAAAACGACACCCTCGACGGTAATCGGTGAACAATGTACTATTCTTAAATGGTCAGGTCTAATAGGGAACATTACTGCCAATTGCTCCCGCCAGATGGCGCTTGAAGGATAAAAGTAAACAAAAAAATAACAACATGGCGTCTACTACAGTTTGTGTTTGTGGTTACCGAACTATTTTTACTGTTTTAAGTATAACTTGTGTTCAAAAACTAAATAATAATATTGCTAGCTGTTGGTCAAGAATGCATCAGTATTGTGTTTATGGATGCAGAAATAAAACCGGCCATATGATCCCAGAAAACGCCAATATTCGCAAGCAATGGGAAATTACTATTCGTCGCAGGAATTTTACAAAAAAGTCAAGGCTGTGTCCTGACCGTTCTAAAACGGAATATTTAATAAAGAAGGTATTTTACAGGTCAGTGTATAATCCTAAGGCAACCTTTATTTAAATAATAACAGTAATTATTATGTTTAATGCTATAGACATTAAAAAGAAGGTACATAACATTGTGTACTAATTAAACACAACTACAAAATGGTTTTAATGTCTACATAAATACGCATGTTTAACCATATGGTGTTAATAAAACCTAATTTATACTTACAGGACTGAAACTAAATAGAAAAATATTAAATAAGGGGGTTACCTACCATTGTTTGGAGAAAAAAGAGTCGATGAAAGATAAACAGAGAAGGAAACTTTGAACAAATTGAGGAGAAACAATCAGCACTTTAAATTGCCGGTGCTGTTGGAATAAGTGTCACAATAATGTCTTAAAAATAGTGCTTCAAAAAGCTAAATTTCTTTTGTGGTAAAAGAATGAGTAAAACAACAGTTTGTAAGTAGAATAACATGGGCCCTTAAGAATGTAATGTACCCAGATAGCCTAGATTTAGACTCAACTCTGGACCTAAGTTTTATGACAATCCCGTCTAAAACTCTTGTTAATTGATGTGAAATATTGTAAATAAAGAAATAAATTTCTTTTTAACTTAATTTGATACTTGGACAATAATATAGATTCAGTACCTACTCTCAGAAATAATAACCCCTGGTGCCTGTTGTTTCACCGGTTACTTACTTTAACGGTTATCTAATCTTATGGAGGGGCCGAGAAGCAGCTCGGATACTTCGACCTATTGGGATCTATTGTGGTCTACTTTAACAGTTGGTCTATTTTTAATGGTTTTGACACATTACTCAGGTTGACCAGGATTTCTCCGATTATATTGGCAGACAACATTGTATATGAATTGTATTAGTAATCCTAAGGAAAATAAATAACATACAAGTACAAAGAATTAACATTTATTTCTTGTTATAATTAAGTAACACACAGTAGGTACATTTTTTATAGCACAGCACTGAAATTTAGGTAAATGTAGGTACTTATTTTATACACACCTATCTAGCCCTAGACCCTTCTCGAAAATAGGTGTGATACTATGTTATGACATTGGAAAAACAAGTTTTGTGTCTGTTCTAGATATATTTCAGTTTTCATACAGATGACACATAAAAAATAATAATATCTATTTTGTTGTTGTAAAAATAGGTACTGATATTTTCATGGAGGCCTTAGACTGGGTGGTGTAATAAAACATAATAACAAGCATTAACTGCAAATGCCATTCTAACGTGCAGCAGATATGCAGATACATTTTCAGTTCTTTTTCTATGTTTGGATCAAACCTGAAAGAATGAAGACAGTAGGATGTAAATGAAATGTAATAATATCAAGTGCCAATAAACTTATTTATGATTCAATAACAAGATTTCTAATTTTTGAGTAAGAACTATCAAAACAAAGATATTTAATTTATGCTTTTACAAATCACCTTCCTAAAAGAAAATATATTTATTCGAAATGATTAAGGGTGGTAAGGAAGTCAGGGTTTAGGTCTTTGGCAAGGCTTTTGGCATAAATAGTGCATTGGACTGCTGTCCACCACCAAAATGTGACCGTGTGCAAGACGGTTCCACTGCAGTAATCATGTAAGTCATATAAAATCAACCTGGAAGTATTGTTTTGAATATTAATTGGAAGTTCATTGATCTCATTACATAGTAAATTGACATAATATCTACAAGTTACACAAGATTTTCAATGTTCGCATTCATATTCGTACCTTTCAACTAAATCCGTTTTCTTTTTCCTTTTACTGATGCACCGCGTTATTGAAGCCGGGTTTTTAGGTACAGTATGGTCTGATTACCTCAATTATTAGTTAGCTCCATTTTTCTTTTACTATTAGTTTTATATTTTGTATGCTTAAACTGCGAAATATTGCCGCTCCAATTTGTCAGTTTAGTTTGTTAACTAAACGTAGTGTTAAATACTCTTTGTTGTTAACCTCCCGGCTTAGGGTATATATATTCTGTGGTTATCTTTGTTTTAAGTGGCGCCATTTTTTTATTGCTTATCACCATACTCCGTTCACCTATTATACCCTATTTTTTTCAAGACGGTAAAAATAGTCATCCGGTATATTATGTATGTATTTTATAATAATTTATTTTCTTTTTTCCTTTTTTTACAGGTACTTAGCAACTGGATGTAATTTGACAGATCTTCATTTGGATTTTAAATGTGGACATACTACTGCACGTACGATTGTGAAGGATACTGTGGAAGTAATATGGAAAAAAATAAAAGACATCTCCATGCCAGAACCAACAGAAGAATCACATTTAGAAACCGCAGAAGGATTTATGAAACATGCTAATTTTCCTAACTTAATTGGAGCAATAGATGGAAAACATATAAGAATTATAAAACCATGTCATACCGGCTCAGAATATTACAATTATAAATATTTTTTTTCCATCGTGTTGCTAGCAATATATGTGACGCTAATTACAATTTCATAGATATAGATGTCGGATGCTATGGAAAGAGCTCAGATTCAACAATACATGACAGCAGCGAATGGGTAAAAAAGTTACGACAAGGAAATTATAATATACCTCAACCAAGACCTATATCTAACAATGGAATACCTATACCGTTTTCGTTTATTGGCGATGAAGGATTTGCCTTATCACAACACTTGCAAAGTCCTTACGCTGGAAAACATTTACCACGAAATAAGAGAATATACAATAACCGCTTGACGCGCGCAAGGCGTTTTATTGAATGTACGTTTGGTATATTGAGTAACAAATTTAAAATTTTCAAACGGGCAATAAACGTTAATGTTGATTTTGCTACGAATATTGTTAGAGCGTGTTGCGTATTGCACAATTTTATACGTAAGCGAGATGGGTACAACTTTGATCACACTTTGAGTATAGTCGGATTCCAAGATTCACCTGCCAGAGATAATTTACATTTAATTGGAAGACGAAGATCAGAACTAAGTGGTACTGCAATCCGAAACATATATACTGACTATTTCACCGGTGTAGGATCTGTACCGTGGCAAGATTCAAAAATTTTAAATAATGTAACCTAAAATAGCTATAAGTTTTTTTTTTTTTTTTTTTTTTTTTTCTTAAAAAAACGTTGCCCCACTCTAGGAATTTCTTCCTGTATCGTGGGTGCGTTTACAAACATATAAACTCACATACACAAACACCCAGAGCCGGAACAACTATCTGTAGGTCATACAAATATTTGTTCCGTGCGGGAATCGAACCCGCGACACGCAGCGCAGCAGTCAATCGCTCAACCACTGCACCAACCGTGCGCCCCAAAGTAACTAGAAAGTAACTAGAAAGAGCTGTAAACGTAACTTGATTCACTCATTCTAGAACATCTCATTATTCTCACCACTCATCTACATTTAACATGATAAAATATTTTCATTTAATGCAATTAAATAACTTACCAAAAGCATTCTTTTCTTTATTTGTTTTTTCTCCAAATCCTGAATCAAATATTTCATTTATCTCTTCCCATGCCTTTCTTTTTGCAATTTTATTCGAATACTCAGGAAGACGCGAGTCCCATATTACATGACGGTTCTGAATTGCCATAATAAATGTTTCTATGTCGAACGACTCCATTTTGCATGTGACGGACAACAGCACTCTCGACCTGTCTGTGTTGCACTGATGCTCGGTTCTCGACTCACGCGTCACCCTCCCTCCGTTCTCTCCCCGTTGTCGTACGACACGGTCGCGCATTTTTATCGACACAGTCGCGATGCTGCAGCGCGTTAGTAGCGCGTTGGCATCGCTTCTGTAGCGCGTTGCAAATGCGCCTAACAGGCGTTAGTAGCGATGCTGCCGCGCGTTTCGTAAACGCGCGGCAGCATCGCTACAAAAAGTCGCCGTGGGCGAGCGGCCTAATTCGTATATTATTTTATGATTTGTGACGATAACTAAATTTAATAACAAGTTCGATCCTTTTTGAGGTTATATTTAAATATACGTGTGCGGCGCCGCAGGAGCCGCACGCGCCGCAGTCATCGCATTTTCTCAAGGCCCGCGCTATCCGCGCCGAACGCGCCGCACGCATTGTATCCACTTCTGTACATCTTGAACTATATTTTCATACGGATACGGATCATGTTTCCGCGCCGCCCGCATCGCCCGCCGAATCTGATGACGTCATCCGCACGCGCTGGTGGAATCCGTATACCTACAGCATTTTGCTGAAATGCGGCTCGTGCGGTGCGGATAGGTGCGCGTTCACCTTTAACCGCTTAGATCTTAATCGGCACTTTATTCATTTTCCAGTTACCAAATGATATGGATAACTATACGGAGTATCATGATGGGTTCCGTGTCGCAGGTTCGCATGAAACCAGGGTGTATACCCACAAAATTCTCTCGCATGATAAACAGTTGTCTAACGTTTAGAATATTCCACTTACGATATAATTCATTAGTAGGGAAAAAGATAGGGCGAAAGGTAGCAACTTTTAATACCGCTCGATGTGCTATCTCTAATGGTTTTAAAATCGTTTAAGCAGCACCACCCCAACATGAAATGCAATATGTAACAATAGATCGGCATAAGGCAAAATAGACATTGCGTATGACAGTTTGTTAAGTTTAATAGCGCACTTAGGACTGCTATGGGACGGTAATTATTGGGTAAGGTCCCGTCCCCTCCCTTGAAGATTGGATGTATAATTGCCTTTTTAAATGAAGTAGGAAAGACAGCAGTGTCGAAACAAAGATTAAATATATGGCATAGAATGGGTGCCAGTAGGGTGGAGTATTTTTTTAGGATATAGGGCGATAAACCATCTCATCCAGTAGCAGCGTTGGTCCGTAGCGAGTCTATAGTAGAAATGATTTCGTCACTGTCGGTATGTTCCAGGACGAAAGATGATGTGGGTGTAATTTTATGTGCCGTAGTATATGCTGTTCGTTGTAGGGGAGCTGTTCTGATATTATCAGCAAGGTTTTTGCCGACATTGACGAAAAAGGAGTTTACTTTGCCACAGCATTCTACCGGTGATGATGAGGTGATTAATAGTTGTGTAGAAGTATTATTAGGTTTTTATGTATAGGTGACTCGCTTTATTGTTTCCCAGAGTAATTTTGTGTTATGACCAGCCTTGTCCAGTTCTCCTGTATCATAATGACGTTTCGCTTTCTTTAGAATTTTTGTACAGAAATTTCTGTAGCGCTTGTAGGTTAATTTAAATATTTCGTTTTCTGGATTTTGTTTTGCTTTTTTATGTAACGCATCTCTATTTCTGATGCAGCGTAACAGACCACTCGTGATCCAGGGTTTCAAGACTTTCTTTAAGTAAAGTTGTAAGTCAGATGACATCACCGGTGAAACCGGCAGGCTTATTACGTATGAAACAGCAATTAACAATATTTGCGCAAAGATTGTACAATCATCGCACGAATATCGCTTTACGTCAAAAAATTGGAAGGCTTATTTTTGCGAAATAATTGCTCTTCAATGGCGAATCCGCATCATATATGAGCTATAGCCACACCATAATAATTTTACGACAGCACTCCTAACAATAATATTCTGTTAACTGAAATGTGCATTTATCGCAAGGTGATCGCGATAATTTCGTATTACGTATGGTTTTTGACAGCAGAGCGACAGCGATCGGCGAGCAAATGTGGCTGTCAAATTGCGATTACTTTTTCCCTTGTTGTTGGTCGATTGCCAATCGCTCGCTGATGGCTGAGTAGGTACAGAAGTTTTTGAGTTTTTGGCGGCTTTTTTCGTATGTTATTTTGTGGCTACTTTAAGTATCCGCAAATTAGAATAATAATATAAGTATAAATATTGAAATAACAAATTCCTAGTAAATGTAAATGACAAATTGGTGTTGTTTTGAGTCTCTAATGTCTACGCAACTGGACTATTTGTTGAATCATTG
Organism: Orthosia gothica; assembly: GCA_949775005.1. Lineage (NCBI taxonomy): Eukaryota > Metazoa > Arthropoda > Insecta > Lepidoptera > Noctuidae > Orthosia > Orthosia gothica. The sequence goes on from OX459035.1 coordinate 43,122,575, forward strand.
AAACAGAAGTGATCACGGTAAAGTGGAGATTTCTTTTATAAACAGTATAAAAAAATCCTGTGTTGGCTACCTGAGCGAAGCATATATGTTTACCACTAAATACTTACAAACACATGAGAATGTGATAAGTCCGCAATAAGTATCTTCTATTATATGTCTTTTTATATGGCAAACACCGATGTCGACTATTCTGCCAATGTCTAAATTACATTTGAAAAATCTTTTTTACGTTTCATAGCTCAAATACGAGATAATGTAGTCTACTGTGATGTTCTAATGCGTTATCGATTCAATTTTTAAAACAATCGACAATTCGAAGAAATTTTAATTGATTTTACACATTGACATACATGTAAATAAAATGCAAATATCAAATTTTCACTGCCATATTTACTTTACACAAATACTTTACATCTGCGAATATTAATTTATCGGAATATTGGAGCTAAATAGTAATCAAATTGACTATTGTAAAAAAACAGCCTCCACGAAGTGTTGCTCTTTAATAAGCTGGTTAATTCATCAAACGATACATCTGCGATACATTTTATAAATAATCGGACATATAAAATAGCTTCTGTTAAAAGTGACTGTCAAAAAAAAAGACTTGACTTAAAGGCCTCAGTAGCCAGGTCACTAAATTGATCGCGCAATAATTGTACAATTATTGCTACTTGCTGTTCCTTACGTAATAAGCCCGCCGATCTCCAATCTGTTTCTACATCACCATTTAAGATTACAAGATGCACTACCAACACTAAGCCAACAACACATTCCTTCAAGGAAAATATTTGCAACAGAAGACCAATCTGATAGTGATATTTCTTATACACCATCTATAACGCACAGAGGATCATCACCAGCAACAATATCTTATCTAACAAGATGACAAAAAGCAAGAGGCATCTCAAATACTGCAACATACCTTATTCAAATATTGTAAACGTAGGTTACTTTGTCCCAAAATAGGGTATCTTTTTACGTTTCTCTTGATTTCTTGGCCTCTAATGGACACATGGATATTGCACAGCCTTAGATCGTTTGACAAAGATATAAGTAACTAATTAAAGTAAAAAATATATTTCATTTAATACTGAAAACTATTTTATTTTATTTTTAATTTTGGGCCAAAGTTGTACTTTGGAGGTGGTTTCATTGACCCACACCGTTTATAGGAGCTTAAACATAGTAAATTTCATTTAGGGCTAATTTAGGCTGCAGGGAATAAGAGCAGAGGATTTAAAGTACCATAATACATGAAATTCGGTTTATTTTTCAAAGAAAATTATTCATAATATCAAGGTTTTTTGTAAATCTCAGTAAAAAAATATTTTTTTACTAAAAAATTAAACATAATCAACACTTTGCTTTGCAAACTACTTATTTGTAGGGACTTATATTATTATGAGTTTAGCCTTAGTATAAAGTTTTTATAAAATATTTAAAAAAAAACAACAAAAATCTTATTTTTCTTATCAAAATTAACACCAATTCAGTCTGTTTTATGAGAATCATCAGTTACATTTTAGGTAACGGTTTGAATATTGTATCTGTCTAATAATCTAATCTACCTAATATAACTAATCTAATAGGAACTTAGGAACTTTTATCCAGTTCTGACACGACGAAACACCCTTTCTTTATAAATTTAGGAATCCCAATCTTCTTAATCACGTCTTTCCACCTATAAAACTGCTCATCTTTTATGGCAGGCCATCGCCAAAATTCTTTACTTTTCTTCATACAAGAAACCATTGCTCCTTCTTCAGTTTCGGATATGATTAGACCAGGATATTTAACAGAATTTTTTAGCATTGTCTTCTTTATCATAGCTCTGAGGATCGGGCGTCGGAAGCTTCAGTACTGGTGAGATACAGATAGTATTGTCTTCTCTATCACTGCTCTGAGGATTGGGCGTTGCTAATGGCATGTCATCTTCAGAGTCCTCCGGTACTTCACAGGCCATGATAAGATCTTCTGTAGATGAAGCAAGGCTAATAATATCAGCATCACTGCAATCTGTTGAAGAATTTTCAAATAATACGGGCTTTTTCTTTAAGACTTTCTTTGTAGTTTTTGGTTGAAGCATTTTCCGGGATTTAGACTGACAGCCAGAAGGTCCAGCATCTAAAACGTCTTTTGCACAAATAGAACGACCTGCAGGCACATCTATTTTTTTCTTTTTAATCGTTTTAGTTGCGGTTGCTATGTCAGAATTACGTGCCTGGTCCAGTTTTTGAAGGAAGACGTCTCCAATCAATTCAATGTTAACAATTCTGTCTTGCTTTGGCAACCTCTTTAGAGGTTCTTCCACATTTGGTGGATAGATTCCTGATCTTCTAAAACCAGAAATCAAATTGGTGGAAGTGTCTGTTAATTTATTGAGAGCCTTCTTCAACAGACTTGGAAACAGTTCTTTTGGCGTTGAAGGGAGTTTTCTACCTTGCTGGCTTTCTTTCCACGCCATCATTGTGTTATTGTTATTAGCTAACCAGTAAATTAGTAAATGTAGGATGTGGCTATTTTTATTTTGTCCCCCACATCCGTCACAGAACAACTTCAGTGATGTGACATTTTCAGGAATAGTTAAATTGGTTAAGTATGTCAGCAATGCTGATCCAATTTCTAGAGACCCACGAGAAGCCTTTGTCTCATCCCATACAAAAAAGTCAGGTTGGTTTTTGTCTACGTCAGTGATACAAAAATTGTAAAAACTGATTTGCCTACTGTAAAATGCATCTTGTATAGGTGTTCGTGGTAATGGTAATACCTTCTGCAAATCAAAACACAGCCTTATGCTGTTGGCAACTGGTGTTCTCAATAGTTCGTAGAAAACATTGGATCTTAGTTTGTGAACCCTCTTTTCAACCATCAATGTTTGCTTTCTTTGACTGTTGGTTTCATTTTTTATTTTATTCGACCACAATATGCAAACACTGCATGCGTCAGTAGCTGGGGATTTGAACCCAATGTTGAATTCATTGCAAAATATATTGTGGAACATGGTGCGGGAAACCCATAAATTTCTAGGCACTGACAGGTTATACATTCTGAGTAATCTAGCAGCATTTAGTTCAGATGACAAATATATTCTTTTGCTTTTCTGTCTGTTATAGTGACTTTCCTGAGCAGGTAACTTTTTCAAGAATTCCCTTAACTTTTCTTTTTTCTCTCTTGACTTGGCTGCTTTCCTGTCCCCACCTCGCTTCTCTGTAGGTGTTTCCCCTTGACTAAGCCTAACATTTAAGTTTCTTAGCCTTTTTTCTCCAATTGAAAATGTTTTTTGAAACACTTGTTTACACACTGTTGTCAGTTTTTTATTTATATATAGATGGTAGGTGCAACTAACCTTTCGATTTTTCGTTGTCGCTCTTGGACTTGACTTTCCTCGATTTAGTGGTTCATACGGTGCTAAGAGTCTAGAAAGATAAATATCTTGATCTACCTTCCCACGCCGTTTAAAAAACAACTTTCTGTTTTCTAGGATATCTTGTAATGTAAATTTTTTACATTTGAAAGTTTTTAGCGACTTGTGATCACATGGACATCTATAATTTATGCACAAGGGATCTTTATCTGTGTAAGTCCTGAAAAGATACATAGAAAAAGTAAATTAATTAGATAAAATCTAACTAAGAGAATAGGATATTGAACTAAGTACCTACATTAAAATGTCACTTACGTTTTACGATATTCCGAACGATCTTTACGCTTTTTTTTTCCTTGAACCAGCATTCAAGGTCTCGACTAAACCTTGCTCATCCATTTTCAATATGATTTTTACTTTATAATAACTTCCAAAGTTCAAAATTTCACAAATTTCATCTACTCGCATCGAAAGACAGAACGTCAAGAATAACATCTGTCAGTGTCATCTGTCGACGTCGTTAGAGAGATATGCAGTCATATTTTTTTTTTTTTTTTTTTATAGGGTTGCTATTGATAATGATATTCAACGTACAGCCGTCATCTTTTGACTCGATACCGTTATTTACTCGAACGAAACGATTTTTATTAAAGTTGTTATGTATGGAAAAAAATATGACCTTTTGAACAGAAAAATAAATAAAAGATGCTATTTGTAGAAGAAATATGCCTGTTTTGTTTAAAACAATCCAAGGGAACATTTTAATGCAGAAATACATCCGTTTTGATTGGAATCCAAGTTTTTTGGATTTTATTATATGGGAAATACGCTCCTTTTGAACAAGTTTTTACGCTCATTCGATGGAGTTTTCTGCTATGAGTTCAAAAAAAATATAAAAAAAATAAAAGTTGAAAAGTGAAATACGACCTTTTGAACAGACGCTCCTCAACTCTTCTCGCCATTTAATTTTTAAAGGCCGAATATATGCTACATCCAACGGCTGTAAGATGTGAGTAGCTGTAGCGTTACGTATAGCTCAGTGGAGCTATACGTAAGCCACGTTATTAAAATTAAGATAAAAGGTTAAAATTAAATTAAATTATGAAAATAAAAGGATATAGAGAGCAGAACTATGGTCAGCTTCGCACGACGTGGGCAGCTATCCAGGCAGCAGCTCGGGCAAGAAGTCGTGGAATGCCCGAGGTAGGTAGGTGATCAGGCAGCTACGACGGACATGCAGGCAATCGGGCAGGTAGGCAGGTCAGCATACACCAAGGGTAGGTGGTCCAGGCAGGCAATCAGGCAGGTAGGCAGTAGAATAACAGCAGAATGGATAGCAGGATGGATAAACAGGCAAACGGGTAAGTACGTAGGCTCCGAGGGGTGTGGAGGCCGGCTATGGCTCAATACGCCAAACAGCGAGCCCTTTGATACGTCGTGACGACTGAGGAGGATTATGTACCAGTAAAGATGCACACATTTATAAGTATCACACTCAATTATTATTATTTATTGCACTTCAAAGGTTTGATACAAACACAACTCACAGGCCGCTTATATAGAATAAAGAGTTTGCTGATACAATCGTAAAATTGGTAATCTTAAATATTCCACCGACTTTCAGCGTTCAGACCAGTTCCAAGACTGAAAAAAGCTGAAACCCGTTTTTCATTCGATCTGCCATCTCTTCTCAATTTCAAATTCAAATCTCAATCAGAACAGAGCGAATAAAAACGGCTTTACAAAGGCGGGTCAGTCTGCTCTGACCTTACAATAATGTACAACTAGCTTAAGGAAAGGTCTAGGTATTATAGTCCATGGTACCTATGGTATGTCTATGGCTTTAAGAAAATAAAATAGACAGACAGCTGTCATGTCAGACGAAAACGTCACAGTAGAAAAATATTACAAGAAGAATTATAAATTACGAATATAATTTAAGTTTAGATATTTAAAACAGTCAGAGATAACTAAATATGCTTTCCAGATGTAATAATACAAAGAATATATATAAAAATGAGTTACACAAATTGATGCGATATCAAAAGATGTGAAGATGGATTGTGGAGTGTTATGAAACGTAAGTAGATCATGAATAAATACCACATTTCCCCGGAAAATAAAATAGACAGACAGCTGTCATGTCAGACGAAAACGTCACAGTAGAAAAATATTACAAGAAGAATTATAAATTACGAATATAATTTAAGTTTAGATATTTAAAACAGTCAGAGATAACTAAATATGCTTTCCAGATGTAATAATACAAAGAATATATATAAAAATGAGTTACACAAATTGATGCGATATCAAAAGATGTGAAGATGGATTGTGGAGTGTTATGAAACGTAAGTAGATCATGAATAAATACCACATAGCATTGGGAAGCAAGCAGATAAAGCTAATGTTATGTTTCTCGCATTCTAACAAAACATTTTTGCTGATGTGCGACGATAAGTTGTCTCCAATGACAACTTTTCGACCTTCTTGTTTTTTTAGTATTGGCAACAAATGGCGGATAAACCAGTCCTCAAAGGTTACAGAATCCATCCAGCCGCTCTTGGTTCGATTATAACGAGCACCATCGGGCCCATTTTCTGTCCACGTAGTCCATAAATGCTCTGACTTATATATAATATAAGGAGGGACTGCGGTTCCAGCAGCATTTCCGCAGAACATGACAGAATAACTGACTTTGGTAGAGTTTAAAACACGTTCTGGGTACTTAGATCCACGCCTGCATATAACTTTTTTTCTTCCTGGGTCATCTGTCAGATTTGTTTCATCATAGTTGTAAATATTTTGAGGTGGAACTGAGTCTACTTCCGTACTCACATTTTCGATGAATTCTTTGATATTATTTTCTGAAACTTGTGCTCTGATTCTTTTTATATTATTTGCAAAACGCTTTGACAAACTCTTGTGTCTTCTGAGAAAAGCTTTTATCCACTCTCTTCCCGGAACATTATTTTTGAATTGTCTTACTTCTCTTCCTTGTGATGATAAATAATCTTTAACAATAAACTGGAGATCAACGTCAGTCAAAGGGAACCCAAACTCTGATAAAGCAGTTAAATGGGCCACAAATGAATTCTCTTCATCTTCAGAAAACACTGTTGGGTGACCAGGCTTGTTGCCATCTATTTTTTTTAATTTGAGGTTTAACGTGCTGCGAGGAATGCCATATAGGTCAGCAGCAGCTCTTTGTGTTAGTGATTTGGATCGTATCCTAGCCAAACATTCTACGAGTTGCTCCTTGGAATAATCCACGTATCTGCGATTTCCTACTTTTCTTTTGTAGTGTCTTGGCATGTTGATTGCTTCACCATATCAATATATCTATATTTTAGAATCTGAAAAGGAAAAGAAACTTATTTTAAAACGATAATCAAGAAATTATATGAAATTCTATAACTGTAGGTTACTTTGGCCCATGGGCTAAAGATACCTACACTTGCGGGTCAAAGTACCCTGCACTTTTATATCTGTAATTTTAATACCAAAAAGTTCGTAAAACTGGACAATATCTGGCATTACGCATCTCCTTTACATGTCTGATACGACCAACTACAAAGAGACAGCCAGACTTACCTTAAAATTTTGTTACGATACAAAGTTTGCACACACAAAATTCTTGCACTTTGCAGGTCACAACTTGTCAACACTACTGACCGTTAAAAACGAACGAATTAGCGACCATAAACTGTTTACCGACACGCCTATATCGCCATCTATGAATTTTAGTACAAACTACGTCGGTATCTGTCACTCCAAAATAAAGGCGGGAAATCAAAATCTTTTCTTGATTTGGGCCATAGTAGCCCCTAAGGGTTAAAGTAACCTAAGTTTACTATGTCATACTTATGTGTTAAAAAAATAGATTAAATAACCCATTCAGAGAGCTTGGTGATGATTTTTGTACGACTCCAAGTTATACTAGCAAGATCTTTTTAAAACAACATATTTCTTTGTTACCTAGCGTAATGCGTCCTTTTATTGTAAAATTAAATAAATATAGCATACAAAACAACTTACTTTTGGCTTTTAGACATAAATATCATCATGTAAGTTGCATTGTTGACTGCTTAGAAATTGAGATACAAAAGCCTTGTATCAATCTCTCTCCTGGTCAGAATATAAAAAAGTTAACACTACGAGTATTAAGTATCTTGTGCCCTATACACCAAATGGTTTAGTGAATTACATTTCACCAGGGTATGGCGGAAGAAAAACGGACACATGTTTGGTAGAATCATGCGATTTTATTAAGTGTTTGCAACCAGGTATGTATGTGATGGCCGACAGAGGATTCAAGGATGTAGAATCATATTTACTAAAACATGGAGTGAAACTAGTGCGACCTCTAAGTGTTACAACTAGCGTTAAACTTTCAAAGACTGAGGCAAGGGAAACTAAACAAATTGCTTGTTTAAGAATTCACATAGAGAGAGTGATTCGTCGCTTGAGAGAATTTAGTTTGTTAAAGTCACATGCCTGTGTGAATCATAATCTAGTTAAAGTACTTGATGATGTTATTACTATTGCCTATGGTTTAATACATTTACAGAATTTCTTGATTAAATAAAATACAAGTGTAGCCTTAACGTTTGTGTGAGGACTCACCCTTAAGTGCGGCGACGGGAGACGACACCCCCCCCGCCAATTGACCAGTGGACCAAGCGACGCGAGAGAGAACGTCACGCTCGCGAAACGCTCGTACAATAGTTTACTTTTACTAGTTTGTGCCCTTTAGACTGTGTTTATATACTTCTATTATATATGTCGCCGCGTAGGCGTGAATTTGCTAATTTATTATCCTAATTAATCATTTTAAGTGTCAATGTCTATTTAAGTTGGGTTTTGAGTTCAGCGCCATCTATTGGCTCACTGTGGAATCAGTATTGATTCATAATTCGTATGCTAATTTCAATGTTTAATTAATACGAGATGTTTAAATAAAACAGGAACACTTATTGTAGTACTTTTAGATTTGTTCCCATTTTAACTATTGCACATTTGACGAAGTAAATGTGTATAAAAACTGGAGGAACTTCTTGGGAATTTTGGTAATTAAAACTCAGGATGTAGCACGCAGTGATCCACCTTTTTATTCGACTACGAATGACAGTACATGAATTCTTGGACCGTAAGATAGTAACGCCTGATAAAACACTTATAGCTAAAATGTCTTATTGTCTACAAATTGCGCTGAGTTAACTGATGCTTTAACATGCCCCCGGCCGTTGAAAGCTCGCCTTTCAACAGTTGTCTTCCAGTAATGGACAAATCTTGGAGAACGCCCGTCTGATAGTTCCATTTTGAGTCCTGATGTCGGCAACTCTGCTTATGCCATCAGTGCCAGGATGAAGACCAACAACGCGGCCCAACTTCCACTTCAACGGTGGCTGGTTATCCTCCTTTATGACGACGAGGGAGTCCAGGTTCAGGCTGTCGTTGCTGGTATGCCACTTTACTCGCTGTTGAAGCTCGGAGACATATTCCTTGCTCCATCTTGACCAGAAATGCTGCCGCAGCTGCTCAATGCGCTGATGGCGCGTCAAGTGATGAGTGGAGTAGTCCCGGATATCCTTTACAGGAAGGGACGTGAGAGGTCGTCCAATCAAAAAATTACCTGGAGTGAGAGGCAACAAGTCTTCTGGATTTGACGATAACGGTGTGAGCGGCCGAGAATTTAAAATTCCTTCAATTTGTACCAAAACGGAGTTAAGCTCCTCGTATGTTAGATGACAATTGCCCAACACTCGTAACAAATGAAATTTGGTCGATTTGACACCCGCCTCCCAAAGACCACCAAAATGTGGAGCGTAAGCAGGAATAAAATGAAATTTAATACCATCTTGAGCCGCACTATCAGTTATGGAGTCACAATTGCGTTTCAAGAAATCAGCTATCTCGTTGTAGGCTCCTACAAACGACGTTCCGTTATCGGAGTAGATGTTAAGAGGTTTTCCTCTTCGAGACATAAACCGACGTAAAACTTGTAAATAATTACTGCTCGTCAAGTCACCTGCCAACTCTAAATTAATGGCCTTTGTAGTAAAGCACACGAAAATAACGATGTATACCTTAACTAATCTACATCCACGACCTTGACGACTAGACGAGGTTATAGGGCCTGCGTAGTCAACTCCTACGCTTTGAAAGGGAAAGTCAGCTGGTGAGAGTCTGCTCAATGGAAGATTACCCATCTGAGGGACAACAACCTGTGGTTTTAGACGCTGACATCGAACGCAATGACGATAACAGGCTCTGGCTAAATTGCGACCACCCAGTGGCCAATAAGTCTCTCTAATTGTACTTAGTAATAATTGAGGACCTGCGTGCATTAATCTGATATGCTCAAATCTAAATAAAAGTTTCACAAAGTGATGAGTGGACTGTAATAAGATTGGGTGTTTCTTTTCAAATGAATATTCGGAATTGTGTAATCTACCACCTATACGAATAATTTTATTTTTATCTAGAAACACATTTAAGCTTAATAATTGATTTTTATGTGGTTACTTTTTATTATTTAATAGGAAGTTGTATTCAGGAAAAGATTCCCTTTGTGATTGAATAATAATGAAGTTTAACGAATGTTGTAATTCTTGAACATTTAAAAAGGATGTATTTGCTGAACGTCTTTTACATGCATTAATAAAACGAAAAACGTAACAAATCGAACGCTGTAATCTAGTTAAATTGGAAAAACGATTAAACTCGATTAATGCTTTAAATGAATCTGCATTAGCATGATCATGGGCTAAATTAATCAAAATATTAGATTTAATGTCCGGTAAGATGCCTGGATTCATAACAGGATGTGGCCATGTAGCATTGTCATACTTTAAGAAACATGGACCGAACCACCACAAATCCAGTGATTGCATGGCGGTAGGTTCCGCCCCGCGGGTTATTAAATCAGCTGGATTGTCGTGTGTCGACACATGTCTCCATGTACCTGGGACGGTTAACTCTAATACTTCGGCAACACGGTTGCGAACAAAAGTATTTAATTTAATAGGTAGCATTTTTAACCAACCCAGAACTATCATGGAGTCAGTCCAAAAAACTACACTAAATGGTTTAATGCGAAGGGAACTAGCAACCTTTTGATATAAACGTGCACCAAGCAAAGCAGCACAGAGCTCAAGTCGCGGTATTGTTACTGGTTTAATAGGGGTTACACGACTTTTAGCGGTTAATAATCGCACATCGACGTCACCCTGCTCATTGATACTGCGTATATACAAACAAGCGCCGTAAGCTCGCTCCGAAGCGTCAGTAAAAATATGAAATTCAACCTGTTTGTATGCGTCACAGACTACACGACGTGAAACACGTAAATTATAAAGGCAAGGCAAGGCTTTAATTATGTTCGCCCATATTGTTCCAACCTCAGGTGATAACTGGTCATCCCATTTTAACCCGTCCAGCCAAAGTTTCTGAAGCAACATCTTCATGCTCACGACACACGGTGCTAACAAGCCTAGAGGATCAAATATTCGCGCGATTACTGCTAACATGCCACGCTTAGTATTTTCTATGCATTCAGGAACATTTATAGGAAAACACAGATCATCTGTGTTAGTTTGCCAACTAAGACCAAGTGTTTTATTGACAACATAACTATCCTTGTGGAAATCAAAACAAGAATCACCAGATGGTTCTGAAATTAAACTAAGTTCGTTAGATTTCCACTTCCTTAAAGGCATGCAAGCAGATGCAAGTGCATCAGTCACCTTATGACGTAACATTCGAGCCTCCTCAAACACGTCTGTACCGGTCAAAAGGTCATCGACGTAAAAATCATGAAGGATAACTTCTGCGACCCTTTGATCCTGACATTCAATACCGACCTGTTTGAGGCACCTAGTAGCGAGAAACGGTGCACTAGCCGTACCGTAAGTTACTGTATGCAATTGGTAGGTTTTAAGAGGACTAGAAGCATCATCACGCCAAATAATTTGCTGCAGGTGCCTATCTGAAGGATGTACAGACACCTGCCTGTACATTTTCTCGACGTCAGCAGAGAGAACGTACTTATGCATTCTAAATCTAAGAAGGATTGCGGTCAGATCGTCCTGGACGGTAGGCCCCACCATCTGTATTGTATTTAAAGAAAAACCAGAGGTGGTGGGTGCACTAGCATTAAAAACTACCCTTAATTTGGTTGTACTACTACTCTCGCGCAGTACTCCGTGATGAGGAATAAAATATGACCGCTGATCTTCATGAATAGTACACTCGGACATATGGTCTAAAGAAATGTACTCAGTCATAAAATCTTTGTACATTTTATCGAGTGAGGGTTGGCTGAGATTTCTGCGCTCCAATGACAGAAAACATCGCTTTGCGCGATGATATGAATCGCCTAAACTATTCGAAGATTCCTTCAGCGGTAATTTAACGCTAAAGCGGCCATCAGCCAAGCGCGTTGTGTTTTTTATAAAGTGTTCTTCACACATCTTCTCCTCAGCTGAATAAGTCGATGACTCATGACAAACTTCCTCGAGCTGCCAGAAACGCGACAATTGGTTTCGGATGTCATCTAACTCAATCGAACTGGAAGAACTTTCATAATAATTGTTAACATTAGTAAAATTACATTTAATTGGTGAAAGATGAGATGAATAATTACTATAGCCGCCGTTAATTGGGCCGCAAACTAGCCAACCAAGTCTAGTTTGATAAAGTGTTGGTTTCCCATCACCTAGTAAAATCTTATTTGATCCTAATAAACTCCAGAATACGTCTGCTCCTATAATAATATCAATAGAAGCCGGTGTGTGGAAATGCGGATCGGCTAAGTGAATATATGACGGTATATTCACATGTTCCTGTCTAGCGGGGACGTTATCTGTTATTGTGGGCAAGACAAAACATATTAAATCATTAGTGTACAATTCGTGCAACGATTTAATGTGCACACGACACATTTTTTCCACATGCGATATAGACTTATTTATGCCTTGAATAGATTTGTCTGTGTCTAAATAAGGCAGATTTAGCTTGTTAAATAAGTTCTCTGTCATTAAACACGACGAACTACCAGAATCGAGTAGCGCTCGAGCTATATACTCTTTGTTATTTACATCGTAGCACCTCACTAACGCAGTTGATAATAGGATGTCGCCTGCGCTGCTCGTATGCGAATGCGCAGAGATATTAGCTGAGAGCGAAACGTGACTAGTGTTTGTGTCAACAGTGCAGGATGACTCAACCTTAGCCTTATCAGTCGTGCCGTCAGTTGATTTGCTTGAAACAGATTTTGATTTGAAGTCTGTGTTATGAATAAGCGTATGGTGCTTGCGTTTACATATTTTACACCCTGGTTTCTTGCAATTATTTGGATAGTGACCGTGACGCAAACAATTATAGCATACCTTATAGCTAGGTAGTAAAGCCATTCTATCGTTGACGCTTAGTGATAGAAACTGTGGACATGAATTAAGGTTGTGATCGCTTTTACACTTTGGACAACTATTTGATGAAGAACAACTGGTGTTTTGTGTTGTAACAAAGGCTTTTATTTTAGTATTCTGTTTTATGTTAGTTGTAGAATGACGTGAATTTTCCAGTGTTTCTATTAAATCAGCCCGATTACGCAAAAAAACAATGAATTGATCAAAAGTTATTCGTTTAGATTTATCGATACGTCCTTTGTATTCCTCCCATTCTCGAAATGTTGTAGTATCAAGTTTTTGTCGAATTATATGGATAAGTAATGAAAATTACTAACAGGTTCGCCTAAAGTTTTTAATGCTCTGATGTTTTTGTTTACATTGTCTATTATACCTTTTAATGCAATTGAGGACTCCCTAGCGATCGACTCGACGTTGAACAACGCCGTAACGTGATTCTCAATCAATAATCTTTCATTATCGAATCGCTCACAAAGAAGCTCCCATGCCACATTGTAGTTTTGAGCAGAGAACTCAATTGACTGGATCACGACAGCAGCAGATTCCGATAAAGATGACCTAAGGTAATGAAACTTATTAATCTCGTCTATGTCGTCATTGCCATGAATGAGACTTGCGAAGGTATCACGAAATTCGAGCCAGTTATCATATGATCCTGTGAATTTGGGTAATTGGATTGTAGGCAACTTGACGAACTGACGCTTAACATTAGAAGTACTGCAATTCGATTTTATTTCATCTTGCTCAGATTTTGAAAAGTTACGTAACATAATTTTAGCTTGGGCTACCAACCCATAATATTGAGATTCAATTGTAGTTCTTTCGAGTGTCTCAGTATCAACGTTATCACACAAGCATTCTAATTTTAATTGAACCTCATTAAATTCATTAAAAAGATCATCTAATTTGGCGACTCGCAATTGTAACTCCATTACCTGAAAGGAGGTTATTTCGGCATCTTGTAGATTACTCAAATAGGTTCCAAATACTGTTAACCTTCCTTTATAACTGCTTCGCTTCCTTTTAAGTTCTTTAATCTCAGTCATTTCGAATGGAGAGTGTCGTAGACCTGTAATTATACAATTATAATATTAACGAAATTGTAACAACAAATACCTATCGTAGTGACTAATGAGATTGTCAGCTAAAACTAGCTCAAGTTATTAATTATACAAGTTTAACTGTTAAGTTGTATCACTGCAAATATTAATAATAGCTACTGTAGGAAAGTATGTAAGGTTTACTATTTCTAAGAAATAACGTAACAAACAAATTAATTATCTGTCTGTTAAAAAGTTTACAAAGCAACAATTAATTTTAAAGGTTTAAATTAGAAAATAATAGTTGTATATTGAAAAATAAATAACTAACTAATGTAGGTTAACAATAACACTACTGTACTGTATTTTAAGCACACGTTAACTATATTATACAACTGTGATGTAACCTAATGCTCTGTAAATAACTTCTTGTAAATATGTAATACACAAAAGAATAATAAAAATTAAATACATAACTTTGTAAATGTAATGCAAAAATATTTTACTAACCTTATTTAAGTTCTTAATACCTATATTTTATTTTACCTGATTTAATATTAATGAGTGTTGGGTGAATGTGATTAATAATATAATGCTTAAAACTTCCTGTTTTATTTCACTTATAGTCCGATACACTTTTTTTCCAAACACGTGTTCGTTACCTCGTCACTCCGGTACTCATTCAATATCCAATTTCCAGAATATCCAATTCCAGCTTATTTCCACTTTGCTAGTATGAAGATAATAATGCGGTTCGTATGGACCATGTATAAAAACTGGAGGAACTTCTTTGGAATTTTGGTAATTAAAACTCAGGATGTAGCACGCAGTGATCCACCTTTTTATTCGACTACGAATGACAGTACATGAATTCTTGGACCGTAAGATAGTAACGCCTGATAAAACACTTATAGCTAAAATGTCTTATTGTCTACAAATTGCGCTGAGTTAACTGATGCTTTAACAAAATGTGTTTGATTATGTTATTCTTATTAAGTTGTCAAACAATGGCGGATGTTATAATTTCTATGACCAATAACCAGATTTAATAATTTAATACGAGAACTAAACAAATTTGAGTAAATGATTAAATACTAAAAAGTCATAAGACTATTTTACACAGCTATGTGATAATGAGAAACTTTCTAATTAGTAAGATTTGCAGATCACCGGAAACTTGAATAGTTTTGTTATTAGATGTCTATTTCAATAATAAACTACAAACAACTTTGTATTTGTGAGTATTGGGGTTGTTTAATGTTAAAATAATTAACTGATCAGCATTTTAGTATTGTTTGCTAGCTTTACTCAACTATCCAAGTAATTAGTGTCTAAACAAAAACAATATGGAAGTCCCACCCATTGTTTAGAACACACATGGCGCGTACGGTGCATGGTGTGTGTAAAAAATAATAACTGTAAAACTGTTTAATAAATCTGCTAATTGAATAGATGTTTGAAAACCTAATAAACATGTAACGTTAATTGTCATAAAGTGATTGTGTAATCTATAAAAACATTTAAAAAGAGTATCCTGGAGTTTCTGGCTAGGTCTTCTCCAGCGACCGACGAAAGCTTTGTGACCTAGCAAGCCACACGATGTGGTTTTAGCTTCAAGTTCATTTGAAAACTCAAAGTGCCTGTAACTAAATCAAATAAACAATCTTGAGTTTCAATCCAGTGTTGTGTGTTATTGAAGTAACCCGCTCCAGTCAAGAATAAAAGAATTGCCTCTAGACATTGGGGTTAATGATGGCGGTCCTATGATTCGTAGGTTCTTCGACGTGACATCAGAATTGGGCTCAGCTCCCACTATCGCCTTCTGCCCATGCTATGAAAGCCATCCGAAGAATTTCGTACAACATCGCCAGCGCCGAGGGCATGGCAAAAGATTTTCTTATGATAATTTCCAAGAGTAAGCGGTGCCCAGACATAGGCGAAAATAACTGGAATATTTTTACGTGAACGATCTGGTTAGAAAAATCATGGCGGCCGCAAGTGCCAATGGAAACAAAATTGAAGATTATTGCAATAAAATATTTTTATTTTGTGACGACGCACAGAGCTCTATTGAAACGACAGAAGAAGTTCTGGCTGTGGTCCCGTCTAAGCTACTGACTAGTGGCAGGATGCTGTCCTACACCATTATGACCAAAACTTTATACAGCACAGAATGACCGAAGCAGCTAAAAAGCGAACAACTTGATCTGTCCATTGATAGATTTCATCATGGAGGAGGGGAGTATTCTGTTTTATTTATTTATGTAACTTAACATTCTTAATTATTTTCATCATACAAGGCAAGGTTAGTGACCTTTTGTGTGACAATTTTAATTTGCCTAGTCTTTTCCCAACCAAGTCTGGGACGGCTTCCATTCTAACTGGATTCAGATGAGTACCAGTGTTTTACATGGAGCAACCAAAACCCAGTAACTGGGTAACACAATACCCCTTACTGACTGACTGGTGCCTGCTGTTGTTTGTGTGGCAATTTGTGGAATTAAAATGAATGAAACGGCTTAAATTACTCCATAAAATAAGACAGCTGACTAGGAACTCAATGTTATTGTTTAAATATGGTTCTTTTGTCTTAAGAATTGCAATGGCTCAGTTATTTGAGAAACTTAATTTTATTTGAGGAGTATGTAAGGATCGTAGCAAATGGCAATCTGTGGTTGCTGCCTATCCCCATGGGGACAAGGTGTGAGTGTATGAATGTTAAACAATTCAAAGTACCTACGTTGAGTTTTGTACCGGACAAAAAGTAACAACTTATTTTTATAGCATTCATTACATTTAGGTAGCTAAAACAAAAGTTTAGTAGGTAGATAAGTTAAGTAAGTTACAGAATGTATGTGCAACAGAAGAAGTAAACATTTGGCAGCAAGTGCCATGACATATTCATGTTGACGCACTAATTGGCATTTTTGCAATTTATTGTTTTTACCCGACTACCAAACGGGGTTTATTATTGAATAATGTGGAACCCGTTGCATGTCATATTTTTTTTAAAGTAAAGTAAGATAAGAAAATGTATTAACACATTCCTTAAACATGAAAAGCACAACAAATAAAAATAAAATTATAGTGTGCTAAGTAGACGTTTGGATAATTGTCAAGAATTATACAGACAGTTTGATGACATTCAAACATTAATTGAAAACACCTGTGAGAATCGATTAAAACTAAATTTATTTCCGTTATGTCTGTTATTGAGGATATACCCCCTTAGATGTCCACCAGGCAGGCCGAAAATTACCCATGTGTCCGGGTACCCTGGCGCCTTTTGCGCTATGGGCGCGGTGTCAGTAAATCGTCGATTTCTCGGAAGTTTTGTATGGGATCCATGTATGAAACTTATGTCGTTACAATCTCTATGAAATAAGCTATCATATTCCAAATGGATTTATCCAGTTTTACCTTATAAGTATTGGTAATTGTTGTGTAAAGTCAGTGTAAGGGATTTTTTTCGTGTATAAAAGGAGATAGAAATAAAAAAATAAACCATTATTTCATAAAGTTTTAATTTTATTTACAGGAATACACCCTATTTCACAATAATCAATCAAAATACCACACCCCGCGATACATTTTTTCATCCCACGAGAATTACAAACTGTTCCAAAAAAAAATTAAGGCAAATTGGCAGGGTGGACAGTTGGTGGCTGTTTTTTTTTTATTCGAATTCGTTTCGTTACCACTACAATTAAATGCATTATTTCTGTTGTTAATTAACGTAGCATTGTAAATAACAACAGTTTGATATAGTCATATTTGCTAAAATAAGAAATAAAAAATAAAATATTCGCACGCAGATAAAAATAAACAACAATGTCGGACGGCGTTCGTTGAAATACGTATATCTGCTGGAATTTAGGCCAAATACAAAAAAAAAACTATTAAAAACAGTTCAAAACTTACCGTTCCATGTTTTTCCAGCAGAAAACAACAGCCACGCAAAATAAAAAAAAACTAAATTTTTAATCACAAAAAGTTTGAGCACGGCCCCTTGTGCTGTCAAAAATGGCGACCACCCGGTGCACAGATTTAAAAAATAAATATTACGGTCTTGGGCGGATCCAAAGACCAGCGGGGTATTTTTTTTCATAATTTCATAGTTTGGCAATAAATGTGAAAGAAAACCATAAGTACACACGCGTTAGAGCAATTAATACACTATTTTCACTAAAAAGCATCCATTTGCGCAAAATACAAGCAAAATAATAAACTTATAAACAACACAACAGTAGGTAGTCTCATGCACATACACACTGAAATTACTGTCAAATCGTACAAAATATAGTTTGTGGGTTTATATTTATCTCACTTCTGAACTTTATTAAACACAAACAGTTTTAAAACACATTTATTTAATCACAATTGAGCAAAACAATATTCTGGCATCGAAAAACGCGCGAAAAAGTACATCAAGTGTCTAGTGACAGATCGTAGTGACGGGCACGCGTCATCGATTGAGTAGTGCTGTGTAGACTCGATTTTATCTCGCTAACAATACATACATACTTACATACATACATACATAGACTGATAAACACATTACCCTCCTTCGGCAGTCGGGTAAAAATAAGTTAAGTTACTTTTTGTCCAGTACAAAACTCAACGTAGGTACTTTGAATTGTTTAACATTCATACACTCACACCTTGTCCCCATGGGGATAGGCAGCAACCACAGATTGCCATTTGCTACGATCCTTACATACTCCTCAAATAAAATTAAGTTTCTCAAATAACTGAGCCATTGCAATTCTTAAGACAAAAGAACCATATTTAAACAATAACATTGAGTTCCTAGTCAGCTGTCTTATTTTATGGAGTAATTTAAGCCGTTTCATTCATTTTAATTCCACAAATTGCCACAAAAACAACAGCAGGCACCAGTCAGTCAGTAAGGGGTATTGTGTTACCCAGTTACTGGGTTTTGGTTGCTCCATGTAAAACACTGGTACTCATCTGAATCCAGTTAGAATGGAAGCCGTCCCATACTTGGTTGGGAAAAGACTAGGCAAATTAAAATTGTCACACAAAAGGTCACTAACCTTGCCTTGTATGATGAAAATAATTAAGTATGTTAAGTTACATAAATAAACAAACAGAATACTCCCCTCACCCATGATGGAATCTATCAATGGACAGATCAAGTTGTTTGTATAGCTGCTTCGGTCATTCTGTGCTGTTTAAAGTTTTGGTCACAATGGTGTAGGACAGCAACCTGCCACTAGTCAGTAGCTTAGACGAGACCACAGCCAGAGCTTCTTCTGTCGTTTCAATAGAGTTCTGTGCGTCGTCACAAAATAAAAATATTTTATTGCAATAATCTTCAATTTTCGTTTCCATTGGCACTTGCGGCCGCCATGATTTTTCTAATCAGATCGTTCACGTAAAAATATTTCAGTTTTCTTCGCCTATGTCTGGGCATCTTTTACTCTTGGAAATTATCATAGGAAAATATTTTGCCATGCCCTCGGCGCTGGCAATGTTGTACGAAATTCTTCGGATGGCTTTCATAGCATGGGCAGAAGGCGATAGTGGGAGCTGAGCCCAATTCTGATGTCATGTCGAAGTACCTATGAATCATAGGACCGCCATCATTACCCCCATTGCCTAGAGGCAATTCCTTTATTCTGGATAGGAACGGGTGAACTTCAATAACACACAACACTGGATTGAAACTCAAGAGTGTTTATTTGACTTAGTTACAGGCACTTTGAGTTTTCAAATGAACTTGAAGCTAAAACCACATCGTGTGGCTTGCTAGATCGCAAAACCTTCGTCGATCGCTGGAGAAGATCTAGCCAGAAACTCCAGGATACTCTTTTAAATGTTTTTTATAGATTACACAATCACTTTAAGACAATTAACGTTAAATGTTTATTAGGTTTTCAAACGTCTATTCAATTACATTTATTAATCAGTTATTTTTCACACACAGTCCGCGCGATCCGCGTTCTAAGTGGGCGGGACTTCCATATTGTTTTTGTTTAGACACTAATTACTTGGATAGTTGAGTAAAGCTAGCAAACAATACTAAAATGCTGATCAGTTAATTATTTTAACATTAAACAACCCCAATACTCACAAATACAAAGTTGTTTGTAGTTTATTATTGAAATAGTCATCTAATAACAAAACTATTCAAGTTGCCAAATGTGCAATAGTTAAAATGAGAACAAATCCAAAAGTCCTACAATAAGTGTTCCTGTTTTATTTAAACATTTTGTATTAATTAAACATTGAAATTAGCATAACAATGATCATTCGAACAGATTAATAACTGATTCCACAGTGAGCCAATAGATGGAGCTGAACTCAAAACCCAACTTAAATAGACATTGACACTTAAAATGATTAATCAGGATAATAAATTAGCAAATTCACGCCTACGCGGCGACAAATATCATGTTCTAAAATATTTGCAATTATGGAATTTGAACATTCGCGAGCTTACTGAACAAGGCACCTCGTGCTCAAGAAAGGTACAGATGCTGTCCCATAGGTGACAGTGTTTAGCTTCAAGACCTTTATAGGCTGAGAATGATCATCCCTCCACAGGATTAGTTGCAAATGTCGCTGAGATAGATGTATTTCTATTTGCCTATACATCTTTTGTATATTCCCTGTTAGCACATACTTATAAGTTCTAAACCTTAATAAAATAGACAACAAGTCATCTTGTACCACTGGACCTACATACTGAGTGTCGTTTAACGATTTTCCTGAAGTTGTTTTGGCAGAGGCATCAAAAACAACTCGTAATTTTGTTGTTTAACTATGTTCTCTCAGTACTGCATGATGTAGTTAGTAATATCCAAATGTAGGTCGATTAATTTCATGTAAATGACCTAAGCTCTTATACTCCTCAATAAATGCAGTGTAACTTTGTTTGAGCTAATTATTATTATAATTTTTTTTCTCCTGGTTGAGGAAACGTTTTTTCGCTAAGTAATAAGATTCGCCTAGTGCCTGTTAGTGCGTTGTAACCTTTTAAGGTCATTATGAATTTCTTTTGTGAAGTTACATGTCAAGTGACTAAGGCTAGATTCTCCTAAACGGCCACTGACTAACCATCCGAATTGTCAATTCTGTAGGATAGGTTTACCTACACCCAATAAAATACGCTTAGTCCCTACAATATTCCAAAAAACATCCGCCCCTAATAAAATATCAATATTAGAGGGATAATGGAACTTTGGGTCTGCAAGCACGATATTTTCGGGTAACTTAAGTTCCTGAATATTTACAGGTGCACTTGGTAACGTGCCTGTAATCTGTGGTACAATTAGACAATTTATTTCCATATTAAACGAATTTAGTCGCGATTTTATATTTACAGCACAACGCTCGGATATATTGAAAGTAACATTATTAATACCTGATATCCGTAAAGGTTCAGTAGTTTTAATCGACAGTCTGAACTTGCTTTTCAGATTTTCTGTCACAAAGGATGATTGGCTGCCCGTATCTAATAAAGCCCGAGCAAGGTAAGTCTGCTGGGTGTTTTCATTCAGCCTATTTTTACCTTGCGGGACACAATAGAACCTGGCTGATGGAGACAGCAGACAATGAAACTGGTAGTGGTTGAGCTGATGCAGAAGGTGTAGTGGCAGTTGAGTCTCTCTCAGTACTATTATTATGTTGAGGTTTATTTACATGTAATAAACAGGTATGTTTTTGTTTACAAAACTTGCATGATCCCTTCATACGACAACGAAATGAATTGTGACCCTCTCGCAGACAATTTGTACACAATTTTAATGTTGATGCTTCTTTAAGCCTGTCTTGCACATTCATATTTTTAAATTTAGTACATTGGTGAATGCGATGACCCTGCTCACTACACAATAAACACAAATATTCACACAAGTTCTCAACCGAAGAGACAAAGGAATTGGAGCTATCAAGTTGTTTATTTCTCCAATTATTGGAATGATTATTTTTATTTAAATTTCCTTTATCTTCCCTTTTAAATTTATTTCCCTTTCTTTTGGTTGTGATGAGACTGACGTAGTTTCTAAAATATCCGCACGACTACGTATAAACTTAAAAAAGTCATTTAGGCTTGGCAAGTCTGGTAAAATATTCTTATGTTCTGCCCACTTTACACCCGTACTGGTATCAAACTTCCCAGTAATTATAAATATCAACAAAGGGTCCCACTGATCAGTCGGTTGCCCCAGAGTGTTGAGCGCTCTTAAATTTTATGAAACAACATCTACCAAGTTACGTAATTCTTTAAATGATTCCTTAGTTAAGGTTTCAATACTGCATAAAGCTTTAAGATGATTGTTTACCAGGAATTTCTTATTATTATATCCATCACAAAGTAACTCCCATGCTGCCATGTAATTTTCAGAGGTAAACTCCAAAGACTTAATAATTTCAATGGCACTGGCTAGTGAGGATCTCAGATAGTGAAACTTATTGATGCCTGGTATTGATTCATTGCAATGAATTAAGGATTGAAAGGTGTCTCTAAATTCTAGCCATTTTCAATAAGAACCATTAAATGTTGGCAATTTTATTGTTGGTAGTTTTATTGACTTTAGGCCATGTGTAAGGTAAGTTGTATGTGAACCTTTGTTACTACACGCGTCATCAAATTTCTCCTTGCCTGACCCTCGTTTTTCTAGTATCCCTTCCGATGTCCACTCTGCCTCTCTGCCAGCTGTCATCGGTCGCTCAAATGTCCAGTCTGCCTCTCTGCCAATTTTTGATATTCTATGGCTGTTCTTGTTTTTGGCTTGAAATATGTCTGTAAGGAGGATATTCTCGACAAATCTTGGTTTCATTCGATACTTTAATAGACAATTATGAAAAAAAATACCCCGCTGGTCTTTGGATCCGCCCAAGACCGTAATATTTATTTTTTAAATCTGTGCACCGGGTGGTCGCCATTTTTGACAGCACAAGGGGCCGTGCTCAAACTTTTTGTGATTAAAAATTTAGTTTTTTTTTATTTTGCGTGGCTGTTGTTTTCTGCTGGAAAAACATGGAACGGTAAGTTTTGAACTGTTTTTATATACATACACCCTATTTCACAATAATCAATCAAAATACCACACCCCGCGATACATTTTTTCATCCCACGAGAATTACAAACTGTTCCAAAAAAAAATTAAGGCAAATTGGCAGGGTGGACAGTTGGTGGCTGTTTTTTTTTTATTCGAATTCGTTTCGTTACCACTACAATTAAATGCATTATTTCTGTTGTTAATTAACGTAGCATTGTAAATAACAACAGTTTGATATAGTCATATTTGCTAAAATAAGAAATAAAAAATAAAATATTCGCACGCAGATAAAAATAAACAACAATGTCGGACGGCGTTCGTTGAAATACGTATATCTGCTGGAATTTAGGCCAAATACAAAAAAAAAACTATTAAAAACAGTTCAAAACTTACCGTTCCATGTTTTTCCAGCAGAAAACAACAGCCACGCAAAATAAAAAAAAACTAAATTTTTAATCACAAAAAGTTTGAGCACGGCCCCTTGTGCTGTCAAAAATGGCGACCACCCGGTGCACAGATTTAAAAAATAAATATTACGGTCTTGGGCGGATCCAAAGACCAGCGGGGTATTTTTTTTCATAATTGTCTATTAAAGTATCGAATGAAACCAAGATTTGTCGAGAATATCCTCCTTACAGACATATTTCAAGCCAAAAACAAGAACAGCCATAGAATATCAAAAATTGGCAGAGAGGCAGACTGGACATTTGAGCGACCGATGACAGCTGGCAGAGAGGCAGAGTGGACATCGGAAGGGATACTAGAAAAACGAGGGTCAGGCAAGGAGAAATTTGATGACGCGTGTAGTAACAAAGGTTCACATACAACTTACCTTACACATGGCCTAAAGTCAATAAAACTACCAACAATAAAATTGCCAACATTTAATGGTTCTTATTGAAAATGGCTAGAATTTAGAGACACCTTTCAATCCTTAATTCATTGCAATGAATCAATACCAGGCATCAATAAGTTTCACTATCTGAGATCCTCACTAGCCAGTGCCATTGAAATTATTAAGTCTTTGGAGTTTACCTCTGAAAATTACATGGCAGCATGGGAGTTACTTTGTGATGGATATAATAATAAGAAATTCCTGGTAAACAATCATCTTAAAGCTTTATGCAGTATTGAAACCTTAACTAAGGAATCATTTAAAGAATTACGTAACTTGGTAGATGTTGTTTCATAAAATTTAAGAGCGCTCAACACTCTGGGGCAACCGACTGATCAGTGGGACCCTTTGTTGATATTTATAATTACTGGGAAGTTTGATACCAGTACGGGTGTAAAGTGGGCAGAACATAAGAATATTTTACCAGACTTGCCAAGCCTAAATGACTTTTTTAAGTTTATACGTAGTCGTGCGGATATTTTAGAAACTACGTCAGTCTCATCACAACCAAAAGAAAGGGAAATAAATTTAAAAGGGAAGATAAAGGAAATTTAAATAAAAATAATCATTCCAATAATTGGAGAAATAAACAACTTGATAGCTCCAATTCCTTTGTCTCTTCGGTTGAGAACTTGTGTGAATATTTGTGTTTATTGTGTAGTGAGCAGGGTCATCGCATTCACCAATGTACTAAATTTAAAAATATGAATGTGCAAGACAGGCTTAAAGAAGCATCAACATTAAAATTGTGTACAAATTGTCTGCGAGAGGGTCACAATTCATTTCGTTGTCGTATGAAGGGATCATGCAAGTTTTGTAAACAAAAACATACCTGTTTATTACATGTAAATAAACCTCAACATAATAATAGTACTGAGAGAGACTCAACTGCCACTACACCTTCTGCATCAGCTCAACCACTACCAGTTTCATTGTCTGCTGTCTCCATCAGCCAGGTTCTATTGTGTCCCGCAAGGTAAAAATAGGCTGAATGAAAACACCCAGCAGACTTACCTTGCTCGGGCTTTATTAGATACGGGCAGCCAATCATCCTTTGTGACAGAAAATCTGAAAAGCAAGTTCAGACTGTCGATTAAAACTACTGAACCTTTACGGATATCAGGTATTAATAATGTTACTTTCAATATATCCGAGCGTTGTGCTGTAAATATAAAATCGCGACTAAATTCGTTTAATATGGAAATAAATTGTCTAATTGTACCACAGATTACAGGCACGTTACCAAGTGCACCTGTAAATATTCAGGAACTTAAGTTACCCGAAAATATCGTGCTTGCAGACCCAAAGTTCCATTATCCCTCTAATATTGATATTTTATTAGGGGCGGATGTTTTTTGGAATATTGTAGGGACTAAGCGTATTTTATTGGGTGTAGGTAAACCTATCCTACAGAATTGACAATTCGGATGGTTAGTCAGTGGCCGTTTAGGAGAATCTAGCCTTAGTCACTTGACATGTAACTTCACAAAAGAAATTCATAATGACCTTAAAAGGTTACAACGCACTAACAGGCACTAGGCGAATCTTATTACTTAGCGAAAAAACGTTTCCTCAACCAGGAGAAAAAAAATTATAATAATAATTAGCTCAAACAAAGTTACACTGCATTTATTGAGGAGTATAAGAGCTTAGGTCATTTACATGAAATTAATCGACCTACATTTGGATATTACTAACTACATCATGCAGTACTGAGAGAACATAGTTAAACAACAAAATTACGAGTTGTTTTTGATGCCTCTGCCAAAACAACTTCAGGAAAATCGTTAAACGACACTCAGTATGTAGGTCCAGTGGTACAAGATGACTTGTTGTCTATTTTATTAAGGTTTAGAACTTATAAGTATGTGCTAACAGGGAATATACAAAAGATGTATAGGCAAATAGAAATACATCTATCTCAGCGACATTTGCAACTAATCCTGTGGAGGGATGATCATTCTCAGCCTATAAAGGTCTTGAAGCTAAACACTGTCACCTATGGGACAGCATCTGTACCTTTCTTGAGCACGAGGTGCCTTGTTCAGTAAGCTCGCGAATGTTCAAATTCCATAATTGCAAATATTTTAGAACATGATATTTGTCGCCGCGTAGGCGTGAATTTGCTAATTTATTATCCTGATTAATCATTTTAAGTGTCAATGTCTATTTAAGTTGGGTTTTGAGTTCAGCTCCATCTATTGGCTCACTGTGGAATCAGTTATTAATCTGTTCGAATGATCATTGTTATGCTAATTTCAATGTTTAATTAATACAAAATGTTTAAATAAAACAGGAACACTTATTGTAGGACTTTTGGATTTGTTCTCATTTTAACTATTGCACATTTGGCAACTTGAATAGTTTTGTTATTAGATGACTATTTCAATAATAAACTACAAACAACTTTGTATTTGTGAGTATTGGGGTTGTTTAATGTTAAAATAATTAACTGATCAGCATTTTAGTATTGTTTGCTAGCTTTACTCAACTATCCAAGTAATTAGTGTCTAAACAAAAACAATATGGAAGTCCCGCCCACTTAGAACGCGGATCGCGCGGACTGTGTGTGAAAAATAACTGATTAATAAATGTAATTGAATAGACGTTTGAAAACCTAATAAACATTTAACGTTAATTGTCTTAAAGTGATTGTGTAATCTATAAAAAACATTTAAAAGAGTATCCTGGAGTTTCTGGCTAGATCTTCTCCAGCGATCGACGAAGGTTTTGCGATCTAGCAAGCCACACGATGTGGTTTTAGCTTCAAGTTCATTTGAAAACTCAAAGTGCCTGTAACTAAGTCAAATAAACACTCTTGAGTTTCAATCCAGTGTTGTGTGTTATTGAAGTTCACCCGTTCCTATCCAGAATAAAGGAATTGCCTCTAGGCAATGGGGGTAATGATGGCGGTCCTATGATTCATAGGTACTTCGACATGACATCAGAATTGGGCTCAGCTCCCACTATCGCCTTCTGCCCATGCTATGAAAGCCATCCGAAGAATTTCGTACAACATTGCCAGCGCCGAGGGCATGGCAAAATATTTTCCTATGATAATTTCCAAGAGTAAAAGATGCCCAGACATAGGCGAAGAAAACTGAAATATTTTTACGTGAACGATCTGATTAGAAAAATCATGGCGGCCGCAAGTGCCAATGGAAACGAAAATTGAAGATTATTGCAATAAAATATTTTTATTTTGTGACGACGCACAGAACTCTATTGAAACGACAGAAGAAGCTCTGGCTGTGGTCTCGTCTAAGCTACTGACTAGTGGCAGGTTGCTGTCCTACACCATTGTGACCAAAACTTTAAACAGCACAGAATGACCGAAGCAGCTATACAAACAACTTGATCTGTCCATTGATAGATTCCATCATGGTTGAGGGGAGTATTCTGTTTGTTTATTTATGTAACTTAACATACTTAATTATTTTCATCATACAAGGCAAGGTTAGTGACCTTTTGTGTGACAATTTTAATTTGCCTAGTCTTTTCCCAACCAAGTCTGGGACGGCTTCCATTCTAACTGGATTCAGATGAGTACCAGTGTTTTACATGGAGCAACCAAAACCCAGTAACTGGGTAACACAATACCCCTTACTGACTGACTGGTGCCTGCTGTTGTTTGTGTGGCAATTTGTGGAATTAAAATGAATGAAACGGCTTAAATTACTCCATAAAATAAGACAGCTGACTAGGAACTCAATGTTATTGTTTAAATATGGTTCTTTTGTCTTAAGAATTGCAATGGCTCAGTTATTTGAGAAACTTAATTTTATTTGAGGAGTATGTAAGGATCGTAGCAAATGGCAATCTGTGGTTGCTGCCTATCCCCATGGGGACAAGGTGTGAGTGTATGAATGTTAAACAATTCAAAGTACCTACGTTGAGTTTTGTACTGGACAAAAAGTAACTTAACTTATTTTTACCCGACTGCCGAAGGAGGGTAATGTGTTTATCAGTCTATGTATGTATGTATGTAAGTATGTTTGTATTGTTAGCGAGATAAAATCGAGTCTACACAGCACTACTCAATCGATGACGCGTGCCCGTCACTACGATCTGTCACTAGACACTTGATGTACTTTTTCGCGCGTTTTTCGATGCCAGAATATTGTTTTGCTCAATTGTGATTAAATAAATGTGTTTTAAAACTGTTTGTGTTTAATAAAGTTCAGAAGTGAGATAAATATAAACCCACAAACTATATTTTGTACGATTTGACAGTAATTTCAGTGTGTATGTGCATGAGACTACCTACTGTTGTGTTGTTTATAAGTTTATTATTTTGCTTGTATTTTGCGCAAATGGATGCTTTTTAGTGAAAATAGTGTATTAATTGCTCTAACGCGTGTGTACTTATGGTTTTCTTTCACATTTATTGCCAAACTAAAGTGTAAAAAAAAACTTTTACTAGAAGCAAGTTCTGCTAAGTTTGTGCAGTGACTAGTTTTGTTGGCAAATTATTTAGGCCCTGGAATAACTATACAAGGTCAAGTAGATCTTGAAACTGAGGTGGAAGGATGCATGTGCATGAAATAACACATCTGAAGTTTGCAATGACTGTTCCTGCTTGTTGGTGAGCTGTATCATTTTGATTTATTTGTCTGGATTTAATTGACATTAAATTGCAGTGAAATTAGTCTATGCAATACTAAAGACATTGTGTATGCAACATAAAGTTAATTCAGAGCTATAAAGTTTTCCGGACTCATATAATATTTTGAACAATTTACATTGACAAAACTTAATTTTAATTATTTTGGTTACTTAGAGTAATTGTTATGGCTTTCTTGTAATTGTATTTTATTGAACTATATGTGCTGTTGTGTGAATTTTAGTACTTTTGCTTGTGCTACAATGGTTTGGTCAAAACATAAGAAACGGTCACACAGCACTTCAAGTTCATCTTCCTCATCTGATAGAGGAAAGAAGAAGTACAAAAGAGAGCTGAAGGATAAAGATAGGCGTATTGATGCTCTGGAGGGTTTGATTAAAGAGTTACGTAAGACAAGTAATTATCATAGCGCATCAACACCGTCACCACCAGTTTCTGTTTCTTCAATAGCATGCGTGCTAAAGAATAATTCTAGTGAAGTGACGTCAAAGCCAGTTGTGCGTTATGTAGGGCGTAATGACTATATACCTGAGTTCAATCCACAAACTACATCAGTTTCTGTAGAACATTGGATTCGCAATCTAGAAAGTACGGCTAAAATGCATGGATGGGATGAGCGTACTTTGATTTGTAATTGTACTGCAAAGTTGAGTGGTTATGCTAAAGGGTGGTATGAACAACAAGCATCTTATGAGATTAGTTGGACTGAGTGGAAGGAAAAATTAATTAAAGCTTTTCCGTTTACTAAAAATAAATTACACTAATTCACAGATTAGGGAATTAGTGAATCGAGTCAGGTTGCCTAACGAAGAACCTATCGAATTTTATTATAGTAAATTGGGCATAGGCATGTCATGTCACTTGAGCGATGAAGTGATCACAGAAGCTATCATTGGTACACTTGGCAACAAACTGTTAGAAGTTGGTGCGAAGTCAGCCGGGTGCCGCGACACCGCTTCTCTTCTTCAATACCTGGCCAGTATTAACAACTTGGATGCTAGTGTAGAACAGGACCAAGCTGTGACGTCATTAAAAAGTGTCAGCTCTAACAAAAATATAAAATGTTATACATGTGGCAAATTAGGTCATAAGGCAAATAGATGTCGCAAGAGCAAGGAACACAGATAGACACCGAAAAATAATGAGAATAAGAAATGTTCCTTTTGTAACAAATTAGGCCATGTGGAATCAACCTGTTATAAAAAGCACAATCTTAGTTAAAATTGCTCATTTTGTAATATTGATGGACACTCTTTAGAAGAGTGCCGAAAAAAGTCAAAGACTGGTCCTCAGAATAGATTAGTGCGAAAGATTCAAACTGTGTGCTGTGACTCTTCTGACAAAAAGTACTTTAAAGAGGTACTTGTGAATGGGGTTTTGGCAAATGTTTTTCTGGTTTTTGGCAGCTCCTGCAATGCCATGACACAAAGTTTTTATGAGAAACAAGACCTGGAGTTAAAACCTAATAATGATGTTGTAATAAAAGAATACGAAGATGCATTCATTACACTTGTAGGTACAGTTACTGCTACTCTTGTGGTTGATGGTGCAAAGCAGGAAAATTTGTTCTACATTGTTCCTGATCATGTTCAGAATGTGGATGTTTTGATAGGACAGACATTCACAGTCTCCAAATTTAGTGGTTGTGAAGACTGCCACTGATTTGAATATTTATGAGGATGAGATGGCTTTTCAAGTGACTGAGTTATGTGATAGTTTTGATAAGGTTCGCTTATATCCCCAAACTGACACACACCTAATTCCTGGCGTGAATAAGGTTTTGGTACGACTGGATCCTGTTGTTGATGGTTTTATGAACGTCAAGAAGAGTGAGCAGAGAAAACCATTGAATGAAAGGATGTTCTTGTTGACAATATTGAGTCATCTGATGGGTATGCTATCATTAAGCTGGTGAATAGAACAAATTCGATCTTAAAACTTAAGGAAGCAGATTGTGTAGCAAGAGCGGCATTAATAAAACCAGATTTAGGGATGGTAGATAATGTAAAGGTGGGTGCACATTTGAATAAAGATGAGCAAGCTGAATTGAATGATATTTTAGCTAAATATGAGCATTGTTTTTCTGGAAATGGAATGGAACTAGGGAACTGTAGTGTAGAAATGAGCATCAAGTTGACGGAGAATAAGGTGATAAACTTCAAGCCTTACCGAATGTCTTTCCATGAGAGGGACATAGTGAGAAATGTTGTTGATGACCTTCTAGATTCTGGCATTATCGAGAAGTCTACATCCCCTTTTGCTAGCCCAGTTCTACTGGTGAATAAAAAGGATGGCGGACGTAGATTATGCGTGGATTATAGGGCACTAAATAAAATTACTGAGAAAGAACGGTATCCTTTACCGGTAATACAATACTTGTTGGACCGATTGGTGGGTAAATCAGTATTCTGTTGCCTAGACCTAGCAAAAAGATACCATCAGATCAGAATTGCCGAGGATTCAAGACCGCTTACTGGATTTGTGACACCTGATGGCCACTATCAATATAAAATGATGAGTTTCGGTCTTTGCAATGCTCCTGCAGTATTCCAGCGAGCTATTAACGAAATATTGGAACCAGTAATTCATGCTTGCGCTGAGGTTAACATTGATGATGTAATTTCATGGGGGGTTGACACTAGAGAATGTCTTGCTAATCTGGAGAAGGTGCTAAGTCTGATTGAGAAAGCGGGCGTTAAATTGAGGAAAAGTAAATGTTCTTTTCTCACTGAGAGCGTCGAGTATCTAGGTCGTGTTATCTCAAATGGTGAAATCAGACCCTCAACTCATAAAATTACAGCTGTATCAAGTTTTAAAGTACCTTCGAATGTTCATGAATTACGCCAGTTCCTCGGTCTTGCGAGTTATTTCCGCAAATTTATCCAAGGCTTTGCGTCTATTGCCCGACCACTTACCTCTCTCACGAAAAAGACTGCAGAATGGCAGTGGGGATCGGAACAAGAAAAGGCTATGCAAACCCTTAAGCAAATACTTACATCAGATCCAGTTCTGGTCATTTACGATCCAGAAAGAGAAACACAGGTTCACACAGATGCATCAAAACTTGGACTTGGTGGCGTTCTCCTTCAAAAGCAGCCTAGTAGAGATACCAAGGTTGTTGCTTATGCGAGCAGACAGACAACCGCCACCGAAGCGAAATACCACAGCTTTGAACTAGAGGCTCTCGCAGTGGTATTTGCCATTCAAAGATTTAAGGTGTATCTGTCCGGAATCAAGTTCAGAGTTGTAACGGATTGCTCAGCATTACGTATGGCCTGGCTGAAAAGGGATTTATGTCCGCGGATTGCTCGTTGGTGGCTCGACCTTCAAGAGTACAACTTTGAAGTGGATCACCGCCCAGGCAGATCCATGGCACACGTTGATGCTCTCAGTCGGAATCCTATATTGGTACAGCGTATTGTGGAGAAGGATTTGATTGATGCGTTACAGGAAGGAGATGAAGGAATTCGGGGATTGATTCAAAATATAAAACTGGAACAATAGGCTAATAAGAAAAAGAATACTGGACTTTCAAAGGACTATAAGGTTGTTGATGGCAAGTTATGTCGTCTGGTGGATAACATCTTTAAGCCTGTTTTACCTATAAGTGCAAGATTCCATATACTGAAGTTGTACCATGACGAAAACGGTCATTTGGGAACAGAAAAGTGTTTGAAAGCTATACAAGCTAAATATTGGTTTCCAAAAATGCGAAAGTATGTCGGGAAGTATGTTGCAAGTTGTATTGGATGCCAATTTACGAAGAAGCCTACTGGGAAACAACCTGGACTTTTGCATCCGATTGCTAGAGTATCCGTACCGTTCCACACATTGCATGTAGATCACCTGGGCCCATTTTGCAAAAGTAATGGGAAAACTTATATCATAGCTATTATTGATGGGTTCACAAAATTCGTCTGGTTGGAAGCTGTCGCTAGTGCTAATGCTAAAGGAGCTATCACAGCACTCAACAATAAAATAACGCTTGCCTACGGGGCCTACTCAGCGTGCAGTGCTTGCTTCCGGAGCCTCTAAAGCATCTTGACATATAGCGGCTGATTCGCTTTGCCTAAAGGATTTTAACGCTTGCCTTCGGGGCCTACGCAGCGTGCGGTGCTTGCTTTTGTCACCTTAACGCACCGTGACATGTTGCGGTTGATGCGCTTTGCCTACGGGGCCTCAGCATTTGCTTACGGAGCCTCACAGCACTTAACCATATACAAGTTTGATGCGCTTTGCCTACGGGGCCTCAGCTTTTAACCAGTGCTTACTTACGGAGCCTCACCGCACCGAACCATATACAAGTTTGATGCGCTTTGCCTACAGGGCCTCAGCTTTTGACCAGTGCTTGCTTACGGAGCCTCGCAGCACTTTATCATATACAAGTTGATGCTTGCCTTCGGGGTCTACAGCATTGGTTTAGTGCATGCCTTCGGGGCCTCTACAGTGCTACTCAGTGGTTGCCTTTGGGGCCTTGCCACTATCAAATTATTCTCTTCTTTGGAAGTGAATGACATCATCCTTAAAGATCACAGTGACGAGGCGTGGAGTACGGTTGCGACTAGACGCCGCTCAAGCAGATGCTCCGCCAATGGGACTACTTTCTTCTTCGGAGGACCGAAGAGTTGCAGGATGGCCGAGTTGTTAGCGAGATAAAATCGAGTCTACACAGCACTACTCAATCGATGACGCGTGCCCGTCACTACGATCTGTCACTAGACACTTGATGTACTTTTTCGCGCGTTTTTCGATGCTAGAATATTGTTTTGATCAATTGTGATTAAATAAATGTGTTTTAAAACTGTTTGTGTTTAATAGTATGTATGTATGTATGTATGTTTGTTCCTATATGGCGTTCCAGAGACCAAACGCGTTGGCCGATTTTGATGGTTCATACGTCAATCGATGCGTTTATTTGATTAGATGCGCAATTTTAATGTAGCCTATGACACTCGCAGGGTTAAGCCCTGCGAGTGTCATAGGCTACATTTAAATTTGATCATAGAAAAATGGCGGATTTTGGGTTCCATATTGTGGGGGCCCAAATTATTATTTTCTTCCAAACCCATCGTGTGGGGTATCAAAATAAAGGGTTTTAAGAGGTGATTTCAAAAATATATAACACTTATATGTTTAAATAAATGTAATTCGAGAAAACTAACTAAAAAGCTATAAATAAAAAAACTTAATTCAAAAAATCAAAAACCAGACTGCTTCAAAAGCGAACTAAAAAGTCGTAAACAAGGGAAAAATCATGCTGTGCAGGCGGAGGATACACCAGATTTTGGTCAGCCAGCCCGCGAATATGTATCCTCCGACTGCACAGCATGATTTTTTCCTTGTTTACGACTTTTTAGTTCGCTTTTGAAGCAGTCGGGTTTTTGATTTTTTGAATTAAGTTTTTTTATAGCATTCATTACATTTAGGTAGCTAAAACAAAAGTTTAGTAGGTAGATAAGTTAAGTAAGTTACAGAATGTACGTGTAACAGAAGTAGTAAACATTTGGCAGAAAGTGCCATGACATATTCATGTTGACGCACTAATTGGCATTTTTGCAATTTATTGTTTTTACCCGACTGCCAAACGGGGTTTATTATTGAATAATGTGGAACCCGTTTCATGTCATACTTTTTTAAAGTAAAGTAAGATAAGAAAATGTACTAACACATTCCTTAAACATGAAAAGCACAACAAATAAAATTAAAATTATAGTGTGCTCAAGAAAATACTTACAACGATTTGCATTTAAGTAGCTCTAGACCCCACACTAGGATACCCTGTGTCATGATCTAGTTTTCTTGTCTTTAATGTCATAGTTTACATGCACTTAGTGGTGAGAAAAATAGTTTGGTTACAAGACTAAACAATATTTAAAATATTATCAAGAGGTTTTTGTAGAGTGTAGTATGCATCTAATATAAATGTATTTGTATGAATGGTTGAAAGGGTTGTGATACACCTGGTTGAGTCATTACGGACTTTATAATCAGGGTAAGTATCAGCAGAGCTTCAGTTCGTGCATAATCATAATATAATAATAAATAGTCATAAGCTGATAGCCACCTGGTAACTTTTAATTTACAAGTATGCTTAGTATGTGCGAGTAACCTATTATGTATGGACCTTGTGACTTTTGGTAAATTAATGGTCCTGTGTATGTAAGACATATTTGAGTGAATCTAATGTGATTAATGTGTTCCATCTTATCTGTCTACATGATCTGGTAGATTTGTTTTGGCTATGGGGTTCTTGACAGTGATAGCGCTATAAGTTAAATCGAATTAAAAATTGTCTGATCCTACATTCTTGGTACAGACTGTCAGTTGGATACTGATAGGGCCTTCTATAAGCTCTAAGATTTATACTTGTTCAAGTTAAGTTTGTTATAATAAAGTTTATTTAATCATTCAATATTTGAGAACCTTCCTAATGAATTAAATCTCACAATGGGTTTAGTTGAATTTTACTCGATATGGTACATGGGTGCAAATAGATTAGTAATTTCTGACGGATTTCAAAGTTTGTTATTGGGTGCACTTGCACAGAATAAAAGCAATCAAAAGACAGGTTTGTTTTTTGATAATTTGTCACTTTTAGCATTCAATAACTTTCTTTTCTTTTTGCAACTTTTTACCTAGCTTGTATTCAAACTTATTCACACATAAATGTTTTGTAATGAAATAGGTTTGTAATAGGTGTGTAAATAGGTTGTTGTGTGTGTGGTATGCAAACATGCATCATTAAAAGTAGTTTTCAACATGTTTTAACATTAATCTTTAGCTAGTGCAAACACCGTCATAAGTAATGCAGCAATCTTCATAGTTATTCATTTCAGTGTCATCTGATTCTAGTTATTTTGAGTTACTTACTATTTCAAAACAATAACATAATTTATTTGTTATCAGTACTAACTCCTATGTATTTAAATATTAATAAGATCATCTTTTCTTTTATAATTATTTAAATTAATTCTCACATTCCAGATTCCTGGTAATTGTCATATCAAAAATCAAAATGGTTACCTAAATAGCCAAGTATTATCAAGGATGTGGAAACAAAACTAAAAATACCTGGTTTGCAAGTGACCGTGTCGCCGGGTCAGGACCTTAGAAACTACCAACATACATACATGCCACCAAATAGAGGTCAGCTGAAAAATTACTTCCAGCTCAACATAACTAAAGTAAAAAGTGAGAAGTTTTCAAACTATCTTCTACTCACCTCGCTAACTGATATAGTGTTGTTGTATCAGAAGGCTCAACACAATAGCCATGTTGAATAACTCTACATGATGCTTGTGCATGGTACTACCATGCAACAAAGTACTTTTAAATTATTATTCCTGGGTTCAATTCCTAGGTCAAGCAAAATGTGTTTATGGGGTTTTTCCATTAGGGATTCCTCTGTAGCAGCCCAGAGTTTTGAAATTGGTGAACCCCCATGCTTCAAAAAGCATGTTGAGCCATTGGCCTTGTGCACCATAGTATCTCCCTATGCAGATGGCTCAACAGTCAGGAGGACTACTGTTATTATTATATTTTTGTAACTCGTTACAGTTTATGCTATTCTATTGTCATATTTAGTCAATTATAAAAATGAATAATAAAACAAGCTCTAATTATTGAGATGTCCAATAACCTATAGCTCTGGAGGCACTTAATAAAATAATGGGTTATATCAACACCAAACTATCAGCATCCATGGAGATGGATTTGAGGTAATAATGAGAACACAATAAACTATCTTATTATGCTGTGGAAGCAACTAAGATTGATAACACAACAAACTATCCTATTGGTATGCTGTGGAATCAAGTAATAATGATAACACAATAAACTATCTCGTTGGTATGCTGTGGAAGCAACTAAAAATGATAACACAATAAACTATCCTGTTGGTATGCTGTGGAAGCAACTAATAATGATAACACAATAAGCTGTCTGTTAGTAATCCGTGGAGGAAACTGTTCTGTGTTGTAATTAATAATCTGTGATTTGAACTGTGTGAGTTATCTGTGGTGAGATACAGATGGCAAGATGTACGGTTTTGAGTGTCAATCTTAGATAAAGGACCATGAATGCTAAAATAATTAAAGAGCTCTATAATAAATAGTATTTTATTAACATGGTGTCAGGTGTGGAAACGTTCCCAGCGTCGTTACATTTTACGGCGCGCGTTGTGTGGTTGTTAAACAAAATGGCTTCCAAAGAAATGGCAGAGTTAACCGGAATTATAGAAAAGCAATGTGAACTTCTTAAACTTATGCAGACACAATTGCAAATGCAAGGAACCCAAGAAAAATCGCGTATACACATTCCATGGCCAGCGCCTCTCGATGTAGACTCTGAGAATCGGGGAGAAGCTCTAGATTTCTTCAAGACCACGTGGATAAATTATGCTACAGCCACAGGTCTGAAGGAAGAACAAAGACCTACACTTCTTATTAATTCTATAGGCCATGCTGCCATGAAGAAATACATGCATTTTGGCTTAGACGATAAACACATGAAAAATGAGGCTAAAATATTCGAGAAGCTTGAAGAAAATTTAAAGAAGAAACACAACGTCATCTATAGCCGATACATGTTCAACCAAAGATCACAAGCAGAGGGCGAAGACATAGATACCTATATAATGGAGTTAAGAAAATTAATTAAAACTTGCGAGTACAGCAACATTTTAACTGATGAAGTGCTACGAGACAGAATTGTGGTGGGTATTAGAAATCCGGAAATTAAAAAAGAATTATTACGGATAGATCATCTGGATCTTACCCAAACTATTAAGATTTGTAAATCGGCCGAAGCAACAACTGAACAACTTCAGAATTTGTGTTCCGAACAAGTTTTTGCAAAGATTCACAAACTTGACAAAGTACAGACCAAAGTTGACAGCAAACCATTACTGTGCAAATTTTGAGGTGAGAAGCATGTATTCAAAAAGAAAATTTGTCCTGCTTGGGGAAAAAGATGTGAAAATTGCCAAGGTAGGAATCATTCCAAAAAAGTATGTATAAAGACAAAAATGGTGAAAGAGTTGCATACAGAAGACTCGGAGGAAGAAATCAGCGATAACAGTACAACATACATATCCAAGATCAGAACAAATCGACACTCCGGCCACAAAGAAGTGGAACTCTACTTGAAGTTTAATAACACCTGGTTGAATGTCTACTGTACGTTGGATACTGGAGCTCATGTTTGTGTTATAGGTGCTGAACAATACAAAAAACTTTGTAAAAATGACTGCTTGAAACATTTGTGTCCTACTGATCTAAAATTGAAATGTTTTAATGAAACAGACATACAAACACTAGGTGTGACTGATGTTGAATGTATACAGAAAAACAAAAAGTTTGTTATCAATTTTCATGTTGTGAATGTCAGTCATCAACCTCTACTATCAGAATCTGCTTGTGTTGCCCTAGGTTTAATAAAATACTGTAATGCGGTATCAGTGGGCAATGGCAGTGCCAAGGAAGCACAAAATATTATAAAAAAGTACTCGGATATTTTTGAAGGTTATGGCAAGTTACCAGGAATTGTTGATCTGGAAATTTATGAAAATGTTCCACCTCGCATTCAGCCAGCACGTCGTGTGCCTATGGCTCTCCGAGCACCTCTTAAAGATGAATTGGACAGGTTAGTAAAAGATAATATTATTGTTAAAGAGGAGTCCTATACTGACACTTTGAGGGTTATTAATTGTTCGCAATGGCAAAAAGTTCCGTATCTGCTTATACCCTATCCCATTGAATAAGGCTCTCAAAAGACCACATTTTCAATTTACAACACTGGAAGAGGTTTTACCAGAACTTGGAAAAGCTAAAGTTTTTAGCACAGTGGATGCATTAAAAGGATTTTGGCATGTTAGGCTAAATGAAAGGAGTAGTAAGCTTACTACCTTATGGACGCCATTTGGCAGATATAGGTGGTTAAGGCTCCCCTTTGGTATTTCTTCTGCACCAGAAATCTTCCAACAAAAGTTGTTATTAACCCTACATGGTCTTAAGGGTATTGAAGTAATGGCTGACGATATTTTAATATATGGGGTAGGTGATACAACTGAGGATGCAGTAAAAAACCATAACATTAACTAAGAAAACCTTTTAATAAGACTCAGAGAAAATAATTGCAAGCTTAATAAAGATAAATTAAATTTATAACAGAAATCAGTGAAATTTTATGGCCATGTGTTAACTGATACTGGCCTGAAGGTTGATGAAGAGAAAATCACAGCTATCAAAAATGTTGCAATACCTACAAACTCCAAGGATGTAGTAAGACTACTAGGAATGGTAACATATCTGAGTAAATTTATTAAAAACTTAAGTTTAAAAGTCACTTCTTTACGAGAATTAACAAAAAAAATGCTATAAGGCAATGGACAGAAAAGGAACAGTTAGAATTTGATGAGATTATTTCATCTCTAAGCAGTCTACCAACCCTTAAATATTATGACATGAACAAACCTTTAATAGTAGAATGTGATGCCAGCAGCATGGGGCTTGGAGCAGCTCTTTATCAAAATAATGAGGTTGTGGCCTTTGCTTCTAGAACTTTAACCAGTACAGAAAAAAGGTATGCCCAAATTGAAAAAGAAATGTTGGCTGTGGTTTTCGCTTGTTCAAGATTCAGTCAATATATAACTGCAAATACTAATACCATTATAAAAACAGATCATAAACCTTTGATAAATATTTTCAAGAAACCACTAGTGGAAGCTCCAAAAAGATTGCAACTTATGTTAATGATTCTTTAAAGATATGATTTAAAAATAGAGTATTTATGTGGAAAAAAAACAACTTTCTAACAGATGCACTTTCCAGAGCTCCTACTCCAATACAGGATGACTCTCATTCTTTTAATAATGCTAAACAAATTTTTGAGATTATTAGTAAACATTCTTCAGCACAATATCTGAAGGTCTCAAACAAGATTATAGAAAGCATAAAGAAAGAAATGGAGAATGATCCGGAGTGTCAAGAGCTCAAAAAATATATTGTAAACGGATTTCCAGATTATATTTCAGATATGCCTGGAAAACTGAGATGGTTTTATAAATTTGCCTCCGATCTGTCTATTCAGGAAGACATAATATTTAGAAATGATCAGATTTTAATTCCCAGGTGCATGAGAAACTAAATGTTGCCAAAAATTCATAAAAGTCACAGTGGCGTTGCTAGTTCAATCAAATTAGCTAAGCAAAATATTTTTTGGCCAGGCATGTCTGAAGATATAAAAAACTTTGTAGAAAAATGTAAAATTTGCATAAAATATTCCGCATCCATAACTAGATTCCCAATGTTATCTCATGACATACCAATGTATCCCTTTCAGTATATCTCTATGGATGTGTTCAATGTAAAACTAGGTTCACAGTCTCTTAATTTCCTTATTACTGCTGACCATTACTCAAACTTTTATGAAATTGATAAACTAAAAAATCTATCTTCCAGTGAAGTTATTAATATATGTAAAAAGAACTTTGCAAGATATGGTATACCACAAAAAATATGTACCGATGGAGCTACTAATTTTGTTAACAGAGAATTTGTTATGTTTGCTGAAGAATGGGATTTTATCCATTTAACTTCCTCGCCACATTATCCTCAGTCTAATGGAATTGCTGAAGCTACAGTAAAATCTGCAAAGAAACTTATTCTTAAATCATATGAGGCCGGTGAGGATTTTTGGATATCTCTGTTACACCAGAGGAATGTACCAAGTGGCGGAGATGATTGTAGCCCTGCACAAAAATTTTTACCTAGAAAAACTAGAACTTTAATGCCAAATGTACCAGAGCAACTTATTCCTGTATTGATCACTGACATTCCAAAAAGAATCAAAGCTAAAAGAGACAAAAGTAAATATTGCTATGATAAAAAATGTAAACAACCCTTCTCTTTAAATATTGGTCAGAATGTGGCGGTGCAAATAAGTCCTGAACACACAAACACATGGAAATTTGGATTTGTTGTAGAAAAAGTTAATGAAAGGTCATGTAAAGTGAATGTAGATGGTGTAATATATAGGCGAGACTTAGCACATATAAAACCATATAAAGGGGTAATAAAGGAAAACGAGGATATTACAAACAAAAATAAAGATAAGAAGAAAACTGGTTTATTAGATAATTTTGAAAATAACGATACAAATGAAAATAAATCTGTTATGTATGATAATACTGATTATGGTTGTGAACTAATTCTTGATAATAATGTGATTCCAAATTCAGATGTTAATGTTGATACAACTGAGCCTATTCCGAGTCAAAGTCATAGCACTAGACCTGTAAGATCAAGATGTTTACCAGTAAGGTTCAATGACTACACACTGCATTAAATATGTATCCATTAAATATGTATGATCTAGGATTATATTATTTACCAGGCCCCTCAGAAAGTATTGCGAAAAAAAGTTTTTATATATGGGAGACTGGCCAGTTATAATGTTTTTCGAAAATATGATTATTTATAAGTAAAAATAAGTAAGTTCCAATTTCAAAATTTCCCTCCACATTTTTTGCGAGTTAATTCAAAGTATTGTGTCTCACTGAAATATGGATCTGCGCCGGGAACATTTTAGAGCTATGATTTTATACGATTTCAAGTGTCGCCTGAAACCGGATGAATCGTACGATAGACTTCAAATGGCATTCATGGATGAAGGCCCTTCCAAGGCAACCGTGTATCGTTGGTATAACGAATTCAAGCGCGGTCGACCAACTTTGGGGGATGACGAAAGAAGCGGTCGCCCTTTGACGGCTGTTACCGAAGAAAACGTGCTAGCAGTGAAAAATTTAATCCAAGACAATAGGCGAATTACATATCAGGAGATTCAACACATATTGAAGATTGGATCGGGAAGCGTTCACGAGATTCTACACAGCCATCTTCGCGTGAGGAGGATAGTATCACGCTGGGTGCCGCACAACCCCACCGATGCTCAGAAGCAGGCCCGGGTGGAATGGTGCCGTGATATGCTTAACAAATTTGAAGCAGGCTCGTCTCGGCGTGTTTACGACATCGTTACAGGTGATGAGTCCTGGATTTATCAATACGACCCAGAAACCAAGCGCCAGTCGACTGTTTGGGTGTTTCAAAATGAGCCAACGCCTACCAAAGTGAAGCGATCTAGAAGCGGGGGTAAGATTTTGATCGCTAGCTTTTTTAATTTGACTGGCCACTTGGTATCAATTCCCTTACGGGATCAAAGAAGCATTAATGCCGAATGGTATACTACCAAATGTTTGCCAGAAGTTTTCTCTGTTATAAGCAACAAGCGACCAAACACAGGGCTCCGCGGGCTACTGCTCCACCACGACAATGCACCTGCG
This sequence comes from Orthosia gothica, assembly GCA_949775005.1. Classification (NCBI taxonomy): domain Eukaryota; kingdom Metazoa; phylum Arthropoda; class Insecta; order Lepidoptera; family Noctuidae; genus Orthosia; species Orthosia gothica. The sequence continues at coordinate 43,164,297 of OX459035.1, forward strand.
CACACCGCACTCAAAACGAGGGACTTCCTGGACAGCACGCCAGTCAAACTCCTGGGTCACCCTCCTTACAGCCCTGATCTAGCACCGTGTGACTTCTTTTTATTCCCAAAAATAAAAAATCAGCTCAAAGGGATACAATTTTCGTCGCCGGAAGATGCGCTGGCTGCGTTCGAGCAGGCTGTAAACGAGGTGTCTGCGGCGGACTGGAAAAAGTGTTTTGAAAACTGGTTTAGGCGCATGAATCTTTGTATAGAGGCTGGTGGAAAGTACTTTGAAAAGATTTAATAAAAATATATGTACGTATAGAACAATTTTTTTTAGTTTCGCAAAACTTTCTGAGTGTCCCACGTATAAGTAATTTTTTAAGATGTTATGCAACATGTGATTTAACCTAATAATAAATAGATAAGTGATTTTATTCATTAATTTGATAAAACAGAGAGGATGTTCTGTGTTGTAATTAATAATCTGTGATTTGAACTGTGTGAGTTATCTGTGGTGAGATACAGATAGCAAGATGTACGGTTTTGAGTGTCAATCTTAGATAAAGGACCATGAATGCTAAAATAATTAAAGAGCTTTATAATAAATAGTATTTTATTAACAGAAACTAATAGTGACTTGTTGCTTCCACAACAAACAATCTATTGGTTTGCTGTGGAAGCAACTCAATTCAATTCAATTCAAATAGCCTTTATTGACAAACTTAAAACTAATATTTACATAATTTTTGAGAATATCATACATCGGTTTGTTTGTCTTGCTCACTAGCATAGGCCTTCCCCAGACCCTTCCACAGTACACGATCTTGTGCTTTTCTCCTCCACGCAGCGCCTGCTGTTGATCTGAGATCATCTTCCCATCTACGCACTGGTCTTCCCCGTTTCCTCATCCCCTCTCTCGGGTTCCATTCAGTAACATCTTTGGCCCACTTCTCTATTCTACTTCGTAGTGTGTGACCTGCCCACTGCCATTTTAGTTTTTTAATTGTGAAAGTCAAGTCCATAATATTAGTTTTTTTCCTTATGAGTTTTAATTTGACTTTATCTTTTCTCTTCAGGTTTAACACGCTGCGTTCCATGTTATGTTGACATGTTGCTAGTTTGTTTATGTGTTCATTAGTAAGAGGTCAGGTTTGGCAGCCATACGTCATAACAGGAAGGATGCAGGCGTTGAACGTATGTCTTTTTAGCTTTAGAGGTATAGATGGATTTTTTAGAATTTCTTTTAACGACCAATACCTTTTCCATGAAGAGTTAATCCTATTTTGAATTTCTTTAGTGGTGAGTTGAGTTGGGGAGATAATTTGTCCTAGGTATACATACTCTTCAACATATTCGATGTTTTTGTTATTTATAGAAATTGGTGCTTTTATGTGGTTGGTCATTAATTTAGTTTTAAGCGTGTTCAACTGAAGTCCAACTTTGGTGCTCACTCTTACTAGCTGTTCTAGCATTTCTTGTAGATGTTTATGGTTATCCGTAATGAGAATGAGATCGTCAGCAAAGCGTAGATGATTAAATTTTGCTCCGTTTAGTTTAATACCATAGCCGTCCCAGTCCAGATTTCTAAATGCCTGTTCTAGAGTGGCAGAGAAGAGTTTCGGCGACAGAGGATCTCCTTGTCTCACACCCTTCTTTATTGCGAATTTTTCTCCTACTCTTTCTGTTTTTACTCTAGCTGTCATATTTGTGTAGATTTCCTTAATTATTCTGATGTATTTCTTGTGTACACCTTGACTCAGTAGTCCTTCCCAGATACATAGGTGTTTTAGAGAATCAAATGCCTTGTTGTAGTCTACGAATGCAAGGTAATACGTCATTTGATATTCATTGTATTTCTCAATAACCTGTTTTATCGTATGTATGTGGTCCACTGTTGAGAAGCCGCTGCGGAATCCTGCTTGTTCTTTTGGTTGGTTCTCATCTAAAATCTTTGTGATACGGTCCAGAATTACCTTAGCGAATATCTTATACAAGTTCGACATCAAACTTATCGGGCGGTAGTTACCGATATCGTCCCTACTACCCTTCTTGTGTAGTAAGATAATCGTTGAAGTTGACCACTGAGGAGGTATTTCTTCTTTATCTAGTATTTTGTTGAACAGGTCCCGCAAAGCTTCCATTATGACGTGAGTTGAGCCTTTCAAGAGTTCGTTTGAGATACCATCTTCTCCAGGTGATTTCCCGCTCTTTTGAGATTGTATCGCTTTACCTATTTCAGCATTCAAGATTGGAGGAACTTCTTCGTCGCCATGCTTGTCTATTAGGCTGGGTGTTTGAGATGGGCTTCTGTTATTCTCGCTGTAGAGGTCTCTGTAAAAGTTGGTTGCTACCTTCAGTATGTCAGTTCTCTTTGTCTTGTCTTTCTTGATTCTTTTATCTTGTAATTTTGGTATCCAATCTGTAGATTCTTGTAATTCTTTCCAAGCCTTTTTCACTCCTCCTGTGGTTTTTATATGAAATATTATTCTTTCAGTTCTTGTGTCTTGTCTATGTTTCCTTATACATTCTTTGATTTTCTTGCTTGTGTGCGCTATCTCCTTTCTGTCTCTTGGTATTTGTTGTTGTAAGTTTTGGCGTTTTATTAATAGCTCTCTTGCTTTGTCACCTACTTTGTCTTTCTTAGTTTTGATTGATGCTACTCTACTCTCTGTTTCTTGTAGTTCTTTTTCCAGGGTGTCATATTTTTCGCATATGCTTACAGTTTCTTTTACGTTTTGCAGTGATTCTTCAAGATGGACTAAAACGTTGTCTGGTAGCGGCAGGTGTAATTGTTTATTTGAGCTCCTTATGTTCTTCCTTGTTGGTTTTTGCTGACTGCCATGGATTTTCCCGCGTACCGGTGATCGTGATCGGTGTTGAAGTTGAGGTGTTTAATGACACTAACGTCCATGAAAAGTTTTCGATTATAAGGTCAATTTCGTTTTTCACAATGCCATTAGGCGAAATCCATGTCCATCTTTTATGTGTTTTTTTATTAAAGAAGCTGTTCATTATGTATAAGTCGTGTTCTTGGATAAAATCAATCAACCTTTGACCGTTTTTGTTTCGTCGTCCAGTCGTGTGAGGTCCTAAATATTTACTTTCGGTATTTGTTCTTTTACCTAATTGGCTGTTAAAATCGCCCATTAAAATAACTGTGCTGTTTAAATTCTCCATCGTCAGTGTGAGTTCTTGGTAAAAAGCGTCTTTTATTTCTTCTTTGGTGATTTCAGTAGGTGCATAGACTTGAACTATTGATATTGGATGATTGTAACCAGGTAACTTAATATTTAGAACTGCTATTCTATCCGACACACCGATGAACCCCTCTATCTTGGATTTCAAATATGATTTTATTAAAAAACCAACATCATATTGTCCTGCGGTCGTATTTTTATAATAGAAAATAAAATCTCCATATTCTTCTATTTTTTCTTCAGAACGTCGAACTTCGCATAAGCCAACGATGTCCCATTTTATTGATTGAAGAGCCTGTTCTAGTTCATATAGTGATTCATGTGTTTTCAGCGTCCTTGTATTGAGGGTTGCAATATATAGGCTGTGTTTTTTGTTTTCATTCGAAGTTTTTAGGTTTTTAATCGTGGTTTTTGGGAATGTATTCGTAGCTGTTAGGTTTTTATTCGTAGTTGTTGAATTTTTAATTGAAGTTGCTGGGTTTTTACTTTTAGTTGTTGGGTTTTTAATCGTAGTTGTTGAGTTTTTATTCTTATTTGTTGGGTTTTTATAAGCAGTTGATGAGTTTTTGTTTGTATTTTTTAGGTTTTCATATCTAATTTTTAGGTTTCTATTCGTAGTTTTTAGGTCTTCAGTTGTGGTAAATAGGTTTTTATTCGTAGTTTTTTGGATTTTATTCGTGGTTTTTAGGTTATTATTAGTTGTTTTTAGGTTTTTATTTGTTGTTTTTAGGGTTTTATTCGTTGTTTTTAGGTTTTTATTCGTAGTTTTTAGGTTTTCTTTTGTTGGTTTTTGGTTTTCTATTGTTGGTTTTTGTCCATAACGGGGTGAATCTGGGGGGCTTTGGTCTTTTTCCCCCACGGGGACCAGCCGGCTTGGGGGAGATTTTTCCAGGGAAAACTTTTTAATATTTTTAAATTTTTGTGGTTTTGTGTATGAAGTACATTTGGGGGGCCTTGCTTGTTGCTATTCCGATTCGTCTGAAGAGAGAGCTGTGGTGTATTTCGGTGTATCCTGAATGCTTGTACCTTGTAAGAAGGAAGTCATTGAACTTTGTCCTTTGGGTTTGCTTTTGTACACTTTGGTTCGTTTGGTAGCTTGACCTTTAGGTGAGCGAGGTTTGCTTGTATATGAATTCGTGGTATGGTTTGGTGGAGTAATTTCGAGCTCTCTCTTTTGAGTTGGTTTATTCTGGTTTTCAAACAAATCCTCCTTACTGATAATAGGTTTCGTTTTTGATCCGTTTTCTTTAACTACAAGGCGATCATAACGTAGAAATGCAATTTTTCCCTCATTTCTCTCTATTTGCACTTGTTTCTGTAGTTCTCGGCGCTTTTCCAGTACTTGTTTAGGGTAATCCTCTTTTATATAAATTGGTTTATCTTTAAGGTTTTTCTGGTTTTTTAGAATAGACAGTTTTTTACCATAAGTAGTGAAGGTTACAGTAATGGGTCTTACTTTGTTTTCAGTCTTTTTCCCCATTCTTCTGACCATTTCTAGTTCTTTGGCAGAGCAATCAATTTTTAATTCTTCTGAAATAATTTTTAAAATGGTTCTTTCCAACTCCTCATATGACTTTTCTTCTTCCATTAAACCAAAGAAAATGATATTCTTGAATCTTAGGTGTTTTTCTATGTCGAGAATTGCAACAAGCAGAAGGAAAGGGAACTAATAAAGATTTAATATCCATTGGTTAGGCGTGGAGGCCGCTAATGAACAATCTCCCATGTTATCCTGCTGGGTCCACGGTGTACAAGACAACCGACTTGTGAACAGCTATGGCCCTGGTTTTAGCCCAACTGCGCACCATCTTAACCAAATTGGTCTGTAAGTTTTTAGAGACGATCGCCTCCTAGTTGACTCCAATAGTTTAATTTCATCCTCGGACCAGTTTGCTATCTGCTTGGACCAGCCCGTACCAACCAAGCCGCCAATTCCAAGTGTTCTACTCCTTGAGGAGCATGATTCGTGCGGAAATCTATTAGGTTCTCCCGGAGGTTCGGAATTAAAAGGGGTGGTTTTTCTTTCATTTGGTCCAATTCTGCTTTCCAGAAGACTCTGTTCCAATTTGGCGCTATTAGAATATACTGACCTTCCGACTTTTGTAAGTGACGTAGTACTCTTGGGATTAATGTTGGTGGTGGAAATATCCACCCCAGATTGTATTTCCACTGCCTGCTGAAAGCATCGCAAAATTGGCTCTCCGTGTCGGTCGCTGACATACTTTGGAGGAACTGCTGATTTCCTCGAGACAAAAAGATCTATCTCCGGTTTTCCGTACTTCTGAAATATCCAAGCCAGGACTTTTTTGTTCAGGTGCCATTCTGGCAAAGCCTTCTCTCTCGACAGTCTGTCCGCTATTCTGAATACACTTCTGCAATTGTTGGATTTTTGTTGTCGATAAACCCTTGGTGTTTCGACTTGTGTTCCAGGTAATGCCCAGATATTCTATGTTGGTTGAAGCCATGGGCTGATGATTTCGCATGATTGATCTGCCATCCCAGGCTCTGTAAGTACTCTGTACCAAATACCATTTGTTGCTCTAGAATTGTTGGGTTTTCGTGCATGAACAAAAAATCGTCTAGATATACAACTACCCGAAAGCCTTTCTGACGAAGTTGTTGTGCTACCCAGTTCGTAATTTTTGCAAAAGCTGAAGGGGCGCTTGCCAACCCGAAAGGTAGACATGTCATCTCGTACATTTGCCCTTGGTACAAAAGTGTCAAGTACCGACGATGGTTCCGACTGATAGGCACGTGAAAATATGCCTGCGACAGGTCGATTTTCATCATATAGTCCCTTTCCCTCAGATGTGATGGAATCTGTTGATAGTTTATCAAACGAAACTTTGGGGCAAGGACATATTCGTTGAGTCTTTTTAAATTCAGTATAGGACGATTCCCTCCGTCTGTCTTTACCCTTAAAAACATTGATGATAGGAAACCTGATTGATGTGTACTGGTTTGTAAAGCTCGAGATTGTAGCATTTTCCTTATTTCTGTTGACATTTCTGCAGATGTCTGTGTTCGATACCTTTGGGCGTTTAGTTGGAAAAATTGTTTGATTGGGGGAATGCTCTTGAATGGAATTCTGTAGCCATTCAATATTTTCACAAGATTTACTGGCGCTCCTTCCCATTGATTTACATAATTGGGAAGGCACCCTGCAGTGAAGAAGTCATTTTCGACCCCCTCCGTCCTTTTTCGCCCTGCTGCGTTTTGGGGGGAAACGGTTTTTGATGGTGCCCTTTTCCATTTCCCCCTCTATTATATGGTGGATTTCTTTTTGCGGGGTGTCGTGTGTCACGAAAGCGGTGGCTATTTGTTTGAACGGTTTTAGGATTCGCCACTTGAGGTATCGGTTTCCTGTTCGTGTCCGTTTTTCCTATTAGGAACCAATTTGTGCACGCCGCCTAGCTCTTTTACCACCTCTGTAAGGGATTTGCCTTCAAATAGGTGCGTCCCTGATGGCGTAATATCATGAAGAATATCCCGGAAAGTCTTATTAGGAGGTTTGTAGACCTCCGTTCTTTGTTTTATTACTTCCGCACGGCGACCACACACGTATTGTAGTAGGGCATCAGAATTCTTCCTAAATTCGGAATTTGCAGCTACGAAATCCCGACCCACAATATGTTTAATGTCTGCTGGTAGACTCTCCAAAAGGTTTTGAAATATCATCCTCTGCTGGATAAGCCCGTTTGTTATGGCTCTTAAGGTCAAATCGGATTTCTCCAAAACTACTGCTGATTTCCAATTTGGAGTTATTTCTGCCAGAAGATTGTTTGCTTTGAGCGAAGTAAACACTGGCGTTTCCTGAAACTGTTTCTGAATATCAGCGTATCTCACATTACACCAAATATTCTCAGCCAGCCTCTGGCAGCTCAAACCATGATTTACAGCCCGGGGCTCTGACCGTGCAATCTTAGGTTCTTGTTCTATGGTGGTTGGTGTAAAATCAAAAGCAGTTATATTTGTATGTTTTTCTCCTTCTGTCAAACTTGCTAGTTCCCTTTGTGCGTCGGCAATTTTTTTCCGTAGATCACTTTCTTTGGATTCTCGGGGGTCGGACCGTTGGAGGGAGGGTGCGCTTTCTTGGACTAGGTCGTCCTTCTCCTCCTCAGATAGTGTACTGTCTGGAAGGGAGTCATACGACTTATTGAAGTCTTCTTCACAGGACTGGTGTATGTTCGACGCCACACTTCGCTGCTGGTGTTGTATAACTGTTTTTATGTTCTCATTTTGCTTTGACTGCATGCTTAGCATTTTGTTAAATAGTAACATTTGTTGATTCAGCACAGAAGCAAGTAAATGTTCGCTACTACCTTGTGTAGGTGCAGCTCGGGATTCTGAACGAATGGGCGAACTTGAGGGAATTGTATATAATGAACGTTTTGCTTCACTATGCACTTCAGCAGAACACTCGATCGTTCGTTTTGTACCCATAGAGGGCACTCCTGATGTCGGACTGGAACGCTCTAATTCCCGCGACGCCTCTCGCCTTTTTGCGAGTTTCGGTTTAAGCTACCTCACGGTGTTCATAAAGACATCGTATGATGGAGAATGTATCTTCTCCATTATGTTGTGCGGAGCGTAGAGAAGAGCTCTTCCAAGTGGCCATTTTAGAATATATGCTCTAATTGCCCTGTATGATCGGTCCGACAAGGATGTTGAAGATGGTTTGAAAGCTCGAGCTAAATCTACTGTGGGGATAGCAAATCTAAGCTTTGCTTCTATTCCTGATGGAACTTGACTGCTCCCAAACAAATCCTCAAAGGTATAATTGTAGACTGTAATTACTTGGGAAGTTTTCGTTTAACGAAGTAATAACTGCCGATAAACAATCTTCGTCTTCTCCGCAATGTATTTGCAGCAAGGGCTCCCATTGAGGTTAGCTCCACCATTGTTCTGGAAGTAAATGTGTCTTTTCGTAAGACAATCTCGCTTTCTCGTGGGACTATAGTCGCCACGCTAAAAGAAATTACGCCTCAGTTGGCACGACAGTCGTCCTTTCAGTCGGGGCGACACCTTCATTCTTGATGCGACGGTCGTCTCAAATGAGGCAACAGCTCTTGTCTAAACAACAAGTCGCCCCGAGCTGAAACGACCGTCGTCTCGACCGAGGCGACGGTAGGCTCAGCCTTGACGACGCTCGTCGTCTCAAGTTGAGGTGACATGTCGTACAACCCGCAGCTCGAGTAAGCATCATACTTTTTGAAATATGTTCACGAGTGTTATGGTACGTTTACACGCTTGCCAAGCCTTGGCAAACTGCAAACAGTCCCAAGCCTCCACAAATTTCGTTTGGCGTTTGAAAGGCGTTTATACGCTTGTGAATGCGTCAGTCTGCAATATACATCCAAGCATGGCGGACACCGAACTTGTGACGGCTATTGCATTTGGTTTAACGTACTTTTATTTGAAATGTAAGCAAAGTGAAATAAAAAAAAGGAGAGCTCGACGACAGCGAAGATGGTGCATGAAAAAGATTCATCATAATCGTACCAGGTAACTATTTTGATTTAACCATTATCTGTTGCAGTTGAGTTATGCCACAATACCTACGATATATTTTATTTGTTACAGACAATTTATAGAAGAGAAATTTAATGAACCATCTGGAGAGTTTGATAACTTCTGCCGAATGAGCTATTCTGATTTTGAGTTTTACTGCAAAAAATTTCACCAATGATATCCAAGCATGATACAGACTTCAGAGAAGCTATACCAGCCAAATTTCGTCTTGCCATTACGCTACGATTTTTGGCATCTGGTCATTCTTACAAAAGCCTTCACTACTTGTTAAAAGTATCTGTCTCTATGATATCAATAATCATCCGTGAAGTTTGCCGAGCTCTTAATGAAATTCTAAAGGATCTAGTTAAGGTAGGAATAAAACAAAACATTATATTATACATTTATTTATAGAATCATAGGAAATCTGTTCTATGAATGTATGTTAGCCGACTGCTTTATTGTTTAATTATTTATTAATTTAAATAAGAATTATGTCGACGAATCAAAATCTTCGAAAGCATTCAACATAGCCATGTTTATAATGTTGGTTTGACGTGGGGCTGGGTTGATGATTTGGTCCGATATGATACGAATAGATGACGAGGGTGCTGTTGATGTAGACGGAGCTGGAGCTATTGGAGTTGGTATATGTTTTGCCATGTCTGGCGCTGAATAAGAAGTTTGTGTGTTTGGAGAGGGAAAAAAACTTTGGTTGTTATGAATAGGTTCAGAATAAACACTTTTAACTGATGTTGGCCGACTCGGAATGACTTGAGGAGATGGTGTTGAATATGCACCAGCCATTGACGACGGTCGAGAATAATATTGAGGGTATGGTGTATGACGCTCATTTGATTTTTGACTGATTCTGTTTATAAACAACCCATCTATTTGGTACATCATAATTTTTCGTTCATTAGTTGACAGTTCACGTAGCTTTATAGCCAATAATTTTGCGTATAGATCGCAATCATCGTCTTTGTGAGCACGTATATTTTCATTCTGCCTTTGACCCAAAACATTTGTCAATTGTCCAAAAGCCACGGCCATTTGATTTTCAGCCGTTTCAGAAGCAGGGCGACGACGTTTATTAGTAACAGCTTGTATAGACGGTGTTCTGGATGGTGATCTAGATGGTCTTGATGGTGTGGTAACCGTACTTGTACGGTCTCTTATCAGAAGGTCATCCTCTGTCTGATCTGTATCTTCTTCTATTTGTTGTGATTGCTGCAAAAAAATAATATACTTAAACTTACACTTCATTTACTTTCTTTTTACAGATGCCCACCACAGCAGAAGGATGGCTTAATATAGAAGAAGGATTCAGGACTAAATTTCCACATTGCATAGGTGCATTGGATGGCAAGCATGTAGTCATTGAAAGCCCAACGCATAGTGGAACAGAGTATTTCAATTATAAGAAAACTTTTAGCATTGTCCTTTTGGCTTTAGTGGATAGCAAATACAAATTTGTATTCGCAGACATCGGGAGTCAAGGAAGAGTAAGTGACGGCGGCGTCTTTAATAATTGTTTACTATGGAAAATAATTATTAGAAACGAGATAGATTCTCCACCAGCATGTCCACTTCCAGGATCGAATATTAATATTCCATACGTGTTTTTAGCTGACGGTGCTTTAGCATTGAGTCAACACGTAATGAAACCCTACCCTGGAAACCATGAAGTAGGCTCACCAAAAAGGTTATTTAACCAAAATTTATCTAGATCCCGAGTTGTAGTTGAAAATACGTTTGGAATTTTAACCTCAGTTTTCAGAATATTCAGACGCCCTATCAATTTAGAACCACAAACTGTAACGGAATTTACGATGACTTGTGTATTACTACATAACTTTTTGAGAACAAGTAAAAGTTCTTCAAATCGATATACTCCTCAGAGTTCGTTTGACGTATATGACAGTAGTGGAAATATGGTTACCCCTGGTTCATGGCGTAGAGATAAAGACGAATATAATGCATTGCAAAATTTACCACAAATACCACCAAGATATCCGGTAAACGCCAGAGAAGTCAGGGAAGAATTTACTTCATATTTTAATAGGATTGGATAAGTTGATAAAAATGTATAAATAAATGTAGGTATAATAACCAACGGTGTTTTTTTTATTAAGAATAAATAAATTTATTTACTTACTGTTTCGGTGTTTATCCCTTCATTGCAAGTATATACTGGTAGTAAAAATGACTCCATGGTTTGCATACCAAGTTGGATTGTATATTTCTTCGGCACCTAAAATAAAATAAAGACATCGAAAATTAGAGCGAGATAGTTGCGGAATAATCGAGAAACTAACCAACGCTTTTAAAAATAAGTTACACCTTGCTAAGCAGACTATCAAAATAATTATAAATGTATCGTAGGAACATACCTGCGCCAGAACGCATAGATTCACGTTTTTTTTTCAAGTGCTTGCGAAAAGTAGTCATCAATATCTCTTTTTTATTTTTTATTTCCTTTACTGGCCTTCCAGTAAGTTCAGTAAGACGAATCCATATGCATCTGCTTATTTCTTCTTATCTTTATGATTTGCATCTTTCGGATTCCAGATGCATGGTTCCATTTGGTAATGTTCCAGAAACGAAAGACTCTCCTCATTCGACCAGCAACTCATTTATTTTTATTTTTTTTTTAAATCAAGCAAGCGTGTACTCACCGTGAGATCACAATGGCTACTAAACGCGGACCAACATGTAAATGCATCCCAAGCGCTTGCCGCAAACGCCCTTTGATCTGCGTAAAAAAACCGACACTCGACTGGATCGGAAGCAAGCAGGCACAAGCCCAGGCAAGCCAAGCCAAACGCCCTTTTTACATGCTTGCGATTGTCGATCCTTGCCAAGGCTTTGCAAGCGTGTAAACGTACCATAATAACATCATTCGCTGCAGGCGAGCTGGAACAGAATCTAAAGATTTTTTAAATATGCTTACCAGGGGTTTATGGTCCGATTCGATGAGCACATCACTTTTCCCATAAATATATTGGTGAAACTTTTCACATACGAATACTATAGCCAGCATTTCTTTTTCGATTTGTGCGTATCTTTGTTGCGTGTCAGTGAGCGTGCCTGACGCATACTCCACTGGACGACCCTCCTGCATGAGATGAGCACGGCCCCCAGTGCAACACTGCTCGCACCCACTGACGTCACCATCGGACTACTTACATTGTATAAAGACGCATTACATATCAATTCTTTAAGTTTAAGGAATCTTTTTTAATAATCTCGTTAGGGGAAAAATATGCTTCGAGTAATTAGGTATAAATTTAGAAAGATAATTTACAGCCCCCAAAAATCTTTCCAAGCTCTTCCGATCGCTCGGTTCCGGCATTTTATATATCGCTCTAACTTTCTCTGAGTCAACTTTCATTCCGTCTTTGTTAAAAATATGACCCAAGTAGGTCACTTCCTCAACACAGATACGACATTTATATTAAATTTTAAATTAATTTGCCGTGCCCTGTCTAACAATTCTTTCAGTCGCTTATCATGCTCATCTTTATTTCGCCCCCAACAAATAATATCATCGATACACGAATCTACCCCCTCTAAACCTCAAGCAATTGCTTGGTTTTGGCATGAAAAACTTTAGGAGCACAATTTAAACCAAAGGGCAATCGCATATATTGGTACCTCCCAAATGGAGTGCTGAATGTGCATAAATCTGCACTTGCATCATCAAGTTTTACTGACCAAAACCCTGAATATGCATCTAAAACTGAGAAATACTTAGCACCGTGAAACTTAGTAGCCAATTCATTTATTGTTGGCAGTTGAAAATGTGCACGCTGTGTTGCCTTATTAAGCGGCCTCAGATCTAAACATAAACGCAATTGTCCATTCTTCTTAGCGACAATTACCAAAGAATTCACCCATGGAGTAGGATGAATCACCTTCCTAATGACTCCTAAATCAACCATTCTATTTAACTCATCTTGTAATTTATCCCGAACTCCTAATGGTACTTTACGTGTTGCTCAAATCACTGGCATAACAGTTTTGTCTATAACAATGTGATATTCACCCGGCAAACAGCCTAACCCATTAAACAAATCTTGATAGTCGGTAAGATTTATACTATGTATTCTTTTGACCAACCTAAAGTTACACAAGCTTGCAACCCCAGCACACTCTGACAATCGTTGACAGCAATTGCAAATTTTAATTCATATGAAACACTCTTGTGCCACAATTTTAATATACAAATACCTTTGATAGGAATATGATCACCACTGTAAGATTGTAACGTAACACATTGTTTTCTATTAATTAGCTTACTGTCATAGCCCAACATTAAAAATCGCTTGTATGACAAAACATTGATGTCAGCTCCCGTATCTAATTTAAATTTCTCGATTCCACACTCTCCTTGGAGTGTTTCGTACCAATCATCTGAGGCAGATTTAATCTCTGAAACATTGTATAAAGCTGATATAAAAAATGACTCACAGTCATCTCCCTCGTTGCTTTTTCCTCACTAAAACTTATATCGTACATCTTCTTTGGCACTTTTTTCAATTTACACATTCTAGCAAAATGTCACACATAGCAATTCACAGAAACAGCAGGACATGTCTAGGTTCATAACACTGACCACCGCATCTTTGACAATTTTCCGACTCTTTAAGATTACTAAATCGTCGCGCTGTATTTGAAAGCCGCTACACCGGCCAAACCACATCCTTGTCGACCACCTCTGCCGCGCCAACCGCCACTCGCACCGCGGCCGCTTGCTCCGCGCGCGCCAACTACGTCGACCTGCATAGGTGCCGATCTTGAAGTGCCAGCATCACTTGCTTTCAATAGACAACGATTTTCCATGGAAATATGGTCAACCTGGACCATTCTAATGGCATTTTCCAACGTCAGGTCGTCTGCTCTCAGTAACCGATCTCTTGTAGCTGTACTCTGTATGCCACAAACAATACGGTCGCGAATCAACTCCTCCTCTAAATTTTTGAAGTTGCATTTTCTGCTTAGTAGTCGCAACGCCGTGACATACTGATCAATTGATTCTCCATGTTCTTGACTCCTCGTGAAGAAATTGTACCTTGATAATATAATATTTTGTTTTACTCCAAAATATTCATCAAATTTTTTCAACAATAAAGTGACATGTATATAATATACTATATAGGTAACCTGAGCAAAGTCGGGGCGGGCCGCTAATTAAAGATAAAATACTCACGTGAGATATCCGTCAAAAAGTACCCTTGTCACTTTCCTGGTCAAAGGTGAATGTTTCAAAAACGTCGTACCCCTCGAGTCCGATTTAAGGACATGGACAGAAAGTACATTCTATTTACAAATACATAATAAATAATATTGTATAAAAAAAAATTAAAAATGAATTATTACACAGTTTTTTACCTCTCTGAACTTGACGTTTTTATTTAAAATAAAAAGTAGTGAAAGACGAATCAAAGTACAGTGTGTCACCTTCCGCCATAATAGACCATAGAGAATGATAAACAATATATTATTGGACGTTCCTCACCACGCACGTAAGTTATTAGACGTGAATTGTACGACATGTTCTCTTATTAAGAACATTTTATTCATACGAAACTGTCTCTATTGGTATTGTTTGCGTTTAATAAAATGATTTTTCTTATTTTCATGCGTTAGTTATTTAGTTTTTTTTTTATTTCACGCAAAATTAAATACTTAAAACGGAATGCGACGTGTTTGACAGCGTGTGATGTGTCAGACTTGATGTTTTTGTCTATGTCTTCAAAAACTACAAAAGCAACGTTCACTTCATACAGTAACAGTTTTTTTGCGAAAAGACCGCCCATTACACTTGCTTTTATGATTGTTTGTCCTGTATATATATTTTTGTGGTGTACAATAAAGAATATAATAAATATACAATGCTAAAACCATATCAGATAACTGTTTGCTAATTTAAAGCGCCTGGCGTTTTTTTAATAGCGAGATCATTATCTGTACACTTATTGCAACGATCTGAATAATAGGTTTAACGAAACTGTTTTCGTCTAGTCTGTTGTTGTAACGAGTTCTTAAGTTTTTTATTTATAGCAATTGAATGTGCTCATATTCACGAATATAAAACAGCAAGAACCATTGTTGTAATTGTAGTTGTAAATTCGATAACTATGCCGACGCTCATACAAAATCTGTCCATGTCCTTTACCAGTAAGCTGGCCTGCACACCAGCTTCTTCCTTTTGCACCCCGGATGCTTTCAAAAACAATAAAAATTGCGACTTCCAACGCCGCCATGCGTCAGCCCAGCTGACGGAGTTGCCTTCCAGACACAATTCCGCTGGTGGTCGCGCGTGTTCCATTGCACTCTTGAATTATTCCTGGTTTAATTAATTTAATTCAAACAGTGCAATGGGCGTCCATTAATGTCTTAAACAATTTATTTCGAAAAACTTTTTCACCGAATCAAACACAGATCCGGATGACAACTGCTTTAATGCCACAGATTATAAATAATCGCAAACAAAGTACCAATCAGACAATCCACAACAGTCGCCGCGTGTACTCACTATCATAATATCGTAGCAGTTCGATATCCTAAAATCATGCTATCATAAGCTAGCTATAGCTATCATTATAAACTATCACATAGTATCATTTATAGTTGTCCCGTACAACTTTATGGTCCTTCGAGCCGGATTTCGATTACTATTAGATATATTTACGATACGCTAGCGATTCGACTTCAAAGGAGTGCAAAAACGTCACACACGAGTCGAATCCAGAAATATCAGAGACCCTGTTGGCAACAGCACAAATCAAGGTTATGGGGGTTAATGCTTAACTTCCCTATGCGAGCCTTAATAGATCAGGGATCCCAAGTATCACTGATCACTGAGGACGCGGCTCATCGATTAGGACTTCCTCGTACAGCATGCAAGGGAGTTATACAAATTGAAGCATCAGCAGTGTAAACAGACTTCACTTTTTCCACTGAGGTACTTATCATGAAAACTCTGCTTTATAATTTGCCCAATCGCTCATTCCAAAAGCCATCATGGGCTTGTCTAGAGCAGGTGAATCTAGCGGATCCTGAATATAACCTTAGTAGTCCAGTCGACATACTGCTTGGAGCAGATGTTTACTCAACAATCATTATGAATGGCCTCATCAACGACAGCGATTCCCAGGTAGTGGCGCAGCAAACACGCCTTGGCTGGATTGTAAGTGGGAACGTAATATCATATCAATGTAGTGTTGTCCTAAACAACATAGATGATATTCAGAGGTTCTGGGCAATCGAAGATTTTGCTGACGACAGTCAAAACGAGTTATCAGAAGAAGATCATCAGTGCATACAGCTTTACAAGGCAGATAAGTCAAGAAGAGAAGATGGTCGTTAGGTCGTAAGATTACCACTGAAAGCCAACATTGAGGAAAAATTAGG
Organism: Orthosia gothica; assembly: GCA_949775005.1. Lineage (NCBI taxonomy): Eukaryota > Metazoa > Arthropoda > Insecta > Lepidoptera > Noctuidae > Orthosia > Orthosia gothica. Next base: position 43,180,408 of record OX459035.1, read on the forward strand.
GGAGTCAAAACACAAGGCCATTGGACAATTTTATCAACTTAAAAAGAAGTTTTCGAATAACATTCAAATGTCCTATAGATCATTCATACATGAGTACATCGAATTAGGCCACACGCAGGAAAGTACTTACGACAAACATCAAGTCAGCTGCTATTTAACACATCATTGTGTAATTAATTCGGATTCCTCGACAATTGCGTTGCGGGTCGTTTTCAACGCTTCAGCGAAAACATCGTCGGGGCTGAGTTTGAACGATTTTATGTACAGAGGACCTAATTTACAAAAAGATTTGTTTTCTTTGATTTTAAAATGGAGGCAATATGAATTCGCATATACTGCCGACCTGGAAAAAAATTTTCCGCAGATTTTTTGCCACAAGGATGATTTGAAGTATCAAAAAATAGTATGGCGTGACTCTCCAGATCAAGTTCTTCGTGAATACGAACTTGTTAGAATCATGTGCAGGAACTCCATATAAAAGTATCGATATCTGTCAAGATGGTTGTTTACTGTGTATCAGAGTTCACATGTATGTGGTGTATAAGGGAAAGGTTTTAATGAAGAAAAGCACAAAAGACAACACTATGTATTTATTTTAATTAGGCTTGTCAATTAATTCATATTGAGACTCAGAGAGCTTACCGCCCGTTCGCTAGACCTAGTTCTCGTGGAGAAGAAGGGCAAGATACTCCACGGAAGCAACTATGGTTGTAAAAGTATTTATAGATATATTTTACAACCATATAAATATTTTATCACAATAAAGATCTAATTCTATTATGGCCATTATATGATGAATCTTGTAACATTTCACAATGTTACATAATCAAAACAACAAAGGTAAGGCAAATAACATGACTAGCCCCTTATTCAATTTAACAGCATTATGAATAAAGGCCACAATATGAAATAGAGTTTCAGTTCCACCATTAGAAATAATCAAGTTATAATATCAAATAACTTACGTGAAGCTTGTGTAGTCCATCTTTCACAAAATATAACAATTCAGGAAAACAATATCACTATCACTATCACAACATAACAACTGGTCTGTACTGGCTCGTAGTTCACAACAAAGTGTGTAAACTTACGAATTACACACTATTTATAGTAACGCGTCGACCTGTTAAACGTCCCCACCATTTTCTACATTTCTATGAATAATCTCAGAATTAGGTCAATAATCAATTCTTGAGTAATGAAACCTTTTTAAAACGTATCAAGACAATTAAGGAATTGAATATCGCCTATTTAGTTATTCTTAATCAATATTCGAAAGAATTTTGATACTAAGTGGTATTCTACTAATTGTCTCAAAGGACTTATAATACTAAAATGGTAATATCAAATCCAGGATACATCACAATGATCATTACAAATTACGTAATATTTTATAGGAATATCATCACTTTGGTTTATATGTAAGTTTAGAGTTATTTCCTGTACACACAACAATATTTACTCAGGTGGGTACTCTAACAATTGTAGGTATTTGACAACACAATAATAATTTAGGTAGGTACTTCGAAATTTGTCGGTAGATGCTTAATAAATATGACAGTTTGTATTTTGTAGCAAACCATTGTGCTTATAAAGTGGAAATTCATGATTTAATGACGTCACACGTACTTCCAATACTAACAAACTCATGACCGTCACATACGGTACAAAAGCAGCGCCATTTTTAGCAATAATGACGCTTAAGCAGTTAGCAAATGATGAACGCCACAAGTACCCAGCAGCAGCGAGGGTCTTAGAAGAAGACTTCTATATGGACGATCTTCTGAGTGGTCATCATACCCTGCAAGAAGCAATGCAGCTGCAAACAGATCTAATAGATCTTCTGAAATCAGGAGGTTTCAACCTTTGATTTTCACCAATTTGATTTTCATCATCAAGAGTCCACCTAGGCTCCCGGGTTGCGCTGGCACCCTACTGAAGATCAATTCCCATTCCAAAGCAAAATCAATGTGTCATCATCAAAAACTGTGACGATAAGATCTCTCTTATCAGACATATCAAAAATCTTTGACCCTTATGGGTGGCTGTCTCCAATTACCACCAAGCTCAAGATACTATTCCAAGCAGTCTGGCAATTACAACTCCAGTGGGATGATCAAGTTCCTGAAGAGATTGTTAAGCAATGGCCATTAATGACACAAGATTTACAATATATAAATGAGTTTAAGCTACCGTACCGAGATGGCTGCAGTGTCACAGGAACGGAACTATTAAGCTGCACGGATTCTGTGATGCATCGACAAAAGTATTCGCTTGTGTGATTTATTGCATATATGAAAATTAAGATGCCAACCAAACCTCAACAGTATCATTAATAACTGGAAAGGCGCGGCTTGTTCCTATAAACAAAAGTATCATATTACCAAGAGCTATTACCCAGTTACAAAATGTCTGGTTGGGCACGATATCAAAATCTTCGCATGGTCAGACTAAACAGCTGTACTGGGATAGCTGCAAGGTGATACAAGTCGCTGAAAGCGTTTCGTTGTCAATAGAGTCAAGCAAGTGACCGGTATCATACCATCAAACAGCTGGCGCTATGTTAAGTCTGCAGATAACCCAGCTAATTGCGCCAGTAGAGTAATGTCTGTAGAACAACTTAAGCAACATACTCTTTGGTGGCATGGACCCTCATGGTTACCTTCATTCGATAAAAATCAGCCAAAGGAAAACCCTGACTACAACACATGCGAAGAAATGAGAGATAACAATCGCAAAACAAGTCACCTCTTTGCAAAAACAATCAATAGCAGCTTTGCGAAATCGATTCGTATACTTGCGAGGATATTACGTATATCATCAAAAACGCAACCAAAGCCGTCTTTTCTTACAATCACTGAGTTAAGAAGAGCGAAGCACATTTAATCAAGCATGTACAGCAGCAAGAGTTTACGGAGGAGATCAAAAGCCTTCAAAAGAATAGCAATGTAGACTCTAAAAGCAAGTTACTTAACTTAAATCCGTATTTAGACGAAATCGGATTGCTTAGGGTTATTGGCAGGATAAGCAATGCAAGGTTAAGCAAAAACATGCAACATCCTATTATTATTACTCACAGTGAATTACTTACCGATCGACTGTTTGATCAAGGCCATCAGATGACCTTCCACGGTGGAGCTCGCCTAACGCCCTGGCGTGGTTAAGACAGGAGTTCTAGATTATTGGCGGTAACCGTGCTGTCAAAAAACGCATACATAATTGCGTCACATGCAGAAAGCATAATCCTGTAAAAAATACACAAATAATGGGAGACTTACCTGAGTCACGAAGTAATCCGTCGCTGCCATTAAATCATACTGGGGTCGACTTCACCGGCTATGTGGACGTCAAAGCAAATAAAGGTCGTGACATCAAGATGACCAAAGGCTATATATCGGTGTTCGTGTGCATGGCGGCCAAGGCCGTGCATCTAGAACTCGTTTCCGACCTGAGTTCAGCTGCCTTCCTAGCAGCATTAAGGAGGATGGCAGCACGCAGAGGAGCTCCAACCCATATCTATAGCGATAATAGGACAAACTTTGTCGGAGCCAACAAGGCCTTGCGTGAAGAGTCATCAACTTACAGGCAAGTATCGAGTTCAACAGAGCAATCACAGATATGCAAATACAATGGCACTTTAACGCACCTTCCTGGCCAAGTGCTGGAGGGCTCTGGGAAGCGGCTGTCCAAAAGTCTCAAACACCACATCAAGAGAGCTGTGGGTGAGCAGAAACGGACGTATGAGGAGTATTCCACAGTGCTAGCACAGTCGGAAGCCTGCCTTAATACTCTTTGCACCATCAGCGAAGACCCGGAGGACATGGATTACCTAACTCCGTCGCACTTTCTATCGAGTGGTCCCACACTTTACCATCATTGAGACAGAAAGAGACGCAAGAACACGATGGCAGCTTACCCAGAAGATTTTTGATGACATCTGGAAACGGTGGAAAACCGAGTACTTGTGTCAGTTATCAGCACGTAGCAAGTGGTGGCAGCAGCGATCGAACTTAAATATCGATGATATAGTTATCATCCAAGACGCTAACTTACCACCTGGGAAGTGGGCCCTGGGCGGAATCATAGAGCTGCACCCCGGCAAAGACGGCTATGTTCGTGTCATCATCATTCATTATTTCAGCCGAAAGACGTCCACTGCTGGACATAGGCCTCCCCCAGGCGTCGCCACATTGACCGATCCCGTGCGTCTCGCATCCAGCGCCTTCCCGCAACCTTAACCAGGTCATCGGTCCACCTAGTGGGAGGCCTTCCAACGTATCGTCTTCCGGTTCGCGGTCGCCATTCCAGATCTTTTCGGCCCCATCGGCCAGCCGTTCTGCGAGCAATGTGCCCTGCCCACTGCCACTTAAGTTTGGCAATTCTTCGGGCTATGTAACTTTGGTTCTCCTGCGGATATCATCATTTCTGACGTGATCACGCAAGGAAATTCCGAGCATAGCCCTCTCCATTACCCTTTGGGTGACTTTAAGCTTTCTTATAAGGCCCATTGTGAGCGACCACGTCTCGGTCCCATAGGTGATCACTGGCAACACACACTGGTCATAGACTTTTGTCTTGAGACACTGCGGTAAATTGGACGAGAAGATACCACGCAACCTCCCGAACGCCACCCAGCCGAGTCGGATTCGACGGTTGACCTCTTTCTCGAAGTTGGACCTACCCAACTGGACCGTTTGTCCCAAGTAAACATAATCGTCTACAACTTCGAGTGTAGAGTCTCCGATCTTGATAGGAGTGGGTGTTACATGGGCGTTCACCATGACCTTGGTTTTGTCCATGTTCATTTTAAGACCCACTCTTTCGGAAGCTCTACTAAGGTCATCGAGCATTTTACTGAGGCTCTCCATGGTCTCAGCCATGACCACTATGTCGTCGGCAAACCGAAGGTGAGTGATGTACTCGCCATTAACGTTGATGCCAAGCCCCTTCCAGTCCAGAACCTTGAAGACGTCCTCCAGCGCAGCAGTGAACAGTTTCGGAGAAATGACGTCTCCCTGTCTTACGCCGCGCTGGAGAAGGATTGGTTTCGAGGTCTGATCCTGAAGACGGACTGACATGGTGGCGTTTTTGTACAGACACTTCAACACCTCAATGTACCGTTAGTCGATCTGGCACCTTTGGAGAGACTGCAGTACAGCCCAAGTCTCGATCGAATCGAAGGCTTTCTCGTAGTCCACAAACGCTAAACAGAGAGGCAGGTTATACTCTTCGGTCTTCTGTATAACCTGCCGCAGCGTATGTATGTGGTCTACGGTGCTAAAGCCTTTTCGGAATCCGGCTTGTTCGGGAGGCTGGAAATCGTCAAACCTGCGCGCGAGACGATTCGTGATGACTCTTGAAAACAGCTTGTAGACATGGCTAAGAAGTGAGATGGGCCTATAGTTCTTCAGCCGGGCATTGTCGCCCTTCTTGAAGAAGAGTACCACCACACCCCTGCACCATGCCTGTGGCGTTTTGCCCTCGAGTATGACGGAATCAAAAAGCTTCTGAAGGGCCTTGAGGACCGGTTTTCCACCCGCCTTCAGGAGTTCAGCCGTGATTCCGTCATCACCCGGCGCCTTGTTGTTTTTAAGCTGTTTCAGAGCCATCCTAATCTCGTACAGGCTGACGTCCGGGATATCTTCGGTATAGTGTCGGGCCAATCTAGCTCTTGGGTCATTTGCTAGATTCGCAACGGGTTTACTAGTTGACGTGTACAACTGCCCATAGAAACTCTCGATCACCCTCAGAAGCTCCGGTTTGGCGGATACAATCCTGCCATCATCGGTCTTCAGTTTCGTGAGCTGGCTCTGCCCAATAGCCAGATCCCTTGAAAAAACCTTGGAGCCTTTATTTCGCTCAATCGCGTCTTTAATACGCTCGGTATTAAAGCGGCGGAGGTCTCTTTTCAAGGATTTAGAGATCTGTCTATTGATCTGCCGGTATTTGCACGCCTCATCTGAAGACTGCAGGATCATCTCACGCCTCTCCTTCATAAGCTTGAGGGTATGATCAGAGAGCTTTTTGTTTCTATCTGTACGACGGACTTGAAAAACTTAGACCCGACCGTATGGACAGCTTCCACGAACCCGTCGCTGTATTCGTCCACGGAGCTCCCCAGGCACTCGAAACGATTCTGGAGTTCGAGCTGAAAGCTCTCGGGGTTTTGGACCTGGACCTGTGCTGGTCGGAGCGTGGACTTCATCAGTCGAGACCTTTCAAGCTTAATATTAATGTTCAATGTGCCTCTTACCATGCGGTGATCGCTCCCGGTTTTTACCGAATTGATCACAGAGACATCATTGAACATTTGCTTCTTGGTTGACATGATGAAGTCAATCTCATTTTTTGTTGCACCATCGGGGCTCTGCCAGGTCCACTTCCTGTGTTCACGCTTTTTGAAGAAGGAGTTCATCATATAGAGGCCCTCCTTCTCCATAAAACTGGCCAGTAGGTGACCCCGGTGGTTCCGTCGTCCAACTCCAAATTGCCCCACTTGCAGCTCATCCTCGTCTCGTTTGCCCAGTTTCGCGTTGAAGTCCCCCATGACAACGGTGAAATGAGTTTTGAAACCATGCATGGCTTTAGAGATATCCTCATACGTGTTCGTGTGGTAGGGTAATCAAGAGGCCAATGACACAACTTTCCTTGTTTCCAGTCCACGAAAATCAACACCCTGAAACAATGCAGAGCAAAATAATATCAACACAAAGAATACCGATCAACCTTCACGATCAAATGAGAATGAGACATCTAAAAATAGATCAAGATGTCATCGCAGGGGAGTAATCGGCAATTTTATTTACATCGCTCTTATGTTTTTGATGTTAATCATAACACCATCTAGTTGTGATTACAAAACAGCACCTTTGAAAAGCAATCAGAGCATTTATTTTGACAAGATCTCCAATATGCGTCTCGAACGAGACGAGTGGAAGTTGATTGTGTATTATGATATGGAGCCCTAGTGGCAAGGATTAGATTTGCTTAAAAAATACGTCGATCATCTGGGCAACATATGTTCTAATACAACAAAGATATCACAGTGTGACGCAATCCTTATGCAATTACGTCACGGTAGCAATGAACTTGACCACTACAATAGCATGATGCTTGGTCAGCAGTTCGCGGGGAACGTGCGAAATAAGCGCGGTCTTATCAATCCTATAGGAAGCATAGCACGCAGTTTGTTTGGTATCTTAGACGACGAGTTTGTTCAAAATTATGCCAAGGAAATCCAGCAAAACAGACGTAATCAAAAGCGTTTGGCTTCCTTAAGGAAAAACAACACATCTATTGTTGAAGCAGAGAACAACATCATCGAAAGAGTCGAAAATGCGATGGATAGACATAAAAGGTGTTTGATCAGCACCTCATCAATTTAAAAAAGGGATTTAACGGCAGGAGCCGTGCACGTGTGGCGGCACCTTCGGCGTGTGCGCAGCGTGGCTCTGCCCGCTCGCTCGACTCATCAGCAGCTTCAGAGTGCTAGTTAAATTGAGCACAGTACAATTTCGGGTGTAATCAGTGCGCGTAAACAAAACAAGGCTACGTCGCCTGTGTTCCGCGAATCTATTTTCAGTGAAAATGAATAAGACTCTTTAGAGACTACCTATTTAGTTTTTCGCGTATCTAACTAAAGTGTGCTTTCGATTAATTGTTTTCTTTATGTATAGATGCTGACATTTTTTAATGTTTTGAATTTGATTTTATATATTTACTTTGGCTCCGGCTTTGGCTCCGTATGGTGTCGGACGTAAAGAATCTCACCATCCCATATCTTCCCGTGGGTGACGTAAGAGGCGACTAAGGGATACACTAGAGAATGGGCAGCAGCGTTCTCTGTGCTCTTCAACAACAAACTGCGATCGCCAACCCGCCTGCCAAGCGTGGCGATTAAGGCAAACCCCCCCCAAACCAAATAAATAGCACAAATAAAAAACGGCCCCGAGTACCCGGCAGCCCGTCTACCCTCAACTACGGTAGCGGTCGAGGCGATGGCGTGGCAAGGGGTGCGAAGAATCCCCGGAGTGAACCCGGCTACCCCAATAAACACCGACGACTGGCCCTGGCAACATACAACACGCGAACACTCCGGACCGACGAGAAGATAGCCGAACTCGAGGAAGAATTGAGCAGGTTGCGATGGAGTATTATAGGGTTATCTGAAGTCCGAAGAGAGGGGGAGGACTCGATAATCCTCAAATCCGGTAACCTGCTCTATTTCCGAGAGGGTGACCGGCAGTCCCAGGGTGGTGTCGGGTTTATCGTCCACAAGTCCCTTGTGAACAACGTGATGAAGATCGAGAGTGTGTCGACCAGGGTGGCGTACCTTATACTCAGAATATCCTCGAGATATTCGCTGAAGGTCATACAGGTCTACGCACCGACCTCGGCACACCCCGACGACGAGGTAGAGACCATGTATGAGGATATCTCTATAGCCATGCATGGTTTCAAAACTCACTTCACCGTTGTCATGGGGGACTTCAACGCAAAACTGGGCAAACGAGACGAGGATGAGCTGCAAGTGGGGCAATTTGGAGTTGGACGTCGGAACCACCGGGGTCACCTACTGGCCAGTTTTATGGAGAAGGAGGGCCTCTACATGATGAACTCTTTCTTCAGAAAGCGTGAGCATAGGAAGTGGACCTGGCAAAGCCCCGATGGTGCAACAAAAAACGAGATCGACTTCATCATGTCAACCATGAAGCAAATGTTCAATGATGTCTCTGTGATCAATTCGGTGAAAACCGGGAGCGATCACCGAATGGTAAGAGGCACATTGAACATTAATATCAAGCTTGAAAGGTCTCGACTGATGAAGTCAACGCTCCGTCCAGCACAGATCCAGATCCAAAACCCCGAGAGCTTTCAGCTCGAACTCCAGAATCGTTTCGAGTGCCTAGGGAGCTCCGTGGACGAATACAGCGACGGGTTCGTGGAAGCTGTCCATACGGTCGGGTCTAAGTTTTTCAAGACCCGCCGTACAGATATAAATAAAAAGATCTCTGATCCTACTCTCAAGCTTATGAAGGAGAGGCGTGAGATGATCCTGCAGTCTTCAGACGATGCGTTGAAATACCGGCAGCTTAATAGACGGATCTCAAAGTCCTTGAAAAGCGACCTCCGCCGCTATAATACTGAGCGTATTAAAGACGCAATTGAGCGGAATAAGGGCTCCAAGGTCTTTGCGAGATCTGTCTATTGGGCAGAGCCAGCTCACGAAACTGAAGACCGACGATGGCAGGATCATATCCGCCAAACCGGAGCTTCTGAGGGAGATCGAGAAATTCTATGGGCAGTTGTACACGTCAACCAGTTAACCCGTCGCGAATCTAGTAAAAGACCCTAGAGCTAGATTGACCCGTCACTATACCGAAGACATACCGGTCGTCAGCCTGTACGAGATTAGGGTGGCTCTTAAACAGCTTAAGAATAACAAGGCACCGGGTGATGACGGTATTACGGCCGAACTCCTGAAGGCGGGTGGTAAACCAATACTTAAGGCCCTTCAGAAGCTGTTTGGAGCCGTCATACTCGAGGGGAAAACGCCACAGGCATGGTGCAGGGGTGTGGTGGTACTCTTTTTCAAGAAGGGTGACAATGCCCTGTTGAAGAACTATAGGCCCATCTCACTTCTTAGCCATGTCTACAAGCTGTTTTCAAGAGTCATCACGAATCGTCTCGCGCGCAGGTTTGACGATTTTCAGCCTCCCGAACAAGCCGGATTCCGAAAAGGCTTTAGCACCGTAGACGACATACATACGCTGCGGCAGGTTATACAGAAGACCGAAGAGTATAACCTGCCTCTCTGTTTAGCGTTTGTGGACTACGAGAAAGCCTTCGATTCAATCGAGACTTGGGCTGTACTGCAGTCTCTCCAACGGTGCCAAATCGACTACCGGTACATCGAGGTGTTGAAGTGTTTGTACAAAAACGCCACCATGTCAGTCCGACTTCAGGATCAGGTCTCGGAACCTATCTTTCTGCAGCGAGGTGTGAGACAGGGAGACGTCATATCTCCGAAACTGTTCACCGCTGCACTGGAGGATGTCTTCAAGGTTCTGGACTGGAGAGGGCTAGGCATCAACGTCAATGGCGAGTACATCACTCACCTTCGGTTTGCCGACGATATAGTGGTCATGGCTGTGACCATGGAGGACCTCAGTATAATGCTCGATGACCTCAGTAGAGCTTCCAAAAGAGTGGGTCTTAAAATGAACATGGACAAAACCAAGGTTATGTTGAATGTCCATGTAACACCCACTCCTATCAAGGTTGGAGACTCTACACTCGAAGTTGTGGAAGATTATGTCTACCTGGGATAAACGATCCAGTTGGGTAGGGCCAACTTCGAGAAAGAGGTCAACCGTCGAATCCGACTCGGCTGGGCAGCGTTCGGGAAATTGCGCGGTGTCTTCTCGTCCAACTTACCACAGTGTCTCAAGACGAAGGTCTATGACCAGTGTGTGTTGCCAGTGATGACCTATGGCTCTGAGACGTGGTCGCTCACAATGGGCCTCATCAGAAAGCTTACAGTCACGCAAAGGGCAATGGAGAGGGCTATGCTCGGAGTATCCTTGCGTGATCGAATCAGAAATGTAGAGATCCGCAAGAGAACCAGGGTTACCGACATAGCCCGAAGAATTGCCAAACTTAAGTGGCAGTGGGCAGGGCACATTGCTCGCAGAACGGATGGCCGATGGGGCAGAAAAGTTCTGGAGTGGCGACCGCGAACCGGAAGACGATGCGTTGGAAGGCCTCCCACCAGGTGGACCGATGACCTGGTGAAGGTTGCGGGGATTCGCAGGATGCGGGACGCACGGGACCGGTCAATGTGGCGACACTTGGGGGAGGCCTATGTCCAGCAGTGGACGTCTTTCGGCTGATATGATGATATTTACTTTTAATTTTTATCTTAGTCTCTCGTGCCTGGGAGCATGTACGGTCCACCCGTACAATTCATATCTTTTTACGTTAAATAAGCAGTTTTGTACCGCGTGCGCAATTTACCTTAGTTCGCGTTCGGTCGTCGCCGCGTGTACTCACTATCATCATAAGCTATATCAATTAGCTATAGCATTATATCAATAAATCTATCATTATAAACTATCACTATAGTTACAATCAGCAACACAGAAGTAGCCTTTGCGAAGACCTGACAAACTCATTTGTAGTTGCATCTGCCCATAATACTTCTGAGTTGGTTTCCCATTTTTAATATAGTTTTTTTTAAGTCCTTCCACTTATTGGACACTTAATTTCTATGATGCTGTCCCCACAGATCCCATCTGGTGATGCTGCCATCATAGGATATTTTTGAAATAAAAATAGGCCACATTTTTTAATTCTTTTTCGCAATTTGGTACTGACAGTTTCCCTAACTTCATCCTCCAATACTCTGCCACGTTTCATAGCCGATGAATCTGGGCTTTTTCCTCCCATTATCAAAGAGATCAATGTTCCGTCACTGGTCTTGCACCTACTGAATTTATATTCTCGTGAAGCCGTCACCCTGCCATATCTTAATTCGTGCCAAAATCAACTTTGATGCTGATTTCTTGTTTCTTCTTCAACTATTTTAACAATTTATGCATGTAGAATCTTTCTATTGTATCAGTGACATAATCTTTCTGATATTTCATTAATCCACAGTCAGGCAGTTTTGTTTTCTTGCCTTCCTCTATAAATTTTTCAAAAACACCAGTATTTGTTGGCAAAGTAGGCTTGCCATTAGATAAATCTTTTGAAGTTAAAAATGTTATGGTAGTTCCAACCCTGGATAGTTTAGACTTCATCCAGTAGCATTCGATGGCTGTAGTGGAAGGTTCCTCACTCCTACGATGGACCCACACGAGAAATGCTATGGCATGTTTGCAGCCTCCTTGTGATGCAATACAGTCATGGCATTGTACTGATATGACTGCTTCATTAACTTCATCAACTATTAGTAGTTAGTAACTATGCGAAGTTATATGGAGTGACCTTAGGGTCACTCCATATAACTTCGCATGGACCTTGTGTTCTGGTCAGATTTTAGATTTTATAGTGCACAGATTTCCATGCCGTTTTATTGGACCTAACTCACAGCGTCATCCGCATAAGATGGTCTGAACAATCTAAAACAAAGAAGTCGAAATGTAAGCATAAGTTATTTTAATAACATAACCTCTTAATACTAAATATATCAAGAGGTGCTTCTTCAAATAGAATTGGGATTTTTAAATTGTTGTTTTTCAGATTATTAATTAATATTATACTTACATTGTAGTTTGACAATTCGAAATTCTGCTGAACAGAAGTCTTTGTTTGATGCTAGGAATTCCCCCAGCATTAACAAATCAACTCTGGGCAAATTAGCGCTGTTTGCCTTGGTAAATCCTTGTTCCATGACTTTATTTGGTCATAAGAACACAAAACTAAGCAAAAGATGGATATAAATCAAGAAATAGGCAGGTTTAGACAGATATGAAGAACAGAGGTCGTCGAGATTCATATAATTTATGTGACAGGGACATGTTTACATAGGCATGTCGTAATCGACTCTGATTGGCGTTCAACTGGGCATGGCGGACTGCTGAATTTTGTTGTTTTATTTTAATTAATAAATAAATATTCTCGTGTTAGAAATCAAAATAAAATTTATTTCAGAATATGTTACTTCTATTTCAGTAAATAAACACATTATTTTAATTATTCTTGCTTACTGTCATCATGCCTATTGATGCAATCGTCTGTGCATCCTGCGCCCTTCATAATTGGTTGCGAAAAAAAAACTGACTCCTACATAACACCTACTTGTGTAGTCAGAAAAGACTCTGAAGGACAAATAATACCAGGAACTTGGAGATCGGAAATAACTCCATTAATAAGTATAATTGATCGAAGAAAATTTACTTTATGACGAATTGAAGTGTACCGTGGCAGTTTAACAGAATTTCTTAAATTACTACTCTGTCAAGAAAGTACCGGGAAAAGATCAATAATACACAAAATGTTTGTTATACATCCAATATTTTTTTTAATACTTTCCAAGTATCCTTCAGAAACGATACAATCCTCAGATTTTGCCAGGGCCACCTCGAGCCCAAGAACACGGATCCTCCCCACGACCTGGGCCACACCCGCCATGGCTAGCAGGGATGCCTCCATGTAAGTGCCGCCGCGGGCCAGCACGAGGGTATCGTCGGCGTAACAAATAACACTAACCCCCCGCAGAGTGACCCCGCGCAGCACCCAGTCGTAGCAGATGTTCCACAGGGGTGGGCCTAGGACCGATCCCTGCGGAACACCGCCAGAAATTTTCCCTCCTCCCCACGCCGGCCCTCGTCGGGAAAACGACGGCTCTGCCGGCGAAGTAGTCGGCAACGTCCCTCTGGAGATACAGCGGCACGCCGTGATACCGCAGCGCCGCGCCGCCTTGACCGTTTCCCAGGGCAGCGTGTTGCAATGCATTGCGGATGTCCAATGACACCGCAAGCACCACCACTCCATGGTGTAACAAGCAAACACCCAGTGTTTGCTTGTTATGGATTGTTCTCGGCATGTTCTTTGTTCCCTGCTGCAGTATGTTGCATTATGAACTGTTTTCGGCTGAATCGCTGAATGTTTAACTGTTGAATGTTAAAGTTTCGTGGGCGGTTCGGGTTTGTACCCGATTACATTGACATGAACTTGGTTTCAATGAATTTCTTGAACTCGTTTAATGGTGGCATTTCTCTTGGTTTTCCCATGGATTCATTGAATGACTGGCGTGTGTCTGCCTCCCAGCTTTTGTATTAATATGTGAACTACTAAGGGGTCCCAACTAGAAGTGTCGTGCTGCAGATTCTTAATAGCCTGAAGGCACTCCATGGTCGTGTCATGCATTCTTTTTAGTAGAGATGCCGTTGGGGTTTGTATGTTGGGTAGACTCAGTAAAATGTTTGCCTGGTAGGTAAATAATAGCCTCTTATTATCATACCTCTGTTGAAGAATCTGCCAACTAGCTTCGTAGTCTTCATCTCAAATGCTCAAATTAATCGCTCGGGTTTTCGCTTCAAATTCGCTTTCAGATGTTGCATTTTTTGAGCATTTGATATGAAAGTGTTCCGATGCACAATTTCCACGAATAAGTCCTTGAATGTTGTCCACTGGGCATAGCTACCACTGAAAATCAGAAGTTAAATTTTGGGCGTGGCTTTTTCTTGATGATTGCTATCCCAAATCCTCTTGTTTATTTGTTCTTTGCTGAATTCATACAACCTTTCTAATCTGATGTAATCACTTTCAAATGCTTGCGTGTTGACCAACATGTTATCGAGTTTCCAATAAGTACTATCTACTTTTTCCCAACGTTGCTTTATTGTCTTTAAGTTGCCACTTTTCTTTTAAATGTTCAATGTCCTATCAAAGTCAAAGTCAAAGTCAAATATATTTATTCAATTAGGCCAATAAACGGCACTTTTGAACGTCACATAAATTAAAATTAAAAATTAAAAGTAACAAAAAAAAATTAAAAGTAAAAAAAAAAAAAAAATGATTCTACCGTGCATTCGGAAAGTAGATTGTTATGGAGAAGAACGCACAAGAAACTCCATACTTACTATTTAAAAAAAAAAAAAAAAAATGGTGTTTTACAATATTAACATACGTACATACATTAATATATGTGAGGACGATGCACCCAGAATTGAGAGAAGCATTAACAGGAAAATTAATTAATTTGATAAGTAGGAACATGGTTCTCACATACTTACAAATATTACAAACATAGGTAAAATACCTAATTCAACAACAACGGAACAGTGTGTGAGTTTATTTCAAAAAAAAAAAAAAACAATGAATACAATAACTATGAATGGGAATATAAATTAACAAATTTGATTTTGTCTACACCAAAGATGCCCTATGGAGCAGGACCAGCATGTTTCCAAGCATTCTTATCTTGAATATAATCATCTAATTTGTAATAATATGCTTGTTTACAAAGGGTGCTTTTAACTAAAGTTTTAAATTTACTTTCATTTAGTTTTAATATATCACAAGGTATTTTGTTATAGAATTTAACACAGTACCCCATGAAAGATGATTGTACTTTAGCTAGTGTAACGGATGTGACGTCAGCCTACGTGCATCCGACCAATGCCCGCCGAGCCCGCCGAAGCTAAGCCGCCATATTGAAGCCCTCTCCAGTCAAGCCATGACAAGCAGCGGGGATGTGTTAATATAAGCGATTGCCTGTCATTTTATTTGTCTCTTTCGATTGTGAATACAAGATCTGAACAAACCTCTGCCCGGTTTTTATTTATCCGTTTCACTCAGAAGTGGTATGAACAAAAAATAATCTTCGTTTAATAGCACATCCACGCCACAACCGCAAGATCACCTTGACTCTGTAGAAAATCGAAGAAGTATGTGTTATCCACGGCCGGAACGACACTACGAGCTTCACTGCGTTTTCTACACTCTGCCATCGACCCAACTGCACGTCGAGCAAGACTGCATCAAAGTATTCAACATGTGCTGCGTGTGACTGCACGGAGAGGTCCTAACAAGGACCGAGAGCTGCCAGGAGTCCCAGCCAGTCTGCCAGGAACCACAGCCAGTCTGCCAGGAACCACAGCCAGTCTGCCAGGAACCACAGCCAGTCTGCCAGGCACCACAGCCAGTCTGCCAGGAGCCACAGCTGGTCTGCCAGGAGCCACAGCTGGTCTGCCAGTTGCCACAGCCAGTCTGCCAGAAGCCACAGCCAGTTAGCCAGGTGCGTTGTCTTTTTCATTTCCATATTCGCAATATCGATAACTCTAATTCTATCCAGGCCATAGCCACTTTGTTTTACTCGTCGCCATATTTTCAATAATAAGGATAAAACTAGTTTGCATAACCAGCATCTGTGTATGTGCGTGTATGACTATGTTTTTACGTAAACGAAACAAGAGTTATAAGGATATTAGCAGATGGCGTTCTGTAGTTTGTCTACCCTCGTGGGAAAAAGGCGTGACTTCATGTATGTGCTTATTTACTGTTGTCTGATCTGAGGTACTATAATGAACTCTTATTCTAGCCACGCCATAGCCACTTAGTCTATCAGTAAAAACAAAATAGAACACCGCCACTTACATACTTTGTGCCTCTGTGTTGATTACCGCGCTTTAAATGTCACTGCAAAATAAATATTTCTCTTACCTTATATAGAATATCAAGTTTCTGAGTTAGCTGGCAAAGATAACTTTAACTTTTACGTATCAATATGGTCCAAAGCTACAATCAATTAGAAATTAATCCAGATGACGCTCACAAAACAGATTTTAGAACTAGCCAAGGTCACTATAAGTATACCAGGGTTCCATTTAGTTTAGCAAACCGAGATTAATTAATATAGTAGCAGAAACTGTCGGTAGATCTGTCGATACCCAAAACAAAGTTGGCATTTTTAGAAGATTTACTTCTACCCTTAACTGAGATAAATTCTGGTGTTATAATTTTATAAAATGTTTAACAAGAAGGGACTTAATACTGAAAGTTAAAAATATGAATTCTTGTAAATGCACTAGTTTAGAAAAATCAATTTTCTTAAATGGTCAGGTCTAATTGCCGCCTGCAGCATACAGCCGGGTTGGCAGATTCAAGTTTAATTTGCCTAGTAGGTAATGTGTATCATGTGGGTACGTGAATTTAACGAATAGTGCAGTTATTTTAGGAAGTTTATTCCAAATTTCGCGTTGATTGTGTACCCGTTAATGGATTAGTTTTGAACAATAATTGCAAAATATTTCATGTTCTAAGTCTGTGTTGGCTTGTATGACCCCGCGATTCCTACAGATACATACGGATGAGTGTATGTTAGGTAGATAGATAAGGTAGTGCAAATGCATCATAATGACTTTGGTCACTATGTTTAATGAAAATATATTTTGCCTTTTTGGTTGCCCAATCATGGTGTGAGGTACCATATCCATCAGCCTTCACGAGCAGACATTAAAAAAAAGTTTGGTAATGTTAAACAGTTTAGGTACATATTAAATGATATTGCTTGTCCACATGCTACTGGTTACTTTAAACGTAGAAATCAAACCATTACTACTAATCAACCATACTTGACGGGCTAATGATTATAGTAAAGCCAAGTCAAGTAAAGCCAAGTCAAGTAAAGCCAAGTCAAGTAAAGCCAAGTCAAGTAAAGCCAAGTCAAGTAAAGCCAAGTCAAGTAAAGCCAAGTCAAGTAAAGCCAAGTCAAGTAAAGCCAAGTCAAGTAAAGCCAAGTCAAGTAAAGCCAAGTCAAGTAAAGCCAAGTCAAGTAAAGCCAAGTCAAGTAAAGCCAAGTCAAGTAAAGCCAAGTCAAGTAAAGCCAAGCCAAGTAAAGTAAAGACAAGCCTAGTAAAGTAAAGACAAGCCTAGTAAAGTAAAGACAAGCCTAGTAAAGTAAAGACAAGCCTAGTAAAGTAAAGACAAGCCTAGTAAAGTAAAGACAAGCCTAGTAAAGTAAAGACAAGCCTAGTAAAGTAAAGACAAGCCTAGTAAAGTAAAGACAAGCCTAGTAAAGTAAAGACAAGCCTAGTAAAGTAAAGACAAGCCTAGTAAAGTAAAGACAAGCCTAGTAAAGTAAAGACAAGCCTAGTAAAGTAAAGACAAGCCTAGTAAAGTAAAGACAAGCCTAGTAAAGTAAAGACAAGCCTAGTAAAGTAAAGACAAGCCTAGTAAAGTAAAGACAAGCCTAGTAAAGTAAAGACAAGCCTAGTAAAGTAAAGACAAGCCTAGTAAAGTAAAGACAAGCCTAGTAAAGTAAAGACAAGCCTAGTAAAGTAAAGACAAGCCTAGTAAAGTAAAGACAAGCCTAGTAAAGTAAAGACAAGCCTAGTAAAGTAAAGACAAGCCTAGTAAAGTAAAGACAAGCCTAGTAAAGTCAAGTCAAGCCTAGTAAAGCCCAGTATTACGCCTAGTAATGCCCAGTATTACGCCTAGTAATGCCCAGTATTACGCCTAGTAATGCCCAGTATTACGCCTAGTAATGCCCAGTATTTGCATTTGAATAAACCTACCTTAGGTATCATGTTTAACTTTAAATATTGCACCTACCACTATTTGTCTCTGATCACTCAAAGGTCGACTGGTAGAAAATGCCTAAGGCATTAAGGCCGCCTCTGTACGTTTGTGTGCATGAAGTATTAAATAAAATAAATATTACGGCTAGTAAAGCCTAGTTACGCCTTGTGACGCCTTGTTACGCCTAGTTATGCCAAAGCAGCCAAGCCAACCAAACCGGCCAAGCCTGGCCAAGCGGGCCAAGCCAGGCCGAGCCAGGCCAAGCCAGCCAAACCGGCCAAACCGGCCAAGCCAGCCAAACCGACCAAGCCAGGTCATGCCAGCCAAACTGACCAAGCCAGGTCATGCCAGCCAAACCGACCAAGCCAGGTCATGCCAGCCAAACCGACCAAGCCAGGTCATGCCAGCCAAACCGACCAAGCCAGGTCATGCCAGCCAAACCGACCAAGCCGGGTCATGCCAGCCAAACCGACCAAGCCAGGTCATGCCAGCCAAACCGGCCATGCCAGGCCAAGCCAGCCAAGCCAGCCCATTAAGCGGCACTTTTGAATATCAAATATTGAATGAAAAATAAAGCTTCTGATAACGCAAGTGATCATGTGTACAAAAGGAAAGTTTTTATTGTAGTCTCCAGACTACAATTAGTGCAGGTCATAATATAGTAACAAGCCTTTCAAAGACAACTTATTTGCCTAAGCCATAAGTTATTTGTCGTAGCCATAACTTAGTTTCCATAGCCATAACTTATTTGCATTAAATGCGGTACACTGGTTTGCAAGAAACAGTCAAGTCCATATTGAAAATGCATTTATGTAAAGTGTGTAATTATAGAAACTGGGTTAAGGGCATAAAAAGTATACGTGGTTACAAAAGCTCACGGATGTTTAGTCGGTAAATGCGCTAAGACCATATATATGTAAAGCATCTATAACGGACAGTAACAATAGTACTGACACTGAAGCCCTAATTGATTTATTTGAAAGCTAATGAATGTTTTTGCTTCCATTGCGGGAGCAATATTTTCAGGATGGCCGAATGTAACGGATGTGACGTCAGCCTACGTGCATCCGACCAATGCCCGCCGAGCCCGCCGAAGCTAAGCCGCCATATTGAAGCCCTCTCCAGTCAAGCCATGACAAGCAGCGGGGATGTGTTAATATAAGCGATTGCCTGTCATTTTATTTGTCTCTTTCGATTGTGAATACAAGATCTGAACAAACCTCTGCCCGGTTTTTATTTATCCGTTTCACTAGTCTGTAAGAAGGCTGATCTAACTTATCTTTATTTCTGGAATTACAATTGTGTCTATCACTGACTTTACTAAAGAGATGTATATTTTTCCTTACATACATAATATTTTCATAAATAAATTGGCAAGAAACTGTCATAATATTAATATTTTTTAACAGTTCCCTAAGAGATTCACGGTGACTTAACTTATATATGGCTCTGACAGCTCTCTTTTGCAATATAAATATGGATTCAATGTCAGCCGCTCGACCCCACAGTAAAATACCGTATGACATTATGCTGTGAAAGTAACTAAAATAGACCAAACGCGCGGTTTCTACATCCGTTAACTGTCTTATCTTTCTAACAGCATAAGCGGCTGAGCTTAGCCGACCCGCAACAGATGTTATATGAGGACCCCATTGCAATTTGTCGTCTAGAGTGATTCCCAGGAAAACTGTTTGATTTACAAAAACCTGTTTGATTTACAAAGGTAAAGGTTTTTCAGCCAACTATACATTTGATCACCGTTAAGACTATTTTTGCTTGCAGGGCTCGCCCGCTATAGTAACGCCGACTTATACTCATCAACCAATAGCATCGCAGCATCGGGTGACTGTTTCTCTAGTACCGGTCGGACCCTTGTTTTTGTAATAAAAAGGACGGCAAAAAAAAACAAACGAGTCATTTTAACTAAAAAAACTTCGTAGGTAACAGCCAGCTGAGTTTTACGGTTTGTTTCGATAAAAATAAATATCAATGGGCAGCTTTATGTAAGGCACCGTTTTGCCGTGAAAGTTACTAACATCGCAAAGGTGTTTTCAGCAATCCTTATCTAAATAAATAAGTGACTTTTCACATTCCATTTATAATCGGGTTCCCAACATCCATATTTTTTATTGCTTTATGCGAATTATTATTTCCTTACCCCAATAAAATGAGCTAGCTTGAAACTTTAAAGGCAATCACATTACGGAATAGTCCGCTATTCTGTAGTGTGATTGCCTATAAAGTTAAATAATATTGAGCTTTATAAGATTGTTTTCAATAAAAAAAACCATCTTCAACAATCATGTGAAACTCTTTTTGCCTAAAAAAAAAGACGGCAAAAAAACAAACGAGATCTTTTTTACTTCTTCGTAGATAATAGCCAGCCGAGTTGTGCGGTTTGTTTCATGATGATGATGACAATTCGTTTGTTTCAATGAATTGAATGGGAACCTTCGTGTTAGGCACGTTTTTTTAAACAAAAATATTCGTGAAAGTTACTAACATAGTATCTCTTCTCCCCTTGGTTGAATAAAAACTGCTGAATTTGGTATAAATACTGGTTTATTTTATATTATTTATTTGAAAAAAGGTATACAAAGTAAATATAATGAGGTAACATCTAAGATTCTAAATTAATTTAAACATAACCATTATTCCTTAAGTTCTAAATCCTATTTTGCTAGTTTATACAAGGCCAATCTTCCAACATCTAGTGACTTAAGTCACTTTCACTAAGCTTTCACTACATATTATAAAGTATAAGCTAAACTTTAAGCGGTACTATAAAGGCTTATTATAGCTTAATTTAAAAAAATAGGATTGCTTTCCTAACGTTTGTATGAGATTAGTCTCTCAGCTTTTTAACCGTAATTAGCTTAACGAATGGTTAAATATGCTAACCAATGGATTAAAATTTCACTAAAATACTTTTTCATCGATTGTTAGCCTCACAAATGGTCATATAAGTAGGAGAGTTAATTATTGGACCATTTGTTAGAATAAAAATTGATAGAAAAAAGCGTTTTACCGAATTTTAAAACCATTGCTTAGCATATTTAACCATTGGTTAAGTTAACTAGGGGGATCAAAAAACTGTCCCTAACTCGCACTTAACCCATTGTTTATGTTTATTATGATTGAGATTATAACTCAAAGTAAGTTGATCTCATTATTTAAAAGTGTGCGTTATGAAGTGTTTTAAGCAAAGCCCAAGATGACTTCGTACAGGACACAAGAATCTCAATGGTAAGTGTAAGATTGAGTGTAAAAATTAGAATTATTATATATATGTCGCATCAAGGCTGGCCGATAGATGTAAACCATCGGGCAGTCAGGATGTATTCCCTTAGGTTAGGACATCGTGTCTGGGCAGGTCGGTGGGTACAATCGTGCAAATGAAATCATATAAGTTATTCGATACACTGAGTTTATTCAAATATTCACAGTTACAATCTTGCTTACTAATATTACGGATTGACACTGATTCTACGACGTGTTAGCTCTAAGGCTGTCAGTACACTCAGTACTCAACTGCCATATTCTATGTTCCCCACCACGCAAGTGATTAGAAATAGCGCGCCAATGCGTAGTTGTTCTTGCTTTGCCGCCAGATGGCGTGCTTACGATTTGTTTTGACGTCCGTACTATTGACTAAACCCGACACGGCCATCCTGCGAGACAGGCGTCCTCGTCTGTTCCTAATTGTCAGGTTTTAACAGTGTATCGAATCATGTGGAAATTCTCATGAATGTCCTCAGCCCTTGGGGGAAGCTGAGGGGTCTGTCAGACTCCTACTGACTAAAACCACATGGTGTTCTCTAGGCCGTAATTTTTTTTGAGAGGCGAGCGTGGAACACAGCACGTCGCCTTCTCGGGCCTCTCTCAGGTGACAGATCCCCAAATCTATCACCCGCAGGCATCATCTTCTTGTCCTTGCTCACTGCCATCTCATGTCGTGTTGCGCCACACGTCCTCTTAGTCTAGTCCGACCCGCCAGTCTCCCATCATACAAGGGATGTTTTTCTGAAACACAAAATTTCCAAACAGTATTCACTCGTCCAATCCTGACTCATACTCTAGAGTGAGGAAACATTTCGAAACAAATGATCATTTAAATCTCTCTATTCACCATTGCAAGGAACAAGTAATTCTATTTTCAATTTAAAGAAAATAGCAACTTAATCATCGATCTGGTACCTAAAAGCACCCAATCTTCGTGATTACAAAGTCCAAGTACCACTGATAGTCATTCATGTCACATTAAATGAAACAAAAGAAAAAAGGCACCAGGTATGTTATTCACGACCTTTAGCCATCACATAGCTCTCCTAGCTATCTCATAGCTCTCTTCTCAATTACTCTACTCGCACATCATTACGATATCGAGTCAACTCAACTCTCTGAACTCAGAACCTGTTCACACAGAGATTTAGTCTGTCCTTTGTTACGTCTATTCATCATCTACAATCTCAATTGGTACTTCAGCTTTGTGTATCTTACTAACACAATCTAAATCTTTAATAATCAAAATTAGAAAACCAAAATTATTTCAATTTTCGTAATGAAGGCTTGACGATTCGAACGTCATCAACATTAACATGGTGACATTACCTCTCGCGTGACTATGCGAGTTTACTTTATTTTAACCTCATAACTCAACAGGAATCCCCTGTAAGGTTCCTTACACAAACGTGTTTTTTACACTGACTTACATGTGCCCTACAGGCCCACAGTTGCTACAAAGACCTCCAGTTGGCACACTGGCCTACAGTTGCCATAAAGGCCTCCAGTTAACACACTGGCCTTTAGTTGCCACATAGACCAACAGTTGCCATAAAGGCCAACAGTTGCCACACAGGCCAACACACAACGCTCGGCTATTCCTGCCCAAACTAGATCATTGGGTTCGTGATAATAGGGAAATTTTAGAACTCTGATTTAACTGAATCATTACCCTGGGCCATGTACCACAGTCATTCCAGACAAACTTCAAAACTGCTGCAGCAAAAACTGCCAAGCTTATAGAAACCCTCGAGTAAAACCTCTAACGCCATGGCTCTATAGCCGACCAGCAATTATATTGCTCTCACACAACGGTCTCTCTAGACCCCGACCTCCGCCAGAATCCACTGGTACGGTCAAACATAATACAGCTGATAGACTCAATTACTCGACATCTTAAGCTTGCTCATCAACATTAAAATCCTTAAAACATCTACATCGACTGGTACATGACCCGCTGGCATCTTCATCAACCTACCTTGTCCAAACTTGTAGGTTTAAGCGTACTTAAACGTACTTATTTAAAGCTTTCGGTGTATAACGATCACTGTCCTGTCTTAATCACCTATCGCGGACTTAAAACAGGGCCTATCTAGTTTTCCCTTCTGGACTTTCCCACAACACTATTAATCAGAAAAAGGTCCGATGATCAACAAGTTCAACTAAACAAAGTAATTAAAATAAGAGTAACAGTTCTGTTACTCTTTACCACAATTCAAAGGCAATGCATACCCAATTCATAAAACCTCTTCAAAAACCCATCGCCACATGTTACGCATGAGGTGCGGTCCAGAATTGGTCTTACGAGTAGACATGTTACACTGTCATCAACTATGACTTACAATTCTCAAGGAACTTGGTGATTGGGGATCCTTCTCACAAGATTCTTGCTTTTTACTCAAAGATTTTGGAAAATACTGACGGCTTATAAAAGGGAAACAACTAACCCTGATAATATTAAGGAGCTTTACGAAATAACTCGGATCAATATCATTAATATCAGATTATCAACAGTAACCCTTTACTGTCGCTCACTAACTCAGTTTTCATGTAAGGAAAACGATCGCGAGATCTACTGCTATCACAATATTACTTTGAAAGTAAGCAAGTGAATTCAGATCCGAAGACGGTGTTATAATTCGTTACGCAACAAGATCTGTTCGTAAATGACCAGTACCGTTAATAACTCGATAAAATTGCGATAGCCCAACGACATTACTAACTCGCTTTGCCACTGAAAACGACTAGTTATTCAGTCATTTTGGATAACTCATCTCCTTCTTATGGGATATCTCATCCTAAAGTTCGTAATGAACCAAATATTGAAACTATTACCGCCAATAGCAAACTCTTTGACTACTGGTTTTTACTAAGTGTGTCTTAATTACCTAGTGTTGTTGGTGCTAGGTATAAACACTACCAATTCAGTGGTCAAACATGAACACTCTTAAAAATCGTACTAGCATCTCTTCACTAGAGAACATCGACCTCACTATCGAAATAACATGGAAGCGACTCACCGAGTATTCCATTCCAAACTTGCGCGGTCTTGACCAGCTGTTGTCATAACGTTCTTCTGCCACCTGCGAACTGCTAGCCTGCCGTAGGTCTTAACCTCTCAGATGTTGACACGTCAACCCTCGCGCTCAGCATCTGAATCGCTAGCCTGCAGCAGAGGCTTCGGGCTGCGACACAATATGGTATCTGAAACATGAAAAACATTACGAGAGTATATGTTCACACGGTTATCTTAACCATAGACAGCTTTGATAGAAATTAACCGGTGCAGCGGTGTAGTAACCTACACCAATCAATCTGCCTAGCCATTTTCCAACTACATTGGGGTCGGCATCCAGTCCTACCGGATTCAGCTGAGTACCAGTGTTTTACATGGAGCGACTGCCTATCTGACCTCCACAACCCAGTAACTGGGTAACACGGTACCCCTTGGCAAGACTGGTGTCAGATCTCAAGCTTCTGGCTACCCGTAACGACTGTCAAAGTTCTTCAAATGACAGCCGGGACCAACGGCTTAACGTGCTTTCCGAGGCACGGAGGAAACCCGGTATGTTGAAATAGTCAACCATCTACGGACCGACCTCGTCAAGCGTTGCTTAACCTTGATTATCGATCAGTGCGGCTGTTATTATTCAGCCATGAGCTCCTAGTAGTAGAAGTAACTTTAACCAGCAATATGTGTTGTTATGGACACTGAATGGGAGTGCAGAGTCCCTGTCCAAAACATGAACCACACATTACAGTGTCCCAAGTGCCCAGGTAGGTATATGAGCTTTAGAGAATCAAATTAATGCCATAGCATTTTAAGTCGCAATTAACGAGGCCTAGGGTAGGGTTTACCACCTTTTAAATAGTTTGGCCCTCCGACCACAAAAGAAAAATACTATGCTTCTTCTCAAATTTAGTTAACTCTCACTACTTAAAACTATCACACTACAAAACTAATCAAAATATTTTTTTGGATTTATCATAATTGCCGGACTGAAGTGTAAGGTAGGGTCGGTAATGTCACTATATCGTTCTACCTTCTAAACAATAATAGTTAGCCAGAGCTAGTCAAAGGTTATTGCCAGTAGAATAACAACTCTTCAACAACACCAAAACTTGACCATCTATAACTAACATGAAATTATAACCGAACACGGGCTGCCCCGACAAACCGCTGACCACCATACCGTACACAAAACCAGAATTTTGAATAATGAACACACTTTTCCATAGTCATAACAAAATGAAAACGACTCACCAGATTGGCATAAAGATCAGAGCGCATGGATCTTTCCACACGTCCACACGTTCCTCCTTGTCCTGTCCAGCTCCTTGGTTGCTACTAGCCTCCTTGCTGCTCCGCTCCAAACTAGTTTTTATTATTCAAGACTGAGGGTAGTCTCAACTGACACCGCGATTTTTTTTTGCAAGAATGTAACCGGCATTTTCATTGGCATTGTTTTTACGTGTGATCTCATTAGCACGACCGAATCCCAATTCTGATGTCGCATCAAGGCTGGCCGATAGATGTAAACCATCGGGAAGTCAGGATGTATTCCCTTAGGTTAAAACATCGTATGTGGGCAGGTCGGTGGGTACAATCGTGCAAATGAAATCACAGAAGTTATTTGATACACTGGGTTTATTCAAATATACACAGTTACAATCTTGCTTACTAATATTACGGATCGACACTGATTCTACGACGTGTTAGCTCTAAGGCTGTCAGTACTCAACTGCCATATTCTATGTTCCCCACCACGGAAGTGGTTAGAAATAGCGCGTCAATACGTAGTTGTTCTTGCTTTGCCTCCAGATGGCGTGCTTGCGATTTGTTTTGACGTCCGTACTATTGACTAAACCCGACATATAAATATAACTATAACTAATTAATTGTATATATAATTAAAAGGAACAACAGTGAGGAGGCGCTGCATACTGGGGTGAGCGCTCCGCCACCCTCGCCTGCCAGCAGCTTCAGCAGCTGCAGCGGCAGTAGCAACAGTGATGAGGAATTTGCTGAGGTGAGCGCTCCACCACCCTCGCCAGCCAGCAGCTGCAGCTGCTGTAAATTTATTTGAAGAAATGTATTAGTTGGGTTATTTTATTATTAAGCATGTTAGTAATAGATATTGTTATGTAATATAAATAGATATAAGTTATAAAAAATATATTTAACTGGTAAATACAATTTTTTACATAATAATATTCTTTTATTTGTCTATCAAGTGCAGACCTGGGAATCGAACCCGTGATCAACCGTCGCACTTGCGACTACTAGACTAACGTGGTAGTCAAATCATCTTACAGGGCCTAGCACGAGTGTTTTGACGTATAGTATCGTTACAGTATCGTTAACGTAAATGATTTTTTTTAGAATAAATAGTCATTGCTCTGAGATTTTAAATATAAAAAACGATAACCCCATAGTATTTTATTCCCGTTCTATACGTCATCTGTCATTCTGTTAGTCTGTCAGTCAAGCTGCTAGTGTGTCGATCTTTATTGCTCCATTAAAATCATAATAAAAAGTAAGTAGGTATTACCTGAGGCAGTCTCCGAGGATGGCAGCCGACGGACGAGTGCGAACTTACGGCAGTGCGCAATATAAGCACTCATCCGGCGGATAATGGTCATACGCACATACCGCACAATTTTGGTACCAGATATAATTGTTGAAGTATAATGCTTCTACATTTAAGGTGTCCGTTAAGTTCACAATGAAATGCTCCGGTTGATCTAGCACAAATTCGAATATCAGTCCGCATTCTAAACACCAACTTCGCCGTGTATAATGTGTGGCTTGCCATGGCCACACGTAATTCTCCCATAATAAATGGGCAAAATCAGTAATCGTGATTGACCTATCGACGTCCATTACGGGCGGCATTTTAAACAATTCCACGAGACAATTCCACAGGGTAAAATAGAAAGTTATACTGAGCTCCTCAAGCTCAGAACCTAATTATATACACCTAACGGAGTCCTTAGTTAGCAAGTAGTTTAAAAAATCGGCTAAGTGCGAGTCGGATTTGCACACGAAGGGTTCCATTACCATCGAAAACCAACCAAACCAATCCATTACTATCTTTTTTTTATATTCTTATAGCGGCAATAGAAATAAATACACAATCACTGCTAACTGTCTACATATTATGGTTCATGAGATACAACCCGCTGATAAACAGACGGTCAGACAGAGGAGGCTTAGTAACAGGGTCCGGGTCCCGTTCGTACGGAACTCTAATAAGTGTGAGCCTACTCATGAACCAACTGAAAGATACGCTGACTGACGAAATTATCTTGATATTTGAAACACTTTAAAATAATCTAACTATGCTTTGTGCCCAATATAAACAAAACTTAAAAAATATTGTTGATTCATATAAACAATAATTTTGATCAGTTACACAACGAATGAATCGTCTTTGTTCTTATATAACACGTGCAGCCCGGCGAGCATGGCCTACTGTGACATCGCTTAAGTCACACTTTTAATCACAGTTTGGGCGATAAACTCATTTTGTCTTAAATGCTAGCACGGCGGCGTGAGATATTTTCTTGACTTGTGGCATAACTTCTTGACGTTTATTTTTTTCTTTTTCGGAAATTTTCCAATTTTATTGTAGTTTCGGTTTAACCTTGGCCATAAAAACCATTTATGTTCTGAGAAGCATAGCCCTACGACGCACTGTTGCCGAATTATGGGCCTCCGTATCTTATTTTATTTTGCATATTTCCAAAATGATATCTCGAAAACGGTATGTCCTAGGCCAAAAATAACCAAAATTTAGCCCCCCCCTTTGCTACCCCCATGTTAGCAGCATCCCAACATGAATTACAAGTTTTTTTTTTTTTTACATGTTAGCAGCATCCCAACATGAATTACAAGTTTTTTTTTT
Organism: Orthosia gothica; assembly: GCA_949775005.1. Lineage (NCBI taxonomy): Eukaryota > Metazoa > Arthropoda > Insecta > Lepidoptera > Noctuidae > Orthosia > Orthosia gothica. The sequence goes on from OX459035.1 coordinate 43,208,625, forward strand.
TTTTACATTGCTTGGTTTTCGACTCGGTCATGACAAGTTATGATAAAATATGTCATGTCTTACAATTTGTCTTAAATGCTAGCACGGGACAACCATGTGACAAAATTTACAAGCGCGACTTACTTTTCTTGTTGTTGACTACATAGTGCGACATAATTTGAATAGACGACCAAATAAAATAATACGTAAAAAAGTATGCCGTTCATACAGCTAAACAACTTTTTAATTTTGTTGGGAATAAATTAATATTTGACCCACGACCATAGACTTATGCACACTTTATTTTTCTTTGTTTGTTTGATAACATATTAAGTGTTTGTTAGAAAGATATATTTATTGTGAAAATTTTAATAATTACTAAAAAATATAATAGCTTGGACCAATACCGGTGGGCCCCTATTTTTTATATTAATAATGTTTTTTGGGGATTTTATTTAAGAAACATTTAAAAATGTAGAAAGCAAGAAGAATATGGTATAAAAGAAAAAAATTATAAAAAAAATAATCATAATTAAAATAAGAACAACAATAAAAATAAATACAATTATGAAAAAGTAATAATATAAAATTAATTAATAATCCTGTAACATTTCAATTAATTAATAAGCATTGATCACCAATTCACCATACACACAAAATGAATTTATTGCCATTTGGTGCCGTAAGTAGAAGGCAAATATATTTTTTTCAACTATAAAATTTTATCACCACCTCCGAACGAAAGTGATACATTTTTCTAAATCATCTGTCAAAATGTAACATTTGTGACAAAATGGGTGCGCCCGTATTAGCAATTAAGACCCGAAGAGTCCCAAACAAACGTCAGGAAATTTTCTCACGCCGCCGGTGCTATTATTTAGGACAAAATGGCGTTATCGCCCAAACTGCGATGAAATGTGTGACTCAAGCCATGACACAGTAGGCCGTGCTCGCCGGGCACCAACAAGAAAGGCATGTTGCGCCTTTAAAATATGTCACATGTTTGACCCGTGCTAGCATTTAAGACAAATTGTAAGACATGACATAATTTATCATGTCTTGTCACAAATGTCTTGGGTACGCCCATGCTCGCTGGGCAGCTCGAAGCTCTAAACAAAAGGGCCATTGTGCTTAAACTACACTTCGAGCTGAGTGGCTGTTACTATACCATTTAAAGTAAATATTCAAGCCAAGCGTATTTGTAGAATTGAAATACATAGTAGTAGTCGATATTACTTAATAATTTTGAAAAAAACAACATTGAAATACGAAAATCCTTTATTTTTATATTTACATAATAACATAATTATAATAACAAACTATCCACTAATTTTATATCACAATAAACTAACAAAACTAATATAACTAATAACACTGATTATTTTAAGCTGTCAACAATACCAACATTGTTAATCGAAAATGAAAATGAAATGAAGTGAAAAACCTAAACCTAATACTTCGTTAGAGCCCCACCAGCGTTTATGACTGCGTCACACCGAGCTCGCATCGATCTTACCAGGACCTGGCAAAGGTCCGAGCCGCGAAATGATTCCCAAACCTGGTCTACATGTGCGACTAATGCTGCTTTGGTCCTTTCGCGTCTATTATCCCATCTCTGGACTATTAAACCCCATAGATTTTCAATGGGGTTTAGGTCCGGAGAACGAGAAGGCCACCGTACTGATCGTATACTTGGCTGCTGCTGGATCCAAGTTTGCACCAAGCGGCAAGTGTGTATAGGACAATTGTCCTGAATAAAAACAATTTCAGGCATTTCGTCCTCTGGATACACCACTCGCACTGTTGGCAAAAAGGTATCTTGCAGCAGGCTCAAATAACTTGCACTGTTTGCCCTCTCATCGATGTAGACTAGTTCCCCAGGACCTGCCGCACTCATCCAGGCCCACATGTTGACCACAACTCTTCCTGACTCGTATTATTCACACGCCATAAATGCCGGCGACCTATCTGGCTCGACTTAAAACTTTTTTCGTCGGAAAAATTGCGTGTGAAAAATCGAAGTCTCGATAATCTCGTGCGAATCGGACTCTTGCCTCCTTATGGGCATCACTAAGTACTATTTTTCTAGCAGGTTTTCTGTTGTGAATACCCTCTCGGTGTAACGCATTCCGGACTGTCTGTAGGGTGCAGTTAAATTCGCCTGCGAACTGTCTGGTGGGCACAAATGGGTGCTCAGTATAAACTGCAACCATTACCTGAAGTCGCTCGGGCGTAATTATACGCGGTTTTACTGGTGGAGGCTGGCTGCGCACATGTCCTTCATTGTCATACCGCCGGAGCCATAGGCGGACAGTATTTCGCTGTAAAAAATAAATTAAATTTACTTTGCATAAAAAAAAAAAACTTATGACCGGCCATTAACTTTTACAATGCGAGCGCGAGCGGCGAGTGTCTAAGGGTAGGTTCAGATGACAAGCGCTCAGCGCGCGTTGAACGCGCGTTGAATATTTGTATAGTGTTCACATGGTGCGCGCTTGTCAGGCGTTAAACGCGCGTTGTTGCGGCCAGTTTGAGTTCTACATTTGTCGAAGATGGACGTAGAAACAGTTTTATCGGTGATTAAATACAGACGGCAGAAACGACACAACAGAAGACGGAGATATTGGGTTCACCCAATTTTGTCAACCAGGCTGACTGAAAGTCAGTACATTATTTTATATCCTAAGTTAAGGCAATTTGAGCCCAAATTCTTTAACTACTTCAGAATGTCCATCAAGTCATTTGATGACTTACTGACTCTCATAAACGATGAACTCGTAGCAGATAAAAACGCTGTGCGATATAGCATTTCACCGGAAGAAAAACTCATAATTACATTGAGGTAAGTTTTTTAATAATCAACATAATCTATAAATCAAATAAATCAAATCAACTTGTTTAGGAACAATTTTTTTAAAGAAAAAATAACATTTTGTTACTCGCAGAATAACTGTAACTCTGATTCATTGCTGACATTAGTTGGTGCTGGCGATGGAGTAGGTGTTACTGGCGATGGAGACCCCATTGCTGTAGTATAACCATAATGTGCAAAATTATTTGACACACTAGACTGCTGTGATCTATAATCATGATAACGAAAGCCTTCAACAGAAGCTGATGACTGATGACGCTGCTCTTGTGATGAATAATTTCTTCGTTGTGATACCGGGTAATTTTGATTTTCATATGTCTGTTGTTGTGGTCCTTGAAATTCATTTTGGTTTTGCAAAATTAAATTATAAATGGCAATTTTAGTTTAAAGTCGCCTATATTCCGGAATTTTTTTAATCTCTTTAACGAGTGACAAACAAAACAGCTTGTCTTCATCGTCATCTTCTTTTGGATGAGACACATTTTTCTGTGCTAAACTCTGCTCTAATATGTTTGCAAATCTTTCATCAGCAGGATTTAATTTTTGTTTTTTTCTTGAAGTAGATTTAGGACTCTTAAAGCCAGAACTTATTTCTACTTCAGCAACCTCTGACGAAGTTGATGCATTATCTGCATCGAAACTACTTTCTGTATCTTTGTTGGCAATTGATGCCTGTAGAAATCGTAGTCTATTATAATGAATATATGTCGAAGTTTTGGAAGCTCCTGATCCACATTTGACAGTCTTTATTTTCTTCACCTCTCTCATATAATTATCCCGTAAACTCTTCCACTTTTTTTGCAGGGATGACGCTGAAAAAAAAAAACAGTATTTAGTAATAGTTTATGTTTGTTTCCAGATATTTGGCCATTGGATGTTCATTTGGGACATTAAGCTACGACTATAGAATTGGCAAATCTACTGTGGCTACTATAATACCACATGTATGTGAAACTATTTGGAAAAAATTAAGGCCCGTTGTTATGAGTGAACCAACGAAAGAAAAGTGGTGTGAAATATCCACGATATTTGAAAAGAACTCAAAGTTTCCCAATTGTTTGGGAGCCTTGGACGGGAAACATATACGGTTAATCCAGCCTGAACACACGGGTTCTATGTATTATAACTATAAAAATTATTTTTCGCTAGTTTTATTGGCGCTAGCGGATGCAAACTATTGTTTTGTGTGGGTTGACATAGGTGCCTACGGTAAAAACAGTGACTCAGGTATATTCAAGAATTCTTCATTGTACAAAAAGCTGACAGAAAGGTCATTAGATCTACCTGAGCCAAAGGCATTGTTAATACAAAATAGACCGACAACGTTGCCATATGTAATAGTGGCTGATGAAGCTTTTGGCATGATGGAGAATTTAATGCGTCCATATGGGGGAAGGTCACTAACTTATGCTAAAAAAATATTAAATTACCGTTTGACATTAGCACGCCGGTATGTTGAATGTACTTTTGGCATAATGTGCAATAAATGGCGCATTTTACACAGGCCGTTAGATGTTAACATCGGTTTTGCAGAAAAGATCGTAAAAGCGATATGTACACTAAATAATTATGTCAGAATCAGGGATGGCTACAATTTTGAAGACACACTTTATACGCCACCCCTGGAAAATCTAGCCTCACATTATACCGGACGTGCTGTGCGACAGGCGGATAATGTTCGAGTACATTTAACAAACTATTTCATTAATGAAGGAAAAGTAGATTGGCAGGATCGTTATATTTAACTTGTAACACAAACCGATTGTAAATGTAAATAAATATATATACTCACATAATATTTTCTTCTTTTCTTCATTGTCATGTCCTTCACAAAATATAAGGACGAGTTCTTCCCAAGCCCGTCTTCTCAAATTCTTATCTGAATAATCGCTACTTGTCATGTCCCATATCGCAGGACGTTTCTCTATTTCATTAATTAATAATTCCGTATTAAAAGCTTCGGTTTCCATTTCGGACGATTTTCGGACGAACTTGACGAACCCTAAAATACGTCTATCCGCGTCGAAAGCGCGCGCTCAACTGAACGGAAACATAGAAAACCAATGATCTCCAAGCGGCGTTGACGCGCGCTGACAACAGTCGAGCGCTAGCGCAGCGTTGAACGCGCGCGTTACTAAAACGCGCGTTAGCATGTGTACGGCCTGAATAAAATGTATGTAGTTGTAAACGCGCGTTATCAAAACGCGCGTTGAGCGCTTGTCATCTGAACCTACCCTAAAACGTGTTGACCAAAAGGCAGTCATAAATAATTGTAGTTTTTTAGTTTCCACCCGGTAGAATAGGGCGAGAATTTATGAATTACTTTTCAAATTTGGGGCCAAGAACTAGGAATTTTATGAATTTAAAATGTATTATATTTTCGTATTCTTTTGTAGTTATGTGCTATGCTCATGTGTATACTCATTAAAAATCACATGAGAATTAAATAAACCACGATTTTTTTTTTTATTGAGAACAATTTCAATGCAAAGGCTTAGCACGCTCAAAAAAATTGTTTACAATAAAAATAAATAAACTGTAACGCATTGTGCGTTACAGTTAGGCTTAGCACGCTCTTCGATTTTTTGCCGCACATTCTGCGACCTTTGGAATTATATGAAGCTGCACGCATTGCGGTACAAAAATCGCGCGGAAATAATAATACAAAAATTCACGCGAATTCTAAATATAATGCGCGAATAAAATTCGCAATGCGTGTTAAGCCTTACACAAATGAGATTTCAAAAACCAACTCTATAAAAATGTTTTTTTACTAGAATTACTGCGGAACAGGCACCCAAACAAACAAAAAAAAATACTAACTGTCGTATGCAGTTCCTCGGCAATTTGACTGATGTTCAGGCCTTCACCCCGCAGTAACAAGATTTCATGCCGCTGTTGTGTGGTCAGACGGTACGAAAACATAATTATCTAATGCTACGTAAATATGTTGTTGCCGAATGCTTTGCAAGTTGCAACTGAACCCGAGGGCGAGAATTAGTTGAAACAAAATGTTAAGCATTAAAACTTTCTCTTCTTTGGTCCTGTTTTTGTTCTATTACTATTGGTCAGCCAAAAAACTATTTTTTTTCTCGGATCCTTTTTTGTTTAACAATGCTATGCATATTGGCATATGGCTATTGGTCGACGCAAAAAGGGCGGACGCAGATGTTTTCGTCTTGTGCACGGGATTTTGTTTTCAAAATGATCAGATGTATAGTTGGCTGATATGATATGTTCCGTACTGTTCTCTCAAACGCCTTGATGACTGACCGCTGCTCATTCATAATATATTTAGTCCGTTGGTCCACGACTAACTCGTTCTCATCGTTCTCCTGTTGTTCTGGAACATTCTCTTGGGCACATGACCTTTCTTCTTGTTTTTGTAACTGACTAAACGAAGCAAATTGTTCGTCTTCGATTTTCGCCAATAAGTTTTGTTTCGACTTCATTATAAAACACTTCGTTTCTTCGTATATTTGTTCCAGACGTTCGTAAATGCGATTCTCGTAATAAGGTCCAGACGTTCGTAAATGCGATTCTCGTAATAAGGTCCAGACGTTCGTAAATGCGATTCTCGTAATAAGGTCCAGACGTTCGTAAATGCGATTCTCGTAATAAGGTCCAGACGTTCGTAAATGCGATTCTCGTAATAAGGTCCAGACTTCTTACCTTCAAACAAGGCTAATTGTATGTCGTTCTTCTTAAACTCACTCCAATACTCCTCCAGCGTTTGAAGTCTGTTATCATGATATTCAAGAGTGGTTTTACGTGTAGAACTATCTTTCTTAAAGTTTTCATTAATTCTTTTGATAGCATCAAGATTTGTTGATTGCGGGTTGAGTAAAACATCGTAAGGGCGCGTTCCCACTTTGTCGTAACGACTAATTTATCATTCGACGACTGTCGTCTCTACCTGTTCCCATTATAACGATTGTTTGTCGTCAACATTATTTATCGTTTAGCGACTGTCGTATCTAGCTGTTCCCATTGGATCGCGACGACATTTTATCGTTTCCCGGCAGTCGCTTTGTCGTTTACACATCATCAGCAAGCTACAAATCTAGTCGCCTCTGCGTTCGCTTGGTGATCACTAGTGCGTTTACTCTCCTGAGTTCAATGGACGAAGATGAAATTTTAATAATGTATTACTTTTTAAAAAGAAGGAAAATGAAGCAAGCAATGAAAAGAAAGTACTGGGTACATCCAATGTTAATGAAAAGAATTCCATTAGGATTATGTCAGAGTTATATAGAAGAATTAAAAAGTGATGATGGAAAGTTTTATGAGTATTTAAGAATGACTGTCTCCACCTTTGATAGCCTACTGGCACGACTTGCAGACAATCTTAGAAGAGAAAACACACATTTCAGAAATTGTATAAGTGCCGAAGAAAGACTAGTGATAACTTTAAGGTAAGTAAATAAAATGAAAATTCTTTAGTATTGTATACATTTATTTATTTAGAGATTTATTTTAGAGTTACACGTTTTATAAGTAAAGACATCTTTAAATTATATATTGTCAAAATTAAAAGAATTTTGTGTGCTATCAGACAAATTAGTATAGACTGAATTTGGTGATGCAGCCGGTTCCATAACTTGATTGCTAGTCGAAGTTGATGCACCTGGATCTTGTGTAAAATATCCTGTCGGTTGTGATAAATGGTTTTGATAGTCACCATAGTTTGCATAAGTATCATATAATTTATTACGAAGGCGTTTCTTTTTAATTTTTTGGATCAGTTGCATAATACCCGTTTGGAATTCAAAATTCATCATTGTCGAATGATGCCAAAGATGGTAAAATTCCTTTAATAAAGGACACATGTGGGTGTTCTTGATTATTTAATTTATAATTTAGAAATTGTGACATTTTATCATCTAATGTGTCAGTCTTAGTTTTCTTTTGAGTAGAAGGTGCTGCATCACTTAATGTATCAGAGATAGAATTATTAGGCTCATTAGATGAATCAGAGGTCATACGGGGCTCAGTAACTTTTAATAAAAAAGACAGCTGATTCTTATAAACATACGGCCTAGTTGTTTTTGCGCCTGCACCAGATCGCTTTTTTTCTTTTTCATTTTTCAGGGATCTCATAAATGCATCTCGAATATGTGTCCACTTTGTAGATATCTGTGTAGCTGTAAAAGTAAAATAGACTTAAAATTAAAATTTGTTTGTGTATAGATTTAACATTATATGTATTAACATATAATCAGTCTAATACGTAGTCAAATTATTGTTCACGCAAACATCTGCACGTTTTTCAGAGTTTAAAAACTATACTAAGATCGAGTTTTTCCACTAGTATCCCCGGATGTTTCCGTGAACAAGTAAGGGACTACGTATTAGACTGATTATATGTTTATACATAATTATAATGTTAGGGCATTGGTCCTCGAATATAAGCGTATTATAATAGCTGTTGTATTTATTTACAGATATTTGGCGTCGGGATGTTCGTTTAAACAACTGCATTATAATTTTAGAGTGGGAATGTCAACCATCAGCAAAATAATCAAAGAAACGTGTTCTGTTATTTGGAGCGTATTAAGTGCAGAATATTTAAAGTTGCCCAATACCGAAGAAGAATGGAAAGCGATCGCTGAAGCTTTTAAAACGAAAGCAAATTTTCCTTATTGCCTCGGTGCGCTGGACGGCAAGCACATAAGGATTACAAAGCCAATAAATAGTGGTTCTATGTTTTTTAACTATAAGGATTATTTTTCTTTTATTTTATTTGCAATTGTTGATTCAGAATACCGTTTCATTTACGTTAGTATTGGTTCATACGGAAAAGAGTGTGATTCATCTATCCTAAAACAATCCATTTTTTGGAAGAAACTAAATGATGGTGCTTTAAATATACCAAGACCCACGCCATTACACGAAAATATGCAAGAAGAAATACCATATGTATTTGTTGGAGACGAAGCCTTTACATTGTCACAAAATTTATTGCGACCTTATGGCGGTACTCATTTAGACAATAAGAAAAAGATATTTAATTACCGTCTAAGCCGCGCGAGAAGATACGTTGAATGCACTTTTGGTAGCTTATCCAATAAATGGAGGATCTTGCATAGACCATTGGATGTATGTGCAGAAACAGCTATTGAAGTTGTAAAGGCTTGTACGGTATTACATAATTTTTTAATAAAAAAAGACGCTATATACTTCGAGAATACCCCAACCGTTATGCCCCTGGTAAACATGCCTGCAACACAGCTGCGTTCAAACGAAGGTGGTGGAAACGCAGTGCGCTTACAATTTTCCGACTATTTTGTATCTGAAATAGGCTCCGTACCTTGGCAAAACATTACAGCACACGTATCATAATAAATAAAAAGTTTCAGAAACTTACCGAAATCTTTTCTTTCCTTTTCCTCCAACTTGTCAAAATTAGGTTCAAAAACGCAACAAATTTCTCTCCACGCGGCTAATTTCAATCCTTTGTCTTTATAAATGTCTAAAGTTTTGTCCCAAATGACAGCCCTTTGTTCCACAAGTGGAATTAAAACTTCCGGTGTTATATTATTAGCCATTGTTATACGTCCACCATGCACAGGAGTCTGACAAGTTCTAACACGCACAAAGCAAACCGAGTACAGACGCGAGGGGCGCGCGGGTGCGAGAGGGAAGGGAAAACACGTGTTCGTCTACATACCGTCCACGATTTTTTATCGTTTTACGACTGTCGTGCTTGCCGTTCCCACTGTTACGACAAAATGTCGTCACTGTAAAAATGTGTCGTAGACGACAGTAAATTGTGTCGTTCTAAATGTGAACACCTCCATTTAAACATATAAGCCACGACACTTAAAACTACACGATTATCTGTCGTCACGACACGGTGGGAACGCGCCCTAACAGAATCGAAGAGGTCATCAAAAAAAATAAGTACTTCAGCTGTAGCTTTAGCTTCTTCAGGCAGAATTCCTTTTTCTGAAAATTAAAACTGTCATTTAGTACAACAATCATAGTCTTAACTTAAATTTAATTTAATCCAGTTATTAAATACTAACAAAGAAAATATATTAAAAAAAAGTGGGGCAGCATTTACAAAACTAATTCATATATCATTAAAATCATCAATACAACCCTAGTTCATAATATAATCTTATGGAATAAGTAATAACCATTAAATAATAATACCAATTAATTATATCGCAGTACAATAAAATAATAAAGTTTTATGTATCATAATCGTATTGGGCGCAGATCCAAACTATTAATTAGCTATAATATTATGATTTAAAGCTCACCTGACAGATACCCCATAGCTACAGCAACAGATTTGCTAAACACCTGGGTTGCGCATTTAACCTTCATTTTCTTAATTTTGTCAGGTAAAACATGCTGATCTGTTAGCTTAGGCAACATTCTTTAGCCCATAAATGATGGATTTTCTTGGTGTAATTTAATTAAATGATCCCATTTTGCAGTTTTTTGCTCACCATTCTTTACATATGTTAGGTCCTTATTTAACAAATTATTCCTTATACCTTTTATGAGGTGTGGTGCATCAAATAGTGGCAAAATTTATTTACCATCTATCTAAAAAGTATTTTTTGTCCATTCTCTATTCATTCGTAGATATTTTTCTTTTGTCTCTCTTATTAAATAATTTATTGCACTTTTGTTCGAAGCTCCTTGGTCACAAACTGTTGCCAAAACATTGAGTCCTGTTGCTGTTAATTTACGGATGACTTCCTTAAGTTGGCAGACCAATTCCGTTTTTTCAGTGCTCCCTGCACAAAAACTGTATGCTACTTACTGCCTGTTTATAGTTTTTAGAAATTCCTCGAATCATAAATACTAATGCATGGTCAGCTATTTTGCATTTCATATTTTTGCCATTGTTGACAGATCCAACTATTTCGTCCTTTTTTCTATTGAAATCGAAGTGAGGTGCAATAGCAATTTCGTCAAACATTAAAAGACATAGTTTGTCTGAATTTTTCATTTTTTTCACTCTCAGTTTTAAATTTTCAAAAATACACTCATTGATACCTGCTTTGAGTGCAGCTGTTGAGAGCAATCTGCTTAATGTTAAAGGCGATGGGAGTACAAATATATTCCTTAACCAACGATATGCTTTAGGTCCTTGTTTGTATAGAGCTAATGCCATAATTTTTTCCTTTTTTGTAAATCTGCGGCCCATCTTTTTCTTTTTAATTTCTCTAAATTGTAGCATTGTAAAAATAAAAGCAAATGCTGAAAACTTTTTCAATGCTGCTTGAAAACTTGAGTTTTGTGACAAGTTTAGGGCCTTTTTGAGTCTGCTACTGTATGTTTCATTTGCTTTCTGCAATCTCTTTATTTGTCTTGTTAAAAGGCTGGTCTTAGAAGAGTGAAGTAATGTCTGTTTCTGCTTTTGGCCTGGAATATAAATATTATAAGTTTAACATTTGGCTATTAGACAACAATAATAAAACTAAATATACAAAACAAAAACTTTACATTTATACAGAGTGATTGGGAACAATGTAGTTCTTGAAAGGGATTATACTAGGGGTAATTTGCATCATATTAACAGAAAAAGAGGTGTACTGCATTTATACACCCACTACCCAAAAATTAAGGGTTACTAAATTTTATATTTTATACATACATAAACTCACGCCTTTTTCCCATGGGGGTAGGCAGAAACTACAGAATGCCACCTGCTACAATCTTTACATACTTCTTTTGCTTCACACACATATTTTATAATAGTAAATAAAAGCTGTGACAACATTACATACCTGCAGGAATTAGTGGCTCTACTGTTACTGTTTCATGAACATTGTCACTTTTAGCGGATGTTGAAGCCTGGACTTCAGGATAGTTGCAGCTTTGATTTGTTATATCTCTCATTGCCTTTCTTTTCAGGGATCCTGGAATAGCAAAATGCGCTTACATTTATACTAAACAAAAAAACCGGCCAAGTGCGAGTCGGACTCGCGCACGAAGGGTTCCGTACCATTATCACAAAAAACGGCAAAATATCACGTTTGTTGTATGGGAGCCCCACTTATATATTTATATTATTCTGTTTTTAGTTCTCTATCTGTTTTCAACTGTCTAGCTATCATGGTTCATGAGATACAGCCTGGTGACAGACAGACAGACAGACGGACCGCGGAGTCTTAGTAATAGGGTCCCGTTTTTACCCTTTGGGTACGGAACCCTAAAAATGAACCAAATTCCCACAATACACTAAACCAAAGGTAATGCTAGTATCGGTACCGGCACGATTTTAGAGCGCTCGGCGAAAGTGGTGGGGTGATTTAATTTTTTAATTTTAAATGTGCCGTACATACTGATCGCAATATTTCTCAAACTAGCCGAGTATAAAAAAACTTTTTAATATTAAACGTTACTTGCAATCCATCTATTTCGCTCAGCTGTTCATGACATAATGGTTCATACCAAATTATTATACATACCTGTATATCTTATAAAAACACTAACATATATCTATTTACCTGTAATGAACACAAACACATATCTATTTACCTGTATTGTAACCTCAAAATCAAAACTGATTCACATCCGTGCACTTCAACGTAAGGTTCAGTTGAAAACCAGCGTCAGGCAACTCCCAGTTGTCTGGCATTTTGCTGAACTGGACCTTTTTGGCGCATCCGCGGGGCACACTATGTATGTAATTGTTTTTATTAAATTCTTTTTCCTTATATTTGTACATTGTGTGTATCTGTGTGTGCCAAATAAACAAGTTTTCTTTCTTTCTTTCTTTGTATGTAAATTCACGCATAAAAGTAATCTTTAATAATGGATATAAATATGTCACTAATTAAAAGTAATCTTTAATAATGCATATAAATATGTCACTAATTAAATATAGAAAGAAAGAAAAACATATTTTTCTTTAGTTTTTTAGTCTTCACTGTTGCGGCGCCTCACTCCCTCCACCAAACAGACCCAAAAATCGGCACCTGCGCATTCAAAGTCAGGGCTCCATAGGCCTCTGTTCTCAAATCTCAAAATAAAGTTTATTTTGAAGGTTGCATTGGACCAATGTGAACTCTCTTTGAACCCCAAAGGGTACTTTGTATAATAATGGTACAAATAGATATAATATTGCACATACCTGCAGAAGTAATTGGCTGCTGTATTTCGGCTTCATCAGTTAGAATAACATTGACATTTTGATCACAACTGATGTCTTTGATACCAGATGTACATGTAGAAGTTGAAGGCACATTGGGATTATTGTGGCTGTGATCAGTGATTGCTCTTACTGTTTGTCTATTAACAGAGAGTCCTGCCCCAGAAAAAAAATACATTAGTTAATTAACATGAATTCAAGTTAAAATTAACATATTTATTATGAAGGTATCACTATATATATATAAATACACTATATATATATAAATACACTATATATATATGGTATACAATAAAAAAAACTAGTAATATTGCAAGTTTATGATATACTAGCTTCTGCCGGCGGCTTCACCCACGTGAATGTTGAAAATGATCCCAAGGGAACATATTCCCAGGATAAAAAGTATCCTATGTGCTATTCCAGGCTACAATCAATCTCTGTGCCAAATTTCATCCAGATCCGTCCAGCCGTTTGAGCATGAAGAAGTAAAAAACATACACACTCACAGACTTTCGCCTTTATAATATTAATGTGATTATCAATTTTTTTTTAGTGTGGGACTGCTAGCAAAAGCATTATTGCAATTTTTTTAGTCTGTAGATTAAAATATAATCAAAACTAACTAGTAACTAACCTGGCACATAAAGGGTTGGAACAGCATTGGCACTAAGCCGCTTACTGTGAGTGCGATAAATTTCTTCAAAGTGGCAGTCACACACTTTACGATATTTCAATATCTTTTGGTTGTCTAGTTGCAAAATGTCTCCTCCTATGGTATACAACCAAGTTCTGAATCGATCTGCATCATTATCAGGGTCAGGGAACATATGAAGAGACACATTATCAGAACCTGAAAGGAAGATCATAATATTTATTTGTAGTATCTTTGTATTATCTGTTAGGTAAGTATTTCTAATAAAATAATATAATTATCACAACATTTAGTACAAAAAACAGTACAGATGCGATTAAACGAGGAGGAATAAATTGATGGTTACACTTGCATAAAATTGATTTTACATTTCTTTAGATAAATATTATAGAACCAAATACAAGAAGGTAACTTACGTGACTTTCCACAGCCAGGCACACAACAGATTTTGTGAGCCATCTTATAAAAAATCCGTATCGTAAGGTAAAAATCAAGAGTCCAATAAACAATGCCAAAATCAAACAGAAATAACCGAATCGTAGAAGTCCAATAAACAATGCCACAGTCTTACAGAAACACTTGAGTCGTCGGAGGACGGAGTCCAAAAATAAAGCCAAAAGTCCAAAACGTTTTTTTATCAGAATACAGCAAGGGAAAGTATCAAAACACAAGAACACAACAAGAGTATTTGAGTTTTGAAAACTACTGGCGGGCCGGGTGCGTGGGCGCCATAGTTAATACGTTTCATTCCACTTATCATTAGTTTATTTTTTATTTAGGTGGAACTCTATATATTTTTTCCTAAAATAATATACAACTCAAAGAAGTAGAAGAAGAATTATTACTTAGTAAAGGATTAAAACAAAAAGTTCTCTGTGTAATTATTCAGATATTCTTCAAAGAATAAATTAATCATGCTGCTTGAAATGAATCGCATTCAAAATTGGCAATACAATGTTGCCCTTACTAAATATTAAATTAGTGATACCATGTTTTGGAAATTAATTTAGAATAGTGCCATCTATTGTTCATTTATCGAGTAATATCGGTTTGTGGTCACGTGATACTGTGTAAACGTTTTCTTCCGACTGAAACCCCTGTGTTCCTCGGCTCGAGTTATGTGGCGCGCTTGTCGGAGCGAAATAACTAAATAATAGTAGTTTTGCAATGGTCATATAATACGGGTTATTAAAACACGAGCGTGGGTTTTTTTATACCTAATTATATGCCGTTGCATACACTATTTTATCTTCACTCATACAGTTGAAATAAAATAAAAGTGGAAAAGGAAAAAATATGCAGTATGGCGGGCACTTTAGATTCTCATAGCACCATGACTGTCAATGTCAATGAGCCCAGCGCCAATAAATTAAAAAGTAAAAGTGTGCATACAAATTAAAAAAGTTATTTTATGATGCAGTTGGGATAAAATTTCCATTATGGGCCGTTGATTTTTGCCGCGGGGATGGTAGCGGGTGGAGGAGGGGAGGTTTGGCTACCCCCCTGTACCATCCCCACCACTCGGAGCCCTATGGTTATGGAGATATCCATGGTTAAAGTTCTCAGGTTAGTGTGAAAATTTCCGAAAATGTTCATCGTTTAAGGGGCAGGGAGGGAGGGAAGGAAAGGGTGTAGGGAGACTACCCACTGTACCACCCCCACTCCACGGAAACCCATGGTTATGGAGATATTAGATATATTTTATACTTAAATATAATTAGTGAGATAAAAAAAATAAAAAAAATTGTGAATTAGTCCAAGAGCGAGCAAAGCGAGCTCAGGAGCTTAGGGCACCCCGACACGGAAAGGTTAGGTTCGAAGGAGATGACGGGAGCTGAAGTGAGCGAGCAAAGCGAGCGAACTAAGCTCCCGTCATCTCCTTCATGTTAGGTTACTTTAGACCCTGCAGACAGAAATAGGAGCCACGCGCAGCGGGGCTCCGTCGACTTTGTTTCGTTTTCCCCCCTCCCTTAAAACAATGGACATTTACGAAATAAATTATTCTATCCTGAAAACTTTGACCATGGATATCTCCATAACCATGGGGCTCCGAGTGGTGGGGATGGCACAGGGGGGTAACCAAAGCTCCCCCCCCTCTCTCCCCCACCCTCCCCGCGCCAAAAATCGACGGCCCATAATGGAAATTTTAACCAACAAGACGACCCACTGACCTAAACGTTACTTGAAATCTTTAAAAAAACTTTTTTGTTAGCATCAACCAAAAGAAAAACTGACGAAAAGGTGGAGAACCTAGGCTGCAAGCGCGAAGGACAGGTTCGAAATATTATAGAATGACTGCTAGAGCTTTTGAAATATAAGATTTACTCACGGCTTTTAGCACATCCTGGAACACAGCAAATTTTATCTGAAGCCATGACGACACAAGTAGGTACAATGTCCGGAGGAAAGATAAGCCGAGTCCTTTTAACATGCGTGGGTCACAGTTTTAAGCAAATATAATCGGAGTCCAAGAATAGCCAAGTCGTGATTAAATAGGGAAAAAATATCGAAAAACCAAAACAATTCAAACACCGACCGGTACGCCCGCAAAACGTCAATGTCAATTTCAAAAACAGATAATATGGCGGATGGCTTCGTTTAGAAATTAAAAATCACCAATTGCCATCCAGCTTCCTATTTAAACGGATAAGACCTAGATAAGACAAGACTTACAACAGATTAATCTTATAATATTTTAAAAATAAATTGTTCCAATTTCTTATAGAAAATTGTTTTTACTCCGTAGATGATTTTTTATCGACGAGAACTTTTCAAATGTTTAATTCCGCTTGACGATAATTTGTTTTTGTTGATTGTTTTGTGTCTGTCATGTATAATCTTAATAATGTAATTTGTATTTAATCTGACATGGAATTAGAATTTTACAATCATATTTATCGTAATAATATCATTTGTATTTAATCTGACATGGAATTGGAATTTTACAATCATATTTTCATTATGTTTTTTTTTTTAATAATTTGTATGCCTAAGTGGCTGATCATGGCATGAACATTATTAGTATGTAATTATGTAATGAACACCTGCATGTAACCCATGTATCACAAATAAACAATTTGATAAAAAAATAACCCATTTTACGGTAAAAATATTGAAACACAGACTATTATCCAGTTCATTCATTAATATTATCCACTATTTAAATGTATCAAAATCGTGCACTTCCGAACAAAAACCTACTCCAGCGCCATCCCTTGGGAAGTTGTCGAACTAAATATACGGTCCTAGTTTCTATAGAAAATAAAAATCTTCTAAGTGCAGAGGCCCTGCCGCTAATAGCGGGCGACGTTCTGCATACATTTTACGTACGATTCTAAACTGTCGCGACGCGGTCCATTCATCTACTGTAACCCAAACTAGTAAAATATAGTAAATAATTGGAAACACTTCGGAGTCTCTTTTATCTCCACACACTATCCCAAAACCAACCGAGACGAGTTCACATCCCCAACATTGGTCCTTCGGAGCCCTGATATTGGAGAAGAATTGGAAAACCACGTGGAACCTCAAGGCAGCATCCCGTGATTCGAGTCATCACGTCATGTCAACGTGTCAAGAGTCAAGTCCGTCGAGCGTGCCGTCCGTTATCCGTACCTCGTGGTAGCATTGCCGCGTGGTGACACGACAAAAATGGCGTCGCATTAAACGAGAATCAACGATAGCCTGGAGGGCATTATTCCTGTGAGTTCGTTCCAATTATCTTACTAAAGTCAAAGTCATTATGTGGATATCTCATCAATTATCCCCTACTAGGTGTGTAAAATGCACTGGCAAGCATCTTACAGCCAATTGTACCAAATCTCCGCAAGAGAAGCCAAAATGTGTTCACTGTGGTCTTCCTCACCCTGCCAACTATAGAGGGTGTGAAGTAGCTAAACAGATACAAATGATGAAAAATAAAAATATTAAAAAGAAACTTGTGGTACCAACTACCCAGCAATCTCTTCCCGTACAAAATCTTGATAAACAGGCACAGAAGGCAAGTGTCCAGTCAACTGCAAAACCCATACAAGTTACCAACATTGGATCCTATGCGGAAGCTGCAAAACAAAGATCACAGCCCTTGAATCTAGAGGATAAGATTAATCAGATCTTAAAATCTATTACTTTATTTGACAAGAGATTAGAGAAACTAGAATCCAGCACTAAAACAGCTGTTTTAAATAATCCAAAATGATTAATACTCTTAAAATAATGGCATGGAACTCTAATGGGCTCCTCAAACATCAAAATGAGTTGCAGGCGGTCCTAGACACAGAAAATATAGACGTGTGTTTGGTCTCCGAAACGCACTTCACTAAGCAATCTTTTGTCAAATTTAGAGGATACATGGTATATAATTCGCTCCACCCTGACAACTCTGCCAGAGGAGGTAGTGCGGTTATAATCAAAGACAACATTAGTCACTACGTGCAGTGTAAATATGAAGAACAAGACATACAAGCTATGGCAATATCTGTTAAAACCAAATATTGTCACGTGTCTGTTGCAGCCATATACTGCCCTCCACGGCATATGATAAGAAAAGAGCGATATTTACATCTTTTTGAACTATTAGGCCCGAGATTTATCCTAGGCGGCGATTTTAATGCTAAGCACACGCATTGGGGATCAAGACTTACTACAACTAAGGGTAGGCAGCTCTTAAGTGCAGTTAAAGAAATACATTCAGTAGTTATGAGCACGGGTAAACCAACGTACTGGCCCACTGACCAACAGAAAATTCCGGATCTTATAGATTTTTTCATATGCAAAAATATATCCGCCAACTACCTCAGTTTGGAGGAAGGTTTTCATATGAATTCGGACCACTCTTCTATTATACTAATGATGAGTCAAAAAATCCTACTCAAAGAAAGCCACTTAACCCTGGTTAATAAGTTCACAGATTGGAAAGGTTTTGCCCTTGATCTAGATAATATTATCGACCTTAAAACTCCGATAAAAAAGCAAGATCAGCTTGACTCAGAGGTAAACAAATATATTGTTAATATCCAACAATGTGCGTGGAACAACACACCGCAATTAAAACGTAAATATAAAGGATTTATCTATCCTAAGGCAATTGTAGATTTACTATTTGAGAAAAGGAAACAAAGGAAGCTTTGGCAACAAACAAGGTGCCCGAGGGATAAAACATTACTAAATAATCTAACTAAACGGTTAAAGAGGAATATTCTACAGTTTGAGGCTGAATCTCTGAATACCAACCTTCTGCAGCTAACCAATGACAAATCAACTGATTACTCCCTTTGGAAAGCTACAAGAAATCTAAAAAGGCCAATAAAACAAATACCGCCCATCAGAGATAGCGACGGAAAATGGGCCATAAGCAATGACCAAAAAGCGATAAGGTTTGCTCAACACTTAGAAGAAACTTTTCAACCCAACGAAAGCTCGATAGAAATACTTGAGCGTGAAAGATTGTCACAAAACCAAAGAATTAAGCTTGTGACTCCTAAAGAAGTAATGAGAGAAATCCAAAATAACATTAGCTTGAAAAAGTCTCCGGGTTACGACCTCATTACAGGGGAAATTCTAAAACATCTCCCACGCAAAGCCATAGTAAAGCTGACCAAGCTTATCAATGCTGCATTTATCTTAAAATATGTACCTGAGCAATGGAAGGTCGCTGAAGTCATTATGATTTCGAAGCCTGGAAAACCACCCCATGAAGCATCATCATATAGACCTATTTCTCTGTTGCCCGTGTTATCAAAGCTATTCGAAAAACTGTTATTGAAACGGTTAAAACCAGTAATAGAAGATAAAGACCTTATTCCAAATCATCAATTTGGCTTTAGGGAAAAACATTCAACAATAGACCAGGTACATAGAATAACCCATATCATTGAAAAAACACTTGAAAATAAGGAAGTCTGCGCCACCGTATTTTTAGATGTGGCGCAAGCTTTTGACAAAGTTTGGCATAAGGGTCTAATATTCAAGCTCAGACGCATGCTACCAGAATTCGCAGATATTCTAGAGTCGTATATAACTAATAGAATGTTTAGAATACGGCAAGAAGACGCATATTCCGAGCTAAAAGCTATAAAAGCTGGGGTACCTCAAGGAAGTGTGCTAGGCCCAATTTTGTACTTGTTATACACATGTGACATCCCAGAACTGGAAAACAACACCATTGCGACCTTTGCAGATGATACTGCAATTATGGCTACCGGATCAAGCCACAGAGAAGCAGTAGAAAGAGTTCAACTAGCTGTGAACAAAGTTTATGACTGGACACAAAAATGGAAGATTAAACTGAATGAGTCAAAATCAATTCACATTGACTTCACAAATAAACACTTGGACTATCACCCAATCTACATAAATGGCATGCAAGTGCCTTATGCTAATACAGCCAAATACCTTGGCATAACTCTCGACGCCAAGTTGCGATGGAAAGCTCATGTCAAAAAGAAAAGACAGGAACTCGACATACGTTATAAAAGTATGTATTGGTTACTCGGAAGGAAATCCTGTCTATCAATACATAATAAAATAACCATATATAAGCATATACTAATGCCAATTTGGACGTATGGTATCCAACTTTGGGGCTGTACTAAACAAAGCAACGTAAAATTAATACAACAATTCCAAAATAAAGTACTCAGGGATGCTGTAAATGCACCCTGGTACGTAAGAAATGACGATCTTCACCGTGATCTTAAAATGGAATTCGTCACCACCATCATCCAAAAATTTGCTGAAGCCCACGAACACAGACTTCATCGACACGTGAATGTTGAGGCTATCCAGCTGCTAGACAATACAGACTTAGTGCGTAGGCTAAAAAGAACTAAACCTTATGAATTGGTGTAGTGTACAAAGTGAATGCATAATAGTGACAACGCTGTGCTATACATATAACACATGAACATAGTGTTTTTATAAATTATATCAGACTCTAAGAAAGTGCTACGGACTTGTGTAAAAGTGCAAATGGACACTATTCTTAGTTTTAACATAATCTATAACGTAACATATTAAGTTAGAGTTAAATTGCTTATTAGTCTTTTAGGCTAGATCGTAATTAATTATTAAGAATTCTGTTCTTAATAACAAAGTAGAAAAAAAAAAAAAATTATCCCCTAATACGATCAACAGTCATTAGTTTGTTGGTTTTTGCGTTTCATGAATACAGTACCTACTCACTTATTGCGTCATTCTCATTAGAGCATTAAGTCATTAGAAAATCATAAAAAAACTGAATGTCCCGTTCCCAACTCGTTTTACATTACATTACATTATTTATCGCATTCCAACAAGATTTGCGCCAAGCAGAGCAACGACGCCACGTGTCGCGCGTTGCTTGCTGTCTACGCCTGCACCGGGGCTACGCCCTCTCTTTAACGTCAGACGGTGGCTGCTTGCCTGTCCGAGCTTAAGATTCCCGCTTCTTGCCTGTATCTGCACGCTTACATTTAAGTATAACCTGCTGTCATTACACTTTACTTTTTACACATACCTGTCTTGAGAGTTTCACGTTTTCCTGTGCATTTTTATTTGTGAGTGCTTGGTGTTTTCAATATTACTTTAGGTCATTTAACTGTTCGCAATGCCTAACCTAAAAGAATTAAGAAAGAAACGTGCTTCATACAAAGCTAAACTCACACTGTTTCAGTAATATCTGCTAGTCATGTGCACATGTGATAAGCCTAGTAACGTTCAACTCAGTGAGCTTGGGGCCAGGTTGCAAAAGATTGAAGAGTGCTACGGTCAATATGATTCCATTCAGATTCAAATAGAAAGTTTGCCGGACATTACAGATGCTGAGTGTCAAGATGAATATAGTGAACGCGAGCGCTTCGAGACGCCATACTTCGCGGCAGTCGGCAAGGCACGAGAGGTGCTTGGCAGGCCGGTCTCTGCGGAAGCGGACTTGGAGTCTTTGGAAACAGGTTCTGTCCTCACTGCAGGTGGGCCAAGCTTAAACTTAAAATTACCTACGATACATCTACCTACCTTTTCTGGACAATATGAAAACTGGTTAGAATTTCACGACACTTATGTATCTCTCATTCACAATAATGGCAAAATACCTAAAATTAGCAAATTTCATTATTTACGTTCGGCATTAAAGGACAAGGCTGCAAACGTTATTACTTCTTTGGATTTTTTCTGAAAATAACTATGATAGAGCATGGTCATTGTTATGTGAACGTTATCAAAATAACAACTTGCTTATCCACAATCATATTGATGCATTATATGATTTTGAAAACATCACAAAGGAATCTTCCTCAGCGTTGAGGAGCCTCATAGATACTGTTAAAAAAACTACACAAACACACACACTATACTGTTGAAAATGTTAGAGGTCAATATTCAAAATTGGGATCTTATCATTGTTCATATTATGTGTAAAAAATTAGACAGTATAACTAGCAGGACATGGAAGGAACACATGAATCTTCAAAAATATAAAATACCCACTTTAAAACAGTTTATAGACTTTATTAAACAGCGTGCTGAACTTTTAGAGACGGTGGACCATACTAATAGGATCACCCGTAGACACAGTGAACCTGTAAATGCTAAACCAAAAACATTCATTGCTAATCAAAAACATAAAAAGCGAACATTAAATAACTCATACACATGTCCTCGGTGCAAGCAAACCCATCCTATTTATATGTGTCCTCAATTCATGTCATTTTCTGTGACGGGTCGAATTGCCGAGGCTAAAAGACTCAACCTGTGCAACAATTGTTTAAGACAGAGACATGGACCTCAGGATTGTAAATTTGGGCCATGCAGAGTATGTACCAAACAACATAATACCGCATTACACATTGACGCACCTGCACTTTCACGGCAATCTGACAGTACTGTGTCTCAAGACAAATGTGTTGTGTTAGCCTCACAGGAGGATGGCCAGTCCAACATAGATTCAACAAATAAAGCTAATGTCGTCTTGTCATCAACACATAACGGTTGCGTATTGCTGTCGACAGCACTCATAGACATTATTGATTGTAATGGTAAAAAACATACTGTCCGCGCCTTACTGGATAACGGTAGCACATCTAACTTTATGACAGAGAAGCTATGTCACCGACTTTACTTACCGGTTAAGTCAACTTCAATCTCAGTGGAAGGTTTAAGTCAATCATTACACGTAACTAAACGTTCTAGTTTGACCATATCCTCATGTACCGAGTCATACACACATCTCATTGATTGTTTTATTGTGCCACGGATAACTCAATTATTACCCTCCACACGTTTTGATATCTCACACCTTAACATTCCAAAGAACATAAAATTAGCTGACCCTAGTTTCAACATTCCTTCAGAAATAGACATACTGTTAAATGCTGAAATCTTTTGGAACATATTAGGCACAAAACGCATATCTTTAGGCAAGAATAAACCAGTTCTTATTGATACAAGGATGGGATGGTTAGTATCAGGCGTTATGCATAATCAGGAAACTATAGGTAATAAGCCTACCGTCTATTCAAACACGGCACAATGTAATTTTATAAATGATTGCCAACTTCAACAACAATTAGATCGATATTTCGAATTAGAATCAGTTTCATCAACCCGTACAGCAACAAAAGAGGAAAATGAGTGTGAACAAAACTTTATAAAAACAACCACTCGTGGGGAAGATGGCCACTTTGTTGTAAAAATTCCTTTGAAACATTCACCAGAAACATTAGGTGACTCATATGAACAAGCTTTATCTAGATTTCAGTCTTTAGAAAGAAAGTTTAAACGTGACTTATTATACAAAGAAAAATACTCAAACTTCATTAAAGAGTACATTGACCTCGGTCATATGTCTTTAGCTAATCATAGTACCGATAAATGGTCGTATTTCATGCCACATCATGGTGTGATTAGAGACACTAGTTTAACTACTAAACTAAGAGTTGTATTCGATGCGTCAGCAAAGACTACTTCACAGTTGTCATTTAATGACATACAGTATGTAGGTCCTACAGTACGAGATAGTTTGATCGATATATTAATCCGATTTAGGCAACACAAATATGTTGTTACATCTGATTGCGAAAAGATGTATCGTTGCGTACTAGTAGCATCAGAGCAACATTGCCTTCAAAAAATCTTGTGGCGGTTTGATGCGTCGCACAAGATAGACACTTACAAACTTAACACTGTGACATATGGCACAGCAGCTGCTCCTTATATAGCCACACGGTGTCTAATACAGTTAGGTCAGGAGTGTTCCCCTCCTCTAATACGTGAAACAATATTGCATGACTTCTACGTGGACGACTTTATATCAGGCCACAATTCAGAATCTGAATTGCTACGAATATGTCAAGGTGTTCTTAAAGAATTAAACAAAGGTCAATTTAATTTAAGAAAATGGCGTTCTAATAACATGAATATATTAAACAGCATAAATGAAGGTAAAATGGATGATAATTTGCTCAAATTAGTGAATGATGATCATGCCAAAATATTAGGTCTACGATGGTCTTGTATGGCTGACACCTTTAGTTTTGCAACAGTTAGCGATCCTTTAACGAATACAATAAGCAAACGGTCTGTATTGTCAACAGTGGGACAAGTTTTTGATCCATTAGGTTTTGTGAATCCTTGCATCTTACAGGCCAAGGTAGTTTTACAAGAATTGTGGGCTTCAAAAATTGCGTGGGATGACACATTGCCACCGGCATTTGCAGAACGATGGTTGAAATTTTTGAAATCACTGTCACAAGTAAATGTATTTTAAGTGATATTTAGCACTCTTAATTCCTGCTTCCCATAGGCCTCCAAATACTGGTGAATAAGACGGCATAAAACTGAATTCAATACCAAGATCTGAGGTAAAGTTTATAATTTTTGTCCTGATGTAACTGATTAAAGTGTAATGAGTATGTATAACTCATGTAACTGATTATTGGCACCTTTGTAGGTACCATTGTCACAATAGATAATAAAAAGTTTATTGCGACGAAAAATAAATCTTTTTAATGCCTGTTAAAAACATTCAGTTGTTATACTTGATACTAACTCAATATTAATGGCCTTTGTTGTAAAACAAACAAATAATGCCATGGACATACATGGCATTATTTGTTTGTTTCACAAATTTAAAATTAGTGGCTTTCTAACACGGTGTAATTTAATTGAAAATGGACCACCATAATCGATGCCTACTTTTCAAAAGGTCTGCTGGGGTTCACCCTGTCTGAAGGCAGAGATCCCATCATTTGCTCTGATGCCTTTGCTCTCAGTTTGAAACAAATTAAACGTTTGTGAATTACCACTTTGACTTCTCCGAGTCCGTTAATCAGGTAAAACCTTTGACATAAACTGGCCAGGGTCAACTTTTTGCCAGCATATAATAAACATTTGGGTTCATTACTAATTATTAAACGTGTAATTAATGATTTTTTTAGGTAATATGACAGGATATTTCTGATCATAAGGTATGTTGCATTGTATTGGAATATCTATACGAAACAGTAGATTTCGATACCAAAACTTTTGTATTAGCGTACCAGTTTAAAAGTTTTTTGAAATATATAGCGTGCGTCGCAATAACGTCATTCGATAAAGCGGTTTTCGATTCAATGTGTTTTCGAACTGGCGTACCACTCGGTAAAGTTTTTCGAAATAGCGTGCGTCGCAATAACGTCATTCGAAACTTCATATCACTCCCGTGTAACCTACCTCCTACCCTGAGAATACCTATTCCATCTAAAAATGGATTTAAGGCTTTTAAATTGGATTTAATTGGTTTCTTGGACATGAGACAAGTCATTTCTTCATTAAAATGTTGTGTTTGATCTTGTCTAATTATAATTTTGAGTGCAAATTGAAGTTCTTTTATTTTCAAATGTCCAAATGTCCCTATCTTTTTTCTTTATTTTGCAATTATTAAAAAACCTGTAGATATAGGCAATAATTATTTTCAATTTGTTCATATCTGAATAATATGAATACAAACTGAAATCTTTATTTGACTCAGAAGTCAATGTTATGTAATCTGAACAAAATTTGTATATTAAATAACTCATTTTGGATGTATGGCCCGTTGAGTAACATGTCGTTTAAAGAAAAACCTAGATTTGCAGCCATTGAGCCATCAAAAACGAAATTTTGTAGTACTGCTATATTCGTTTAATACTGGATGGTGTGGCAGAAAATATACCTGACCAGTTTTCAAATCATAAGTTTGGATATCAATGTAGTTAGCATAACCCATTGAAATGTAAGTGTCAATGAACTCTGTATAACCTCTAAAAAGTGTAGCATCTTTGTGAAGTCTTTTTTCTAAATTGTTAAAACGTTGTAATGCTCTTATGAATGAATCTCCCATGTTTAATTTATCTAAATTTTGTTTCAAATCAACTTGATTTTTTTTGTCTTTCTATATTACAGACTCAGAAAAGATTTTTTCAGCAAGAGCTTTTTTTATTTTATTTGTTATAGGCTCGCGTTTGACCACTATCTCGCCTGATGTTAAGTGAAGATGTGGTCGAAGGTGAAGCACGCTTGCCTAGAAGCAATCTGCTTCAGAATTTAACTCTTGTAAAATATAAAAAGATTTTGTAGCAGTTTGCATAGCTAAATGCCAACATATTGACTAAAATACTATTAATAATAATAATAATAAAGCTTTATTTAATTCCATGCATAGTACATAGTAAACGATAACAATTGGTAACTTATTAACCTATAAAAATTTAATTACATTTGTTACACTTAATTAATTGTATTTCTAATTATAAATTGTATTTTGTAATTACTTAAATTATTATTTGCTCCAATTATCAACTACCTAATTAGTTAATGCATGGACCCCGTTCGGGTAAAAGCCTCCCCCAAGGAATGCCATCTTTCTCTGTCATTAGCTCTATCCAGCCAACTTCCACCCGCGCACGCTACAATTTCGTCTGCACATCTGGCCTTTGGTCGACCTCTTGATCTGGTGCCTTTTGGCCCAGACCACTTTACTGACCGTAAAGTCCATCTATCGTCCATGTAACGGGCCACGTGACCCGCCCACTTCCACTAAGCCTTCATTGCAAAAGTTAAGGCATCGCATACTTTTGTCTTCTTTCGAATGTCAACGTTCTTTACCTTATCCCTCAATTTTATACCTAGACAACTTCTTTCCATTCTTCTCTGGGTAGTCTGAATTTTGTTCCTGGTTTTGAGATCGAAGGTCCAAGTTTGGCATCCATAGGTGAGGCACGGTAGAAGTCCTGTATCCATGACTATTTTCTTGGTCGGTAGCGGAAGTTGCGATTTTAGTATTTCCTTATGGTAAAATACTATTACCCAAAACACTATAAAGCTTTAAAAACAACCTTATTAACAATTAATCAAAACGAATGACTAATGGTGAAACATTACATTCAATCTGCATTGCATTTACAAAAGTGCTTCTGAACGCTCCAGTTATAACCGCAAACACTTGTTTTGCAATAGATATTTATGCTACAAGTGCGGAAGGTAGGTGATTTCCGATGAGTGGCATTTTTATTCACGAGCGAGCGAAGCGAGTGAGTGGATAAATCGACACGAGTCGGAAATCATCTTACGTACGTGTATCATACAACATTTTACTATGCATTGTGCGAGAAAATAAATAAATTAATAAAATGGCGGGCTTATTCAAGCGCGTTCAGCATATCCACAGATTAACTAATAGTTCCTCGGGCATATCTACTGCGCATGTGCGAATAGCTGTCACATCGTAACACAATAAGGCACGAGCAAAATATACGTTCTGCCAAACATATTTAATGAATATTTAAAATTAATTTATTGATCAAAATCTAAATCTAGAGTACTTAAAAACGCCTAAAATGTCGTATTAGTTTTATTTTACCTTTTATATGAATGATAATCTGTACATGACTAATTTTTAAAACTTTTCTCAAATAATAAAAACTCTATGCGTCGGGCTGACGTTGGAGTTAAAAATTAAAAAAGTACAGGAAAATAAAAAGCACTAGTGAAAAAAAGTGACACTTTCCGCACAGTTTGGCTGCTTGGAAAACCGCTCTTTTCGAGGACATGCATTGTAAAATATTTAAACTGTTTAGGTACATGTTTAGAGTCTGCAGCCAAGTTGTACAATAATAACAAAATTTTAGGGTCTGCACCCTAAAATTGAGAGAGTCAAAATGGCGGGTGTACCATAGCGAATTAAATAATACCAATTACCAAAAAAAATTACCTAAAATGTACTATTCTGTACCTAGATCTAAAAAATCTGTACCTCCTTCAGAACGAAATTATTTCGAAAATAAGATACACCCGCCATATTGACATCAAGATGGCGGGTGTTCTATAATATTTTATTTTTTAACCATTACTCATAAAATATAATTACACCAAAAAAATGTACCTAAAAAGTACCTCAAGTAAAAAAATCACATACTTGATCAGTGGGATAGTTCCTGAGAAATAAAACAACCATGTCTCGTTTACTTATGTTTATATTATTATGCATTATTTATTGACATAGGTACATATGTATAGTCTAGCTGTGACCGCAGCTTTGCTCCCGTCAACTGCCTATCGTACCATACTTATCCTACTTACCTACCAATTTTTTCTAGGGTCATTATTACGGCATTAGTCATTAGGCGAATTTTAATGCTGCCAGTTAGAAAATGACAATACAATACAACGCCATCTATCGAATATACACAGTTCAACCACAGTAAAAATCTACAAACAGTATGGAAACTACCTACAAACGATCGAAACGGCACACTCACACAAACGTACGCACCAACGAGACCGCTCGGGCACTTTCGAGGTAATGTCAGTACTAAGTCAAAGAGTAATATAATAATACGGAAGTACTAAGTGCCGCGTTGCGACGGGTGGTCACGTATTTTTGTGTTTGTGTGCCGTTTCGAGCGTTTGTAGGTAGTTTCCATACTGTTTGTAGATTTTTACTGTGGTTGAACTGTGTATATTCGTTAACAAACTAAACAGACAAAAAATCCAAAAATAAGTTCTGTTGGTTAGCATATAACACTGGCTAATCTTTTGGAAATATGTTCCATGTACAAAAACAACTTTTCTATAGATTTATTAAATGTATTGGATGATGATTGATATTTTAAGGATAATTATTAAATTAAAAATCATGAATATTAATAATGCGTCAAAGTTATTATCTCTTTATTTTCGTCCATACATAATGCAATTTGCGATAAGTGAATTCGGAGTTCTGGTTATAAAATTATTAAGATCATCAAAACATTTCCATTCAGCATTACGACGACAATGAGCCCGATAGTGGCCAATATTGTGGATGTCTGTTACATCGCCGCCGGACGGTAAAAACTCAATTATGCCAAGAATTTCGTATTTTGTATTATTTAATGTTATTTCCATAGGTATGTCTTTAAGACAAATTACATCTGTTTGATTCAGCTCAAAAGCTATTGTATTACTTAGTTCGTATTTTAATGTTCGTATGCCGTTGCAGTTATTACGTCGACATTGTACAATATTATTATCTTCACATAACATAGACTCTACTGATTGATTGAGCATTGATATATTTGGCATGTTAAAATTAAGTGGCAAAAAAGCAATTTTTCTTTGGACTTTGTTAATGACACATTCAGTATTCGTACATGATTCTTGTACAAAGGCACTTTAAATTGCATCGATCAAAATATTATCAAAAATATAAGCTATATTGCATTCGCAAGAGATGAAAACTTTATGATTAATGGAAGTTTTTTGAAAATATGGCTGAAGAAGCTGTGCACGGTACTTGTATAAATCTGTTCTGGTAGTTTTAATATCAATCATTTTTTTATGAACTGACAGAATTCATTTTGATGATTGAGTACATGAGTATTTAAATAAAACCCTTCAACACACCCTACTGCAATTACTTGTGAAACCGAGTCGAATGCGCAAGTATTCGACACGTAAATCCTTCGTGCCAGTTTGTAGTCTTGTTCCATTTAACAATAGTGGCACAGGTTTATGTCTTTTAACTCTTTTTTTCTTCATGGCCTTTCGAGCATCACCCTTGCCTTTCCAATTTTCACAAAACGAGGGAGTTTTAGAAAAAATTGAGTCGGTTGGGAAATCATCTTCTGTTTTATTTACCTTTGCTTTCATATTTTCTCTTTTTTTCAAGTCACCCTTTTCTTTTTTTTTATCTGTATTTTCTACTTTACTTAAAGCTTCTTTTAATTCCCCATCTATAAAATCTGCATGTTTGACGATAAATTGGTCCAATCTCAATCTATTGGATTTCACGTCAATATGACATAAGTATCTCTTCAGCGTTTTAAAATAACTTTCCACGTTGGATGAAGATGCAGTTTGGTTTTCTGAATGATATATTGGCATCATCACATTTGACCACAATGGTAGTTGCTGTACTAATCGGGTAAGTGTTGGTATAAAAGTAGGCATGTAAAATAAGTTTTCGTGTGATAAGGAGTCACTGTCATCATCTGTTAATGTAACTAACAGATTTTCGCGATCTAATTTGTCCTGATACCATTTGGGAAATGCAAGTTCCTCTTTAACGTATTTATTTTCTTTCAATAGAAGTTGTTCTGGCAAATTATAATGTTCCAAGTCTTTATAATCTGGAAGATTAGAGGTTTTATTCAATATTTTTAACCTTGTTTTAGCTTCATCGCATGGAGATCCAATATTATCGCATTTATTGAGAGCTAAAGTTATTATATCTAAAATTGTTTGTTTTGCAGTTCCGTAATCATCTAGATGCTTAAGATACAAAATACACTTACAATAGAACGTTTTAGTTCTTTGGTCCACATTCCGAAAACAGTTAAGATTATAGATCGTTTTTACAAAGTGGCTTGTGTCGATGCGAACATATAAGGCGTCGGGTGATGGCTCATCAGCGTCAAGTTTCCTGAACGATTCTACAAGATAATCATTAGTACACTTATGTTTGGTAAAACATTTGATCGTGGCTCCTATTAGCGCTGAAGATTGGTCCAAAACGACTTCGTTAGGAATTGATTTCTGACCTTTCCAAGATTTTAACCAGTTTAATATACTAACCAGTTTAATATAGTGAGGGCGCCACTGTGTTACAGTCAACATCAAATCCGTAATTAAGTCAAGATTAAAATAAGAAAAAGTGCAAATACTACTCTAAAAAGTGCTTAGTTATAGTAAATATAGTGTAACTACTCATACAAATTGAAATCAAGGACTGAGCTAACAGCAAAATACAACAAACACTAAAAAGTGCAGTGTAAACAAACTTTGTTCTTACGCCGACTGGGACTGTTTTCTTCAATATTTCACGGCCGTTTTTCACAATCAAGCCTGTATACTGTGTGTATGAAGTGTAGTAAAATAAAAATAAATGTGTGATTTCATCGAATGCTAAAAATTCTAAAAAACATAACCTCAACATTGAATGAATTGCATATTCTCAATTTCTCACCAAGATTGATTATAGCGCCATCTATGGTGAAAAGATCAAACTACTATCGCAACATTGAACGAGTAAGGATTGATCGATAATCAATGTCAAACGTCAATTAACGGTCAAAAAGACACAAGACAAACATCAAATTAGATCTTACTTACATTTGAACATTTTAAATTATAATATTAAAGAATGGAGGACATAATGAGCGTTCTTCAAAAAATACAAAGAGAATTAGACGAACAGAAAAGTACAATTATAAAAAGTGGCGAAAAAGTAACTGAACAATTAACACTAAATGTAAATAAGATGTTAGAAGAAAAATTTTCTGTATGTGAAGAGAAATATGAAAATTTGAAAGAAAAAGTAGAAAATCAAGAGAAAAGGCTTTATTTCTTAGAGAAGCAAGCAAGACAAACAAATATAGTGTTGTTTGGCATAGAGGAAAAGGAAATATCATATGCAAACCTGGAACACGACATTATAAACTTCATACAAGAATATTTTTGTATCAAAATAGACTACAAAGATATCAAAGAAGTAAAGAGGTTAGGAAAGAAAGGAGAAAGACCACGTCCAGTATTGGTAAGCTTCTCAACACTGGGTCTTAAGATAAAGATTTATAAACAAAAATATGCACTTAATAACTCTGCATACTACATGAAGGAAGACTATCCAAAGTATGTACTACAAAAGAGGAAGGAATTACAGGAACAAGTAAAAATAGAGAACGAGAGAGGAAACACAGCTATAATAAAGTATGACAAACTTATTATACTAAAAAACAAAACAGAACCTACAAACAAAAACAAAAGAACATTTACTGTCTCACCGGAACATAACACCCAGTATCAGAAGGACAAAAACGTACAGATAAAAAAGAAAAACAAAACACTACCCTCAGCTGTTCACAGGTCTTCTAGCTTATCAGAAGGAATCTTAACTTCAGGCATGCAAAAATTTTTAGTCACCAAAAATTCATTAACAACAAACAAACAGAACAACAACGACAGGTCCACATAGCAACCAACGGCATCCTCCTCCCACACAAATTCAAAAAAAAACAAGCAAACAACATCAAGAATCATCTTCCAACCCGGCTGGTCACCGTGGAAGATTATGACCACCACCCTCCATGGAACGGAAACTGTTCTCGTCAGACAAGACATTGCCAGGCATCAAGAAAAAAAAAGGCAACTCAAGAAAAAAAAAAAAAAAAAAAAAAAACTTAAATCATAAATTACAACTTAAGAAAATAAAATTAAAAACCCAAGAAATAATAACTCAAGAAAAACGGAAAAAGAAACAAGAACATAATAAAAATGAAACCTAAACCTAGCCTTAACCTATGAAAAATAAATTAAAAACTCAAGAAAAACGAACTGAAAACAAAAAAAAACAAAAACACTACTCAAGAAAAACTAAAGACGAGAAAACAAAACATGAAAAAAATTAATAATTACATATATATAGGTTCTGGAGGAGGCCTATACCCGAATAGGGGATCCTATCCAAGAAAAATGAAAATTTTAAGTGTGTGCAAAACAAAGTGAAAAATGTAATATAATAAAATTATTTATATATACACACATCTGTTAACTCTAAGGATGGGAAATAATAAAGGCTTTTTTATTTTATTTATTTATTTTAATATACTATCCATCGTCTGAGAACTAGAAATCATTTGAGCAACCGGAACACTTCTTTTATTTTCTTCGCTGTACATTATAGCAACGTACAGCAAAGAGTAATTTTTCACAATTATATTAGTTTCCTTAAAAATGCTACCAGTTGCGTCGATGCTCAGTATAACTCTGTGTTTTTTTATGATATTGATTGTAGTATATTTCTTGTGATGTAGACCAATAGTAAATATAAAAATGAGGATGAACTGTTATGTGTTTAATATAATCGTTAAAGGGTTTTACGTGTTGAGCCATGTACAATAAAGCCAAAATTGGATCCTTATGGTAATACTCACTAATATTGCTTTCATGTTTTATCTGTCGTAAAGTTCCATGTGAAGGTAGATGGGGTGGCTGAGGATCCCCAACTTCCATTGCGTAAATAATTATTTGTTTATGAACTGTTATCGGAGCCTCATGTTTCATTTTTTCCATCAATTCTTTGCGCTTTATGGGTGACAATTTGTTTTTTTTTTTGAAATTATGTTTCACATTTTTATCAAAATCCGTAATAAAACTGGTGCAAGAAGCAATATTTTCTGTAGGATATGTAATCACTATTTTTATTTTAGCATTGCATTCTTTACATGCACCGAGAAAAGTCACTCTTTCATTACATTTAACATAATAGGTTTTAAAGCACCAACTGCAAGGCGATTTCGTTTTTTCCCAAATTTTTTCCCGTAACAAGTCTGCCCACTCATATTTAGGTAAAATCCACTTTTTTTGTTTTACTTTATTATTGGATTTCATACGAACACAGCATTTTGAGATTGGCCGAACTCTCCTCCATTGATATAAATCAAGTGAAAAATTAAATGATTTACTTTCTTCACTACGTGTTGTTTTATCCACAACGTAAAAAATTTCTTCATTATTTTCTTCTTCAATCGCTTTTTCTGTATCAACATCTTTCGTAATGAATAAATCTTCGTCTTCCGTTTTATCCTCTGAACCCACATAATTTTTATCTACACTGTTTTCATCATCCACGGGGAAAAAGTATTCTAAATTTCTTTTCATCGACAAATAAATTGCTTTTGGCGATATTTTTTGTTGAAGTTCATTAGATAATAATGAAAAAATTTCACTACACGGTGAAGGTAAGCCATTTCTCGATGGAAAATGTTGTTTGTATTTACAAAACACTTTTTTCTGTTCGTTTAAGTCAACAACATTTTTTTTTTCCGCGTTTCATATTATTTAATTCTATATGATCACAATTAAAATTATATGAATGATACTAAACTTATCAGCGTATTGTAAACTATGAAACTTGTTATTTTTTGTCAACTACCCGCATCATATTTTATCATAAAGTGCATTTACGAAGCTAGTTGCGGACGGTTACTAGTAACTTATTAATATAATAAATTATTGACGTTCATAAAATTCGTAATTAAAAAATAACCGTGAAATATAAATATACTAGCTGACCCGGCAAACGTTGTTGTGCCATATAAATTATTTCAAGGTTCTCAAAAATTTTGCACACACCGAGTTTTATAGTATTTTAATTATAGTTTAATAATGGAATGGTATATACAGGTAACACCATGTTTTGTGTAATCAATATACTATTGATTTATATGAGATGACTTAATTAACTGTACGTGAGAAATATCTTGAGCAAAATGGCACCTACCTACCCTACCCTACCGTACTTACCTACCAACCTACCCTGCCTACACACCTACCCTACCTACCAACCTAACTGGCCTACTCTACCCTACCCTACATACCTACCGTGTATACTACATTTTTGTGTTTTATATATTAGAATTAATGGATGAATTTCAGAAAAATTTACAACGCCATTTACTAGCAATACCGGAACCAGCATACAACGTCATGTTAATTTTTATGTAACCTTTGTTTTTATCATGTATCAGAGATTGTATGTGTTCTGTGCTAAATGTATGGAATTTTTTATCGTTAATTTTTTCGATGTTTTATTGCTTATTATCTATCCTATTCCGGACAAAGATAAATCCAAAAATACAAAATCATTAAATTTGCTGCAAAGTGGTGTAAATAACACGACTTTGTTTTATATAAATATAGATATTTAATAACTATATCAATATTTCATGATAATTATCGTGTTTACTTAAACACAAGAGAAGAGTGCTTTATTTTTCAGGAACTATCCAACTGATCAAGTGTGTGATTTTTTTACTTGAGGTACTTTTTAGGTACATTTTTTTGGTGTAATTATATTTTATGAGTAATGGTTAGAAAATAAAATATTATAGAACACCCGCCATCTTGATGTCAATATGGCGGGTGTATCTTAATTTCGAAATAATTTCGTTCTGAAGGAGGTACAGATTTTTTAGATCTAGGTACAGAATAGTACATGTTAGGTAAATTTTTTTGGTAATTGGTATTATTTAATTCGCTATGGTACACCCGCCATTTTGACTCTCACCTAAAATTTGCATCACTCAAGGATCTCAAAATATTATAAGCTTTATTTGCTTTGCTAATAATATGTTTCATATAATTATTCCAGAACAAATTATACAAAAAAGTAACTCCCAAAAATTTTACAACCAAAGAACTGGGTAATGCACAATTATTGTAGACCACAGCAGGCATATTATGATTATGTTTACCAAATATACAACTTTGGACTTCAATCGGTTGACACTAAGATCTAGGTAAGATAAATATTTATATATGTCGCATCAAGGTTGGCCGATAGATGTAAACCATCGGGAAGTCAGGATGTATTCCCTTAAGTTAAGACATCGTGTGGGCAGGGCCTGCAGTCTCGACATAGATAGCAAATTTAACGATTGCTAAGTCCTAACGATTGTTAAATAACGATTTTTGGTAGTCTCGACTGTCAAAGCTATCGTTTTTCATCGCAATCTTAACGTATTTTTCGTTAAGATAACGATTTATCGGTATGATATCGAATTTCCTAGCGAGCATTTTTGACAGCCCGCTAAGTGTTCGTAACGACCATTATCTTGGTTTTAGAGGTTATAAAAACAATAAATAAATAATAATTAGACATAAATATGCCTGTAAAGTATTTAGTCGTGTTCGAACACAGAAGCGATATGATAATGCGGCGGCAAATTGCACGAAACCGGCGTGAAGGTTAAAATCCTTTGGATTTAGAGGATGGCCAATTTCTCTATCTTCACCGAATAAACAAGGACATGTTTCATGAGCTTGTTGGTTAACTTCGCCGATCTATTCAAAGACGAGGGCCTTACGGACCTTCTGTGGAGTCTCAAGTGAGTGTAGAGTTGGGTAGATACCGTGCCTAATCTAATTATTTTTCCTAATATCCAAGATGTTTTTTTATAATTTTCTTCTTAATAGTCAAGTGGCAACTACCTGGCTTACATTGGGGCTGCAGCATAAACCAAAAGTCAGTAAGCCGAGTAATACATGCTGTAACTTTGGCTATCAATGAAAACCTTTGAAGAAGATAGGTATGTCAAATTTCTCATGACCCAAGAAGAACGGTGTGCAGTTAAAGAGAAGTTTAGAAATGCTCCACAGCCATTCCATGGTGTGATTAGAGCCATAGACTGCACACATATAAAAATAATATCAATAGGGACCACCGTACATGGCTGCTTGGTAAC
This sequence comes from Orthosia gothica, assembly GCA_949775005.1. NCBI lineage: Eukaryota > Metazoa > Arthropoda > Insecta > Lepidoptera > Noctuidae > Orthosia > Orthosia gothica. The sequence continues at coordinate 43,244,960 of OX459035.1, forward strand.
TAATAATAAATGTTCATTATAATTTGTCTAGAACAGGTTGCCCATTAGACATTCTATGTTTTATCTTTTAGGTGTTGATGGATATCCTCTGGAACCATGGCTGATGACTCCTTAAAAAATTCAACGACCAGGGACACCGGAGTATCAATACACAAATGCTCATTGTTCAGCCAGGAACGTCGTTGAAAGATGCTTGGGTGTGCTGAAGTCTGTTATAAAGTGTCTTTCCCACCATAGCATAAATACACATATACAAAATATTAATTAAATGAACCAGAGGCCACCACACCCACACAAATAGTGGACAATGATGGTAGAGTTCATGAAGATGGCCTAGAAGTTACAGATACCTTATCAAATGATTTATTAAGGTATTCATTTTATGTTTTATTATATTTATGAAATAGGAATACCTATATTTGCAGAACATATAATTTTCCCCAGATTTGTATACCTATTTCATTGGCATCTTCATTTATATAGCATCAAGTCCGACTTACGTAACACCATTGTATGAATACTCCTAAAATCTTGTTTTTGTTATACAGGATTTGTATCGTGCACTGGGAGAGCTGTTGCAGAGCACATAAGAAGAATACTCGTTAATACTAGTTTTATGACCCACTGTGATTTAAATAAAATAATATGTTTTTATTTAAATCACAGTGGGTCAAACCATTATTGTCAACCATACATTACTTTTATTTAAAAAGTTGTTAAAGCGTTAGCTATTTTATTTGCAGCCTATGCAAATAGCACCGATGCCTCAGCTTGTGCCTTGCTACCTCAGCCTGCATCTTGGCAGCATCTGATTGCACTTGAGTTACAGCAGCTAGCATCTGTAAAATAATTAGATATACTATAAATGTCTCTTAATGACCTCTAGCGTGCTAGTGATTATAATAATAAAGAAGGAAATGGCATAACATACGGGCAGTCGATGCCAAATGTGTACTCTACACCAATTAAGGACATTATACGTCTCTCCACCTCAGTCAGTGATGATGCTTCGGTTGCCAATTTGAATGGTTTCTTTTTTTAATTTTGCCGCCTTAGTGCAGGCATGGCTTTTTAAGTCTCTCCAAATCTGTAATTAGGATACCTAATGTATTCTACTAAATATAAACAAAACTGAGGTGGCTTGTACTTACATTTAAAAACTAACTTGAGATTTAACGTCAAGCACTGCTCGGGCAACTTGTTGGATCCGTTTGGGAGTTTGTTGAGCTCCTTGGCAACCTACTTCCAGCCTGTTTCAAAATTTGCTCGTGTGGAGATATGGACGGCGTTCTAAAGTCGCTAAAAGCGCATCGATCTGCCCCAAAATACGCCTGAAACATTTAAGATATTCATTAAGTAAACACAAACTACTTCGGATATACCCAAAGTATTCAATTTTAGTACCAAAAATAGGAATCGAAAATTGATGTAGGTTGTATTTACCTGATGCACACGCTGCTGGCACTCGGGCTCGGGCCTGCGCCTTTGTCACTGTACTCCACCATCGAAATACGGTTCTTTTCCAGTTTTCTATCAATTCCAATTCAATATTCAATTTCAGTGTCGTATTTTGTGTACAAATAAACTTGACTTTGAATTTGACATCGACAGTTTGTTTTCCATGTTCCACCTCTGTGTTGCAAGGAAGCGAACTATTAAAATAAAATGGTATAAGCTACTTACACGTTTCTATGCAAAAAAGTGTTAAAATGATATGGTTTACCTATTTTCTGTACAATTTTCAAAGAAAAATAGTTTTTTTTTTAATATCTTGTCAACCAATTTTCCCTATAATAAAAGGATATTTTTCAACTGGCATAATTTTACAATAAAATCACCACACTATGAATACGAACATCGGTAGCGTACCGACATCGCTACGTCAAGAAAGTGACCGATTTTGCACGCTATCTCGGTTGTCGAGACTTGCGTTTATCGTTAGCGTCGTTACTAGGGCATGTAATATCGGAAGTTTTTCAATTCCGATATTAGATCCCAATATCGGAATTCCGATATTAATATCGGAATTGCGCGCTTTTGCTAAATATCGCACTTATTTTTTTGTTAATTGCACAAATTCAGTATGAGGTTGGATTGAGTACAATAAAAAAACACGTTTGACATAATAGGATTTTCTATTGTGTCTCTCTCTCTAATCACCAGTGACTGCGTAATAGGGTGCTTATTTACCTAAATAGCACATTTTTTTCCAAGAAAGAATATAAGTCATGTCTTTCTTAAAAAGGATAAAGCACAAAAAAAACAGAAATATGTATGTTTATTGATGAATCTGAGAGTAGTGCCAATAAGTGTAGTGAGTAATAATGATTTATATCTATCTATACCAATATTATAAAGAGGAAAGATTTTTTTGTTTGTTTGTTTGTACCGAATAGGCTCCGAGACTACTGGACCGATTTGAAAAATTCTTTCACCAATAGAAAGCTACATGATTCCTGAGTGACATAGGCTATTTTTTTGTTCCGAAAATAGGTCCTGTGGGGTGGCCCACGGGAGCGAAGCCGCGGGCAACAGCTAGTATCCAGTATAAGTATCGGTCAATGTAGCGACGCCTCCTAGGGGAGGCCTATATTCAGCATTGGACGTCTTTTTGGTGAAATGATGATGATGAGAGACAATTTAGTCAATCTGGTGTCCTGAAATACAGGTTACGGCTTAGTTCAGGCACCAGTCTCCTAAAATAAATATGTAGCCTATCGTTATTATTATTTTTTCCGTTTTTAAGTTTATAGTTGATAAGTGTTATTTGTGAAAGAAATAAACATTATATTCATCAGTACGACGTTATAACGAGCAAGAATTTAGGAGCCAGTCCCGATGGTATTTATAAAGACAAAGATGGACAAACAGGATTAGGCTAGGCTAGTGTAGATATAATTAAAAAACCCGAATGTAGCACATCAACCCCTCAAAATGAAGATAATCAAGAACCCGGCTGCAGCACATGGGGTAATTTTAACACAGAAGAAAGACCTCAAGACGGCAGTAGCCAAACGAATCAAGAACCCGGCTGCAGCACATGGGGTAATTTTAACACAGAAGAAAGACCTCAAGACGGCAGTAGCCAAACGAATCAAGAACCCGGCTGCAGCACATGGGGTAATTTTAACACAGAAGAAAGACCTCAAGACGGCAGTAGCCAAGAGAATCAAGAACTTGGATGCAGTTCATTGAGGAATACTGATAATAATTTAATTTTCGTCGAAAGTCAAAAAGGTGGTAAAATTTTATGGTAATTTTAACACAGAAGAAAGACCTCAAGACGGCAGTAGCCAAGAGAATCAAGAACTTGGATGCAGTTCATTGAGGAATACTGATAATAATTTAATTTTCGTCGCAAGTCAAAAAGGTGGTAAAATTTTATTGAAATATGGCTACCGGTACCGCATTAATAGAAAAATAAAAATAAATGTGGCTCCTCAATTTGGTACTGCACAAAAAAAAAAAATTTAAGCTTCCTTATTAACTTTAGATGAAAAGGAAGCAAACATTCTAAAGACTGGAGCAACAGATCATGTTTGTTTGCCAGATTACAAAAATGAAGAATATGAAAAAAAGTTTAATCAATGTAAAAAGGACGTACGGACAGACTTGAAACCCATACCCACTATGTATGCAATGTCCATGGCGAGTTTAAAAGATAATAATGATTACGTTGACCAAGTTCGTAGCTTCCAAAGTGTGAAAAATGCACTCTACCGTTCAAGAAATAATTTTTTAAATGTTAGTAAGACTACATTCCAGAAATTAGAGGATGTCAAAATTTCACCAGTGATCGCAAAAGATTTTCTGGTTGTAGAAAGTGGTGGGGTAAATAAAATTTTGACATTTAAATGATTGCAAAAATGCATTGCAGTCCATGAATCTGTTCTTTGTTGATGGAACATTCTTTTCAATTGCCCGACCATTCTATCAATTATATACCATACATGCCGACATTGGTAGTACCGCAGACAAAACCGTAATAGTGCCGATCATTTTTGTGCTGTTACCTGATAAATGCCAATCGACCTATGTGCATATGTTTGAAATGATAAAAGATAACATTCCAGAATTTCAACCAAAAAAATTAAAATCGATTTTGAGATTGCAGCAATAAACGCTATTAAAGAAGTTTTTCCATTATTTGATATAAGCGGATGTTTTTTCCACTTCCATAAGGCGTTGTGGAAAAAAGGAAAACAGACCGGAATAGTAAATGTTCCCGGTGGAAAAAAATATATTACCATGTGTGCAGCCACAGCACATCTTCCCAAAAATGACATCCCAGAAGCATGGGTGTTACTACTAGAAAGTGCACCTGAAGGCAATGAAGCTAAATCATTTAATGAATACGTAACATCGCATGATTAACAAAAATATTAATTTGTTTTGTTGTTACAACGAACGAAACAAAAATATTTATATACGTGATGATTATACTGTGTATGTTTAGATTAAGAAAGATTAGATATATATATGAAAATAAGTAATAGAACAAATAATAAAACAATGTTTTTATGCCATTGGCTTTAAATTTACATCCCTGACTGTACCTGTTCACCAAACTCGACATAAAGGTAATAGAAAGCGTAAAATATCAATACTTTGGAGAACAATAGACTTCCAGGCTCGACATAACGGGACTCGACATAAAGGGAATAAATCAAATAAAATGCCCATTTTCTGCAAAAAATATAACACACTAGGAAAAATACGTTTGTGATTGACAAAATCCACGATTATTATTTTCTATTTCAGGGCCAATTAAATATTACGGAGATGGATATGTGCTTATTTGCCATAAGGACTGGCGAGGAGTAGCTACTCAATGAAAATTGAATTTATAAAAAGAGACCTTTCGTTCTGGCACGACTAAATGGTTGGTCCATTGTCAAAATTTTATTTGCATTGTCTGCTTCCTGAGCTAATTGATGCCCGCATTGCACGCTCGATGCCAATAAAAGACCCGCCATATATCATTCATGCTATTGAGAAAAAGTAAAAAATAATAAGAACGCGTCCACGTCTTCTGCCCCAGACCCTGTCGTTCAAGAAAAGTAATTCCTGCAGAGATTAATCGTTACACAGAGTTACTTATAGTTTGGGAAATAAGAAACAACAATTTTTGGTTTTGTAACTACTTCATGAAAAATAATAATAAAATTTGTTTACTTAAAAATATGGAGTATTCTTTTAACCTTAAAACTATGTCCTAACCTAAACCTAAAATGAACCTAAAAACAAGGGCAACTACCACACAGACCTAAGCCCCTACCACTCATCCATCATCTTCAAGAACATTAAAATTGAATGTTTTATTATACTTCCGCATAAATTTCCATATGCCAGATAATGGCGTAGTCCCATTGAATGTTTCACAAAGAGCAAACCTACTTTTTTGTCTTTCCAATTTTAGAACAAGTTTTATAACTGCTCGAAGCCTTTAGAATTGCAGATAACTTTCTTCTGATGGATTATTTTTATATATGCATTTTTTAAATTGAATACGGCTATTGTACATTTTTGATTTCACCAAGTAAGTAAAGGTCTTTGATAATTATTTACAAGACACGAGTGATTGACAAAATTTGTCCTACCAGTCAAAATGTAAAATGCTACAAAATTGTAGATATGTATCAGAAAGACTTAAATGATCAACTTTAAAATCAAGCAACAATTCATCAACAAGAGTGCTATACCTTTCCCAATCCACCAATTTATAATTTGGATAAGTGGGCAAATGTTCAGCATTGAACAATTGCTGTATGCATTACTTTTATTAATATTACTAATCACTAATTTAATGATTATAACTACTACCAAAAGGACAATCATGTACGTTCCATTCACAATTGTGTGCTCAAGTCGAAGAGAACAACGTCAAATCCAGCGCGTTAGGACGCCAAGTTAAAGAGCCAATTGTTGTTGCATGACCATTATTGAGCAGAACCAAATCATTGTCATCTATTACGTCCAAAATGTTTCGCCTTCATACAGAGTCAGAGCCACAGCCCCAAGACGTGTAATGAGCGTTAAAGTCACCAGCAAATATAAATGGTCTAGGAATAGATTTTATTAATAAATCAAGATTTTATTTTTTGAATGCTGGATAACAATTCAAAGGACTATAAAAACTGACTATGCTAATCTCCTTGTTATTTACTTTTATTTTAATATAAATGTTTTGCAATGAGTAATCAAAGAAGGTATCAATTTTAGAGTAGGTATTGTCCCTCAATATTATATTTTTTATTTTAAAATTTTGGTGAGGTTTAAGTGTTTCACTGATAATTGCTATAATAATATGTATGTCAGATCCAGGTTTATAGGATCGGGATTTGACCTACTTAGTGACGACTTAAACGAACGAATTAAAACTGTGTAGAAGTTACAGGAGATATATCTCTAGTTTACCCGTATCCCAAATTCTACGCCCACGACTATATTGTGGCACCTGTATGGATAGATGATTTTAAAGAACGCTGATTAAATAGTTTTTTTGTTTTTTAAAAGCATATTGGCGTTATTTGGTAAGTCGAATGTGACACCAACCTTATGTTTATTGCCAAGTGCATCACACCAGACACTCCATGTTCTCGTATGCCCTTGGAGAGGGCCATACGATCTTTGTCGTTGAAAACCTTATTCTCATCCATATGACTAAGAAAAACGATTAACTCTGGCTGCTTCGTATCTACACTGTACATACGCGTATACCCCTTTACCTTATATATGGCATATTTACTGTCCTTAGGCTCCTTATCAGTGGCATCTTTAAATTTAATATTCAAGTATGCCGACCCCGTGAAGTCCGCCTTGTCAGAGTCCGAAGATTCCTGCGAATGTTGCTTTAGATCTGGAGGAATTTCTAGCTCATCCTTCCTCCGCCTCTTCTTCCCCATTTTTTTTAAAGAAAAAAAAATACACCAAATAAGACCTAATATTACGAATATTTGTGAGTGGGGAGAGTGCGATGGAACTGCACAATTTGATTCCGCCAAGCCCTTTCCATCACCGGACAACAAGACGTACGGCAATGCGCCACCGGTACATGGTGGACATCCCACCCATACGTACAAAGCGTTTTGCGAATACTTTCATTGTACGCACAGCTAAGAAGTGGAATTCCCTACCGGAGTCTTTGTTTCCTGATAGCTACAACCTTGGGGTCTTTAAGTCAAGAGTGAATAGGTTACTTCTAGGCAAGCGTACTTCACCGTCGACCACATCATCACTTACCATCAGGCGAGATAGTGGTCAAACGCGAGCCTACAGATAAATAAAAAAAAAATACAGAATTATATTACAGTAAACCCAAGAAGTTTAATTTCAAAATAATTATTTTAAAGCCGTCTAAGTGCGAGTCGGACTAAGGGTTCCGTACCAGTATCGCAAAATAAGGCAAATAATCACGTTTGTTGTATGGGAGCCCCACTTAAATATTTATTTTATTCTATGTTTAGTATTTGTTGTTATAGCGGCAACAGAAATACATCAACTGTGCAAATTTCAACTGTCTAGCTATCACAGTTCATGAGATACAGCCTGGTGACAGACAGACAGACGGACCGCGGAGTCTTAGTAATAGGGTCCCGTTTTTACCCTTTGGGTACGGAACCCTAAAAAGCGCGCCTTTCCACTTCAACCGTTCCTTGCCATTTTTTTTTGTCAATTAATAAACTTGTCAGTATTTTCAGAAATGTCAATATCACTTTAAAGTAAAAAGGGCATGTAGCATATTTCACCTGTCCGATCGTCGTAAATGGAAGCGAGTCCCAATTAAAGATTGATAATAATCAAGACGTCTTATTTCAAGAACCTCACTCCACTCCACCAAAACACAGGCAAGCTCAAAGGCAACAGCCAAAAAGTCATGCATTTAGAAATCAGTGCGTCTGGAAACTCTTTAAGATCAGCTATCTTCAAATCATCGTATGACTTAAACATCTTCTCTGATTAAAATCACAATTATTATAACCGCAAATGTTTGTAGTCTCATCCATGATAATACTGAATGTTGCTTTTCTATGTTTTGATTCAAGTTCTTCTGTCAGTACAAATTTGGACAAAGTACAGTTTTAACGATATAAGTTACTTTTGTCCTTCCTAGATTAACAGATTTGATTATTGCTGAATCAGGCAATGTACTGTCTAAAAACGAAATTAATTCGTCAGACAAGATCAGTGGTAAATTATATTCGGCGAGAAAAGCTCATAACTTGGCATCAGTTCTTTTCTTTAGGGCTTCTTCTTTTTTCGGTTTTTAAACTTCGTCTATGGATGTACCTAATTTTACAAAAAGCGCTAACTCTTTGATTTTGTTTTGTTGTATTTGATGCTTTATTATGTTTTGTCCAAAAACGGAGTTAAATCGTCAGACAACATCAGTGGCAAATTATGTTAGGCGAGAAAAGCACATAATTTGGCTTCAGCTCTTTTCTTTAGCTCTTCTTCTTTTTTCGTTTTAAAAGCTTCGTCTATGGATGTACCTAGTTTTACTAATAACGTTAACGTTTTGTTGTATTTTGATGCTTTATAAGAGCAGGCATATGGTTGAGTATAAATTGCAATTACAAATTGTATAAAAGGCCGTGATTGAGCCATTTTGTTGTTCCCTTTTTGAGACCCAGTTTTTAAATGCGATGGAGCCGTTTTATGTAAAAATTATAAATTTGTTTCTTTTTCTCCCAGTGGGTGCCCATCTACTGATTTATCGCTATTTTCTCTATATTATTTTTTCTTTAGAAGTCTCCTATGCTTTTACAGTCAGTAAAATCTGTCCATTATCTTCAGATACATGTTATTTTTTATCATAGCAAAACATGCAATATATCATTCACCAACACAGCATACAAGAAAAAAAAATACCTACTTAGTGACATACAGGTATCAGAATTATAGTCGTGGTCGTTTAATTCGTTACAGAGTCAATTACTATCACTATGGTACTATTCTGGACTTAAAAGGAAACATTGAGCAATTCCTAGGCCAGTATGTGTCATGTCACGGTCATGTCCGAACGATCATTGTCGCTCTCCATAAACCATATCGACACATACATTATCGTAACACTAGACTCCACCCAGTACCAAACAAAGGTACTTGTGTATCATTTTAAATAAACAAATCATTACAAGATCCGACATATATAAGGAACACTCCTTATATAATAAATCTTTTCATATTTCATCAACTTTCATATTTCTCAAAAATATTCTTCAGTAAACATTTAGTGAAGGATATTTTTGAGAAATATCAAAATTCATAACAGCAATTGCGTGAGCGCTTATTTTTAGGCCGGGGAATTGTTGGACTTGGTGAAGTACAATGCAGAGAGGTATGAGTCTGACTAGTGCCTCATGCAGCTGTGCAAACCATTCACCACCCACCCCGCTGCAAGGTGACTTGTCTCCACCAATATTGGTGCTTCCAGAAAAAATCTGTGTACTCAATTCACAGGAATATAAAACAATAATGTTTAGTGACGAAAAAATAGGTTCTGGCTTTGGAAAATATTAAATAATTAGCTACAGTTCTACAAATAATTACTACCATAATATTAGTTTCAACAAATAATGAAAAGAATTATAAATTTAGTTTCAAGCAAATAATTATAGGAATTATAAATTCGAATATGGTTAATTTTTTTGCGTAATATTACACGGAAGCTAATACCGATATCGATGCTGCTTGTTATACCACCTGTTTAGTTGGGATCGCAAGGTATTTGCTCTTGTTTTGGGATTTGTCCATATGTTTTGGATTCGGTTGTTATGTCAGTAAACTGTGTAAGTAGTGTGTCAGTGTTAAAGTGGTAAGTAAACATACAATCATACATAATTTATGTACGATGAGTGTTTATTAGTGTAAGGAATGGAATACAACGTGGTGAGGGAGAAGGAATGATAGTGCGAGAAAGGCAGAAGGTGATATGTCAGTGGAGTGATGGATGGAGGTTGAGAGCGAAGACGAATACATCCTGCATTTAATTATTACATGAAGACTTTTATTGTTTTGAATAATAAACCAAACTGTTAAACTGTTCAGCATTTTACTTGCCCCGCAAATCCCACAATCTACATTTTGGGAGCTCGTCATTTTGTTTGAAGAAGAAAAAAAACGACGATCGAGACACGTAAGAAAAACGGTGAAAAAATTCGACAGACGAAAGAAAGACGCATTATAAAGACGACAAGACGTATTACAAACACGAAAGACGATGGCGGAGAATAAAGACGTATTTTCCAACATATTTGAAGTGACTCAATTCAGTGGTGAAGACCATACTTATCCATCCACGAAATGGGCTCAAGATCTTGACGATAACGCGAAGATATTGGATGGTCCGCGAAGCAAAGGCTCATCATTGCTCGTAGGTCTTTGACGGGAACAGCAGGGCTGTGGCTTAAGACCGAAAAAGTTCACAAATCCTACGAAGAAGTGAAGGCAGCCGTTCTGATAGAATTCCCGGATGCTGCGAACTCCAAAGAAATGCACAAGATGATGGCTGCACGTAAGAAGCGTAAACATGAATCATTTTATCAGTATATGCTGATTATGAAAGAAATGGGGAAGCGGGCCAAATTCCCCGATTATGTCGCCATACAGTACGTGATTGACGGCATTCAGGACCAGGAAAACTATAAAGCTATTCTTTATGGCGCTAACACCTACCCAGCTTTTAAAGAAAAGTTGTCGTTGTACGAAAGTATAAAGAAAAAAGTTGCTAGACAGAACGTCGAACGACCTGAAAAACAAGTTTCTGCACCAGAAACTGGCCAGTCGTGTTACAACTGTGGGGAGAAAAATCATAAAGCAAGTGCATGCCGAAACGGGTTAAAATGTTTCAAGTGTAACCAATTTGCCTGGGCCGTATACCTATATATGAACATTATATTTTCACATCAGGCGCTATCATGTTTCAAGTGTAACCAATTTGCCTGGGCCGTATACCTATATATGAACATTATATTTTCACATCAGGCGCTATCAGTGGATAGACAATGTTTCACTATCTAACAAATCTAAAATAGAGCAGGCGCACCTTGCGGTTAGACAATGCTCCTAGACATTATGCTGTGTAATATACCGTTTATTGAAGCACTATAACTGAGCGAATAGACATTTCACTCCTTTTCTAAATAAAGTATAATCTTTTTCAGAAAATTACCAACTTCCTGAAGAGTTTTACTGGCATTGGAAAAATAGGGAAAGGAAAGAGAAGAGTTTGGTGATCCAATCCGACCTGAATTGGCAAGGCGCTGGACAAAAATAATGTCAGAAGGGCTGAGTAACGATGTCCGAGACAAATTGATCGAAAAATACCCCACTCCATCTGACTTTCCTTATGTGGTTGCACCGGTAATAAACGCTGAGTTATTAGCTACTCTCTCAAAACCATCCGTAAAGAGAAAATACTGAAGGGCGACATAAATAGCAAGATGCTTATTGAGGACATAAACGATGCTGCTAAAATTGCATCGGAAATCCATCATCAAGACTCCTCCACCAGATTTTTTTTGCCTTATCAGGAGCCAATAAAGTCATCCAGGAAGCAGTTAAAGACACAAAAAATGATTATTTTTTACAGACTATGCATGTAAGCTGCACAGTCTAAACAAAGAACAAGTACACAGATTGTAGAAACCAGGAAGACCAAATCGACTACATCAACAATGACAAAGAGACAGTTAAACTAGAGGGGCCCGCCGCAGAATCATCAGCCACAATACCAGCAAGCTCGCGGTGGGCAAATTCAACAGAATTCATACAAGAAACAGTCTCGATTCGATCGACCTCGCCAGACCAGACCAGGCCAGACCTCGCCCTTCAATCAATTCCAAGCCCAGGCACTACCGCTAGAAAATCAGGCACATGCAGGCCGACTTAAATATTTCATAAACAATTGGCTGCTGATTACAAATGACCCTGTAGTGTTAGGATGGATACAAGGTTATGATATTCCATTTACTAAAATACCAACATCTCAAAATACAAAGACCACAACACTGGCCAAAAAATGAGAAAGAAATTATCTCTTCTGAGATTAAAAAGCTTTTACATCTAGGAGCAATAAAAAAAATGTTTATTTCAATTACATAAAGCATTAACATAGTTGATGTGGAGATCGCCTTTTAAGCAAGAAGATGCTTGTGATAGGTGACTCCGCTCTTCCACTTAACATTATACAGTGTATGCAATTGTAAACGGGAAACCAAAATAAAATAATGATAAAGAAATAATCATAATAATAAAAGAAAATACAAAAGGGAGTGCGCTTGTGTGAATTGTGCGAGTAGGTTTTGAGTGTGTGTGTAATAGTGTCAGTATGCGTGCGTGAATGTGTATAGTGGCGTAACTAGTTATTTTTGTAATCTAATTAATAATTGAATTACATAATAATTTGATTAAAATGTAATTTAATTACATATTATTGAATTACATTGTAATTAGATTACTTTGGATGTGCTATGAAATTAATTACAATGTATTTAATTACGAAATAATTTGATTACAATGTAACCTAATTACATAGTATTTAATTATACTATAATAATAATTGCTTTGAATATGAAATGTCGCATGCTTGCATCGCAATCGCACAGTTGCGATATAGGTACTGCAAGTGCGGCCCGTACGACGTCATCGGGAAGTAGTAAATATAATGTGCGGGGGAGCGGGGGGGTTCTATGCATTGTGCTCGTGCGTCGCCGCTCCTAGCCACCCCGCTTCACCCGCCCCCTTCAGTTACTTCTAATCTTTTGTATTGTAAGCACGTAACATTTTCTTAAGATTACAAGTCGTATATATTTTGGTGATTAGTGCAAAATCTTTTGTGTTACGTACAATGAATGAAAGTGCAAGACTACTTTTAGAAGATGACAGTTCAGTGGACGAATCTGTGTCTGCAGGTCAATCGACATTACCGTCACCAAGCAATATTTCTGCAGTACAACCCACTATACTTGACGGTAAATTCTTTGAGATACTTCATGATTCATCAGGAACTGATAAAATAGTCGCCATTTGCAAGAAATGTCTGCCTAATAAAGTAGAAATAAAAGGCTCGAGATTGTGTACATCCAATTTCAAAACACATTTAAAACGGAAACATGGACAAGAAACCATACAAGAATACCAAGAATATATTAAAACTAAAAGATCGAAAAACGTTCGTACTTCCAGTTCGTCTAACGAACTATCACCACGAAGGTCGTCAAATGTACCCTCATATTCTCAAGCTGAATTCGATCGAGATATTGTTAAGTATTTTGTCAACTCAATGATTTCTCTAAAGTGCACTGAAGACCCTTACTTCCGACAAATTTTACGTTGATTAAATATAGATGCGAATAATCTGAGAATCATGAGCCGGCGGACACTTGGAAGAATGATTACGGAATTCTTTGATGAACAGTCTACTTTAGTGAAACAAGAACTAAATCAAGTGAAACACGTTTGTACGACAGTTGATATTTGGTCTGGACGTCGAAGAAGCTTTTTAGGTGTAACAGCACACTGGATTGATTCACATAGTTTAAAGCGTGTCTCAAGGGCATTAGCATGTCAACGTTTTAAAGGCACTCATAGTTATGACAAAATATACGAATTGATGCAAGAAATCAATTCAAGGTATGACTTAACTAGCACAAACGTTGTGGCTTGTGTTACAGACAACGGCAGCAATTTTGTGAAAGCGTTTAAAAGTTTCGGTGTACATCGTATCAATGTTTCAAACGAGCAAAACACTATTGATTCTTGTGATGAAGACTCCGATACTGATAGTACAGACGACGAATTAACGTATCTTAATGACCTTTCTTCAACAATTAGCCATTTAGAGACTCGTTTGCCATTACACCTAAGATGCGCTTCACATACTTTGAGTCTTTGTGCCACCGACGCTAACAAAATACTAGTAAACCAGGAAACGGAGCTATCGAAAATGCATGACCAAACAATCAAAAAATGTAACACATTATGGAAAGCTGCAAATAGGCCAAAATCGGCTGAAATTTTACAAAATATTCTTGGCCATACTCTAAATAGGCCAGTAGAGACAAGGTGGAATAGCCTTTATGATGCCTTGAAAAAAATCGCAACCATAAAAGATAAATCTGCAACACTTCACAGAGCTTTAAACATAAAAAATCCACTTCGTGAATCTGAATTTACCTATATAAAAGAATACCTGTTATGTACTCAACCTGTCGCTGATGCGCTTGACATTCTTCAAGGTGAAAACGCAACCTATTACGGAATATTTTTGCCAACTATACTCGCGTTGAAGAAAAAGTTGACAAATTTAACTGCAACACTCTGACTGAAACTTATCTCAAAAGTGTGCAAACAAGGTTTAAAGATTTTCTGAAAATTTCGGGACCTGAAGCTGAAAATGCTGCTTTAGCTGCCGTTTCTCATCCTAAATATAAAAATTTGAAATGGACATCATTAATTGGCCAGGCAGAATATAGTATAATGAAAAATTTACTCGTAAAAGAAGTCGTAAAGATAATACCAAATCAATTATCTCGAGAAAGACCATCAACGAAGTCGAGGGAGGATGACTTTTTTGAAATAGATTCAAGTTCGGATTCAGACAACCAGAGCAGTGAACCAAGATCCAAAGCTGAACTTATAGTCACTCATTTTTTGGCAGAAGACAGCAGAGAACTTCAAATATTAAACAATCATAAGGAAATTAAAGATATATTTTTAAAATTTAATACCCCACTACTTTCTTCTGCCCCTGTGGAACGTATGTTTTCGTACGCGACAATGATCAATTGTCCGAAAGCAAACCGTTTGTCAGACGAAATGTTTGAAAAAAGAGTTATATTAAAGGTTAATTTAAATTATACATCAGAAAACTAATTTTTTTTTATCAGCCAATGGTGAAAATTATAAAAGATTTAAAACTAAACAATGATTGACAGATGATTACATTTTTTTTTTGTATAATTATGTGTTTTATTTTCGTATTTGTCAAAACTGTATTAAATAGCCCTATTTTTGTAAGAGGTGTCCCAATACTTATATAAATGTGTAATTACATTTTATCAGATTACTTGTGTAATCTATTATAATGTAATTAGATTAACTTGCAATTCAATTACTTTGTATTTAATTACAGTATGTACTCATTGCAATTAGTTACTTAAGTAATCTGTTACAAAGTATTTCAATTACAAATTACAATGTAACTATAATTTGTAATTATTAATCTAAATATTTTTTGCCCATCACTGAGTGTGAGTGTAGGACTGTAGATTTTATTTATGTTAAATTTGATTGCCTGCATATAGATATAAGTTTATGTTTTAGCTAGGTTAAGTTCTACGCTTAGGTTAGCCCTGCGACAGTGTCTTGGGATCGGAGGGAGCCAGGAACAGCTTCCTCCACTAACGATTTCGTTACTGAGGACTTATTTTTTATAGGACAGATTAAGGAAGCGATGTTACCATGGCCTCAATGTCGTCATAGGTTTTAGTCTTAAGCCATTCAGTCACAACCAATTTACAGTCACGGAGTTTCAGAGGATAGACGTGTAGTTCCTTATTTAATAGATTGTATAAGTGGGAAGATTGCCTTGCATACTGCCTCTTGGCAAAAACTGATCTAATTGGGACAGTTGGCGCGACTAAGTAGCGTCGTCTGCCACTCATACCCGGCTTTATGGGATCATACGGAAGGGATTTGTGTTTTCTCAGGATAAGATGCAGTATGTAAAGTTTCCTTACAGAAAGAAGGTCAGAGGTTAGGTAAAGGCTTTCTCTGAGATCATACTGTGCTGACCAATTTACATCTCCCATATTTTTAGTACCTTAGCTCAATACCTCATTAATTTTATTTTAAATTTAAAGAAATTAAATCAATACATAGATACAGAGCATTTCAAGCTAGAAGCTATCAGAACAGCTTGTAAATTAATGTCAAAAAATTGTTACATGGCTTCAATAGATTTGAAGGAGGCCTACTTTTCAGTACCAATATCATCAATTATTTCAATTTGCCCAGCCCTTCCATATGGTTGGCTATATACTCGTACCAAAGTTTTAGAGAGACAGAAATACCTAGCATTACTGAAATGTAATGACAATTATGAATCGCCTATGAATATCTCTCAAGTAATCAAATCAGAATTGAAAAGGTGGCAACATAATATAATCAAAAGTAACCCAATTAAACAATATAATTTCCATGTAGAAATACACATCGATGCTTCTACCATAGGCTGGTGAGCTGTATGCAGTCACAAGAAAGCTTCTGGGTCATGGTCACGTTCATAACAACAACACCATATTAATTATTTAGAATTGAAAGCTGCTATTTTAGGGCTTCAGTGTTTTACAAAAATATATATAATTGCAAAATCTTATTGAGAAAAGATAACACTACTGCAGAGGCATACATTAACAAAATGGGGGGAGTGCAATGCCAACACCTCAATAAAATCACAAGAGAGATTTGGCAATGGTGTGAAAATAGAAATATTTGGATCTTTGCTTCCTTAAAAATCATCATCATCATATCAGCCGAAAGACGTCAACTGCTGGACATAGGCCTCCCCCAAGTGTCGCCACATTGACCGGTGCCGAGCGTCCCGCATCCAGCGAATCCCCGCAACCTTCACCAGGTCATCGGTCCATCTGGTGGGTACGGGTAGCCGGGTACACTCCGGGGATTCTTCGCACCTCTTGCCACGCCATCGCCTCGACCGCTACCGTAGTCGAGGGTAGACGGGCTGCCGGGTACTCGGGGCCGTTTTTTATTTGTGCTATTCATTTGGTTTGGGGGGGTTTGCCTTAATCGCCACGCTTGGCAGGCGGTTTGTTGTTGGAGAGCACAGAGAACTCTGCTGTCCATTCTCTGGTGTATCCCTTAGTCGCCTCTTACGAAACCCACGGGAAGATATGGGATGGTGAGATTCTTTACTTTGGTAACTACTTATGACCATGGAACCCGTCCTACTGCAGCGTGGTGTGAGACAGGGAGACGTCATATCTCCGAAGCTCTTTACCGCTGCACTGGAGGATGTCTTCAAGGCTCTGGACTGGAGAGCTAGCTAGGCATCAACGTCAATGGCGAGTACATCACTCACCTTCGGTTTGCCGACGATATAGTGGTTATGGCTGAGACCATGGAGGACCTCAGTACAAGTTACTACAAGGTTTAAGTTCCTTAAAAATACCAATGATAATTTTGCAGCTGATAAGGACTGAATGGGGACTTTGACAAAAAGCTTATATGCAAATAACTGAGCGGTTTAACACTCCTGAAGTAGATTTATTTTTTCGAAGTAGATTTATAGCATGGGTGTGGATAAAATATATTCTAAAAGATGTTGATAACCTGCGCTGGAAGCACTACGGGTGTATAGTATGCGCACACCTACAAATTAATCGACCAAGAGGCCTTGCGGTCATAGGCCCAATCATAAGCAAAGTTTAAAAAAAGGCATCACAGATGTGATCCTCATTGAAGCGTATATCACGGGTAGCACGTGAAGCCAATCAGACCATACCTTCTGTTGAGGTGTGTCCTCGTGTATCGGGAAAGACAATCAGGGGAGATGATGGCAGCGAAAGACTTGTTTATTTCTTCTTGTAAAATTATATTTATTGTGTTACAGAAAGTAAGTAATAGCACGACAGAGAATAGAGAAGTTCAGTGTTGGTTGGCCGTGATGGAAAAAGAGAGTGGTTCGAGGTCGTCGTTTCTTTTTATAGGCTTCGTTCACCGCTCTCTCTCGGCAGGCCGTCGAACTCCGCAGCTGGGCGACGTCGCAGGCGCACAAAGGTGTTGTGGTAGTTCGCGCGCTGTCAGCTCAGCAACAAATTGTTTAATGCCTCCCGTTGTTGGTAGATGGCGTTGTCCTCAACATCCTCCGCCGCTTTGAGAGCTTCAAGATAGTTCTTAATGATAATATTGTTGTGGTGATATTAGCATCGCTGGCATGTTTGCAGCGTCGGCGTCTTCCCTGGGTACTGGAAGGGAGCAGATCTTGGAGAAGACGCCAATGCCTCTCAATGACGCCTGTAGCGGTGCGAGTGGAGGCCACTCTGGGAACGCCGTCCTTTCCTGGGAACACATTTATTATTCGTCCTAATCGCCACTTAAGAGGTGGCAAATTGTCCTCCTTCACCAAGACTAGTGATTTCGGGGTGAGAGTTTCTTTGGTATCCTATCCTTCCACTTGGAACGTTTCTGTAGCTCTGAAACGTATTCACTCGCCGATCTTGCCCAGAAGTCTTGTCTCAGCTGCTCGATACGGCGGTAGCGTGACAGTGAATGCGTGGCTACTGTCATGACGTCCTTCTCTGCAGGCGCCGTCAGCGGTCGACCATCAAGAAGTGCTCAGCCGTGAGGGGAGTGAAGTCATCAGGATCTGAAGAGATAGGATACAAGGGACGGGAGTTCCGGACGGCTTCTATCTGTACCTACTAAAACCGTGTGAACTCAATATGATTTTCTGAATTAAAGTTTTGTATGTCATCAGAACATTTATTTAAGAAATGTGTAAATTCCTTAGCTGCACCTACGAAATTCCTACCGTTATCAGAAAAGGTTTGTAAAGGTTTACCTCTTCGAGAAATAAATCATTTTAGTGCCTGAATAAAACCGGTTAAAATTGCCATTATGGGCCGTCGATTTTTGGCGCGGGGAGGGTGGGGGTGAGAGGGGGGGAGCTTTGGTTACCCCCCTGTGCCATCCCCACCACTCGGAGCCCCATGGTTATGGAGATATCCATGGTCAAAGTTTTCAGGTTAGAATAATTTTCTTCGTAAATGTCCATCGGTTTAAGGGAGGGAGGGAAACGAAACACAAGACGACGGAGCCCCGCTGCGTCGACGGGGCTGAGTTCGCTCGCTTTGCTCGCTCACTTCAGCTCCCGTCATCTCCTTCGAACCTAACCTATCCGTGTCGGGGTGCCCTAAGCTTCCGAGCTCGCTTCGCTCGCTCTTGGACAATTTTTTTTTTTTTTTATCAATCTAATTATATTTAAGTATAAAATATAGCTAATAACTCCATAACCATGGGTTTCCGTGGGGTGGGGATGGTACAGTGGGGTAGTCCCCCTACACCCTTTCCTTCCCACCCTCCCTGCCCCTTAAACGATGAACATTTTCGGAAATTTTTTCACTAATCTGAGAACTTTAACCATGGATATCTCCATAACCATAGGGCTCCGAGTGGTGGGAATGGTACAGGGGGGTAGCCAAACCTCCCCTCCTCCACCCCCTACCATCCCCGCGGCAAAAATCAACGGCCCATAATGGAAATTTTATCCGTCTTGTTTAAAATCTCTCTAAAAAATAGACTAAAAAAATTAAGCTACAAGATAGCAAATTACTGTTTGACCAAGACATTGACGGTATTGTGGGCAAGGCTTCGAGGGCACTAGGATTTGTAAACGCCTTCAGAGCTTCAGCCTGTTTCCGTTCTCTGAAGCCTATCAAAGTTTTATACTGTTCGTTCGTGCTCAGCCACTTGGAGTATGCATCGCAAGTCTGGAACCCTCAATATGAGATCCATAAGTCACGCATTGAGGGCATCCAGAAAAAGTTTCTTAGATATCTCGATTATAGTACACCAAGTATCTATAGATTACAGTCACCGTTGTAAGAGGTACCATTTTCTGCCATTAGATCGTAGGCGGCTCATTAATGATGTATGTTTTTTGATTAACATAGCAAATGGCTCGATTGACTGCCCTGAGCTACTTACAAAGTTAGCATTTTGCACTAACAGTATTGGATTACGTAAAAGGCCGCTTCTAGATGTTTCTTCTACCACTACTAATTATAGGCGTAATGCTTTTCTTATAAGAGGCGCTCGAAGTTTCAATGATTGTGTCTTCTGAGCACGATGTTGACTTATTTTGCACTAGGATAAGCACAGCAAGGACGCTCTTAGCCAAATATTTTTTTGTGAATAATGCACCAGCTAGTGGTTCTTTGATTAATACGTAGCAACATAAATAATTAAATAAATAGGAATAACCTACTTATGTACACATTGAATTTTAACTGTTCGGCTTGAATTAATCGACATGTTATATATCTGTGGAGGATTGTTATTAGCAACTTAATAATAGGTAACTGCAACACATTATCATTTGTAATTAGACTGTAAGCCTTCTTAAAACTAATAAAATAAAATAAATAACATATTTATTTTAGCATATGTGTAGGTACACACATATGCTTTAAAAAAAAATACTGTTACTACTAAAATATTAATTTTATTTGTAGGTGAAGATGGCAATGTACTTCACAAGTTCCCAAACCCTGGTAAGGATCTACTACGCTTTAGTACATGGGTGCAAGCAGTTGGTGGAAACCTTCTGTGCTTAGATGATAATTATGTATTTAAGTACCGAAGAATATGCCATGCACATTTTGAACCCAAGTACTGGACCAGGAGTAAAATGTTGAGTAATTCCCAACATTGCAAATGAAAGTTTAGTAATTATTTGCACCGCCATCATGCTAATAATAATTCTTAAATTAAATATGTGAAAGTTTGTCTTAGGATGTTTATAAATAATTTTACTGCCTAAGTAATTTTTTTAGGGTTCCGTACCCAAAGGGTAAAAATAGGACCCTATTACTAAGAATCCGCGGTCTGTCTATCTGTCTGTCTGTCCGTCTGTTGCTAGGCAGTTGAAATTGCCACAGATTATGTATTTCTGTTGCCGCTATACAACAAATACTAAAAACAGAATAAAATGAATATTTAAGTGGGGATCCCATACAACATAGTGATGTTTTTGCCATTTTTTGTGATAATGGTACCTACTATTTGCGCACAAAGGGTTCCCCTTTGTGCGTGAGTCCGATTCGCACTTAGCCGGTTTTTTTAACTGGTATCTAACTTTAACCACTGTATGGATTTGTTATGTAAATAACCAACCTATAGCCTGGATAAGTGATGGGCGATTACTACTAAAACTAATCGAATTAGTCGAATCAATCGAATTCAATCTAATTAGTAATCTCCAATTCTCCATCAGTTGAGGGAATATTTATTATAAAATTACGAAATAAGTAAAAAAAAAAAAAAATTGTTTTTCCACCAGACCAACTAAAGTATATGAATTGAAGTACTTAGTAGTGTTCAAAGTTGCTATATGTCAATAACTTGCTTAGCTTTATATTTTAAGCGCGTTATTTTACAAGCTTTATTATAACGCGCTTTTTAGGGTTCCGTAGCCAAATGGCAAAAAACTGAACCCTTATAGATTCGTCATGTCTGTCTGTCCGTCCGTTTGTCACAGCCACTTTTTACCGAAACTATAAGAACTATGCTGTTGAAACTTGGTAAGTAGATGTATTCTGTGTACCGCATTAAGATTTTCACAAAAAAAAAAACAATAAACTTTGGGGGTTCCCATACTTGAAACTGAAACTAAAAATATTTTTTTTCATCATACCCATACGTGGGGGTATCTATGGATAGGTCTTTAAAAATGATATTGAGGTTTCTATTATATTTTTTTTGTAAACTGAATAGCTTGCGCGAGAGACACTCCAAAGTGGTAAAATGTGTTCCCCCCCCCTGTAACTTCTAAAATAAGAGATTACCTTACCTTAGATGTACATTACCATGTAAACTTCCACCGAAAATTGGTTTGAACGAGATCTAGTAAGTAGTTCTTTTTTAATACGTCATAAATCGTAAACCGCAATTAACCATGTACGGAACCCTTCGTGCGCGAGTCCGACTCGCACTTGGCCGTTTTTTATAACGCACGGGCGCGGGGCGGACACGAATAAAGCTAGCGCGGTGATTGTTAACTCGCAGCTCCTTCCCTAGCGTTGGACTCGTTGGACAGACAGCATGCTTTAAAATATTACATCGCTTATATGAATTTATTACGATAAAATGGAGCAGTAAAAAATAAAAAATGAACTTTCCTTTATACTTTCAGTTCTACTTCACTACTTTAAGTTCCATATTGGTAATTCACTATTTCTTTTAGACATTTTCGTCCACTATATACACACAAAAACAAAACATTAAACGGTTGAAGTGTAGCCTTAGGGCCCTTAGGGGCACTAAGGCGCGAGGACTTCAAAATAATGTGTTTTTTTTTCGGAAATTTACCAATTGTATTGCAGTTTCGGGTTATAATAACTTTAACCATAAAAATCATTTAGGTTCTGAAAAGCATAGCCCTACGACGCACTGTTTCCGAATTATAGGCCTCCGAATTGTTATATATATATATATATATATCTGAATATCTCGAAAACGGTGTGTCCTAGGCAAAAAATAACCAAAATTTCCCGCCCCCCCTGTGTTACCGTCATGCTAGCAGCATCCCAACATGAAACTATACTTCCATTTTGGAAATATAGATCGATTTATACAAAATAAAATAAAATTCGGAGGCCCATAATTCGGAAACGGTGCGTCATAGGACCATGTGTCTCAGAGCTTAAATGGCTTCTATGGACATGATTAATAAGTTCAGTCGATTGTTTTTTTTGCAACAATCGCCCATCGCTAGCCATTGAGGTAATAATGTACTACGCACTAGAGAAGTCATCACACATCACTACTGCGTGCCGTTCAATTGCGCTTTTCTAGCCGCATTTCACTCATTTGCTTGCTAGATCTTGACAGCTTAAGTCATTTTTTGTTTTTAAACGAAAAAAACGTTCAGACGCATTAAATATGCCGTGGTGTGTTTTAAGATATTGCACTAATAATTCAACTAATACGGCGAAATGCACAGGAATAACTTTTCATCGGTGAGTAACTAGATAATCATTTTAAAATATAATTTGAACAAAATATTTGTTGGACGTCATGTTGTGACATTTTTCATATAGACTAAAAAATAAGATGTGACAATTTGTGTAACAAGTGTAGGTAGAATTAGCTGACGTCTCTTTTTAAAGAGGAAAATAATAATCTAACATATATTAATCCATTCCATCCATTCATTCTAATTTTAATTATTGTTAATTTTTTTTTGGGCTCCTACCACTGCTGTGTTCTTTTTAACCCAAAGGTTGACTGGTAGAGAATGCCTTGCTGCATTAATTCCGCCTATGTATCACCATTGTACACGAAGTTTAAATAAATAAATAAATATTTAGAAAAAGAACTGACTGTGGTTATTCAATGAAAAAAGATAAAAAATGAAAGATGAAAAACAATTATTACATAATGTAAGACTTAATTTACGTTTTGTTTATTTAAGGTTTATTATTATAATAAAAAGTACAGAAGATTCGTGTTTCAAGCAAATTGTAAAATTCCCTATTCCGATTTGATATTTTTTAACTTATTGTTAGCGCATTTGACTTATACTTTAACAGTCGGTTATTTCAACTATTAATAAATTTTGAATGTGTGTATGACTAGAGGTATGAATGTGTGTGAAGCAAAAGAAGTATGTAAGGATCGTAGCAGGTGGCGTTCTGTAGTTTCTGCTTACCCCCATGGGAAAAAGGCGTGACTTTATGTATGTATGTAATAAGTTTTGAAAAAGTGAAAATTCTAATGAAGCTTGTTAGGTATAAAGCTATGTCGCTTCTGTAGTCAGTCAGCAAATTAGTCTATATGAATGACAAGGTGTTGCAGAACGTTGTACGAAACGCGTAAGCGCCATGAAAATCACGGCGCTTCCGTCTTTTTGGTCGCGAGAAAACTACACCTTAGAATCGCTCTAGCGCTGCATGTTTATATTGTTTTGTTAGGCGACTAATTATTGTTTCAGCGCTGCAGCGAATTTTTAGTTTAAACTCTTGTCAAAATTGACAAAATGGAGCATGTATTTTGCTTAGGATAGCTTCTCTAGTACGTAGTACATATTATCTCAATGTCGCTAGCCTGGATTAGCATTAGGAATTTAGGATCAGTTACAACTGCTGTGTAGACAAAAGTGCATCATTATGTGAACAGCAAAGATAATAATTTAGTCAAATTGACCATTTTCTTAGTCCACAAGTTGCCACTTTGCAATTTAGTCAGAAAATAAATAATTATAGAATTTTTTAATAATATAATATTTTAACTATTATTACTTTTGATGCACAGTGTGAGAGTTTATATAGGAAGATCTACAGAAAAAAAAAATTGGTGACACTTGCTCACATGGACATAGGTATAAAAAATACTTCCATGGAAAGCTCATAGACTTTTTATTATACAGCATTATGTATTAGATTTTTGAAAATGTTGGTAGTTATACTTTAAAATCTTTTTTTTCTTTATTTAATTAGGGACTTTTATAAACGTTATGCGTATGAGTCTCATCATACCCTAAACTAAATACACACTATTTACCTACTATTTATAAGATTTGGGTCATGTACTTAAACAGACTCTTCGCTTAATCACCATTTGGTTGAGACATAAGTCTATGGAACGTGCCTACATCAAGTCGGTTCAACCTCAGGACCCTAAAAAATGTTTTCTTATAGACTCATCACGCACACAGTCCATCAATAAGTGTTGTAGATCCTTGTTGGTGACGCAGCCTGATTTGTATGGTGTATATAGACTCGGACTCATTATTGATAGTGATTATGGACTTATATAAGTGTTCAGGACAGTGCTAGTGAATATGGACTTTTAAGGACAGTTTAGTAATATGTTTTTAATTTATATGTAAGCCACATTATGTTTTGTTAACTTATTGTAGCGAGGCCCCTAATATAAAGAGAAATTAATTCGAAATAGCCAAACGGGCCTCGTTACAATAACGTTTTGTCTATGAATAGTGCCGCGCCCGAATTGTGACTCTTTTGCGCCGATTAGTCGAGTAGCTTCGCTATGATTGGTCGACGCACGATCGACGTGTAGTTGCTCGACACGGCGTAACTTGTAGAGGGGCGCGGCGTTAGGAACGATTGCATAAATAAGGGGCCATTGTTGGCCAAAGCCCTTTTTCCCTGCGAGCAGCGGCGCAAGCAAGACGTGTACAATAAAGAAGAATTATTTCCTCCGTAGTTGACCTGGTTTTATTGGTTGAATCCTCAACAATGCCATGGTCCTTCGAAAGCCGGATTCAAGACTGAAGCCAGAAGAAATACAGTTCCGCCGCTGAAGTATTGAAGATTCTTGCAGATACTGTGAAACGAAACGTGCTGTGCTATCTTTATCAAGATAATTTAAAACACGTGGACTTTCTCGAGACGATAGTAAACCGCGTGGTCCTTAAGGTCGAAAACGTGTGGTTTCTAGCAGATGGTCAACACGTGGTATTTTTCGAGACGATCATAAACGTGGTCTTTTTCGAGACGATCACAAACGTGGCCTTTTTCGAGACGATCATAAAATGTGGTCATTTTCGTGAAGACTTCAAGACGCCATAACGTGAATACCCAACGGGAAGACATCAAAGGATACCGTGAAGAATTATCGCTGCGTTCGTCATATCAACATTGGAATTCCACGCCGAATCTACGCTCAAGCATGACATCGGGGTGAAGTACTTAGCGGCAGCAAGGTAGAGCCAAGCGCTACTTGCACCACGAAGAATAAGTACCTACTTACGTCACGACTTGGAAGCAGGAGGATTTCCTATTGAAGATTCGCCGGGATTTACGCTGGGAAGAGTGAATATTTGAAGAAGTCACACATCTCGAAGCCTGATATGATGACGCGAAGCCGCAAAGGAGATAGCACGAGGTCAACTACCGAGGAAGAAACCAGTGGTGGCGATACGATGGCAACGGGGCCGACTTCGGGCGCCACGTCGGAAACAGTGACCGACAGCACCGCAGCGACCGAACACTCGACTGTGGTCGAGGACGCCGACATCACCGCGGTTGAAAAAGGTAAGAAGAAGCAGCCCAAGACAGTTTCTAAGAATAGTTCCAAAAGGAAGAAAGAATTAGAAGCAAGATTGGAGCTGGAAAAGTTGAAATTGGAAGAAATTAGAATGAAGGCGAAGCTTGCTAATACCAAGCAAATCAAGATAAAACCGACCGAAGATCTATGGGGAATGTCCATCAAAGATTGTACCTCCATTATTCAGACTATAGCGCCGTACTTAGCTTTGATTCTCAATTTGTGTGTGGATCAAGGAGTCTTTCCGGATCTAATGAAATATAGTAAGGTTATACCACTTTTTAAATCCGGGGACAGTAAAGACACAAATAATTATAGACCAGTATCCGTGTTGCCGGTTTTCAGCAAGGTATTTGAGAAGATAATGCTAAATCAAATGCTCATTCATTTTAATACGAATAACATCTTACATGATAAACAGTATGGTTTCACCAAAGGACGTTGTACAACTGACGCTGGTGTCACCCTATTAAAACACATATTTAATGCGTGGGAAGAGTCGCAGGATGCCATAGGTATCTTCTGCGACCTGTCGAAGGCGTTTGATTGCGTTAATAATGAAACATTACTTCTGAAACTTGAGCATTACGGGCTAGGTCAATCAGCGTTAAGTTTGATTAAATCTTATTTGAGTGATAGACAACAATTAGTTCAAATAAACGGTGTGAATTCGTCGGGGTTAAATGTGAAAATGGGGGTACCCCAGGGCTCAATTTTAGGTCCTTTCTTATTTTTAATATACATAAACGATTTACCCCATTTATTCGAAGGCAAACTAAATATGGTGTTATTTGCTGATGACACATATTTAGTTCTTAAAGTAAATAGACGTACTTGTCAGGTTGACGACGTAAATAACGCGCTACGGCAGGTTCAGGATTGGTTCACTGCCAATAATTTAGTATTAAATGGTAAAAAAACCAAATGCGTAAAATTTTCGTTGCCAAATGTCAAAAGTACTGATTGTGACATTATATTAAACAAGGAGAAGCTCGAATTCGTCGATAAAACGGTTTTCCTGGGGATCACGCTAGACTCAAGGTTACAATGGGGTCCTCATTTAGTATCACTTGCGGGGCGGCTGAGTTCGGCAGCTTATGCTGTCAGAAAGATTCGTCAATTTACTGATGTGGATACCGCTAGGCTAGTCTATTTTAGTTACTTTCATAGTATAATGTCTTACGGTATCTTACTATGGGGAAGGGCTGCAGACATTGGGTCTATTTTTTTTTATTCTGCAAAAACGAGCCATCAGAGCGATTTACAATCTTCGCCGCCGTGATTCTCTAAGGGAACTGTTTAAGGACATTAACATCATGACGGTTCCTTGTCAATATATTTATGAAAACATCATGTACGTGAGAAAGAATTTACATCTTTTTAGTAAAAACGGAGACAGACATAATTACGTTACTAGAAATAGGGACAAATTAGTTCAACCAGGTTTCAGACTGGCAAAAGTGGCCTCATCTTTCATGGGGTACTGTACAAAATGTTACAATAAAATTCCTCCCCATATTCTAGAACTGAATGAACGAAATTTAAAAATTGTATAAAACGCACACTATGCAGGCAGGCATATTATAAGTTGGGGGATTATATCACTGATAAAAATGCTTGGCTCAATGCTAGTCCTGCTCCACAACCACTAGGGCGCAAAAACAAATGAAATGTTTATGTTTGTGTTGTATAGACTCGATTTCTTTTAGTATTGTATAGCTGCACAGCACGTGTGTGGGTACTATGTACCCAACTGTAAATCTACCATTTGCTATACCTTTTTTTTTTTTTTTTTTTTTTTTTTCTTTTTTTTGGGTGGCAAATCATCCAATGACTTCTCCCGCCCTGGGTGAAGCGGGAGGGCGTGTCAGACTTTTACTGACTAAAACCCACCCGTGTTCCTTCAGTTGCTTGCGCCAGGGCCGCGGTAACTCTTTTTCAAATTTATCCGCGACCCAGACAGGCATCGGTCCTATCAGGCCCCGTCACTTTTGCTGACATCTCTTTGAGGCGCGCGTGGAACACTACGCGCCGTAAACTCGGGCTTGGTCCTTATCGGACGGTAAGCTACCCAAAACTTGCCGTCCGCAAGCCCGTGCCTACGGTGGCCGGGAATCGGCTTGCGACTCCCTACGCCCGGGGCGTCTCCTGCGGTGGCTAGGGGCGTGAGGGCGTCTCCTTTGCGTCTCCCTCACGCGTTCCGCCTCCTCCTTTGCGAGCATTACTGCTTCGCAGAAGGAGGAGACAGCTTCCCATGCCCTCTCGCTCCGTACCATGGCCTGGACCAGGGCCGGACGCGAGAGGTCGCCACCGCCAATCGCCTCCACGAGGACCATTTGCTATACCTATGTGTCGTTCGTTGACTTGTGTGTGCCCTGGCAGTTGAGTGTGTCATGCTCTCTCAAATGTCTCTCTGATGGTGGCGCGTGTGTTGGATCATTCGGTTCCCTTCATGATGGTTGAGCTGGGTGGTGCCGATTCATGCGTCATGTTCGTGAACGGGCGCCGTCAGTTGGGATTGGTCATAACTCAACTGCTTCGGATGTTGATGTTTTTCTAGTACCTATTGTATAACTGCACAGTACATGTGTGAGTACTTTTAATACTTTATACCTTTACATAGTATAGTGTGTAGTGCTATTCTGGGTGCATTGTCCTCACATATGTGAATTTATTAATGTATGTACTCATGTACCTAAATATTGTAAAAATCATTTTTGTTTTAAAAGAGTAAGTATGGAGTTTCTTGTGCATTCTTCTCCATAACAAGCTACTTTCCGAATGCACGGTAGAATCATTTTTTTTTTTAAAAGAGTAATGCACGGTAGAATCATTTTTTTTTTTTTAAAAGAGTAAGTATGGAGTTTCTTGTGCATTCTTCTCCATAACAAGCTACTTTCCGAATGCACGGTAGAATCAACTTGTATTCCATTTAAATTTAAATTGTGACATTCAAAAGTGCCGCTTGGTGGCCCAGTTGAAATAAATATCTTTTGTCTTTGTCAAGCTGGAACTAGCACGCGTCGAAGACGATACGGACCTGAGTGACCAGGAAGGAGAAGAAGAGGCTGAAGCCGAAGCCGCCGCAGCGCAAGCAACTGCGGCGTGGGTGTCAACGACGAAGAGTGTGGAACGCAACGAGGGGGAGCTGCCAAGTGAGTTGCCCGCCCCAGAGGTCGCGATTGCCGCACCGAGTCACACCAACCAGCTGGCAGAAGCAATCCTTCAAGCCGTCAAGTCTGCGTCTGATAATAAGGCGACATCATTCATGCAGCGCGCACCGAAGTACGTCAGCGAGCTGCACCAGTTTAAAGGCGACGCCTGCGATTGGATGGCGTTCAAGGCGACGTACGAAGATACCCGAGCGCTCTTCTCAGATATAGAGAACATGGGAAGATTGAGAAGAGCTGTCAAGGGCAAAGCGAAAGAAGCGGTGAAATCATTATTGTTCACCCAAATCGACCCGCACGAAGTAATGACTGCCTTGGAGCGCCGCTTCGGACGCCCCACTTATCTCATTAGAAGCGAGATAGAAAACATAGATAAGCTTCCTCCGATGTCAGAAGATGCAAGAGAGTTGGTGCGTTACGCCGGGGCAGTGTCGAACACCGTTAGCGTCGTGAGACAAATGAAGCGACAAAGTTACCTGCACTCGAGTGATATTTCAAGCAGAATCATCGAAAAAATGTGTACATTGGTGCGTTTCAAGTGGTACGAGTATCGAGCGAAGAAAGAAGATGAAGATGAGCCCATACTCCTGAGCCTCATGCAGTTTTTCAACGACATGGTGGATCAATTTGAGATGCACGAGTTCGTGGGATCCAGAATGAAGAAAGAAAGCATGAGGTTCCGAACGCGAACCGCGGGCTCTCGTGGCGTGCACACCACTCGAGCTGCTAGGAACCAAGAAAATCACACGTCAGAAGAAGATTCAGAAGGCGAACATGAGTGCAGGACGAAGTCAGCTACGGTGTTTTCCTGCAAAGAAGATAACTGGAAAGAACGCGAAAAAATAACCTGCCCGCAGTGTAAAGGTGAGCACACTCTTCTGAAATGCAAGAAGTTCAGTGAAGCATCAGTTAAAGACAAGTGGGAGCAAGCCAAGAAGTCTGGGTTGTGCTACAAGTGCCTAGAAGGAAGGCATCGGGGCTTCAGCTGTAAAGCGAAGCCATGTGGCAAGTGTAAGAAGGGTCATCATTTGCTGTTGCATCACGAAGAAGCAACGAAGCCGACGACTCAAGAAACAACCGCTCAGACGATAGCTTCTACGGTCAACGCGGCGCGAACGGTATTAAGAGCGTATCTCAAGATTGTACCTGTGGAGTTAATGGAGCCAGACGGGCACGCCTGCGTTTACGCTCTTATGGACGAAGGCTCTACGGTCACGCTGATAGAAGACTCAATAGTCGAGAAGATCGGGGCACAAGGGCCAGAAGAGGAGCTGCGCATAGAAGGCGTAGGTGGCCACCGCATGGACCAGAAGTCTAAGAAGATTGACGTCAAGATCCGCGGGATATTCGGTCGTAATACCGAGAAGTTATCCGGGTACTCAGTAAAAAACCTGCACTTGACGCCTCAAGAGGTCAACGAAAAAGACTTGGAAGGATGCGAGCACCTGGAAGAGATACGGGATCAGTTAAAGTACCCCAATGCCAAACCGTCGGTGCTCATTGGTCAAGACAACTGGCATCTCATAGTCTCGCAAGAAGTCAAGTATGGCCACCGCTACAAACCAGTCGCGTCAAGAACGCAGCTGGGATGGGTGCTACACGGAGTGCGGTCAAGCAGCAGCGCTCCAGTCAGGGTCGTGAATCACCTCGTTACGCAAACTAGCTCCAAAGACGATCATCTGGAAAAGCTAATCAGGGATCATTTCGACATTGAGGCGTTAGGAATCGCCGCCAAGAAACCGTCGAACGACATAGATCAGCGGGCGCTACAAGTCCTGGATGCCACCACGAAGAGGTTGACCGACGGGAGATTCAGCACGGGGCTCATCTGAAAGACAGAAGGCGAGTACCTACCTGAAAGCAAGACGACAGCTGCGCGGCGCTTGAAGGGAATTCAGAAGAGATTCCTGAAAGATAAGGAATTTCAGAAGAAATACGAAGAGCAGATCAACAACTTGATCGTCAGCGAGTATGCAGAGGAAGCTAAGGAAGATACTACCTCTGCAAGGACTTGGTACTTGCCACACTTCGCAGTCGTCCACCCACAGAAGAAAAAGATGAGATTGGTATTCGACGCCGCGGCTAAGTCGAATGGTAGATCACTCAACGACGCGCTGCTAGCCGGACCGGTCCCTACTTCAATCATTGTTCGGAGTGTTATTGCGTTTTCGTCAAAATGCAGTAGCTGTGGTGGCTGACATAAAAGAAATGTTCCTGCGCGTGAAAATCAACGAGGAAGACACAGACAGTCTTCGATTCCTATGGCAAGATAAGGAATATAGGATGACGTCCTTGATATTTGGAGCTGCGTGTTCTCCTTGTGCGGCAATATACATCAAGAACAAGAACGCCAGTGAGTTTGAAGAACAGTACCCCGAGGCGGCGAGCGCAATTACGCGCAACCATTACATGGACGACTACTTGGCAAGCTATCCAGACGTGGCGACGGCAAGAAGAATAGCAAATGACGTCGATACAGTACACAAGAAAGGTGGTTTCTTCCTAAGAGGCTGGGCGAGCAATCACCCTGAAGTGATAGAAGAGCTCCACTCCGGAGGCAGCGCGGGCACAGTTCGCCTGGGTGAACAAAAGGACCAGGTGGAGAAGACCCTTGGGCTGAACTGGAACGTGAAAGAAGATAGTCCACACTTCACGCTGACGCTGAGAAACACTCCAGAAGAGGCCATCGACGGCAAGCGCGCTCCCACAAAGAGGGAAGCGACGAGCGCGGTCATGACAGTGTTTGACCCGCTGCTCGGTTTGGCCACTCCCATCACGATCCAAGGCAAGATCATGCTGCAGAACCTCTGGCGAAGCGGCGTGGAATGGGACGAGAAGATACCACCCGCCCGAGAGGAAGAATGGTCCATATGGCTACAAGACCTCAAGAAACTTGTTAATCTGGGTATTCCGCGCTGTCTGGCGAGAGACGTCGACGAGGGGGAGCTCCACACCTTCTGTGACGCTAGCGGGAAGGCGTACGCGTGCGCGGTGTATTGGCGCGCGCGGCACACCGACGGTCGAGTAGAAGTGAAGCTCCTGGCGGCGAAGGCAAGAGTGACACCATTGAAACCCACGTCAATCCCGAGGTTGGAGCTGCAAGCGTGTCTCCTGGGCAGTCGCCTCGCTACGAACGCACAGCAAGAAATGGATCTGCTCATCACAGAAAGATGGTTCTGGACAGACTCGAAGACGGCACTAGCGTGGATCAAGTCGGACCCCAGAAGATACAAGCCATTCGTCGCGCATCGACTCGCTGAGATTGAAGAGTTGACTAGACATAGAGAGTGGCGATGGGTGCCTACAAAGCACAATGTCGCCGACGACGCCACGCGAGAAACACCCAAGGACTTCAGCAAGGAACACCGGTGGTTCACGGGGCCGACATTCCTATATAAAGGCCAAGAAGAGTGGCCGCGGGATGAAAAGGATTCCACCAAGGACACAGGGGAAGAAAAGCCAAACGCCGTTACGTTGAGCGTGAGAAGAATTGCGCCCACCGTCGTCCCAGAGCCAGAGAGGTTCTCGCGATGGACAAGATTGTTGCACGCGGCGGCAAGATTCCTGCAAGCTGTGGATGTTTTCAAGCGAAACATCGTCCACAAAACACACAGTACCAGAAGAATCGCGAATAAGGAACGTGATCCGGCTTGGAAGAAGTCGCAGAAGAAAACCAAAAAATCGCCATCCAACATAAAGAAAAGCAGCAAGACGCCGTTCATCTTGAAAAGTAGCAGCGTAGAATTGAACCTTCGTCAAAAGTCGGCGCTATATGTTGAAAAGGCCGAGAGACTCCTTATCCAACGAGTGCAAGAAGATAGCTACCCAGAACAGTTAGCTGCCTTAAGAAGACAGAGCGACCAAGTCCACAAACTGAAGAATTTTGCCGTCAAATTTGAAGACGGAATGATAAGGTTATCAACCCGCATCGGCGCGGCCAAGTACCGATCGTGTTGGACGGACGCCACAGCATTACTCAGCTACTAGTAAAGCATGTACACGAGCGTCTGAACCATGGAAACCACCAGACGGTTATGAATGAGCTGCGGCAAAGATTCTGGATTCCTGGGCTCAGAAACATCGTCAAGGGAACCGAAAGAGACTGCGGGTGGTGCAAGTTAAGGAAGAAAGCACCGCAACTGGCCCCTCAGGGTGACCTACCGCAGGAAAGATTGTCGAGAACAAGCCCTCCCTTCACATGTGTGGGCGTGGACTACTTTGGCCCTCTACTGGTCACCGTGGGACGTAGCGTAGAGAAGAGATGGGGCGCACTGTTTACGTGCATGACAACGCGCGCAGTGCATCTTGAGTTGGCCGCATCCTTGACGACCGACTCCATGATATTGGCCCTAAGACGAATGATTGCCAGAAGAGGCACTCCCAAGGTCATCATGAGCGACAATGGCACCAACTTCGTGGGTGCAAGTCGCGAGCTCCAAGAGGCCATTCAAGCGGCCACCAACGAAATCGGCATAGTATGGAGGTTCATTTCCCCAGGAGCCCCACACATGGGTGGCTCATGGGAGCGGCTCGTGCGCACCGTCAAGACCGCACTGGCAGCGACTCTCCACGAAAGAAGACCGAGGGAGGAGGTCCTGCTCACCCTGCTACTGGAGGCAGAACACGTGGTCAACTCACGACCACTATTCTCCGTGAGCACCGACCCCAACGAAGAGGAAGCACTAACCCCTAACCACTTTCTTATCGGCAGGTCCAGCGGAGCCCACATGTTTGTCTCATTCGACGACGCTGAGCTAATTGGTTTCCCATCGTGGAGGACATCCCAGCGCCTAGCCGACCACTTCTGGGCCAGATGGGTGCGAGAGTACCTGGGTCGTTCTTCTTTTTAACCTACAATTTGATGAAACATTAGCTCAATTCCGAAAAGAAAAATATTAAGCTTCCCGGTCAGTATATATATATATTCTGATAGCAGAAGTTCTATTCTATCGGAAAAAGTTGTTGGCCGAGAAGTTTACAGATTTTTGTACGATTTTCAAGACCTGAAAGATGGATTCGACAAAAAAAATTACACCTCCGTAACGAAATCTTTTATTTTATTCTATCGAATACTCTTCGTCAAATAACTTGTACTTTTGTAATACATTAATTAACTAAAGGACCCTTAAGAAAACATATTAAACTAATACATTTGCATTTAGAAAATATGTTTTATTCATGCTCTTATACCACTCTGTCACATTTTCTGCTAATATAAAGTATTTTTTTGCTATAAATCAATTTTTACTATCATTTACTAATAAATACGAATATCACAGACGGCAATATAATCAACTATTATAAATATAAATTTTCCAATGTTGCACTAGTCATAACAAAATATATAAACAACCAAAACAATTTTCCTACCAGGAGACAACATCGTGACAGAGTAGTAACTTACGTGACAGAGTTGTTATTCTAGAGGATACCAGGCTGCGTTTTGGAATAAAACAGGTTTATTTTTCTAGAACCATTTATTTTGTTATAAACCTTTATCAGTCTTCAACATTGTCACATAAAATAACATGAGATCGAACTTAGATAATTAATGAAATCACATTTGAGAACCTTTAGAATAAGTGATTCGTATTATAGTAAATTAAATGACGACTCACTCGTCTTAAGTAATTAAAAAATGTAGTCTATTTAACAACAAATTAAAATTACCAAACATAAAATAAAATATTCATCATAAGAATATCACAATCTAGCAAGACAATATTTCAATTTCGAAGCCACTAATAGAAAGTCTTGTTTTTCGAATACTGACAGTGGCTCTTCGAACTGGAAATATTGTCTCTTTCCCTTTTTAATAACATTCGGACCTGGTAAGACTTTAATCAAATCATCAAAAGGAACATCCGATACGTCATTCTCCACCAACTTAAACAGTATTGCACTATCAGCAACTGTTTTTAGAAACATTACCAAGACATCGCCTTTTCCATCGACGATACTTTTTGCTACTCCAGCGTAAGTGTCATGGATTTTCCTTTCGCTTCGTACTTTAACTAATACGTGTACTCCATCTTTTATATTCATTGGATGAATTTCTACAGGCTGGAGTGTTTGGTAAGAAGTACCGCAGACGGCAGTTTGATCAGTTGGATCTTTCATTTTAAGCGTGGCCAAAGGCTGATCTTTATCGGATGATCCATCTGGGCTATACACAGTATAACACACACAACACAGTAAAACTTTTTCAGGGCATACTAATTGTGTTCGTAATATCAGCGAGCGTGAAATCCTTCACAAAATGAATTGTAACGTCTTCTTTTTCGTTAGATAAGAACTCGTCCACAGTATTTTGTTGTTGCTGGGTTTCAGGCAGAGGCCCATAAGTTTTAGGAACGTGGCAAGAACAGAATTGTTCACACAAACAATTTAATGGTTTAAGCTGCCACGAGTTTCCATGAACATTTGGTGGAATTGCATAGTTCCTTTCAGGAGCACAATGTTACTTGGAATCGTTGCTGCTGCATTTTCTACGTCTTCGTCTGTCACCAAGAACAGTTTAATTTTGTTAGCATCTTGAAGCACGGTAAAGAATTGGAACAGATCTGCAATATCGTTTCCTCCATCTACTACGGCATCAGCTAGGCGTTTCATTGTCCCTCCAACACCATAAGCAGCTTCTTTGCCATGCCCTGATACGAACGCTGTACTTCTTTGTATTCTGACTATTGCTTTCATCTTTGTTCCTGCTGTTGTCATTTTTCGATTTTCTGAGCAATCTCTTCTTATATTTTCGAACCTTCTTCTATAACTGGTAATTTTTCTTGAAACTTAATATTATCTCTGTATATTTTTTTCTATATCTTTTCACATACTTTCTTCCCCTTGAACTACGAGTTTACTTCAGAGGAAGTCGGTGTTGGAGATGGAGTCATTCGTGGGGTTACTGGTATTGGTGGTGGAGCCGGCGTGTTTAAAAGTACCTCTTAAAGCATATTTTTCTTCTACCTTCTTTTTTTATTTCCGTCTTGCAATATTCGCTTTTTGATTCGATGTTTTCGCATGCTCATAGCAGCCACTAGCTTATTTCGAACATGGTATCTTTCTAAATCCTTGCGCTTTAATTCAGCTACCTTCTCAGGATATTTTTTTTCGTTTCGCCCGACAACGCTTTTTTTTTATTATTTTTTTATTTATCTATTGGCTCGCGTTTGACCACTATCTCGCCTGATGGTAAGTGATGATGTGGTCGACGGTGAAGCACGCTTGCCTAGAAGTAACCTATTCACTCTTGACTTAAAGACCCCAAGGTTGTAGCTATCAGGAAACAAAGACTCCGGCAGGGAATTCCACTCCTTAGCTGTGCGTACAATGAAAGTATTCGCAAAACGCTTTACGCTGCTGTCTTTCTGCTGGTCTTAATGTCTTCTTTTTCGCCATGATGGTATCTGGAAATAGGAAATAAGTAAAAGTTTCTAAACATACGAAAAGATAGAAAAATATTGGTGACACTTTTCGTAAGAATAATTACCATAATAACTAGTGTATCTATTTCAGTATTTCTCGTATTCAGCATAAATAGAACATGAATAACGTTTATTTTACCCCTCTGTCACGTACTTTACCACTCTGTCACAATAAACATGTGACGTAGTTGTCATGTGACGGAGGGGTAAAAATTTGTTGCAAAGGCGATAACATTTAAAGGTTGACATAGAATATATAATTTACACGTTGGCAATAAAATATTTCTTATAACGTAAGAGTGGACAACGAAAAGTAACAATAATAATTATATTTTGAATCAATTACTTACGTGACGAAGCGGTAGCCGAATTATCACACGGACCTCCTATCACAGCTTTCGGGCGACTGACGCGCTGTCTCTTGATCTCAGAGGGGAAATCGTACCAAGAGGGGTAGGGTGTCTAAACCTCCAATCGCAGGCCACAAAAACGGACGGCACAAACGCGTATTTCGAAGGACAACCCACGTGACAGAATTTACAAAATAAACATCAGGTAGTCGGAGACAAGTATTTGAGATTTTCTGAATATTTTATTAAAAGTGATAAAAAATAATATTTGCTATTACATGATAGGTAATTTATTTAGGA
Source organism: Orthosia gothica (assembly GCA_949775005.1). NCBI lineage: Eukaryota > Metazoa > Arthropoda > Insecta > Lepidoptera > Noctuidae > Orthosia > Orthosia gothica. The sequence continues at coordinate 43,282,019 of OX459035.1, forward strand.
TTTATAAAATATTTTTACTTTTTGTGTCATCATATAATTTTTTCGTAATATTATGGATTCTACGCAAGCCGAGGTAGCGGGAGACACTGAGATTTTGTATGAAATACACTTCTGTCACGCGGATTTACAACTCTGTAACGTACTTTTTACAATAAAATTATTCAACACATATGTTATTTAATCATGCACAGCCATTATGTGTATAGTACAGTGCATGTTGAAATACAATTAAGAAAAAAATATGTTAATTTCCTTGTTTTTTTTTTCACTGACTGGTGGAGACAACCTTTTGTAGGTTAAAAAGAAGAACGACCCACCTACCAACTCTCTCGCCCCGGTACTTCCAGGGTCCCCATTATCGGGATCCCGCCGTCGGCGACCTCGTCCTGCTGGTGGACCACACTCTGCCACGCTGCTCGTGGCCTCGCGGCGTGATCAGCACGATCTACCCCGGGCCAGATGGAAGAACTCGGATCGTCGACGTCCGCACCCCGGCGGGCGTATTGCGGCGGCCAGCATCCCGGCTGGTCGTGATAGTGCCAGCATCGTCACCCCTGCAAGCTGAGGTGCAAGGCACCGAGGGGGAGACTGTTGGTGACGCAGCCTGATTTGTATGGTGTATATAGACTCGGACTCATTATTGATAGTGATTATGGACTTATATAAGTGTTCAGGACAGTGCTAGTGAATATGGACTTTTAAGGACAGTTTAGTAATATGTTTTTAATTTATATGTAAGCCACATTATGTTTTGTTAACTTATTGTAGCGAGGCCCCTAATATAAAGAGAAATTAATTCGAAATAGCCAAACGGGCCTCGTTACAATAACGTTTTGTCTATGAATAGTGCCGCGCCCGAATTGTGACTCTTTTGCGCCGATTAGTCGAGTAGCTTCGCTATGATTGTTCGACGCACGATCGACGTGAAGTTGCTCGACACGGCGTAACTTGTAGAGGGGCGCGGCGTTAGGAACGATTGCATAAATAAGGGGCCATTGTTGGCCAAAGCCCTTTTTCCCTGCGAGCAGCGGCGCAAGCAAGACGTGTACAATAAAGAAGAATTATTTCCTCCGTAGTTGACCTGGTTTTATTGGTTGAATCCTCGACAACTCCACGTTTCAAGTTCAAATTTCGGATATTAACGCAATATGTACTTTATCTTGTATTAATAGAAGTTCTAATTTATTACGTTTAGGGCGCAAGCTCCGTGCATTCTACTGTATTATATTGAGTATAACTATGTTATTAGAAACATTAGCCATCATTAAACATAGAAACAAAATTTTTCAAAACATCATATTCTCCACAATCCACAAATACTTAAAAAACCACTGACCACATATTTCTATAAATAATTTACCAAGTTGTTGAAATCATAAAATGTTAAGTTGATATTATACCAAAGGTATTTTTTTGAATTTACAGGTGCTGTGAGTAAAAGAGCACCCTTGGCAGAAGTAACTAATATAAATAACACTATGGAAACAAGCTCTACGCAAGAAACTGAAATGGCTTCAAAATCTACACATACACAAGAAACTCCTACTGCCTCAACATCTAGTTATAAGCAAGAAACTGCCAATGCCCCAACTTCAAGTAAGTTCAATTTTGTTTTGAAACAATTCAAACTATGTTTTTTTAAATGTATTTTTCCTATAACTTTGATATCTCCGGTATTTCTTAACTGAATTGGATGCAATAAATTACACTTAAAAAATAATATGTATTCTGTTATTTTAATTTCAGATTTGAAGGTGACTAAGTCTGAAAAGGCTCAAATGGCAAAAATTATTAATACCCTAAAAAGGAAAGTGAAAAGCTTGAACATAGCCAATGAGAAATATTCAAAACGAATTAAAAAGGCACAAAAAGTCACCGAAAATACAAGTTTTTTAAAAGCAATAAAAAAATTTTGCTCTGTGGCAGCAATTTTTACTTTGCTGCAGTTTAGGGAATGTGGGAAACACAAAATGGGGAGACGATTTACTCCTGATGAAAAAGTTATGGCATTGCATTTTTTTAAACGTGGGCCAAGAGCTTACAGGATGCTGCAAAAAATATTTGTTCTTCCATCACCGTTCACCTTAAGCAGGATGGTGTCAAAAGTGAATATAAAGCCTGGTATAAATGAAAATATATTTCTTCGGCTTAAGAAACAAGCTGCTAAAATGAAACCCGACCACAAATTATGCACATTGGTTTTTGACGAAATGGCCCTAATACCACATTTAGATTATGACAGGAAGAATGACAAAATTACTGGTTTGGTTGATAACGGTGATGTAGTGAGGACAGAAATAGCGGATCATGTGCTAGTGTTTATGATCAGAGGTGTGCTTAAAAACTATAAACAGCCAGTATCATATTCATTCTGTGCTCGCAGTACAAAAAAGGTGAATTAGCTGCAATGATTAAGAAAAATATAAGAAAGTTGAAGGAAGCTGGCTTTAAAGTCCTTGCTACTATTTGTGACCAGGGGACATCAAATGTTAGTGCCATACACTATTTAATTGGATGGAGTATTCGAAGTAGACAGTGAAGAAGTGGTCCCGTTGTTTGACGTGCCCCATTTGTTAAAAGGTATAAGAAATAATTTACTAACAAAAAAATTAAAATACACAATGGAGGGTACTGAGAGAGTCGCAAAATGGGACCACATAATAAAACTATTTGAAATAACCCTACTTATAAGGGGATAAGATTAATAAAAAAAATTACTGAAAGTCATTGTGACCCAAACAAAATCCCGAAAATGAAGGTCAAACACGCAACTCAAATTTTCAGCCATACTGTTGCAATAAATTTGGGATTCTTAGCTGGTGAGTTCAAACAAATTTAAGAGTATCTAATCTGCAATTTTACAGCTGGTTCACAGTCTAATGCGGTTTGCATTTAGACTGCATTGAATGACCCTTAAACTTGTTTCTGAATGTCATAGACGTTCTTATAATTATAGAGAACATTCACTGTGCTGTTGAATAGTCATTACAGAAGCAGAAGAATACAATTTTAAATTCACTCATGTCTCTATTCTTAATTTCAGATCAAGGATTACTGCCAAATGAATGTAAAGAAACAGCTGATATCCTATTATTTTTTGATAATTTATTCGACTCCTTGAATGGCAACTACACTAACTCCTCCAAGAGAAGCGGAAAACCGTTGCTTCTAGCACTAACGCCGAAATCGGACTAAATCAAAGCTTATACTTAAATCAATGAAATTTATTTCAAAAAATGGTAATGTTGGTGTAGTTCCATCTATAAGTAACTGGATACGTACAATTAAAAATATGGAAAGGCTAAAAAACACTTTATTCAATGTTTATAATATAAAATCAATTTGGTGCCGCCATTTTAACCAGGACCCGTTGGAAATTTTTTTCGGTAGTGTGAGAAGTCATGGTTACCGAAATAATTCTCCAACATGTGCTGGATTTGAGTCCGCCTTCGTGTCACTGGTGGTAAATAATTTAAGCAGCACATATTCGCCGGGCTCTAACTGCGAAGATGATTCAGGCTTTATATTCAAATCATTAAAGAATTTGTTCTTTACAGAACTTAATAAAAAAGATGATGTTCCTTCTGAAATTGTATACGAAGATATTTACAGTGACGAAATAATTGTAGATTTAAATATTAAAAAGAGAGACCCGCGAATAATGGCTCCTTTAGAATATGTAACTGGCTATTTATTACGATAGTGTCGCACTAAAGTTTTTAAAAATTGTAAAACTTGTCTTACAAATTTGTATTCTCGTGAAATGAACAATTATATAAAATTAAGGGAATATAACGTGAAGAAGAACTGCCTAACATATCCTGTAGTTGATTTAGTTAATTGCGTTTCCAACATACAAGATATATTTCATTTTATTATTAAAAAAAAACCGCAAATCGCTAATATTGCAAATTATATAAAAATTGTTTTGGAAGTCAGGCTAGATTACAACTTTTTAGCATGTGAAAATCATAAAAACGAGATTATAGAAAAATTATACAACACATCGTATAAATTCTGTTTTGTATAACTGGTGCCGGGATGTTAATAAAGTACTGGCTGGTATTAATACCCGCTACGATGATATAATGCAATGTTTAGCATCTATATATGTTAATAAAAGAAAGAGAAAGTAATCAATAAGCGTTTTATTTTTTTATTATTTGGTCTCGATTATCACAAGATCACAATAATTCTGCAACAAGGTAAATAAAGCTGGTTGCAGAACTATTATGATCTTGTGATAATTAAGAAGAATTCATGATTATAGCAATGTGCAGGGTGGTGTACATTATACAATTTATAGGTAGATACTATAGAATAGTAGTTCGACAACTTCCCGAGAGATGTCGCTGCTCTAGGGAATGGAGTAGCAACTCTATACCCCTATAATATAATGTACTCTGTGATTAGCGGCTGCTGCGGTCATACTGTTGAGGCGGCGCACAGTGGTGCAGGTAGTACGGGCATGCGGAAAATATTATTTTTAAATGAAAAGACGTTGCGTTTCTTCATAATACTTTATTAAAATGATATAATGGATGTACCAGTTTACAAAGAGAAAGATATAACACGTATTTTTTTTTTATTAACATGAAAATATTCATCAAATTTTTTCACATGAATTTCATATAATTAAATCAGCATTTTTAAATAAATAAATATTAATAAACTAAATATTAAATAGAGAAGACATTGATTGAGAGATGGGTGCTATCCACTAATAAAGCTTTAATATAATGCACTTTTTCTTAATTACAGAGCGTCATTAGTTAAGGACCTGGTATTTCCAAGATCGCAGGTTATCGCAGCCAAAACTAATGTATTCTTAATCTATAGGGTCTAATTAATCTCCGAAAGTATATTATTACGTATCGGTCGATAACGGAGATTAGTTATGATCTCATGATTGAAAACAAAAGGTTCCAAATGACCTTCTTCACTAAAAATGTAATAGCAAGTAATTATTCATTATATTATAACATTATGTTTACTATTTTATTAATACACACAATAAACTTATGACTAAACTAAAAATTAAAGTTGATAATTATAGTATTTTGGTTCTATTCATACTTGAAATAACAATATTTTTTGCACGAAATTTGTAAATTCTCGATCACCCTACTTTGGAATCATATAATTAAATACTGTATAATTATTTATCCGTATTAATTTTAGGACTTGTTTCTACTAACATTCTAGTATGTGTGTACCAAATTGTAGACATTTTAAACAAGGTTGAAACAAAGGACTTTTTTCCGCCCTTGTACCAATGTGCGGCGCGGCCGGCCGGCCGGGCGGGCGGCGGTGGCGCTCGTGTGCGAGCGAGAGCGCCGCGGCTGGGGAGCGCGCGTGTGGTAGCGAGACGCGTAACTATTCTCCGCCCGCGTCCCGCTCATGCGTGGTTGAGGCGCCTGTGCGCGGCAACACAGCGAATCCGGTGAGCACGTTCCAATTTACTTACTTTTCTGAAATTTTGGATTTATTTGTGAGCACTAACCACCGTTAGACAATAATATCGTCTTCTATAATGGAAGCTATGAAAATTCGCAAAAGCGATCAGGAAAACTTTTATTGCATGCAGTGACACCAAATTCGAGTCACTCCAAAGTCTGGAAAGAAGCCAAGTTGCTCATGCAAACAATGAAATTTGTGACAAAAGTAGGCAAAACTTCTGTTGTACCATCAATCAATAACTGGATAATTAGTCTAGAAAATATTGAATATTTGACCAATAAATTGTTTGAGGAGCACAATTGTAGGTCCATATGGCTCAGACATTTTAATCAGGACCCATTAGAAAACTTTTTTGGTTGTATTCGTAGCCATGGAGCAAGAAATACTAACCCGACGAGTGCAGGCTTTGAAAATTAATTTGCTGCTTTGTTGATTAATAATTTAAATAGCGTGCACTCGGCAGGTTCCAATTGCGAAAAGGACATGTGCAATGACAGTATGTTTCATACCTTAGGCCGACTATTTTTTAATAATAAACCATCTTGTGCTCCTCTTGAAATTGATTTTAATCTTATTTTAAATAGTGATCATATCATGTTGAATTTTAAAAACAAAATAAATGATGTTAAAATAAAGGCTCAAATTTCATATGTGACAGGGTACGTTTTTAAAAAACTAAGAACTATATTCAAAAATTGTAAAGCATGCAATGCTTGTTTTTTTACAAAACAAAAAGATAATTTGGATTATATAAAAATGCGAGATTACTCTATAGAAAATAAATATTTGACGTACCCTACTGAAGCAGCCATGGAATGTTTTTCAAAACAGCAGGATATGATCATGTATATAATAAGAAACCATGCGAATATTGGTCAAATAAAAAATTATATAAAGACTGTTTTAAGCACAGTTTGTGATCATGATTTTATTAAGTGTCTCGAGCACAAAAGTATAATAACAGCAGAAATGCAAGATTTATTAAGCAGATTTTTCTTATTTAATTGGTGTAAGGACACTAATAAAATTATAAAAGGAATAAGAACAGACTATGAAGTGAATGACAAAGTGCAGGCAATGGCTCGCCAATATTATAAAAAGAGAAATAAAAATGATTAAATTTATTTTATTGTTTTCTTTGAAATACATTGAGCCGTTTCCATTACACTGGGTTTTATATATTTTGTATGCGGATGTCTTCAATAAAATAACACACGGTGTAGTGAAAATGGTTCAAGCAAGAAAAACACTACACAATGAACACAGCAACAGCAACAATGTATTCCATATACGAACCTACCTAGGTACCTATGCTATCTGTACAATAACTCGTTAAATTAACAACAGATGGCGCTACAGCCGAAAAGTTTGACTGATTACTTTATCTCCTATATTTCAATGTACTCTGTGCCGAGGAATACTACATGCTGTGGTATCTTTGAATAAACATCACGGGTACGCTGTAAGCACAGCCATCTATTAGCTGCTTCAAGAAACAAAATGCTCTTTGTAATTTTATCAAATGATTAGTACTAGGTGGCAGTTTCACCAAAACTCAATGACATAACGATGACACTAAAGTAACGTTGACATTTGTGCTTTTGACAGTTAAGTGACGTTGGCATTTGATTTTCGTTCTTTTTGACATCAATCGATTCCATGTTATAAGGATATTATATTTTTGCTACTGACATAACTTCATTCCTCAATTTTATTCATTGTCATATTTCATTTTGTTTTGTTTTATTTTAATTTTTACTTTATTTTTATTGCATGAATTGACTATAGTGTATTTGTATTTTTGTGTTACTTATAGGGGTCAAGGCCGGTTATGTCTATAATCTTGGTTTTGCTTCGTATTACACGGTTTCTCAGTCGGTCTGACTTTTTCACATTCATCATGCTCCTTTCCATTGCGTGTTGGCATGATGCAAGTTTGCTAGTCGTGTTTTGTGATAAGGCCCATGTTTGGCTGCCGTACATGAGAACTGGTAGTATGCAAGTGTTATATAGTTTGCTTTTGATATTTATATGAAGATTTCTATCTTTCATAATCTCTTTCAAACCCCAGTACCTTCTCCAGCCATTGGTTATTCTTCTTTCAACCTCTTTGCGCATCGGATTATCATCTGTTATTATCTGTCCCAGGTAAATATATTCATCAGTATAATCAATTTGGTTGTTTCCTAAGTTTATGGTAATTCTCTCTCCGTTTGTCATTACTCTTGTTTTTTCTGGGTTCAGTTTTAACCCTACCTTCTCGCTTTCCGTTGCCAATTCTTTTATCATGTTTGTTATGTCTTCCGGGGATTTTGCAAATAACAAACAATTAGAAGGCTCAAATGGCGATGGGCAGGGCATATGGTAAGAGGAAAAGACAAATGGAGTAAAATTGTGACACGATGGTATCCTAGAGAAGGTAAAAGGAAAAGAGGTAGACCGCAAAAGAGATGGGATGACGACATAAGACAAGTGGCAGGCGTCACATGGAACAGAGTGGCTCAAGAAAGACATGAGTGGAAAAGGTTGGAGGAGGCCTTTGTCGACTGGCAAACAGATCTCCAGAAAATAAGTAAAATTCAAATAACAGACTAGATTAAGGTTTACATTAAATTTAAGTTTTCTATGTATTTTAATCATATATTTGTAATATGGATCTGAATAAAAGGCTATATTATTATTATTATTATAGGGGTCAAGGACCTGAAATAAACGAATTTTATTTTATTTATTTATAATAATAAAAAATAACTGTTATTAGACATTTTTTTTTCAATTTATTTAACGGCCATGGATACAAGTCCTTAAAGCCTAACTTAGCTATGTTAAACAAATCCGTATTACTATTTACCTACAGTATTAACAATGAATTTATACAAAGGTTTTTAAAATACAAAGATTCTGATAAAATGGTTTGTAAATCGTTCGGCACTTCCTTTTTGCATACACTTTGTTACTCTGACACTAAGACCAAACGTTCAAAGTTACATTTTTGACACTTCATTATTAAATGATCAAGGTTTGCGACGTCGTTGACACAACAATCACACTTCCCTTCATGTTCAGGTATAATTTTCAGTCTTGCTAGATGAGCTGGAGTTTTATAGTGGCCAAGTCTTAATCGATTTATTGTAGTTATGAAATTTCGGCTATCAGCGTCTTTGTTTTTATGATACCAGGGTCTTAGCGGCGGGACCTCTTGAATTTTTGTGTACCACTTGCCTTTTTCTTGGCTTATAATTTTCCAATATTCATGCCACAATATTTGTAGGTTCCCAGATAACTTTTCATGATAGTCTGTAAAAGGAACTTGAAGCAAAGCAGAGTGATCTTCGTCACAAACTCCACGGGTTGCCATGTCCACCACTTCGTTGCCAGAGATACCACAGTGAGAAGGTACCCATTTAAATTTAATACATTTGCCTCTTTGTCTCAACTCTAATACAGTCTTATTACAAAAAGCGGTTTAACTAAAAACCCAGGTTTAAGTCTCTATAAACCACGGTTTAAATAAAAATGATATTACAAATAATGGTTTAGCGATAAACCATGGACCATATCATGGTCTAACGCTAAACCTCGGCGGCCCCTAGTTTAACGATGGTCTAAGTCGTATCTGTCAAAGTTTTTCTTTTAGGTTATAGAATCTTTTTCATTGTGTTGTGTTGTTTTTACCCGAAAATGGATTTTAACATGGTGGATTTAATTGATATTGAGGATATTACTTTTTCCTCGGTACTCCAATTCTCAGATGTTTTTTTTTTGTTGGTCCATCACAACACTTATTATATTAACACATTATTAACAAAGAGGCAATTGTTATAATAGAGACTTGGAGAACTTAAAAATCCAAAGCCTAATGAACTTTGTTCAACGAGCGATGGTTTTGTATATTGTTATGGTTTCATGTAACGCGCGAGAATGTTAAGTTTCGTTACACGTACGTAGATGTATTAATAGTATTAATACAAATTTAAGTAATGTGCTTAAACCTAAACAAAACTGCAATCGATAAAATAACGAATGTTTATATAAATGCAAAATAACAAAGTGTCAATATTTTAACACTCCTAAACATCATTTAATTCTTATCGTGTTATCAAAAAGTTTTTTTTTCTGGGCATACGGAACGTTGCAATTGAACGATATTATGGTGAACGAATGATATTTGTTTTATTCTGTGGTTAATAAATTGACAATGGTTCAAATGACGGTACTAAGAAGACCAGGGTTTTTTTAAGTTTTTTGAACTCAATAAACCTTGGTTTAAACCTGGCCTAACAAGTCCAGGCTTATCTGCAAAACCATGGTCTAAATTTGTCCGTATTACAAAACTTAAAAAAACCCTGGTCTTCTTAGTACCGTCATTTGAACCATTGTCAATATATCAACCACAGATTAAAACAAATATCATTCGTTCACCATAATATCATTCAAATGCAACGTTCCGTATGCCCAGAAAAGAAAACTTTTTAATAATACGATAAGGATTAAATGATGTTTAGGAGTGTTAAAATATTAACACTTTGTTATTTTGCTTGTATATAAACATTAGTTATTTTATCGATTGTAGTTTTGTTTAGGTTTAAGCACATTACTTAAATTCGTATTAATTACTAATAATACATCTTCGTACGTGTAACGAAACGTAACATTCTTGCGCGTTACATGAAACCATAACAATAAACAAAACCATCGCTCGTTGAACAAAGTTCATTAGGCTTTGGATTTTTAAGTTCTCCAAGTCTCTATTATAACAATTGCCTCTTTGTTAATAATGTGTAAGTATATTAAGTGTTGTGATAGACCAACAAAAAAAAACATCTGAGAATTGGACTACCGAAAAAGTAATATCATCAATATCAATTAAATCCACCATGTAAATATCCATTTTTGGGTAAAAACAACACAACACAATGAAAAAGATTCTATAACCTAAAAGAAAAACTTTGACAGATACGACTTAGACCACCGTTAAACTAGGGGCCGCCGAAGTTTAGCGTTAGACCATGATATGGTCCATGGTTTATCGCTAAACCATTATTTGTAATATCATTTTTATTTAAACCGTGGTTTATAGAGATTTAAACCTGGGTTTTTAGTTAAACCGCTTTTTGTAATAAGACTGATAAAGTTTGCCTAATATTAAACAAAATAAAATTCAAATTATATCTAAACGAATTATTTTCTAAAGCTAAACAAAGCACTTTTACTATCAGATACAATTAAAATATTAGAACTATTTACAGAATTTACATACAATAATGCTTTATACATTGCATAACATTCAGCTGTAAAAATACTACAATGAGGGTCTAATTCAAAGCATTTGGTTTGTTTTACTTGTGGATCATAATACGCTGCAGTAACTCTATTCAAAACTTTTGATTCATCTGTACACAATTTATAAATATTTGGTTGACTGTGTAGGTACTCTAAAAATTCAGACTGGCCAGAAACCTTAATCAATAATAATAAAATCACTATTTATACAGTTGTAATCAATTGTATATAGTGGTAATAAATTTGATATTTAATGTTATACATAAAATTTCTGGTAAATGTCCAGACACAAGCTGTTGAGAATTTATACTGATATTATTAGTTAAGGTGTTTGGAAGAGTCTGTTTTAGTAAAATCCTGTTTAAAACAAATGAATTTTTAGTCTAAATTTTTCTGCGATCTGTAAACGTCTGAATTTTAGAGGTATTATACCTGATTCAGACTCCATTGAATTTATTGGTGTTGAACACATAGCTATACCTGATTCAGACTCCATTGCATTTATTGGTGTTGAACACATAGCACCAGTGATAATTCTAAGTGCTTTATTTTGTAAAATGTCAAATTTTCTGAGGTGACCAATATTTGCATTCATATATGCTATAGAACTATAATCAAACTGACTACTTACTCTTATATAGCATAGCCAAAAAATTTTGGATCGGAACCCCAATGAATACCTGCTAAAGAACGTAAAATATTAAGTCCTTTGCTGGCATTCCTTAAAATGTTGTCAATATTATGGCTTTCAAAAGTTAATTTAGTATCTAGACATACACCAAGGAATTTCTTTTCATGAAACGAATTCAACAAGTTATTATTAAAATAAATTGAAGAAATTTCATCAAGCTCAATTAATTTTTTGCTAAATAACATAAAGTCAAAGTCAATAGGGCAATCTTTGGTGTAGACAAAATCAAATTTGTTAATTTATATTCCCATTCATAGTTATTGTATTCATAGTTTTTTTTTTTTTTTAGAAATTGACTCACACACTGTTCCGTTGTTGTTGAATTAGGTATTTTACATATGTTTGTTATATTTGTAAGTATGTGAGAACCATGTTCCTACTTATCAAATTAATTAATTTTCCTGTTAATGCTTTTTAATACTTTATACCTGTGTGTAGAGCTATTCTGGGTGCATCGTCCTCACATATATTAATGTATGTACGTATGTTAATATTGTAAAACACCAATTTGTTTTTTTTTTTTAAAGTGTAAGTATGGAGTTTCTTGTGCGTTCTTCTCCATAACAATCTACTTTCCGAATGCACGGTAGAATCATTTTTTTATTTTTTTATATTCGTTTTTTTTTAGTACTTTTAATTTTTAATTTTAATTTATGTGACGTTCAAAAGTGCCGTTTATTGGCCTAATTGAATAAATATATTTGACTTTGACTTTAACAGAGGATTCTGTTAAATATTTATTAATTTGCGAAGTATATAAATTATATAACAATGGAGAAATAGTAGAACCCTGCATTGTGCCTTTATACACATGTCTGGGTCCATGTATAATATTATTATATTTAACATACATTACCCTATCATACAGAAATGTGAATATCCATTTACAGACTTTACCTGGCACACCAATATCAGTTAAGATCTGAATAAGTACAGAAGGATTAACATTATCAAAGGCACCACTAGCATCAAGAAAACTACAGGTTGTATAAGTGTGGCTATGAAAGGAATTTTTGATATCTGATATAAGAGACATGAAATTTTCTGCTGCAGATTTACCTTTGCGGAAACCAAACTGTTGTTCAGGTAAGATGCCATGTTTTTCACTATAGTACTCCAATCTAAATTTTAGCATACATTCAAATAGTTTACCTAAACAGGATCACAGAGATATTGGTCTATATGAATTACAATCATTTTTAGGTTTTTCAGGCTTTAAAATTGGAATCACAGACTGAGTTTTTCAAGAGTCTGGGACAGATTCCGAAAACCATAACAAGTTGTAAATTTTAAGTAATATTTGTTTTGATTTAGTACTGAGGAATTAATTTATAGGATATGTCATCAAGACCAGGAGTAGTATCCTTTCTAGATTTAAGAGCAATTTTGAATTCACTTAATGTAAAAGGCTCAGATAAAAAGTGACTTTCAGTGTTTCCAGCTAATTCAAAAATGTGTTTTAACCTTGTTATGTCAATATATTTTTCAGGTGGAGACATAGGAGCATATTTGTCAAGGAAAGAGGGGATCCATTCATCGTTTTTCGGAGGTTTTCTAAATGCCACGCGTTTAAATCTACGGATGTAGTTCCAAATCATGCTAACAAGTGTATATCTATTGAATGCTTCACATAACAATCTCCAACCAAGTTTCTTTTTTTCAACAAGTAATTTCTTTTTTTTTCGCATCAACCTTCTTATATTGTATATAATTATCTATTGTAGGATAGGATTTATAGTTTATCCATGCTAATTTACTAGTATTGACAGCAGTGGAACATTCATTGTCCCACCAGGGAACTGGTTTTTTAATTTTATATGATGATTTATTCTCAATTTTCGGCATATGCTTCAGTTTTATATTGTTCAGTATATCGCAAACACTGTCATATAAATCAATTGAGCTAGCTGTTGTAAAGTTTAAATGATCAAATGCTTTTTCACATCTCATATGTTTCTACAGAAGTCTGAATATTTATAATTGTTGGAAGGTGATAACTACCCATTGGATCGTCATGAACTTTCTAGTCACATAAAGAAGCTAGAACAGGACTCACACATGATATGTCTATAGCAGATGGATTATGATGAATAGTACCCACAGTAGTTGGAACTCCTGTATTTAAAATGCAAAGATCACACTCATCTAATAAATTATAGACATCATTGCCTCTCGAATTCGATGACAAGCAACCAAATGCAACATGATGTGCATTCAAGTCACTTAATAAAATGTTGGGCTTCGCCAAATCATCAATAATTTTCTACATTTAAATCGACCTCTTGGAGGACTATATGCACTAAGTATAGACAAATCTCCTACACTGGTCTTTATAATAATAGCAACTGTTTGAAGATTATCATAGTAAGGAGTGTGAACCACCTTGTATATACAAGTATTTTTGATTAAAATAGCAACCCCGCCATAACCATTAGGACCATTCTGTTTTATAATATCATAGCCTGAAACACTGAAAGTGCTACCTTCCTTGAATCATGTTTCATTCAAAGAGCAAATATCTATATCATTATCAGAAAGAAAGTTAATTAATAATGGTTATATATGTCTTATTGTAAGTTTTGTCAAAAGATCTAATATTATCCATTAAAGTAAATTAGATAGAAAAACATCTTTTATTTTATTTAAAGTCATCGGCTCTGTTCCAGATTCAATTTTATTCTTTTTTTCTACTACTATATTGTTTTTTTTATTTACAAAAGTAGAGTCATTTACAACAATATCAGAATTATTTACAGTTTTATGTGCAGGCTTAGATTTTAAAATAGGGAAATTTTTTAACTATAGAGGCAAATGTTCTGTGTTAGTTTAATATTAAATTACGTTTTTCTTCTAATTTCTTCTTTTTAATGGGACAATCCCGAGATATGGCAAGGTGAGCCCCATCACAGTTAATGCATGATAAGGTATCTACCAAGCACTCCGTATATAAGTGATTTCCAGAACATGATGAACACATTTGTTCGCTTCTACATATTTTTGCTGAATGGTTGAATTTGAAGCATTTGTAACATTGTACAAGGGGTGGAATGTAAGTATTTACTTGATATTTGAATGAATTTATAAAAACAAATTTCGGTAATGTTGTAGACGAAAAAGTGGTAGCCACAGTTGTCAAGGGAACTAATTTTCGGTCAGCATCCCTCTTCATAAACCTTTTTATAGAAATAACGTCTGCATCGGATGTAATGTTTCTGTATATTTCTTCATTAGAAATGTCAGTGGGAACGAATTTGATAATGCCCACTTTCTCCACCAAGTGGGCGGGAATGAAGGCACGAAGTTTATACTTAATTAAAAAGTTGTCTAACTTTAGAAAGCTCTTAGCTGCAGCTGCTTTCTTGAAGATGATGCCTACCTTAAAGGCATTTATGCGATATACGCTTCAGATTCCTTTTACATTATCAGTAAATAATTTGGTAAGTTTTATAGGGTTTCTGTTACCCAGTTTTTCCTTTTCATTAGATTCCACATAGACTGTATAGTCAACATTGAAGGTATTTTCTAGGAACAGTCGTGTATAATTAGTTTTAAAATACATTTTATACCTTTCCTCATCTGTTGGGTTGGATATCTTGGGCATTTTTCTTTGGCGATTCGAGGAATCATCATCCCCGTCACTGTCCGACCCCATTTTTGGGGCGAAAACGTGTCAAAATCTATTAAATGAAACTGTTTTCCTGTCCTTTTCCTTTCCTTTATTGGAGAGAAAAAATTTAAGCTCCCGCTTAGTTTGACTGCCCGCCAAAAAGTGATTATTTTGATATGAGACCCAGGCTTGCCAACTTAGGGGCTTTGGCCCCAAATTAAGAGCAAAAATAACCATGTTGGGCTCGTTTTAGGGCCTAAAAAAATTTAGAGGCATAAATACTATTTCATGCAATACTAAAGAAACCAATTGTTCCTTGAAATGCAAAGTTTAATGATACGATTCATTTTAAAACGAGATGATAGATGATTCGTTACATTAATTCCATTTCAGAAAATGTTAGTTTGTTTATTGTATGATAAAGATAAAGAAAAAGTAATTAAAACGAAATTATATTTTATTTATCTTAGTAAAACGAGATACCTACTCATTTAAACAATACCCTTGTTGAATAGGTACTCAATACAGGGCTTTTTTTGAGGCTTTTGAATATTGCATTTAGGGCTATTTAGGGGTATTTCATCTTGATCTTAGGGCTGTTTATTTTTAGGCGTTGGTAACCCTGATTAGAGCACAAGTTTTTTTTGCATAACCTGTTAAGTGATGTTGGATCGTTTGAGGGTAGTCAGAAGTAGAACACCAATATTTTTTCTCTTTATTTAAAATTACAATTAAAATAGTAAAAGTTAACAATTATATAAATTAATGATACATATTGGTAGTTAATTATCTCTACCTGCCAGTGAAGTGTTATCTACCACTAAAAACAAAAAACTTAATTTTTCTAACATCATCTGTACTGTGGCATCATGGAAGCCATCAACCGCACCATCACAGATTTGACCTAAATGTTCAGCCAAAGAATGTCGGAATTTGAAAAGGAGTTGAAGACCCCATGCACTACAACAATCACCACCTCAGGATTGGCAGCGGATTTTGCAACTTTCCGGGCATTTATTCTTCAGGCGCTCAATACATTACAGCTGCAGGTTGCTATGTTGGCGCAGAGCCAGGATAATATGGAGATGCGTGGGCGGCGTAAAATCCTGCTCTTGCACGGAGTGTCTGAGGAACCTGAGGAGGAGACTGCACAGGTGGTGGCTCAAGTTTTGAAGCAGCGTCTACATATTGACATGCCCACTACTGGCGTAAAAAGGTGTCACAGGATGGGGCGCAGCACAACCCACAAACCCCGGCCTATCCTCATCAAGCTGCTTGATGTGGATCTCCGTGATAAGATCTGGTTCGGCAAGACCAAGCTGAAGGGGTCCGGCATCACTATATCGGAGTTCCTCACTAAAGCCAGGCACAATGTCTTCATGGCGGCACGGGATAAATTTGGTGTGACCCAATTCTGGACCTCGGCAGGAACTGAGTTCGTCCTCGATTCAAAGGGAGCTCGGCACCGAATCACTTCCGCTGCCGATCTCAATAAGATTGCGCAGCGGTCGGAGCTGATGGCCACCCAGCCGGAGCAGGTCTCTGGACAGCCGCAGCCGGACGTTGTTCAGCCGGTCGCAGTGGGTAGGATAGCCGCAACAAAAACCAAGCGCACTGTAGCCAGAAGATGAAGTTCTTCTTTGTTTCATCAATTTTTGGTAGTCCAGGTATTTATAGTATATTGTGTTCATTAGTAATTTCGATAATTAGCTATGTTTTCAATAATTTTGCAGCTATTCTTAGCTAATTTCTTGTGGAGGTATATGTTTGTAATTTAATATTTATTTATTGTTTTTCTTGCTTGTCATCTGTCATTGTCATTTTCTGACTTTGACACTTCATGTTGCGTTGCGTTAACAAAAGGTAACCTTAGACGATTAATTTAGTTCTGTTATACGGTCCTAATTTTATTTTATTTATTTTTTACCTTTGTTATATATTTTTCTGAATTGTTTTTGTGCCTGGACTGCAAAATCGGATTTTATTTTTATGTTTTTGTTTTTATTTTATTAGTTTAACTCTGTTATGTAACACTGGCGGGTGGACGGGACATTTTGAACTGCGTAGTCTTTACTGTTTTTATAGGTATATTATAATAGTATTTATTTTTATTTTTTTTATATTTATGCTCAGCCCTGACTGTAGCAGTGATGCTGATTCTTCTAATTCATTGGATAGTGTTCCTTCTTTAGCTGGTACCCTTACTTCACTGTTTGCTGATGTCTCCAGGAACTTTAATGTAGTCCACATAAACGCCCAGAGTATTCCGGCCCTCTTCCCCGATATGCTGGCAAGCTTTGACTGTAAGAATATCCATGCAATTCTTGTTTCAGAATCTTGGTTAAAACCTTGTCTTCCCTCTTCCTCTTACTCTCTTCCCGGCTTTCAACTTATCAGGAATGATCGCGCGGTCGGTGGTGGTGGCGGCGTGGCCATTTATCTTCGTAATTTTATTCCTTTTTCTATAGTTAACATGTCCACGCAGCCGCCTCCGCCGAACGCTGGTGAACATCTTTTCCTGGAGGTTGAATTGCATCATTCTAATATTCTCCTTGGAGTTTACTACTGCCCTTCTCTTCGGGTTAATTTCTTCTATTCTTTCGAACGTATTTTGGAAGATTTAATCCCCCTCTTACAGTCATAGTATCATAATGGGCGACTTTAATACGTGTCTTCTTAAACAAGACTCCCGCTCTTCTTCTTTTCGTCATATTATTGAATCTGTCAATCTCTCTTTTCTCGATCTTGGTGCCACTCACCATTTTCCTAACTCTGTTCCCTCACTTCTCGATCTTATTATTGTCTCGTCTTTTGATCACGTCGCTAAACATGGTCAATGTTCTGCTGACGCCTTTTCCTACCATGACTTAATTTACACTTCATACAAAATTCGACCACCTAAGCATAAGTTCAAAACTCTTCTGCTTCGCAATTTTGATGGTATGGACATTGATCGACTTCGAGAGGATGCCAGTAATATTGACTGGACGCCACTAGTGACTTCCTCATCCGTCGACGAACAAGTTGAAGTCTTGACTTCTACCTTAGTTCATCTATACGACACACATGCACCTATTCGAGCCGTGAGAGTTAGGCATCTTCCAGCGCCATGGCTGACCGACGAAATTTAACTTTTACTAAATAAAAAGGCAGCTGCGAAGTTCAAGTTTAAAATTCGGCCCAACGACGTCAACAGGGAGAAATACGTCTCAATAAGGAACCAATGCAGCAAGGTGTGTAGGAACGCACAACGCCAACATATCCATAATTCTGTTCAGAACGGTGATCCAGCCAAGGTCTGGAAATTTCTGAAATCATTAGGTATCGGAAAAAAGTCTCACAATACAATTCCTAAAGACTTGGATTTCAATTTACTTAATAGTCATTTTTCTACTTCGCCTGTATTGGATAGGGCCACTAAAGCTACTACGCTAAGTAATCTTTCAAATATTCCGGTATTTTTCTCCTTTTTTCATAAGTCAATTCACCGCTTGTGATGTTAAAAAGAGTATTCTATCGATTTCGTCCAACGCTGTTGGTAGTGACTGTGTTAGCCGTAAAATGATTATCCCCATCCTTGATGACATTCTTTCTGTTATCCTTCACATCCTCAATTTCTCGGTTTCCAGTGGTGTCTTCCCGCAAGCCTGGAAAGATGCCCATGTTATTCCCCTACCCAAAAAATCTCATCCTGCATCTTTCTCTGACTATCGTCCCATTTCTATTCTTCCTTTCCTATCCAAAGTCCTTGAAAAACTTGTCCACCATCGACTCAGCTCGTTCCTTTCCAAACACAAGCTGCTAAATCCCTTCCAATCTGGTTTTCGTCCGGGACACAGCACTACCTCAGCACTTGTTCATATTACGGACGACATAAGGTCAGGCATGGAAATGGGGAAGTTAACTGTACTTGCTCTACTTGACTTCAGCTATGCCTTCAATACGGTTGACTTCGACATTTTGTTGGGCGTCCTATGCTCTTTTGGCATATCTCCTTCGGTAATTGACTGGTTTCATAGTTACCTGTTTGGCCGCCGGCAGCGTATTTGCATTGAGGAATCTTTCTCTTCTTGGTGTCACACCTCTGCCGGTGTGCCGCAGGGTGGCGTTTTATCTCCTCTACTTTTCGCACTTTTTATTAATGCTATCACTCAACGGCTATCTTCTTTCTACCACCTTTATGCCGATGATCTCCAAATTTATACTCAAGCCCCTCTCGGCGAGTTATCTGACGCTATTGAGATTATTAATACGGACCTGGCTCGAATTGGTGACTGGAGCACTGAGTTTGGGTTGAAGATCAATCTGACGAAAACTCAAGTGGCTGTTGTGGGAGGTTCCCGAACAGTCTCCAGGATTGATTGGGCGACACTTCCCCGGGTTTCTTTCAACAACACTATTGTTCCTATAGCTCAAACTGTGAAGAACCTGGGGATTTACATCGACAGCACCCTTTCCTGGACTAAACAACTGCAGGAGGTCAGTCGTAAACTGTTTGCGTCTGCGGGCTCCCTGAGACGCCTTCGTAACTTTCTTCCCATCACCACTAAAATTGCGATAGCACAATCTCTTCTTCTACCTATCCTGGACTATGCTGATGCCAGCTATCTCGATCTCACCCAAGACCAATTGGACAAGCTTGAGCGACTTCAAAATCTCTGTATCAGGTTCATATTTGGCTTGCGCAAGTATGACCATTTTTCTGAATTTCGAACCAAGCTCAAATGGCTTCTTATTCGCCTTCGCCGGAATGCCCACATACTTTCATTGCTATATAATGTGCTCTTTAATCCTTTTAGTCCTTTTTATCTTAAAGAACGGTTTCAGTTCCTCTGTGACACACATTCTCGGTCCTTGAGATCATCGGAAAACCTAAAATTAAGCATTCGTATGCATTGCACATCCTTCTTCGACAAATCTTTCACGGTACAAGCAGCTCGTTTGTGGAATGCATTACCTATTGAGGTAAGGCGTGCGCAAACATTACCTTCATTTAAAAAAATGGTGAAGGAGCATTTCCATTCTCTATAACTATTCTTCTCCTTTCTCTGTTCTTCATTTGATATTTATTAGTATATTATTTTATTTGTATGTATGTATTTTATGTTATATCTAAGTAATATTATTTAATATAGTTTTTGTACACTGACAGCCCTAATGTCTATCTCCTCTCGTTCAGTCCATCCAAAGGTTGTCTGTAAGAGATTGCCCTGTGCGATAAGACCGCCCATTGTACACTTATCTTTGTAAATGTTTTGTCCTGTAATTTTTAAGTGGTGTACAATAAAGTATATAATAAATAAATAATAAATAAATAAATAAGTTTCTTGTATTTTCGTGTTTTCTCCCTTTTTTTTATTCGTTCGGTACGTTGAGTTGAACATTGTTCCTCCGGCTTTACGCGAAGATTGTGATAAAATACTAATCGTGAACTTTTCCTTGTGCTCGATAAGTTTACGATGGCTCAAAGGTCTTGTTATGTTCCCGGCTGTTCCATGAAACTTGGAGGTAAGTTGTCTCAGTCTGAGTATATTGTTTAAACGTACTTAGGCATAATACTATGCAGCCGAAAAACGGGTATTCTGTAAAATGTTGTAATTCTACACATGCTTTGCACACTTATAAGTAACTGGTACCTACTTCAAAGTTGTTATAATTGATTGTTACCACATGGAATGCTGACATTACCCACTTATGTACTTGTAATTCTTACTGATAAAATATGTAATTGAGCAACAAACATACTACTCTAACAATTCTCACATTCCTACTCCTTTTATTCTTCGTCCGCTTAGTGATTGGCTTCAATCAAGAATGCACTAGATGACCGATTAGCACTTGAAAATATATATAAAATATACTTTATTGTACACCATAAAATTATAGACATTTACAAAAAAAACTTATATAAATGGGTACAAAGGCGGTCTTATCGCTGACAGCGATATCTACCAGACAACCTTTGACAAAAGTAAAAATAAGACCATTAATAATAATAATAATAATACATACATACATACATAATACATTTAGGTATATTGCCTCTTTGCAAGCTTCCCCGAGAGCCATATACTCAGCTTCTGTCGTGGAAAGAGCGACTGTGCGTTGCTTGCGCGCTTCCCATGAGATGGGAGCTCCACTCATTAAAAATATGAATCCTGTGAAGGATCGCCTATCTATTAAGTTATTCCCATAGTCCGCATCGGCATATCCTGTAGGATAGGACTGACCTGGTTTGTATAACAGTTTGAGGTGTATAGTCTCCTTTAGGTATCGAAGAACTCTCTTAGCGGCTCTCCAGTGCACCTCCCCGTAATGTACGTTGAATTGAGACAAGTACGAGACAGCATGTGCAATATCTGGTCGTGTACATATGGAAACGTACATTAATGAGCCGATAAGCTCCTGATAGGGAACTTCAATATTTTCCTCTTCTTTGTCAGGTAACGCAAGTTTAAGGCCAGGTTCCAATGGTGTAGTCACGGGAATAGCGTCATTCATGCCAAACTTGTGTAACAGTTTTTGTATATACTTGGTCTGATCTAGAGTTATGAAACCTTCCTTTTGGATAACTCTCATTCCGAGACAATCCTTAAGGAGACCAAGATCTTTGACAGAGAACATTTTCTTGAGAACATTCTTGAAATTCTCTTTCAATTTAGCATTATTGCTCAGCAAAAAAAAGTCATCAACAAAAACTGCGACAACGAGGAAGTCATTGCCTTCTCTTTTATAGTAGAGGCAGTGTTCTGTCGTGGCTTGAGTTAGAGACAATGTTTCCATTGCTTCACACACCTTTTTGTTCCATTGGCGTGGAGCTTGTTTAAGGCCATAAATGGACTTCTTGAGAAGACATACTTTGCCCTTTGGGTCGGTTGAGAAACCTTCAGGTTGTTCCATATAAATCTCCTCCTCTAAGTCTCCATTTAAAAAGGCAGTCTCCACATCAAGGTGTTCTACTTGCAAGTTGTTTTGGACAGCAACTGCTATTAATAGCCGTACTGAAGACAGTCTAGCAACAGGAGAAAAAGTTTCGCCGTAGTCCACACCTGCTACTTGGGTGAATCCTTTTGCTACTAGCCTGGCTTTGTATTTAGTTATCTGTCCACTTGTGTCCTTTTTAATTTTAAATACCCATTTACTCTTTGTAGTTTTCCTATCGGAGGGTCGGTCAACTAGGATCCATGTTCCATGCTTCATTAATGAATCATATTCAGCCTTCATTGCTTCGAGCCATATTTCTTTTTGGGGATGATCTGTAATTTCTTTATAAGTCTCCGGTTCGAGGTCTGAAGTCATGAAGAGGCCACACTGACTATATCGTTTAGGAGGATGTCGTTCCCTAATAGGATATCTTCTATCGATGGTTGGCTCTTCACTGGGTTCAGCTTCGGGAGCGCCTGGTAATACTTCAGGCATTACAGGATCATGTAAGGCTGTCGGCTGATCAGAAGATGACATTTCAGGTAGTGTCTCTGGCTGTGAATGATGCTGCGTTTGTGGAACTAGTTGCTCCTCATCTTGAATGTGTACAAGGATTTCTTGCGACTGTGGCGAGGGTAGCGTCTCGCTGGAAGAAGAATTTTGTGAATCTACCGGCGTCTTGTCCTCTATGAAGACAATATCTCTAGCGACAATTATCACTCGAGGATTTTCGGGATTTATAAGACGGTATCCTTTGCTTTCTGTAGCATAGCCAACGAAAACACACTTTTGTGTCTTAGAATCCAGTTTGGTACGTTTTTCTTTAGGTACAAGAACGTGAGCTTCGCAACCAAAAACTCTTAAGTGAGATAAGTTGACTTTGTTGCCACTCCACAGTTCTTCTGGTATTTTGTTGTTCAAAGCTTGCGTTGGTATACGGTTCTTGAGATAGATGGCCGTATTTACCGCTTCTCCCCAATACGCCAAGGGTAGTTTTGAGTCTTGGAGCATTGATCGAGCTTTTTCGATTATTGTCCGGTTTACTCGTTCGGAAACCCCATTCTGTTGAGGTGTGTACGGTATCGTGGTTTGATGCACGATGCCATTTTCCTTAAGAAAGGTACACATATCGTTATTTACATATTCACGACCATTGTCCGAACGTAGGACTTTTATTCTCTCTCCGGTTTGATTCTCTACTAAATGTTTAAACTCTACAAACTTTGTATAAACTTCGGCTTTTGTTTTCAAAAGATATCCAAAAGTTTTGCGACTAAAATCATCGGTAAAAGTCAATAAGTACAAAGCTCCGCCCCATGAGTGCGTACTCATAGGTCCACATAAGTCTGAATGAATTAACTGTAGGACTTTGCTTGATTTAATTTTAGAGTTCTTAAACGGCTTTTTAGCTAATTTACCTTGTAGGCAGGGAACCCACTTTTCAGTGTAGCTACCGTTGTAATCTAAACCGATTGATTTATTTCTAAGTATATCCATACTTTTTGCATTTAGATGGCCAAGGCGCCTATGCCACAGCATTGCAGACTCTTTGGTCGAAGAATACAACGCTTGTGAACTACTCAGATCCAACCTATATATTCCGTTATGGTTTGATCCTGTAGCAATGACAGATCCTGTCACTTGACATCCGCCTTTTTGGATGATGCTTGCGCCTCTCGATGTAAATAAAACATCGAAGCCTTTTTTAACTAAACTGCTTACAGATAAAAGATTTGTAGCAAGGTCAGGGATATAAAGAACATCACTAATTTTATTTACACTATCGGAAATATGAATATTTACAGTACCTCTACCATGGCTTAGTAATTGCTCCTTGTTAGCAACTGTAATAGGGGTGACATGGGATGACATGGTTGCATACCAATCTTTCCTGTTACTCATATGGGAAGTTGCGCCAGAGTCAATATACCAGTCTTGAGAACCTGAGGGAGGAATGTTAGAAAAACAGGATGAAAGTGTGAATTCGGATGTATAATGTGTAGAAGTGTTAGCCGAAACATTTTTGCCTTTCTTCTGTCTAAGCTTTCTACATTGCGATACAACGTGCCCTAGCTTTTTACAATAGGTACAGAACTTTTTCTTCTCGTCCTTCGTTTGTAGCGCTGCGCTGTCAGGTCCTATGGTGGTAGTAGCTGTTGCGGTGCGCACATCCTCTTTGAGAAGTGCTGTCACCACATTTTCCGATGAAATCTTCGTGTTGGAATGTTCAAGAGCCATGACAAGTGGATGAAATTTTTCTGGAAGTCCAGCAAGCATAATAATGCCAAGAAATTCGTCATCTACTGCTGCTCCTATTCCCTGAAGTTCTTGCTGCGTTGATAACGCCTTGTTCACATACTCTTGTATGTTTCCTGTGTAAGTATTTCCTAGAAGACTCTTCATTAAAGCTAATCTCCTTGTAAGCCCACTGTCAGCGTAAGCCTTTTTTATACAATTAAAAGTATCGTATGCGGTTTTCGCTGACCTGATTATTGGAAACACCGACTCGTCACACGTGAGGCAAATCTTAGCTCGTGCCTTCGCGTCTCTGCGCGTGGCGATGGGATCGGCGGGATCGACCGCTTGAATCACAACGTCCCATAAGTCGACGTCCGTCAGATAGCACTCCAAACTAAATGCCCAAGTGTTGAAATTGTGACCATTTAGCTTACTAATACTTATTGCATTTGTCATATTGGAAGAATTTGTTACCGCTTTACTGGAATCCGCTCTTGACTGCTGCACCGTGGTGGACGTTGGAGGGTCCATAACCACTTGTTTATATATTCATTCGGACAATCAAAGTTCAATTAAACTGGCCCACAACAACACATATCACGCACGCACTAAACACATAGACATCAAACACCATTTCATTCGAGACTCACTTGCACATCACCAGCCCGTCAACGTTTCGGCCCAACGTCTGTCGGATCAGGTACGGGTCATCCAGCGTAATCGTATGTTGGATGATAATGTACTTGATCGCCTCCGAACTGAAATGGGTAACCGTGTCACTGCACCATCGTCGCAGGCTGTGGTGCCACCACAGTCCAACCACACTCCCAGCCACGCTGACGAGGAGAGTAGTGACAGGATTACACACGTAAGTACCCAGTGCAGTGAGGAATTAAGGAGTGCTTTGGAGTGTGCTATTCGGGAATATCGCTACATGCCACCCGAACTTAGGCCACGATTACCTCGTTTGCCCATGCATAACAAAAATAGGGCGCTGGTGGCTGCTCTGGATTCGCAGTTGTCAAACTACTTTGATGACTGCGAAGACCTCACTGATGCACATTCGATCATGTACTGCGCGGCTGTAGCGGCATGTCGTGTAGCCCACGTCAAATTTGCAGATGACAATGCTACACGACCGACGCCAGCCGTACCAGCTTGGCAGTGCAGGATCGAACGTCGTATTGGTGGGGCCAGAGCACTCATTGGCAAACTAATTTGTTTCAGGGAGGGCAATACTCGGCCAAGAGTGATGCGCTTTGTGAGACGGGCGTTTTCGGGGACTGATGTCAGCCCCCGAGACTACATATCCCATGTCACGGAGCGCATCGACTTCCTGAAACGGAAAGTGTATGCGTGGGCAAACCGTATTCGTAGGTATAGGCGGCGAGTGGAGCGATACACCCAGAGTCGCACATTCCAAAGAAATGAAAGGTGGGTTTACCGAGCTTGGGAGCGACCCAACCAAGGTGTGACTGATACGCGCCTGCCGGATGATGACGCCATGTTCAACTTCTGGCGCAGTATCTGGTCGGTGCCTGTCAGTCACACCGAAGGTGAATGGACTCGGGAGGTTGAGCGAGCTTGCGATCCCATACAAGAAATGGGAGCTATCATGATCAGCGCCCAAGATGTAGCCCGTGCAGTCCGCCCGTTGCCGAACTGGAAATCTCCAGGGCCGGACGGACTGCACAACTTCTGGATAAAATGGCTACAAAGGTCGCACGCTCGTTTGGCATCTCAGTTCCAGGCAGCCTTAGAGTCTGGTTCGCTACCCCAGTTCTTAACAACAGGAATTACCCACCTGCTCCACAAGTCTGGTAGCACCGCGGAACCCAAAAATTATAGACCTATTACATGTTTACCGACGGTCTATAAGGTTCTTACATCCATTTTGAGAGTTAAAATTAATAAACACGTCGACGATAACTCGATCATGTCGGCCTCTCAGAATGGATGTGGGAACGGGTCTCGCGGTACTAAGGAGCTACTCCTTATAGATATGGCCATTAGCCAACAGGTTCGGCGTTCCCGAAAGGATCTGTCGACATGTTGGATAGATTATAAGAAGGCCTATGACTCGGTGCCTCATGCATGGCTCATGAGGGTGCTAGAATTGTATAAAATAGATACAACTCTACGCACCTTCCTGATGTCGTGTATGAGGCAATGGAGCACAGTCCTTTGCTATCCAGGATGTCGAAATATCCAGAGGAATAGCGAACCTGTAAGGATCGAGCGAGGTATATTCCAGGGTGATAGTTTGAGTCCACTTTGGTTTTGCCTGGCCCTGAATCCTCTAAGCATGCTGCTGGAGAATTCAGGACTAGGCTATCGGTTGAAGAGAGGTGGTCAGGTTATATCTCACCTCCTTTACATGGATGATCTGAAGCTCTTTGCCCCCAGCAATCTTCAGCTGATGGAGCTACTGAAGGTAACTGAAACTTTTAGTAGCGCCATCAGGATGGAGTTTGGCGTGGACAAATGTGCGGTCATGCATGTAAAGCGAGGCGGGATTGTGGAATCCGCGGGAATTCAACTCGCGTATTCCATAAACCTGAGATCCCTCTCTCCAAACGAAACCTATAAGTATTTGGGTATGTCGGAAGCGTTAGGTATCAGCACTACTGACATGAAGCAATCGTTGAAGGAACGCTTCTTTGGCCGCCTGAAAAAGGTTTTTAATAGCCTTCTTTCGGGTGGAAACAAGGTGCGCGCCTTCAACGGTTGGGTCATGCCGGTATTGATGTACTCTTTCGGCATACTCAAATGGACTCAAACGGAACTCGACGCCCTGGATAGGCGGGTCCGTACACTGCTGACTGCATATCGAATGCATCACCCACGATCGTCGGTCATGAGATTGTATGTCCCGCGGAAGTGTGGAGGCCGAGGCTTTTTAAATGCCAAGAACCTCCACAACCGCGAGATATGCAATCTCAGGGAATATTTTCTACACGCCGACGTGGGAATGCATCGAGATGTAGTAGCAGTGGACAAGGGACTCACCCCGCTCTCCTTGGCGAATGAGAACTGGCGCAAGCCTGTAGTGCTTGACACTAACGACCGCAGGGAGGTATGGCAGAGTAAGGAGCTTCACGGACGCTTTTTCCGGGCCCTACATGGGTCCGATGTAGATCAGTCAGCGTCCGTAGCCTGGCTGCGTTTCGGTGACCTCTTTGGGGAAACCGAAGGTTTTGTCTGTGCAATTATGGACGAAGTTATCATGACGAATAACTACCGGAGATTTATTGTGAAGGATGGCACGGTTGACATCTGTCGGGCATGTCACCGGCCGGGTGAATCGATCCGCCACATTATCTCTGGTTGTTCTCGTCTAGCTAACGAAGAGTACTTGCATAGGCACAACCTTGTAGCCAGGATTATCCATCAGCAACTTGCTCTGAAATACACTCTTGTGGCATCGGAGGTGCCGTACTACAGGTATGTGCCCGACCCAGTTCTCGAGAATGGCAATATCACATTGTACTGGGATCGGTCCATCATCACTGACAGGACCATTATTGCTAATAAGCCTGATATAGTGGTGGTGGACCGAATCGAGAGGCGTGCAATGATTGTTGACATTACCGTCCCGCATGACGGGAACCTCGTGAAAGCCGAGAAAGATAAGCAAATCAAGTATCTTGACTTGGCTCGCGAGGTTGTCGACATGTGGGATGTGGACACAGCGATCATTGTACCGATAGTCGTGTCAGCCAATGGCTTAATAGCCACGAGCCTCGACCAACACCTTAGGAGGCTCTCGTTAGGCGGCTGGGTCAAGGGCCTGATCCAGAAAGCAGTATTGCTGGACACGGCTCGTATTGTTAGGAGGTTCCTCTCTCTGGAGCCCTGACCGCCGGTAGCTTGGACCCTGTTCCCGATACCGGTGGGTCTCTATTTTTTATATTTTTAAATGTTTTTTTTTTGTATGTTTTATAAAAATATTTAAAAATGTAGACAATAAGAAAGAATATGAATAAAGGAGAAAATAATAATAATATTAATAGCCACGAGCCTCGACCAACACCTTAGGAGGCTCTCGTTAGGCGGCTGGGTCAAGGGCCTGATCCAGAAAGCAGTATTGCTGGATACGGCTCGTATTGTTAGGAGGTTCCTCTCTCTGGAGCCCTGACCGCCGGTAGCTTGGACCCTGTTCCCGATACCGGTGGGTCTCTATTTTTTATATTTTTAAATGTTTTTTTTTTGTATGTTTTATAAAAATATTTAAAAATGTAGACAATAAGAAAGAATATGAATAAAGGAGATAATAATAATATTAATTATAATAATAATAATTTTTATTTAGCAAAAAAAAAAAATGAAGAAATACATAGTTTCATGTTACATTACTATAAAAAAAAAAAAAAAAAAAAAGAAAAAAAAAAAAAAAAATAATAATAATAATAAATAAAATTGTTAAAGTCTGGTCTTAATTCAAATTAGGTACATCCGATGACATCTCCGTGAAGGTCTGAAATACAAATATATGTCACGTCGAAGTACCTATGTATCGTAGGACCGCCATCATTACCCCCATTGCCTAGAGGCAATTCCTTTATTCTTGATAGGAACGGGTGAACTTCAATTACACACAATACTGGATTGAAACTCTCAAGAGCATTTATTTGACTTAGTTACAGACACTTTGAGTTTTCAAATGAACTTGAAGCTAAAACCACATCTTGTGGCTCGCTAGATCGCAAAGCCTCGGAGATCTAGCAAGAAACTCCAGAATACTCTTTTAAATCTTTACACAATCACTTTATGACAATTAGCGTTACATGTTTATTAGGTTTTCAAACATCTAATCAGTCAGCAGATTTATTAAACAGTTTTACAGTTATTATTTTTACACACACCGTGCACCGTACGCGCCATCCGCGTTCTAAGTGGGCGGGACCTCCATCCATATTGTTTTTGTTTAGACACTAATTATTTGGATAGTTGAGTAAAGTTAGCAAACAATACTAAAATACTGATCAGTTAATTATTTTAACATTAAACAACCTCAATACTCACAAATACAAAGTGGTTTGTAGT
This sequence comes from Orthosia gothica, assembly GCA_949775005.1. Lineage (NCBI taxonomy): Eukaryota > Metazoa > Arthropoda > Insecta > Lepidoptera > Noctuidae > Orthosia > Orthosia gothica. The sequence continues at coordinate 43,311,268 of OX459035.1, forward strand.
TTATTATTGAAATAGTCATCTAATAACAAAACTATTCAAGTTTCCGGTGATCTAACAATCTTACTAATTAGAAAGTTTCTCATTATTACATAGCTGTGTAAAATGGTCTTATGACTTCTTAGTATTTAATCATTTACTCAAATTTGTTTAGTTCTCGTATTAAATTATTAAATCTGGTTATTGGTCATAGAAATTATAACATCCGCCATTGTTTGACAACTTAATCTGAATAACATAATCAAACACATTTACTTAGTCAAATGTGCAATAGTTAAAATGAGAACAAATCCAAAAGTCCTACAATAAGTGTTCCTCTTTTATTTAAACATCTCGTATTAATTAAACATTGAAATTAGCATACGAATTATGAATCAATACTGATTCCACAGTGAGCCAATAGATGGCACTGAACTCAAAACCCAACTTAAATAGACATTGACACTTAAAATTACTAATTACTATTAATTAGGATAATAAATTAGCAAATTCACGCCTACGCGGCGACATATATTATAAGCGAAATAAAACTTAATGCTCGAGCATAAAGGTTTATAATCAATTTAGGTTGTTGTTTTTATCCTGTTTTGTATATTTCATAGTGACAAATATAAATATACATTCATGTGTGCAAACATGGACACTTTCCCGATAATTTTGTTCCAGATCCCTAATCTAGTGTATTCTTGATCGAAGGTGATTGGAGATTATTTCAAGGAAACCTTTTACTGGGATAAAAAGTCCTTAAGTTAATCCAGGTCATGGTGTACCTGTGTTAACCCAAACTCATTCAGCTGTTGAAGTGTGATTGAGTAACAAAAAACAAAACATAATATAATTATATTATCTAGAAAAGTCAGTAATTTTAAATTTGAGTACTAAATTATGTGTGACTCCAGACAACTCAATATTTTTTTTTAAACTGTGATTCAACTCAGATTCTTTTCTTTTTATATTTGGTGAACATCTTGTAACAGTTTTTTAATTATCATGTTTTAGGATTGCCGTTGCACCGGTTTCCAAATCCAAACAATCCTGCTCAAATAGAACGTTTTCGCACTTGGGTTATGGAAAATTGGAGGTGATATTATTGGAGAAGATAATTAATACATAAGAACAGAAAAGTGTGTTTAATATTTTGAAGATTTTTACAAATTTCCAAATATGAAACTTACTGCACTGGCAATTCCAACACTTTAAGTGTTGGAATTGCCAGTGCAGTAAGTTTCAAAGCAAGGTAAGCAAAATTAAAAAAAAACAAATAGAAAATAGTTCTATCTATACCTATAGATTCCAGGAAAACTTATAAGAAGTCTATGGTCTTAAAATGAAATGTTAAATCTCTCAATATTGAGCGTACAAACTTACATTTGCGGTTACAATGTATGGGGAACATGTTTTTCAACTACAATGTTAGTTATTAGTTTGTTCATAATATTCATCCCAACTACGGTACCCTTTTCCATGTGCGTGGTCTAACATGCAGTTTTTTTTAACTATGTATTGTTAAATAATTAACGGTGGTACGGAACCCTTCGTGTGCGAGTCCGACTCGCACTTGGCCGGTTTTCTGTATTAATAAATAGCCCGATGTTTAAATTTGTTTTTATTATGTTCTTACAGTCATGAATATTGAACTGCCATCTACTTCAGTTCAAATAAAGACAGCGTCTACCAGACCAGTTCAAATGGATACAGACATATCTTCAAAACCATACTAGCAGACGCCTCGCGGTTTTGCCCACGTTGTACCCGTTCCCGTGGGAATACAGGGATAAAAAGGATAGTGTAGCTTCCCAACGGTGAAAGAATTTTCGAAATCGGTTTAGTAGTTTGGAGCCTATTCAATGCAAACAAACAATCAAATCTTTCCTCTTTATAATATTAGTAAAGATTAAAGTAATGAATATTGAAGTAAGACTTGCAAACAATTAGTGACGTTCAAAATAAATGTTCTATATTCCAAATAATAGTCAATATATAATATTGTTTTTATTTTTCAGGTTGTCATAGGATTTCCACGACTTTGACAGCAACAGAAAAGAAGCTGAAAGACTTAATAACTGATATAAAAGGAAAATTGCGCAAAGCTAAAGCAGCAATACAAGCAAAAAGTTAAGAATGCAAATGATGAGTGCAGAAAAAGTTTAGAAATCTTCTGCTTATCAAATGGTGAAAGAAATATGACACCAGCAGCTCAGACCTTTTTCACGATGCAGATCAATCAGTTTGCAAAGAAACCTGCAGGGAGAAAGTTCTCTGTTTATCTTTATACAAACCATCCCCTAGAGCATACCGAATACTTGGTCAAATGTGCATACTTCCCAAGCGAAAAACTTTAGAAAATTGCTTTGCAAAATAAATTTACAGCCAGGATTCAACGAAATTATATTTCAACATTTAAAAAAAAGGAGAAAGAATGCCCGCCCGTCACAAGTATTGCTGTCTGATTTTTGACGAAATGGCCATAGCAACTTATTTATCTTATGACAAGACCAATGACATTATCCACGGTTTTATTGATAATGGTGAAGAGAGATCGAAGATATTCTGTGACCATGTATGTGTTTTTATGATAAGGAGTATTTGTAAGAATACAAACAACCTATCTCATTTTCATTTTGTAAAGGAAGCAGTAAAACGGCAGATTTATGCAAGCAATTAAAAACTATTATAAAATCTTTAAATGAAATTAGGTTAAACGTGGTTGCAACAGTATGTGACCAAGGTGCAACCAATATGGCAGCACTTAACCTTTTGATGATGATGCTTTTTTGAGATAAATTTAAAAAAAGTATATCCAATTTATGACCCACCTCATCTCATGAAGGGCGTCAGAAATAACCTAATTACCAAAGATTTACAGTTTAAAGAAGATGGTAAAACAAAGTTAGCTTCCTGGTCACACATAGAAGCATTATAGTAGTAGGCGCGTGTTAGTGAGTTATGTTCATCAACGCGTTAAGTAACGACGTTAAACCTTAGTCTGGCCAGGCGTTAGTGAATCTTTCATTATCGTTGCATAAAATCACGTTGAAAGTTAATTCAAAACTTTTTTTTTTCAGATGAAGGGAAACTCCCGAAAGAAAGTGTGGACACAGCCGATCTCTTCTTATTTTTCGACAAATTGTTTGATTCTGTCAATGGCAATTTCCATAAACCTGACTTAGGAAAAATTTATAGATGTGCTGTAACTCGGCAATCTACACATCACAAATTGTGTTATAAAAGTTTACCAATATTGAAATCCATGACGTTCATCACAAAAACTGGTAACAGAGCAACTGTGCTGTCTTTAACGAGTTAGGTAAAAAGTATCGAAGTTTTTCTCGCCTTGACAAAGAATTTGCATTCTGCAGGTTTGACATCGATACTGCTGCGCCATATTAATCAAGACCTCTTAGAAAATTTCTTTGAGGCAATAAGAGCACATGGTCTCCGCAATAATATGCCAAGTGCACATGCTTTTATTAACGCTTATAAATCATTACTGATATGTAATATAATGTATGTAATTTACTTACATGAGACTTGGTTTGGACCAAATATCAAGGGTATCCTAAAAATAATTTTAACTAGTGAGTTTTGTAATCTATTGTGATACTCATTTTGATGCTGTTGATCGTGATGATATGGAGCTAATACAGCCTTGTTATTACTTATTGTTGCTTATTATAGCAAATTAATTATACGGAGTCTCGATACTATTGAGTTGGCGTTTCACAGTGGTGAATGCTATTGAACTTTTAGGGCAGTATTTTACATGAATGAAAATGCCTTGTTACGACAGATAAATCTATCCGTTAGGTAAAGAACGTTTCAACGAGTCAACTTTAGAGCTGACTTTAGGTCTAGAGTACTAAGGTAGCGGTTTGGTATTAATCCTTTGATTTTGAATTAGAGAGCCGGAAAGCCAAACAAATGTTACGAAGGTATAGGCTGTACGCCTAAAGACTGGGTACGATAACAAAATTGTAAGGAATTTTTGATGACAAAATTAGAAGCAGATTGTTGGAAGCAAATATGCTCTTCCGAGTTTCGATGTAGCATTTTGTATCGAAGAAGAGAGTGAAATATCGAAACAAGATGTTCTGACAGTAGTTTATGTTGTGATAATATTATCAATGTTGATGAATCGCTTGTTTATATTTGAAGAAGATACCTATTGCAGTTAAAGATGGATATTTACCATTTGCTTAAAAACCTGTTAGGTAAAGATACTGTAAGATTCAAAAAATAAAATCAAAATGAGTTTCAATGGCATACTTACACACAATTTGACCTCAATATTGCAACTTTATTTATTACAAACTAGAATATTGGATTCTAGGATTTAGTTTTTGTTTAAAATAACTAGATAACGACATTACTTTACTGTCTTAGATATGAAGCTACCAATTTTATTGACATAAAAGTAGCTCATAGGTAATGAATAATAGTATAAACACTATTAGAGTCCGTGTATTGCCCATGGTCCACCCGCCCAGTTCACCTTCCCTTCCAGTATTGTGGTTGATTAAGGCGGAGTTTTATCGGAGAAATTTTAAGAGTGTTAAACAAAAGTTAACCTTTAACTCATCGCGTCATATACGTGCAACTGGAATGTAGTGTATTGAGCATACTGAAGCCTATAAAGATACGACCGTGCCTTAAGGTCTATTATGAAAAAATATTTGTGTCAACTGTGTTTGTGTGTATAAATTAGTACACCACTTGAACTGACGATAGACAAGAAGCGAGGCTCTTGTTCTTTATGACAAGTATGTAGAAATCGAAGTTCTTATTTAGAAGCGCGGTAGATGGTTTGATATAGCATAGACAGACACAATGTTTTTGAGCTATAGTTTTGATTAAGAATAAAGAACGAAATAACAAGGTTAAGTTTAATCGTAAAGGTGCCATTTAATTTGATGAGGTATTTTAACTATGCGTTGAGAGACTTTGTACTCAAAATGTTGTGCTGATTACAAGTGCGCTCTATCGTGAGCATTGTAGTGTGCTGTAGCCACAGGGATGGTTACGAGACCTGGTCACTGGGTTGACTATGGTTGTGAGAGTGGTCAGTGAGATGACTGCTGTAGCCACAGGGATAGTTACTAGACTTGGTCACTGGGTTGGGTCACTGAGATGACTGCTGTAGCCACAGGGATGGTTACGAGACTTGGTCACTGGGTTGTCTATGATTGGGTCACTGAGATGACTGCTGTTGCCACAGGGATAGTTACGAGACTTGGTCACTGGGTTGACTATGGTTGGGTCACTGAGATGACTGCTGTAGCCACAGGGATGGTTACGAGACTTGGTCACTGGGTTGTCTATGATTGGGTCACTGAGATGACTGCTGTTGCCACAGGGATAGTTACGAGACTTGGTCACTGGGTTGACTATGGTTGGGTCACTGAGATGACTGCTGTAGCCACAGGGATGGTTACGAGACTTGGTTACTGGGTTGACTATGATTGGGTCACTGAGATGACTGCTATAGCCACCGGGATGGCTACGAGGTTTGGTCACTGGGCTGACTATAGATGTGAGAACATCACAAGGATGACTATTGTGATGGTCACAGGGATAGCTATCCGAAGCCACAGGGCTGGCTGTGAGACTAAGGATCTCTCTTAGTTAATTGAAGTCAGAATGACCGAACGGTATTATTCTGTGTTGTAATTATCCGGTATTGCAGATTTACACACGCGGACGTGTGCCACGTAGGGTGGCCGTGTCGGATCTTGTCATGATTTGTTTACTTAAAATGATACACAAGTACCTTTAGGTACTGAGTGGAGTCCAGTGTCTCGAATGTTGTCGATATGGTTCATGTAGACTGCGACAGTGATCGTTTGGACATGGCCGTGACAACATATTGGCCTGGGAACTACTCAGTGTTTCTTTTTAGGTCTAGAGTGGTACTTAGTACCATAGTGATAGTAATTGACTCGGTAACGAATTAAAACTGTGTAGAAGTTACAGGAGATATTTCTCTAGTTTACCCGTATCCCAAATTCTGCGCCCACGACTATAATCTGACACCTGTATGTCACTAAGTAGTTCAAATCAAGATCCTATATACCTGGATCTGACATATACAATGATAACCAAGGGGCTCAGAAGTTATCTGAAAACCCATTATACCATAAGAGATCTAAACACATAGATGTACGCCACTTTGTTAGGGAAACTGTTACTAATAACTTAGTAAAGCTTGTACATCTGCCAACTACTGAAATGCCTGCTGACTTGTTAACGAAAGGATTAAGTAGTTTGAAACATTATTATTATGTTAAAAAGTTAGGCATTCAAAATATTGTTTAGTTGTAGTTTATATTCATTTGTTATTACATAGATATTAGAATATTTTGATAAGAGGAGATGTTAAAATATATCAAATATAATCCTATTCTTAGTACTACTAGCGCCAGTACCTTGAACTTCGTAATAAAGTCGGTGATAGCTGTTACCTGACACACTCTAAAAACGAACGAATTTGAACCATCTGCCTCTGTGACATTAAGGATTATTTAGTAAGTATGAGTATATCAAACTAGCGCTACTCGATGAACAAATACAATATTAATACAGATACGCAAATTTGATCTTTAAAACGTTAGCGTTCGGATATTCATAACTATTTGTTATGCGATTAAGATTTTTATGATGTAAGACTTAAATTTTATTAGATTATTGTAATATAATGAGGGCCTCGTTCACCATCTCCAAGTAAAGCGTTGATTTGTTATGTCCAAGTTAACGTTATGTGGCACGTAAAAGTTACGAGTATCTTTTTTCAATTTCACAAACGAAAGGTGCGGGGGGTGCGGGGGTGCCTCCGTCCGTGAAGTTTCATGGTTAATTTTATTTTGCACATTTGTCTTCTAAAGTTCAAATTACACGAAGAACTCTTTTAGAAATCTTTCTGAGTAGTAGATTCCAAGCTTTTGAGAAAAATACGAAAGTGTTGTGGACTGTGGCAAAGAAAACCTCTCCACTACAAAATCCTATATCACTTTATAATTTGTTAGCGGAGATGCGTAACTTTAAACAACAGCTTAATACTACATTATTATCACATAATCGACATACAGAAAGGTTTTTGTCTAATGAAAGGGCCTGGCTAGATTCGAAATGTGAATTTGCTTCATTTTTATCGCCTGTATAATTTTCTGGTAGACCATCTCGACAAATAAGTGAGGCGGAACAATGAGGCCAGGAACAATGATTTTAATCTAACAGATACAATTTTAGCAGGAAAACATCCAGGATCGACAACTAAACCATATTTGACCACAGTAATCACTTACTTTACGCTGATGATACGAAAATATATCCGAGTGGTTAAATCCGTTAGTGATTGCACTAAATTACAAAGTGCCTTAATAAACTTGCATAATTACTGTACAACAAATCAACTCTATCACCCATAAAATTTCAACTACGCCATAAATGGCGTAATCCTTAAAAGAGTTTCCACCATTAGAGACTCATTATGGACTCCAAACTAACATTTACCCATAATGTAGACCACATCGTCAGCGCCTATGTGGTCTACATGATGCAGCCTAGGATTTATTTTGCGAATTAGTAAACCTTTTAAAAATGTTATCACTTTAAAAATTCTTTATTTTTCATTCGTCCGCTCTATTCTAGACTTTTGTAGCAATGTATGAAGCCCATGTTTTAACATACATATAAATAGGACATAAAGGATACGAAAAAAGTTTTTGAAATCACTTAACTATCGCAATAATATTTACGACGCTTTATATAAAGATGCATTGCCTAGGGCCCTAGGCATAAACTTACAAGTCTATGTAACAGACGTAATATGTTTGATATTATTCACTTTTTCAAAATTTTAAACTCTTTGACCGATTCGCCATCATTACTTGGTAAACTATCGCTAAAAGCGCACGCTCGCTTACCACTACGCCCCTCACGTTCAACACCACTTTTTGTTCCTCCTCGACTAATTAAAACATACACTCGTAACTCATTTATATACCGTTCCACTAACAATTATAATAGAGAACTTACAGACATAGATCTTTTTAACATTTCTCTTAATAGCCTTAAACAACTTAAAAGTAGATATATTACCTAATTAAAACTTACCTTTGTTTTTAATTTGTCTACCTTTACTTTACTGTGTTTAATGTTCTGATACAAAATTTATATGTATTTCTTGCACGTCTTTCTATTTTAAGAGTTTATTGTATTTATTGTAACTTATTTTTACCATTATTTCACATTGTCGGCACTATAGGTCTTTTGTAAGTAACCAGTTTTCTGAAGTATTGTATTGATTGTATAAGACTGTTTGATGCCAAAATAAAATAAATAAAATAAAAATAATTACGTTGGAGCTCGCCGTAGTATCTCGGAGTTACACGCATTCTTGCGATCAAAGTATTATTAGAGTGAATTCGCTCATGTTTTGGCCGAGAATAGTATTGAATGGCATTTTAATACGCCCGCTGCACTTTGGTGGCAATTGGGAGGCTAATATTAAGAGCCTCAAAGCGCATCTGTTCCGCGTTATAGGCATACAGATTCTCTCTTATGAGGAGCTAAGTACTGTACTCGCTCAGATAGAGGCAGTAGGGGAAGCCGGGGCATTACGGGCCCCCGGGGAAAGACGGGCACCCCCTCTTCCCCGCAGGATAATAAACCGAGACGCTCGGAACTAGTCGGATCGCGTTGCAGTCGACCTCGCGCCAGCGAGTAAAGTGGTTGTGTGCGTGTAGATGTCCGTCGTACGTCAACAGAACGAAATTACGTACGTTGATGCATTTGATATAATTTTTTGGTTTTAAGTCTGTGCTATTGCTAATTCGTGTTTGTGTTAAATGCCCAATTATTAAGTAAATTGCTACGTTCAATTATGTGTCTAAATAACTAGAAAGAGTTGTGAACTAACCACCACATGTTCGTTTGATTTGGATATCATTTGTTTTGTTTGACCTCGGGGGCATTTTGGGCGGGGCAAAATGGCAGGGTGCCCGTTTTGCCTCGGGTAATCTTATTAAGTTGATCTTTTTTCTGCAGATATAATTATGGTTCGCCACTACCAAAGGAAGACAGAACGTGCAAAATGGAACTTGGAGGATATGGAAGCAGCCGTAAAAGATGTGGCTAGTGGCAGATTAAGCTGTAAACGGGCCGCTCTTGAGTACAATGTGCCACGATCAAGAAGAAGAAGAAGAAGCCCAGATACGGAAACCAGTGACTAATGAGAAGCAAGGCAGGAAGAAAAAGACGAAGAAAATTGAAAAAAATAAAGAAAACGAATCGGAGGAAGAAGATGCAGAATGTTTGTACTGTGGAAAGGACATGGACAGATTTTGTATGGGCGTCGGCATAGGTATCGAATTTAATTTACAACAATGGTTCTTGCTGTTTTATATTCGTGAATATGAGCACATTCAATTGCTATAAGTAAAAAACTTCAAGAACTCGTCACAACAACATACTAGACGAAAACAGTTTCATTAAACCTATTATTCAGATCGTTGCAATAAGTGCACAGATAATGATCTCGCTATTAAAAAAACGCCAGGCGCTTTAAATTAGCAAACAGTTGTGAGAATACAGTTATCTGATATGGTTTTAGCATTATACATTTCTTATATTCTTTATTGTACACCACAAAAATATATGTGTGTCTGTTATTTGTTTATATTTTTAGTGTCAAATTATAACTTTTGCATGCCTCTTGGTAAAATATGGCCGAACCTACTTTTTATCTATTTATCACCAAGTACTGTACCCATATTTGCAAAATAAGAATTACTTACTTACTTACTTACAAACAATCAAAAAAGCAAGTGTACGAAATATAATTATTTCTTATTTTATAATTTTTTTATTTACATGTAATAAGATATTTTTTATTTTAGTGGTCTTATCGCACAGGGCAATCTCATTACTAGTAATTTTAACAAAGTAATGGACTCCCAAGCTGTATAATGTTAAGCATGTTATAAACTGAGTCTGGTTGAGCCTCAAAAATGTGGCATTAATAACAAAAAATAGCTTAACTATTTTATTTATTTTATGTATACTTCTAAAGGTGCTTATATTATTTTTTTTAAATCGCAAAAACAAACTGTTACTGTAAGAAGTAAACGTTGCTTTTGAAGTGTTTGAAGACATAGACAAAACATTAAGTCTGACACATTGGCTGTCAAAAACGTCGCATTCCGTTTTAAGTATTTTATTTTGTGTGAAATAAAAAGAAACTAAATAACCAACGCATCAAAATACGAAAAAAACATTTTATTAAATGCAAACAATACCAATAGAGACAGTTTCGTGTGAATAAAATGTTCTTAATAAGAGAACTTGTCGTACAATTCACGTCCAATAACTTACGTGCGTGGTGAGGAACGTGCAATAATATATTGTTTAGCTTTCTCTATGGTCTATTATGGCGGAAGGTGACACACGGTACTTTGATTCGTCTTGCACTACTTTTTATTTTCAAATAAAAACGTCAAGTTCAGGGAGGTAAAAAACTGTGTAATAATTCATTTTTCAATTTTCTTTATACAATATTATTTATTATGTATTTGTACATGGAATGTACTTTCTGTCCATCTCCTTTGTACTCAGAATCTACTGAGGGTTGGGTCACTTGCCGTGCATGCCAGAGATAGGCCCACTATTCTTGCGCCGGTGAAGAGGATAATGATGACGAACCCCTTCACATTTGTACTTTTTGTGCTCGGTTTTAAACGTACATGCCTATTATGCCCCGCATATGACCATTTTACCCCAGATTTTTTAAGTTATATTAGCACCAAAGACTGGTAGCCTAAGATATTTTTTAATAATTAATGATAATAAGTAATAATGAGACCAATAAATGGCTGTTGATTTTTTTCATTATCTTGTTTTTCTCAGATTTTATTCATCATTTCCCTTAAGGAGCCCACATTGCCCCGGTTTCCCCTAATGAATACTCGTCCACTGTGTCGAACTCTATCTAGTGACCCGTCAGAGTCTTTAGCTTTAACGCCGGCTCACTTCTTAAACACGACTCCTCTAAGTATTTGCCCGCTATGGATGATGATGACAGACTGCATCTCCTAAAGCGTCATGCTCTTTTGGATAGATTAGTACAATCGTTTTGGAGGCGTTAGAGAACAGATTATTTATTTGCACACGCTGCAGTCGCGACAAAAGTGAAATACTCCATCGAACCCAGTCACCGTTGGTACTGTGGTAGTTTTAATGACCGAGAATGCGCCCCCTCTACACTGGCCTCTAGGTGTAGTGGAGGAAGTTTTCCCTGATTCAAAGGGAGTAACGCGTATAGTAAGAATTAAAACTGCTACCGGTTCATATTTACGTCCGGTTATCCGCCTTTGTCCTCTGCCTTATCATCAGCAGGTATCAACTTAATTAAGTAGTTGTAGTAACGCTTTATATACATATTTAATTTAGGAATAGGTTAGCAGTTAGAGGTTACACCTGAATTTAGTTTTGAATAGTTTCGTTTATTGTTTTTTTTTTAAGATAACCCTTCAAACCCGGGGGGAATGGTTGCGCCAACATGCAAAATATGATTGACGTCCGCTATTTCCTATACCTATCCCTTTTCCGCACATCCTCGCAAGTGAACAAGAAGATTTGCTCCGTGATTTTGTTTGGAAATGACTTCCGAATTGAACCGCATCGCGTACGCATATGGCGTCGCCCCGCTCCGTGAAAATTATTGATAACTTTGGAATCATCGCGTTTTCGCATGTAATAAGACTATAATGAACAGTTTGTGTTGGTGCTTAACGTGTGATGACAGTAACTTGAAGACCAGCTGCCCTTGAACCCTGGTGAAATGTTTCAGAGCCACGACGACGCTACCACGCGGATCCAGAAAAGGTTTGTGCTTCCTGCCCTAATTGTTTTCGGGTTGTACTCTGTTATCAAACATCCCCGCAACTCGAATTACCTATCATCAAGCGTTTGTCAATCGTTTTGCTTCGCACCGCAGATACAGTCCACTAAACCAGACGCGCCACGAAACGTGGAGAAACACTCGACATTATATGATATTAATTTTATTGTAAAATAATTTTTTGATATTCTTTTTTTAACTTTCCTTAGTAACCTTAAAAAATCAACAAAGTGCAGTTTTCACAGAAAATCATGTTACTCACACAACATGTATTAAATGCGATCTCATTTTTATTTCAAAAGGTGTATTTTTAAGTTAGGCATCCGGTCTTAATATAAGTTTAATTAAGGGCGCACGGTTGGCGCAGTGGTTCAGCGATTGACTGCTGTCGCGGGTTCGACTCCCGCACGGAACAAATATTTGTATGACCTACAGATAGTTGTACCGGCTCTGGGTGTTTGTGTATGTGAGTTTATATGTTTGTAAACGCACCCACGATACAGGAAGAAATTCCTAGTGTGGGGCAACGTTTTTTAAAAAAAAGAAAAAAAAAAAAGAATGGAAAAGTTTATACCGTCGATTTTATTTTGTTCCGCTTATTTTCTCGGTGTGTGTATTAAAAAGACTCGCACTATGGCACAATCCTTTTGTAGATTACAATATCATATAACAATTATAATACAATTATTATTGATTGTTGAAAATCACTGCAATAGTTATTTGTGCAACAAGAGAGCAAAGTTGGTTTTTGCCGCGAGTGTTGATTTTGAATCCCTCGCTGCACTCAGGATTCTAACCTAGAATCACTCGCTCGTGATTCAAAGACACGAGATGCAAATAACTTTGGTCTCGTGTAGCACATACAACTTTTCACTTCAGCAGCGAGAACAAATAATCTAAAGGTAAAAAATACAACTTGTTAATATTTAAACCACATGTATATTTGTAAAAATTAAAAGTTAAAAGTAAAATTATTGCAGTTTTGCAAATTAAAAGTACCTACCAGTTTTGTTTGGAACCAATGGAACCGATATTGTTGTTTTAGCGACTTCAGTTTGAGTATTCACTGATTCGCTTTTTACATACTGCTTCAATTCTTCCGGTGTTAAATTGCAGACATCATCACTGGATTCACTCATATTTATTTATTATTATTTTAATAATATCCAACTTGTATCGCACTTTGTAGCTAGCGAACAGAAGAAGAAAACAATAAAAATTTAAAGCCCGCAATTTTTTAAAGATGCGTTCGGAAATTGCACTTTACTAAATTATTTTGTCACAATAAAGATTGTTAAAACTTTAAATAATTATGTAGATACATGATAAACTTCGTATTTTTTACTTCAACATCTCTTTATTTGATTATAAAAAAATATAATTCGATTATTAAGAGAAAAGTATAATAATTACATTTAAACCTTGATATGAAATTTTATAGATGACGTGTTTCCGAACGTTTTATTGTTGGTTTCTTTTTTGAGCCTATTATTTATGGAATTTGAAAATCGAACTTCGAATCGACTTGTTTCTATCTCTCGCTCTTTTCGTATCGAAGTGAAAGTGACAGAACAAAGTGAAGTTCAAATCTTTCGAATGTTGTGAGTAGACCCAGCACTGACTCGGCATTTAAAAAAAATAATTAAAATAGTATATTATGCAACTAGTGAATAAAAGACGGATTTAAAGCGAGGGCCATAGATGAATCACGAGCAAGTGAAGGATTCTAACGTCTGAATCACGACCGTAGGGAGTGATTCATGATGATTGAATCACGAGCATAGCGAGTGATTCAAGTGTTAGAATCATGAGCGACGCGAGTGATTCATGGCCCTTGATATAAATCCGTTTTATTCAAGAGTTGCATACTATATTTTATACCATGACATCGAGAAAAAGCAAGATCTAAGCAAGAAGCACAAGGAATATTACGAGTAATAAATAAATGGTTTATTACCTTCAAAATTTACAAAAACTGTGAAATCCTGACCCCTGAGCTAGGTGCTGTTTGTTACCTGTGTTTCAGGGGCCAATGACCACCTCCGTTACTTTAAATAATTATAGTTAATTAAACACCATTGTAATTAATATTAGAATTACAATCCAAATAAGTATTCAATAAATATCCTAGACTAAAATCAAAATAACTATTAAAATCCTAAATACAAAAAAAAAAAAAAACTCTAAATTAAAATCGAAGGAGTTTGAAAGTCGAATATTCTCTGCACAAGAAGTTTGTAGTGAGTATTTTTTGCGCAAGGAGGTTACATAGCATTCAGATGGACGGCTAATACATTGGTGTGTTCCAAATTCAAACTCCAAAACAGTGATTAAAAGTGCTTTTTATTCACTGTTTTCAGTGAATAAAATAAGCTTTTTAGAGGGGGAATGGTATAAAGTTACTTTGTCTCACGCTCGCAGCAAAATCGAATTTTGCTCACTGTCTTTAAGCAGCAAAACCTGCTTGTTTGAGGTGCTGAGGTGAAAAAGTTTTTTGTTTAGGAAACAAAAACTACGGCAAAGACTCTTATGCCCGTTTTCACCGACATCCCCATAAGTTTAAGGGGTCCCCTAAGACTGGTTAGGGGTCTGTTAGAAGGTGGTTTCTGTTTCACCAACATTAAGGGGTCAGTTAAACGCTAAAAGTTCTCCTAAATTTAGGTGGCCGAAATGTGGGCCCGTAAACCGCATACGAAACGAAGATGGATAGTGATTTATTTGAATTTGTTGAAAGTTTAGAAACTTTTTCTATAATATTCGACGTAAATAACAGCCGTAGACCAAAAATATATCGGAAACGACCAAACTACTTTGAAAGTTTTGATGAAACTGACTTTTTTCGGAGATATAGGTTATGTAAATCTTCAGTGTTCTATTTATTGGAAAAGATTGAACATACCTTAGAATTTCCTGATACTAGGTGAGTACTTAACATATGAGTGTTTTATAAGTCCTAAGTAGAGCTCATAAAATAAATAACACACAGTATAATTTATTAAATGAATGTGGTATTTTTCTGTTTAGTCGACGATTCTTACGGTACGTTCACACGGCGTCGAGTTTTTCTCTACCGAATCGGTTTTTTGCAGGATTCGGTTTAGTGGCATAAGTATTTCAATGAAGGAGTTCACACATGCATTCGGTTTCAAGACACGGCAAAGAAACCGAATCTTGCTGAAGTTGACATCCGATTTTGCGACTAAAAACCGATCCGGCCGTACTGCAAAATGTAAGATCCGGTGCAGTGGTATAGCGCATTCAATACATGCGTTCATACGATACACGCAGGGGTAGATTCGGTTATTAGATTTTATCTCGATACGAGGCCGTCGGATACGGCAATGCAAGATGTGCTGTGTGAATACAACATTCGGTTTTTCCAGATCCGATGAAAATAAGATTCGGCAAAACGTGGCTCCGTGTGAACGTACCGTTACGTCCGTAAAACCATAAACTTGTGAGGAAGGAACCTCTGTTATTATTGTATTCGCACTACAAAAATAGGTATTTTTTTCCAGAAATAATTCTATATCTCCAATAAATCAGTTGTTAATAGCATTGAGGTTTTATGCTACGGGTAATCATTTGTTGGCTGTGGCAGACATGGGTGGGATCAGTGTGGCTACTTGCAGTCGCATAATAAAAAGAGTCACTGCAGCAATTATGACTCTACGTCCACAGTTTGTTAAATTTTCTGATACAAGTGAGAAACAAGAAAAAGTGAAGATGGAATTTTATAATATTGAAGATTGCCCTGATGTTCTTGGATGCATTGATTGTACACATGTGAAAATACAATCACCAGGTAAAACTTCAAAACTCTAAATTAGTTTAATATTTGTCAACATTATAAAATTAAATTGTAGGTATTTGCCTACCTATTTAGTTAATAACAAACCTACTTACATAAAATATAATGGATATTTTTTAAGGTGGAGATGATGCAGAGCTATTTAGAAACAGGAAGGGGTACATGTCCATAAATGTACAAACAGTAGCTTCAGCCAATTTATTAATAAGAGATGTTGTGGCACGTTGGCCAGGTTCAACACATGACTCGGCTATTTATCAAAATAGCAACACTTTTCGAAAATTTGTAAGAGGAGACTATGCTGACAGCTATTTACTGGGTGACAGCGGATACCCATTGAAGGTAAAAAGTTAATGCTAAAAATATAAACCTCTATCTGGACAATCGGATAAAAATAAAGTTTCAAGTCCTGTCAGTTTGTTAATTTTACAGTAAAAGTATGTACATTATTATTATGTGTAAACTAATAAAGATATCTAAGGAAATAAATAAAATTACTATTTAGATATCATAAGGTGGTTAATTAATTTTTTTTATTAATTTTTTTCTTATTTCTAATGATTGCTCTTCGGCACACCAAATAAATTCTTGAGATTAAAGTTTCCACCTGTAAAGTAAATTATAATGTTAAGGACTATTTAACCAGTATTCATATTTTTTTCAGTCTCATCTGTTGACTCCCTATATAAACTCTACAACGAGAGGGCAGCAAAATACAATGAGGCTCAAATAAAAACAAGAAATGTGGTGAAAAGGCAGTGTGGAGTCTTAAAACAACGTTTTCCTGTCTTAGCCATTGGTATAATATTAGAATTAAAAAATGCTATCAATGTTATAATTGCATGCTGTGTCTTACACAACATGTGTATTTTAAGAAATGAAGAGGTACCAATTAATGAAAATATTGTTCCGAATATAGAAGAGCTTATAACAATTGGGCAAATAACTGATATCACTACGAACATCACATCACCAGAACGCATATGTATGGGTTTCGAAGATTACAAATTACTAATTATTTTGACAATGTATAATAAAATAATAGGTAATTAAGGACTTTAATAAACATTTTTGTTATAATAAAATTCTAACATACCTTTTATTTGATTTAAAACTTCTATTTTTATTTCTAGGTCATTTCTTGCTGATTCTAGTTGTAATTCATACAAGTTTCTTTTGAACTCAATTTCTTCTTCCAAAAATTTAGTTTTTAAATCTTCGATTTAAATTTTCTTTTTGTTCATCCCTTGAAATCCTGCACACAAGGTGGCCAATACTTCAGAGTGTTGTTGGTTTTGTTCCTTTAGTATAGGCCTACGCCTTTTCCAAAGAGGAGTTGTTGGTATATTAGAGCATGTAGGTGTGTTTATTTCCTTATTTTCCTCTTCAGTTATTTCTGACTTATCCTGAAAACAAACAAATCGGTTTAAAGTACAAGAAAGCATAGTGTTACAGTTAGACGATTTGTTTCATGATGGTTATCTTAGTGCAAAAGTGAAAGTTTGTAAATATGTTATAATTATACCTGCCATATAATAATGATACTTACTATAACTAGGTCAGCATTCAAAATTATAGTCTGCACTTCCTCATGAACTACTTCTAAATCTGCGACCTTTGTATCAATTGGCATGGTGATTACTGAATCTGAATCAAGAACATCAGCTATACCAGTGCAGCCTCGACCCATTAAATCGCAGACTTGTTCGAGTATTGGGTCAGTTTTTGAAGTAGATGGTCCTCCACCCGTTCCAGTGGTAGAACTCTTGTTTCTTGAGTTATAAATCTTTGCTTCACTTTTCATCTTCTCCCACACTCTTATGAGAGCATCTTTACTCCTAAAATAAATATTAAATATAAGTTTCTCACATGGTATTATAGGATTATATTGATAAAATACGGCATGTTGGTTTGTACCTATTTAAAGATGACTAACCTGTACATGATGCCCGTTGAATTATATTGGGTACAGAGGTTTATCCAAGCTTCATTCTTCGCTTGATTGGTGGTACCATCTGTTCTCTTATTTAAAATAACAGTTCTGTAGGCATACACCAATTTCACCAGCTTGTCTTTCTCATCCATAGTGAAATTTTGGCCACGCTTCACGTAAAAAATATCACGAAAAAATTGGTAAAATAACACGAAATGAATACATAAAAAAAAACATTAAACAAAAAAGTTAGGCGTCTTCACAAGTTAAACAAATCTTTAAGAGAAATACTAGCTAATCCGAAGAAGCAAAACTATAAAAGA
Organism: Orthosia gothica; assembly: GCA_949775005.1. Classification (NCBI taxonomy): domain Eukaryota; kingdom Metazoa; phylum Arthropoda; class Insecta; order Lepidoptera; family Noctuidae; genus Orthosia; species Orthosia gothica. Next base: position 43,329,225 of record OX459035.1, read on the forward strand.
CTTATTTACTTCATTAAGTGGCAATATTGCTGTTGTTGACATTTTTAATGCATTGCACAAAAAAGTTGTTTTTTTTTATCAAATATACACCAGCCATGAAAAAATTCTGCCTTACTTAGTTTAGAGTACACGTCACTCACCTAAAGCCTATGAGTATGTTAGAGCTACAATCAGTATGCGCCTTCCGCACCCCAAAACTTTAGCCATATGGTTTAGGGCATATAAAAGGAGAGCCCGGATTTACGGAAGAGTCTTTCCAAGTATTGAAAGCCAAATCGAAAATCAGCGAACATAAACCAATATGCAACTTAAACTTTGACGAGGTGGTTACCCGACTTCAAAAATTGTGGGATAGGTAGAAATATATTGGCTTTGTCGATATGGGAACTGGTTAAGCAGAAACGGTTTTCCGGGATGGGCGACCACTCTTTCTCATCATGCGATTTTAAAAACCAGTCGTGGAAGCTAAATGTAAATCAGGCTTTTAGGAACATTAATTAATATTGAAAGTTTAGAAATGCTTTATACGAAGTACATGGAATCTGAAAAACGGCTGATTTTCTTACCTATTTATTAATTAAGCTAAGACCATATTGAAATATTATTTACGTCTATCAGGGTTTAATGATAACCCTAACGTAAGACAATTTAAAGGAAACTACAGAAAAATACTGTCACATTTAGAATTAAAATGTCTTACAAAAGGTAATTGCGACCCTTTAGAAAATATAGCAATATTTATTAATTTGTTATATTCTTTATCATACACCACAAAAATATACATACAGGACAAGCAATCATAAAAGCAAATGGACAATGGGCGGTCTTATCGCACAGGGCAAGCTCTTACAGACAACCTTTACAATACTCGGCAATACATAATTGTACATCAACGACTCAAATTATAAATAGCACTTCATCGTCATATAGACATGAAGAAGAAGAAAGCAATGGAAATTCGTCGTTGCAACTTCTTCGTGAGATTGTTAATGAATTAAACGGTGAAATAAACGGTAGATTTGGCTAGTCGCTTACATGACAATGCATATGATGACTACAAAACAAAAATAAAAAATTGCTTACATATCTGAGAGTACAGTGCGCTATCTGGTTAAAATAATAAAATACACTAAATGTTTAGATTCCTTGCACACTGTGTCGCTTGTGAAGCAGTTGTTCGAAAATGACTGAAAATATTACAATACTCGTACTGCAGAAAATCAACAACAAATATTGTAATGAATATATTGAAAAAAATCATTGGCAACAACCAGGTTTTTATCAATTTAGAGACTAGACATGAGCACGAACATAAAATTTATTTAATCCGGTGCGTTATTGAGAAATACGTAAGTATGAGTTCCGTCATATTAACATATTAGCCACAAGGTACCGCGGTTTCTAATGCACCGGATAGTGAACGATTGCGCGCGCGTTTCGGTCAACAAATCAGTTCAAAAACAGCTGTTACTAATTAATGGGTTACCTTCTTTGTTATAGTACATTAAATCCAGTAAGTAAGCCTTCCTGGCCAAGTATGACTTAACCGGTTATATACGAGGCCAGGATGGCTTTCTTACTGGTTGAGGCTTGCATAATGCTTTTCTCAAAAATGAAAAAAAAAACACAAATTCGTTTAATTAATGGCAATCTTTTTAAAGCAGGCCACATCATCATTTACTTTTCACATTATCATTCGATTTTCAATTCAGATTCAGAACGCCACATTCTTTCCCCCATGCACTCTCATTCCGCCCAGTCGCCACTTCATCTTTAGAGGCCGCCAAACCTTGTTACTGTCTGTGACTTTAACCACCGTCTTATAATCTTGTTATAATCTTCTAAAAACGCTGTGTGACAATACTATACTTAGCCAGAGTCTAACATCAGGTGATCCTTTGTTCATTGTTACGTCAGCGGCGCGCGGACACCGGGCAGCGTCATTGTTATACTTTTTTGCTTTTAATATACTGCTTTCTTCTATTTCTAATAACATCCTTCATTTCTTCGTCTTTTGTATTCATTATTCCCGCTAACCTTCACTTGCTATTATAGTGCTTAACATCCTTACTATACGGGTTAGATTCCCGTGTAGCGTAGGAATAAGTATTACACTTATACCCTACAAGGCATTGCGGCAATCTTATGACGACCGATGTTTTGCCGCAAGCATGCTCCGTTTCTATAATTAATAAAAAAAAGATCACTTTTCATGTTTTCTGGGCGCAGATCATGGTATTTCTTTACGATATGAGCTGACTCCTTGTGTATAACAAAAGAGCGATCAACTTTTGTTTTTGTTTCTCGTACTTTTACCATAATTATTTCATTATGGTATTCCACGTCACTGTTTTTAATATTAAAGAGCTCCATACTTTGGCGGGTGCCATGAACGCCCATAATAGTAATAAGCTAAAAACAAAGAAAAACTATTTAAAATCGAGAATATAAAAATAAGTTTCTGTTAATTGGAACCAGATTCACAGACAACTTACATCACAACAAGTTAAATAAAATAAGTAAATAAAATAAATATTACCTTCACTGCTAAATTAACATCAACGGGTGCTTCATTTATAAACTTCTGAATGTTTTGGCTGGTAAATTCTTTTTTTTTTTTCCTTTGTAGCCAGTCAATTGTCTTTTCAACCAAGTGAGTAAATTGGAATAATTCTTAATGTTTATATCGTGTTTATTTTGCACTACACATCGAAGCATAGAATACACATAAACTTGTTGGCTACTTTATTTGGCGGAAAAAGCTGAAATATGCCAAGAATACATTTTCAGACCAACTGTTGGCTTGTTTTTCTGCCTTCCACTTCATAAGTTTTCATATATCGCTCCTTGGCTTTTGGAGGAAGTAAATTGTTTTTTTGCTAATTCGGCCTCAGCTTTTAAATCAGGAGGAGTGCCATCTATTTCCAAATCAGATTCGCTTGAACTCATTTTTGGGATTATCTATGTTCACGCGGTAAATTAAAACACAATTGTCGCAATTGAATGTGAAATCCCGCCAGCCGTTGTTTTTTTTTTACTAAAACGTTTGCGTTTCGTTTACAACATTGTTCTATTTTTACATTACATGAATGTTTTAGTAAAAAAATGAAAATTATTGTTTTTGAAACTCCATGTTAATTTTAGAATGGAATGTTTTAGTCCAACATGATTTATAAACTGAAATGACTAAATACAAACATAAAATCCCACACTATACTTCTACAACATTACTAAGTACAAAACGCAACTTGCATACTTTTTCTGCGTCGTGTTAAGTGTCACAGAATATAAGATGGCTGTTTAGGCTCCAAAAATATATCTATCTCGTAAAATGTCATACCAAAAAATGAGATAGATATATATTTGGAGCCTCCCTCCTATAACCATGTTATAATGGTTAAACTCTAATCTGTGTCTGGTACTACGTTTTTTTCTAAGCTGATCTAAAGAGGATGACCTACTGTCCAGTAAGTAAATTACATACTTACTTAGTAGACAGTAGGAGATTCCAAATTTAAATTCTCGTTTCTTACTAGACAGTTGTGAATAAGTCTCCAGTAGAGTTCACTTTCTGGATACATACCATTTTTGAGAAAATAATTAAAAATGTCAGTCAGGTTGCTAAGAACTGCTCGGAATGGCAAGCTGTTCATTCAAAAAGTGCCAGGAGATACCAACGGTGCCTACTTATCGGTCAAAACGACTTTTCGCAATACGAAAAGTCGATTTTGGGCAAGAAACAGATTGTTTCCTTTGCCGAATTCACTTAGGCTCTAGACAGACGGACTGCATTTCAACTGCAAATTTGCAGTTCGGATGCAGTTTGAATGCAGTTCACACGACTGCACGCCGACTGCAATTGAACTGCAATCGGACTGCTCGGTTGGTTTGCAGTTCTATTGCAGTCGTGTCAACTGCATTCAAACTGCACCATACCCACCCGCCCGCACTACTTTAACGCTCCGCCCCCCCGCGCATAGAATCAGTCGTAGAAACAAGGTTAGAGTGAGCACACGCGTTGTCTGTCCGTAAATAAAATAAATATGTCGAGCGACGAGGATAGTAATACAGTAAATGAATCTGTACATTTTGATACTGATGCATTTATAAGTGCCATTAAATCAAAACCTTGCATTTGGAACTATAAGATTGAATCTTATAGTAACAAAATTGTCAAAAACAAAGCATGGGCCACTATTTGCGAAATGTTTACGCCCGGATTTGAACAAAAGAGTAAGAAGGAAAAAAATATAATTGGTAAGTATTATAATTCGTTTTTTTTTATTTAATAAGCAATTGGACACATTAAATCATATTCATTTGCCATTCAAGTTTGCCTTCACCCATAATATAATTAGTAAGTTGTTTTCTTATACCCTCCGATGGGCTCATTCCCAGAGGTCCACGATTCTATTGTTCTTCTTTTCCCACCGGGTCCATGAAAAATTATAATATCGTTTTAAATGTTCCTACATGAATTCCCAACGGGTCCACGAGATATATCCAAAGTACAGTCAGTGAAAACAATTCCGATTTTGTATTTAAAAATATCCCAGGCATTCGGTTTCCATGTAAGTGGTGTACGATCGAACATTTTTTTTATACCTGGCAACCCGACAACATAATGCAATTTCTTATCAGTTGATCTTTCACCTTGCAAGAGTGCAGCGGTACGGAATAGATAATAATACTTGACCGCGCGGGCATTATCCCTGATGCAAAGTGGAATGCATGGATTTTTATGAAGTGAGTGTCTATAATATTAAAATATGAGTGCAAATCAAGATGACGGCGTTTGCGCTGGACCTAGGGTGCCCACAGAGTTCATTTTTATCGATGGTCCCAGTAAGTAGTTTTTATTTTAATTCCTAATATTAGAAATATTAACAATATTCCTAGTTATTGATGATAATGTTTCTTTTTATACAATATAAGAACAATAGATAGAAACTTTTGAACAAACTAAAACAGATTCATTTTATATACCTGTTGTAAAAGTTCATGTAGTTGTTGTGGCCACTGCTTGGTTGTAAAGTTATAGGATTGGTATATTTACCAATAATACTTAACTTATAAAGATTACTTTTCTTGTTTTCTTTTTTTTACTAGTTAAGACGCAACGAGTTAATGAAATAGCATAAAAACTTAACCCCTACTTATATTTATTATAAAACTGTTATATGAATCATAAAATTATTTTTTGCGGTTTATTTACGAAGAAATTTCTTGCAAATTAGAAACTCTATGTCTTCTACGAGTGCGAGGTTGCCACTTCGCACGCCGCCGCGATTGTTTACATTCAAAATGTGAGTGCGACGTTGCCGCTTTGCATAACAACAACTGTTGTTATGCAAAGCGGCAACGTCGCTGTTTTAGATCCTTATATAGAGTATTATCTTTTTTGTTTCAGATAATAAAAAAGAACTCGTTAGAGGCAATCGAAACCATTTCCTTCACCACACCTCGAAGGATGGAACACAAATGTGGAAGTGTAAGCACACTAAAACTTGTGGTGCAAAGTTGAAAATTTTGGGACAAAATATTCTACGTGAGGATCGTCACACTTGTTCGCCTAAAAATGCAGTCGCTGCCTCTGAATGTTTCATGAAAGATTGTCACAAAAATGTTACAAGCAGTCATATACCCGTTACAAAGGTCTATCAACAGGCAGTAAAACAATATGTAGATGCGGGATTTAACCTGGTGGATGACATTCCCTCATTTAATAGTATCAAAAGCTCATTGTACAGAAATAGAAATAAAAGTCTCGATGTTACAAAGACAACATTTAAGCTAAGGAAAGAGGTGGAAATCCCTGCAAATTTCAGACACTTCTTGTTGCATGATCACAATGAGGACGACCGTATACTAATTTTCTCTTCAACGGCTGGTAGACAAATAATCCAAGAGAGAAGCGTCTTCTTAATGGACGGTACATTTTATAGTTGTTCGTCACCATTTTACCAACTATACTCGATGCATGTTGATGTTGGAAGCAACGAGAGTGAAACAAATATAATGCCTGTTTTATTTGCCCTTTTACCAAATAAACTGGAGACGACTTATAATATATTGTTAAATTCAATCAAGGTGAATTTACCAGGTTGGAAACCACGCAAAATCATTGTGGATTTTGAATTAGCGGTAATAAATTCCATCCAAACATGTTTACCGGAGGTTGAAATAAAAGGGTGTAATTTTCATTTTAAACAGGCTTTAAAGAAACACGCCAAAAAACTCAATATTTCTACAAAAGACGAAAAAGATCATGTGAACAGATGTGCTGCTTTGGCTTATTTGCCATTGAATGATGTCGAAGATGGTTGGTTAGCCATTATGGAAATAGCGCCAGAAAACGAAAAAATTATGCGTTTCAACGATTATTTTGTGGATTTTTGGCTGGCCAACCCTTCAATACCAATTTCTATTTGGGATTGTGAAGGCGAAAGACATCGAACTACAAATTTAGTAGAGGCATGGCACAAAACCTTAAACAGCAAATTGAATAGGAAGCCCCGCTTACTTGATTTATTACATACGCTTGAGGAACAAGCTGAATATTTTGAAAAATATCATATAAATAAAAAAAACCGAACCAGGCACTCAATTAATAAAGATTTGAAAATTAAAATAATCTGTGAAAAACATAAACGAAAATCAATAAGCACCGTCGATGCTCTTAATCAGTTGGCAACAATTTTTTAGATAGGTAGTTAATAACTACGATTATTTTGAAAATGTGTTTTTTATTAATCTTCTTCTTGATTTTTTATAAAGCTAAAATCTATTTTAGTATAAGATTAAGATTCCTATAATTATTCGAAAGCTGTGATTTTTATAATGCTTGTCTATTTTATCATAAGATTAAGATGATTTACTGTGATAATTCTGCAACTGTGATTTTTATTAAACTTAAATCTATTTTAGTATAAGATTAAGATGCCTGTACTTATTCGGAAGCTGTGATTTTTATAATACTTAAGTCTATTTTAGTTTAAGATGAAAATTATTTACTGTTATTGTCAAAAAACTGTGATTTTTTAATTGTTATGACCATTCATTTGATACAGACTCTTAGTTATATTAAAGTTCTTAGTTATCTATATTCACTGTCTTTTATTTCATATAAATAATAAACATTTACCCCTTCGCTAAGCTTTTATGGCTGACTGTACCAAACATTCTCATGGACCCGTTGGGAAAGAAAATATTTTATATTTTAAAATGCCGTGGACCCGTTGGGAATTAAAGTATGAATTAAATTTTTTCGAGAACAATAGAATCGTGGACCTCTGGGAATGAGCCCTCCGATGACCTACAGTTTCTTTCAGTACCGTCGCCTATTATTATGTCTTGTAATGGTTGAGTTAAAGAATCTTCAAAATTATACCCATCTCTTTCTCGCACAAAGTTATGCAAAACGCAGCAAGCTTTTATAATTTCTTTTGCAAAATGTGGTTTATGGTCGATGGGTCGGTGAAAAATACGCCATTTATTTGCTAGAATACCAAATGAACATTCAATTTCTTCTAGCCCGTGATATGCGGTAATTAAAAACCTTCTTTTCCACACTTAATTATCTCCCCGCGTAAGGGCGCATAACATTTTTAGAAATTGAATATGCTTCATCACCCACAAACACGTATGGCATTGAATTTACAGGTCGCGGAATGTTTAAGGTTTTTTGTTGAAGTTTTTCATACAATACGCTTTCTTCAAACATTGTAGAATCTGAACATCTCCCATAAGAGCCGATGTCAACAAATGTAAACATATAGTTACTGTCGCAATTGGCTAGTAATATCATAGAAAAGTATTTTTTATAGTTGTAATATGAAGACCCAGTATTTCGAGGTTTTTTTAACCTTACGTGCTTTCCATCAATTGCACCAAGACAGTATAGAAAATTTGCTCGATATTTAAAACCTTCCGCTATGTTTTTCCACTTCTCTTCAGTGAGTTCTGGCATAACCATATCTTTTAAGTGAATCCATATGTTACTACAAACATCTTTAATAATTTCTCTGATTGTGCTTACTCCGTGTCGATAAGCCCAGTGTAAATCATCAATAGAACATCCACTTGCTAAATATCTGGAAAATAATACATTAATTATTATTTTCAGCTGTTCAATATCAAAAAAAGTGGAAACTACTACGCGACAATTTTTCACGATATGAAAAAAGAATGAACACTATGAAAAGTGGTTCAGCGACCTCTAATTTACGACCATGCACATACCATCAACAGTTACTCTTTTTGAAAGATTTACAAGAAAAAGGAGAAAGATCGTCTAATTTAGATTCTACTAATGAGGAACCTGTAGAAGAAATAACTAAGATAAAAAAAGCTGTTAACAAACGTAAAACAAAAAATTCATTAGAAGAGGACTTGATCGAAAATTTAACCAAAAGAGTAAATAAAACAATAAATGATGTAGAAGATGAAAGAGATGAAGACCGATTGTTCCTTCTATCTTTGTGTAAAGATTTTAAAAGAATTCCAGATTATTTAAAGCTAGATGCAAAGGCAGAATTCATAAATATAATAAAAAAATATGTTTCCACATATAACATGTCCGGACCGCAATATCAGCCAACGAATGATTTCAGGGGATATTATTCTTCAAATAATATGAAATTTAACATGCCTTCGAGTTCAAATGTACCTCCTGTACAACAGGAGACATTAAATCGGCCAGGAACTTCAGAATCTCATTACAGCAATATTGTCTCACCTGATAATTGCAGCGATGATAGCTCATACATAAACGACGTATTCGGTTAATCATTTTATTCATAATGCCTATTCAATGGCGACAGATCGAGCTTTGCAATATAAATAATAATGTTTAAAATTATTAAAAGCTTACCTCAAAGTAATTGCAATCCTTTCTTCTGCCGATATACTTTTTCGCATGATGGTGTCTTCTCGGCATATCTTATTTTTTAAGATGTCTGTTAATTCTTCGAAACTTCTTCTAGACATGAGAAAATATTTGTAAAAGCATTTCTCTTGTGATCTGATTTTTGGTAATAAAGTATAAAAATCACCTTCGTGTTTACATTGCAATATTAATTGAACCCATATTTCACGATTTCTCTTTCTCTTGTGTTTACGAGCACGGCGGCGGCGATGAAGTAAAAGTAGCAGTAAAGCTTCGTCAAATCTTAATCTTACAACCTTGTTGCTCGACATATTTATTTTATTTACGGACAGACAACGCGTGTGCTCAGTCTAACCTTGTTTCTACGACTGATTCTATGCGCGGGGGGCCGGAGTAGTGCAGGCGGGTGGGTATGGTGCAGTTCGGATGCAGTTTGAATGCAGTTGACACGACTGCAATAGAACTGCAAACCAACCGAGCAGTCCGATAGCAGTTCAATTGCAGTCGGCGTGCAGTCGTGTGAACTACACACCGACTGCAATCGGACTGCACGGTTGTTTTGCAGTTCTATTGCAGTCGTGTCAACTGCATTCAAACTGCATCCGAACTGCAAATTTGCATTTGAAATGCAATCCGTCTGTCTAGAGCCTTATACACTTAGACTGCTGGCAGTTTTTCAAGGATTTGGACGAATATAAGGCCAAATGTATAAATGCATGAAAATTTTGTCGCAGGGGGTCAATTTTGTAGGAGCCTGCCCTATAATTTAACCAGACATTTAAAATCCGCTCATCCCCTTGTCCTAGCTGGGATTTAGGAAGATCATATGGCTATAAATAACGATACTAGTGTTGCTACACCCCTTTCACCTGCGATTCCGTCTACGTCTCAAGTTGAGTCCGTCTTCCTCCGCCCCGATGGTTCCACTCAATTTGTACCAGCAACTCCCGTTCCGAATCGTCATCCTCATTTGTAGTCAAATCAATCAATATTTTGCAAAACCGCTCTCATTAAAGAAAACGGTAACCATGAAATAAGTCGCTCTTACAAATGATTGTCAAAAATGATTTGCCTTTTACAATCGTCGAAAGCGATTCATTTAGAGCATTTATAAAAGAATTGTGTCCTTCGTCTGTTGCTCCATCAAAAGCGTTATTACTCAAATTTTACAACATCGTAAGAGAAGATGTGACGAAATTACTAGGTCAAGCGGAATATGTCGCCCTAATTACGGATGCCTGGACTTCTGCTTCTCATCATCAGTATGTTGCCGTAACAGCACATTTTTTTAATAAAAAACAGCAATATTTAGGCGTTCATGTTAGAATGCATTCCAGACGCACAGCGCCATACCGCACAGAACTTAGCTGATTTAATATAAAAAATTGCACCGAATGGAATGTCATCGAAAAAGTAGTGTCAGTTACTGCTGACAATAATAATAACATCCAAGCTGCCATTTCTCTATTAATATGGAAGCAAGTACCGTGTTTTGCTTATACTTACACTTTAACATTGATTGTTCAAGCAGGTTTATCAGAAATAAGTGATCCAAATTAAAGTTTAAACCATAGTGGAACTTTTCCAAAGGAGTGTTTTGGCTAGTGAGCGCCTAACAGCCATGCAAAAGTTCACTGATTTAGCAATAAGTTTAGTATATAAAATAATTGTAATATTAATTTTAGTCTTATAAATCTTTTTTTAATAATTATCTTGATCGCTGAAACTTAACTGGCGCAGTCGGTAGGATCGCAACAGCGACACTCAGTTTCAAATATAACTCTTTGGCCTAAGTGAACGATTTCTATCGTTATCAGCGCCATCACATTATTGTATCTACGACGGCGAGCAACCTGCGGGAGACCCGGAAAAATTGGGAGTCCAAAAAGGCCCGGCTGGAGATGCAGAGGATATTAGGGTGAGTACAAGTTGTCTGCCCAGTTTCCATGCTATATTTCCTATCGTAATAATTTAAACGTAAAATGTGTGTGAGTTTGAGCTAAAATCGCTATCACCAGTTAGGAAAACGAATTCGATCCCGTCCGCTGTTCACTCGGCCACACAGTGTCCGGCGTAGAACAAGCCAGGTGGACAAAAATCATTATCAAATGCCCGGAAATAGTTATAACACCTGATGTTATTCTGATAACAAAAATAGTATTTCTTAACGAGGTAACACGAGATGTTATCCAGAAATACATGATTTTAAAATCACTTTCTTAACGAGGTAGTACGCGATACTATCCTGAAAGTAACTGCCATTTTTTCTTTCTATCCATCAGGAAGCCCTTCGCCGCAATCTCTTAGTTCACGTGATGCATACGATGAAAACCACGACGAAAATGTTATCGATGAGGAGATTGACGAAACTCCAGTGGAAATATTATATGTCGTTAATATCGAACATGACGCGTCACAAAGTCAAACCCCAAGTGACGGCTGCGCCGGTAATGAAACTGCTACGACTGACGTTCCTTCAGAGATCCTTGAAATCCTTGGTGAAGCAAGGAAAATGGATTCTGCACTGGGAAAAATGTACAACAAGAAGTCGCTGAACGTTGGAGCAAGATACTTCTCGATGGTTTGGACAAGGAGTACAAAGATTCGCTGAAAACCAAAATGCTTGTGCCGGCAAACCTCACATTAGTCCGTGCACCAAAACTCAACCCTGAAGTAATATCAATACGGTCAGAATCTGCCAAAAATCGTGATAAACACCTAGAATCAGCACAAAACCAGCTTGGTACGGGGATAGCTGGTCTAGTCAATTTAACAAATGATCTCATACAATCCCAATCTATAGAAACTGGATATGTTGAAAAGGATATCAGAAATCAGCCAATTACTTCTGGATCTACACCACGAACAAACATTCAATAGAAGAAAACTAGTGATACCTTTATTAGACAAAAGTTTTTGGAACATAACCAAAGCGATCAAGAGAGATGAATTTTTGTTTGGTACAAAACTTGGCGAGAATATCAAAACTTCAAAGGATATTGAAAGAACAGGACTACAAATAAAGAAACCGACTCCATCTACAACTGGCACCAGGCGAACCGGTTCTCAGGCGGGAAATGTGCGAGTTCTTCCTCGACGAATAAACAACAACATGACTGCTGCGCAGGCTACGATTCAACGCCAACAGCCACCAACATCAACGGCGAGGAGGACCAACTACCCAAATCAACGCAGCCGACAGACGGGAGCCAACAGGAAGTTCGACAAGATGACCCGACGTTAAAGGTACTTCATTCAGGTAGAATAAGACATTTTATTAAATACTGGAAGTCACTAACAGATGATCCTGTCATACTAAGTTATGTCAATGGTTATAAAATACCGTTTATTGGCAAAGTGGTTCAAAATACTGAACCCAATAACCCACCATCTTCTCCACCAGGAGAAATGGCATTGTCAATTTCAAAACTTATCGACTTAGGGGCAATTTCCAAATGTTCTGATCTACCTCAACAGTTTATTTCACCGGTTTTCTTAACACCACCAAGAGTACAGGCGGTTATAGGTTTATCCTAAATTTAAAAGCTCTTACCAATTCAACATTCTAAAATGGATGACATACGTACCGTATCCAAATTAATAACACATAATGCTTTCATGGCAACGATAGACCTAAAAGAATCCTATTTTTTAATGCCAATACATATTTCACACAGAAAATATTTATGATTCCGTTTCAATAAAATATTATATGAATTCAATTGCTTACCATATGGTCTTAGTCTAGCACCACTGGTGTTTACAAAATTACTCAAACCAGTCCTGTCTCATTTGAGACGCCATAGTCATATAGTAGTATCATATTTGGACCACACCATATGTATAGGCGATACTTATGATTCCTGTCTTAATACCGTAAAATCAGTAATACTAACATTTGATAAATTAGGTTTAGTAATCAACCTAGAAAAGAGTTATCTTATACCAAATCAGATCTGCAAATTCTTGGGTTTCCTCATTGTTACGTATCCGAACTTACAAAATAATATATTATGTATCTATGGTTCACTGTTCCTTCCGTTGTTGCCTTCCACCCGCTCGTCATGAATACACGTATAATTTAATACCAGAATCCAGTCTTATTTCAAGTATAAACCCGTCCACGCACCATAACATGGTGTCAGAAGTATTCAGCAGTAGTATTCAGAAGTCGATGCCAGAAAGAACACAAAATCCAATAAGTCGCAAAGAAAATTTTCACCTGTAACGTCGCCGCGTGCTCCAGTCCTAAGATGGCCGAAAATGCAAGTACAAATCGTCCCCTGCCGCCGAGTAATTTCTACCTTAATATCAACGCATCGAACATGCCACTGGCTTGGCGAAATTTTAAAACCAGTCTTGGCATTTATATGATCGCTAACAGTTTGGAGAACGAATCCGACAACAGAAAGGTAGCCATTTTATTACAAACAATGGGTCCGGACGCTCTACAGATATTTCACTCGTTCAATACGGAATATGGAGAAGATCACCTATAAGAATCTACTCGCCAAATTTGAAGATTATTTTACGCCACGTGTTAATATTTCCGTCGAAAGGCATAAGCTGTTCAACAGAAAACAAGGTCCAGATGAAGAAATTGAGACGTATGCCACCGATCTCAAGAATTTAAGTATCCAATGCAATTTCGAAGGTCTTGCCGATGACATAGTAAAGGACATATTTTCATGGAACTTAAATTTAACTTGCTCGTACATCAGAGAACGTATCCTGATCGAGAAACCAACTTCATTCGATGCCGCCGTCAGTCTTGCTAAAACACTGAGAAACACAAGGTTAGAGGCTAGAGCGATAGCAAGCCACGAAGTAAGTGTTGTCGCCAGTCAATCGCGTCGTAGTCACCAAACAAACAGTCGTCAAAGAAGTCACAGTCGTCCAAGAAGTCATAGTCGTCAAGGAAGTCAAAGTCAGCAGTCTCAAGGAAGTCAAAATCGTCAGTCACAAGAAAGTCAACATCGTCGAACAAACAAAACGTCGTCCAGTCAAGAACCTCAACAGTCAACCAAGATCTGCTCAAGATGCGGTCAAGTTCACCGATCAAAATGTCCAGCCATAGGTGTCATCTGTAACAACTGCCACAAGCCGAACCACTTTGCCAAATGTTGCCGTAGCATGCAAGTGAGATTCGTAGAAGAAGAAAGTAAGGGTAATCCATCTGATACATATTTTTTAAATAGTCTTTTCATGAATGAGATTTCTGTCAGCCAAAGAAACCCATTTAATGCAACTTTATTCATAAATAGTAAGAATGTAGACTTTTTACTTGATACAGGTGCAGACACTAACATTTTATCATTCAATACATACAATAAACTTAATTTGCCATTGAGTAGTATAGTGAAAAGTAGTCACAAACTCTCAACATTTAGTGGTGAAATACTACCTACTGTAGGTCAATGCATTCTGTCAGTCAACCATAACAACATAGCATACAAAGTCAATTTTCATGTTGTAGATTTACCTTGTAGAAATATTATGGGTCGTAACAGTTGTGAGATTTTAAAATTAGTTAAAAGAGTCCATAATGTCCAATTTCATGAGTCAGTCAATGTATCACAGATTGTTGAATACAAAGATCTCTTCACAGGAATAGGTTGTCTTAAAGATTATGAATGTCATTTGTCAATGAAGCCTGATGCTATTCCATCTGTTGATGCCTGCCGTAGAATTCCATTCAGTCTATTTAGAACAATTAAAAGAAGAATTAGCTATGTTAGAAAAGGATCAAATTATAGTCAAAGTCGAGGAACCAATAGAATGGGTAAGTTCTATTGTGATTGCATCAAAGAAAAATGGTAAACTACGCCTGTGTATAGATCCAAGAAAACTTAATAAAGCAATTATGCGTCCTCATTATCAATTTCCAACGATAGATGAAATTAAATGCAGCCTCTCTGGTGCACAGTATTTTACTACCCTTGATGCAAACAAAGGATTTTATATGCTCAAGTTAGATGAAGCTTCTTCAAAGCTATGTACATTTATCACACCTCAAGGTAGATATAGATTCCTAAGACTTCCCTTTGGTATAAATGCAGCCCCAGAACTGTTTCATTCCATTATGACAAAGAAATTCTCTGATATCTCAGGAATTAAAATCATGATGGATGATTTTTTAATTTATGGTAAAACAAAAGAAGAACATGATTTTCGGTTAAAACAAGTCTTAGAAAAAGCTAGGGAAATAGGCATAAAATTTAATAAAGAAAAGTCTAACATATGTAAAAGTGAAGTCAAATATTTAGGACACATCTTTTCTAAAGATGGTGTAAGAGTTGATGAAAACAAAGTCAAAGCCATTTGCAGTATGCCACCCCCTACAAATGTCACAGAATTACAACGTTTCTTAGGTATGGTCACATATTTAGGCTCATACATAGAGAATCTATCAGAAAAAACTTCAAATTTAAGAACACTTCTGTCTAAAGATAATGATTGGTCTTGGCAAGATAGACATAATGTAGAATTTAATACATTAAAGGAATGTATAACTAAAGCCCCTGTCTTGATATATTATGATCAAAATAAACCAATTACACTGTCTGTCGATTCGTCTAAAGATGCCATGGGTGCAGTGATTTGTCATGACAAACACCCCATCGCATATGCTTCAGCTTCATTAAGCTCATGTCAACAGTCATACTCTCAGATTGAGAAAGAGCTCTTAGCTATCTTATTTGGTTGTACAAAGTTTCACCAATATATCTATGGTCGCCACAACCTTAGTTGAAACAGACCACAAACCAATAGTTTCACTGTATAAGAAACCAATTTATAACATTCCACCCCGTCTTCAAAGAATAATGCTGAGATTACAACCATATGACCTGAATGTAACTTACAAACCAGGCAAATATCTTTTTGTAGCTGATACTCTGTCTAGAGCAGCGTTACCAGAACAGTCATTACAAGATCTAGATTCAGACCTAGATTTGCATGTCAATTTAGTTATTAAATCACTGTCAGTTAGTCCAAATAAACTTAAATTAATTCAAGAACAGACTTTCCAAGATAAGGAATTGTCATTTTTAAGTAAATATTGCATATCAGGATGGCCTGAACATAAAAAATTACTTCCAGACATCCTTAGGACATATTTTCCTTTAAAAACAGATATACACATTATTAATGGTATTATCTTTAAAAATAATAGTATTATTATACCAGTAGCTATGAGGAATGACATATTGAAACAGATCCATGAAGGTCACCAGGGTATTCACAGTTGCCAAAGATTAGCTAGAAACCTAGTATACTGGCCCAATATGTACTCTGATATAGAAAGGTATGTTAATAATTGTCATATCTGTCTGACCAACAGACGCAGCAATTCCAAAGAGCCACTACAGCCACATGAAGTAAAACCAATCCCTTGGAATAAAGTCGGTGTTGATCTATTTGATCTCAATTCAGACAAGTACATCATAGTCGTTGATTATTATTCACAATACGTCGAGATTTGTAAGCTAGTAGGTGGATCCACTAGTAAAATTGTCATTAGTCATTTAAAGTCAATTTTTTCCAGACATGGAATTCCCAATACTCTAATTTCAGATAATGGTCCCACATTTAACTCAAAAGAGTTTCATAATTTTGCTTCAGATTGGCAAATACAACATGTCACATCAAGTCCCTATCTTCCACGGTCTAATGGTCTTGTAGAAAGAACCATAGGCACGGTTAAGAACATATTAAAAAAATGTCTTAGTGATAGTTCAGACCCTCATTTAGCATTATTACAGTACAGGAATACACCTAAAGAAGGCATGTATTCACCTGCACAATTACTTATGTCCAGGGCACTTAGAACTAAACTTCCAGTCTTAGAACAGACTCTGAAACCTAAATTACCTAACTACAGGTCTGTAACAAATAAAATTCAAATAAAAGATAAAAAATCACAGATTTATTATAATCAACATACAAAACCATTGTCTTCGTTAAACATAGGTGATGAAATATACTTTAAGAAACAGCCAGATAGTATATGGACACCAGGTACTATATCAGACATAGGTCCACAGCCCAGATCTTATAGTATAGTTTCCCCAGAAGGTACTTTCCGTCGTAATCGCCAACATATCTTCAAACCAAAACTTTCAGCCACTTTCTCTGCTCCAAATAATAGTCCACTACAATTCCCATCAGTTCCACTTGATACAAGTTCACCGCCGTCTTCCAGTACACAGCCGTCATCAACATCCAACCGTCAATCCCCTTGTTCAGCTAGTCCCGTCCAACAACCTGAAACAAAAACAAACACATTACATACACAGACACCAAATAGTCATACAAACCGTTCAGCAGTAACATATTCTTCATTCGGCAGAGCTATAATAAAGCCCCGAAGATTCTGTTAGTCATAAGTCTAGATTAAGTTCTTAATGTACTTAAGTTTAGTTTAAAACTATAGTTATTGTGTTAATGTTCAAACAAAGAAAAATCATTGATGATTTCTAACCTCATTTTGTTTGTTATTAGCTGTCAATGTCAAGTTAATTTGTCAGACGTCACTGTCATAGAACTGTCAATTGAAAATGTCAGTCAAGTCAACTTGATAAACGTTCCGTTTCATTCATAATATAAGTTGAAATATGTTAATTATATAAAAAAAAAAAAAAAAAAAGTGTATACTTACAATTTGCGTACATTTTCCGCTTCAAGCAATGTTTTCTTTTAATAAGGGAGATGTTACGTATCCGAACTTACAAAATAATATATTATGTATCTATGGTTCACTGTTCCTTCCGTTGTTGCCTTCCACCCGCTCGTCATGAATACACGTATAATTTAATACCAGAATCCAGTCGTCTTATTTCAAGTATAAACCCGTCCACGCACCATAACACTCATCTACTCACAATCTATGTGCTTGCAATTACCTGAGGAAAGAATAAAGAGAATAGAGGACCTAATCAATGAATATCGCCGCAAAGATAAAGTCGTAATCCGCAACTTTGCAAAATTAATTGGTACATTAACAGCTGCATGGCCCAGCTATAGCGTATGGTTGGGTATATAGAAAACAACTAGAACGCGAGAAATATTTAGCTCTTTTGAAGTCAGATGACAATTATGATGCAAATATGTCTATAAATTCTCTCTTACAAGAAGACTTTACTTGGTGGTATCAAATATCACATTAAAACATCAATAAAATTCGTGATAACTCCTTCCAACTGGAAATATTTACTGATTCTTCACTTACAGGCTGGGGTGCCGCCTGTAAAGGCGAGATTACTAGAGGCCATTGGTCAAGTAGTGAAATAAAACAACACATAAACTATCTTGAGTTACTAGCAGCGTTCATGGGCCTAAAAGCGTTTTGTAAAAACAAATAAAATTTATATGTTCTTCTTAGAATAGACAATACCACAGCCATTGCATATATTAACAAAATGGGTGGCACTCAATACCCCCATTTATATGACATCACTCGACAAATATGGAAATGGTGCGAATAAAAATGTATATTTATATACGCATCATATATAAAATCTAGAGAAAACACTGATGCAGACCACGCTTCTGGGCATACAAATGTTGATACTAAATGGGAGTTAGATTCTCAATTATTTAAATTGATTATTAAAAAAATCGGAAAACCTGTTATAGATTTGTTTGCATCGCGCCTTAACAACAAATGTGCTAAATATTTATCCTGGAAACGAGACCCAGACGCCTATGATATAGACGCCTTTACAATACCATGGAACAACTACTTTTTCTATGCTTTTCCACCATTCGCTCTTATCATAAAATGTCTAAAGAAAATTATCAACGACAAAGCAACTGGTGTAGTTGTCGTTCCATATTGGCCTAGGCAGCCGTGGTTCCCCTTATTTAATAAACTCGTTGTTTCTGAAATAATGTTTTTTGAAGCAAGCGAGAATAATTTATTATCTCCTTCCAGGGAACATCATCCCATGTGGAGAAAACTTACCCTGGCGTGTGCAATATTGTCAAGGAATCATACGAAAGACAAAAAATTCCAACTGAAGCAATAGATATCATGGTGACATCTTTGTCTAGCAATACCATGAGTCAGTATAATGTCGCCCTTAAACGGTGGTTTTCCTTTTGTTTAATTAATGACACTGATCACTTAAATACCTCAATCTCAATTATCCTAAAAATTTTAACTGAGGAATTCAAAAAAGGTTCAAGTTATGGAACACTTAATTATATTCGCTCTGCATTAAAATGTATCATACCAAAAAGTCAAATGGAAAATGATTGTATTTGTAGATTCTTTAAAGGTTTTTTATTTATTTTTATTTGTTATATGTAGGTTCGCGTTTGACCACTATCTCGCCTGATGTTAAGTGATGATGAGGTCGAAGGTGAAGCACGCTTGCCTAGAAGTAACCTATTTACTCTTGACTTGAAGACCCCTAGGTTGTTATAGCTATCAGGAAACAAAGACGCCGGCAGGGAATTCCACTCCTTAGCTGTACGCACAATGAAAGTATTTTCAAAACGCTTTGTGCGTATGGGTGGAATATCCACCATGTACCGATGGCGCATTGCCGTACGTCTTGTAGTCCGATGATGGAAAGGGCTAGGTGGAATCAAATTGTGCAGTTCCATCGCACACTCCCCGAAATGTAACCGATAGAAAACCGACAGGCTGGCAACTCGTCGTCGGTGTTCAAGGCTCTGGAGCTTTGAGTCAACCAGCGCACCGTTGCCGCTATGTCTTTTGGCTCGTCTGTCAATCGACTCAAGTGCATCAAGTTGGTACCTGGCAGATCCGTCCCAGAGATGAGAGCAGTACTCCATGCATGACCGAACTTGCGCTTTATACAAGTTGAGCAGCTGTTCAGGCGTGAAGTACCGTCTCACCTTCGCAAGGATCCCCAACTTTTTTGCAGCCAATTGAGCCTTTGCCTCAATGAATGGACCAAAATTGAGGGTCGATGTTAACGTAACACCAAGAAGGTCGAGATGCTCCGTTATCGGCACGGTTATACCACGGAAGGTTGGAGCCGGGTGAAATTGGCTCTTTTTTGCGGAAAAAAGACACGCCTGGGTCTTAGCAGCATTGAAACTGACTAGATTGGCATTGCCCCATTCGGAGACTGCCTCCAAAGACAGTTTCAAGCGCTCAACTATGGCCTCCCGAAGAGACTGGACTTGAGGCCCAGTAGCCCGCGGGCCAGACACGTATCTCTCAGCAACAGTGCTGTCGTCTGCATACCCAAAGGTTTCGGGTTTTAGCAGGTCATTAATGTGCAGCAAGAACAATGTTGCCAAGAGCACTGACCCCTGAGGAACTCCGGCGTTAATACCTCACTGACCGGACGAGCAGCCATCGATAACCTGTAAGGCCCGGTTCCTCTTTACAGATTAACCGTTCCTCCAGTAAATTTAGAGGGTATATTTTACTAGGGAAAGATCCAATTAAACAAATACATTATTACACATTACAAGATTTATTGTAATAAACAAACATGCAGGTACACATACCTAAAATTGTGGCGAGCCACTAACACTCAGATCTTCCCAAAACTTAAACAACTAAAATGTTCACCTTAACACACCCCGTCTCGGTATCAAGGTGTGTTAAGGAAACACCAGAGCAAAGATGAGACACTAGTTAACAAGCTCAGAGTCGCTTGTGCGAGTACGTGAGGTGAACGCTTAATAACTTCTAGCTCAATCGAATGTAACAGACCTATTCTTGCTGTGCTCATAAAAGAAACATAACCATGGGCAAAGTACCCGGAGACACAGCTAAACACTTTAAATTTATAACCACTGGTCTTTACACTGAAAGGACCTCATATATATATGTTCAGTAGAACTAAGGTCACTTGGTATCACTCTCTCAAAGGTTATGGTGCTACACCTAACGTGGTTAACACTAGGTTTTCATATCTCTCAACTAACTCACAGTTTGGCGGTACAAAGGACCCTTGGCATCAGACTACAGAGAGTAATCCCTGCAGTCTGCACGAAACACGCGGCCTACGGGCACAGTCCGTAAATCATTCGGTGACGCTATCGTTACCTGGAGCCGGCGACGCTTAATCACACGATTCGGAATGGTGGAGCCTTCCGATAGAAAAGGATGGCCTCACTGCCCGCACTCGTTGGGTCAAACTTCAGAACCGCCAAAACCCGGGTCTGTCAGCACACTTGGGTTCGAATCACCGATCACCCAGATTGCGCCAGACCACGGAACAACACCAGAGCGCCACGACTTTAAGCGGTCGTGTCAGGTTAGGCTAGCCAAGCAGCCAGACAGGTTCAGCTTCAACTGGAACAAGGTGACTCATGAAACACCCTTCGAGAGATTTGGACACAGTCTGATCATCAGAGCTGGTGCCTCTCCAATAGCTTACCTGTTAAATCTCGTTCATTTTCTCAGGAAATCAACAGGGTTGGCAAGGAAGGGTCCTTCCTGCGTCAGTTGCTGCACCAAAAAACTGAACAACCTCTATCGACCTTCAAGAAAGATCTAACCATAGATAATGCTAAATTCGCTTAATCTTTGTATATTTTATAATTCGGATTATACGTTGTTGTTTTATTATTATTAAGGTAGGAATTTAATTACGTTTATTAATTATCTATGTATGTTTATTTAACTTCAATAAAATTTTATACGTATAACCCGAACTTGAAACAGCGCCATCTCTTCTGTACTGTGACCAACTGTCAGTCAAAACAGACAAATCAAGAGATGTCGCCATATACGTCTTTTTGCAACGTCACAATGCCCCTCTTCCCACAAAAAAGGTTTTTTGCTATGCGAAAAACCGAACACCGCCCTCGGTGTTAAAACACTAAAGGTGGGTTCGCAAATTTATAAAGGTTACTAATGGAGGAGTACTATCCCACTTCTTAACTGTTACGTTAGAAGCAAGAGGGGACGATACATTAAAAAAAAATACTATTTCAAAATGCAGCCTATGTTTATCCAAACTGCCAAGAAACCTACGAACTCCCTACTATCCGGGTGTAAACCCCCCCCCAATCTTTCATACATCCCTAGTCATACCTCTCTTTCAATCTGTAGCGACCTGCATCCGTATCGCAGGAAGATACCTCATACATTCTCCAGTATTCCGTCTGTATACCAGTGGAACACTGAATTGTTTAACAATACTAAAACGATCCTCCTGGTGAATATGTTCAGCGAGCTGAAACATAACAAAATGAACATTATTTGTCCATACCACAACACGAGGAAAGGACGTATTCAACCTTCCGGGAAGTAAAACTTCTGTGAAACAAAATGGTGTATGGCTTATTTAAAGAGTCACCTGGCCGCTCTTAACACGATAAGCAACTAGTGCTATCCAAACTGAAGCAAAGCTTCAATACTGATCAACAATTTTATGCTGTCACGTATAAAAAAAAATATCTCTCCTAAGCAACATTGCTATCTAGGTGAGACTAACTAAGTATAGGCTTTTATTTAGGAGTTACAATCCGCTCCGTAACAAAATATAGAAATGCTATTTAAATAACATTTTGCACAAAATAAAAAAGTTAACAAAACACTTTGCTGAGACGACTATGAAGTATTTAAATAAGTTTCGGCAACATTGGATATTTTTAAATAATTTTAATATCTTTTATGTGCCAAGAACCTAATGGTTTTCCATTTAACCCTACAAGCTCATACACTAAGGGTGAAAGTACTTTACCCACTAAGCACTGCTGGTACTTAGGAGCCAACTTAGATGCCTTATACTTTTCCGCGTCACTTTGGATGTAAGTTTTACGCCAAACCAGCTGTCCTTCACGTAAAGTGACGTGGCGCCTACGCAAGTTATAGTATTTCGCGTTTGTGGCATGTGCCTTTACGATATTAGAACGCACTTTTTCAAAGACTTCCTTAAGAACTCCTAACTCGCCTGCGTACTCTTCACGCGGCATAGCAACTTCATAATCGCTGTCGTCTGAGTCTTTATAAAACGTGCCATTTATAATTGGTTCACGGCCATGAACCAAGAAGAATGGGGTAAATCCTGTTGTTTCATTTACTGCACTGTTTAATGCAAATTGGATTTTTGTTAAATTTAGATCCCATGTCCTATGATCTTCTTTTACGTATGCTGAGACTGCTGTCATTACCGTTTTATTGTACCTTTCTACCATGTTAATCTGTGGTGTGTACCTAGGCCCATAGTGCACTCGAGGTATGTTATACTTCTTTAATAGGCTACGAAATTCTGATCCCGTGAATTGAACCCCATTATCGGTAATTACGGTTTCAGGAATCCCGTGAGCAAGAAGTACGTAATTCTCGAAGTTTTTGGCTACTAAAGCACTAGTTGCACGGCGCAGTGGAAACAATGAAGTATACTTTGAAAAACAGCAAGCTACTACAAGTAAATGTAGGAAACCCGAACGTGATTTCGGAAGTGGACCAACCAAATCTATAGATACAGCCTGAAATGGTCTATAACATTGTTTTGGCTGACCCATGAGTCCCGGTGTTGGAGTAGTTTTATGTTTATAAGCTGTACAAACACTACAACCCTTAATAAACTCAACTACGTCACGGTACATACCTGGCCAAAAATATCTCAAACTTAACCTTCTGTGAGTCTTATAAACACCCAGGTGAGCTAAAGTTGGAGGTTCATGGTTTTCAGTCATAATCTGTATCCGTAGTGATTTGGGAACTACCACTTTCCAGTCGAACTCTTGTGTCAGCGCATATTTGCCTTTACTGTACCTATACAGAATACCTTTTTCCACTCGATAGTTGGGGTAATTTTTCCCGCATGACGAACAACCGACCATTATGTTATCGTACCATTCGTCACCAGTCGGCGTAAGCGCAATGGGAGTATTGACGGCCTCAACCTTGAGTAACCTAGATAAGGCGTCTGGAACCACATTGTCCTTACCCTTCCTATGCTCGATGGTATAATTAAACTGGGACAAACGACAACCCCAGCGAGCTAAACGTCCAGTTGGATTTTCTAAATTTGTGAACCACCTAAGTGAAGCATGATCAGTAATAACTGTAAATTGCCTACTACCTAAATATGGTTAAAACTTTTCAACTGCATAAATTACAGCTAATGCTTCACGCTCAGTTGCACTATAATTACGCTCGGTTTTACTGAGGGATCTACTTATATAAGCAATAGGATGGTCATTCCCGTCAATGTTCTGGGTTAACATACCACCTATGCCAAAACCAGATGCATCACAGTGAACAGAAAACGGTTTTTCAAAATCTGGGCAAGCTAACACCGGAGCAGAAACTAGTATATTTTTTAAAGCGTTAAACGCGTCGTCTGCTGCCAGGTTCCATATAAATTTAACTTTTGTACTGGTAAGAGCGTTCAATGGCGCTGCGATGGTAGCAAAATTTCTAATAAACCTACGGTACCAAGAACAAGTTCCTAAGAACATTTTGACCTCTTTCGAAGTCTTTGGTGCTGGAAAATCTAAAATAGCGCGCACCTTGTCTGGATCAGTCCTGAGTCCACACTCGTCCACTACATAGCCCAGGTATTTTATAGATTTTCTAAAAAAAATACTTTTACCGAAATTTATTGTTAAATTGGCACTCTTTATTTGTTCATGTAGCCTTTTTAACAGAAGAATGTGTGTATCTAAATCTTCTGATACCACGCAAATGTCATCAACGTAACAGAATATTAAACCTTTGGTGATATCGCTACAAAAGGGATAACCAAACAACCTATCCATCAATCTTTGCTGACGAGCAGGAGCTCCGCAAAGTCCAAATGGCATAACTTTAAATTTAAAAAGTCCTCTACCTGGAACAGTGAAGCTGGTTTTCTCCTGTGAGGCCAAATCCAGGGGTATTTGCCAAAAACTAGATTTAAAATCAACAGAGCTAATAAAAGCCCAGTTTATAGGCCCTGGAGATTGCGAAATGAGGAATGGAAATCTTCAGAGGATGAAGATATTAGGCCAAAAAATTTAAACACCCCCTATTTGTGGAAAACCATCTCTTGGATCTCTGTGAAAAGTTGCCCAGCTGGAAAGGCTGGCTGTGTTTAATACTTTTCTAGTTCTCGTTTTTGCGATTTGGATCGACATATTTCCTATTAGAAAAATCTGCCTCATCACTGCGCGCTCGTTCTAAACGGTTGGAGCTGACGAGGCGACGCTAGCCTGCGTGCAACTCGGCAACTACAGGGCGCCGCAGCCGAAATGTCTTCTGGACTTCGCGGCGCCCCAGGCTGCCAGCGCGACTGCGCCGCCAATATTTATATATTAATTAGTCTATGTGCGCCGCTTTGACACAAGTTGTCAAATTTTGTCTTATTTTTAGTGTTTTTTGTTACTTATCTTTTAGTTTTTTATTTGTTTTAATTGTAAATATTAATTAAGTGTTAAATAAAAATAGATAGATGTTAAGTGGTTGCAGTGATGTTGTGGATAATAGTGCGTGTCAACCTTCAACATCACTAAGCATCCTGGAGAGGTGTCCTCTGTGCACCCAGGCACGTTTCTTTAAAGGTAAGCGGGGTCTGAACGTGCATATTGGGAAGGCACATAAACCCCAAAATGCATCCACTTCAGACCCTGTTGTTATTACACCTCCTACACCAGCTACATCCACATTTGTCCCTTTTTGGAAAACACTATCAAAATTAAAAAATTCTATTCCGATTTTAAAACGAGTTCCCCGCGGCGCTAGACCTCTAGTGGCACAACATCTTGCAGGTTGCATCCGCCTTGCCGTCCGGGAGAACTCACAAAGTGCTTGGGAACAACTTCTCACCTTCCCTTACAGAATTTTAAACATTCAAAAGAATTTGGCTAGCAAAAAGACATTAACTTCACAAATTAAAGAAAATTGTAACATTTTGGCTAATAATTTGGATTCAAAATTATCGACACAGAGGTTTACCTCTTCAAGAGGTATATCCCATCTGGTCGAATCGAAATTAGGGGAAGGTGATATTAGCGGAGCTGCCAGGATTCTTTTTAGTAGTGATGTGGTGGCACCGTGTTCTCCAGATACTCTTGCAGCTCTGGAGAGCAAACACCCTGCCCCAGTGGATGGTCTTTCTTTTCCCGACCCTCCCGATCCTGATATTAATACCCTCACCATTACAGGTCGAGAGGTGATCAGAGCCGTGTGTTCCTTCCGGAGTGGTTCTGCTGGCGGCCTCGACGGCCTGAGTCCTCAGCACTTAAAGGACCTTATGTGTTCAGGCGCTGGGGAAGCTGGTGAGTTGCTCTCGAAGGAGCTTACGGCTCTGATGAACCTTATGCTGTCCGGTAAGGTAAACGAATCCGTCATCGACGTCTTGTACGGAGCCAATTTATGTGCCCTGCGCAAGAGGGATGGCGGGATTCGTCCCATTGCCGTAGGAACTACTTACCGGCGTATAGCAGCCAAGATTTGCTGTAAATTGTATGGTGAGGTAGTTTCGGATAAATTTCAGCCCCTGCAGCTTGGTTACGGCTCCAAAGGGGGCTGTGAGGCTGCCGTACATGCATTATCGACCTACCTAAATTCTGGCAAAGGAGAGGTCATCCTGAAGGTTGATATTAAAAATGCATTTAATTCGGTTAATAGGGACACCTTGCTGGCAGAAGCTAAAAAAGAAATACCTCAAATTTTTAGTTTTCTCTGGCAATGTTATAGGCATCCATCTAAATTGCTTTATCGGGACAACCTTCTGGAATCCGCTGTTGGCTGTCAA
This sequence comes from Orthosia gothica, assembly GCA_949775005.1. Taxonomy (NCBI): domain Eukaryota; kingdom Metazoa; phylum Arthropoda; class Insecta; order Lepidoptera; family Noctuidae; genus Orthosia; species Orthosia gothica. Next base: position 43,355,793 of record OX459035.1, read on the forward strand.
CAAGGTGACCCTCTCGGGCCAGTGATCTTCAGTCTGGCTATCCACCCAATTATTCGACAGCTGAATTCAAAATTTAACGTTTGGTATCTCGATGATGGAACCCTGGGAGGCGATGTAGACACAGTTTTAGATGACCTGCAATTTTTAAAACTCCAACTACATTCTATAGGACTAGATCTAAATTTTTCTAAATGTGAGTTATTTTTATCTGATAGTACCGACAGACAAGTGACACTTTCAAAATTCAATAAAATAGCCCCCGAAATCAAAATTATTGAAAAAAGCTCTCTTCGTCTCCTCGGGTCCCCAGTCTTCGATGATTCCTTTCCCGATTTTATTGCGGAAAAAATTCAAAATTTTAACAACATTTCGGAAAGATTGCTCCAAATTAACATGCATTCGGCTATCACCATAATTCGCTTTTGTTGTTTTGGCCCCAAATTAACATATTTCCTTCGTGCTTCCCATTTATGGAAGCACCCTCCTCTTTTAGAAAAAATGGACCAAATTATCCGTCATACACTAACTTTAATTTTAAATGTGGCCATGGACGACCGAGCTTGGGCACAAGCTACTCTTCCCATCCGTATGGGAGGCCTCGGCGTCCGCAAAATTTCTAGTATTAGTTTACCGGCATTTATATCCTCGGTCCACGGTACTGAGAAATTAATCAGGAATATCCTAGCACCCATACTGATTAATTTTGATGTGCCGTGCTTCACCGAGGCTATTGATGCTTGGAGACTCGCTTGCCCGAATAGTAATCTCCCCGACTACCCATCATCCCAGAGACGGTGGGATGAGCCGCTCTGCAGAGCAGTTCAGGAGCACCAAATTGCCACTTCTGCCTCTCCTGCCGAACGCGCTCGCCTGCTGGCTGTGGGTGAGTGGGAGTCGGGCCTCTGGCTTCACGCACTTCCGTCGTCGAACATAGGCACCTTGTTTGACGACACTACTTTCCGCCTCGCTGCTTCCCTACGTCTTGGCGCTCCCTGTTGTACTCCTCATCGTTGTCACTGTGGCGAAGTTGTCAACAGCCTCGGTCACCACGGTCTTTCATGCAGCCGAAGTGCGGGTCGAATAGCGCGTCACGGAAACTTAAACGACATCATACGACGTGCTCTCGTCGCCGTCGGCGTTCCGGCCGTATTGGAACCCCATGGCCTGGCACGCGACGATGGCAAAAGACCGGACGGGATGTCTTTGTTTCCATGGAAGATGGGTAGGCCCTTAGTGTGGGACGCTACTTGTGTCGATACTCTTGCGCCATCCCATCTTCCTAGCTCGTCGTGCTGTGCTGGCGCTGCCGCTGCGGCTGCAGAGAACCTCAAGCGGCGGAAATATAATAACCTCATTGGTAGTTATATTTTCGAGCCGTTTGGGGTTGAAACTCTTGGTCCGTGGGGTCCGAGTGCTCACGCTTTGTTTAAGGATCTTGCCAAACGCCTAGTTGACACTTCGCGTGACCCAAGGGCTGGCTTTTACTTTGGTCAGAGAATTAGCATTGCCATACAACGTGGCAATGCTGCCAGTCTTTTGGGCACATTACCAGTGGTCAACGATGGAGAGGAGTTTTTCGACGCCATATTTTAGTTAAGTGTATATTTTTAGGTTTAGTTAGTGAGTAGTTTTTGGTTTAAGTGTATATTTTGTAGTCTTAGTTAATTAAGTATTTTATACACTGTATATACTTGTATCTATGTAAATAAATAACATTTTAGTACTACACAGAGCTAATATATTTTGCGTTTTTGAGGCTATCCAAGATTTGTGGTATATATGGTATTGCATAAGCGTCCCCTATTGTAACTGCAGTTAACTTTCTACAATCAAGACAGAACCCACTACCCTGAGATTAAGAGTCTCATGCTCTACCGACTGAGCTAGCCGGGCAGCCAGACAGGTTCAGCTTCAACTGGAACAACGTGACTCATGAAACACCCTTCGAGAGATTTGGACACAGTCTGATCATCAGAGCTGGTGCCTCTCCAATAGCTTACCTGTTAAATCTCGTTCATTTTCTCAGGAAATCAACAGGGTTGGCAAGGAAGGGTCCTTCCTGCGTCAGTTGCTGCACCAAAAAACTGAACAACCTCTATCGACCTTCAAGAAAGATCTAACCATAGATAATGCTAAATTCGCAAATCACTGTCCTCTTTAATCTTTGTATATTTTATAATTCGTATTATACGTTGTTGTTTTATTATTATTAAGGTAGGAATTTAATTACGTTTATTAATTATCTATGTATGTTTATTTAACTTCAATACAATTTTATACGTATAACCCGAACTTGAAACAGCGCCATCTCTTCTGTACTGTGACCAACTGTCAGTCAAAACAGACAAATCAAGAGATGTCGCCATATACGTCTTTTTGCAACGTCACAAACCACTCGGATGGACCGATCCCTCAGGAAGTCTGCAATCCAGTCACACAGACCACTAGGCAGACCGAAGGAAGGAAGCTTACCAATAAGGCTCTCGGGCCAGACCCTGTCAAAGGCCTTCGATATGTCAAGAGAGACAGCAAGCGCCTCCCCGTGCTTCTCGATGGCCTCACTCCAGATGTGAATGGCATACGCTAGAAGATCCCCAGTTGACCGGTTTCGGCGGAAGCCGTATTGGCGGTCACTAAGGAGGTCGTTGTCTTCTAGGTATGCCAGGAGCTTATTATTCAATATACGTTCCATACTTTTACAGAGGATAGACGTTACTGATATGGGTCTGTAGTTGGCCGGGTCAGCTCGACTACCCTTCTTGGGCACGGGCTGAACGTTAGCTTGCTTCCAAGCCTTCGGGACTTTTCCAGTCACCATCGAAAGGCGATATAGGCGTGTCAAGATCGGAGACAATTCAGGCGCACAAGTTTTAAACACAATTGCTGGTATCCCGTCCGGGCCACTAGCCTTGTTCACGTCAAGGTTACGCAGCACCCTACATACCTCCCTCTGATGGATGCGAATGTCCGACATACTCGTCTCACATCGAACAGCAGCAGCAGGGGGCCGCGTGCCATCAGTATTCAGACGCGAAGATTCCGCAAAGAGGGAGGCAAACAAGTTTGCCTTATCCTCAGCGTCAGGTCTCAGCAGTGGTGGTAGTGAGGGGCGACAGAAGTTTGATTCAACTGACTTAGCCAGGGACCAAAACGCCTTGCTACCTGGGGGGTGTGAAGCAAGTTTGTCCCCGATTCTGCTAATATGGTCAAACCGTGCCCTTCGCATCGCCTTTTTGCAGGACTTGGTAGCCCTGTTGAAGGCTCTCTTCTTGTGACTCACGTCACTTGCCTTGCGGACACGAGCGTCGACCCATGCCAGGTACGCCTTGTGTTTAACCGCGTTTGCGCGGTCACACTCGGCACCAAACCAAGGACGGTCAACGCTGGACACCGTTACGTCAGACAACGGAATGTAGTACTCCATCTCCTGACGCAACACATCCGTCACTGCGTCAGCGCATAACGACGGGTCATCCGAAGAGAAACAAGTGGGCCGCCAAGGATAGCATGCGAAGAAAGATCGCATACCATCCCAATCTGCTGACTTGTACCGCCATACCCGCCGGGTGCCTCTTGGGCTGGGATCGGGCGGGGAGTAGACGGATACAGACTTCACCAGACAGTGGTCAGAACTACCCAAAGGAGATGATATCGATACTGAGTATCGGTCTGGATCAGTTGTCAGCAGAAGGTCCAAGCAATTGGCTGTATGTGAATCAACATCTGGTACCCTCGTAGCCCCTTGGACCAGCTGGGTGAGATTCAAAGACTCTCGTCCAGCGTGGTCAGTGCACTGGTATGGGAAGAGCCACTCCTGGTGGTGGGCATTAAAGTCCCCCAGTAACACTAGTTGGGCGGAGGGGTACCGTAGCTGAGCCACATCAGCCGCCTCACTAAGGTACTGTGTGAGCCTGGTTGTCCCCAGATCACCGCTATGCGATCGGTAGACACAGGCTTAGTTGATCTTATCCAGACCTGTGTCCACCAGGGCCCATAGCACTGAGTAATTTGAGTCTTCAAGGTCACGGAGACGCCGATAGCAGATGTCGTCCGGCGGGCTTATTACGTAAGGAACAGCAAGTAGCAATAATTGTACAATTATTGCGCGATCAATTTAGTGACCTGGCTACTGAGGCCTTTAAGTCAAGTATTTTTTTTTTGACAGTCACTTTTCATCATCATCATTCATCATTTCAGCCGAAAGACGTCCACTGCTGGACATAGGCCTCCCCCAGGCGTCGCCACATTGACCGATCCCGTGCGTCTCGCATCCAGCGCCTTCCCGCAACCTTAACCAGGTCATCGGTCCACCTAGTGGTAGGCCTTCCAACGTATCGTCTTCCAGTTCGCGGTCGCCACTCCAGAACTTTTCGGCCCCATCAGCCATCCGTTCTGCGAGCAATGTGCCCTGCCCACTGCCACTTAAGTTTGGCAATTCTTCGGGCTATGTCGGTAACTTTGGTTCTCCTGCGGATATCATCATTTCTGACGGGATCACGCAAGGAAATTCCGAGCATAGCCCTCTCCATTGCCCTTTGGGTGACTTTAAGCTTTCTGGTAAGGCCCACAGTCACTTTTAACAGAAGCTATTTTATCTGTCCGATGATTTATAAAATATATCGTTTGATGAATTAACCAGCTTATGAAAGAGCAACACTTCGTGGAGGCTGTTTATTTACAATAGTCAATTTGATTACTTTTTAGCTCCAATATTCCGATAAATTAATATTCGCAGATGTAAAGTATTTGTGTAAAGTAAATAAGGCAGTGAAAATTTGATATTTGCATTTTATTTACATACTAGCTGACCCGGCAAACTTTGTTTTGCCATAAAAAGACCAAACATTTATCTACCCTACCTACCCTACCTTATACTACCTACCCTACCCTACCCTACACTACCCTACACTACCCTACACTACCCTACTCTACCCAACCCTACCCTACCCGACCCTACACTACCCTACATTACCCTACCCTACCCTATCCTACCCGACCCTACACTACCCTACATTACCCTACCCTACCCTACCCTACCCGACCCTACACTACCCTACACTATCCTACTCTACCCTACCCGACCCTACACTACCCTACACTATCCTACTCTACACTACCCTACCCTACCCTACACTACCCTACACTACCCTACCCTACCCAACCCTACCCTACCCGACCCTACCCTACCCTACCCGACCCTACACTACCCTACACCATCCTACTCTACACTACCCTACCCTACCCTACCCTACCCTACCCTACCCTATGTCCTTCTCCTGGCTCTAAACTACCTCCCTGCCAATTTTCAGCTAAATCGGTTCAGCCGTTCTTGAGTTATAAGTGAAGTAACTAACACGACTTTCTTTTATATATATAGATAAGTCAATGTGTAAAATCAATTAAAATTTCTTCGAATTGTCGATTGTTTTAAGAAATCGAATCGATAACGCATTAGAACATCACTTTGTAGACTACATTATCTGGTATTTGAGCTATGAAACATAAAAAAGATTTTTCAAATTTAATTTAGACATTGGCAGAATAGTCGACATGGGTGTTTGCCATATAAAAAAAGAATATTATAGAAGATACTTATTGCGGACTTATCACATTCTCATGTGTTTGTAAGTATTTAGTAGTAAACATATAAGCTTCGCTGAGGTAGCCAACACAGGATTTTTTTATACTGTATATAAAAAAATCCTCCACTTTACCGTGATCACTTCTGTTCTAATAATTCAACAAATAGTCCAGTTGCGTAGACATAAGAGACTCAAAACAGCACTAATTTGACATTTACATTTACAATATTCACTAGGAATTTGTTATTTCAATATTTATTCTTATATTATTATTCTAATTTGCGGATAATTAAAGTAGCCACAAAATAACATACGAAAAAAGCCGCCAAAAACTCAAAAACTTCTGTACCTACTCAGCCAACAGCGAGCGATTAGCAATCGACCAACAACAAGGGAAAAAGTAATCGCAATTTGACAGCCACATTTGCTCGCCGATCGTTGTCGCTCTGCTGTCAAAAACCATACGTAATACGAAATTATCGCGATCAACTTGCGACAAATGCACATTTCAGTTAACAGATTTTTATTGTTAGCAGTGCTGTCGTTAAATTATTATGGTGTGGCTATAGCTCATAAATAATGCGGATTCGCGATTGAAGAGCAATTATTTCGCAAAAATCAGCCTTCCAATTTTTTGACGTAAAGCGATATTCGCGCGATGATTGTACAATCTCTGCGCAAATATTGTTAATTGCTGTTTCATACGTAATAAGCCTGCCGGGCATATATGCATACACCAGCGCGGGGCTTGAACATGTGCTCCAGGGTAAACCCTGGGTAAGATAGGTACGCCACGTCTGACGGGCATCCGATCTGCGTCTCCGTAAGGAACAAGAGTGCTGGTTTCTCAGTCTCAAGGTGGTGATGGACTGCGACAAGGTTAGAGTGCAGACCTCGGATGTTGCTGAGGTGCACCTTATGTGAGAGTGAGTGCTGCCGCTGTTCAGCTTTTTTTCTTTTGTTCCCTGGCATTTTTGATGTGAGTGAAAAGGAGGAAGAGGAGAAGGAAGTGAGATGAGGATGCTTTTGCCACGCTTGCAACCTACAGATACGCGCCGATAGGACGACATCATTGGGGGACTGGTCTGGAGACTGCGGGGATGCCCGAGCCCCCCCAGGAATGTCCATCGGGCACTCTCGTCTGGTCGCCAACCAGCACGATAGCGCAATCCGGGATTTTTCGACAGTTGGCGGGGCAGCCGTTCATGTGTGGCTGGCACACTACTTGGGCCCCCAACTACCTGCGGTCGGCCAGCGGCGCACCGTGCCTCGGATACCGCTACCCTCCGCGACCAGTCTCCCGATACGTCCATAACCGCGCGAGTCAGGCCGGCCTGCCTGCAGTGGAACAACTATCTCGACCCAACTCCTCTAGTGGCTACACCGAGCATCGTACCGGAACACGGCTAGGCCGCTTGGCGGTACGTCTTTGCCCGGTGGGTGGTCGCAAGCCATCGGCCGAAGCCTACCACCAGTTGTCACCTGATTTGCACCACCCGGGGACCACGTGTAGGGAATCGAGTCGGGTACACTCCTACGGACGTGGGTGACTCAGCCCCCAAGTGTTTTTAAAATTAAGCCTACTTTCCCTAAATATAATACTACTTGGAACCCTAACCTAGTCTTAGATTACCTTTCTAATTATACCCTAATGAAAGGCTTTCTCTTATAGACATTTCTAAAAAGCTTGTAACTTTGCTCGCGTTGTCCACGGGACAACGGATGCAAACGTTGTCATTAATCAATGTTAATGATGTTCATATAACAGAAACAGGTATAATAATTACAATTAATGATATTATAAAAACTTCAGCACCAAACAGAAAAAATCCCCGCTTGATTTTACCTTTATATAATGATAAACAATCAATATGTCCAGCAAAAACCCTAATTTCTTATATGGAAAAATTTAGCCTACTAAGAAACACTCTTAACTGTAATAAATTAATTCAAACTTTTCAAAAGCCCATACACAACTGTACTTCTCAGTCCATTAGCCGCTGGATCAAAGAAACTCTTTGTGATAGTGGTGTGGATGTGAATATGTTCACTGCCTACAGCACTAGACACGCATCCACATCAGCAGCGTTCAGATCTGGTGTCTCAATTGAAATAATTAAAAAGACTGCTGGCTGGACTGGTAATTCTATATGTTTTGCCAAATTTTACAACTAGTCTATTCTGGATTCCGAACAAGACAGGGCATTTGCTGATGGCATATTTAACTCATAAAATAAGTTAGTCTATAAGAATTCTGAAAATATACTTATAATAATATTTATAAGAAATCTGTTTATTACACTATTATTCAGTACTTTCTTGTTACCAAAAGTGCCTTTGCAGGTATCCTTTATACCTCCTTTAAATTAAAGTAATACTGATAGTGATACCTTATCAGATCTGTTTTATTTTTAAAACTAATACCAACTTACTTTCATGTTGGGTCTCCATTCCACAATAAACATAGATACTCTAAACATCTACCATGTGTATTAAATCTCGAGGATGCAGCATTGAAGTTTAATTTATGGTTAACTGAACTTACCTGTAAGTGAAATTCAACCAGAATTATACGAAATGCTGCTGCATCCGAAGAGATTTAACACCCTCCCTACCCATGTATTAAATACATTATGCTATACATTTACCCTGAAATATTGTGGAATATGAAGAACTCTAAAACGAATGACACAACCATCAACAGATGTCATAGACTATGGCTCTGCCATAGACTATCAAACGAAAATCTCTTTTTTTTTTAGTCTTTGAACAGTGTGAGCAATGCAGTATAACGGAAATCGTACTACCATGTGTATTAAATCTCTTCGGATGCAGCATTTCGTATAATTCTGGTTGAATTTCACTTACAGGTAAGTTCAGTTTACCATAAATTATATGCAAATGGCTAAAACGCAGATCAGTTTATCGTGCATATTTATGTAGTTGATATTTTTGGAGTATTTTTAACGCGCCTTAATAATTACCTCAGAATATCGTAAATACTATTATATAAATAATATTCTAACACATACCTACACGATATTGAAATTACATACTTGACTACATTTGTATTTAGTAAGTTGCTGGTTCTATATTAAGTTATATTTTATAACAAATTGTGATAAAAACCTATACATTACTCAAAAAAAAAAAACCATAGATAATTGTCTTGTATGTGGCATCTATGAGAAGCAGCTTTAACTTGCAACTTCAACCTTAATACTTCCTCTCTGCGCGTCAAAGCGTTAAGTTTCACTCTCTGAAGGTCCAAGTAATACCTGTACCACTAATGCAGTTCAAGTCTTTACAATCACTTTTATTTCGTACTTACTGCAAGTATCGAACAACACTAATGATTATTTGTTTAGAGATCCGTAGACCTCATTGAAAACCCTAAAACACCCTCGCTCTTTTAATTGTTTAATACTCACTATATCTTACCATGTTTTCAGAATGCCTTTCAAAATAATTCAAACTTATAATGAACAACAAAATAAACAAGAACTTTGCATCTGTCCATCTACGTGGGAAAAACATGGCCGAACAAAAAAAAGTAAAAATTATGTAACATAGAAGATTCAACTCCACAAACAAAATAAACTGCTTTGTTATAAGGAACAATATTATGTCGTACGAAATTGCTGACAAGCAGTTGAGAGCAAGAAGCCACAGAACTCTCGTTCTCGCCACACCTTATCGGACCAACCAACCAACTTGAAAATTTGAACATTATAGCCCGACAGGAAACCAACTTCGATTAGAGATCCTGGGTTGTTAACTGCGTCGACTACAAGAACCTCTTCGGACGCAAGATAACGTCAGATGAGGAGTGCCGACTTCGTTTCGGAATGCCGACGGTTCAGCTCGCCTACGTTTTTTGCAATAGTCCAACATCCCTAAGGGCCGATTTCACCACCTTCTATTTAAACTAAGTTCACCAGAACTAAGTTTAGCGTAATCTAGTTTAAAGATCGGTGTTGATCTCGTTTTACGTCAAACCGATTTCACCAGAACCATTTTAATCGCGTTTACCAAAACCAAGTTTAAATGGGCGAGGCCATAAAATGTCGCAATCGCGTTTTGTATCTACAACATATATCTGCGACCTACTGCGGTTTCAAACGTATTTTAAAGAAGCAATAACGAAACGCGTTTTGGTTCGTTCACAGTGCTACAAGCAAAGAAAATATTCTCTTAAAAATGGGTAATATAACATAACATAATTTGAAGTAAATTAAATAAAGTCAAAAAATGTAGTAATTATATTACGATATATTGTTTAGTTCATAATTTAATAGGCACTATGTACAAAAAAAATAGTTAACCTGTGCATATAGCAGTAGAATATAGTTAATTATGAAACATTATTATTTTTGAGGACTTTTTTTTTACACTGTTGGCAATTCTGTTGTTGTTCACAATCAAACTTTCAAAATTTCAAATCACTCGTTAAACTTTTCTGTTCTACGAGTGCGTATTTTTCTTTTCTTGTGATTGCCGTGACCCCGCTATTCTTTTTGGACTATTGTGTGTGATAACTTACTACGACGACCATTGCTTGCCATAACGGACTGGATTATTACCTATACGTGACCACAGCTACGAACCTACGGACTTTGATTTAGTTTTTTTTAGTTTGATCTAATAAGTATCTTGCTACCATGCCCACCAACAGTACGATCGTTTTGAAACGGAAGAGAGATCCGGCATTTGCAGGTAGTGAAAAAATGGCTCTAGTTGAGTTGGTGGACCAACACTTTGCCATTGTGGAATGCAAGAAAACCGATGCCATTACCATAAAACAAAAAACCATAGAATGGCAAAAGATTGCTGAAGAATACAACGCAGCTTCTCCAGTCCATCATAGAGACTGGAGCGTTTTAAAAAACTGCTGGGAAAACATGAAGAAGAAGGCAAAAAGTGAACAAACAGCACGCAATCAACACTATTTGGGAACAGGTACTAAATAATTTTACCGTAAGTTTCTATTAAATAGTTTGTTCACTATAATACCCATATTTAACCACAACATCTCTTTCATATTAAAGGAGGAGGGCCACCCCGAAAACATAACTCAGATCCCGCTATTGAACGAGTCCTGGAACTCATACACTCCAGGGTATCGGGATATGTCAATCTGCATGACTCTGATGGCATAAATGTTTTAGGTAAGATTCTATAAATCCAAGTATAGTAGTTACAGCGGATCTTTGTGTCTTTGAAGTAGACCGCAAGAAGGGTCTTGCGGCCAACTTCGTTGACACACTGCGCAGTTACTATTTTTGTGTCAATGTTGAAGTAGAAGATAAACTAAATAGATAACTGCCTCTTTCACATGCTTACCTTTGTCGCATCATCCTGTCTTGCTTACTCTATTCAGTATTCTCGGTAACAAACTGTTTCTTGCGGAATGGTTTGCAGAATCAACTTCAAAGACACATAGATCCGCTGAGACTACTATACTTACTGTTATAAATATATCAATTATTTTTGGCATAATATATGTTATTCTCCACACGAACCCACATTGGGTCCGCATAGTGGATTATGGCCCACACCCTCTCAAAGAGAGGAGGCCTGTGCCCCATCAGTGGTGTGGCATTGAAAGGTGGATGATGATATGTATCAAAATACAGAATTAACTTACCACCAGTTTCAGGTTTCTGCATGATCATAAATATTAATATAAATTTAATTTTTCAGCATCTGGTAATAATGCATCAGCTGCATTAACACAGCAGGCGGCAACTCAAGATTTTTTATTGTGTTCAAATGGTATGTATTTTAATTTATTATATCTTTTGTTGTAATTTTTTAGAGATAATAGTCTAGTAAAAAAGGGCATTGGTGTTAAGACCATTGAATGGATAATACTTTGTTCTTATATTTTTGCCATCAAGTGACACACAAATGGAAAAAAGTTAACGAAGCTGTTATTAGGTATTTACAAAACAATTTGTTTTAGATGCCGGTACCAGTGAGTCACAGGTGCAAGACACCTATAGGGAAATTACTGAGGCCACTGAGACGGCTGCTACAATTGCAGATGTAAGTATTTTGACATGCATTTAAATAATAAATCATACAGGGTGTCCCAGAAATCGACGTCAAGCCGTAAATGGGTGATAGACCAAGTTATAACAGTTCTCAGAAAAATACGAAAAAAAATCTATCTCATGTTTTTAAAAATTTATGGTCACTTTAATAATTTACTAAAAAAATCAATAGCTGTAATGGTTCTTTAACTCCAATTGCTACAAATCCCATAATTTATCTAATTTTTTATTATTATGTAATCTTGAATAATGCTTGTGTACGGGACGGACGTGATCGTCCAAGACCGACAGGCAATCAGGAGGTTGTAAGGCTCCTGCTTGAACGCGTTGACGCCCCTTGCACCTATTGTTCAGTTGTCATCTGGTAACTATGGACCTTGGAGACACTTGAAGGCTGCCAAGTAGGTTGAGGTGAAAACGTGATGTCCAGGTTAAATAAAAAACTATTTGTTCATGGCCAGAAGCGACGTTCCTTCATGGTCCTCGATGCGCAATGATGCGTGGAAATACTTTAAGTGAAATAATGGCTACGATGTATTCACGCGCCTGCGCACTATTAAGCAGGCAAACTCGACCGCGACGAGGACCACAACATTCCGACCGTAAAAACTTTATTTCTAAGAAAAATATATCTTATGACTCGTAGCTTCAAACTGACAGGAACTACCCTTCCACTGGACCGATTCTGGTGAAACTTGTACTTTTGGATAGGTCCCTCCGGTCTTTGATCCAGGTCCCTAGCCCCTACCATCAGGGAGTTCTCGTAAGGAGAACATCAAAGAAAGGGAATTCCCACCAGTTAGAAGCTTTACAATCGAGTTTCTCCTAAAACTAGATATGTTAGCTATAGGGTACCAGCGAGGGACTTGGAGCCCTCCCACTGGGCCGTCGACACACACAAGTGTCAAGGTTGTGTTTGAAACCTTCAGGCGAACAGCCGCGAAATGGTGCGAGAAGCTAGCTTATGCCCCTGATTTTGGCATACAAACTCGATTCCTACTCAGACTGCTGGGTGGATTTTCGAGTAACATTCACCCCCGGGTAGCCCTCGTGATGGGCTATCCCAAGGTAGAAGTCCGGTGGCTACATGTCCAAACCCCGATTAGTTAGCCTTTGTTACAAGTTTGTTTACATAGCAAATCCATGTAACCTCGCACCATGTCGGGTCGCTTAACTCCTCAACCACCAGAGCTAAGCTCCTTGCGGAAGTGTGGTTGGGTAGCTGGAAGACCAGGCTGTCTAATGGCGGTACCCTGATGGGTGTACCACCAGCCTTTCTGCAGCTTAAGGTGCCGGGAAGCGGCCGAATACGAAATCTTACGTCGTCTCCCAGTTTCAATGTGTCTGTGTGCGTTATATACACCTATATACTAGCTCTGTGTCATGACTGAATCTAGGCGCCTGCCTGAGGGTCCACGAAGGTAATGCTTCAGACAGCATATCTATGGTCTGACCAGGCACCAAGTGTCCCTGGATGTAGTGACTCGTCGGTAGACGTATAGAAACGTCCATGCACAGACACATCACTTCAAGCAAGTGATGTCTATGTACTAGAATTACATAGGTGCTGTCTATTTATAGGGCCTAGATAAAATTCTAGGTCACCTAGAAGCGCTAAAATGGCTTATATCGAATTTTCTAAACACTTACTTGAGTAAAATGTATGTATTTTTCCCTTTTTAGAGTGAAAATGTATTAAGACTGGCCATGTACTGCTATTATGTATAATTTCTCAGTCATGGCATCCAGCCATCCTATCTAGAACACCTAGATGGTGTTTCCTAACAAAACAATTATGTGTAAGGAAGCAATCTGATTGGTTGGTGAATAGAATACCTATAGCAACACCTGATACCCTGCTCAAAACGGGGGGTCTAAAATAAGTAAACAAAATATTTTTATTTCCTTAAACCTATACATCTATCATATAACTAAGGTACCTTATGTATAATTCTAACACATAAGCGCTATATGCACACTATAAACTATGTAAAAGCCCCTAAAACATGAGTTTAAAGTTATCAAAATTCTACAATAACTGGTTTTAGTATAAATACGTGGGACACTCAGAAAGTTTTGCGAAACTAAAAAAAATTGTTCTATACGTACATATATTTTTATTAAATCTTTTCAAAGTACTTTCCACCAGCCTCTATACAAAGATTCATGCGCCTAAACCAGTTTTCAAAACACTTTTTCCAGTCCGCCGCAGACACCTCGTTTACAGCCTGCTCGAACGCAGCCAGCGCATCTTCCGGCGACGAAAATTGTATCCCTTTGAGCTGATTTTTTATTTTTGGGAATAAAAAGAAGTCACACGGTGCTAGATCAGGGCTGTAAGGAGGGTGACCCAGGAGTTTGACTGGCGTGCTGTCCAGGAAGTCCCTCGTTTTGAGTGCGGTGTGCGCAGGTGCATTGTCGTGGTGGAGCAGTAGCCCGCGGAGCCCTGTGTTTGGTCGCTTGTTGCTTATAACAGAGAAAACTTCTGGCAAACATTTGGTAGTATACCATTCGGCATTAATGCTTCTTTGATCCCGTAAGGGAATTGATACCAAGTGGCCAGTCAAATTAAAAAAGCTAGCGATCAAAATCTTACCCCCGCTTCTAGATCGCTTCACTTTGGTAGGCGTTGGCTCATTTTGAAACACCCAAACAGTCGACTGGCGCTTGGTTTCTGGGTCGTATTGATAAATCCAGGACTCATCACCTGTAACGATGTCGTAAACACGCCGAGACGAGCCTGCTTCAAATTTGTTAAGCATATCACGGCACCATTCCACCCGGGCCTGCTTCTGAGCATCGGTGAGGTTGTGCGGCACCCAGCGTGATACTATCCTCCTCACGCGAAGATGGCTGTGTAGAATCTCGTGAACGCTTCCCGATCCAATCTTCAATATGTGTTGAATCTCCTGATATGTAATTCGCCTATTGTCTTGGATTAAATTTTTCACTGCTAGCACGTTTTCTTCGGTAACAGCCGTCAAAGGGCGACCGCTTCTTTCGTCATCCCCCAAAGTTGGTCGACCGCGCTTGAATTCGTTATACCAACGATACACGGTTGCCTTGGAAGGGCCTTCATCCATGAATGCCATTTGAAGTCTATCGTACGATTCATCCGGTTTCAGGCGACACTTGAAATCGTATAAAATCATAGCTCTAAAATGTTCCCGGCGCAGATCCATATTTCAGTGAGACACAATACTTTGAATTAACTCGCAAAAAATGTGGAGGGAAATTTTGAAATTGGAACTTACTTATTTTTACTTATAAATAATCATATTTTCGAAAAACATTATAACTGGCCAGTCTCCCATATATAAAAACTTTTTTTCGCAATACTTTCTGAGGGGCCTGGTATAAGGCGCCGCCATCTGACGGGTCATTGTGAACTAATCAGCCATGGGCAGCGGTTGTATTTACGGAGTTAAATACTTGTTTCTTTCCGTAATAACACAATCAGTATGCATATAAATGCTTCTAATTTATTGTTATTAAAATATATGACTCTATTACATACTGATAGACACATAAAATATAATTTTAGTGTCTCAAAAACATGAACAAAAATTAGTTACGAGCTTTACATAAAAGGTTTTTCACCTACCGACATCGCTTAGTATGCGATGGCGCTCTGGGGTGAGCAGACGTGTGTCTGTCAATACTATTTACATTTTACATACGACTACCTATCTAAATGGTGACGTATCGTCGCGAACATCTCTCCCGCCGTGCAGTGTCGCGTCGACTCGATGCTACGTTGGCGCGGCACTGCATCAGCATTGTGAGCGGCGCACGTCGGCAGCGCTCGTGACCTCGACGCTCTGCGACACGTCGCTCAGCTCTCGCCGCTGGAACTCTGCTGCACTCATTTTGGCAAAGGAATGAGCTTCTTCACCGGACGCTTTAGAGTGCCGCCAGTAGTGCGCACCTCAGCGGTCCGGACTTCTCCATCAGGACCAGGGTATATGGCCTCGATGCGGCCTCGCGGCCACGTGTTGCGAGGCAGCTGCCCGTCCGCGATAAGGACGGGGTCGCCCACCAGCAGGCCAGGCCCGCGGCTATGGGGCTCCCGCCGGTTTTGGAGCTCCGGCAGGTATTCTCGCACCCACCGGCGCCAGAACATGTCGGCCAGTATTTGTGACCGACGCCACATCTTTTTGTGGTCGATGTCTTGCTCGGTGAACACGCCGGGGTTTGGGAGTCTAGCCGACCCACCAAGTAGGAAGTGGTTCGGCGTGATAGACTCGTCGTCATCGCCGTCGACTGATACATGTGTCAGCGGGCGGCTATTTACCGTGTACTCTGCCTCACAAATCAGTGTGGACAACACCTCTTCGTGTGGGTGTTTCTCTGTGAGCACGGTATACAGTGCGTTTTTTACGCAGCGAACTAGACGCTCCCATGCGCCTCCCATGAAGGGCGCTGATGGGGTGATGAAGCGCCAAGTGATGTTTCGGCGGCTGGCCTCCTCTCGGAAGGCCTCTCGTAGCTCTCGATCGGCACCGTGCATGTTGGTGCCGTTGTCTGAGTGGATCTCAGTTGGACATCCTCTGCGGGCGGCGAAACGGCGCAACGCTAATATTGCGCTGTCTGCGCTGAGGCTGGCGGCGATCTCGAGGTGAACAGCTCTTGTGGTGAGGCATGTAAACAGTGCTACATATCTCTTGTGATGTTGGCGACCCACGGTGACAGATAGCGGGCCGAAGTAGTCTAGCCCGGTGTACGTGAACGGCCTTTGGTGATGAGCCAGGCGCGTTCGTGGGTGGTCGCCAGTCGCTGGCACGGGTGCTTGTGCCTTACGAATACGACACTGAAGACATTGTGCCAGTACTTTCTTGGTAGTGGGACGCATCCTTACGACCCAATAATGCTGTCGTACCTCATTTATTGTGAGTTCAGTCCCACTATGTAGTAAGCTGCGGTGCGTCCAATCTATATAGAGCTGGGTTATGTGATGGTCGCCGTGTAATATTGGCGGTCGCCTCACATGTGATGTAGTACGTATGCAACCTCTATTTCAATGTGTGTAACCAATATATAAGTCATAGTATCAACATAATAAAGGCAGTCTTACACCACATTTTGGGATGTTTTATTATATCTGACACCCGACCATACATGGCGACCCTGCCACTAAACAGGGCTTGAATCATGTACGCGATTAGTATCGGTTTTGCTCAGTGTGGCAACTGTTTAAGTGAAAAATATATTAAAAGTGACTTTGAAAAATGTGCCACTCAAAAGTAACTAATGAGGAGGTTTTTCTCAATCAAAATAGCGCCGCTAAAAACACAGCGACGGTAGAGGAATTTAAATTTCATTTATCGGCCATAAGTATCGTTTTAACAATAATTTGCACGATATTATTCATCGGTGCACTATACTCCATCTTTAAAATTTACAAAAGATGTCATGAGTCCTGGGCGCGAGAGCAGATAACGAGACACATCTTAAGGCGTTCTGTGGATCGATCCAGAAGGTGTCGCGACGGTGCTTGTAACGTGTCTGCAGGCGAGGAACGTCGGGTCCACGCTTCCAACAAGAATCCCTGACAACACAGAGGCGTGTAACAAATCATACAATTCGGCTAGTGTTCTTGTGAGTTCTGTGTTCTAATGAATGTGAAAGTGTGGTAATTCTAACATGGGCAGTGTATGCGTGCAACAGTGGAATCATAGTCGCGATATGAACTTGCATTTGGTATATGAACTATAAAATTATGGACAGTTATGTATGACGAATTGTTACAGATATACAATGACCTTGGTAAGATAAGAATATATTTAATAAAAATAGGACCAAGTAGACGAAAGGGTGAAATTGTTTTGAAAAAACTAAAAGAGGCCGATAAATTGCTGAGTAATTTCAATGAGAGCTTAGACCATTTAAGGCTACTTAAAACCGGATTAAAAGACGAGGAATTATGTAAATTTAATAAATTAAACAAAGATTTTGTTAACCTGTATGACAATATTTTAGATTTGTGTAATAATTCTTCGACTGAAGAGTCAATTATTGAACAAAATATGGCGAAATTCGATTTAAAAATCGCCTTGAGCTTATTACCAGTTCTAAATGACGACGGCACAAATACAAAACAGCTCATTGATGGCGTAGAATACTATGAAACGGAACTTGACGTAGACGGACAAATTAAATTGATAAATTTTGTTTTAAAAAGTCGACTTTCGCAGTCTGCTAAACTTAAACTTAATGCAAAGTATGACAGTGTTAATGAGTTAGTAAAGGCTATGAAAACATGTCTGTTACCAAAAAAATCAGCAACAGCTCTACAACACAAATTGTACAATTTGAAACAAAATGATCTTACTATAGATGACTACGGTAAGAAAATAACTGATTTGTTTGTTGACTTGACGATTTCCCAATCTGAAGGCAATGAGTCTAGCTTCGATATATTGAAGCCTATTAACGAAAAATCAGCCATTAAAAGTTTTGCCGACGGATTAAGAAATCGTCGACTAAGCACAATAATAGCAGCACGACAGTTTACATCTTTAAGTGATGCCATACAAGCAGCCATCGATGAGGAAGTTTCAACACCGTCCACGTCAGGTGACATTTTATTTATGCGTCGTAATAACAATTACTACCAATATAGGAATTCCAGAGGCCAGGGGATGTCACGAGGACGAGGACAATCAACGCCACCGGCGGAATGGAGGGATGATCGAATATCGCAAACAGGTCGCGGTGGATGGAGATCTCGTGGCCGCGGCACATTTAACCGTGGAGCTAAAGGTAGGATTTTTTTTAACCAAGCTACTATTCACCAGGAACAGCAACAAAATACGCATATTTTGACAGATTCAAATCCGCGAGAAAATCAATCTGAAAATAACAATGATAATAATAATTCAGAAGAGTTTTTTCGTGAATAAAAGCGTTATGATGTCATGTAGTAGCATATATCATATTTCATTACACTCTAAACATAACAATCTTACATATACGTGGCTAATCGACACCGGTGCATCCATATCGGCCATAAAATATAAACACATTGCTGAGTTAAATGAACCCATCCAAAAAGGAAAACTTGTTGTAAATGGTATTGGTGGAAAAATTGAAGCGATCGGTTTTGTTTATCTTGAATTAAGAGCAGGTGAACAAATTCTAAGCCATAAATTCTACGTATTTGAATCCTTACCCTGTAAGGCAAGTGGCATTTTAGGCCAAGACTTTTTGAGCAAATATCATTCGATTATTAACTTCAAAAATTACTCCTTAGTTATGTATAATAACAATAAAGAAATTTGTGTGCCTATTACCAAACATAACGAGACGCTAACTATACCCGCTAGGTCCGAAAGCACACATTACATAACGACCGATATAACAGAAGATTGTGTAGTTTGCGCAGAGCAGATAGGAAACGGAATATTTTTAGCAAGTACAATAGCAAGCCCCGCGGACGGAAAGCTACCAATAAGAATTTTGAACACAACAGAAAACGATTTTTATGTACATAGCATTAATCCTAAAATACATAAAGCAAGAGATTATATTATATATTGATATATAATATAATCATTGAGATTTAAATCATGAGATTATATTATATCTGTATATTTGACAAGCCAAAGAAACATGCAGAACGAGTCAAAAAACTGCTTCCCTTATTAAAATTAGATCATCTAAATAAGGAGGAAAAAATCAGCATTAGGAACATATGCGCAAAGTATAACGATATCTTTTATCTCGAAGGAGACCAACTCACTACGACAACTATATATAAACATTCAATAACAATACAACCCGGTACTAGACCAAGTTACAGCAAACCTTACAGGCTCCCACATTCACAAAAAGGGGAAATACAGAATCAAATTAACCGCATGCTCGAACAAGGTATAATAGAACCCTGTAATAGCGAATGGTCTAGTCCCGTTCTATTAGTACCAAAGAAATCAAATGGAGAGAAGAAATGGCGTCTAGTCATTGATTACCGAAAGTTAAATAACTGTGTTCAAAATGATAAATTCCCACTGCCAAATATTCATGAGATATTAGACTCGCTTTCTGGTTGCATTTATTTTACGCACTTAGACTTAAGCCAAGGGTTTTATAACGTGGAACTTGAACCAGATAGTAGGAAATTTACAGCTTTTCATTCAGGTCAATATCAAATGACTAGAATGCCAATGGGTTTTAAGACAAGCCCGAACTCATTTGCCCGAATGATGACAATGGCAATGGCGGGCCTTAATTATGAAAAATGTTTATGTTATCAGGACGATTTAATTATAATGGGACGGGACTTATCAAATCATAACAAAAATTTAATCGAAGTACTAGAAAGATTACGCAATGTCAATTTAAAATTAAATCCGATGAAATGCGACTTTCTTAAAAAGGAAATGCTCTATTTAGGCCACGTCGTAACAGATAACGGTGTACTACCCGATCCAGAAAAGATTAGTGCTATACAAAACTATCCAATTCCCCAAAACACAAATGAAGTAAAGCGTTTTGTAGCCTTAGCGAATTATTATCGCAAATTTATTCCAAATTTTGCTGAAATTGCAAACAGTTTAAATATTTTGTGTAGAAAAAATGTAGAATTCATTTGGAATAGCGACGCACAAAAGGCATTTCAGACACTTAAAGAATGTATGTCTACACCACCAGTTCTCCAATATCCGGATTTATCAGATAAAAATCAGTTTATCGTACAAACTGATGCGTCAGGGTACGCGATAGGAGCGGTTTTATCCAACGGCAATGGTCGGCCAGTCGCTTACGCCAGTAGGAGTTTAAACAAAGCTGAACGTAATTACCCGACTATTGAAAAAGAACTCCTGGCTACAGTATGGGCCGTAAAACATTATAGACCCTATTTGTATGGTCGTCCATTCAAAATAGTAACTGACCACAAACCACTGGTATATTTATTTAGTTTAAAGGAGCCATCAAGTAGACTACTCAAATTTAGATTATGTTTAGAAGAATATGACTATTTAATAGAATATGTCAAAGGTCAACAAAATGCAGCCGCCGATGTTTTATCTCGAATTCCAATATCATCGAAAGATTTAAAGAACATGCACGAAAGTTTATTTGTAATGACACGAGCACAGATAAAACGATTAGAACAAACTTCTCATATTCCGGAAGATACCGCAGACAACTGTGTCCCGGATCAAGAAGATCAAGCAAGGATTGTGGGAACAATTAACAAGCCTAGTAATGCAGTAGAGCTGCAATCTATATATATAAAAGAAAGTCGTGTTAGTTACTTCACTTATAACTCAAGAACGGCTGAACCGATTTAGCTGAAAATTGGCAGGGAGGTAGTTTAGAGCCAGGAGAAGGACATAGGGTAGGGTAGGGTAGGGTAGGGTAGGGTAGGGTAGTGTAGGGTAGGGTAGTGTAGAGTAGGATGGTGTAGGGTAGTGTAGGGTCGGGTAGGGTAGGGTTGGGTAGGGTAGGGTAGTGTAGGGTAGTGTAGGGTAGGGTAGGGTAGGGTAGGGTAGTGTAGGGTAGGGTAGTGTAGAGTAGGATAGTGTAGGGTAGTGTAGGGTCGGGTAGGGTAGGGTAGGGTAGGGTAGGGTAGGGTAGGGTAATGTAGGGTAGTGTAGGGTCGGGTAGGGTAGGGTTGGGTAGGGTAGGGTTGTGTAGGGTAGTGTAGGGTAGGGTAGGGTAGGGTAGGGTAGGGTAGGGTAGTGTAGGGTAGGGTAGTGTAGAGTAGGATAGTGTAGGGTAGTGTAGGGTCGGGTAGGGTAGGGTAGGGTAGGGTAATGTAGGGTAGTGTAGGGTCGGGTAGTGTAGAGTAGGATGGTGTAGGGTAGTGTAGGGTCGGGTAGGGTAGGGTTGGGTAGGGTAGGGTAGTGTAGGGTAGTGTAGGGTAGGGTAGGGTAGGGTAGTGTAGGGTAGGGTAGTGTAGAGTAGGATAGTGTAGGGTAGTGAAGGGTCGGGTAGGGTAGGGTAGGGTAGGGTAATGTAGGGTAGTGTAGGGTCGGGTAGGATAGGGTAGGGTAGGGTAATGTAGGGTAGTGTAGGGTCGGGTAGGGTAGGGTTGGGTAGAGTAGGGTAGTGTAGGGTAGTGTAGGATAGTGTAGGGTAGGGTAGGGTAGGTAGTATAAGGTAGGGTAGGTAGGGTAGATAAATGTTTGGTCTTTTTATGGCAAAACAAAGTTTGCCGGGTCAGCTAGTTCATTGATAAAACAAGTCTAAACAGGCTACAAAAAACGAATAGAATATATAAGGGAAATAATATATTTTCATATGATCAAGCAAAAATGATGTTGTATATAAATCCATCTGCTCGATCACAACTGACGCCAGCCGCATTTGTGAGAGCGATGTGCGATTTCTGTAAAGTTAATGATATACATGAAATATGTTTCGTGAAAAATAAATCCCATAACTTATTCTTAGGAAAAATAACTAATGAGGTTAAAAGATATACTAAATGGGAAGGACCGCGATTGTGTATTTTAAATAATATAGAAAAAGTAGATAATTTAGAAGATCGGAGAGTCATTTTAAATGACTTTCACTTATTACCCACAAGTGGCCACGCAGGCACAAAAAGAATGTTTAACAACATTAAAAAATATTATTTCTGGCCGGGTCTCGAAAAGGATATAAATAACTATGTTAAAAAATGCCCTATTTGTCAAAAACAAAAGTATACGGTTATGGTAAAAGAACCCATGGTAATAACCACAACGGCACAATCATCATTTGAGAAGATATTTTTAGACATAGTAGGGCCTCTTGATAGAGATTACTATAACTACACGTATATTTTAACACTTCAATGTGAACTATCAAAATATGTATGCGCTTTTCCACTAGTGAATAGAACAGCAGCTGAACTCGCTCGTGTGTTCGTCAACAACTTCATCCTCGTGCACGGTGTGCCTCGGGAAATCGCTACTGACAGAGGAACGGAGTTTATGTCAGAGACATTCAAAGAGGTATGTACAATTCTTAATATTTCCAAACTGAACTCAACAGCCTATCATCACCAGAGCATTGGTGCACTGGAGAATTCTCACAAAACCCTAGGGGCCTTTTTAAGAATGCACATCAATCAAAGACCAGACTCATGGAGTTCATGGTTACCTTTTTGGGCCTTTGCATACAACACCACAGTACATTCATCGACAAAATTTACTCCCTTCGAATTTGTGTATGGAAAGAAATGTAACTTACCAAGTAACCTTTTAAGAACAGTAGAACCACTATACAATTATGACAGTTATCCCCTTGAGCTTAAATATAGATTACAGATTTCACAAACAGAAGCACGGGAAAACTTGATTAACTCGAAATTAGAAAGGAAAAACAGATATGATAAATATGTAAGACCTGTAGAATATAAACCAAATGATAAAATATTGATTAAAAATGAAACTGGTAATAAGCTCTCAAACCTTTATACTGGTCCCTACACTGTTATTAGAGATTTGTCGCCAAATGTAGAGGTAAACATTAATGGAAAAATTGATGTTATTCATAAAAACAGAACGAAGTTGTATTACTCATAAAGTCATAATATATTGTATATGTCACGTCGAAGTACTTATGTATCATAGGACCGCCATCATTACTCCCATTGCCTAGAGGCAATTCCTTTATTCTTGATAGGAACAGGTGAACTTCAATTACACACAACACTGGATTGAAACTCAAGAGCATTTATTTGACTTAGTTACAGACACTTTAGAGTTTTCAAATGAACTTGAAGCTAAAACCACATCTTGTGGCTCGCTAGATTACAAAGCCTCGGAGATCAAGCAAGAAACTCCAGGATGCTCTTTTAAATCTTTACACAATCACTTTATGACAATTAGCGTTACATGTTTATTAGGTTTTCAAAAATCTAATCAGTCAGCAGATTTATTAAACAGTTTTACAGTTATTATTTTTACACACACCGTGCACCGTACGCGCCAAGCGCGTTCTAAGTGGGCGGGACCTCCATCCATATTGTTTTTGTTTAGACACTAATTATTTGGATAGTTGAGTAAAGTTAGCAAACAATACTAAAATACTGATCAGTTAATTATTTTAACATTAAACAACCTCAATACTCACAAATACAAAGTGGTTTGTAGTTTATTATTGAAATAGTCATCTAATAACAAAACTATTCAAGTTTCCGGTGATCTAACAATCTTACTAATTAGAAAGTTTCTCATTATTACATAGCTGTGTAAAATGGTCTTATGACTTCTTAGTATTTAATCATTTACTCAAATTTGTTTAGTTCTCGTATTAAATTATTAAATCTGGTTATTGGTCATAGAAATTATAACATCCGCCATTGTTTGACAACTTAATCTGAATAACATAATCAAACACATTTACTTAGTCAAATGTGCAATAGTTAAAATGAGAACAAATCCAAAAGTCCTACAATAAGTGTTCCTCTTTTATTTAAACATCTCGTATTAATTAAACATTGAAATCAGCATACGAATTATGAGTCAATACTGATTCCACAGTGAGCCAATAGATGGCACTGAACTCAAAACCCAACTTAAATAGACATTGACACTTAAAATTACTAATTACTATTAATTAGGATAATAAATTAGCAAATTCACGCCTACGCGGCGACACGGCCATACTGGACCTAGCTGCGGGCTCTGCAGCTAGAGGTGTCCTCAGTCTTGTGTCCTCAGTCTCGTGTCCTCAGTCTCGTGTCCTCAGTCTCTGTTTCTTGGTTGTTATCTGTAGTAGCGGAGAAATATTTGTCGGCAGATTATTGTTGTTTTTCATCCTACAGTATTAATTAAGTTTAGGATCTGATAACAACTGGTTTTATTTTTCATTGACAGCTTGTAATAAATCTAAGCTAAGTTTGCCTTATTTTTGAAATATTGAATGTATTTTTACACCCACAGCTATATGCTTTAGGTATTCAACTTGCTATATGGTAAAGACCAATGTTGTTAGGAAACAACTAACTGCTACATGTCATGTCAATGAAGGCATACAATTTCTATTTCAGATTTTTGACATTGAATAATCAGTTGCTAGCTTACTAGTCCAATTTGAATCTTGTTTGCAGAATGTTATTGTTTGTATTATCTTACAATATTCATTGATTTGTAATAGGTAATAGTCAGTTTAAGTTATCAATTTATCACTGAATACTTATGAAATTAGGTAACTATTAAGTTTATCTCAAATTAAAATATTTGATGCATTAATGAGCACATACCTACTTATAAGAAGGCTTTCATAGCAGCCTTGTATTTGGTAAGTATAGTGTAGGTAGTGTAGGAGTATTGTGATCAGCTGTTTTTTGTTTAGTTTCATTCTCACGGGACGGTAATGCTCTGTGATAGACACAAAGTCTTTGATTTGACAGGATTTAAGGATAGGATCAGGAACACCGCTCTGTGATAGACACAAAGTCTTTGATTTGACAGGATTAAAGGTTAAGGAGTTTAGGATCATTGCTCCGTGACAGGCACGAAGTCTTTGATTTGACAGGATATAAGGAACCAGGCTCTGGGTGGTCTTGTACACCGTGGACCCAGCAGGATAACATGAGAGATTGTTCATTAGCGGCCTCCACGCCTAACCAATGGATATTAAATCTTTATTAGTTGCTTCCACAGCAAACCAATAGATTGTGTGTTGTATTATCACTATTAGTTTCCTCCACGGATTACTAACAGACAGCTTATTGTGTTATCATTATTAGTTGCTTCCACAGCATACCAACAGTATAGTTT
Organism: Orthosia gothica; assembly: GCA_949775005.1. NCBI lineage: Eukaryota > Metazoa > Arthropoda > Insecta > Lepidoptera > Noctuidae > Orthosia > Orthosia gothica. The sequence continues at coordinate 43,381,152 of OX459035.1, forward strand.
ATTGTGTTATCATTATTAGTTGCTTCCACAGCATACCAACAAGATAGTTGTGTTATCATTATTACTTGATTCCACAGCATACCAATAGGATAGTTTGTTGTGTTATCAATCTTAGTTGCTTCCACAGCATAATAAGATAGTTTATTGTGTTCTCATTATTACCTCAAATCCATCTCCATGGATGCTGATAGTTTGGTGTTGATATAACCTATTATTTTATTAAGTGCCTCCAGAGCTATAGGTTATTGGACATCTCAATAATTAGAGCTTGTTTTATTATTCATTTTTATAATTGACTAAATATGACAATAGAATAGCATAAACTGAAACGAGTTACAAAAACATAATAATAACAGTAGTCCTCCTGACTGTTGAGCCATCTGCATAAGGAGGTACTATGGTGCACAAGGCCAATGGCTCAACATGCTTTTTGAAGCATGGGGGTTCACCAATTTCAAAACTCTGGGCTGCTACAGAGGAATCCCTATTGGAAAAACCCCATAAACAAATTTTGCCCAACCTAGGAATTGAACCCAGGAATAATAATTTAAAAGTACTTTGTTGCATGGTAGTATCATGCACAAGCGTCATGTAGTTATTCGACATGGCTATTGTGTTGAGCCTTCTGATACAACAACACCGTATCAGTTAGCGAGGTGAGTAGAAGATAGTTTGAAAACTTCTCACCTTTTACTTTAGTTATGTTGGGCTGGAAGTCATTTTTCAGTTGACCTCTATTTGGTGGCTTGTATGTATGTTGGTAGCTTCTAAGGTCCTGACCCGGCGACACGGTCACTTGCAAACCAGGTATTTTTAGTTTTGTTTCCACATCCTTGATAATACTTGACTATGTAGGTAACCATTTTGATTTTTGATATGACACAGGAATCTGGAATGTGAGAAGGTATACAGATAAATAATAATAAAAGAAAAGATGATCCTATTAATATTTAAATAAGTAGGAGTTAGTACTGATAACAATTAAATTATGTTATTGTTTTGAAATAGTAAGTGAGTAATTCAAAGTTAACTAGAATCTGATGACACTGAAATGAATAACTATGAAGATTGCTGCATTACTTATGACGGTGTTTGCACTAGCTAAAGATTAATGTTAAAACATGTTGAAAACTACTTTTAATGATGCATGTTTGCATACCACACACGCAACAACCTATTTACACACCTATTACAAACCTATTTCATTACAAAACATTTATGTGTGAACAAGTTTGAATACAAGCTAGGTAAAAAGTTGCAAAAAGAAAAGAAAGTTATTGAATGCTAAAAGTGACAAATTATCAAAAAACAAACCTGTCTTTTGATTGTTTTTATTCTGTGCAAGTGCATCCAATAACAAGCTTTGAAATCTGTCAGAAATTACTAATCTATTTACACCCATGTACCATAACAAGTAAAATTCAACTAAACCCATTGTGAGATTTAATTCATTAGGAAGGTTCTCAAATATTGAATGATTAAATAAACTTTATTATAACAAACTTAACTTGAACAAGCATAAATCTTAGAGCTTATAAAAGGCCCCATCAGTATCCAACTGACAGTCTGAACCAAGAATGTAGGGTCAGACAATTTTTTAATTAGATTTAACTTATGGCGCTATCACTGTCAAGAACCCCATAGCCAAAACAAATCTACCAGATCATGTAGACAGATAAGATGGAACACAGTAATCACATTAGATTCACTCAAATATGTCTTACATACACAGGACCATTAATTTACCAAAAATCACAAGGTCCATACATAATAGGTTACTCACACATACTAAGCGTACCTACTTGTAAATTAAAAGTTACCAGGTGGCTATCAGCTTATGACTATTTATTATTATATTATGATTATGCATGAACTGAAGCTCTGCTGATACTTACCCTGATTATAAAGTTTGTAATGACTCACCCAGGTGTACCTATCACAACCCTTTCACCCATTCATACAAATACATTTATATTAGATGCATACTCACTCTACAAAAACCTCTAGATAATATTTTAAATATTGTTTAGTCTTGTAACCAAACAATTATTCTCACCCCAGCTACTTAAATGCAAATCGTTGTAAGTATTTTCTTGAGCACACTATAATTTTATTTTTATTTGTTGTGCTTTTCATGTTTAAGGAATGTGTTAATACATTTTCTTATCTTACTTTACTTTAAAAAAGTATGACATGCAACGGGTTCCACATTATTCAATAATAAACCCCGTTTGGTAGTCGGGTAAAAACAATAAATTGCAAAAATGCCAATTAGTGCGTCAACATGAATATGTCATGGCACTTTCTGCCAAATGTTTACTACTTCTGTTGCACATACATTCTGTAACTTACTTAACTTATTTACCTACTAAACTTTTGTTTTAGCTACCTAAATGTAATGAATGCTATAAAAATAAGTTGTTACTTTTTGTCCAGTACAAAACTCAACGTAGGTACTTTGAATTGTTTAACATTCATACACTCACACCTTGTCCCCATGGGGATAGGCAGCAACCACAGATTGCCACTTGCTACGATCCTTACATACTCCTCAAATAAAATAAAATTTCTCAAATAACTGAGCCATTGCAATTCTTAAGACAAAAGAACCATATTTAAACAATAACATTGAGTTCCTAGTCAACTGTCTTATTTTATGGAGTAATTTAAGCCGTTTCATTCATTTTAATTCCACAAATTGCCACACAAACAACAGCAGGGACCACTCAGTCAGTAAGGGGTATTGTGTTACCCAGTTACTGGGTTTTGGTTGCTCCATGTAAAGCACTGGTACTCAGCTGAATCCAGTTAGAATGGAAGCTGTCCCGGACTTGGTTGGGAAAAGACTAGGCAGATTGATTAAAATTGTCACACAAAAGGTCACTGACCTTGCCTTGTATGATGAAAATAATTAAGAATGTTAAGTTACATAAATAAAAAAACAGAATACTCCCCTCAACCATGATGGAATCTATCAATGGACAGATCAAGTTGTTCGCTTAGCTGCTTCGGTCATTCTGTGCTGTATAAAGTTTTGGCCACAATGGTGTAGGACAGCATCCATGCCACTAGTCAGTAGCTTCTTCTGTCGTTTCAATAGAGTTCAGATCGTTCACGTAAAAATATTCCAGTTATTTTCGCCTATGTCTGGGCATCGCTTACTCTTGGAAATTATCATAGGAAAATCTTTTGCCATACCCTCGGCGCTGGCGATGTTGTACAAAATTCTTCGGATGGCTTTCATAGCATGGGCAGAAGGCGATAGTGGGAGCTGAGCCCAATTCTGATGTCACGTCGAAGTACTTATGTATCATAGGACCGCCATCATTACTCCCATTGCCTAGAGGCAATTCCTTTATTCTTGATAGGAACAGGTGAACTTCAATTACACACAACACTGGATTGAAACTCAAGAGCATTTATTTGACTTAGTTACAGACACTTTAGAGTTTTCAAATGAACTTGAAGCTAAAACCACATCTTGTGGCTCGCTAGATTACAAAGCCTCGGAGATCAAGCAAGAAACTCCAGGATGCTCTTTTAAATCTTTACACAATCACTTTATGACAATTAGCGTTACATGTTTATTAGGTTTTCAAAAATCTAATCAGTCAGCAGATTTATTAAACAGTTTTACAGTTATTATTTTTACACACACCGTGCACCGTACGCGCCAAGCGCGTTCTAAGTGGGCGGGACCTCCATCCATATTGTTTTTGTTTAGACACTAATTATTTGGATAGTTGAGTAAAGTTAGCAAACAATACTAAAATACTGATCAGTTAATTATTTTAACATTAAACAACCTCAATACTCACAAATACAAAGTGGTTTGTAGTTTATTATTGAAATAGTCATCTAATAACAAAACTATTCAAGTTTCCGGTGATCTAACAATCTTACTAATTAGAAAGTTTCTCATTATTACATAGCTGTGTAAAATGGTCTTATGACTTCTTAGTATTTAATCATTTACTCAAATTTGTTTAGTTCTCGTATTAAATTATTAAATCTGGTTATTGGTCATAGAAATTATAACATCCGCCATTGTTTGACAACTTAATCTGAATAACATAATCAAACACATTTACTTAGTCAAATGTGCAATAGTTAAAATGAGAACAAATCCAAAAGTCCTACAATAAGTGTTCCTCTTTTATTTAAACATCTCGTATTAATTAAACATTGAAATCAGCATACGAATTATGAGTCAATACTGATTCCACAGTGAGCCAATAGATGGCACTGAACTCAAAACCCAACTTAAATAGACATTGACACTTAAAATTACTAATTACTATTAATTAGGATAATAAATTAGCAAATTCACGCCTACGCGGCGACATATACTTAGCAACAATACCTAGGTTACTGACCTTCGTTGCGATCGTGGCTGTAAAATGATATGCACTCGTGATGCCCTGAATGAATGGTGCCAACAAAAAGTACTTACATGTTTTATTTGTAAACACAGAACTCAACTGTAATCTTAGGTATAAGTTTGAAAAAAAAAAAAAAAAAAGCAATTCGCTTGTTTGTAAACACAAGCGATACAACAACTGTAATCTTAGTTATAAGTTGTTTATTAATATACTTATATAAAAAAAAAAAAAAAAACCTGCGAGTAACTCAAACGCATAACCATTACTCGTAGATAATAAACAGTAATTTTACATTAAATTTGTAACCACATTACGTAGTTTTATATATATATAAAAAAAAAAGTATCCATGCAAAGGAATACTTTTTTTTTTATTGCCTTGGGAGGTGTGATGTAGTACGTATGCAACCTCTATTTCAATGTGTGTAACCAATATATAAGTCATAGTATCAATATAATAAAGGCAGTCTTACACCACATTTTGGGATGTTTTATTATATCTGACACCCGACCATACAACATCTTCTGTGACCTCGTCAGTGGCGGCTATACGGCTTCTAATACGTAGTAGGCCATCTACTACTTCTATTTGCAGCGCGTGTAGCGGACTATTTTTGTCCACTATTTCATGTGCATGCAATCTAGCTATTTCTTGAGCGAACGATTGCTGCTGTGCAACTTGTACGAGTATTTTCTCGGCTTTTTGAAGAAAGCTCGCATCTATGTACTGCTTTCGGACTTCTGGCGCTATGTATGACGGCTTGGTTGCTGCAGTCGCTGTCTTCTTTTTCTTTCGCCAGTCCGTGTCCTCCTCAGCATTTTTCTGGGTTCTTCTGTAGAACGTTTTCTCTGTCTTTTGTTTACAGAGATGTAAAAAACGTAGGACGGTAGCAGTCGCACGTAATAGCCGCTCCCATCTCGAAAAGTTGACGGGATTAGGTATAGCCTCTATGAGCTTCGAAGTGTATGTATGTCTGTCTGTTCCTTTCTCCAAAACAGACTTTTCTTTTTCTGTGACAGTGAGTGTTCTTTCCTCTCCTGTCTCTTCTGCGATTGGAGGTTTTTCTGATGGCCATGAAGAAGGGTCTTCATACAGAAAACTAGGGCCACAGAACCACTCGTGTTGCGAATCAAACCTCGGCGGCACGTCGCGAGTTGCTATATCGGCGATGTTCAACTTCGTGGATATCCATCGCCAATCCTCCACTTTGCTACCTTCTTCTATGGCAGCTATGCGATGAGCTACGAAGGTTTTATAGGTTCGTGCTCCTTTTCTTATCCACGACAAGACTGTTTTGCTGTCTGTCCAATACGTGACCGACGATGGATTGTTGTCGTGTTCACGTTTCACAGCTGCAGCCAGACGGGTTCCCATCACCGCTGCCTGCAGCTCGAGGCGCGGTATCGATTGTAGCTTTAATGGAGCTACTCTCGCTTTGGCCATGACTAGGCTCACCTTCTGTGCGCCTTCTGTTGTGGTGGCTCGCCAATATACAGCTGCTGCGTATGCCATCTCGCTTGCGTCGGTAAATACATGTATTTGTATTTCTGTGGCATCACTATAACCAGGATAACATCTTGGTATGCTGATGCCCTTGAGCTGTCGCAGGTTTTCGATCCAGCTTTTCCACTGAGCTGCTAGGTCAGCATCTAATAGCTGGTCCCAATCGACGCCTCGCCTCCAAGCTTCTTGCAATATTTGTTTTGCTCGAATCGTAACAGGTGAGGCGAGTCCCAGCGGGTCGTATAACGACATAACGATTTTGAGAGCCTCTCTTTTTGTAGGGGCCTCCTTTTCCAAAATTCCTGGCGGCAGTCTCGCAAGCGTTAGGTTGAAACCTAGCGTATCTTCACTAGATCTCCAAATCAGGCCGAGTATTTTGTCTGCGCCTGCTGTGTCTCCGATGTTCACAACCTCAGTGCAGGTTTGTGACGGATCGATGTTTTCTATCAGGCACTTACTGTTTGATACCCATTTTGTTAGGTCAAACTTCGCCTGTTGGTGTATTTTCTTCACCATTGTCGCGACTTCTGTCGCCTCTTCGACTGTTTTATAGCTGTCCAGATAATCGTCCATATTATAATGGCTCTCTACTATAGCTTTCACTGCTACTGGATGCTGTTCGATGTGCCTTCTTGCGTTCCAATTTTTCGCAAAGATGGCGGTGCACGGCGAGCTGGCCGCGCCGAAAATGATGGACGTCATGCGATTTTCTTCTGGGGCTCCATCTCTTCTGTTGCCTCTCCATAGGTAGCGAAGTGAGTCTCGGTCTTCACTTCGCACCTTTACTTGCATGAACATCTCGGCTATGTCTCCGGAGATGGCCACGCAGTGTCTACGAAATCTCATCATGACGCCGGGCAGCGACTGCAGCAAGTCTGGTCCGGTTAGCAGGAAGTCGTTGAGTGAGTTTCCTCTCGATTTTGCGGCGGCATCATGTACTATTCGAAGTTTTTCTGGCTTCATGGGATTGAAGACATCGAAATGAGGCAGGTACCAGGTTTTTCCTGGCGTGCTTGACTTGGGAGCCTTCTCAGCATATCCCTTTTCCATCAGGGAGTCCATCTGTTGTGTGTATTTCACACGAAGAGCGGGGTTTTTATCCAGCTTCTTCTCTATGGAGACCAGCCTTTTGAATGCTGTCTCGTAACTATCGGGCATCTCTATCTTCTCGTCCCGCCATAACATAGCGGTTTCTATGTGCCCATTTCCTAACTGTCTTGTGTGACGGTTGAGGATATCTTCTGCCCTCTTCTGGGGGTCAGAAGCTGGTTGTCGTGGATTGATAGCCAACGACTCGATAGCGAAGAATTCACGGAGCTGCTCGTTCAGTTCCGCATCTTGCCTTGCGTCAACGGACTGACACCCGTTGACATAGTGCACCTGCTGGCCCAGTGTTCTGGTGTGCGCGCCGTGCAATGTCCAGCCCATCATGGTTTTTGACGCGATGGGTTGGCTTCTAGGTCCTCTGCGGACTTCAGTGGCCAACAACAAATGCCAGTTGTCTTGGCCGACGAGTATCTTTGGCACTCCAGCAGGATACGTAAGCTGCGACGTCAAGTCTCGAAGGTGCCTACAGCGGGCTACGTCTTCTTGACTGACTGCCTGTGGTGACAGGTTGAGCTTCGAAATGGTGCGCGCCTTGAAGGGCACCCTATCTCTCATATGACTTGTGAGAGTGACGGTTATACGTCTCGATAAGGGAGTGTCGATCATGGTGTTTCCAATAGCACCGATCTTCAGAGGGTCGATTGGGCCCACTGCTCCCACTCGCTGAGCGATTGCTTCGTCGATCAGCGAAACGGTGGATCCGTCGTCAAGGAGTGCGTATGTGTCTGCCTCTCCCGCCGGTCCTATTACCCGGACCGGTATCATCTTCAGGAAAGCTTGACTCGATTTAGTTCGCGAACTGGCCACCGTCTCCTGAGACTCCTTCTTCTCTTCTGGAACAGCAGGCTTCCTTGTCCTGTCTGTTTGAGGCTTCTTACCCCTATGAAGAAGTCGATGGTGCGTGGCTGTACACCCCTTATGACCACACTGCTTCTTGTTGCAAGTGTGTCCAGCACGACGTTGTCTTAGGCAGCGATAGCACAAGTTGTAATTCTTGGCTAGCTCCCATCTTTTGTCACTTGCTGCGGCTCTGAACCTTTGGCAGTCAGACGCGTAGTGACCACTTTTGTCGCAAATTCGACATTTGTTTACCGGCTTGTCGGTAGCTGTATGCGTCCGTTGTATGACGCGTTTTCCCGCTAAAGAATCCGTTTCCTTAATGTTCTCAGGCGGGGCGAATGCACTGCAGAAGTGAGCTTGCTCGGTTATGAAGTCGCTGAAGAGTGACAGGTCCGGCAGCGACTGGTACTTTTCCGTGTACGTTCTGTACCATTGTACACGCAGAGAATTGGGTAGCTTCTCAGTTAGCTGGCGCACCAGCTCGGCATTGAGCAGATAGTGCCCCTTCTTGAGAGCTCGCAGAGTGACAACTCCGCTTCTGACTCGACTTGCAAAGGTGCAGATGTCTTTGGGCGACTCGCTGCATTTTGGTAACCCTCTAAGTCGGTCCGTTTCGGCCTGAGCTATTGAGTCAGGACGTCCAAACTGTAGTTCCAATTCTCTCATGATCTCATCCGGTTTTGCATTCCCGATGAGCTCTGAGCTCACTGTCTCCAGTGCGCGACCACGCAAGCTCCTTCTGAGTCTTGCCGTGTTTTCTATGTCGCTGAAGTAGGCATGAGTTGCCTCGTAAATGGCTCGAAAAGATAGCCATTCTGTATGAGCTCCACCGAAATTCGGCAGAGTCATGATAACCTGCGACGCCGATCGGTTAGGCGTCCATGGTTCGATTTTTCTGTCGGCTAGCGACGCTATAGCGGATGTCAGCTCCGTTAGAAAAGGACGGAGTGACTCTTTCGCTTCTATTTGCCTTGGCGGCTCCACGTTGGACGGCTCTGTCCTAGGTGGTTCGATGTTAGACTTCACTTGTGGATGTTCTATATGGTCGATATGTTTCCGGGAGTCCGCTATAGCGTCGACGGCCGCAGCTGGGGTCCAATCGTCATTGTCCCCTTTGGCGACGTCATTCTCCCTCAACGGTGTGGGCTCTGGCGCCTCTTCGAGCCACGAACGGACATACTCTTCATTAGAATTTCTGTCATCCATATATTCATCCTCAGAAGCTTCTTCTTCTGCCTTTTGAAGTGCTAACTTAGCAAGTTCCAACTTTATTTTCAATAAGTCTTCACGAGCTCTTGAAATTTTCTTACGTGACCGGGTCGACTTGCTAGTTGACGGCGGTCCAGTATGTTCGATACGGGCGTCACCCCGGGTAGCCATTACTTCTCCTTGAACAAAGGTCTTATCCCGGATCCTTTGTTTTCTACCAGAAGGCTTCAGTGTTTTTCTGAAGAATCTTCTGATTTCGATGCCTTCCTGCGTGTGCTTGTTTCCTGTGGTTCCTCCTCCTCATGTGTGGGCGTGTTGTCACCTATCTGTGACGTTGGTGGGCTTCTGACTGGTATGGACTTTTCTGTCCCTTCAGTAGTAGACGGCGAGCGTGGGGCCAGCTGATGTTGTATGCCCGCACCTGGACGCTCAATGGGGACTGTCCATGATTCAGGCCTCTTGTCCTGGGATCTGGTAGTCGGCATCCTGATTGGCACACTATTAACTATGTAAAAGCCCCTAAAACATGAGTTTAAAGTTATCAAAATTCTACAATAACTGGTTTTAGTATAAATATAAGGCGCCGCCATCTGACGGGTCATTGTGAACTAATCAGCCATGGGCAGCGGTTGTATTTACGGAGTTAAATTCTTGTTTCTTTCCGTAATAACACAATCAGTATGCATATTAATGCTTCTAATTTATTGTTATTAAACTATATGACTCTATTACATACTGATAGACACATAAAATATAATTTTAGTGTCTCAAAAACATGAACAAAAATTAGTTACGAGCTTTACTATAAAAGGTTTTTTCACCTACCGACATCGCTTAGAATGCGATGGCGCTCTGGGGTGAGCAGACGTGTGTCTGTCAATACTATTTACATTTTACATACGACTATAGGTCTACCAGAATCTCATGGCAAATGTGGAAATAAAAAATTGTTGTGTGCAATACTGGGGAAATTGGATTAAACGATCTTGATACTGTTTAATTTTTATTTATGTCTTTAGTAATAATGAACATGAGGTACCTATATTATAGTAGTCACAGCGGTTCTTTGTGTCTTTGAACTTGGTCCTGGCTACCATTGCGTAAGAAACAGTTTGTCATCGAGTATACTGCATAGAGTAAGCGAGATAGGACGATGTGACATACATAAGCGAGTGAAAGAGACAGTTACACAATGCTATCTTCACCTTCAACATTGACACAAAAATAGCTACTGCACGGGGTCTTGCAACCAATTCAGAGACACAAAGATCCACTGTGAGTATTATAGGTATGTGTATGAATAATGTTGTTATACATCGGGTTCTTAACATAGGAAAAATAAATCAATTGAATATTAATTTATGTACTAATTTATTATATATCATTTAAATCATACTAATAACTTAAAACCTCATTCAGAGCTAGAAAACTAGATTACGATTCCATGAACTCCACTGGGATTTCAAAAACTTGTATCTTTGTAGTTTTATGACATCTCTCTCCATCAAAATGGTTCTTTTTCATTGGCATTTAACATATTCAAAACCAATCTCTATAAGTATAAAGTCTGTAAAAAATAATAAAATGTATCATGTTACTTATAGTCATTCATCATCATCACTCTATATATACTTTTTTTTATGTGTAAATTTTATGGCCTGGTTGCTAGGACCTTTTAGCCACGTCTTTGGAAAGAGTTTTGGATCTTATATTTATTCTTTAGTATGCATTAGAATGCGGATGTAACAGATTCTAATGTTTTTTGGAGTATTTGGCAGCATGTCAGTCTTCCCAGTAAGCTTTGCAGAGGCAGTCAATACTCCGCTCCACTATCCCGAGATCGCTTCTGCCAATGATTTTACAAATTGTCCAGTTGCGTAGACAGTTGAGACACAAAACTACACCAATAATATATGACAATATCCACTAGGAATCAATTTGCAAATAGTATTAACAGCCACTGAACTTCACTCGACAAAAACTCCCATCTCTACACACGTCCCACTGCAGGGCGCAGATTATTACTTAATATTTTTCTTACGTCAAAGATTCTCAATCTCCGTTAAAATCAATATTTTGTCGAAGAATTAGTAACAGTTACATTACTGTTGCCATTTCCTTCCGGCCATCATTCGATGTGCCCTGACCTACGATTTACCATATTATAATAGTAATGGAAAGAAATAAAAATTAAGTAAGAAAAATATAAAATAAACTAAAAGTATCAAAACAAGTCAGTCCAACTTACCGGTCCACTCTACGACGCACTTTAAAATCAAAGATTGAGTTTGATTTACGCCTTCTTCTTCCCATAATTTATAATATACATTGAAAACAATATGTCTCGCTTGAGATCGAAGTGGGTATTTCGACATATTCACAAAAATAACAAATTTTCAAGACAATATCGAAAAAATTCAGCAGCGGTTGACACATCAAGTACTTTGATTTGACTGGTGACAATTGACATTGCCATATGAAAATCACAATTTAAAAAAAATAAAAATTTCCATGAGATTCTGGTAGACCTATACCTATCTAAATGGTGACGTCTCGTCGCGAACAGCTTGTGTAGATTTTTGCCTAAAATTCAAAGCCAACTCCTCCTACTTGGAAGAAAATTAAACTTTTTCAAAACCAAATTATTCAAATTTACTATTTCGCCCAACTTGAACTGACTGTACTGAAAAAAAAATGTACTACGCTAGTTTGGCAAGTAACATGAAAAATTGGCGCATTTAATAAGGATTCAAAAATGGTGTAACACTTGCTAGATTACGTTTTCAATAATTGGTCAAGTTTTTTTTTATAAATAGTCTCAGTTTTTACACAAAATGTCCATACTTCCTTAAATGACTTTAGCTTACCTAAAGCTTTGCTAAACTCCGTTTCTAGTTCGATAGAGACGGAGAGAGTCATTTTACGAAGTGTGAGCGAGACAGAGAGTGACGCCACCTTTATCAGTGACACAACCTTTATCATGAAACGGAGATACAATTTACCGATGAGTGCGAATGAGACAGCAGTAGTTATTGTTCTGTTTTGTAAGCGCAGACGCACACACAATTACAAATCAGTACGTTACGCTGCTTTGTTTACTGCGCATCTCCGTATTCGTTCATGTTGATTCCGTACTTACCACTTTTTGCGTTGTTTTCTGGACTTAATTGCTTGTGATTTGGACTGTTTAATTCCTCTTTCTGACGACCTGTGCTTTACTCTGGACTGTTGCTGATCCTGTGATTGTGTAGTACTACCATGGCTGTGTACACTGCATTGGAATATGCGAACATGCACCTCGTTTATGGGGAATGCAGATGCAATGCCAATGCAGCCGCTAGACTTTATCGTGAGAGGTACCCGAACAATCGTCACCCAGATCATCGAGTTTTTATTAATGTGCACCGTTCACTATCAGAGGGACGATTCCCTAACCAAGTACATGGTGAAGGAAGACATCGTAATCCGTACGAAGACGTCGTACTACAAGCAGTCCAAGAAGACCCAAGTGCTTCTGTACGTGGAATCGAAACAAGCACAGGTGTATCTAAGAGTACCGCCCACCGAATCTTAAAAAAGAACGAGTTCCACCCGTATCATGTACAGCGAGTACAATCATTACTGCCACGGGATTACGCTCCCAGAGTTGCGTTTTGCCAAAGGATGCTAGAAAGGCACAGAGAAGACCCTCGATTCTTAGAGAAGATTTTATGGACCGATGAGTCAACATTTAAAAAAGATGGCTACATGAATTTGCACAATTTGCACGAGTGGCATGTAGAAAATCCAAATTTGATGAGGCAAGATAAGTCACAGTATCGATTTAAAGTAAACATGTGGACCGGGATACTAAATGGCAAAATAATTGGACCTTTTGAGCTGCCAGAGATTTTGAATGGCGCAGTTTATTTGGATTTTCTTCAAAATACTTTACCTACTACTACTTTATTAGAAGACGTGCCACTGAACGTTTACAGGGAAATGTGGTTCCAGCAAGATGGCTGCCCAGCGCATTATGCCCGTTTAGTAAGAGAACATCTTGATGAAGAATACCCGCTCAGGTGGATAGGGCGCGGTGGGACAATCTTGTGGCCACCCCGTTCGCCTGATTTAAATCCCCTAGATTTTTTTCACTGGGGAGCGGTAATAGAGAAAGTGTACTCAAAAACAATAGAGAATTTAGCCGAGCTGCGGGAAAGAATAACGGAAGCCGTTGTCTTTGTAATCAGGGGAAGATTTGCCCGGAAAATAACCAGATCTTTTTTAAGAAGATGTCGTGCTTGCATTGCCGTCGAAGGAAGGCAGTTTGAACATTTATTGTAATAAAAAAAATTTAAATCTGATAATTTGTTTTTTTTTCTAAGATGAGAAATCTGGTCCTGACTTAAAGTAAAAAGGTTGAGTCACTATCATAACTTTGCTCTTAAATTACGTAAAATTTCGATTTCTTATCTCGCTCACACTTCGTAAAATGACTCTCTCCGTCTCTATCGAACTAGAAACGGAGTTTAGCAAAGCTTTAGGTAAGCTAAAGTCATTTTAAGGAAATATGGACATTTTGGGTAAATACCGATATTATTTACAAAAAAAAAAATTGACCAATTATTGAAAACGTAATCTAGCAAGTGTTACACCATTTTTGAATCCTTATTAAATGCGCCAATTTTTCATGTTACTTGCCAAACTAGCGTAGTACATTTTTTTTTCAGTACAGTTAAAGTTGGGCGAAACAGTAAATTTGAATAATTTGGTTTTGAAAAAGTTTAATTTTCTTCTAAGTAGGAGGAGTTGGCTTTAAATTTTAGGCAAAAATCTACACAAGCATTATTCAAGATTACATAATAATAAAAAAATTGATAAATTATGGGATTTGTAGCAATTGGAGTTAAAGAACCATTACAGGGATTGATTTTTTTAGTAAATTTTTAAAGTGAACATAATTTTTTAAAAACATGAGATAGATTTTTTTTCGTATTTTTCTGAGAACTGTTATAACTTGGTCTATCACCCATTTACGGCTTGACGTCGATTTCTGGGACACCCTGTATATGTATGTTTTTGTTTGTAATTTATTCAATATTTTATGCAGGACTGGTCTCAGTACACAGCTGGTATGCTCAGAGAACCAATAAGCTCAGTACTCATACTGACTAGAAGCCCATCACCTGAGGCAAGTGAGAGTCAAATGGAACCACCACCACAGCATCAACTACTCCACCTAGGTTAGTTGTATTATAAACTATTCATATCTAATCATAAAACTGTCTCTTATGGTACAGCCAATACCTATTTAATTTGATATTTCAGGCTTTTCAAAGAAGTCAAGACAGTAGCGTCCATTACATATAGGCAAGTAGACAGTGCCCACCCTAAAATAATTTTAAACTGGCTTAGTTATCATTACAAAAATAAAATATTAACAATTATTATACCTACTTATTACAGATACAATGATTGTTATTATTTTTTACACGTCTATTTACTGCATACTTACCTATATGCCATGCATACCAAAGAGGCAAGAACTATGGCCATAACATAATTATGGACATATTATGATACCTATGACAATGGTCCTTGACTTTTTCATAAGAAACTGTTGTTTTCGCAAAAGTCGTTCTTATTAATTATATGTGATTCCCCTAAATTATGTCATAGTAGATTTTTATTTTTATGTTTTAAATTTGTTACAGGGCCTGTATATCTTCTGACGCCATTCCAGCCACAGGTCAGTCTACAAGTCGCAGGAGGCCAACTTTGAGCCGCAACAGAGAAGCTAACAACCAAACGAGCCTTAACTCTCAACGCATCAGCACTCTATTAAAAGCTGATAAGCATGCTGAAGAGGAGCATGCATTAAATATTAATATTTTGAAAGAAAATTACAAACAAGCGAAACTAAAAACAGCACAAGAAGAAATTAAATTAGAAATTTTAAAAATGGAATTAAAGAAACTGCAAAATTAATTTATATTGTTTTAATGTTTATTTACTTTTACACAAAAACATTAAAGTAACACAGATTTTTCTCACTATTCTATTACTTTCAATTATTTAGATTAAATATCTGTCAGTTCTCTATCATATTTCTTCCAGTATCCAGATTAATGTAATTAATCAATTTCATTGGTGCAGGGTCTCTCAGGGTCTCAGTGATGAGTATTTTCTTCCTATTAACTTGTTAAAGTCTGAAAAGATAAAGAAAGGATATTATTATTTCTAATTTATTATAATTGATAGACATTCATGACACAAATAGTATCTATATTATATGGTACATAGAACTGTGTGAACTCACCGTGCAAAATAGTTTGTCACAAGTTCACTACGCCTTCTGTAATTTGGATTTCTCCTGTGTGATCTTCCTGTATCCACATTTCCGTTGCTAATATTACCCTGAGCTATTAAAGCATTCCAAGAATCTGGATTTATAACTTGGTTATCATTAGGAGGTGTGGCTTCACCACTTCTTCTTGCAATATTGTGTAATACAGCTGTGGCAATAATGATTGGAAAGGAATTCTGTAAGGAAACTCCCAAGCCAATAGCCATAGCTGGGAAACGCCTTTTCCAGACTCCAAACAATCTTTCTATACAATTCCTGGTTCTAATTTGAGACTCATTATATAAGTTTTCAGGATCATTATTGCATTGTTCTAATGGGGTCATCATATAACTATTACATGCATAGCCTGCATCTCCTACAAGAACAGCACTTCCATATTGTCCCTGTTCAAACATTGCTCTTCTATAGCAGTTGTTGAAAATATATGAGTCATGTGTACTTCCTGGCCAACGAGCAACCACGTCAGTAAATTCCAATTTAGCATTGCAGATGGCTTGAATATTTAGAGAAAAATAATTTTTCCGGTTACGAAAAATCTCTGGGTTCTCGCCACCTAAAAATATATGTAAGATAATATTTTTTTTGTGTATAGGTATTACAAATATTATGGACATACATACATAAACTAACGCCTTTTTCCCATGGGGGTAGGCAGAAACTACAGAACGCCACCTGCTACGATCCTTACATACTTCTTTTGCTTCACTCACATTCATACATCTAGTCATACACATGCAGCGGTTATGAATATTGCGCACCTGGCCTTTCTGAAGAACATCATCTATAAGGTGTATGTATGTATTTCTAGGGCATCGCCTCCCTGGTGTTTTTATTCACGTCTGCCTTGTAAATATATTATGGAATCTGTTTATATATTATAAGAATTCAAGATTCATTAATTATGCCTCACCTGGTGATTTGATAAACTTCACATGTGTGCAATCTATAGCACCTATAACATATGGAAATTTAGCTCTCTTATAAAATTCAATTTGGGTCTGCCGTACTTCATCTGGTAATTCAGGAAAGTATATGTAGCGTGGCCGGAGTGAGGCAATGGCAGCACTGACCCTGTGCACAATTATATGTGCAGTAGATGTGCTAAAACCACTTAAATCAGCAGCAGTCATTTGAAAGCACCCAGTTGCATAGAACCGCAGAGCACATAGTAACTGATTAATGGGCGATACACTGTTGTTTCTAAAAAAAATATATTATTAGTTGTAGACAAATATTTTTTTACATAATTGCTTTTTTGTTGTTGTGACTACATCACAACCACATCACTTTACATAGTGTAATTTCAAACATCAATTCGTCAAAATATACATCAAATATTACAATGAAAAACAATACTTACATATTTGTAGGAAACTCTAATTTATCTTCAATAGACTCCAATACAGATAGAACTGTTGGTTTCGTCAGACGAAATCTTGTCACAAAGTCTTTATCATCAAGAGTGTCGAAGTGTTCTTCTCTCTCGCGTATCCATCTTGGACGACGAACTATTTCCTTTTTCATCATATCTTTCGTCGAAAGCTAGTGCTATTGCCCTTTTCATCTTTATTTTGTAACGAAATAACAAAAAGTCGTAGTAGGTATACAAAACAATGTGTGAATGTGGGTTATTATTTTGACATTACAATTGACAGCTGCTAAACGCGTTTAAGCGAGCTTAAACGTCGAAAATTGGGCGTTTAGGATTTTAAACTAGTTTTAGCTTAAACTAGTTTAGTTTGTAGTGGTGAAACGCAAAATGAAGCTCTAATCTCGATTAAGCGCATAAACTGAGTTTAGTTGAACTAATCGCGATTAGTGAACATTGGAGAAATCGGCCCTAAGTCAGCGAAAGTACAAGGCTATAAAGAGGAAACTGATTAACTGGCCTATAGGACGCGCTTTTATTTACTCGCCCCTCGCCACAATGAAAATGATCCACCCAATTGACGCCTTTAACGGTGTTTACGAGTTTTACCAACAATTAAGCCTCAGTTAATCTTACAAGCTGAAGCGTCTAGGATTCTTAAGTCCCGTGCTCAAAGGTCAGTTTCACCCTCATCATCACAAAGTTATCGCAAAAGGCCTCATAGCCCAAAGAGGGACGAAAATCCCAGGATAGACAAACTGGAACGTCTTATGAAACAGCAAACAGAAATTCTACAGCAGGTTCTGCAAACTACCAGTAAGTCTCATCCTCATCAAAATTCATCAGTAGATGAGGCAGAGTCTTCAAACGACCGTGAAGATGGTAGTTGGGCTGCACCACCATTATCTTTAGAAGAAAGGAATGGTCTACATCAAAATTTCTCGTCTTGTGTGACAACTAGTGTAGAAGAACAACATTTCAACAACTTCAACCCTGAAACAAAAGAATCAGAGGCAAAACTCTACTCTTACATGATAAGAGCTAGCAGGACATACAACTCGATGTGTCATAGTATTGATGACATTGATTTGTTCTCCACCAGTGTTCCGAAACTAAAAAAAATATATGTAAAAACTTCTTTGAAGATCACTAAAACTGTTTAATTCTTTGCGAGGACTTATTTCTTACGTTCTCTTGTCTGTCTACTGTTTCTTGTGCTACCCTAATATTGTCAGTGAAAACTTTTAATTGGCCTTCCTTCACTGTCTACTATCTGTATACTAGCTGTAAGTTTTCTTAAGTAATAAAATAAAAATAAAATAAAAGTTGGTGATGCAGACGAATCTCTCGAGTAGCAAGGTATTCAAATTCAGAGATTGAATAGCGAGAAGTGGAAAATATCCGATATGCTGTAACGATACTTTTTCGTCTCGTTACATGGTAAGGATTTTTTAGTCGATAATGGTCGAATTTATCTATGCCTTTTGTCTGTGGTACGGTTTTTGAATGTCATCTGTCAACATCTTGACGGGACTCTCGACCCGGCATTCACATGGCCACATACATTTTTTATAATTTATAGTATTTCCTTGTAATCGGCTATAATCGCCGTAATTTAAGCCATTTAGTGGCGTCTACATTGTTTAAAGACTTCATGGACGTGGTATAATGCCAGAGATTTCATTGGTAAGAGATTTGTCGTATTTTTTCTCACACATGTTCTCGGGCGTGGTCGTTGAATAGGTTTCTTACGAGCTGTTAATCTTTTCAGATATTATAGTGATTTATCGCACGCAGCTGTTTTTAAACGCTGTGTCAGCGCACTAACCTATTTTTGAGAAGAAAAGGCGGTAAGTTTCCATTCCTAACAAAGTTCTACGTGTCCCACGTGTTTGAATTCGAACGTACAATCTAACTTATTTTTGTTTTATTGTTACAGCCTTTACCGAGGTGCCTTTCTTCTTTCTTTCTTTTTTTTTGCTTCATTCTTTTTCCTGAGTTTATTTCGGGATAATTCAAACCTCACATCATACGCGGCATGAAAGATTTCTTTTACGTGGAACGAATAACCTACAAGTAACATGGTTAGGCCGATTATTCCGGTAGGAGAATTCCTTTAATATTATTCTCTTTTGTTCCATTTAAAAGATGCAATAATAACAATAATACCTATTAACACCTGTAATATCTGTAATATTATCTAAAGAGTATAGAATTTTAAGATAATACAAAGTCATTTTTTGAGGCTACGGGCTGAGATTATTAAAAGAAAGGACAAAAGTGTTTTATCGTTTTATTTCTTTTAATATAGCCTCCCACCGGCAGATTAATTGTCCAAACTCTTCCAACCTTGCTACTCCGGACTGTGTGACTTCCTGGCGCCCGAATTTTATTATATGTTTCATATTTAACCATTTTTTTATTATTTGGGAGATCACACATAAACATACCAACTAACACATTTAGTTACCATTCTGGTACACTCAACCCAAGAAAAAATTTTTTAATTTTTTATTATTACAATGCAGATGTTCAAAAACACTTTACCGCAACCCCGGTTTTTACTTCGTTAAAGGTTAATAGCATTCTTGCAAGCACAACGCCTTCTTGGCAAATGATTACCTACCGCGAAAGCGAAGAAAACTAAATTTGAAGGAAGAAAATACTTACTTCATGGCGGAACAGGTAAAGAACAAATTGCTAGTTTGGGAAGACCTAGGTGCCCCAAAAAATCTCCTGTCTATATTATCTGCCTACAGAATTCCTTTCGTATGTACCCCACCATTAAAGTGTTCAATGCTGATATTTGTACTCGGCTAGCACCTAAGTCCTCTACGGACATGACGCTGGAAATCGAAAAAATGTTAGCATGTGGTGCAATTGAAATATGTAAAAGCCATGTGAGCGAGAACGCCAGGGACCCCAATTGCCTATTTGTGAATGCTTTCAGCCAGCCATGGAAGCGCTGGAAGTCATGGGCTTTGAGTAATAATTACCAAATGGATAACTCAAAGCCTCAAGAGGTAGCGAAATACATCCATTTCCTTCACAAAGAAGTAAAACTAGCAGCTATTGTATCTGCTTTTCTGTCGCTGGAGCCTGTAGAACGAGCTGATGCTAACGGCCTTGTCAATCATTAGTAAATTGTGTACAATTTATTGCTTCAATATTTGGTTGGGATTGGGACTGATAACGCTGCAGTAATGACAGGGTGTCATAACAGCGTATACGAAATACTCAAGAGGCAGCACAATCTACTTAATTTAATCCTAATAAGATGCATCTGTCATTCCCTACAATTATCCGTCAGTCACGCGTCACAGCACTCTATTCCACAACATATTGAATTTATGATAAGAGAAACCTCTATGTGGTTCTCAATCTCATCAAAGCGAATGAGTACAAGGAGCAATACAGCGTGATTAACTGCGGCGATGAACCTTTTAAAATTCTTAAAGTTAGTGATACTCGCTGGCTGTCTATAGAGCCAACTGTTGCTAGAATTTTGACACAATGGGAAGAGCTTAAGTTACATTTTTCACTTACTAAAGATAAATGCCACACTGCAGATTTATTGAGTGGAATGTACAGAGACGAAGATAATCGTTTACATCTACAAAGAACACATAACACATAGAACACAACATATACCTGAAAAGTGTTTTTAATGATGTGCAAATGGGAATCAAGATCTTCAAAGGAGAGAACACAGATCCTGTCAAATTATTATTCTCATTGATGAATTTATTGCGATCAGTCTGTAACAGGATATTGATACCGAACTCCGCAACAACTGAAAAAGATTATTTGACCCATTGATGTATTAAAAGTAGGTAGATACGGGACTGCTCACAGCGCTTGGTCCTACTAATCTAAGTGAATGTCCGCAGTGGGCACTCAGTCGCGCACGGCACATGGTTGATCCCACAGCTCAATAATTTCAGATTTTTATATTTTTTTGCAATAAATACGCATCATAATGACTTCTTGTGTACCTAAACAGTGTTTAAATAATACCAGAAAGAAAAATAAGTCACACGGGATCACTTACCACTCGTAAGTACAGTCAAAAATGTTAATTTGTTGAAAATTACAATAATATTTAATGTTTGTTTCGCCATATTTGTGAGAGCGAGATAGATATTACAAAAATGCGTGAGAGACACGATACGCACATATTGCAATGTAATTTCATTCATTTAGCATTCGGACAACATTCGGCGGCTAACGCGATTTCGCTCGCACTACAGCGCCGTCTCCTATCTCTGTCCTTGTCTATCGGTAACTGTAGGTTTGGGACTGGTGACATAGATGTGTGAGTTTCGATGCATGTAGTCGTGCGCCGAGCCCAGGTTTTCTGATCACGCAGTTATCGCGTAAAGGCGCGGCCCCACCGCGGTGCATGCTGTGCACGGGCACGCGGCGCATTTTAGCTGCGTGTATTCATTTGTTTGACAACGTGGGTCTACGTTTCCACTAGATGTTTAGCGTGGCACGGCGCACGGAGAGGCTACACACATGCCACTGCAATCTACGGACACGGGCTTCACTGCGGGAGGTGAGACGGGCGGGGAAGCAAGCGAGCGACGCCTGCGCCATTTTGTCAATTGCTAGGTTTCGTGGCGCACGCGTGCATTTGATGACCACGACAGGCGGCTTTATTTTTATTTAGTCAATAATATTTGGTTTAATTATGGAGTTATTTATTGAAAAAGTCAAGCTACACCCCTGTTTATGGAAAATGAGCGATATATCGTACAGAGACATCGGTAAAAAGGATTTGGCTTGGGAAAAGATTGCGAGGGAATGTGAAATGGCGAATGGTGAGTAAATACTTGTTTACTTATTTTTTTGTTACTAATTTAATATTATAAAAATATTACTTTTAAATCTACAAACTTAATATTTATTTATTACACACCTACTGGTAGACACAAGCTTAATATTTTTTTAAATTGTGACACGGGCATTTTGCCAGCTCAAAACATGCGCATGATTAAAATAATTGCAAAATTCTTCCCTGATAAAAAAACTGTCATTAGAACTTCTAAATCCCGAATGTGTTAAATCAAAAAGTTGGTTCTCAACTGGAGTTGCTGCTATATCTTCATTTGTCACAGAATTGTAGGTGAAACTATGTTCCATTAAATAATTATGTAGCACACAAGTTGCCTTCACTATTTTTATGGCTGTATCTACTTTGCACTCAAAAGGTCGTTTGTAAACTCTCCAACGGACACTCAGAATTCCAAACGCATTTTCGACCACTCGTCTTGCTCGACAAAGACGATAATTATAAATTCTTTTATTTTGTGTAATATTGTTTTCTCTGGGAAATGGTCTCATCAAATTACATAATAAAAGGGAATGCTTCATCCCCGATAAAGACATATGGAACCTCGATGCCACCTTCTACAAGTGCTTCATCAGGCGGAAGATTTAGATTACCAGCATATAACTTCTGACCAAAGTTGCTTTCTCGTAATATTCCCCCATCACTAAATTTGCCTTTTGATCCAATATCTATCATTATAAATTTTTTTTTACTATCAGTAACCGCTAAAAGCACTATTGAGTGATCTTTAAGATAGTTGAAAGAATCTGATCCACAGTTTGGAGGTGCTTTTATTGTGACATGCTTGCCCTCAATAGCTCCAACACAATGAGGGAAGTCACATAAAGTTTTAAAATTTTCAGCAATATTTCTCCACTTATGTTCATCTTTAATTTCTGCTAAATATATAGGCGCTAAACAATCCCATATAGCATCGGCAACTTCCTCGATTATCCTTGCTACAGAGGTTTTTCCTACTCTGTAACTGTAAGCTATGGTGTGGTATGAATTCTCCTGTTGCCATATATCTGTAACATACAATTATTATGTTTTTTTTTGTTCTAGGTAAGGAAGCGAAATCTCATTGGAAGAAATTAAGAGATAGTCATAGAGAAGCTCTTCGAAGACGTAAGACTACTACAGGACAGGCAGCACAAAATATGAAACCGTGGAAATATGAGAATTTAATGGAATTTTTACTGCCACACAGAGAAAATAACGAGACTTTTTCAAATTTTTCGGATCGTATACAAGGAAACGACACTGAAAACACTTCTGATACAATAATTACGGATACTGATGTTGTTGAATCACCTCCCTCACCGGCTGAAACATCTACAATTCAATCTGGGAAGAAGAACAGCAAGCAACTGGAAATGATAGAGATTCTTCAGCGCCGAGAGAAAAATCGCGAGCAAAGACGAACTGAAAGAGATGAAATAAGAAAGCATATTACTGATGCTAATCGACCACAAGATGCATTATCTCATTTATTTGAAAGTCTCTGTCAAAAGACACGTGATCTACCAAAGTATTTACAACTACGAGTCCAAAGAGAATTTTTTGAAACAATTACTCGTGCTGAAGAAGAAGCATTGTCCTATGACTCAATGAATACTTACTACTGCTCCACGGCTTCCACTTCGTCTTCTTATGGCTATAGAAGTGCAACAAATTATCAAACCAGCCATTTGCTTGACGCCAGTCCCTTGCCTGATTGCAGCCCCCTGCCTGATGTGAGACCTGTGCTTGACGCCAGTCCCTTGCCTGATAGCAGCCCCCTGCCTGATGTGAGACCCGTGTCTGACGCCAACCCCTTGCCTCAACCTCAAGATACTTTTCCAGCTGTTTG
Organism: Orthosia gothica; assembly: GCA_949775005.1. NCBI lineage: Eukaryota > Metazoa > Arthropoda > Insecta > Lepidoptera > Noctuidae > Orthosia > Orthosia gothica. The sequence continues at coordinate 43,404,594 of OX459035.1, forward strand.
AATCTCGAACCATTCAAAAATAATAAATAAACACACACACAACGTCACGCCTTTTTTTAATCCCCGAAGGGGTAGGCAGAGGTGCACATAGAAACCCACTTTTCACCAGTTAAATAATAAATATATATATATATATTTTAATAATAAATAAATAACATACCTAATGGCGATGGCGAGTCTTTCAGCAGAACTTATAGATTCCCGATAATTAGTATTCCTTTTTTCAATTTTACTTTTAATCATGTCATGAATAATCTGGAAGTCTCGTCGTGATAGTCGATAGTAATTTTCAAATTTTTCGTCACTTAATGTCATAAATAATGTTTTGTATTCTCCATGTTTATTTCTGAATTTAATATGATTTTCAATCCAGAACCGGTGTTTTCTTTTCTTTTGCAATTCACCCAAGATTAGATCATCAATCTCACTTTCGGATTCATCGTCAGAAGAACTGTCTAGCAAAGTCTGGATTCTATGAGTACCTCGATACGATATATACGAGAAACACGAAACGCGTCCGTTCCACAACGTGTATGACTGAAAACTGCTCTGCGATAACCGAGCTGTACATAGTCGTGGGTCTTATTCGTGTACTCCAGTGGAAACGTAGACCCACGTTGACAGCGTTGAGCTATGTAACCGCCTATTCGAGCAAGCCACGCGTGTATCAATGACGTCAATTCATGCGTAGCCTCTCCGTGGGTTGCAGTGGACACAACCACATACATTTTCTTACAAAGCGAAGCTTAATACACGTGCGTAGCCTCTCCGTGCACCGCGGTGGGGCCGCGCCTTAAAGTCGGGTCCAGACGAGTGTAACGTGTAATGTAATCCACCGTGTAATGTAACACGAAATCTACGTGTGGAGGGCACTACGAGCATTACATGTGTGGCACCATCCGTAGCCACGGGACGCACCTGTTTGGAGCGCACGTAACTCGCACCTTCATCGACCGCGCGATGTGTTTACCTCGCCGCCTGCGCCCGCGCACCTGCGACGCCTGCACGCCCCACGCTAGCGCTGAGTAAAATACCGCGATCGCTCGGTCATCAGCACCAGTCGCCAGCCTGCTCCGACGGCGAACGCACGCGCTAATTGTTTTAGAATTATAATTACGTTTCGCTACCTAGCTAACCTAAAGTCTCAGTTTCTTACTATTCTTGATTCTGTATCTTCCTAGTGCTTGTTCTTTCTTATATTTTAAACTGTAATCTATTCTATTAAACTTCTATCTTCAACTTGAAAGTCGCCTGTTGTTTCTACACATCACATACCCTCCGAGCAACTACAAATTGGTGACCCCGACGTGATCAGGATGACGGACCCGAAAGGTGATGGATGCGTCCCGGAAGCCCTGCGTGTAGGAGTACGCGCACCCCCTTTCTGGCCTGAAGAACCTGGATTGTGGTTTGCTCAGATGGAGGGCCAGTTCGCGCTCGCCAATATAACAGCTGACTCCACCAAGTTTTACCATGTCATTGGCTCGTTGGATCATCGCTTCGTGGCGGAGGTCAGGGACATCATCGCCAAACCTCCGTTGACCAACAAATACGAGAAGCTGAAGACGGAGCTGATCAAGCGACTATCGGCATCACAGGAGCGGAGAGTGGCACAGCTGGTAATGCACGAAGAGTTGGGAGACCGGAAGCCGTCCCAGTTTTATAGGCACCTTCAACATTTGGCTGGACCGGCGGTACCAGAAGAATTTTTGAAAACGTTGTGGGCTAGCCGGTTACCGAACAATGTACAGACTATTGTGGCTTCCCAAGAAGATTTATCCATAGAGAAGATGGTGGACCTGGCGGACAGGGTCCACGATATCGCGCCGACCGGTGTTCAGCACGTAGCGAGTGCAGCGGCCCCAGTGACATCTACCCTCATAGAAGGTATGGTAACCCAAATGGGCGAGTTAACCAGGCAGATGGCATTACTTAGCCAGCAGGTGAGTGCAATACATATCCAGCGTCATGAACGCTCCCGCCAGCGATCTAGGAGTAGAAATGCTAGGCAAAGGTCTATGTCGCGACCACGACAGCCGCCCGATAACCACCCTCATTGCTGGTACCATTTCACTTATGGTTCGCAGGCGAAGAACTGCCGGCAGCCCTGTCAGTGGTCGTCGGAAAACTCCATGGGCAGTCGGAAGTAGCGGCCTACCACTGCGGAACCCATCCAGGCCGTATTTTTGTAACGGATCGACATTCGAACATGATGTTTCTGATAGACACAGGGTCCGATTTATGTGTTTTTCCACGCACAGCAGTTAGGATGCCCTGCACGAGCACGAAATACGGCCTAACAGCTGCGAACGGTACGGTCATCAACACGTATAAAAAAAAAAAAAAAAAAAAAAAAAAAAAAAAAAAAAAAAAAAAATTATTGTGTCAAATAATTGGTTTACAATTGTTGTGTTCGGAATCTTCTTTTAGACAAATAATGCCTGTAGTAGAAGACTCCGCCCCTCCCTATTTTGTATAGCGTGATACTTAACACAATATTTTAAAATTGAAGTTAAAGTTAAAGTTTAGTTCAGAATACGTATGGCCCGATACAATTACATTTGGACTTAGGACTACGCCGAGTATTTCCGTGGCAGTTTACCATTGCGGACATATCAAAGCCGATTATAGGGATTGATTTTTTAAAGTTTTATAATCTGATTATAGATTGCCGCAACCATAGGCTGATAGATGCCGCCACTTCTCTCTCCGTACCTGCATCGCATCAGAGGATACCAGATGACGTGGCGTCGGTCAAGACTGTCGCCGGCGAGACAGAGTTTCACCAGTTGCTCCGTGAGTACCCGGAGGTGACCCGACCTGCAGGTACTGTGCGTGAACCTAAGCACAATACGGTGCATTATATTAATACTGTCCCTGGACCACCGGTATCAAGTAGGCCCAGGCGACTAGATCCGGACCGTTTGAAGATAGCCAAAAAGGAGTTCGAGGACATGCTGGCCAACGGCACGGCCAGGCGGTCAGACAGTCCATGGTCTTCAGCCCTTCATTTAGTCAGGAAGAAGGATGATGGATGGAGGCCGTGCGGCGACTACCGTGCGCTCAACGCACGCACAACTCCAGACAGATATCCCGTGAGACACATCCAGGATTTCTCGCATCAGCTCTCCGGCAGCACTATATTTTCAAAAATAGACATGGTCAAAGCATATAATCAAGTACCCATTTATGAACCTCACATACCAAAGACGGCGATAACCACGCCGTTTGGCTTATTCGAATTTCCGTACATGACCTTCGGTTTGAGGAATGCGGCGCAGACGTTCCAGAGGTTCATGGATGAGGTACTTACTGGGTTGGATGAGTTCTGCTTCTGTTATTTGGACGATATCTTGTGTTTTTCCCCCACTCCAGACCTGCACAAAGTTCACCTACGACGGCTGCTAGATCGCCTAAGAGAGCATGGGGTGTTGGTGAACTCAGCGAAGTGTGTCTGGGGACAGCCAGAGGTAACATTTCTCGGTTACAGTGTTTCTACTTCCGGTACTTGCCCACTAAACGCTAAGATACAGGCTATCCAGGAATTTCCAGTACCACAGACTGTGAAGGAGCTAAGAAGATTTCTGGGTATGCTTAATTTTTATAGACGCTTTATACCAAATGCAGCTAAGGCACAGGCACCGCTTAACGCTATGCTGGCTGAAAAAAAAAACTACGAAGAACCAACTGGTTGAAATGACGCATGCACAGCTAGAATCTTTTTCCGAATGCAAGAAAGCACTTTCCAACGCTACGCTTTTAGTTCACCCGCTTACTAACGCCGAGCTTTCTATGACAACAGATGCATCAGATGTATCAATAGGGGCCGTGCTACAGCAACGAAATGGTGAGCAGTGGGAACCACTGGGTTTTTTTTCTAAGAAACTTAGCCCAGCCCAAAAGAAATACAGCCCCTACGACCGCGAACTGCTGGCAGTGTACGAAGCCATCAGGTATTTTCGTCACATGGTGGAGGCCCGGCACTTTATCGTTTTCACAGACCATCGCCCGCTAACGTACGCCTTTACGACACCAAGGGAGAACTGTTCACCGAGGCAGTACAGGTATTTCGACTACATATCTCAGTACACAACGGACATACGCTATATACCTGGACCCGAGAATGTGGTCGCGGATACATTGTCTCGAATAGAGGAGGTTCGAGTTCCTAAGGGTATCGATTATCAGGCGCTTGCACAGTGTCAGAACACCGATCCAGAACTCCAAAGTCTCCTTAAAAGTGGATCCTCGCTTAGACTAGAAAAGGTTAGAATACCCGATACAGACATCGAGATCTACTGTGACGTTACGGGTACACCGCCACGACCGTATATTACGCCGAAATTCCGTCGGCAAGCGTTCGATTCGCTGCACAGCTTGAGTCATCCCGGAAACACAGCTACAGTGCGACTGGTGGCACAGAGATACGTTTGGCCAGGGATGCGCAAACAATGTAGAGAGTGGTCCCGTAAATGCCTTAGGTGTCAAGGCAGTAAAGTGACACGGCATACCCTTGCTCCTCTTTCCCAGTTTCCTGTCACAACATCAAGGTTCTCCCATATCCACCTTGATATCGTCGGCCCTTTACCAGTCTCTTATGATTACAGGTATTGTCTCACTGTCATCGACAGATTCACCAGATGGCCTGAGGCGTACCCCATCAAAGACATCACGGCTGAGACCTGCGCAACAGCGCTGGTGTCCGGCTGGATCGCCAGATTCGGTTGTCCGCTCAAAATAACAACTGATCGTGGCACTCAGTTCCAGTCGCATCTCTTCCGAGCCGTTGCTACCATGGTTGGTGCGCACCACTGCAGCACAACCGCCTACCACCCCGCTGCGAACGGCATGGTGGAGCGACTACACCGGCACATGAAAGCAGCCATCATGTGTCACTCTACTCCGCAATGGACCGAAGTTCTTCCACTAGTACTTCTGGTTATACGAAGTGCATGGAAGCCGGACATCGAAGCATCACCAGCAGAGTTGGTCTACGGCGAACAACTACGACTACCAGGGCAATTCATCGCACCAACAGAAGACTACAAGACATCTGATGTCACTGACCTAGCGACGCGTTTACGAAATCGCATGGCCAACCTCACGCCAAGGCCTGCATCCTGTCACAGAAAAGGTCCATTCTACTTACCACATAGTCTCAGCGAATCATCTCATGTGTTCTTGCGGCAGGACTTCGTTCGAAGACCGCTAGAACCACCGTATGCCGGTCCGTACAAGGTCATACAGCGCCAACCCAAGTACTATAAGCTCGAGGTACGTGGTAAAGAAGTTACCGTCAGCGTTGATCGGCTGAAGCCGGCCTTCATCATGCAGGAACCAGATGAGCAGCCACCACGGGTTCCTGAGCCACTAGTACCAGCACCAGCTCCACTCCCTGTTCCAGCCAAAGAAGAAGAGAGAAAGACGAGGTCCGGACGTCGGGTGCACTTCCCAGATTATTACCGCCCGCAGTAGCGGTCTAAGCGGGGGAGTAATGTGGCACCATCCGTAGCCACGGGACGCACCTGTTTGGAGCGCACGTAACTCGCACCTTCATCGACCGCGCGATGTGTTTACCTCGCCGCCTGCGCCCGCGCACCTGCGACGCCTGCACGCCCCACGCTAGCGCTGAGTAAAAAACCGCGATCGCTCGGTCATCAGCACCAGTCGCCAGCCTGCTCCGACGGCGAACGCACGCGCTAATTGTTTTAGAATTATAATTACGTTTCGCTACCTAGCTAACCTAGTCTCAGTTTCTTACTATTCTTGATTCTGTATCTTCCTAGTGCTTGTTCTTTCTTATATTTTAAACTGTAATCTATTCTATTAAACTTCTATCTTCAACTTGAAAGTCGCCTGTTGTTTCTACACATCACATACCCTCCGAGCAACTACACATGTAACGCTCGCGCGGCGCTCGGGGTTGATCCATCGGCTGTCGGTTTTTCGCGCGAACACAAAGACGCTCGCAGTGCTCGTTTGGACGGCGTTCGTGACGGTTGTGTCGTATGTACGTTCATGATGTGGAGTGACGAACAATCGCTTGAACTTATTAGTTTGTATCAAGAAAAACCTGTTATTTGGGATCCAAAAAACCCGCAATACTATAAAAAAAATCTGAAACACGATGCTTGGAGTGATATTGCTCATTCATTGGAAAGAGATGTAGAAGAATGCAAAAACAAAATGATTAGTTTGCTTGCTTCACATCGAAGAGAAAAAGGAAAAGTAAAGAAGAGCCATAGTTCCGGAAAAGGTATGTTTTATTATAAATTTCTGTTGCTTTACATATTACACACTTTTATTTATTAATTTAGTTTTTACTTAGGTATTGTCACTTACTTGCTATTAGTACAATTATTACTTCTATTGTATACCCACTATATTACTATATTCTACTATATTTTACTATACATATATGTACTATATTCTATTTTATTGTTTATTTATTGTAATTTATTTTACAGGTGGGGATGAAACGTACAAAAGTACATGGTTTGCTTACGAGGCGCTGGCATTTTTAGGAGATCGAAATAATCCAAGGAAACGACGCAACACAGAGGTAACTGCATTGAACTAGTTTCCTTCGACTTGATAAAAAAAACTTAACAATATGTATTCTGCCAAGAAACTGTACCCTCGTTCATAAAATAGTCATTAAACTCATCCCTAATTTGTTTTGCCGTTGAGGCAGCTCTTCTAGGTACATTATTCAATGGAAGTAAAGATGACATTTCACAATCTCTCCGCCAACTACCTTCACATAATCTTCCGTTTTGGTCGCTGTCAAGTGAGCCAGGGCGTGCATACAAGTTTTTAGATGAATCCGTGTTTCTCAAAAAATTATGTAAGTGTGCAATAGCCATGACTATAGTCTCCACGGTTTTGGGCTGAAGGAGCATAGGTTTTCGTAGAACTCTGAACACAGATGCTGTGATACCAAATACATTTTCTACAATCCTGCGAGCTCTGCTTAACCGGTAATTAAAAATTCTTCGCGGCGATCCCTTGGGGTATTCTCCTGGATAGGGTTTCATTATATTGTTTTGTAAAGGGAAGGCAGAGTCTCCTACAAAAACATATGGAACTACTTTGTTTCTACCTTGCAGTGCTTCAGGTGCAGGCAATCTCAACGAATTATTTTCTAGCTTTTTATATAATTCAGTTTCTTTAAAAATTCCACCATCTGAAATGCGGCCTTGACATCCGACATCCAGAAATTTATAATTATATTCCGCGTCTACTAAAGCAAACATCACTATACTGAAATTTGATTTGTAGTTACGATATTCTGTGCCACTATGTACCGGAGCCTCGAGAATGACATGTTTACCGTCCATGGCTCCGGCACAATGGGGAAAATTCCACAATTCATCAAATCTGTTTGAGATCTGGATCCATTCTGACTCTGTTTTTGGCAGCTGAAACAATGAATTTCTTTTTAATTACAAATTACAAATGAACCGGAACAGAGTGCATCTACAAGTGTAGAAAATGATAACAGTTCAGAATTTATATCACCAACTGGTCAGGCCCCCAAAAAAAAGAAATCAGACGAAAATAAAAAAATGGGTATGCTTTCGGAGGCTCTTGGCCTGCTTAAGAGTGCTGCTTCTAGTCCTACTCCTGAACCCCGAAACAATAATCCAAACAATTTTGACAGTGAAACCCTTTTCTTTTCAAATTTTATATGCAGCAAGATGCAACAATATAACAGAAGTACTAAAAATGCCGTGCAGCGAGCAATAATGGACGTAATATTCAAAGCCGATGAAGGATGCACTAACTTTTCTCAACATTATTATCCATCGGCATTCAATTACAGTGGGTATAGAACAGGCTCGGTTCCTTCATCAAGATACTGTAATGAACCACCTTCTTTGTCTAATCGCTCAGAACTTACTTCAGGGTATTCAACAGGTCAGAATCAGACAAGTTGCCCTACTGCTCCATATGCTTCACCTGTTCCCTCAGAATTATCTCAAACTTCATATGAAGATGTAGATTTTGTGAATGACCTGATTTGAAAAGAATAAATTTTGTACTACATGATTTGAAGATACAATTTGATTTAACTTTCTAATTTTAATTTTGGAATAATTTTAATTTTGCTTACCCTACTTAATACAATAGCTTAATTTGTTATTTTAATAAATAAATAAAAATATGTAAAACTCACCTTAATGTTTTCTTTCAATGATTTTATAATCGCTTCACAAACTTCTGGTACAATGCAAGACATTGACTGTTTTGAAATTCTGAAGGTGTATTGAAGGCTTGTAAATGAATCTCCTGTTGCCAAAAATCTTAGTGTTAGAGCCAGTCTATCTTGCGGCGAAATTGCAGATCTCATTATAGTGTCTTGTCTTGATATTTTAGGCGCAATGATTGTTAACAAATATTCGAAGTCAGTAGGCGACATCCGGGTAAAGTTTTTATATTGACCGCTTATATGTTGAGATTTTAGTTCCACAAGTAAAGAAGATCTTCTTTTATACAAATTAGTTTTCCACCATCGACGCTTCCGACTTTTGCGGTCTTCAGTTAGTAAATACATGAAAATAAAAGCCGCACCAGCTATCACAACCTTTCTATTCGGCATGTTCGTAGCAACTGAGTGGAAACAGCTTTTGAAATATTTTCGCGTTCACAATTCGCTTTGAGTTCGTGTGCCGTCCACACTGTTGATGCTAAATTACACGTAATCTTACATTACACGTTACACTCGTCTGGACCCGGCTTAACGTATCTTCCTACTTTTAATACATCAATGATTTGACCATTCAAATTGATAACCACCTAAGCCCAGTACCTCATCTCGGATACATGTTTGAGTCCCACGTTGCTAAAGCCAATTTACCATCCCACACAGTTGCAACAGTTAGAAAAAAGTGTATTAATTTTACCGTGCGCTTGGCAAAAGAAATTCAAAACCGCTTACCCACATTTACATGGCTTTCCAAAAAATTACACAATTATCTGTAGACAATACTTTAAAACAGTTAAAAGATAACTCAATTGCTGAACTCGATGTGGAATTAGGTTTTGAGGAGGACAAAATTGAAAACATTTTATAACAATGGCACAGTATTAACTTTGTGAAATGGGACATCATGACTACAGATACTGTACAATTTTGGGCTCATGTATTAAATACAAGGACGCTGCAGGTTTTAATACGTACAAATACATAGCAGACTTAGCCATCACAGTTCTGTCGTTGCCACATTCCAACGCAGAAGTGGAACGAATTTTCAGTCAAATGAATATTATAAAGAACAAACTGAGGAACAGGCTGGCTTCAACCACTTTAAACTCCGTACTTCTTATAAGGAATCAGTTAAAGATTTTAAAACGAAATTACCATAGCTATGTCTTGCCAGATGATGTCCTGACCAAAACTACTAAAACTATTAAAAACCAAGTACTTCTACAGTGGAACCATCAACTTCTGCTGCTTCAGCGCCATTAGAAGTTGTCGAAGTCGAAAATGACGCAATAGATAACGACATTTTTGCTTGTTTAAACCTATAGAGATTTGATTATTATGTTTTATCTTGATTATACAAATTTGCTTTTATTTACACCATATTTTGTGACCATGGAATATTTTGAAATATTTAGCTACTTCTAGCGGATTGTTTTTTCGTTTTTTTTTATCAAATCTAGGGACTATTGCATCGAGGTCTAGGGACTTTTTTTTTCCTAAACGGCAACACTGGCGTTTGTAGTATATGCGTAAAATTTATTTTTTTCTGCTTAGGTACTACAAACAAAAAATAGAACTTTTTATTCGAAGTCGGTGACTTTAGTACCTACTGTACTTACTTCGTTTTAAGGGCTTCGTCGCAAAATGTCCCTTTCGCAAAATGTACCCTAGTCGCAAAATGTCCCTTTCGCAAAATGTCCCTTTCGCAAAATGTCCCTTTCGCAAAATGTCCCTTTCGCATAATGTCCTTTTCGCAAAACGTCCCTTTCGCAAAATGTCCCTTTCGCAAAATGTCCCTTTCGCAAAATGTCCCCTGGTCGCTAAATGTCCCTTTTGCAGAATTTAAATGCAATTTTATGTAAGTTATGTTCTATAGAAGCCGAAAAATTAAAGTCAAATAATATGTATTTGGATTTATTATTGTTTTTATGACCACAACTATACATGGTTACCTGTCCATAACTTTGTTCAATTGTTAAAATTGTTCATATTGATCAGGAAAAATCGGTAATTTTTTTGTACTTGTATTTAGTACTTATTAATAAAATAAAACAGGTTTTCTTAGCAAATATGCAAGATGATGCAAGATTTATTCGCCGACAGAAATAAAACACAATTTTCTCAAACATGCATGGAACTATTGTCATTATTTTTGAAAAAAGAAACACATGTCGATTTTACGGAAAAAGAAAATCAAATCCATTGTAGGACCGTTTTTTTGAATTCGGAGGATTACAACGCTCCAGCAATGTTGTATGAAACGGCATGCTGGGGTTATTAAATACTCTTTGATTGGATCTCTTTTATCATTCTTGGCATACCAAAGTCTCTTTCTAGTAAAAATTGAGTTCACGTGGCTGTATAGCCATAAATGCATTTGCCTTTCGGCTCGGCACAGATGATAAATAGAAAACTGGCGGCACAGTTGAACATTGGTCTTGATTTGTGGTGTTATTTACATATTTAAGAATATATAAATTTAACTAGGTGACCCGGCAAACTTTGTTTTGCCATAAAAACACCAATCATTTATCTACCCTACCTACCCTACCTTACACTACGTACCCTACCCGACCCTACACTACCCTACCCTTCACTACCTTCCCTACCCTACCCTACCCTACGCTACACTACCCCACCCTACTCTACACTACCCTACCCTACGCTACACTACCCTACGCTACACTACCCTACACTACCCTACCCTACCCTAAGTTTCATTTTTTTTATTCTCTTCACGTAAACAATCTGCTAAATAGTCCGAATAAAGCCTAAAAATTTGGTTTGGATAGGTGAGCCCGTTCTTGAGTTATAAAATAACAACGAAAAGTGGCATTGATTTTTATAAATACAGATAATTAAAATGAGTTCCAATGGTTCAGATAGTGAAATAGAGATTGATTGTACTCCGCCAGATTTAAGATCAGAAGCCAAATTGGCAATGGCAAATCTGCTTAAAATAATAATAACAAATAACAAATAATCTTACCGTCTAACAAATAAACGCGGAATAAAGTTATACCAGGTATAACTAAGGTATACCCATACATTTTCATAGGTTTATACGGCTTCGTCGCAAAATACCTGGTATAACTTTATTCTGCGTTTATTTGTAAGAGGGTTGGTCTTAAACTTAACAAACATAATATGTAAATTCTGCGAAAGGGACATTTAGCGACCAGGGGACATTTTGCGAAAGGGACATTTTGCGAAAGGGACATTTTGCGAAAGGGACGTTTTGCGAAAGGGACATTTTGCGAAAGGGACGTTTTGCGAAAGGGACGTTTTGCGAAAGGGACATTTTGCGAAAGGGACATTTTGCGAAAGGGACATTTTGCGACTAGGGGACATTTTGCGAAAGGGACATTTTGCGACGAAGCCGTTTTAAGACACCGACTTCGGATGAAAAAGTAATTTTTCGCTTTGTAGTGTTTTGCTTTAGAAGACGGTTTAATTTTTTTGTAAAAAGTTTTTATTTTTTGGTTTTTAGTGGTACATAAAGGACAAGTTCTATAGTAAGGTACCTATAATGCCCACACTGGTGCCAGAATAAATTACCCAAATAACATGTAACTTGAACATAACCGGTGGAATGAGAGTGTCCAGGGTGAACTGTATTGATCTTTCGTATTTTCTATATGTTTGTCAGTGGCAGTGGCTTTGATTGATAGTTAAAATATGTTCTTCTCTTCCTGCATTCCTGTTCCGGGCTTTGTGCGTTAATGGTGTGCCCTAATAATAATATTAGTTTATCTGATTTATCCTAATAGTATTCGGCTTCTTTATGTTGAGTAATACAGCCAGTTGCATATTTAACCGTTCCAGTGTTTTATTTACCTACCGCCCTAACCTCTTCACAACAGTTTATGTCCCAGGACATCGAAGCCATTGCGTGATCACGAAATCATCCTCGAGTTTTTTTGTGCACAATGATTATGACTACGCCAACAATACCAAGTGAAGGCGGCATTGGTTCAAATCAATCGAATCATGGTTTTGTAACATAGAATGCAGTTGGACGGCAACTCGAACTGGAATAATTGGAAGTTTTGCATGCGAATGCTACTTACGTTGGAAAATTCGTGGCAGTGTGTGATCGGCGTGGATACTGCTATACTACGGATACTGATCCTACCAGAGATCAGAGGGCACTCGCGAGAATTTGCCTAGCGGTCAGGCCGCATTGTAATCAATATGTGAGAGATGTAGAGATGGGTCGTCGACGTATTTTTCGTTAACGAAACTAGACCGTCCATTTCCGTTGATCGACGAGTCGATCAACTAGTTGAATTTATCGACTAGTTCATAACGTAAACTATGTTAAGTAGACGTTCTTTATGAACTATGAGACGACGCGACGCGCGGCGTCTACGTCTCGAAAACAACTTTCAACTTCCGATTGAATTTAAACAAGTACAAACCGGTTTGCCTCGCATCGTTCAATCGGTCAATCGTATTACTCTTTTGCACACGTTAAACTATTGGCGTCCTTTTCTTCTTAACACAATACATTTTACTCCAAAATGGCATTCGGCCCATATCAATTTACACTCTTTGTGTCTAGAGTTAGAGTTCATATTAATTTGCTCGATGTTCGTCCGTTGTTGTTAGTTTTTCGGACCATTGAACTTGTACTACCAAACTAAGTTCTCGCGTCGGTCGTCGCGTCACAAGTCGACATGAACGTAGTCGAGTCTCAGTCTAGCCGTCTACGAATTCAACTAGTTCGTTGACTATCGGTGAACCGTCGAACCGTTCATAGTACGTCGACGGTCGAATTAACTAGTTCGTTCATTCAACGCCCATCGCTAGAGAGATGCAAAGACTAGCAAGGATGCTTGGAAATCTTTAGCAACATATTTGAAGACAATGGCCTTTATCGGCGTGTACCTATTATTACTCAGAAAACTACATCGTGTGGAATTTTCATCGATGAGAAGATTATGAGTTTAGTACAACAACTTGCAGACATAAATAAATTAAAGGACAGCGAGGTTGCAGAAATCCTGTTATCTGCACTGGTATCTAACTTGGAAACAGCTTGTATGACGTAGCCTTATCTATTGAGTTTGTACTGTCTCGTATTCTTCAAGAATAATATAGAAGAAATGGACACAATCCAGAAACTGCTTTTATGTCTAAGAAACTTGAAAAGCATAAGAAAAATATCAAATGTCATTATTGTTCGAAAACAGGCCACTATAAAAATAAATGTTATAAACTAAGGAGACAGAGCCACTAAAAATAAAGAAAATGGAAAGGAGAATAGTGCATTCATTGCGAGTGCTTTTATGGCAACAGTCAACAATGAGTGGTTTGTCGACAGCGGCTGTACTCAACATTATGTGTTTAGACAAGACTCAATTTACAAATTTAGTGCCTTGTGATGGTAAAATAAGAATAGCAGATAACTCAATACTTAATTGTCTTGGTACCGGCACTGTGAATTTGAGAATAAGTCTTAAAAATGAAGTTATATTTTTAAATTATGTCTTATTAGTACCTCAGCTTTCGGCCAGCCTTCTATCTGTAAGTAAACTTGTATCAAAGGGTTTTATGATTAAGTTTGATTCGCTGGGTTGTTTTATCTATTGTAAAAGTAAAATATCTGGCAAACTAATAGCTCAAGTTTCCAACATTGATGGTATTTACAAACTGAAAGTCACTGTCGACTGATGATGCTATCCAGCCGGTTTCGGCCACAGCGACCGCAATCATTGGCTGCTCAATGTGGTTGAGAGCTCTGATTTGCTGCTCTGTTATGTGCTCTCATGTGACTTGTATATCCACCCTTGGGCGAAAAACTCCAGACACAAAGCGGACACATCAGAACACCGTTGACTACGTGATAAATAGTAGGTGTTGCTGGTCTAGCTTTGAGGTTGTCGCGTTTCTGGTCCAATTCCGACCTCCTTCTATCCTCAAATGCCTGCACCTGCCGCTGCACACGACGTGTCCACTCGGGCCGATTTTGTGCCTGATTCTCCCAAAGTGTGGGGTCAATGTCGCCTCTCTTCATGTGTCTATTCTGGTCGTCACTGTCGACTACATGCGCTGTGGCGCACTCTTTAGTTATCTTACCTGCGCAAGATGCACAGAGTGTTAACCCGAGGTACCGTATAATGTATGGCACAGGAGGCTGGGCCACTTGAGAAAAACAGATGTGTTAGCATTACTGGGTGCATGTGGTGTTTGGTTTTCAGGGTATAGAGTTGAAGGATTCCGTGCCATGTCAGCCCGGCGAGCATGGCCTACTGTGACATCGCTTAAGTCACACTTTTAATCACAGTTTGGGCGATAAACTCATTTTGTCTTAAATGCTAGCACGGCGGCGTGAGATATTTTCTTGACTTGTGGCATAGCTTCTTGACGTTAATTTTTTTCTTTTTCGTAAATTTTCGGATTTTATTGCAGTTTCGGTTTAACCTTGGCCATAAAAACCATTTATGTTCTGAGAAGCATAGCCCGAATTATGGGCCTCCGTATCTTATTTTATTTTGCATAAAACGCTCTATATTTCCAAAATGATATCTCGAAAACGGTATGTCCTAGGCAAAAAATAACCAAAATTTTGCCCCCCCCTTTGCTATCCCCAGGTTAGCAGCATCCCAACATGAGTTAAGTTTTTTTTTTTTTTACTTTGCTTGGTTTTCGACTTTAACTACGGTCATGACAAGTTATGATAAATTATGTCATGTCTTACAATTTGTCTTAAATGCTAGCACGGGACAACCATGTGACATAGTTTAGAGGCGCGACTTGCTTTTCTTGTTGTTGACTTCATAGTGCGATATAATTTGAATAGACGACCAAATAAAATGATGCGTGAAAAAGTATGCCGTTCATACAGCTAAACAACTTTTTAATTTTGTTGGGAATAAATTAATATTTGACCCACGACCATAAACTTATGCACACTTTATTTTTCTTTGTTTGTTTGATAACATATTAAGTGTTTCTTAGAAATATATAATTATTGTGAACATTTTAATAATTACTAAAAAATATAATAGCTTGGACCAATACCGGTGGGCCCCTATTTTTTATATTTTAAATGTTTTTTGGGGATTTTATTTAAGAAACATTTAAAAATGTAGAAAGTAAGAAGAATATGGTATAAAAGAAATAATTATATAAAAAAAAAAAAAAAAAAAATAAGAACTACAATAAAAAAAAATACAATTATGAAAAAATAATCCTGTAACATTTCAATTAATTAATAAGCATTGATCACCATACACACAAAATGAATTTATTGCCATTTGGTGCAGTAATTAGAAGGCAAATAATTTTTTTCAACTATAAAACTTTATCACCACCTCCGAACGAAAGTGATACATTTTTCTAAATCATCTGTCAAAATGTGACATTTGTGACAAAATGGGTGCCCGTATTAGCAAATAGGACCCGATGAGTCCCAAACAAACGTCAGGCAATTTTCTCACGCCGCCGGTGCTATTATTTAGGACAAAATGGCGTTATCGCCTAAACTGTGATGAAATGTGTGACTCAAGCCATGTCACTGTAGGCCGTGCTCGCCGGGCAGCAACAAGAAAGGCATGTTGCGCCTTTAAAATATTTCACATGTTTGACCCGTGCTAGCATTTAAGACAAATTGTAAGACATGACATAATTTATCATGTCTTGTCACAAATGTCTTGCGTACGCCCATGCTCGCTAGGCAGGAGGGTAAAATGACAATTAAGCCATATCCTGTCGAGACAACATCGTGCAAGGGCCGAGTGCCCGTGGAGCTGATTCACACCGACGTTTGCGGTCTGCTACCAGTGGAGTATTTCACTACTCTACTTAATCACTGTTAGTGATTTTCTTAAGAAAGAGGGGATAATACATCATATCAGTTCTTTATTGTTCACAGCAAAACGGTTTTTCTGAACGTCTTAACAGAAGGACTCAAGAGAAAGCCAGATCGGGCTTTGTGCGTTAATGGTGTCCTAATAATAATATTAGTTTATCTGATTAATTCCAATAGTATTCATATTCTGTATGTTGAGTAATACAGCCAGTTGCATATTTCACCGTTCCAGTGTTTTATTTACCTGTTACCCTAATAGATCAGGTATCCACGGATCTCTGCACAACAAAATGTACACATCTGCGTACCCGTTTAGAGCATACTGGCCTGATGTTATGAAATGGTGTAAATAATTAACAGACACGCGATTGCAGCAATTATTGATTTGCCGTCATTTATTGAAGAGTTATGTTGTATGCCTCCGAAGTTATTCATCAGATATTTACCAAATTTAAATGGGATCATTTCGGAATAAATTTATTTGGACCAAAAAAAAATTTTTGCACATCCGTTTATATAAGATGGAGTTATGCCCGAACATACCAGGCCCCTCAGAAAGTATTGCGAAAAAAAGTTTTTATATATGGGAGACTGGCCAGTTATAATGTTTTTCGAAAATATGATTATTTATAAGTAAAAATAAGTAAGTTCCAATTTCAAAATTTCCCTCCACATTTTTTGCGAGTTAATTCAAAGTATTGTGTCTCACTGAAATATGGATCTGCGCCGGGAACATTTTAGAGCTATGATTTTATACGATTTCAAGTGTCGCCTGAAACCGGATGAATCGTACGATAGACTTCAAATGGCATTCATGGATGAAGGCCCTTCCAAGGCAACCGTGTATCGTTGGTATAACGAATTCAAGCGCGGTCGACCAACTTTGGGGGATGACGAAAGAAGCGGTCGCCCTTTGACGGCTGTTACCGAAGAAAACGTGCTAGCAGTGAAAAATTTAATCCAAGACAATAGGCGAATTACATATCAGGAGATTCAACACATATTGAAGATTGGATCGGGAAGCGTTCACGAGATTCTACACAGCCATCTTCGCGTGAGGAGGATAGTATCACGCTGGGTGCCGCACAACCTCACCGATGCTCAGAAGCAGGCCCGGGTGGAATGGTGCCGTGATATGCTTAACAAATTTGAAGCAGGCTCGTCTCGGCGTGTTTACGACATCGTTACAGGTGATGAGTCCTGGATTTATCAATACGACCCAGAAACCAAGCGCCAGTCGACTGTTTGGGTGTTTCAAAATGAGCCAACGCCTACCAAAGTGAAGCGATCTAGAAGCGGGGGTAAGATTTTGATCGCTAGCTTTTTTAATTTGACTGGCCACTTGGTATCAATTCCCTTACGGGATCAAAGAAGCATTAATGCCGAATGGTATACTACCAAATGTTTGCCAGAAGTTTTCTCTGTTATAAGCAACAAGCGACCAAACACAGGGCTCCGCGGGCTACTGCTCCACCACGACAATGCACCTGCGCACACCGCACTCAAAACGAGGGACTTCCTGGACAGCACGCCAGTCAAACTCCTGGGTCACCCTCCTTACAGCCCTGATCTAGCACCGTGTGACTTCTTTTTATTCCCAAAAATAAAAAATCAGCTCAAAGGGATACAATTTTCGTCGCCGGAAGATGCGCTGGCTGCGTTCGAGCAGGCTGTAAACGAGGTGTCTGCGGCGGACTGGAAAAAGTGTTTTGAAAACTGGTTTAGGCGCATGAATCTTTGTATAGAGGCTGGTGGAAAGTACTTTGAAAAGATTTAATAAAAATATATGTACGTATAGAACAATTTTTTTTAGTTTCGCAAAACTTTCTGAGTGTCCCACGTACATACAAAAAAAAAATAAACATCCGAATTGATGAACCTCATCCTTTTTGGGCAGTCGGTTAAAAAGACGAAACTACAAACCTCTTCTAACCACTACAAACGTTTCTGTAATTTTCAGCGTTTGTAGTAACCGTATAGGCTTTTAAACTGAATTTATACTTATGAAAAAACAAATCGGTACTAAAATATTTTTTTTGTATACCTACTAAAACCTTCTAATAACAAAGACTAAGACTTTTTTATAAATTGAGAAATGACATACATGTTTATTACTATATTATACACTATTGACTATAAGGACAAGATAGTTGTTCCAAAGCATTTAAGGCATGAACCAAGTGTATTCATGAAGATCATGCTGGTGTTGTTAAGAGCAAACAACGTGCCAGGAGGGTTTTTTTTTGGCCAAGTATGTCTGTAGACATAGAAAACTTTGTGTAAGGCTGCAAAGCTTGTGAAAAGTTCAGATCATCAAATGCAAAAGAGCTATATCTCATGAGGTGCCAGGTATCCCATTTCACAAGGTTGGTGTAGACATTTGTACCTTTTCAGGAAAGGTTTATTTGGTATTAATTGATTATTTTTCAAAGTGGATAGAAATTAAGAATAACTTAAAAGGGAAAAGTGCATGCAATCATGCAATGTTATTAAACAGTTTAAAATAATTATGTCAGTTCATGGTATTCCAAAGTTCTGTGTAAGTGATAAAATGTAATTTTTCAGTTTTGAATTAAAAAAGGTTTACTAAAGGGATTGAATTGATTCACTCTAGTCCTAGATTTCCACAGTAAACGATAAGTCTGAAAAAGCAGTAGGAATTGTAGTCATTGCAAAAAAAAATAAAGAAGGTGGTACAGATTTTGCGATGGGCTTGTTAGCATACAGAACTACACCTGTAGCTGGGTAAGAGTACAGTGCCTCTGATTTATTTCATGTTATGACTCCTTATTAGAACTACATTACTATGTGTATGTGATTGTAAAACAAAAAAGTTACTTTTTGTTTATTCACAAGTATTTTATCAAAATGATACATTCAATCTGCAAGCCTACAAACACTAAAAACGCTGAATCAATTTCAACAATTTTGAAGCCACCAGTGCTCTCTCATCAACAAAAAAGGAAACAAAATTTGCAACCAATCTGGATCATGCTTACCTCCCACATTTGGGTGAACCATGTAGTCTCAACCAAAATTATAAAAGTATAATTATAATTATATTATATAATTATAAGTCAATTATCAAAGACCAGCATTAGATTGGTCCAACACACTAGACTCCTATGATCTGACTCAATGGTTTTATGCAAACAAAAAAAAAAGCATACTTGAAGTCGAACATAGAACCTCCTCCTTTTTGGTAAGTCGGTTAAAAAAGAGAACCAAGGATATTATATTTGAAGCAGAACTCTTATGAAGTTTCAAAGCTAAAGTGCCTCCAACCCCATGACTCTAAATCATAGCGCCAGTTTAGTCTTTACCCAAATCAGATAATTAACTACCTATTTTTCACTACTACTTTGTACAAAAACTGCCATATCTTATTTTTTTTTAAACCTCACTAGAATTACAGAATACTTAGCTCTGTGGAACCAACTCCAATTCAAACGCAATGGGCGCACGGTTGGCGCAGTGGTTGAGCGATTGACTGCTGCGCTGCGTGTCGCGGGTTCGATTCCCGCTCGGAACAAATATTTGTATGACCTACAGATAATTTTTCCGGCTCTGGGTGTTGTGTATGTGAGTTTATATGTTTGTAAACGCACCCACGATACAGGAAGAAATTCCTAGTGTGGGGCAAAGTTTAAAAAAAAAAATAAAAAATAAAAAATAAAAATAATACAGAGTTTTCAATCAAAGATGTTGAGAATTATCAGGAATGCCCTCGCCGAAACAAGCCAGCAGTTGCACTACAATCTTGGAATTCTAACCATCAAAGAAAAAACTAAAACTATGACGGGCTACAAGAAGAGACTAGTAAACCATTCAAACATAACAAGCCAGCAGTTGCACCACAATCTTGGGATTCCAACCATCAAAGAAAAAAACAAAAACTATGACGGGCTACAAGAAGAGAAACCATTCAAACATACTATGACTCTAAATTCACTCGACTAAAAAGAAAGAACCCTGCTCACCTGTAGGGGGAATGAGAAAATTCAATTAAGGCGTATGTCACTGGACTTCTTGCCCTCCAAGCCAAATATTACGTTCTTAACCATTCGCTGAATTTTTTAGGAGCAGATTGCAAAATGAAAATACAAAAAAATATGACTACAAACAACCAAGATATTATTTCATTTGCAGTATCTTGAAACAACAGTCAAATCTAGGTCCATTAGACAATTGAAAGAACTTATATTCAACCAACCTTCACATGTAGTGTTAATACAATACTTCCTATGACCAAAAACAGCTACATCAACATTAACTTATTTTATCAGGGCAGTTTGCACAACAAAATCTGCCATAGTATTTATTATATTCATTATTCTACATCACAAAAATATATATGTAGGACAAACAATCATAAAAGCAAGTGAACAATGGGCGGTCTTATCACACAGCAATCTCTTAAGGACTACCTTTGGATGGACTGAACAAGAGAAGAATTTAGGGTTGTCAGTGTACAATATATCTTAAATAATAATCACACATCATCAGCCTATTAATGTTCCCAGTACTGGGACACAGGCCTCCTCTCTGTGAGAGGGTATGGGCCATAATCCACCACGCGGGCCCAGTGCATGTTGGTGGATGTCACATGTCTTCGAATTTTCGGTTCTAGGACGTGCCGGTTTCCTCACGATGTTTTCCTTTACCATTTTTGAGAGTAGTGGTGATAAAATAATTTACACAAAGTAAAGCGACTGCCTGGGTTTGAACCCACGACCTACAACTTGCAAGTCACGGCCAATACCACTGGGCCACCACTGCTGTCTAAAAAATAATACTTAGATATAATAACATAAAATACATACATACATTAATACATAATACACTAATAACAAAAATATTGCAGAGAAAGGAGAAAACTAATTATGTGAAAGGAAATTCTCCTTCACAATTTTCTTTTATATTGGTAAGGATTGAGCACGCCTCACTTCATTAGGTAAAGCATTCCACAAATGAGCTGCTTGAACTGTGAAAGATTTGTCAAAGAAAGATGTGGAATGCATATGTATACTTAATTGTAGATTCTACAATGATCTCAAGGACCTAGAATATGTTTCACAAAGGAACTGAAAGTGTTCTATAAAGGAAAGATGGATTAAAGATTTGCACCTTTTTTAAACAGCTTCTTTAGGACATGGGACGTTTTTTATGAACCAACAAAAAGGATATGCTACATCGCCCATTTAGTAGCCACAAACAAATATTATAGTGTTTAATGCTTGGAGAACCTCGAATAAGCACATCTCACAATATCACAGATTGCGAAGACCTAGCAACAGTGCGTTTTAGTAAAAAGTACGATCGAAATCGAACGAAAAATGGACTCGAGCGTCACTGATATTTGACGTTTGTAACAACATCCAGTCAGAACTTGCCGTAATTCGAATTCTTTTCTTGATGCTGTAAAAATTTAGACAACAACAAACCTCAAAAACTAAACGTGATTGGCGAAAATAACAAATGGGCAATGGATCATGAACCCTATGGTATAACTATGTTCTGTGATCAGTGATCAAGAACGCACTTTCGCCAGTCGCCTCGCCACCACAGTCGCCACAGAAAGACGGAAAATCCATTGTGTAAAAATCTCCAAAATTCAAAAGAGTACACAATTAAACATTCCCAAAATCCCAACCAACAAAATGTTTGTTTGACAACTTTGACAGTTGATGGTTTTATAGCAAGTAGGGATGGGGATCTGATATCGATTTCATCGATATATCAACGAATCGATTTTTGGTGACAAAAATGTTTTTTTTAGCGATATCCATTGCTGAATCGATCCGTTGCATCGATATTTAATTTTCTCTTTTGATATGAACCAATATATTATTTAAAATTAGATGAGTGTACTACGCAAACAGATGTACAGAAATTTAAAAACAAACAGTTTCCTTGAAAACTTTTTGATATTACCAAAACAAATGTTTTTTTGAACACCAATATTCAAATAAACAGATACGTTAAACACTCATAAAACAATTGAAAAAGTGTTCCGCGCAGCAGCGGCAGCACACATACACACTTTTCATTCATCTGACATTTCACTACAAGTCGAAAGGGATGGCTTGATAAAACCAACAAGAAAAAAAAATAAACAGCTGGTGTTTGTCACTTGCGTGTGAATGTAAACAAACATTATTCTGACCACCAATATTTTTTTCTTTTCTAACCTCCAAATATCAGAAATTGAAATAAATTAGTAAATTGAGGTGTATTGCGTACTTACATTATGGTATGAGATCCCTTCAGTTTTATTTACTTTGGTATCATAATTACACTTTCTAAATACACACGATGACATTTTTTTATTTTGTTTCAACAAAGCCTATCGCTCTTTGCCATGCGTGACATAAACTAAAGACTAAAAAATCAAAAAACCCGACTGCTTCAAAAGCGAACTAAAAAGTCGTAAACAAGGAAAAATCATGCTGTGCTGTCGGAGGATACATATTCGCGGGCTGGCTGACCAAAATCTGGTGTATCCCCCGCCTGCACAGAACGATTTTTCCCTTGTTTACGACTTTTTAGTTCGCTTTTGAAGCAGTCTGGTTTTTTGATTTTTTGAATTAAGTTTTTTTATTTATTACTTTTTAGTTAGTTTTTTGTCGAATTAGACACATTTAAACATATAAGTGTTATATATTTTTGAAATCACCTCTCAAAACCCTTTATTTTGATACCCCACACGATGGGTACGGAAGAAAATAAAAATTTGGGCCCCCACAATATGGCACCCAAAATCCGCCATTTTTCTATTGTCCAATTTTAATGTAGTTTATGACACTCGCAGGGCTAAGACACATCGATTGACGTATGAATCATCTAAATCGGCCAACGCGTTTGGTCTCTGGAATGCCATATAGAAACAAACATACATACATCGGCAGTCGGGAAAAAGGGATCGACACGGAAGTGTGGTAACTACCGCACTTTATCACTTATCATATCACACGCCAGTAAGATTCTTCTCCACATTCTAAACAGCCGAATTCGATACTACCTGGATTGGCAGATCCCACAAGAGCAGGCTGGCTTCGTGAAAGGAAAGGGCACACGGGAGCAGATTCTCAATCTTCAGCAACTCATTGAGAAGGCTTACGAGTTTTATGGACCAGTCATGATGTGCTTCATTGATTAAAGCAAAGCCTTTGAATGTGTGGACTGGAATCGGTTGTGGCGAGTTTTATGGGAAATGGCAGTGCCTGAACATCATATCGCTCTGTTACCGGGACTATATTCAAACAGCCAAGGCATGGTGAGGATCGGAAACATGTCCTCGAAACCATTCCCATTTGGCAAGGGAGTGCGCCAGGGCTATATTTTGTCACCCATCCTGTTCAACATTTATGGGGAGTACATAATCCGTAAAACCTGCGAGGACTGGAACGGCAGGGGTGTTAACATCAATGGCAATAAAATCACCATTTTGCGCTACGCTGATGACACCATCTTGTTTGCAGCAGACGAAGCCGAGATGAGCTCTCTCTTCAACAGGATGGAAAGATACAGTGGTGAGATGGGGCTTTCCATAATCCGGTCCAAAACGAAGATCATGGTGGTGGATCGCACGTCCAAACTAGGGTTCAGTGGTACACTCGACGTCGAAATAGTTAATCACTTTATTTACCTGGGCTCTAGTATAAGTAACAATGGATCATGTGAAGATGAGATTCGCAGACGGATTCGAATGGCAAAGAGTGCCATGTCGCAACTCGAGACAGTATGGAAGGACCGAAACATTTCGTACAAGAAAAAACTGTCACTTGTCGGCTCCCTTGTTTTCTCCATATTCTTGTACGGAGCGGAGACGTGGACTCTTAAAGCCGCTGATCGCAAATGCATTTGTTGTGTCCCTGTTTGTAGTGTGTGCCTTGGGTAGGGAAAGTAATTGAAAGTCACGGAATAGAAGTTACACAGTAGTTTATTGTCCTCACTCAAAACCGACACATTTAAGTTGTAGCCTCTAAATCTATATACATGTTATTACTACCGCTGTTCGTTAGGGACTGCGCTCCCGCACCCAATGTATCCAGTTGTCGACTATACATTTTGTCGCGTCAGCCCCCACAATATTCCCCCCTTTTAAAAATAAAAAAATTACAAATAACTGAAGAATAAAAAATCTATCTGAATATCAAAGTTTCATCAATTTTGATACATCATTTCTTATAATTTAAACAATGTCTTTATCGTCGCCAGAACGCTCAAGTAAGGAACAAACAAGGCGTCAGCACATTGCTCGCTCGTCATTTGATCGCTTTTATTACCTATGTATTCGACATACAATAACAAAGTGTTGTGAAACTGAATCTAAAAATAAATGTCTAATAACGAAACATTGTTTTACTTAATTACTTACAATTGCCTCTCTTTTGGGGCTATACAACTATAATATGAGACAGACATTATCTTACTCTTAATATATCTTAATTTAAATTCACACGTTGGACACTATCACGAAAATCATAAGTAACTCACTGGATTTTGGTACTCAATAATGCACCGTAACAGGTTGAGCGTCTGACTGAGCAGCTGTTTTAGCTAGCTGAGTTCCGCGCCCTTCTTCCATACTTGACACTACTTGCTCGATCATTTTTCCTTGCATTTTTCTTCCCCAAAACCGGCAGGAAATATATAAACAAACTGCACTTATCATAACTACCATGACTATGGTTATTAAACTGTAATATTCTAATTTCCTCTCTAACTCGGCTTGGGCCTGGTTGCCTGCTCCATTCTGAGCGATAATTACTTCAGCGTTTTTAGACTGTTCCTTGCCCATGTTCGCGAAAATAGGCATATGCTAATCGAAACACAAAATGAGTTAGAATGATGTCCAACGTTTGAATTTTCTTAAAACTAGGTTTTAGAAAAACGCACGGGTGGCTTAATCGCTCTGCCGCTTCGTGTGGTATAAGTAACAAACTTACTACCTATGCTATCCCTACTGCTAATGTCTTGTTTTTCACAGGTTTTATTATCCTCAGCCAGTTTAATTTGTTCTGACTGCTCTAACATATAGGCTGGTTTTAACCTCTCTATTGAAATATTTACTTGCCTTTTGGGGAGTTGTACCCTGAAAACCTTGTTATCCCTACTTATGACGCTGTAAGGGCCATCATACGTTGGTATTAAGGGTTTCTTAACTGCATCGTTTCTAATGAATACATGAGTGCAACTGCTTAGATCTTTGTGAATGAACAGTTTTCGCGAATCGCTTGCGCTTCGTGACTTGGGACGGAGATTGTTTATAGTTTCTCGCAATCTCTCTACGTACGTATAATCATCACCGTTGTACCTTGGACTTACCTCACTGTAAAATTCGCCGGGTAAGCGCAATGTCTGACCTAGAACTAACTCGGCTGCGCTAAGGCCTGTGTCACATCGACTGGCTGCTCGCAAACCGAACAAAACGGTGGGTAACTCGTCGTCCCATGACATGTTGTCCGATAACCTACTAGACAAACCTACCTTTAAAGAACGATGTCATCTCTCTATCTTTCCGTTACTTTGGGGATGGTATGGTGTGGTTCGGATCCTCTGGACTCCTAGTAATTTTAACAGATTAGCAAAAAGTTGACTCTCAAACTGTCTACCTTGATCGCTGGTCAGTCTACTTGGACAACCAAACCTGCATATCCAGTTTTCGTATACGGCTTTCGCTATTGTTTCTGCAGTTATATTTTCAACTGGTATCGCTTCCGGCCAGTGTGTACAACGGTCTATAATTGTAACACAATACCTGTTACCGTGTCGTGTTGTAGGCAGTGGTCCTACTATGTCCACATGTAAATGCTCGAAACGTTGGCTGGATTCAAATTGACCTACTCCTGTTACCACATGACGACTTACCTTACTTCTCTGGCACTGTATGCATGTTTTTGCCCAATTGCCTATTTCTTTGTTCATACCTGGCCAAAAGAATCTTTTAGTTATCATCCTACGAGTCGTTCTCACGCCTGGATGACTGATATTGTGTACCGATTCGAAAACGATTTATCTAAACGTCGGTGGTACATACGGCCTTATGTTCCCATTGGCAATGTCGCAGTACACGCTTTTGCTGACGTTAGGAACATGTATTTGTTTTAATTGTACGTTGTTCGATGTGGCTCTACCTTGTATTAATTGTGTAATCTGATCGTCTCCTTCCTGTGCCGTTGCTAATTCTTCGTAATCTATGACGGTTGGGCAACTGATGGTTTCGATACGTGACAACGCGTCTGCTACCGGATTATCGGTGCCGCTGACATGCTGTATATTGCTAGTATATTCGCTAATGTACAGCAATTGCCTAATTCGTCTAGGAGTTTCTTTGGCTGAACTTACCTTTGAAAGTGCGTATGTTAGAGGTTTGTGATCAGTATGAATGGTTAAATCTCGACCCTCTATCATGTCTTTAAAGTGCATGATAGACATGTATATGGCGAGTAACTCCCTATCGTATGTGCTGTAATTTTTTTGTGTGTCTGATAGCTTTTTGGAAAAATAACCAAGTGGTTGCCAGGTATCATCAACCCTCTGTTGCAGTGCGGCGCCTACGCAGGTATTGGAGGCGTCGGTCATCAACGATAATGGAGCTTCAGCGACAGGATGAGATAATGTTACGGCGCTTTGTAGGCTTACCTTACATTTCTCGTACGCAGATTCCGCTTTGGCGTCCCATTCTATTTTAGTTTTATCCTTCTTTTTTGAGTTGTGCAGAAAACTATTGAGATACATATGACATTCTGCTGCTTTGGGTAAATGTGACCTATAGAAATTTACCATTCCAAGGAAACGTCTCAGCTCCTCCACTGTCTCTGGTCGCGGATAATCAATGATAGCCTTTACCTTCTCGGGTAGGGGACTGATCCCTGCTGGTGTAACCTTGTAACCTAAAAATTCGATTTCATTCAATCCGAAAGAACTTTTGCCGAGATTTATGGTCAACCCAATACTGTGGAATCGCTCGAATACCTTCCTGACATGTTCTCTATGTATGACGTCATCTTTTGACGCTATGATGACATCATCAATATAACAGGACAATGATGACTCATATTCATTACCTATTTTCTCTCCGATGTTCTCGATTCCTTTCAGTACCGTATTGTCCATAAACCTCTGGAAAGTCTGTGCTGCGTTCCTAAGACCGAAGGTCATGCGTGGAAATTCATACAAACCGAAAGGTGTCGTGATAGCGGTTTTTTCCACGTCTTCCGGCGCGACTTCGATAAAGTGATATGCCCTATTTATATCGAGATGAGTATAAACTGTTTTACCTGTCAATCCGTAAGTGAAATTTTGCAGTCTGGGTATCGGGTATCTGTCCGGTTTTGTTACCGCGTTCAGTCGCCGATAGTCTCCGCAAGGTCGTATATTTCCGTCCTTCTTCTGCACAACATGTAAGGGACTGGCCCACTGACTTCTAGATGGTCTACAGATTCCTAGTTCCTGCATATAGCGAAATTCGTCTTTAACTTTTTGATACTTACCTGGTGGGAGTGGTCTCGGCTTCGCGTACAGTGGTGGTCCAGTTGTATCGATTTGGTGCTTAACCGAATGCATTGGTAATGTTTCTTTAAATGATACGGGCTTAGTTATATCAGGAAATTCCTCCAACAAGTCACGAAACGGATGCGTTTGCTGTATGCTTTTGATTGTTGACTCATTGTACTTTACAATAGTGCCTACAGTATATAAATAAGTAACTGAATCTACTAGCTTCCTATTATGTAAATCTACTAACAGTCGGTGCGTCTTTAAAAAATCTGCACCTATTATTGGTTTAACTACGTCACAAATTATAAACGGCCATTTAAAACTACGCCTTAAACCTAAGTTAAGTTCTAAAGTTAAAACGCCAAACGTTTTAATTTCAGTAACGTTGGCAGCAAAAAGCTTATAATTACATTCATGGTCACGTTTTCTAGAGCTAACTCTGGTGACTGGTATCACCGATACATTGGCACCTGTATCAATAAGAAAATCCATACCATTTTTGGAATCCGTTACACACAAGCGATGGTTTTCGTTGACGTTGATGCATGCTACCACCGCCTCGGGCTGCACCCTCTTCAGTTTTCCTGTTTGTTCAACTTCGCCCAGTTACATGGTGACTCGCATCGCCGTGCTGACTCGCGGTACCGGAAATGGTATCGGCACAACCAGTCCGGATTATGCCTTGTCCGCTGCGGTGTTCGGGACCTCTGACGAGAACGGGAACGATTATGTCTCCATCGTCCTCTACCACTTTGTTGTTGGCGCTGACCGATGCTGTTTACCTCGTTGCGCAGTGTCTTGAGCTCCAATGACATGTTCCTGAGCTGGTTCAGTAGCTCCATGTTTATATCTACCGTAGCTGAAGTTGGTGCTGATCTATGGGCATGTGTTGCATCTACTGCGGAAAGCTCCCCGTTACGTAGATTGTCCGCGCCATTGTCGCACTATTCTCGGACACTTATTATATTTTGCACTTCCGTTCCCTACTCAAGGCTACGTCGAGCGTCGGGGTCACCAATGTTGTGTCCCTGTTTGTAGTGTGTGCCTTGGGTAGGGAAAGTAATTGAAAGTCACGGAATAGAAGTTACACAGTAGTTTATTGTCCTCACTCAAAACCGACACATTTAAGTTGTAGCCTCTAAATCTATATACATGTTATTACTACCGCTGTTCGTTAGGGACTGCGCTCCCGCACCCAATGTATCCAGTTGTCGACTATACATTTTGTCGCGTCAGCCCCCACACATTGAAGCTTTTGAAATGTGGTGTTACAGGAAGATGCTGAGTATCTCGTGGATGGCGCACAGGACGTACATCTCGATATTGCAGGCCCTCAAAATTGAAAAAAGGCCTAGATTGTCGAATGTGTGCCTCCGCAAGATACTTGACTTCTATGGCCATATTGCCCGTAAACCTGGTGACAACTTACTAAAGGTAATTGTCACTAACAAAGTCGAGGGTAAACGGCCTGGAGGCAGTAGTCCTATACGCTGGTCAGACCAAATCCGAACCTCGCTGAACATCAAAGCCTCAGAAGCCGTGCATGTTGCTGAGAATAGAAGCAGGTGGCGAAATACCATTAAAGAGAAAGTTTTGAAACCATGATTCCTAGCATTGGGGCATCGACGCGAGGAAGAGGAGGATAAAACTAAAAACCACGCTTTAATAGAAAACTAAACTAAAAAATTAAAAATATTTGTCAATAAATTTAAATTAAGATTATTGTGATTAACAAAAAAAAATGTTGTGAAAAGCTTAGGGTTTTTGATGTTAAATGCTATCAAATTGGTAAAAGTAGAGTCATTTTGAAAGTATTTTAAAAACCACCCCACGCTTTTTTAATGTATTTTTTTGTTAACCACACTATTCTTAATTTAACCCCTCCACAAAACCTATCAACTCATTCTAAAAGGTTATCTTAAATCGTGTCCTACTATTACATTCAATAACGTTCCCGTAAAAAGGAAGCAGTCCGTATGCTATCTTGGTCTGGTGTAAGAGAAGAATTTAGCATTTATAGATCATATTAAAATAGTCGGTGAAAAAGCAAAAAAGAACTTCTATGCCTTAACAAGAATATCTAAATCTACGTGGGGTCTTTCTTTTTTAACTTTAAAGACTATGTAATTATGTGGATACTTACTTGGATTGTATGTGCTGAGGGGCACTTGTTTAGGCCAATAGGGCCACCACAGGGGCGTTACGACGTAAATTACTTCAAAGTCAGCGTTTAGCTTTGATATTCTTATGCAAAGCATAAAGGACGGTAAGTAATGAGACCTTACCGGTACTTGCTGTCGTACTTCCTGTCGATCATGAAGTGCAGCAACGTGCTGCAATGTACTTTTACACAAGAGATACCATTGACGCGGACTTTTTAACGCAGAGTGAACGTGTTAAAACCTCTAGATTAATTAATGATGAATTCTGCTTGATAGCTCCGTTAGCAAACCAAGTACCTGCATATTTGTTTCAAAACATGTACCAAATTTACTAATTAATGAATTCTGTTCAAGAATCAGGCTTTTCAGTACAGAACATGAACTCCCGGACATATTACTAGCCTCGGCATACCTGCCAGGTGACAAGAACGTGCTTCTACCATAGCTCGCCTCACTGGTGGAGTACTGTGAAAGGGTGTGAAACTCTAACTAATGATCGGTACAGACTCCAACGCGCATCACACGCTTTGGGGTAGTGCCAAAACCAACAACCGATGTGAGGAAATGCTAGATTTCATCATTAGCAATAACCTTGTATTGCTCAACAAGGGTTGTGAGACCTTAATACTCACGCTCAATCGCATTAACGTAAACATCAATTTGTATTGAAACTTGATAAGCGCCGTCTGGGGATGACAAAGAGAAACCTCTTTTTTGTATACATTTTGACATGAGAGATCGTTCACGTTATCACGAGTGAGTACATTAATAGCTCGGAATAAGCACGATTAACCTTCCCAGCCCAACTTTAAGTATAGGCAACTACATTCAGGACTGGCGGTTGTCCAACAAGATGTCATGCTCAGACCATAAATGTATCCTTAATACCATTAACTTTAACCTTACCAAACCACAGCCAAGAAGGGTTCCACGTAGCACAGATCAAGCTAAGTTTATTAAACTTTGTCAAAACTGAATTAGGTAGAATACCCACCCTACCAGCTGAAATCCCAGTTACCAATTTAAACGAACATGTAAACAACAACACATCCATACTCCTATCTAGCTATGAATAGACTTGCCCCGATACGGAACCCAGACAGGGAGTCAGACGGTCCTGGTGGGGTCCTGAACTGGAAAGATACCGACACAGGCCGGGAAGACTGTTCAACGTAGCTAGGAGGAATACACGGTCGCCAGAAGACTGGGACAGCTACACAACTACCCGAACCTATAAAAACTGATACGCCTCAGAGGAAAGACTAGCAACTTAGATTGGGAAGTGGCGTTAGAAGTAATCGATATAACACGTTCCTTCCTTTGAAGGCTTCAGGCATAGACGGTATCTTCTCAGCCCTACACAGGTGGAACGGAAATCTACCGGCCGATTACCTTGTAAAGGTGTTCCGAGCCTGACTAGCCCACCACTACATCCCCTTGAACAGGTGCGAAGTAAAAATAATCTTTTTACCGAAACCAGAGAGAGGTGACTACTCCCAGCCAAATCCATGAGCCTCTCGTCGTTCTTCTTGAAGACACTTGAGAGGCTGGGGATAAGCAGATTATGTACCAAATTTCGGTACAAAAACCTTTGCACCCTAATCAACACTCCTACTGCACAGACAAATCAACTGAATCAGCACTCCACAGCGTATTCTCACGAATAGGATAGGCAATGCGAATGTGTTGCCTTAACACAAGCCGCAACAGCCGTAAAGCCGTAAAGCGCTCAGGCATCCAGCACTACGGTATTAGATTCCTATTTGACAGTCTGGCTATGCTCAAAGCTTGAGAAAACAACCAAACTAACAACAAACTAATCTTTGAGTACCATCTCGCAATGGAGAAATCGACTTTCAATCGTATCACCCTCCAGAGGATCAAAGGGCATAGTGGATCCTTGGGCAATGATGCCGATGAACCGCCCGAACCCACTTCTTCCTCTGCCTTTCTCGCAAATTCGTGCGTGGATTGGCTAAAGATTGACTGAACTTCATAACAACAGATGTTCACGTGCAACAGACTGTAGACAGTTAAAAATGGCTATACCGATTGTGTGCCCGTGATTAACTAAAAGCATCTCAGCCTAAGTTAAAATACGTGCCGCGGACAGCCCCTTTCCAGGGGCTGCTTTAACGTCGAAGTATTAGCCGCCCGTCAGAAACGTTATCCTGGAATGCGAGGCCGTGACTTCTCATCGCGAAGAAATCCTCGGAACAGCGAGGTCGCTCCACCAAGCCTGTGAAGCCCCCAGGAAGCTTCTGATCTTCTGGGCGGAGCTAGGATCGATCAAAAATCGATTGATCGATCGAGCTTTCAGCTCAAACTCCAGAATCGATTCGAGTGGTTAGGGAGCTCTGTGGACGAATACAGCGATGGGTTCGTGGAAACTGTCCATACGGTTGGGTCTAAGTTTTTTCAAGACCTGCCGTACAGATATAAACAAAAAGCTCTCTGATCCTACTCTCAAGCTCATAAAGGAGAGGCGTGAGATGATCCTGCAGTCTTCAGACGATGCGTTGAAATACCGGCGACTCAATAGACGGATCTCAAAGTCCTTGAAAAGCGATCTCCGCCGCTTTAATACCGAGCGTATTAAAGACGCGATTGAGCGGAACAAGGGCTCTAAAGTCTTTGCAAGAGATCTGTCTGTTGGGCAGAGCCAGCTCACGAAACTGAAGACCGATGATGGCAGGATCGTGTCCGCCGAACCGGAGCTTCTGAGGGACATTGAGACATTCTATGGGCAGTTGTACACGTCAACCAGTAAACCCGTCGCGAATCTAGCGAATGACCCTAGAGCTAGATTGACCCGACACTATACCGAAGATATGCCGGACGTCAGCCTGTATGAGATTAGGATGGCTCTGAAACAGCTTAAGAATAACAAGGCACCGGGTGATGACAGAATTACGGCCGAACTCCTGAAGGCGGGTGGAAAACCAGTACTTAAGGCCCTTCAGAAGCTGTTAGATTCCGTCATACTCGAGGAGAAAACGCCACAGGCATGGTGCAGGGGTGTGGTGGTACTCTTCTTCAAGAAGGATAACAATGCCCTACTGAAGAACTATAGGCCCATCTCACTTCTTAGCCATGTCTACAAGCTGTTTTCAAGATTCATCACGATCGCGCGCAGGTTTGACGATTTCCAACCTCCCGAACAAGTCGGATTCCGTAAAGGCTTCAGCACCATAGACAACATACATACGCTGCGGCAGGTTATACAGAAGACCGAATAGTACAACCTGCCTCTCCGTTTAGCGTTTGTGGACTACGAGAAAGCCTTCGATTCGATGGTTACTTGGGCTGTACTGTAGTCCCTCCAACGGTGAAAATTGACTACCGGTACATCAAAGTGTTGAAGTGTTTATACAAAAACGCCACCATGTCAGTTCGACTTCAGGATCAGACTTCGGAACCCGTCCTTCTGCAGCGAGGTGTGAGGGCGATAAAAAAAAGGGATACAATTATCGATATACAGGGTGTTTGGTGCATCATGTGCCAAATTAAAATGGTCGACTGAAGAGGAGCCTTTCAGGCCCCTTAAAACCCCTCATGCCCTGTAGTTTTTTTTTATCGACTTTTTATTGTTTTACTAAAAAAAGACTCAAATTTTACATTCAAATACAAATTTAAAATAAAATATAAGGCGTAGACTCTGAATTTTCATTTTATTTCGATGGAGTACATTTAAATACAAAATTAGTGACATTAGACACATAGTTTTTTTTAAATTCATTCGCAAAGGTATAATAATGAGATAACAGATTTATAGGTTTGTCAAGTATCATTTAAGCAAAAATATTTTTTTAAATCATAATTTTGAACATTAGCCTTACAGGTTGGCCAAAAAGAGTTGACATTAAATAAATCGGAACTAAAATTTTTCTACACATGGCAACTCTAAAGAAATGTCAAACATCAGTCGAACCACCAAAACAAAGAAGTCTATTCTGAAGGCGGAAACACATTACTGTGGCGTGCCGTGGCGTGGCGCATACTGACGTGGCGCTGAGTGTGCACACTAAGCTGGCGTGTCGTGGCGCGCCATGGCGCTATTTCTGAATTAGTATACATCGAACCTTTGCAACGTGTAGACGTACATAATATTAACTTCGGATTCAGATGATGATTTCGATGAAGACCATCAATTTATTTCTATGCACCAGCCATGTTATATCTCCACCACCCTTCCACCATCTTGGTTGACTGGTAGAGAATACCTTAAGCTTTAAGTCTGCCTATGTACCTTTAAGTTGCATGAAATGTTAATAAATAAATAAATTTCTCCTAGCAATTAAACTACTTTAGAGCAAAATTAAAAAAAAACCGGCCAAGTGCGAGTCAGACTCGCGCACAAAGGGTTCCGCACCATTATCGCAAAAAAGGGGAAAAAAAAACACGTTTGTTGTATGGGACCCTTAAATATTAATTTTATTCTGTTTTCAGTATTTGTTGTTATAGCGGCAATAGAAATACATCATCTGTGAAAATTTCAACTGTCTAGCTATTACGGTTCATGAGATACAGCCTGGTGACAGACAGACAGACGGACCGCGGAGTCTTAGTAATAGGGTCCCGTTTTTACCCTTTGGGTACGGAACCCTAAAAAAGAAGGCAAGGTCATTCCAAATTTAAAAGTTTTTAGGACAAAAACATAAAAAAATCGGTTTGTTTACATTTTGATTATAATGATAAGTGATTATCTCGGCAACGTTTGGACCGATTTACATGATTCAAACGGATAAAATGGTTTTAGACAAAGACCTTTCATTTGACGCTAACTTCATCATATAATCTCCACAAACAAAAATTTACGTTTTCAAGTTCCTCGCGTAATTATTAATGTATGATATCTCTTATCAATTCTTTAAAATCTATATATATATCAACTTTTAATGTTAAAATTAGGATTCTATATGATTGTACATGCTAGTTGGGCATAAAACAAAACAAATACAACACTAATTAGTATCTAACAAGAAAACTACGTTGACGTACAAGTTCAATAAGCTCGTCGGTAATTTTCAACACGCAGCATACAAGCGTCCGCTACGAGTTCACGTCATTGAATGGCGCGCCACGAGCCACGCGGTGTAGAAACACATTTGCCTGGCGTGTCGTGTCGCGCCAGAGCGGTGGTGGGGGCTGTGGCGCAATCGGTCGCGGGCAGTCCGCGCCACGCCAGGACGCGCCACGCTGGGCCACGACACTCAAATGTGCCTCTAACCATACTAAATGTATGAAACCGATAGGCACCTGGCGCGACACGCCACGCCACGCCACAGTAATGTGTTTCCGCCTTGAGTTAATGAGATTTTTGGTTGTTATTAAACGCATTAGTCGGTGATTTAGTATAGAAAATGGGCAAGACAGTAAAAAGTGGTGCCAGACAAGTTATTTTCAATGTTTTTAAGAGGTGTTTGGAGGAACACAAAGCCGGCAAACTTCTAACAGAGTTGGATGAGCTTTACAAACGAGTTGCTGATATGACAGGTATTTATTCACTCTAAAAAAAGCGTGAGTTTATGTATGTATGTATGTATGTTATTCACTCTAATTTTATATAATATACATAGTTCATGATCTAAGTTACAGTTAAAGTCGGTTAGGTTTTCAAAATATACCACAGCATCGAAGTTTTTTACGGATTTTGTATAATTTTACAGGTTATGTTTACATAGGGAAATTACTTTGAAACAATGACTTTGTATAGAGCGACTGCATTTTTTTATCGTTACGCACGTCATGCTACAATTTATACAATAAAACATTAATGTTTTATTTTGATTACAGGAAAATCAGAAAGCACTGTACGTCGCATAATAAAAGAAGGGAATAAAAATAAAGGCAAATTTACTACCCCAGCCAAGCACAGAAAAGGCCGTCCAAAAATAGAGTTGGATGGTTTTAATAATAATAGTTACTATAATAAAGATGTTTTACTCTCCTAGGCTTTTTTATTTACAAATAAGAAAAATATAGGAGTTTACCATCTAATTTAACGATATCCCCATTCTGATTTATCTTTAAAAATACTTCAAGTATCAAATTTATTTATGTTATAGTACAAATGATGCCATATAAACGATAGTGGCGACCTCAATTTTTGTCAACTCTTTTTGGCCAACCTGTAGGTGACTCGATTCACAATTCTAGCGAATTCACAAAGTTGTTAAAAGATTTTATGTTATGTGGCACATCATTAACAAGAGGATAGACTGGAGAATTAATGAGGAGTTGGAAGATCCCGGTCGCTTTTGTATTTTTTTTGTAGCCATATAAACAGCTGTAACATACACATACAGCTTTAATTTAAGTTTTACCTTTGCGAGTGAATTAAAAAAAAATAGGTGAGTAATGTCACTAATTTTGTATTTAAAAGTACTCTTAAACAATCCACATCGAAATAAAATTAAAATTCAGAGTCTACGCCTTATTATTATTTTTTTATTTGTATTTGAATGTAAAAGAACAATGGCGAGATTTTAGCTGACTTAAATTTGAGCGTCTGAAAGTGAGTTATATACGAAAGACGTTCTATTAATTGTCTACATTTTTTAAATATATTATTGGGCTGGTTCAAAACGGATAAAAAAAAATCATAATAAATAAAAAGTTATTTGATTTTTTAGTTAATTTCTTTTGCTTAGTGTTGCCATTATATATTTTATCTGCTATGTGACAAGTAGTAACTATATTAATTAATAATATAATTAAAGTATTTATTGCAGTAAATGAGTTAACAATATAGTTTATTTCTAAGTATAGATGTTCCTCGCAGGTAGGTAAGAATATTGTAGTGCAGTAGAAATAAATGAATTACTTTTAATTAATGATTGGCAAAAAGACTAGTATCCAAGTTTAAAAAATATAGCTTGGTTGTTGACGAGGACTAGCTACATATCAGTAATCTGTGACGAGGACGACGACCTTTTGATAAACGTCAAAGTCGCTTAGTTTAAATAAATATACTCTTTCCAAAGAGTATATTATACATTTCATGCTGAAATTACTAGGTAAGGGAAATGCTAATGCGATATTCCCCTTTTACTTCCACGAAATTGAATAATATTACCTATTGAACACATTATTAAAAGTTACAAGTTTATGACTGAATATCTATTATTCTCGACATTTTCGAACAAAAATTCTTGCACAAACTAATTCAGAACATCACCCTGAGTTAAACCAGTTATTTTTCATTTAAAGACGTAGGAATTTAATCTCAGCTAATAAAATGTATGGGCACCTGCCATTGTTCTTTGGGTCTTTTTTAGTAAAACAATTTTTATAAGAAACTATCGATATTTTTTGCCCAAACCTACTGAATTTGGTGATGGTGTCAATCAATATCATGTCAAATCAAAAAAGTTGCTTAAAGTACTCTCACTCTGGGATAGAATAGTAATCTTTGTTTGGGGATCTATGAACTTTGGTGTCAACTTGACACTGTCAAGTGTCAAAGATTGATTACGAGTATATCATAAACATAGTACATTTTACTAATTTACTATAGGTTATACTAATAATAATAAATAATACTGGTGGCTGGACTGGCTGGTGGTGGTCTGGTTGGTCGGTCTGGTCTGGTCTCAGTCTGGTGGCTCTGGCTGGTATATGTGTCTTAAAAACTAAACAATTATCACTTCACTATCACTACATATTTTAAAATAAAGTCCCCCGCCCCGTTTATACGCGATAAACTCAAAAACGACTGAACGGATTTTCATGCGGTTTTCACCAATGGAAAGAGTGAGTGAGAAACGAGGAAGGAAGGTTTTTGTGTATAATTTGACACGGGCGAAGCCGGAGCGGCTCGCTAGTATCAGTATAATTTTATGGTGTACAAAATCTCATGATGAATAGGTTCTCAATTATCTTATTATCTATGATAACTAAACCTTAATAACTAGGTTACTATTTTATTCATCCGCTTAGCGGACAACTCGAATTTTCTTTGCTGTGTTGTGTGTTATGTCTTGTTGTTAGTAATTATACTGTTTACTATTCACCATATTTTCGTGTTATTGTTGATTTGTTTGTCTTCTCTTTTCTCCGCATCTCCATATTTTGAAATTAACTTTGTCGCCTGGGGCTCGTTCATCATAATATGATGATTCAGATGTGTTAATGTTAAACTTTCGCCTAGTGACACTACGAAGTATTATAGTCCATTTAATTATTTATTATAACATCATGCAATGTAAAGTTTGAGTTTACCTTCGTGGTGAAAGGATTGGTCAGCTAGACTGTGTTACCGAGTGCTAGCTGTCCAGGGTGGCCGGGCATTTGGAATCGCAGCACAATTAGATTAACGCCACTTGGGGAGATTGATGAACTCCTTTCATGCAACCCGATTGGTGGCCACCTACTGATCCCAAACTGTTTCTATCAACTCTTAAAGAAGGAGTTGCAACATAAAGGTACCGAGGCGACTCCTGTGCAGTAATGCAATTTTGTCTCTCGTTTGTTTGTTCAATTTCAGAACTTGTGAAGATTTAAAGTTGTCTTGTTTTGGTTACGGTTGGGTTATGTAGGTATGTGTCATAAGCAGATAGTATTTATTTAAAAGTACTGTAGCGAAGGTCAGAATATATCCCTTGGGCTCATTGTTGTGCAAGTCTAAAGGACACTTTTAAAAAAAGTTTTAAAAACTTTAGCTGTTCATTTAGGTATAAACGTCACAAAATATTAGTTTTAACAGTTTTGTTTAGATACATTATGAACCATATATTTGAATAAAATTAGAATTGAATACTAGCTGTTTTTTGTATAATGGGTAATCAATATTAGTAGTTAGGAGTAGTTTAAGGCTTATTTGATATTAAATTGCTATTACTTTTACTAAAACATAATGACGAATTCATTTTAAGTCTGTTTATTATTAAAAGGGAACTCTAGTGGGCCTTTCTCCATACAAAAACATTCTGCTGTTTTCTTCGTGGATAATCCATCCATCAGTCCGTCCGTCCGTATGTCACAGCCACTTTTTGCCGAAACTATAAGAACTATGCTGTTGAAACTTGATAAGTAGATGTATTCTGTGAACCGCATTAAGATTTTCATACAAAAATAAAAAAAAGTAATAAATTTTAGGGGTTCCCATACTTGCAACTAAAACTAAAATAATTTTTTTCATCAAACCCATACGTGTGGGGTATCTATGGATAGGTCTTCAAAAATGATATTGAGGTTTTTAATATCATTTTTTTCTAAACTGAATAGTTTGGGTTAAAATTTCCATTATGGGCCGTCGATTTTTGGCGCGTGGAGGGTGGGGGGGGAGAGGGGGGGAGCTTTGGTTAACCCCCTGTGCCATCCCCACCACTCGGAGCCCCATGGTTATGGAGATATCCATGGTCAAAGTTTTCAGGTTAAAATAATTTTCTTCGTAAATGTCCATCGTTTTAAGGGAGGGAGGGAAACGAAACAAAGTCGACGGAGCCCCGCTGTGCGGGGCTCCTATTTCTGTCTGCAGGGTCTAAAGTAACCTAACATGAAGGAGATGACGGGAGCTAAGTTCGCTCGCTTTGCTCGCTCACTTCAGCTCCAGTCATCTCCTTCGAACCTAACCTATCCGTGTCGGGGTGCCCTAAGCTCCCGAGCTCGCTTCGCTCGCTCTTGGACTAATTCACAATTTTATTTTTTTTATCTCACTAATTATATTTAAGTATAAAATATATCTAATATCTCCATAAGCATGGGTTTCCTTGGGGTGGGGATGGTACAGTGGGGTAGTCCCCCTACACCCTTTCTAATTTTAAAGAGTATTGCTCTCACCTCAGCTTAGTACCACTAAATGGATTGCCAGAAGATACCTTCATACTATTTACTAATAATAACTGATTATTTCCAGGGGTAACTTCTATTGTCTTAAATTTATGTTGCTTGTTGAACTAGGCAACACAGGGTTGTCAATTAATATAAATTTTGAATAGATTTGCTATCAATTCATTAATAGAATATGCTATCAACATAGCAATCTTATGTCTACATCTACGTGACAGAGAGAAAGCTCTCTGCGTTACTTGTAGTCCACTAATAAATTTATTAGTGTCAAAAAACAATAATTTGTCACAATGACAAGTCAACATTTGTAAAATGTTATTTAATTTAAAAATCCGCTTGTTCTCATCTTCTGAGGAGCTATACGAGTAAGGAAAAGCGCAAACCATGAGCTTTTCTAAATTTAACCCTAACACGGTGTCAATACCAGCCATTATGTGCTTTTTGGTAATCCCAGTACTATTTCCTAATAGCAAAACCATTGTAGAACAATTATCTATATTTAAATTAATAATTCTATTGATCATTTTCTAAAAACTTATATTATGGTAACAATGATTTGTAAAACTATGGCTAAAGTAATTTTTTTATATTTTTCCAAAGCGTGAACCTATTTCATCACTAAATAATGTTGTTTTACATTCCTGTACATTGTGTACACATGACTTTTCAGCAGGGCTGCTAGGTGCAAAAATGGTGTGATCGTACGCCAACTACAAAAAAATCGTATACCAAGGAAATTTTGAAATGAAAAGATCGTACAACCTTTTAAAGTTTTTATTAAAATAATAAAAAATCCTTTAGTTTTAGAAAAGAAATGCAATAGAAAGAAACATATATTTGACACATGACATATTACACAAAAAAAACAAAAAAAAGAATAAAATAAAAACTTAAAACAACACAATAAAAAAAAAACCATTTGTTAGATTTATAAAAAAAATCTGTAGTTTTTTTTTTTTAACATTTCTTTTGTTGGCTTAAACTTCATGCAATTTTCGTTTCTTCTTATTAATTGTTTGGCTAATAAAGTTCCCTTCAGTGTTTCATTCGATAAACTGTTTCTAAGTTTTGTTTTTATTAAATTAACTTCGCTGAATGCTCTTTCACAATCTGCACTAGAATGGGGCAAACAACAAATTTAAAGCAAATTGAGCCAGTGTTTTATAATTCTCAAATTGTTTTTTGATGACGCCCCAAAACTCATCGGTATTCATAGCTAGATCAATTTTATCTAAAATGTTGGGCAAACTGCGCCATTCATCATCTATTGCCTGCATCATTTGAATGTCGTCGGGTTTTACTATCCTTGGAACAAGTATCATAAGCGGCTGTAAGGTAGGTACTTTAGACCTGTAATTACTGGAAACAGCATTGGTAGGTTCAATACAGTCAATTTTTGATAAAATGGGATCATCTAGGTCATATCTTTTTTAATTTCTTTAGCGCTTGTGATTAGAAAATGCCGACAGCGATGAAAAAACTCTTTAGTGGCAGGAATCTGACGACGAAATTCAGGCTGTGTAATTTTGTTCATCACTCGAATTCCCAAATAAATTTGATCATCTTTTAACCATTTTTCTGGTCGTTCAATATCAATGGCAGAAAGCTCAGTTTTGTTGACATAATCACGATCCAAAATACATAGCAAAATATCTTTATACATTTCGCGCACCTTTTCGTTTAAAGATGTAATCACTACTTTTTCCGATTGAAAAAGTTTGTTGAAGTTGGTAAATTTGGGCAATATCCAAGACAGGAACATGTAATAAAGCTGCATGAATGGATCATTTAAACTATTAAATATCAGTTCTGTTGAAACAAGACGTTCATTCAACCAACAGTCAGTAAAGAACAATTTTAATGCCTCCCATTGTTCTAATAATCGATCTACAACCGCCACCAATGACAACCAACGTGTTTGCGAAGGATGCAAAATCTTGTGAGGCGAAGCACTCACAAATTCTTGAAACTGTTGAAGGCGAAATTGCCTTTTTGAACTGTTTTTGAAAAAACTATATATCTCTCTCGCTAAATCTTCACAGCGCCTTGGTAATTGTTTGCACGATTCAGATGCGCAAAGGTGTGCAGAGTGGCAAACACATTTCATTACAAATATACCTGGCAATTTTTTCTTGAGTCTGCTCGCCACAGAGTTATTCCCACCCATCATCACGTTGCAACCGTCTGCACCAAAACCAATCATATTTTCAGTCGATATATCCCGGTCAGAAAAAGACTTCATCAGTATGTTAAACAAATTTTCCCCAGTAGCACCTTCTTCTGCTGTTTTTTCATCATCAGAGCTGAATATTTTGCAAAGATCCCAAAACTTACTCACACTTTTATTTTCGTCAACGTCATAATATCTAACAATTATACAACTAGCCTTGTGAGTGCTGACATCTGTTGACTCGTCAGACATAGCACTGAATTTCTCTGTCTTCAGTTTTTCGGCTAGAGACGATTTTTCACTTTCCCCAATTACTTCTGTGATTACAGCTGTAGCTTTTGTTCTTTTCATAGCAATTTTATGTTCCACTCCGAAATCTTCCAATATACCATTTATTAAATCTGACATATGATCTGCAGTTTGGAATTCAATATTATGCTCAGCTAAAAAACCCGCCAGCTTGATTGATATTACGCTGTTTTGTTTTGCTTGGTATTGCAGACATGGCTTTCATATGATTTTGCCTTGAAGAATGTAATTTTAAAACTCCATATTCTGAAACCATTTCGACGTCACAAACAGTGCACCTGGCTTTAAATTGGTTTTTACCAGGCCCTAACCAGTCCTTAAAAAAGACTAGTTGTTCCCAATCAGGACGATACTTCTGTGCCCTGTGTTTATCCCTCTCTGCTACTGAAAGCTCTCCTCTTTTAGCCAATTTCTTTTTGGAGTACCTGGCGCAGGTCGCTCGTCTTCAGTTTCGTCACACATTCTTGCTTGACCACAAACAACAAACACAAAAAAACACTCAAGAAAGTATACAGATTTAAAGAGGATATATAAACTACGTACAGATCGAGCGAGAGTAGACTGACGAGAAAAAACAGTTTTTGACAAGTCGCAATTATTACCGAAAGAAAAAAATAATAAGTTTCGAAAAACTGCAAACAAAAACAGCCTTTAAATGACATTACAAAGAGTCTTCATTCAAGTAAAAGATCTGGGTACGCATTAAGTTGTTGGGGAATTCCCAGGAACTCATACTTGCCAGAAGAGCAAGTTCGTTTAATTATGAAATGTTGCCAGATTTGCCAGGTATATAAAAATCGTACATTTTCCGTACGATCTTGGTCTAGCGATC
Organism: Orthosia gothica; assembly: GCA_949775005.1. Classification (NCBI taxonomy): domain Eukaryota; kingdom Metazoa; phylum Arthropoda; class Insecta; order Lepidoptera; family Noctuidae; genus Orthosia; species Orthosia gothica. Next base: position 43,447,389 of record OX459035.1, read on the forward strand.
GTACATGAGTAAAAATGCCAAAAAATCGTAGGAGTACGATTAAAATCGTACATCTGGCAGCCCTGCTTTTCAGGAAGAGCCAACATTGGTGTAGACAAGTCACGTTGTAGCTGGGGAGGTGGTAGGTAGCTGGCACAGCTTCAAGAGGAATTAGTCAGAGACTCATACCTCTCTGCATTGTATTTCACCAAGTCCAATAATTCCCCAGCCTCAAACAAGCGCTCACTCAATTGCTGTTGTGAACTAATAAACAAGAATTGTCTAAACTAATAAACAATTAAAGAAAAATTACACTGTTGTTGGAGGTTAGAATCTATTTTGATTTATTGGTAAAACATATTTGACACTTGACAGTTACATACTGTTGACAACGGCTGACACCTGACAGTTGCAATAAGTGTTGACAGTGGACAGTTAGAGTAATTGTTGCCATAACACCAATCCAAGAAAACCCACCAATTTGGTAGTTTTTTAATCATCAATGGATCCTCAACTTCAATTACTTTGGAATAAAATGTAAGAGGAGATGAACCAACAAACAGTTGTTATAAACCAAAATATGATTACAACAATGGATGAGAAACTAAAACCTCTAGTGGATGACCTAGTTGGACTGAAACTAGAGGTAGAAACTTTAAAAACAAAAACACAATATTTAGAAAGACAAGCTAGGAAAAACAGTCTAATTATTCATGGTGTTCAAAAAACTGAAACTAATTTCCCTGACCTACTGAAAACTACTATCTCATCTCTGAATGTTGTCAGTGACAAATCAGGCATAGAATCTTGGGATAAATGGGAGATAAGTAACATTCAAATAATCGGAAAGAAAATTGATGGCAAAACGCGGCCCCTATGTATGACGCTCACCTTGTACTGGAGAAAAATGGAGCTTTTAAAAAATAAGAAACATCTACTTGAAAATATACAGGGTTACTGGTTAAGTCGACCTAGATCCATTAAGAGGTTATAGTTCCCATCATTTCTGACTAATTTGACTATGAAACACCCCAGCCTAAAACTAACCGTTTTTGAGATATTGGACTTAGAAGGTTTTTTAAAAAAATATGCCAATTTCTTAAGTATTGGCATTTTTTTTGTCTTCTATGGCCTTATTTTTTTTCTAATTCCGATTTTTGAGTACTAGAGAAGTTCATTTATTATTCTAAATGCAAAAAGTCCAAATATCTGAACCATAGGAGTCATAGTAGAGGACTGAAAGTGTAAAAAAGAAATAAATTTATAAAAACATTTTACATACTCTAACCTCTTAATGGATCTAGGTCGACTTAACCAGTAAACTCAACTAAAGGAAGAACTAGACAAGGGCTATGAGGGATATATTAACTACGATCGACTAGTAATAAAAGGAAATAAAGATAAAAGAAGCGGTCGCCTACAAGGTCGCCAATCACATCAAACGATGAGAAAACAAAAAACACCAACAAGACTAAAATGAGCAGAGTCAGCTATTTCGACAAAGCAAGATCATTTTCCTTCAGCGGAACTAGCAGCGTGAATTATCAATTACGTAACACCAGCACCGAACGGAAAACCAAAAACTTGCAAACGGAAAATAACACAACCACAAGAAAAAGTCCCAACCAGGCTGGTCTCCTTTGGACGTTAGACCACCACCCTCTAGAAAATAAGCAACAAACGAGAAAAAAATTAATAAACTCAACACAAAGAAAAGATCAAAATAAACTATTTATAGCAACCCTTTGAGGGCGTTTAACGCCCCTCGTTGAGATCGGGAGAAGAGATCAATAAAACTGTCCAGTTTGGGTAATCAAAAGTATTCACTATTGGGTTGAGGTTAATTACACTCGTTGATGCGACAATAATATGATAATATTATACTTGTAAATTATTATAATTAATTCTTACGCTCGAGGCACCGAGCGCGCGCAATAGCGATCCGGTAGCTTGTGTCTGGACAATGTTGCCAACCCAACAAAATTGGGGCGCGTTCAGACGCCACATCACCCCCCTACGGAGAAAAATACAGCCGTAGAAGAAAAGTAAATTAATAATCACAGGTCTAGGATGTCACGGAACCTAACTCTGCGACCGGTGCGCGTAACAACTGGAGCAGGGGAGTTGGAAGTAGGTTGGGGAGGAGCGGACGGTGTAGGAGTCTGAGGCGGTAGGATAGAAGGCGTAATAACTGCAGTTGGAGTGGAAGGAAACATGGTTGCTGCTTGAAGGTTTTGCTCAGCTTCCAGGTGCGCTGGTTTTATGCGGTCGACGCTGACCTCGTGCTTCTTTCCTGCGACGTCCAGTGTGACGGTCTTGGGACTTCTGGCCAAGATCTTGTAGGGCCCAGTGTAGGGTGGTTGTAGTGAACGTCTCACCGTGTCGTCCCTCAGGAATGCGTGAGTAGCCGTCGGCAGGTCTTTGAAGACGAATGTCGACGGTTGTGCGTGTCGTGATGCGGGGAGAGGACGAAGGCTGGCCATCTTGGAGCGAAGTCGGCCTACAAAATCCTCTGCGTTGGTGTTGCGGTTGTCTGTTGGCGGTACGACGAGCTCTCCGGGTAACCGCAGGGGTTCGCCGTACAGGAGTTCTGCTGAAGAACACTGTAAGTCTTCTTTAAGTGCTGTTCGAATACCGAGCAACACTAGTGGTAAGGCATTGCTCCACGAGTTGCCGTGGCACATTAGTGCTGCTTTTAGTTGGCGATGAAGGCGTTCTACCATGCCATTTGCTTGTGGGTGGTAGCTGGTGGTGCGGATACGTTTCGTCGCGCAGATCTGTAGTAGGTGGGCAAAAAGGGCAGATTCGAACTGCCTCCCTTGATCGGTCGTGATGACGAGCGGAACACCATAGCGTGAGATCCACCCGGAGACGAAAGTATCAGCTACCTCCTCCGCGGTGATGCCTGACATCGGCCACACTTCCGGCCATCTGGTGAATCTGTCGACGGCTGTCAGACAGTAAGTGTAGCCACCGGAATGGGGAAGTGCGCCAACGATATCCAGGTGTATGTGTTGAAAACGGGCTGGCGTACAAGCGAAGTTACCCAGTGGCGACGATACGTGTCGGGAGACTTTGCAGCGTTGGCATGCGACGCAAGAGCGCGCCCAGGCCATACAGTCTTTCCGCATGCAGGGCCACACGTAGCGGTCAGACACCAGGCGGGCGCTTGCGCGCGCACTCGGGTGGCTGAGATTGTGAAACCTCTGGAATGTCGGACGACGGAACGACGCAGGCAGGTAAGGTCGTGGCTTGCCTGTAGACGTGTCGCACGTCAGCCGGATGTCGGTTCCTGGAATGGGAAGTAATTCCAGTTTTAGCGATGAGTCTGTGCGTAATTTATCAAGCTCTTCATCGACAATTTGGGCTTGAGCGAGTGCAGCGTAGTCGTCTGCCATAGAAATAGCCTCTATGCGCGACATCGCATCTGCCACTACATTCTCCTCGCCTTTGATGTGGATTGTGGAAAACTGACTTATGAAACTAAGCTGATTAAGGTGGGCGGGCCGGTGGGAGTTTTTCTCGCCGTTGTTGAAAGGCGTACGTGAGCGGCTTGTGGTCAGTGAAGATCGTCACGTGTTGGACCTCCAGGATATGCCTAAAGTGCTGTACGCTTTCATAGACGGCTAGAAGTTCCCGGTAGTAGGTGGGCCACTCTGCTTGCTTCGCAGTTAGCTTTCTGCTAAAGAAAGCGAGAGGTTGCCAGCTGTCTGTTTCGTTTTTGCGCTGTTGCAGACAGGAGCCAATGTGTGTTCCTGACGCGTCTGTGAACAGTCCGTGTTGTGCTTGGTGATCAGGATGAGAAAGCATGGTAGCCTCTGTTAGACTCTGTTTGCAAGCCTCAAAACTCTTTTCCAGCTCCGGCGTCCAGGGGAAAGGTTTTGCACCTTTGCTCCCTGTAGCAGCTACGGCGTTTATGAGTGGTGCCTGGTACTTCGCTGCTTTGGGAAGGTATCTGCGATAAAAATTTATCATTCCGAGAAACCTGCGCATGCCTTGCACGGTTTTGGGTGGGGAAAAGTCGCGCAACCCTTGAATGCGGTCTTCAGGTGGTCGTGTGCCTTGCGCGTTGATGCGATATCCCAGAAAGGACACTTCAGCTGCTCCGAAAACGCATTTTGCCGGATTGACTATCACCCCGTACTGGTGCAGGCGCTGGAAAAGAATCCTGAGGTGTTCCAGGTGTTCCAGAGTGCTGGAAGAGTGGACTAATATGTCATCCACGTAGGCGTAACAGAAATCGAGGCCGCGCACTACCTCGTCTATAAACCTTTGAAAAGTTTGACCAGCATTCCTCAAACCAAAAGTCATGTACGGGAACTCATAAAGGCCAAAAGGTGTAATAATGGCTGTTTTCCAAATATCTGCGTTACTTACGGGAATTTGCTGGTATGCCTTTACTAAATCGATGGTCGAGTATATGGTCGATCCAGCCAGGTTGTGCGAGAAGTCTCCGATGTGACGTACAGGATATCTGTCTGGTACGGTGCGGGCATTGAGTGCTCTGTAGTCGCCGCACGGTCGCCATGTCGCATCCTTCTTAGGAGCGAGATGCAGAGGCGATGACCATGAGCTGCTGGAAGGTCTTGCAGTTCCAGAGCGAACCATCTCGTCGAATTCCTGCTGCGCGATACGGAGTTTGTCCGAGGCTAGGCGGCGGGGACGGCATGAGACTGGCGGGCCATCAGTGGTGTTGATGTGGTGGACAGTATCATGTTTGATGTCTCTGTCTATCCCAGGTGGTCTCGTGATGTCAGGATACTCAGCAAGCAGCTGCTCGAAAGGTGAGTTCCCGCATGTCAAGGCTTTGATGCTGTCCTGAGAGGTCTGCGCTGTTGATGCTGGTATCCACAGTTTGGTGGTGCCATCAATCACCCGTTCATGCCTGCAATCCGGGAGAAGGTTGTAAAAGCTTAGAAAGTCAGAGCCAATGATAGGAGTACTGACGTCAGCTATAATAAAATTCCATTGAAATGCACGGCGTAGCCCTAGATTTAAATTCAGGGAAATACTGCCATATGTCTTGATAGAAGTACCATTTGCTGCGCTGAGGTCGTATCCACTGCTGGTGAGACAGCCCCTGGTCAGTCGCCGAGGGAAACAACAAATGTCTGAACCAGTGTCAACCAAAAATTTTTGGTTGGAGGACCGATCCAGAACAAACAGGCGACGGCTTGTGAGTGGGCGGTCGGCACTCGCCACTACCGACCGCTGGTCAGGTTTCCCGAATCGCGGTTGGACCAGGTGCAAGGCTGTGTGCACTTTTGTGCTTTGTTTGCAAACCGGTCATGGTACCAGCACAGGTCAGGATTCCGTGGGCGTGAGCGGCTGCGACTGCGGGATCGGCTCGAAATATCGCCACGTGATCCCCTATTTAGCCCCCCTGTGGCTGTGAGTGAGGCAACAGTACGTGTCAACTCTGCTACTTGGTTTTGCAATGCCAGGAGAGTATTTTGTTCAGTTGCCGGTGGAGTATACTGGGAAGTAGCACATACCTCTGGTGGTTGCGATTGTATATCCATTAGAGTATCGTTGGCAACAAAATTCAATCCTTCAAATCTTTGTCTCATCCCAAAGTTCTGGCTATCTATAGGTCCATAGCCTAAAAGATTCCTAGTTGGTAATAAATTTGCTGGGGAATAAACGACTGGTAACGGATTGTAATTGGGGTTGTTGTCTCTGCTTGCGATTACCCGGGCTAATGTTACATAAGGACTTACGTACGCCTCGTATACATTATGAGACTGCGCGTTACAAGCGCCAAATGTTCCAGATAATTCACCATCTCCTTCTGGAATCGCTATTGCTGGTAGATTCAGCTTTATTTCTATGCCTGTGCCAGTAAGTGTATTAGAAATATGAGTTAAATAATCGGAAATCGATTTTGGTATACATTGGTAATCTGGCAACGTCTCCAGTATATCGGTTCTCTGATTTAGAATATTCTGACCGTTCTGTCTAGCTCTTTCAGCGACAGTGAGATTCAGGTGATTGCACATCACATGCTGAAACAGTGAGAATGGCAATCTGTCTACTAATCGAGGATCTATAGCTCTCAACTTTTCATACGTTTCTTCTACCAGTGTTATGAAGCCTGAAAATTCGAAATTTTGACAATGCACATCCCTCATGGCTGTCAATGACGTGTGCGGCCCTATGTCGTACATTGGCTCGTCCATGGGCGGCGTCTCTGTTGTTGATCTGGGTAGGGCGGAATTAACCCTTTCAAAGGTTTATAGACGAGGTAGTGCGCGGCCTCGATTTCTCGGGTGCTTGATGCGTTGCTAGGCGAGAGTAGGCGTGCGGGCGTGTGCCTCGGCACGCTCAGGAAGCTATAGCTGCCTCAGATAAACGATGCACGTTGCTGATCACGTCGGGGTCACCATTGAGGGCGTTTAACGCCCCTCGTTGAGATCGGGAGAAGAGATCAATAAAACTGTCCAGTTTGGGTAATCAAAAGTATTCACTATTGGGTTGAGGTTAATTACACTCGTTGATGCGACAATAATACGTGGGACACTCAGAAAGTTTTGCGAAACTAAAAAAAAATGTTCTATACGTACATATATTTTTATTAAATCTTTTCAAAGTACTTTCCACCAGCCTCTATACAAAGATTCATGCGCCTAAACCAGTTTTCAAAACACTTTTTCCAGTCCGCCGCAGACACCTCGTTTACAGCCTGCTCGAACGCAGCCAGCGCATCTTCCGGCGACGAAAATTGTATCCCTTTGAGCTGATTTTTTATTTTTGGGAATAAAAAGAAGTCACACGGTGCTAGATCAGGGCTGTAAGGAGGGTGACCCAGGAGTTTGACTGGCGTGCTGTCCAGGAAGTCCCTCGTTTTGAGTGCGGTGTGCGCAGGTGCATTGTCGTGGTGGAGCAGTAGCCCGCGGAGCCCTGTGTTTGGTCGCTTGTTGCTTATAACAGAGAAAACTTCTGGCAAACATTTGGTAGTATACCATTCGGCATTAATGCTTCTTTGATCCCGTAAGGGAATTGATACCAAGTGGCCAGTCAAATTAAAAAAGCTAGCGATCAAAATCTTACCCCCGCTTCTAGATCGCTTCACTTTGGTAGGCGTTGGCTCATTTTGAAACACCCAAACAGTCGACTGGCGCTTGGTTTCTGGGTCGTATTGATAAATCCAGGACTCATCACCTGTAACGATGTCGTAAACACGCCGAGACGAGCCTGCTTCAAATTTGTTAAGCATATCACGGCACCATTCCACCCGGGCCTGCTTCTGAGCATCGGTGAGGTTGTGCGGCACCCAGCGTGATACTATCCTCCTCACGCGAAGATGGCTGTGTAGAATCTCGTGAACGCTTCCCGATCCAATCTTCAATATGTGTTGAATCTCCTGATATGTAATTCGCCTATTGTCTTGGATTAAATTTTTCACTGCTAGCACGTTTTCTTCGGTAACAGCCGTCAAAGGGCGACCGCTTCTTTCGTCATCCCCCAAAGTTGGTCGACCGCGCTTGAATTCGTTATACCAACGATACACGGTTGCCTTGGAAGGGCCTTCATCCATGAATGCCATTTGAAGTCTATCGTACGATTCATCCGGTTTCAGGCGACACTTGAAATCGTATAAAATCATAGCTCTAAAATGTTCCCGGCGCAGATCCATATTTCAGTGAGACACAATACTTTGAATTAACTCGCAAAAAATGTGGAGGGAAATTTTGAAATTGGAACTTACTTATTTTTACTTATAAATAATCATATTTTCGAAAAACATTATAACTGGCCAGTCTCCCATATATAAAAACTTTTTTTCGCAATACTTTCTGAGGGGCCTGGTATGATAATATTATACTTGTAAATTATTATAATTAATTCTTACGCTCGAGGCACCGAGCGCGCGCAATAGCGATCCGGTAGCTTGTGTCTGGACAATGTTGCCAACCCAACAAAATTGGGGCGCGTTCAGACGCCACACCTTAATACAAGGACACTCTGAACAGATGATAGACTGGTAGAACTCGAACACGCATTACAAAGAATAAACTGGGACGTTATACGATTGAGCGACGACTAGGAGAAGAAGTGAGAGAGCATGATGACTACATATTCTACTACAATGGAGAAACAAAGGGGCTACATGAGGTAGGTTTTATCGTCAAAAAGCATCTGAAAGAGGCCATTATACAATTTAGAAGCAAATCGAAAGAATTGCCATTTTGGACTTGACTATACAAAAAGGAAAGGAGCCATGGTCCATAATACAAGCATATGCGCTATATTTTATTGTGCTAGCATAATAAGTTACATTATTGAATATCAATTTCAAAAACAAATGAAATTAATGTTACTGTCAGTTCAAGTCATAGTTTATAATTAAAGTGCATGTCAGATTTAATAAAGAGTTTTCTAGTGGGTCCTCTATAGATTGCTACCTACCTAGGTACTCGGTAGGTACGTAGGATAATACCACAGAACAAGGCAAACTTATTTAAAATGTGGGTAATATTTACCATATGGCGTTCCTTCAATTTGGCGTAATAAAACAGTCAAGGGTGTGTTTGGTAGGACCACGAAAAAGTTTTGTCCCACCAGTGGGACATCGCATTGGGACCACGGTTCCGGAGTGTCCATTCTGTTGCGGCGTGTAAGGTAGAGTATATTCTATATGTATCCCTTTATTTTTACAAAAAATATTCAGCCTGTTTGCTGTATACTCTTCAATTATGCGTAATAAAACGTTTAAGTGTGTGTTTGGTGGGACCACGAAAAAGTTTTGTCCCACCAGTGGGACAACGCATTGGGACCACGGTTACGGAGTGTCCATATTGTTGCGGCGTGTAAGGTAGAGTATATTCTAAATGTATCCCTTTATTGTTACAAAAACTCTTCAGCCTGTTTGCTGTTTACTCTGCACCATTATCGCATCTTGTTCTTTGCACTTTATTTCCTGTTTCATTTTCTAATTTAATAATGTACTTAATAAGTTTCTCTGTCGCTTCTGACTTATACACCAATAGATATACCACACAGAAATGGGAGTAGTTATCAATTACAGTCATAAAATATTTCTTACCGTTTGAACCGCAGTTATTGGTAGGTCCTGCAATGTCTGAATGCAGCAACTCTGCTACTCTCCTTGATCTTGGTCTTAGTGTCTGTTTAAATGGTGTTCTGGTAGCTTTTCCTTCTATGCATGGACTGCAGACTTTTTCAGAAACAGGAAAATTCATAATACCTAAACCTTTTTATTTAAATGACCTAAGCGTCTATGCCAAATGGGGTTGTTGTACATTCGTCACAAAGTAAATTCGCCACGGTAAAAAGTATGTGTTAACTCGTCACAACTCTATTTTTATGAAAGAAAGTCCGCCATAGTGTTTATTTCCGTACAGACAGCAGAAAAATCATACAATAAAAAATTAAATGGTATTTCTTTATTTTTCATAATCACAGAAATTCACATAAAAATCACTGTTCTACTTACAGCTAAAATATACGGTAATATTGTCTGGTTTTGTGCGTTTTTAAGCCCGCGTTGTCAAGGACAGCGTGACCTGCGTGACACGCCTAATCCTAAATAAACATGCAAGTGGCTGATTTGCTTACAACATTACAATCATTTGTAAAATAATAAAAAGAAAATTAAATCACAGTAATAATCACAGTTTTTTTTGGTAATTTGCATTTACATAAAAAATCACAGTTTTACTTACAACTATATATATTTATCTATTGCAATCGGCTGATTTGCCTAAAACATTACGATTATAACAAAAACAATAGAAAGATAATTAAATCACAGTATTAATCACATTAATTTTTTTTGTAACTTACGTATGTTACAATTCTATAAAATGCTGCATAAAAGAAAGTTTTTGACATGTTATCGTAATTGTCCAAAATAGTTTTCAATTCTTTGTCATATGCAATAGATCGACGTGTTCTCAACTTTAGTGGTATATTAAGTTTAAAATGCTTCAATTTCCAATTTACATGATAAGCCTCATTTTTAAGAGTATCAAGAAACTGAAGCATTTTAGGTTTCCTTTTACCCATTTTATTGTTTAAACGTTTATGCCATGCCTCTGCTAGATTTATTGTCCTATGGCGATCCCCATGTACATTCCAAATAAATTCTATACTAGTGTTTTCTAACCACTGGGCTACAAAATATTCGTTGAATTTTGTGACTGCATCGTTCTGTGGAGCATTTTCCATGATGTGCAACCAAGCGTCTTCAATGTCGTGTTTCTTTATATGGGCCAATGCAGCACACATGGCTAAATGTCTCTTCTCTTCAATGTCATTCAATTGTAAGGCATGAGCTTTTTTGGCCAGTGCTTGTTTGAAGTGGAAATTACATCCAAGTAGTTTAACATCAGGAAATATTTTTTTTATGACATTTATCACAGCCATTTCAATGTCAACAATCATTGTAAGCGGTGTCCAAGTAGGTAAATTTTGCATCAGTGATGTAAAAAGTCGTTCATAAGACCGTTCCTGCTTATTAGGCATAAGAACGTAGATGAGTGGGACTATGTTCGAATTATTATCATCGCTATTCACGTCTCCATGTATACAGCTGATAAAAAGGTTTACAGCAGCTTGAAAATGTGCCATCCAAAAAGAATGTTTGTATATTTGGTATGGCTTCACGTGCTGTCTCAGTGCAGAAAACTATTATTCTATTTTCAGGCTCACTGTCATCATCGAATAATATAAGAGAATGTTTATATTTTTGTGGAATAATAACATCTTCACATCTTGAAAAATGTGTTTTGGGCACGTTTAGTTCACGATTCCTCACATTGTATAGTGTTCGCGAAATGTTCGAAAATTTCGGTATAGCATTTAATATCTCATAACCCGCATCCTTGGTTGGTTGAAAAGCTTCTTCATATACTTGAGGCATAGGTGTACTTGTGTTAGCTGCTGCTTCCTTACAAAGATTTACTATCTTTATAACTTCAGTTTTTCTATATTTGGTTGACACTTGTGGGCCGCTTCATGCAAAATTCTGATGTCAATATTCTCCGAAATTTTGATAGTTGCGCTGCACGAACGATTAGAACATCTCCATACACTTCCAGATTTATTTTCCCGATGCAAATTGTACATGTAACCATGTCTCACAAGCATTCGCCGTCCTCTTTTAGATTTCGTAAATGTGATCTGAAAAGATTATAATTATTATATTCATGTTTTAATTGAAATGCGAAATAAATAAGTTAGATAAAAATTTAATTGATCAAGACCAAAAATCGATGCAAATAATCGATTATATTTCAAAATATGGCAACATCATCCTTGGACATATGATCATCTGTCAAATCTGAGTAAACTGTAATCTATCTTCTCATTAGCACGCTCACTATCGTAGTTTTGGGTATTTTTCGTTTATTCATATAGTGAGAATAGAACACGAAGAATGTTATTATTGATGAAGTATGAAAATAAATTATTACCTCTACCATCAACGGAACGTGAAATGTCAACTTTGACGTCTACCATGACAATTTATCTAACCTAAAAATTTGCAAATGGCGTGCTAGTCTCCAATTTGTATGAAAACTTTATAATATTTTATCTCGTAAACCAGGAATCTACGCAACTTAAAAATTTGTAAAAAGATTTCTATTCATGAGTACTATCTCCAAAAAAAAAACCAAAGCAACGACCAATAATGGAAATTTTAGCCATAATAATATATACTCTTTTTAAAAACAATACTGCATAAATAATAATATACTTACACCATGTCCACCCGAGCTTGTGCCCGGCTGATTATGATCCATTTTTTCAGAGATGCACCAATCTAACTAACTACCGTCGATCTAATATATTATGTGCTATAACTCTATGGTAACTACAATATTAAGCAGATCACATTTGCAAAATAACACCCATAAAAAACTATAATATTATTATAGAGAACACCACACGCGCATCGCTAACGCCAAGGTCAAGTGAGCCACTGGATGACTGGACTGATGCATTGACCGGTACGGCTAAAAAGAGATAGATACAGCGAGCGAGCGCGTGATAGCATGTGCAGGAGCGCAGGAGAAAACAAAAATTTAGAAATCATTTTCATTTCGAACGCTAAAAATCAGTAACTTTGTTTTCTACCAGTACTTTATGCAAAAAATATGTACCTATGCAGACTTGTGACGAATTTACACATTTTTTATGCATGTGACGAATTTACTTTGTGGCGAATGTACAATAACCCGCCAAATGACAGAAAGAACATCATCACTCTTGTTATTACTGATATGACATGTTTCATAACACAGTTTACATACATTTAATTTATATAACATTCCCTCAGCATTACATATTACCAAAGTATTTTTATTTCTTATTACTGTTTTGTCAGCTTTCTACTGACAGTTAATTATATGAAATATCCTTTACAATCTATGCATCTATATTTATTTTTAAATGTTTATACATGAACCTTTTTTTACTCAATGTATATTTTTTTTTATTGTCAATGGGCTCGCGCTTGACCACTATCTCGCCTGATGGTAAGCTATGATGTGGTCGACGGTGAAGCACGCTTGCCTAGAAAAAACCCATTCACTCTTGACTTAAAGACCCCTAGATTGTATCTATCGGGAAACACAGATTCCGGCAAGGAATTCCACTCCTAAGCTGTACGCATAATAAAAGTGTCCCCAAAACGTTTTGTGCGTATGGGTGGGATGCCCACCATGTAACGGTGACGCATCGCCGTGCATCTGGTTGTCCGATGATGCAACGGGCTGGGCGGAATTAAATCATGCAATTCCACCGCACACTCCCCGAAATGTAACCGATAAAAAACCGACAAGCTGGGGCAACTCGGCGACGATGTTCAAGGCTCTGGAGGTTTGTTTTGAACAGTGCCTCATTGCCGATGAGTCTCTTGGCCCGCTTTTCGATCCACTCTCTTGCATCAAGCTGGTATTGGCAGATCCGTCCCAGAGATGAGAACAGTACCTACTCCATGCACGATCGAACTTGCGCTTGACACAAGTTGAGCAGCTGTTCCGGCGTGAAGTACTTTTGAAATTGGCTCTTTTTTGCGGAAAAAAGACACGCCTGGGTTTTAGCAGCATTAAACTTGACCAGATTGGCATCACCCCATTTGGAGACTGCCTGCAAGGACAAGTTCAAAAGCTCCACCATGGCCTCACCGGATCGGACCGGATCTGTGGCCCGGTAGCCCGTGCGTTGGAGAAGTAACTCTCAGCAACAGTGCTGTCGTCAGCATACCCAAAAGTGCCGGGTTTTAGCAGATCGTTAATGTGCAACAAGAACAATGTTGCTGAGAGTACCGACCCCTGAGGGACCCCGGCATTAATATCCAATTGGTCAGACGAACAGCCATCGATAACCACTCGAATGGACCTATCCCTCAGGAAGTCTTCAATCCAATCACACAGACCACCGGGCAGACCGAATGAAGGAAGCTTACCAATAAGGTTTTCGTGCCAGATCCTATCGAAAGCCTTCGAGATGTCGAGGGAGACGGCAAGCGCTTCCCCGTGCCTCTCGATGGCCTCACTCCCATATGTGAATGGCATACGCTAGAAGATCCCCAATAGACCGATTTCGGCGGAAGCCGTATTGGCGGTCGCTAAGGATATCGTTAGTTTCTAGGTATGCCAGGAGCTTAGTGTTTAGTACGCGCTCCATACTCTTACAGAGTATGGAATAAGTGTATTGACCATTTGCAACGTAATTTTTTTAACACGGTCTTGCAATCCTATAATATCAGTTACATATTGTTTATATTGATTTCTTATTATATGTTGGGTACAACCAGAGTCATTGGTAAATGTAATATTAGAATTATCAGACAATCCGAGTATGTATTCACTGGGAAAAAATCCAACATCTGCCTTACCAGCTAGAGACATTTCTTTGGCTTGACCGCGGTGTCCTCGTGCAGCTCTGTGACCTCGGCCAGCAAATCTCTCAAGGCCCCTGACTCGATGTGTGGCTAACATACATTGGTCTTCGCTCTACACTCATAACTTTTGTGTCCTGGCTTACCACAAGTGTAACATGTGAGGAATGCACATTCTTGCTCAGTTGTGTCCTTATTTGTAATGATTTTTGTCTCTAGCAATCTGGCTTTTACAAAATCAAATGTTAGTCTCTTTTCTGTAGCCATTGTCTCGATAGATGTAATTACGATCATATTCCTTGGGCAGCGATGACAGCAGGTAACAAATCATGTCTTCATCATCAATTTTGACTTCTATCACTTGGAGATCGTTGATAATCGAGGAGAACTTTATGAGTAGGTAGGTTTCCAATGGCTCACATTGCACTTGAGAGTTATCAATTTGCGTTTTTGGTAGAACCTGTTGTAGATACTTTTCTCTCAAAGGTATTTTCCAGTAATGTTATCATCTCTCTTGCTGTTTTCCCAATCTTTATTATTTCAATTTAGCGGTCAGAAACGCATTATGCAATTAAAGACTTCGCCCCCGAGTCATCTTTGATATATTCGTCGGCTTTTTCCTTTTTAGGGTTCCGTAGCCAAATGGCAAAAAACGGAACCCTTATAGATTCGTCATGTCTGTCTGTCTGTCTGTCTGTCTGTCTGTCTGTCCGTCCGTATGTCACAGCCACTTTATTCCGAAACTATAAGAACTATGCTGTTGAAACTTGGTAAGTATATGTATTCTGTGAACCGCATTAAGATTTTCACACAAAAATAAAAATAAAACAATAAATTTTGGGGGTTCCCATACTTGAAACTAAAACTAAAAATATTTTTTTTCATCAGACCCATACGTGTGGGGTATCTATGGATAGGTCTTCAAAAATGATATTGAGGTTTCTTATATCATTTTTTTCTAAACTGAATAGTTTGCGCGAGAGACTCTGCCAAAGTGGTAAAATGTGTGTCCCCCCCCCTGTAACTTCTAAAATAAGAGAATAATAAAACTAAAAAAAATATATGATGTACATTACTATGTAAACTACCAGCGAAAATTGGTTTGAACGAGATCTAGCAAGTAGTTTTTTTTTTATACGTCATAAATCGTAAACCGCAATTTACCAAGTACGGAACCCTTCGTGCGCGAGTCCGACTCGCACTTGGCCGGTTTTTTTATCTCCTTTATTTCATGCGTAGACTACTTGTTTTTCTTCTAACATTAGTTTAAGGCGAAACTTCCACGTGCTGAAGTTTGACTTTTCACACAGGCACAGCAACTATGAAATGTCGAAACCGCAGCTCCCGACGCAATTTTTGCGTTGTCGTGATTTCCTTTTGGCATTGATCGCAACCCAGTGACGACGATTCCATTTAATATTGGTAATAATAACCACGCTCTGCTACAATGTCGATATTAAAACAGCGATGTATCTTTCAATATGCCGTGCCATTTATGAAAGAAAAACATCGTTTTACATTACTGAAAGAAAGAAAAAAAGAAGAAAGAAACAGTAAACATTACTGCAGCACACAACCATAGGGATCATGAGAATAACCTATATATCAACTGTCATATTGACAACTGACAGACAGATAATGAGGTGCCTGACATCACAAAATCACAAGCAAACACTATGGCATACATTTCCTTTTCAATCTGTGCCCATGCTTTTTGTGTTTCTGTTAATGCCCTAGATGCATATGCTACTGGATAACCGTTTTGCAGAAACGCTTTTTCCTCCTGTGGCTAACAGCTGATTTCTTCTTTAAAAAAAAAAAAAAAAAATTTTAGGCACTAAGTGCAAAATAAGTAACAACAACAGGAAGTCAGCCGTAAACTGTTTGCATCTGCAGGCTTCCTGAGACGACTTCGTAATTTTCTTCCCATAACCACTAAAATTGCAATTGCACAATCACTTCTTCTTCCTATCCTGGACTATGCTGATGCCAGCTATCTTGATCTCACCCAAGACCAATTGGACCAGCTTGAGCGACTTCAAAATATCTGTATCAGGTTCATATTTGGCTTGCGCAAGTTTTTTTTTTTTTTTTTTTTTAAAACGTTGCCCCTCACTAGGAATTTCTTCCTGTATCGTGGATGCGTTTACAAACATATAAACTCACATACACAACACCCAGAGCCAGAACAACTATCTGTAGGTCATACAAATATTTGTTCCGTGCGGGAATCGAACCCGCGACACGCAGCGCAGCAGTCAATCGCTCAACCACTGCGCCAACCGTGCGCCCAAGTATGATCACGTTTCTGAATTCCGTATTAAGCTCAAATGGCTTCCTATTCGCCTTCGCCGGAATGCTCACATACTTTCTTTGCTTTATAATGTGCTCTTCAATCCTCTAACTCCTTTTTATCTTAAAGAACGCTTTCAGTTCCTCTGTGACACACATTCTAGGTCCTTGAGATCATCGGAGAATCTAAAATTGAGTATTCGTATGCATTCTACTTCCTTCTTTGACAAATCTTTTACGATTCAAGCTGCTCGGTTGTGGAATGCATTACCTATTGAAATAAGACGTGCTCAAACACTGCTAACATTTAAGAAAATGGTTAAGGAGCATTACCCATCATCGGACTACCAGACGTACGGCGATGCGTCATCGGTACATGGTGGATATCCCACCCATACGCACAAAACGTTTTGGGGACACTTTCATTATGCGTACAGCTAAGGAGTGGAATTCCCTGCCGGAGTCTGTGTTTCCCGATAGCTACAATCTTGGGGTCTTTAAGTCAAGAGTGAATAGGTTTTTTCTAGGCAAGCGTGCTTTACCGTCGACCACATCATCGCTTACCATAAGGTGAGATGGTGGTCAAGCGCAAGCCTATTGACGATAAAAAAAAAAAAAACCTTTCACTATAATTTGTATTCTTCTCCTTTCTCTGTCATATATTTATTAGTATATTATGTAGTATTGTATATATGTATTTTATTTTATTATGTGTAAGTAATATTATTTATGATATTTGGTACACTGACAGCCCTAAATCCATCTCCTATTGTTCAGCCCATCCAAAGGTTGTCTGTAAGAGATTGCCCTGTGCGATAAGACCGCCCATTGTACACTTGTTTTTGTTAATGTTTTTCCTGTATGTTTTGTGCTGTACAATAAAGTATATAATAACAATAATAATAACGGCCAATGGCATAATAGCCAAGAGCCTCGACGAACATCTGAGGAGGCTCTCGTTGGGCAGCTGGATCAAGGGCTTGATCCAGAAAGCGGTACTCCTGGACACGGCGCGTATCGTTAGGGGGTTCCTCTCACAGGAGCCCTGACCACCGGTAGCTTGGACCCTGTTCCCGATACCGGTGGGCTACTATTTTTGTATTTTTAAATGTTTTTTTATTTTATTTTTTATAGAATAATATTTAAAAATGTAAAGATATGTATATATAAAATGAATAAATGGAATAATAATAATAAGTGTTAAAAGGAGAATGCCAATTTTGTAAGGGAACTTGGGCCCCTTTGAAAAAATGGTTGTATCTTGATGAATTTGGTTGTCTAATGAAGAAAAACACGTTATATTCATAATTAGAAATCATTTTTCCTTTATTTTGTGGGGATCACGATATATAACGATGTTTCTGTTCTTAAAATGAACCCTTATTACAATGCAATAAGGTGCATACAAATGTCCAAGTGAAGGAACCTTATATGTTGTTGTCTGTACATATAAAGTAAAGGACACGGATGGAAAAAAACACAAAATATATATCCTATTTTTGGATAATATTGAAATCGCAGACACGATACCTCATAGGGGCCTGTGTATGGGCAATCCCCTTTAATTGTGTTTCGTTGACAGTTACCGGTTCAAGTGAATGTTGCTTTTTCGTCTCGGTATCAGGTACAATACTATATTTTTTACTTGATATTGGATTGTTTGCGTTCTAATCTTTTGCCTACAATTCATTGGATCACTTTTATTACGGTTACAAGTTGATGCCAGTGACATATAAAACGTAAACATAACCTTAATTAGTTTGGTGACAGAACTTCTTTCTTTATGATCTAAATTTCATTTCTCGTTGAATTGAATTGGTGAATTTAGTATCTCCAACTAATATTAATCTTTACTATAATATTATAAAGTTGAAGAGTTTGTTTGTTTCAACGCGCTAATATCAGGAATTCATGTTTGGAATTGAAAAATTCTTTTTGTGAAGGATATTCCATTTATCGAGGAAGGCTATATAACATCACGCTACGACCAATAGGAGCGGAGCATAAATGAAAAACGTTGCAAAACGGAAAAAAAATATCCTTATTGAGAGCTTCCGTTGCGTGAGCTGCGTAAGCGGTTAAAGTTACGCAACTTTCATGTATGTAGGGTAGGGTAGGTAGGTAGCCAGTTGAAGGGAGCGAAGCCGCGTGGGACAGCTAGTAATAAATAAATCTTTTATTTTGGACCAAACGTTTGTACATACATCATAAACCTCGCCAAACCTCGTGACAGTTTGTCGGCAGGATTAGCGCTCGTCTTAAGAACATTTGGCATAAATTATAAACATCTAAGTAGGTAGATACAACTATTGATAGACGGTAAGAATTAGCATTTCAGCAGCCCCGTGGGCCGCCGTAGGCACACACACCAGCGAAGCGCGACGGCTCGTGCCGCGCGTGCTATACTGTTTTTGTTATACCTGAGTTTTCTTCTTGATGTAATATAAAGGCGAATGGCAGGCTTGTATGGGAATTTCGTACCGCTAATAAAATTTCGTGTTTTAGGATATTTTTTGTTTTAATTGGTAGTTTATATGATAGGTAATCCCTTTTTAAATTCTTAGATTTTTAGAACTTGGGACTTAAAAGTTATGACCAGTTTTATTTTTTAAGGTTACATACTAGTGTACCAATGTTACATATACGTAAATGTTACATAATGTGTATTGTAAATGTTCCAAATTATTTTTTGCTTTTTTTGCATTAAGTAGGTAGATTGAGATGAGGATTGTACTTACTCAGGGTATTACAAGATACCTATGTCCAGCAGCGGATTTGCTACAGTTTGATAATGATGAGTTTAAAGATAAAGATATTTTATTTTGCACATATGGGTACAGGACAATGGTGATATAGAGAATAAGTCCAGCCATATTTTACCAATAGGCATGCAAAAAGTTTGATTATATTAAGTGTTATTTGTATTTCTAAATAATTAATTATCCTTTCAATATTTGTGTTATTTTACACAAGGCAACTTCTAAAACATAACTGCGTTTAATGTACGATTTTATTTCGTTTATTTATTAAAATCGCCGTCGCCGCGTAGGCGTGAATTTGCTAATTTATTATCCTAATTAATCATTTTAAGTGTCAATGTCTATTTAAGTTGGGTTTTGAGTTCAGCGCCATCTATTGGCTCACTGTGGAATCAGTTATTAATGTGTTCGAATGAAGATAATTTGTTATGCTAATTTCAATGTTTAATTAATACGAGATGTTTAAATAAAACAGGAACACTTATTGTAGGACTTTTGGATTTGTTCTCATTGAACTATTGCACATTTGACGAAGTAAATGTGTTTGATTATGTTATTCTTATTAAGTTGTCAAACAATGGCGGATGTTATAATTTCTATAACCAATAACCAGATTTAATAATTAAATACGATAACTAAACAAAATTGAGTAAATGATTAAATACTAAAAAGTCATAAGACTATTTTACACTGCTATGTAATAATGAGAAACCTTCTGATTAGTAAAATTCTCAGATCACCGGAAACTTGGGTAGTTTTGTTATTAGATGACTATTTCAATAATAATCTACAAACAACTTTGTATTTGTGAATATTGGGGTTGTTTAATGTTAAAATAATTAACTGAGCAGCATTTAAGTATTGTTTGCTAGCTTTATTCAACTATCCAAGTAATTAGTGTCTAAACAAAAACATTATGGAAGCCCCGCACTCTTAGAACGCGCATCGCGCGGACTGCGTGAACTGACTGCTATAACGTAGTTTTACTTTCTCTATGCTGTCTGCGAAAAATAAGAACTGTAACAAACATACAGCGCCATCTAGTGTAACTTATACAAAGCACTACGATGAGCGGCTTCATAAACTAGAAGACAGCAACTACAAACGAATTCTGAAGACAAGTGATGCCATCTACAATCAACTTGTGGAACGATCTGCGCAAGAGACAACCTGCGATTCATCTACACTACAACTACCGTCGAATATGTATGGATACTGCGCACACTTGTATATGTCACGTCGAAGTACCTATGTATCGTAGGACCGCCATCTTTAACCCCAATGTCTAGAGGCAATTCCTTTATTCTTGACTGGAGCGGGTTACTTCAATAACACACAACACTGGATTGAAACTCAAGAGTGTTTATTTGATTTAGTTACAGGCACTTTGAGTTTTCAAATGAACTTGAAGCTAAAACCACATCGTGAATTCGTGTGGCCTGCTAGGTCCAAGGCTTTTGTCGGTCGCTGGAGAAGACCTAGCCAGAAACTCCAGGATACTCTTTTTAAATGTTTTTATAGATTACACAATCACTTTATGACAATTAACGTTACATGTTTATTAGGTTTTCAAACATCTATTCAATTAGCAGATTTATTAAACAGTTTTACAGTTATTATTTTTTTACACACACCATGCACCGTACGCGCCATGCACGTACTCAACAATGGGCGGGACTTCCATATTGTTTTTGTTTAGACACTAATTACTTGGATAGTTGAGTAAAGTTAGCAAACAATACTAAAATGCTGATCAGTTAATTATTTTAACATTAAACAACCTCAATACTCACAAATACAAAGTGGTTTGTAGTTTATTATTGAAATAGTCATCTAATAACAAAACTATTCAAGTTTCCGGTGATCTAACAATCTTACTAATTAGAAAGTTTCTCATTATTACATAGCTGTGTAAAATAGTCTTATGACTTCTTAGTATTTAATCATTTACTCAAATTTGTTTAGTTCTCGTATTAAATTATTAAATCTGGTTATTGGTCATAGAAATTATAACATCCGCCATTGTTTGACAACTTAATAAGAATAACATAATGAAACACATTTACTTCGTCAAATGTGCAATAGTTAAAATGAGAACAAATCCAAAAGTCCTACAATAAGTGTTCCTGTTTAATTTAAACATCTCGTATTAATTAAACATTGAAATTAGCATATGAATTATGAATCAATACTGATTCCACAGTGAGCCAATAGATGGCGCTGAACTCAAAACCCAACTTAAATAGACATAGACACTTAAAACGATTAATTAGGATAATAAATTAGCAAATTCACGCCTACGCGGCGACACGGCCATTGTGATCGGAGGCTCGCGCTCTGGGCCTTCCGGTGTCCTCAGTCTCTGTGTTTCTTGGTTGTTATCTGTAATAGCGGAGAAATATTTGTCGGCAGATTATTGTTGTTTATCATCCTACAGTATTAATTAAGTTTAGAATCTGATAACAACTGATTTTATTTATCATTGACAGCTTGTAATAAATCTAAGCTGAGTATGCCTTATTTTGGAAATATTGAATGTATTTTTACACCCACAGCTATATGCTTTAGGTATTCTACTTGCTATATGGTAAAGACCAATGTTGTTAGGAAACAACTAACTGCTACATGTCATGTCAATGAAGGCATACAATTTCTATTTCAGATTTTTGACATGAAATAATCAGTTGCTAGCTTATTTAGTCCAATTTGAATCTTGTTTGCAGAATGTTATTGTTTGTATTATCTTACAATATTCATTGATTTGTAATAGGTAATAGTCAGTTTAAGTTATCAATTTATCACTGAATACTTATGAAATTAGGTAACTATTAAGTTTATCTCAAATGAAAATATTTGATGCATTAATGAGCACATACCTACTTATAAGAAGGCTTACATAGCAGCCTTGTATTTGGTAAGTATAGTGTAGGTAGTGTAGGAGTATTGTGATCAGCTGTTTTTTGTTTAGTTTCATTCTCACGGGACGGTAATGCTCTGTGATAGACACAAAGTCTTTGATTTGACAGGATTTAAGGATAGGATCAGGAACACCGCTCTGTGATAGACACAAAGTCTTTGATTTGACAGGATTAAAGGTTAAGGAGTTTAGGATCATTGCTCCGTGACAGGCACGAAGTCTTTGATTTGACAGGATATAAGGAACCAGGCTCTGGGTGGTCTTGTACACCGTGGACCCAGCAGGATAACATGAGAGATTGAGATTGTGTGTTGTTATCACTATTAGTTTCCTCCACGGATTACTAACAGACAGCTTATTGTGTTATCATTATTAGTTGCTTCCACAGCATACCAACAGTATAGTTTATTGTGTTATCATTATTAGTTGCTTCCACAGCATACCAACAAGATAGTTGTGTTATCATTATTACTTGATTCCACAGCATACCAATAGGATAGTTTGTTGTGTTATCAATCTTAGTTGCTTCCACAGCATAATAGGATAGTTTATTGTGTTCTCATTATTACCTCAAATCCATCTCCATGGATGCTGATAGTTTGGTGTTGATATAACCTATTATTTTATTAAGTGCCTCCAGAGCTATAGGTTATTGGACATCTCAATAATTAGAGCTTGTTTTATTATTCATTTTTATAATTGACTAAATATGACAATAGAATAGCATAAACTGAAACGAGTTACAAAAACATAATAATAACAGTAGTCCTCCTGACTGTTGAGCCATCTGCATAAGGAGGTACTATGGTGCACAAGGCCAATGGCTCAACATGCTTTTTGAAGCATGGGGGTTCACCAATTTCAAAACTCTGGGCTGCTACAGAGGAATCCCTATTGGAAAAACCCCATAAACAAATTTTGCCCTACCTAGGAATTGAACCCAGGAATAATAATTTAAAAGTACTTTGTTGCATGGTAGTATCATGCACAAGCGTCATGTAGTTATTCGACATGGCTATTGTGTTGAGCCTTCTGATACAACAACACCGTATCAGTTAGCGAGGTGAGTAGAAGATAGTTTGAAAACTTCTCACCTTTTACTTTAGTTATGTTGGGCTGGAAGTCATTTTTCAGCTGACCTCTATTTGGTGGCTTGTATGTATGTTGGTAGCTTCTAAGGTCCTGACCCGGCGACACGGTCACTTGCAAACCAGGTATTTTTAGTTTTGTTTCCACATCCTTGATAATACTTGACTATGTAGGTAACCATTTTGATTTTTGATATGACACAGGAATCTGGAATGTGAGAAGGTATACAGATAAATAATAATAAAAGAAAAGATGATCCTATTAATATTTAAATAAGTAGGAGTTAGTACTGATAACAATTAAATTATGTTATTGTTTTGAAATAGTAAGTGAGTAATTCAAAGTTAACTAGAATCTGATGACACTGAAATGAATAACTATGAAGATTGCTGCATTACTTATGACGGTGTTTGCACTAGCTAAAGATTAATGTTAAAACATGTTGAAAACTACTTTTAATGATGCATGTTTGCATACCACACACGCAACAACCTATTTACACACCTATTACAAACCTATTTCATTACAAAACATTTGTGTGAACAAGTTTGAATACAGGCTAGGTAAAAAGTTGCAAAAAGAAAAGAAAGTTATTGAATGCTAAAAGTGACAAATTATCAAAAAACAAACCTGTCTTTTGATTGTTTTTATTCTGTGCAAGTGCATCCAATAACAAGCTTTGAAATCTGTCAGAAATTACTAATCTATTTACACCCATGTACCATAACAAGTAAAATTCAACTAAACCCATTGTGAGATTTAATTCATTAGGAAGGTTCTCAAATATTGAATGATTAAATAAACTTTATTATAACAAACTTAACTTGAACAAGCATAAATCTTAGAGCTTATAAAAGGCCCCATCAGTATCCAACTGACAGTCTGAACCAAGAATGTAGGGTCAGACAATTTTTTAATTAGATTTAACTTATAGCGCTATCACTGTCAAGAACCCCATAGCCAAAACAAATCTACCAGATCATGTAGACAGATAAGATGGAACACAGTAATCACATTAGATTCACTCAAATATGTCTTACATACACAGGACCATTAATTTACCAAAAATCACAAGGTCCATACATAATAGGT
Source organism: Orthosia gothica (assembly GCA_949775005.1). Lineage (NCBI taxonomy): Eukaryota > Metazoa > Arthropoda > Insecta > Lepidoptera > Noctuidae > Orthosia > Orthosia gothica. Next base: position 43,471,387 of record OX459035.1, read on the forward strand.
TACTCACACATACTAAGCGTACCTACTTGTAAATTAAAAGTTACCAGGTGGCTATCAGCTTATGACTATTTATTATTATATTATGATTATGCATGAACTGAAGCTCTGCTGATACTTACCCTGATTATAAAGTTTGTAATGACTCACCCAGGTGTATCACAACCCTTTCACCCATTCATACAAATACATTTATATTAGATGCATACTCACTCTACAAAAACCTCTAGATAATATTTTAAATATTGTTTAGTCTTGTAACCAAACAATTATTCTCACCCCAGCTACTTAAATGCAAATCGTTGTAAGTATTTTCTTGAGCACACTATAATTTTATTTTTATTTGTTGTGCTTTTCATGTTTAAGGAATGTGTTAATACATTTTCTTATCTTACTTTACTTTAAAAAAAGTATGACATGCAACGGGTTCCACATTATTCAATAATAAACCCCGTTTGGTAGTCGGGTAAAAACAATAAATTGCAAAAATGCCAATTAGTGCGTCAACATGAATATGTCATGGCACTTTCTGCCAAATGTTTACTACTTCTGTTGCACATACATTCTGTAACTTACTTAACTTATTTACCTACTAAACTTTTGTTTTAGCTACCTAAATGTAATGAATGCTATAAAAATAAGTTGTTACTTTTTGTCCGGTACAAAACTCAACGTAGGTACTTTGAATTGTTTAACATTCATACACTCACACCTTGTCCCCATGGGGATAGGCAGCAACCACAGATTGCCACTTGCTACGATCCTTACATACTCCTCAAAATAAAAAAAATTCTGAAATAACTGAGCCATTGCAATTCTTAAGACAAAAGAACCATATTTAAACAATAACATTGAGTTCCTAGTCAGCTGTCTTATTTTATGGAGTAATTTAAGCCGTTTCATTCATTTTAATTCCACAAATTGCCACACAAACAACAGCAGGGACCACTCAGTCAGTAAGGGGTATTGTGTTACCCAGTTACTGGGTTTTGGTTGCTCCATGTAAAGCACTGGTACTCAGCTGAATCCAGTTAGAATGGAAGCTGTCCCGGACTTGGTTGGGAAAAGACTAGGCAGATTGATTAAAATTGTCACACAAAAGGTCACTGACCTTGCCTTGTATGATGAAAATAATTAAGAATGTTAAGTTACGTAAATAAAAAAAAACAGAATACTCCCCTCAACCATGATGGAATCTATCAATGGACAGATCAAGTTGTTCGTTTAGCTGCTTCGGTCATTCTGTGCTGTATAAAGTTTTGGCCACAATGGTGTAGGACAGCATCCATGCCACTAGTCAGTAGCTTCTTCTGTCGTTTCAATAGAGTTCAGATCGTTCACGTAAAAATATTCCAGTTATTTTCGCCTATGTCTGGGCATCGCTTACTCTTGGAAATTATCATAGGAAAATCTTTTGCCATACCCTCGGCGCTGGCGATGTTGTACAAAATTCTTCGGATGGCTTTCATAGCATGGGCAGAAGGCGATAGTGGGAGCTGAGCCCAATTCTGATGTCACGTCGAAGTACCTATGTATCGTAGGACCGCCATTTTTAACCCCAATGTCTAGAGGCAATTCCTTTATTCTTGACTGGAGCGGGTTACTTCAATAACACACAACACTGGATTGAAACTCAAGAGTGTTTATTTGATTTAGTTACAGGCACTTTGAGTTTTCAAATGAACTTGAAGCTAAAACCACATCGTGAATTCGTTTGGCCTGCTAGGTCCAAGGCTTTTGTCGGTCGCTGGAGAAGACCTAGCCAGAAACTCCAGGATACTCTTTTTAAATGTTTTTATAGATTACACAATCACTTTATGACAATTAACGTTACATGTTTATTAGGTTTTCAAACATCTATTCAATTAGCAGATTTATTAAACAGTTTTACAGTTATTATTTTTTTACACACACCATGCACCGTACGCGCCATGCACGTACTCAACAATGGGCGGGACTTCCATATTGTTTTTGTTTAGACACTAATTACTTGGATAGTTGAGTAAAGTTAGCAAACAATACTAAAATGCTGATCAGTTAATTATTTTAACATTAAACAACCTCAATACTCACAAATACAAAGTGGTTTGTAGTTTATTATTGAAATAGTCATCTAATAACAAAACTATTCAAGTTTCCGGTGATCTAACAATCTTACTAATTAGAAAGTTTTTCATTATTACATAGCTGTGTAAAATAGTCTTATGACTTCTTAGTATTTAATCATTTACTCAAATTTGTTTAGTTCTCGTATTAAATTATTAAATCTGGTTATTGGTCATAGAAATTATAACATCCGCCATTGTTTGACAACTTAATAAGAATAACATAATGAAACACATTTACTTCGTCAAATGTGCAATAGTTAAAATGAGAACAAATCCAAAAGTCCTACAATAAGTGTTCCTGTTTAATTTAAACATCTCGTATTAATTAAACATTGAAATTAGCATATGAATTATGAATCAATACTGATTCCACAGTGAGCCAATAGATGGCGCTGAACTCAAAACCCAACTTAAATAGACATAGACACTTAAAACGATTAATTAGGATAATAAATTAGCAAATTCACGCCTACGCGGCGACATATACAATTCGCCTTTATAAGCAGAGCTGTCTTCGAACAAATAGTCATTCACTAGCTAGAGGTTCAGAGTTCGGTAGCCACGCAGCCAGCTCTGATCCTTAGTACGACTAGTTCTTGCTTCGATAGCCTAGCAGTCTTCAGGAACTAGTCAGCTAGGGGAGGTCTGAAGGGCGATAGCCACGCAGTCCCTTTCAGCCCTCCACTTAGGGTTGTCACATGATAAAATTAATTATTGTAACGTGTAACATAAGTTGGCAATAAATTATCATCAAGTTCAATGGGGCTTTCATTTCACAAACAGCAACCCTACATTGGCGCCCAACGTAAATAATCTACGGATACCCACATATTTGGACGGCCTACCCTCAAATTTTGCACGGCCAACCGTCAAATTGTATGGAGTACCCACATTATTACTAAAGTTACCCACATCATTTTATAAAAATGACAATCACTATGACGCAAGAACAGTTCACTGCATTAATTAATACGATTACTACGGCTCAAAGTAAAATGTCTGGGAAAAGTTTTGCAAGTTGTACCAGAAAATATGAAGGTGAGAGAGATTTTAATAAGGTGGAATAATTTATAAATAGTATCTCCATGTATAAAAAAGTGGAATATATCTCCGATGAAGACGCGCTAGAAGGATTGCCGTTATTATTAGGCGGCACGGCAGCAACATGGTGGCATGGTGTGAAAGCAGATATTAAAAAGTGGAATAACGCGTTGGATGCTATACAGTCAGCGTTTGCGCCGAAGAAGCAGCCACATGAAATCTACTTAGAATTGTTCGGCAAAAAGCGAACTAACGAAACAATCGACGAGTTTGTTTGTACAAAACGTGCGCTACTTTCTCAACTGCCATCTAAACGCAACAGAGAAGAGGAGCATCTCGACTTCGTTTATGGTTTATTGAAGCTGAGCATCAAGAAGGAAATCGCCAGAACCGATTTTAAATCATTCGCAGAGCTACTTGAAAAAGCTCGTCACTTAGAAAGTTTGGAGAAAGAATCGGATACAGGTATTTTTTCAACGGGAGAACGTTTTGAAAAAAAAATAAAACGTTGTGCATTTTGTGCAAAGAAAGGGCATACAACAGAGGAATGTCGAAAACGATTAGCAGAGGCTAAGAAACAACCAGCCGCGACAGCTACAGCCACTGAGACTTCAAAGGTTTCATGTTATGGGTGCGGTGAAACAGGGGTATTCAGAAGTAACTGCAAGAAATGCCAAAGTAAAGAAACCCCACCAAAGCCGGTTGCATTTTACACAGTGGATACCACGGAGATAAAACAAGACCATGTTAAAATACCTACTATAGCAATCACCTGTCGAAATGAAAAAGGTTATGCTTACATAGATACAGCTGCAAGAACAAGTGTAGCAAGCATGCAGCTGTATAAATTGTTCATCAGAAGTGGAGCCACGTTCAACGAGAAAACTGCAGACACAATACTTGCTGATGGGACGGTTAAAACCCGAGAATTACTAACCACAGCCGTGGACATCACTGTTGGTGGACGTTCCCTACCTATAACGTTCACAGTGATACCCGACGCCACTGATAATCGTACTTTACTCGGCATTGACTTCTTAGAAACGTCGGGAATAGTACTCAATTTGCCACAGCGAGCTTGGCATTTCATAGACAAACCTCGTGAGTTACATGACTTTCTACAATTTAAAAATCAGAAGATTCCCTTGAAGGCAGCTGAATGTCTAACATTTAATTCAGACCAGCCAACACCGGAATCTCTATTAAGCTTTATGCAGTGGGCCAGAGAACTGCACATGATTTCTCCACTACCACAAACACCGTCACCGTTGAGCATTATCGAAGACAGTCCGCCGCCTAGAAAATTTGCAAGATGGTCACCTAAGAAGATGGACACACCGCCTCGTCCTGTCCGTCCTCGCGAACCAGCGGATAAAGCATCGCAAAAAGATCCACGCATTGATTATGTAACAATTAATCAAATGTCATTATATTCTTTAGATATTTTATTACGATCCTGTGAAGGAAAACTATTGTCCGAAGTTGAAAAGTCAGATTTCAACCAATTGCTAATTACATACAGTGATATATTTGATAAAAACACAAAACCAACACCATATATCTTGCATAGAATAGACACAGGTAGTCATCTACCAATAGCTCAAAAGCCATACAGATTATCACCACACAGACAACAACCATTGACACAAAAACAAGATGAAATGCTAAGTAATGATATAATATCGGGTGTCCCAAAAAGGACGCAAGATTTCAATTTGCCGCCAGTTTTGTATTTTAGTGCTGGCAACCCTGAAAAAAAAAACATTTGACAGCTGAATGTTTAGGATTTGTAAAAATGGCGGGTTATACGAAAGATCAACGATTTTTTATTATTGAACAATATTTGAAAAGTAATGAAAGTTTGGCGGGTACGGTTCGAAAATCCGTGCAAAATATGGTCGGAATATTGGCTTGAGTTCATCAACTGTGAAGAGACTGGTTGCAAAATTCAGGGAGAGTGGATCAATTAATGATGTTCATTCCACTGGTCGTCCAAAAACAAGCCGTTCAAATGGCAATATTGAATCTGTGCGTCAGAATGTCCGTGAACATCCAGGAACATCCATTAGGCATCGTGGACAAGAATTGCAAATTTCAAGAAGCTCTCTCCAGCGTATTCTCACTAAAGATCTGCATCTCCATGCTTACAAAGTTCAAATAACACAAGAACTGAAGCCCCGTGATCATGGACAGCGAAGAGAGTTCGTTGAATGGATTATCGACCGCCAAAACAGGGATGCAGATTTTTCAAACAAAATCATCTTTAGCGACGAAGCACATTTTCATCTCGATGGCTTTGTTAATCGTCAGAATTGCCGCATTTGGGGCTCAGAGAACCCACATGTGATTGTTCAAAAACAAATGCATCCACAACGTGTCACTGTTTGGTGCGGGTTTTGGGCTGAAGGCATTATTGGACCATATTTTTTTCAAAATGAGGCCGGTCAAGCGGTTACTGTTAATGGGGCTCGATATCGCAACATGATAACAAGGTTTTTTTTAGCCGAATTAGAGGATATCGATGTGGAAGCAATGTGGTTTCAACAAGACGGGGCCACTTGCCACACAGCCGGAGAAACGATGCAATTACTGCATGAAACTTTTCCTAGTCGTGTGATCTCTCGATTCGGTGATCAGAATTGGCCCCCTAGATCTTGCGATTTAACGCCTTTAGATTTCTTTTTATGGGGTTATTTAAAGTCTAAAGTCTATGCCAATAAGCCTACAACTATTCACGCTTTAAAACAGGAAATTCGACGCTGCATCGGGGAAATTCAGCCGCATCTATGCAAAATGGTCATAGAAAACTTTGACAAAAGAGTGCGTATGTGCCAGCAAAGCCTAGGAGGACATTTGCCTGACGTGTTATTCCACAAATAACCCTATTTTATGTACTTCAAGATTTTATATACAATTATATTATAACGAAAAAATAAAAGTGCTTTTCTTCAATTTCAAATCTTGCGTCCTTTTTGGGACACCCTTTAGAAGAATGCGATTCACCCTGGGCAGCTCCTGTTATCATGGTCCCTAAATGTACAGACGATATTAGAGTTTGTATCGACTATCGACGACTCAACGAAACAACAAAACCAGATAGATATCCATTGCCACGGATTGACGATCTATTGCACCAAGCAAAGGCAATGCCATACATGTCTACAATCGACCTACAATCAGGCTACTGGCAAATAATGGTACATCCCGAAGACCAAGATAAGACTCGTAGACAGAGAAACCAATAGACAAATTGATATCTTATGTCGCATTCACACAAGAAAAAGAGCAACTTACGTCGATGTCGTGTAAAGAAATGAAACAGAACGATTAGATCTTTTGTTTCACCGAGCGTGCCACGTTTTTTCTAGGAGAGCAAACTACTTTGATAAACAAAGTTTGACAGCTAACAGGCAGCTAGCTATCGTCTTCCATAAAAATACAGTTTTTACGTGCTTTATGTTAAGTAATTCATGCTATATTTTGTTTGAAGTATTTAGACTTACTATTACAACCTTTTTTTAATTAAACATGGTGCGGTGTAGTGTTAAAGGGTGTAAAAGTGATAGCGGAACGAAAATGCCAGGATTGTCTTTTCATTCGTAAGTATACCACTCTCTATCAGTTAAAAGGCTTTCAGTTATATTTTAGTATGTTCATATATTGTGTTTAACGTACTCTAGACATAAATTCATCGTTTATTTACCACAAAAATAACAATTATAAATTCTAACCTCTAAACTTTGGTGTTGCCAACTTTTCTATAAATTATTACCCACTATTATGGGAAATAATAATATGTATTCAGCAGTGTGTATTAATTAAATATCTGAAATATTTAAAATGGCTTGTTACAGTTTTCCTGAACCTGATAATTTACGCCGGAATTGGATTGTAGCTACAGGACGAACAGATTGGTCACCAAAACCGTCATCAAAAATTTGCAGCATACATTTTGAGAAAAAAATGTTGATCAAAAAGAAAAAACTTACACTGCTATTCCCTAATGCTGTTCCTATTCTGGTAATTATGCAGTTAATAACATATTGAGTTTCAATCCAGGTTTTATAAGAGTTTTATATGTTTAGTGTTTTCTATTTAGTACCTGTAGCAAACATTATTTTTTGCAATTTATTAGCAATAAACGACTGAGACAGGCTTCTCTTAGACTTTAAAAAAAAAAAAAAACTATTTTCTGTAAACATCATCATCCCAAATCTTTTTTGTATAAATATAAAAGATATGTTTTTTTTTAGGAAACCAAAGCATGTATTCCATCATCTTCCTCCTTCAGTGTGCATGAAGAAACAATTATGGAAATTGAAAACAACTTGAACATTCATGTAAGTACATTATATTAAATAAAAATAATAATATTTACCCTCGAATATATACAGTATTTTGTACATAGCAAAACTACAGTATTAAAATAAATTATCTTCGTTATAATCTTGGTACATTAATTCATTATCAAGCACTTTGATTGAGGGATGTTATGAAACCAAAAGTGTGGCAGATTTAACATACAAATCGTATGATTCCAGATTGATTGTGCAGTTGACCTACTGCCGTCTACTAGTGTTCAAAAGCCAGTTGAAATAGTAAACCCTCCAATATCTCAACAGCCATCAATAGTAAGTATTACAACCAAAAAAATTTGTGTCTGTAACAAAGTTATGGTTATTAAACGGTTTTTTTGGACTTTAGGACAAGACTCCAGAGTACACTCCTCGAACGTTGCGAAAGAAATGGAAAAACTCAGAAAAACTATCATCCGAACGCCTGAAAAAATTAAAGGCTATTCGAGAAAAAAGCAGACGTTTAACGAAAAAAGTAGCTAAACTAGAAAATGTTATTGCAGAACTTAAAACAAAGTCTTTGATAAGTGAAGAAGATGGGGATTTATTGGAATCTGTTGACCCTACCAATAGAGACTTCTTGAAAAAAATGTTGAACCCCGCTTCCAGTGTAGAAAATATTCACCATCGTTACGCAAATTTGCTCTTTGCTTACAATTTTTAAGTCCTCGGGCTTACAAGTATGTACGACAACAATTTAATACTTGTCTGCCTCATCCATCCACACTTACTACATGGTACAAAAGTGTAGATGCAAACCCAGGGTTTACAACAGAATCTTTAGAATGCATTAAATTGGTGGCAAAGAACAAAAAAACTGAACTGTATTGTGCAGTAAGTATGGATGAGATGGCTATAAGGAGGCACGTCCAGTGGGATGGTACAAAATGTGTAGGTTTGGTAAATTATGGGGCAGCTTTGGATGGTCACAATGTAGCTGAAGCTAGGGAGGCATTGGTGTTTATGGTAACATTTATAAATAGTGGATGGAAGATGCCTATCGGTTATTTTTTTATTAATGGCTGTACTGGCGAACAGAAGGCAACATTGATGAAACAATGTATGGGCTTGTTAGTAGATTGTGGTGTGATTATAGTTTCCCTAACTTTTGATGGCTGTCCGGCCAATTTTTCAATGGCAAAAAGCTTAGGTTGCAATTTCGATGACTTAGAAAATATTACTTCCTACTTTGTTTCTGATAAACAGCACATAGTTATTTTTCCGGATCCAGCGCATATGCTAAAACTTGTGAGAAATACACTAGGTCAGAAACATAAATTAACTAATCAAAATGGTGGTATAATTTCATGGCATTTTATCGAATTGCTTCATAATCTGCAAGAAAAGGAGGGTCTCCATCTCGCTAACCGTCTTAAAAATCAGCATATCAACTTTTCAAAACAAATAATGAAAGTTAAGTTGGCGGCACAAACCTTCAGTAATTCCGTGGCAGATGCGATAGAATTTTGTGATAAACAGTTGAATTTGCCAGAATTTTCGGGTTCTGATGATACTGTTGATTTTATAAGGAAAATTAACAACCTATTTGATATTTTTAATAGTCGGAATCTGAATACGTATGGTTTTAAAAAACCTATTAATAGTAAAAATGGCGATAGCATACTAGACTGCATCAATGTAATGGATATCTACATCAGAGGGTTAAAACTTGAGGGAAAACCAATACTGCAAACAAATAGGAAAGTTGGATTCATGGGTTTCTTGATATGTATACGAAGTCTAAAAAAAATTTATGCTGATATCATAGTGACGGACAAACTAAAATTTTTACCTGTATACAAACTTAGCCAAGATCACTTGGAGTGCTTCTTCAGCTCGATTCGTTCAAAAGGCGGCTATAACAACAATCCAACAGCCTTTCAATTTCAAAGTGCCTACAAAAGACTAGTGATACATGGGGAAATAAAAGGTATTGAGTCAGGAAACTGTATACCTCTAGAAGACATAAAAATTTTAACACACACTGAAGTCCGATATGAAAATAAAATTAATATGTACTGTGCTCAACAAGTCGAAGACTCGATTACAGATTTCCCCATTAATAATAATTTCTTTGTCGATGATGACCATGAGTATATTTTTAATCCCTCAAAATTGACAACCTATACTGAAGAAATAATTTCATACATCGGTGGGTTTGTTGTTAGGAAATTAAGAAAAGCTATAAAATGTGAAGATTGTCTACAAGCTCTTATTAGCGACAAATTTTTAGGTCTTATATTTAAAAAAGATAAGGGTGGCCTTATTTATCCTTCACGCGATGCTATTAAAGTATGTACGTTGGCAGAAAGAATATTTAGGATTCATTCATATAAGGGAATAGCATGCTTTACAGAAAAAAATCTTTTGCCCAAACTTATTTTAGCGACTTTTAAACGATGTAAGGATGTATTTATGACTGATCATTTCGAAAGTCAACCTTTTATTGGAAACCACAAAGTTTTACTTATTAAGGCAATTTCCATGCACTATTTTGAACTGCGTATACATCACGCAACAAAAGGATTTGAACCCAAGCAAAAAATTAGAAACCTACATACGAAGCTTGTTTTATTTAAAGGACAATAAAGTGTTAAATCAATAAAAACCAATTGAAAATAAACATGTTCTATTATTTACCACAATTTGTAATTGCACAATCTCACAAATTATGGGGTAAATTTTTCCTCACGCGGTAACCTTTAATATAGTGACGTATTCTTTTTTGTCTCTTTCTGCGACACGCATTGCCGTTGTCTATTGGTTTCTCTGTCTACGATAAGACTAGCTTTGTCTCACCGTTTGGAACGTTCCGTTTTAAACGCATGCCATTTGGGTTACGGAACGCACCCGCTACGTTCCAGAGACTAATAGATAAATACATTCAAAGTTTAGGAACGAAACCAAAGTGTGTACTGTCATATTTAGATGATTTGATCATAAGGTCAGCCAATTTCACACAACATATTGAGGATCTGAAGGAAATATTTGAAAAACTCAGAGAATTTAACCTAAAGGCTAATAGGAAAAAGTGTAAATTCATTTGTTCCGAGATCAAGTATTTGGGCCATCTAATAGTACCAGAAGGAATTAAAACCGATCCGGAAAAAAATTCAGCAATAGCAAATTTAGCGAAACCAAAAAATATAAAACAATTGATTACATTCCTACAAATTGCTTCGTGGTATCGCAGATTTATAAACAACTTCGCAGACATAGCTTGACCACTAACAAACTTAACTAAAAAGAAAACATGTTGGGAATGGAAAAATGAACAACAAGTTTCGTGGAACGATCTGCGCAAGAGACAACCTGCGAGTCATCTACACTACAACTACCGTCGAATATGTATGGATACTGCGCACACTTGTATACAATTCACCTTTATAAGCAGAGCTGTCTTCGAACAAATAGTCATTCACTAGCTAGAGGTTCAGAGTTCGGTAGCCACGCAGCCAGCTCTAATCCTTAGTACGACTAGTTCCTGCTTCGATAGCCTAGCAGTCTTCAGGAACTAGCCAGCTAGGAGAGGTCTGAAGGGCGATAGCCACGCAGTCCCTTTCAGCCCTCCACTTAGGGTTGTCACATGATAAAATTAATTATTGTAACGTGTAACATAAGTTGGCAATAAATTATCATCAAGTTCAATGGGGCTTTAATTTCACAAACAGCAACCCTACAGAACTGATTAATAAATGTAATTGAATAGATGTTTGAAATCCTAATAAACATGTAACGTTAATTGTCATAAAGTGATTGTGTAATCTATAAAAACATTTAAAAGAATATCCTGGAGTTTCTTGCTAGATCTCCTCCAGCGATCGATGAGGGCTTTGCGATCTAGCAAGCCACACGATGTGGTTTTAACTTCAAGTTCATTTGAAAACTCAAAGTGCCTGTAACTAAGTCAAATAAACACTCTTGAGTTTCAATCCAGTGTTGTGTGTTATTGAAGTTCACTCGTTCCTATCAAGAATAAAGGAATTGCCTCTAGGCAATGGGGGTAATGATGGCGGTCCTATGATTCATAGGTACTTCGACTTGACATATATTATTAATAAATCCGAAGTACTAAAAATAGTTAACTTAAATAAAAATAAATGGCTAAGTTGCCTTAATAAGTGGTACAAATTCTATAAACAAACAACAAAAAAAGTATGCGGTACGAAAACTGCCCTTCACCTTTGTACTTTGTAACGTTACGTTTAGCTCCGGAGAGCTAAACGTAAGTCACGTTAATAAAAATAGATAAATATAAACTAAAATTAATAAATAAGGATATAGAAATATAAAAATTAAGGGCCGGCTTCGTACGACGTGGGCAGCTTAACAGGCAGCAGGTCGGGCAGGAAGACGTGGCACGGTGTGATGGGACGGCTGGTGGTATGCCGTGGCGCGCTTGTATTCAGAGCGCACCAGCGCGTGCTGCGAACGCACCAGCGCATGCTGCGAGCGCACCAACGCATGCTGCGAGCGCACCAGAGCATGCTGCGAGCGCACCAGCGCAAACTGCAATCGCACCACCGCGTGCTGCAAGCGCACCAACGCCGCGCCGCGCCGTGCCGCTGAGGTCCTGTCTGCCGCAGTACATACGTGCACCTCGTGCCAGAGTGGCACATCTTGACATATTTAGCAGTAAAAAAGATTTAACCACATTCACATACTGAATACATTGAGGTAATAATATAATGACTGATTGTTAGAGTTTTAGATAATTTGCCGATTAGAAAATACGCTTAGTAATCCTCAGTAGGAAGCAGACTTTCGGCGTTCAGACCAGATTCCCGACTCAAAAAAAGCTGAAGCCCGTTTTTCATTCATTCTGCCATCTCTTCTAAATTTCAAATTCAAATCTCAATAAGACCAGAACGAATAAAAACGGCTTTACAAAGGCGGGTCAGTGTGCGCTGACCTTACAATAATGTACAACTGGCTTAAGGAAAGATCTAGGTAGTCCATGGTACCTATGATATGTGGCTTTAAGAAAATAAAATAGACAGACAGATGGTCATGTCAGATGAAAATGCCACAGTGGAAAAATATTGCAAGAATTACAAATTACGAATATAGTTTAAGTTTTAGATATTTAAAACAGTCAGAGATAACTAAATATGCTTTCCAGGTTTAATAATACAAAGAATATATAAAAATGAGTTACACAAATTGATACTCACATATTTAATTTGGTGTGTAATTAATGTGTACAATTACCATGGTGTATTATGCAATTATATTGAAGATTTACACAAAAAATAACGAATTTTTGTTTACACCGTGGAACGGAACGTGAAGCGACCGACGCCGCGTTTTTTGCTGTCAGTGTCAGTCATCGTTTGTTGCTCTTGTAGTATCGATCGTTTTGACTACCATGGCGTCCCCGAAGCCCTATGCTTCCGTGTCTGAAGAATTGAGTGATGTGCAAGTGTTGGACTCAGGTGAGCCGCTTGTCACGGCCTCCTCTTCTGTATCTTCATTAGGTAGTGCGCGAGTTATGGACTCAATAGAGCCTCTTGTGCCTACTGCGCGAGTGCAAGTGTTGGACTCAAATGAGCCACTTGTGGCCACTTGTGCTCCCGTGTGTGTCGTCGGTATTCGGTTCAAAACTGTCTCCTATAGCTATATATACATTATTGTGATCAAGGTGCTCATTGCGTAGGTCATAAGCAGTGTCCAATATATCTTTGTACGAACCACACGTCTATTTCATTTCAAAACTTAAACAATCAAATCTCGACCTTAACACCCCAACATATGGTCCTTCGAGCCGGATACCAGTCCTCGCTGCCGACGTCGCCGGCCGCCCGAGAACAAAGAGATCGAGATAAGCTAACGAGTCAAGTGTTTGAGTTCGAGTTGTTTAGTGCAAAGTTTTAGTTATTAAAACTTATTCGTTTCATTACGTTTGCCACGAATGAAGTTTTTACGTACTTACGATGGCTATGGAAGTGCAAGAAGCGTTGAATGTAGTGGAAAACATTGCACATACTTTGAAGAAGACCCAGATCAATTTAAAGAAGTGCCCAAAGGCTAGATTAACTCAAAAGAACTATGTTGAAGCCCGCATTAAGTGTGTAGAAGATTACTGGAGTGAATATAAACAAGCTTACGGTGAAGTAATGCGAAGCGTACCGAAGGAGAAGCGCGACAAAATACCTTACATAGTCAATGAAGAATATTTTGAACATGAAGAGCTGTATTTAAGTTTAATGACAGACTTGAAGGATTTGTTGGTTTCTCAACCAGGTGACTTTAGTGGTTCCTTGCCTATACCTAGTGATACTCAACAAACACGAGTGGTTTTGCCGAAAATACAACTCCCTACGTACAGTGGACAATATGAAGAGTGGTTATCGTTCCATGACTTATTTAATACACTTGTACATAAGAACGCGTCATTAAGTAATGTACAAAAATTGCATTATTTAAAAACAAGTCTCAATGGAGAAGCCTCATCGATATTAAAACATATACAAGTGACAGATTCGAACTACGAACAAGCATGGAACATTCTAAAAACAAGGTATGGCAACAAACGTATAAATGTCGATGCAGTTATGAAAAGATTCTTTTCTCTGAAAAAAATGAATATGTGTAATTCCAGTTCTATCAAGAATTTACTTGATACCACCTTTGAATGTTTACATCAATTTAAAAATATGAATGTGCAGACTGATAACTGGGATCCTGTGATAATATTCGTCATAGTGCAAAAACTAGACTGTGAAACCCACAAAGATTGGGAAGACTATGTGAGCAGCAATTGTGAGGAACCTGACAGCCTCCCCTCTCTCGATATGTTTCGTAAATTCCTGGAATGCCGATTTCGTACGTTAGAACTTACAGAACCAACAAAATAAAAGGCATGTTCAGTCAATGTTTGAGAAAAGTCATTTCACGCAGCAACTAATGTGGAGAACAGTAAAATATGTCAAATGTGTAAAGAAAACCACACACTTAGCCACTGTAAGGAGTTTGGAAAACAAACACCAACACAAAGAAGTGAGTTTATCAAAATCAACAATTTGTGCTTCAACTGCCTTGCACCCGGACACTCTGTGAGGTATTGTCGCATACCAACAAGCTGTAGAATATGCAAAAGACGTCACCATACACTTCTTCATGAAAATAAGGAAGATAGCACAGTAAAACCAACCACAACGGGCAACACTGAAAACAAGCAAACAAAACAACCCGAAGTGGCACTACATACTAACGTGGAGAAGATTGAAGAAACAGAGAAGGACATTACAATGGTGACATCACACGTTTCTACGAAACAAAGCACATCGTTGCTGGCAACTGCAATTGTAAAGGTGAGAAGTGAAGACAATCATACAACAATATTACGAGCTCATCCAGAAGGACTAGTCCTGGCTGATCCTAACTACTATCAGCCAGGGTCCATTGATTTGCTTCTGGGTGTCGACGTGTATGCACAAATTGTACAGAACCAGTTAATCAAAGGTCCGCCAGGGTCACCATGTGCACAGAAAACAAACCTTGGCTGGATTTTATTCGGAAAGGTAGAAGATAGAATACAACAATCAAACTCGGTTCTTGTTATGCATCATCAAATCATAGGAGAAGACTTATTGAAAACACTCTGGGAGATAGAACCAGATTCGAAGAGGACATACACAAAAGAAGAAAACCTATGTGAAGGTTTCTATGAAAATACACACAAAAGAAACAGCAACGGACAGTACGTTGTGAGCCTCCCATTTCGTACCAATGAACCAAAAGCAGCGGATGGGAGTACAAGACAAATTGCAATGAATCGCTTGATTCAACAAGAAAGAAGACTTCAAAAAGAACCAGAACTAAGAGAAGAATACAACAAGGTGCTACAAGAATATTTAACAATGGAACACATGGAGAAAGTTCCAAAAGATGAAATAAAACAAAAGGTGAATGTAAAAACCACTAGCATTCTGAAGTCACTGAACCCTTTCTTAGATAACCAAAATATTCTCAGGGTGGGCGGAAGATTGAGAAACGCAGACGCCGATGAGAACCTAAAATATCCCGTGATACTGGGCAAGAAAAGCAGCGTTGTATCACTAGTGTTGGCTGATGCACACCTGAAAACAATGCATTTTGAAATAAAATTGATGATTACTTACCTGACGAGTAAATACTGGATCGTTGGCTGCAAACGTCTGGTGAAGAAATACATTCACGGATGTCTTACCTGTACGCGGCAACGAGCTGCTAGTAGACAACAAATAATGGGTGACTTACCTGCAGCTCGGGTGACTCCTTCGCGTCCTTTTGCTCTAAGTGGAGTGGATTTTGCTGGTCCTGTGTATGTATTAAATTCCAAGGGAAGAGGGGCAAAAACCCGCAAGGCATACATTTGCATCTTTGTTTGCATGGCGGTAAAGGCTATACATTTAGAGCTAGTAAGCGATCTGACGGCCGATGCATTCATCGCGGCATTTAAACGTTTCGTGGCCAGAATTAATGAGATCTGGAGCAGATGTAATGAGATCTGGAGCGATAACGGTTCGAACTTCGTGGCATCCAACAAGGAATTATGTAGAATGTAGAAAGAGGCCGGATTACAATTAAACGGTCCTATAGCTGATCAACTGGCAAATGAAGGAACACAGTGGCACTTTACACCGCCATATAGCCCAAACTTTGGAGGGCTTTGGGAAGCTGGCGTTAAGTCCGTTAAACAGCATCTACGAAAAATATTGAATAAGAATTTAACATTTGAAGAATTCACCACAGTGCTCACACAGATAGAAGCCTGCCTCAGTTCTCGCCCATTAACGCCGATTAATACCTATGTGGATTTGATCGATGACATACAAGTGCTCACACCTGGACATTTCCTTGTCGGAGAAGCATTAATTACTGTTCCTGACCGTGACTATACTACTGTCAACATGAATCAGCTGTCAAAATGGCAACATACCCAAAGACTAGTTCAAGAATTTTGGAAAATCTGGCAAACGGAATACTTGTCCCGCCTAAACCAAAGAACAAAGTGGCTGAAAATAACAAAAGAGTTTGAGGTCGGCGATATTGTATTACTTAAAAACGAAAATATGCCTCCTAGCAAGTGGGCATTGGCACGGATAGTGGAAAAAACACCCTGGACAAGATGGAATAACTAGAGTGTCTAACTAGAGTGTACGTCACAATGGTAAACTGACACAGAGATCAATCTCAAACTTATGTGCGTTACCGATTAATACCTGCGTTACCTCTGTGTGTAACATGTTTATATTTAGTTATAATGTTTTTTTTTTTATAATTAGCATAGTCGAGTCATAAATTCATGTTTTAAATACCTGTATTTTAAATCATTATTATAGCTTTATAGTAGATTGAGTACCTAAGAATAACATATAATTTGTACCTGTTTAAGTTGCATGTTTCACTCACTTGTTACATTGTAATGTAAAGTAGAATGATGGTTTTATTATAATAGAAAAGGCCTTTAAGCCCTTTTGGTGGGCGGAATGTTCGGTTCAAAACTGTCTCCTATAGCTATATATACATTATTGTGATCAAGGTGCTCATTGCGTAGTTCATAAGCAGTGTCCAATATATCTTTGTACGAACCACACGTCTATTTCATTTCAAAACTTAAACAATCAAATCTCGACCTTAACACCCCAACAGTTGGTCCTCGACGAACCGGTTGCTGGTCCTAGTGGGAATGCTGGTCCCAGTGGAGTAGCAGCTGGCTCTAGGGGTAGCTTACCAGCTATCGCTAGTTGTTCGGAGGACGAGGATGAGGAGATTGCTTCTGCAATGCCCAGGCCTACTGGGTCATCTGGCAGGAGAATTAACCCTTACTCGGATGAGTTAAGGTAAGTTTTGATTTATTGAGAAAAATGTTACAAAATAATTTTTTTTCACAATAATTTTAATACATTTTTATTTGTTTCAGATCTATGTGGAACTGGAGAAAGATCTTCAGCAAACTGGGAACACATGACCAGTGCATCCAGTTTGCAGAGGAGAGGGGACTGATCCCGAGGCAGAAAAGATGCCCATATCATCGTTCGCTAATGACATTGGCGAAAGAATCTGGGCAGGTTGGCAAATTTAGATGCCGGAAGAGTAATTGTCGGTGTAAGCAAGTTTCCCGTGCTGTTGGAACATGGTTTGAAAATGCACGGCTGTCCCTTACATTAATTTTTCAAATAATGTATGCCTTTAGTGAGGGACTCACATATCACCAGACGAGAAAGGAATTGTCTCATGAGGATGGTCCAGTTATTTCGACCAGAACAATCGCAGATTGGTATAGTTATTGCCGGGAGACAATTGCCATACATGAATTGGAAGACCAAAGGGCCCAAGGGAAGATAGAGGGCCCTAATAAAGATATACAAATTGATGAATCAAAATTTGGAAAAAGAAAATATAATCGTGGTAGACACATCGAGGGACATTGGGTCATTGGGATGATCGAAGACGGCAGCGACGATCTGCGGCTGGAGGTGTGTCCCGATAATGAAAGGTCTGCGGACATATTGGTGCTATTAATTAAAAAACATGTTGAGGAAGGCTCCATCATTCATACGGATTATTGGAGAGCGTATCTGAGCCTTTCTCAGCATGGATATACTCATAAAAGGGTTAACCACAGTGACCCAACTAATAAATTTGTGGCACCAGATGGGACACACGCTCAACGAATAGAAAGCCAGTGGAGAGGCTTGAAGAAACAGTTTCGCCAACAGCAACACAAACACAACTTTGCAGATTGGTTGTGCGAATACTCATGAAGGCGAAGAATAATGATAAATCATTAAGATGCATATGAAGAATTACTAAAATCAATACAAATTAGATTAAATATAAAACTAATAAAATTCCTCGAGTTTTATTTTCTCTATGTGAATATCTGAACATACCTATCATCATCACATTGTTAGGTCATTGTGAATTAGTCCAAGAGCGAGCGAAGCGAGCTCGGGAGCTTAGAGCTTAGGTTACTTTAGACCCTTCAGACAGAAATAGGAGCCCCGCGCAGCGGGGCTCCGTCGACATTGTTGTTAAATAGTAATAGTATTTTTTTTTTTTTTTTAATTTCTCCCTATCTCCATAACCATGGGGTTCCGCGGGGTGGGGATGGTAGAGTGGGGTAGCCCCTTTACCCCCCCACTTCCCTACCCCCCTTCCCGCCCCAAAAATCGATGGAAATTGATGGAAATTTTTATTCTAACCTCAAAACTTTAACCATGGATATCTCCATAACCATTGGGCTCCGAGTAGTGGGGATGGTACAGGGGGGTATCCATATATTAAGGCTAGAAATTAAACAAGTTGTTTTTAGTGGTGAAGTGGACTGTATTGGTTGTTCGGTTGGAGTCTCGTTGAGGAAATGAAAATACTATCGTGATTCGTATCTTCAATTTATTCCTTACTTGTTACTCCTTGTAGAGTGGAAGACCGACTGTGTCTCTGCCTACAAGCGGGCCGGCTTTTATACAAAAACCGCTTGGCGAGAACAATGGCGCCCCTACTTTTCAACTGTATTCAAGCATGGCACCACAGAAATGCCGATTTTATAAAACTTATCTTACTTAAATTTACACAAGTTATACATTTCCTTAATTTACATACTTAATTCTACATAGGAAAAATATAAAAGGTGTACAAAGGTCATGACAAAGTCTTAATCTAGATTCCTCCTTACTCCAAGTATTAAACTATGACAATATACATAATCTTATCTAATTAGCTACCTTTTCTCTAAATCTTATGTATATTACAAGTTTTATTATACTCTTACTCTAAAATTCACATACATGTGACATATTTTACACACGCGGTAATTTATTTTTGTAACATAGGAGAAAACTGCGAGACAATCCTAACTATCTACCTTTTCTCTAGTTCTTATACACATTAGATAGTTTTACTCACATGGCACCTACGTCAATCCTATTTAAAATATGCATGTGTTAATTTCTTAGTTTTCACGAAAGCTACGAGACAATGCTTACGGTACATTGTGTCTGGCCCTACCAGTTAGATACATTACAAGGGACGGAGTTCGTCTTATTTTCTCACGCCGTTTCGTGTCATGTGGCCATCCTTTCATACCCATTTTAATTAGGGTCGAGCCGAGCCCGAAACATTAAGCATTGATTTTAAATAACATTTTATAACAATGAAAAAGGCCGACAGAAGATCTATATTGCCGCCATTCATATACCCGCTAAGAACCCATAAACGTGCAGATATAAAAAAGCTCATTAAGGAATTTAGCGTGGGAAGTGTCCATTTCTTAAAATTACCACGTGAGCCGTTGTCGTTTACAGTTCTCCCCCCGGCGCAGCTCGCGTAGCCTCCTTCGTTGACACGACGACGAGCTTGCTCACGGAGCGTCGAAAGGTGCCGGTCCTGGTGCGCACCTCGACGACTCTGATGCCGCCATCCGGTCCGCGATGCGTGCGCTCGACGATTCCCATCGGCCATGTGTTCCGTGGCTCGCCGCAAGGTACCCGTGTGGGCAGATAATTGCGTAGGCACCGTCGCCAGCTTGCATGGGTCGCACGTCCTCATACTTCGAGAAGCGGGCTGGGTTCGGTAGCCAGCTGTCTCGCTCCGTTTCTTTCCTTGTGTGAAGGACCTCCTGGTTCTCTGGTTCCTCCGTCGACAGCGTGGGCCACTGCTCTTCTGGCAGTAGCAAGAAGTCCGGCCCCCGAAACCATCTATCCGTGGCGCAGATGGGCGTGTCGACGAGTCGAGTGGCGTCGTCCGCTACGTTGCACGCAGTAGGCAGCCAACGCCACTCTTCTTTCTGGGTCAACTCTGCGATCTCTCCCAGCCGATGCGCGACGAATGGCGTGTAGCGTCGTACGTCGTTATGGATCCAGTGCACCACGGTAGATGAATCGGTCCAGTAGGTCGTCTGGCGGTGCTCCCTCCTTATCGTCTCGGCGAGTCTTGCCCCGATCACTGCGGCTTGTAGCTCCAGGCGCGGTATAGTTTGCGCCCGACGACTGATCTGCTAAAGGAGGGTAGACGAGCGCTGCCGACAACAATATCGGCTCCGTATTAAGTTATTGTTAAAAATAGTTTTTTCATGAAAACTGTGCTGAAAACTAATGGAATAGTAAAAGTGTTTTCCGATAACTCAGTGAAAGTATTCGCAAAAGATTCTAAATTTGAACACCGAAGAAAAACATCAAAACTATAATCAGTATCTGGTTTGTCGAAACCAATGACAAATCAAGTGTTACTATGTGTTACTAAGATTTACGCGAAGAGTGTTCAAGAATGTGACGATAAAACACTATAATCACCAAGTTACTTTCTGCTAAACTATTAAATAAAGTGTTCTAGTAAAACCGTAAAAAAGGTGTGGTTTAACTTAATTTGTCAGTACACCGTCATTCGAATAAAAGTACAAAGTTATAAAATTTAACTAGTGACCAATTTGAACTACTACTGTCAATAACTGGCTGGCCTCGAGGATAAGAACGCTTCTTTTACAACGCTGCATCAGTGGGTGCGAGTTCAAATCCCAGTACGGCGCAGGACTTTTGGCAAGTTTCTATAAAATTTAATTTATAATATTATGGATTCCTTTGACAACGTTACAATTCGGTCATAACATCGCACTCAATCGCTGACAGATCTGTCAAAAACAGCTGACAATAATATTATGGATAATAGTAGTACTTCCATCAATCTGACGCTAGATGGCAGCTCCAACAGCCTTCCAAACATATCCATCGGCGAAAGTGACTCACATATACTAGAACTTAGAAGTGAGGTAGACAGACTAAATCTCGAACTAATTTCAGCTGATGAGGAGATTAATAGACTATCGTTAGAAAATATGGATTTAAAGAATACAGTTACAACACTTAGCACGAAGCATGAGTTAGTCAAAAAAGCGACGAAAAAATTAGCAAGCGAGACTATTACGCCTAGCAAAAAGAAATCCTTGATTGCAAAACACAACAATAATCACTGCACACCTAAATCGCAAAAAGAACAAGCTATACTTCATGCAACATATCACAATATATCGCATACTTCGCCTAAAATATCACCGTCTGTGCCCCCTTTCGCTAAAACTATTACAAATCGAACTACAGACAAGCAGGAAAAAAATAAGCTTTGCATCATAAGTAGCAACAATAAAAATAAAATGCTACCAATAGCAGAAAACATGTTTCCGAACTATCAAGTATGTCACTATCTCACACCGAATTGTGGCGTCGAGATTTTAATTCGTAACATACATGAAAAACTGACCAACTATACTCAAAAAGACTACTGCATCATATTCATAGGAGAAGAAGACTTTCACGTACCCAAAAATTACTGTAATCTTATTGCCAGTATCAGAGAAACTATAAGTATAATACAGCATACGAATATTATAATTTGCCTACCTACATACAAACACATTTAGCACGAAATGCTATTAAATTGGAGTGTAGAGACGTTCAATAATATGTTGTACATGGATATCCAATCTTATCAATATGCCTACCTTTTAGATTCCAATTTAGAATTAACATTAGAAATGTTTTCGGGCTTAAATGGCAGAATAAGCAACATTGGCATTAAAAACATTTACTATAATTTGAAAATGTTAATTGATGAGGACATCACTTACAATCATGACATGACTGCTGCTAACATGATTTCTAATATACCACAAATTGACTCGAGTGATTCAGATAAATATAACAGAGGAAGCAATTTTTTTCTTTTATAATAATTTACGGATACTCCATCAAAATATTGCTGGACTCCTGAACAAAACAGATTTGCTTTCAATTCATCTTCAAGAATTATCTATGAGTCAAAGAAATATAGACGTAATATGCATAACTGAGCACTTTATTATGCTTGGGCATGAGCATTTACTAAATATACCAGGCTACAAGCTCGCTGCCTGCTATGCAAGACGTGAGAAGAAACGAGGAGGTGCCTGCATTTTGGTTAACAAATCGCTTGAATACACAGAACTTCGAAATGTATCGCGATATTCAATAACAGGTGTAATTGAATGTTGTGCTGTTGAACTCATTAAGCAGGACTTGATAGTCATATGTGTTTATAGACCTCCAAAGTTGAGTAACTTACATGTTTTTTATGATAATTTAGATGTAGTCTTAAAATCGTTATGTGTAAACCCAAAGAAAAAATTGTTTTATGCGGAAACTTCAACATTGACCGGTTAAAAAGAAATAATATTAGTTTGGACTTTGAATGCTTTCTCTTGGGCTATAATCTCAATCTAGAACTTGATCAACCGACTCGACTGTCTAGTAATAGCTGTTTAGATAATATAGCACATAACTCAAAATCTAAATGTAAATGCGAAGTGATAGACTTCGCCTTATCTGATCACACCGCACAAATATTTGAAACAAAAGTAAACAAAATCTGTAGACTAAATTCATGGCGTGTAAAAAAAGGGACCTTTCATTAGACAACTTAAATAATTTCAAAAATTGTCTAAAATGCCTTTCTTTTTCAGAAATATATGAAACAGAAAATGTTGATGAAGCATATAATATATTCATGGAATATTTCTGCATGCTGTATAATATTTGTTTCCCTTACAAGTTGATTACTATAAAACCAAATAAAAAAATTAAATGGATTTCTAAGGGTATACGCGTCTGTAGTAGGAAGCAACGTCACCTTCTATGGGAACGCAGACGTAGACCAACAATAGAAAATAAAATTAATTGAAAAAATTACTCACAGCGTTTTAGAAAAATTGTAAAGTTAACTCAAAAAGCTCAAAACAATTATTTCATCAATACGTCACTTAACAAGTCAAAGGCATCTTGGCAAGTCATAAATAATAAAATACATACTAACGAACCCATTTCCCAGATCAAAGTACACAATGCAATTATAGAAAATCCCAAAGAAATTGCAGATGCGTTCAACAACTATTTTATTGATCAAGTTGAAAATTCTCCTGAAGTATCAATGGAAACGACTGGTTTAATCGAAAATCCAAAAACAATGTTCATGCCTCCGGTGATCCACCATGACGTACTGAAGGCAATAAAATCATTGAAAAATAAAAACAGCTTTGGATATGATGAAATAGCAACCAAAGTTATAAAGTTTGTTGCCAATAATATCACCATACATCTCAGCCACATTGTTAATTTAGCCATCAGCTCTGGTGTGTTTCCGGACGGTTTAAAAACAGTTATAGTTAAACCGCTACACAAAAAAAATTGTAAGAAAGATATGGCGAACTACAGACCGATAGCTTTAATTCCCGTTTTTTCAAAAGTGATAGAAAAGGTAATTTACGAATCTATTGATAATTTTTTGACTAAACACAATATATTATGCAGTGAACAAGCAGGCTTTAGAAAGAACAAAAGCATTAATACGGCAGTATATGATTTGATCAGTGAAATAATGCTGAATGTAGATAACAAAATTCCCATCTGTGCCATCTTCACAGATATGACAAAGGCTTTCGATTGCGTCAATCACAATATTTTAGTCAATAAACTAAACAAATATGGTATCAGGGGAAACGTGTTGAATCTTTTGAAATCATACCTTAGCAACCGCACACAATACACGGAGATTTCCAGCATTTGCCTTAAAACTAAATGCGAAAAAAAATACCGATCGGAAGGTAAAATAGTTAAATTTGGTGTACCACAGGGTAGTGTATTAGGACCACCCTTATTTTTGCTGTATATAAACGATCTGCCTAGTCAAATAAAGCATCCAATGGTTTTATTTGCCGATGACAGCACAGCACTTGTAAAATGTACCGATTTTACTCGCTATGCACAAGATATCAATGACACTTTAAAAAATATTATAAATTGGCTTGATAAGAATAACCTAGTGATAAACTTACACAAAACTAATGTAATGCACTTTCACCAACGTACAATTCCACCAAATGTAAAAGTACAATACAATGGCCAAAAGATCCATGTAGTTCAGATCGCAAAATTTTTGGGTTTATTGATAGATGACCAATTAACATGGAAACCACAAGCCGAAGAAGTGTGTAAAAAGCTGAACACTGCAGCATATGTAATTTGGAATTTAGCAAAAAAAGTTGACATAAAAACCGTTTTAGTATCATACCACGGTTTGATCGCTTCGGTTTTGAGATTCGGAATAATTTTTTGGGGTAATTGTAGCCTAAGAGATAAGGTATTTAAGGCGCAAAAACGATGCGTAAGAGCGATGCGTGGTCTTAAGTCCACAGAAAGTTGCGAACCTTTGTTTAGGTCTCTTAAAATTCTTCCCTTTCCATCATTGTATATTATGGAAATGTCAATTTTTGTAAAGACTAATGCACATCTGTATACGAAGGTCTCGGGCACCAGAAAAGGGCCCAGTTAGAAGTCAATATAAAAACCTTTTGAATGTCGGTAGCTTTAAAACAGCTCTATTAAAAAAAAGTGCTATTTGTATGGGAACAATAATATTTAATAAATTACCAGATCATATAAAAAATAATACAACTCAACTCTTCAAAAAAAAGCTTAAAGATTTTTTACTGGAGAAATGTTATTATTCGGTTAGTGATTTTTTAAACGACCGACTTTGATCCTTGACATTTTGTTTATTAATTTGATTGTATACCGACTATTTTGTATTTGACTATGATGATTTTATTAATTGTATTTGACTGATTTAATGATTTGATTTTATTTTGACATTTTTTTACTATTTGACATAATTTATTTTTATTATTTCTAAATGATATTTCATAATTATAATTTGACTTTCTTGATTTTTATTAATAATATTTTAAAATGTAATTGACTGTTTTCAGTTTATTTTAATGTATAATTGAGTGATTTGTTTTTATTTTGACATTTTTTAACCGTTTAACTTATTTTATTAATTGTATAATTATGTGTTTGTTTAATTTTTGCATGCCAAATTTTGGGCAGAATGTATGGCTCAACTTTTCTAACAACCCAGCATCTTATTTTGTATACCTACATTCCAGCAAATAAATAATTTGATTTGATTTGATTTGACGAGGCGCCACCTTAGCTTTGGCGGCCACCAACACGACGTTCAGGCTCCCATCGACGTTTCTTATTCGCCAATAGCCCACGGCTGCGTAGGCTTGCTCGCTGGCGTCGCACAGTACGTGTAAGTCGACGCGTTCATACTTTTGCGTCACGTAACAGCGCGGTAGTCGCAGCTGAGCGAGTTCTGTCAGGCGAGCGAGCCAGGAGGCGAAGAGCTCGTTCTCTTCCTCGGGGATTTGCTCGTCCCACGTCGTCTGAAGGCGCCACAAGCTCTGCAGTATGATCTTCGATCGTATTGTGTAGTGGCTCAGCAACCCAAGCGGGTCGTATATGGACATCACGGCGCTGAGGGCTTCACGCTTAGTCGGGGCGCGCGTTCTCGTTCTTACTTCAGCCGGGACTCGGTTCATGGATGTGTTGAACCCCAGCTCATCGCGCTCCGCGTCCCAATGCAGCCCCAGGATCTTGCTCTCAGGCTGCTCACCTCCCAATTGTGTAGGAGAGGCGGCGTGCAGCTCGGTGGGCACGTCGCATAGCACCGTCTCGTCGCTGGAGCTCCAACCTCGCAGCGTGAACCCTGCGTGCGCGTGCACTGCCCTCGTTTCCTCGACTGCTCTCCGTGCTTCTTCGGCGTCTTCATAGCTGGCCACCAAATCGTCCATATAGTGACTTCCTTTGATGGCCTCCAGCGCCCGCGGGTACTCCTGCCCATGTACGTCTGCGTTGTAGTTGCGTACGTAATGATGGGCCATGTACGGGGAGCTCGCGGCGCCGAATATCATACTGGTCATCTTGTATTTCCTCGGAGGCTCTTGTCGGTCGTCACCTCTCCACAGGAACTGTTGCGCTGGTTGGTCCTCCGGCCTTATCCTGATCCTCAGGAACATCTCCTGCACGTCTGCTGTAATCGCTACCGCCTTTTCTCGGAACCTAAACAGGATGCCTGGTAGCGACAGCAGTAAGTCGGGTCCCTCCAACAGTTCGTCGTTTAGGCAGACGCCGTTGCTCTTCGCTGCTGCATCGAACCCTAGCCTTTGTTTGCCGGGCTTGTTCGGGTTCTGCACGGCGAAATGTGGCAGATACCAACAGATGGCACTCGCTCGCTCCGACCCATCGCATGGCGTTGCGTACCCCTTGTCCAATAGGTTGTTAACCTGCTTGGAGTACTCGGCCGCGAACTGTGGGTCGGCGTCCATCTTCTGCTCGATCTTCTTCAGCCGGCGGAACGCTTGATTGTAGCTAGGCGGCATAGTGACCTCGTCTCGTCGCCATGGCAGCCCACGACGTACACAGTGTCAATCTTCCTGATTGTCATCCGGACTATGTCGATAGCCCGTTGATCGCTCGCCTTGACTCTCGGCTTGCCTTGTATGCCGAGCGCGTCGGTCCTGAAGTGGCCTTCGACTAGGTCGTGGAGTTCCTGGCTGCATGCACCCTTTGTTCGGTCGGGCTCGTACACATGCAGCACGTTCCCTTCTTTAACGATGGTCTTGCGTGGTGCGGTTCCGTGCACCACCCATCCTAGTTGCGTTCTTGATGCTGCCGGTTGGTTAGGGCCGCCGATTTGGAGCTCGCGGGACACTATGCACTCCCAGTGGTCTCCCACTAGAAGCCCGGGGCGCGCCAGTTCGTAGCACACCTCTTCTGGTGTGAGGTCCCTCAGGTGCTCGTAGTCCAGCAGCGTGTCGGGAATAGACTGCTGGTGCAGCCGGAGATCCTTCATGGTCCTCGCTCTCACCTTGTAGCTCTCGTCACTCTTCAGTCCCTTCACGTTGATGTTTACGGTTTGGCTGCCCATATCTCGCAGTGACATGTTGACCCCGCTCAGGTGGAGCGGCCGTGATGGCCCTTCTGCCCCGACGCTCGCCGCCAGTTCTTCGTCCACTAGCGTGATCGTGGCCCCTTCGTCAAGGAGCGCGTAGGTCTTGACCTCCCCCCGTGGCCCGGACACGATGACAGGGCACATCTTGAGTAAGACAGCCCGTGGCCCAGTAGCGGGTCGGGTAGCCACGGACAGGACCGCTTCCTCCTTCGGTGGTTCAGCCTTCCCCGTGTCTTCGGTCTGCGCTTCGCGTACCGCTTGATGGAGCGTCGCATGATGCGGGCGGCGACATTGATCCACGCCGCACAGCTGCGCCTTGCAGCTTATGCGCCTGTGTTGCTTCTGGGCGCATTTGAAGCAAATCCTATTGGATTTCAGGAAGCTCCATCGCTGCTCTACCGTAAGCACCTTGTACCGCGGACACCGCGTCAACACGTGGGCTTGCTCGCACTTGGGGCACTTGTCCTTTTCTTCTTCTTCTCTTCCCACGGTTGTAGTGAACACGCGCCTTCTTCTTGAGTGTCACGATGGGTCGAGTTTCCTTTCTCGGTGCGGCGGCGCTTGTAGACGGAGCGTACGTATATCGTAACGCTCGGTCCGCCTCTCGCATTAAAAACCGTGACATCACGACGATTTCCGGATCCGCTGTCCCTTCTTGATCGTAGGCGTAGTCACACCAGCGGGATTGGAGATGCGGGCTGAGCTTGTCCAGTACTTCCCGGGTCATAAAAGGGTTGAACAAGTAACCTCTTCGATTGATTGTTTGCAGCACGCAAATGATGTTTTGTAGCTTGACAGCGAAACTGTTGAGTTCTGTGGCCGATGTACCAGGTTTCGGCAGCTCCTTGAGGTCATCCAGTGCCCGGTCGATGATGACTTCCGGTCGTCCGAAGCACTGCTCAAGGGTCTTCATAATGACGCCTGGATCAGTGGCCGTATGTAAAAGGGCGGCCACGGCGTCTCTTGCTTCTCCTTTGAGGCAGCTTCTCAGCCTTTGTACGTTCTCGGCTGCTGTAACCTGGTACATGTCTGTCGAATCTCGTACAGCCGCCTTGAATGGCAGCCACTCGTTGGCCGCTCCGGAGAATGTAGGTAGCTCCGTGTGCCTAGGCCTAGGTCGGGCCATCTTCTCTAGCGTTGCTGCCAAGTGTTCGATGCTGACCTTCGCTCTTGTGGGGGTCGGCGATCTCGTTCTAGACGCGAAGCGTAGCTGTTTGGATTCTCTTGGTCTCTCCTCCACCCGTGAGTTGAGGGGATTCGTCCTTAGCCATTCATCCACCATTCAATGAGGCTCTTCGCGTGGACGAGAGGGCTCTTGTTCTTCTTGTACGCTTTCTTCATCGTTGATCGCTGACACCTCCACTGTTAGTCTCTTCTTGACTAGCCCTTATTCCATTGCCAGTTGCTGGGTCCGGATGGCTGCTAGCTTCTCTGCAGCCTCCAGTTCCGCCATCCGTAGCCTTGTTGTGACGCTTGTCGTTGACCGTTGTGACCTCATTGTCCTGGTCGGTGACGTCATTCGCTGTCGGATCGCGGAGTTTGTCATCTGTGCACTGGAAGGCCCCGCTGCGCTGTTGTGTGCTGTTCTCGAGACTGGTGATGCTGGTGGGTCCGGTGAGAGTCTTCTTCTCCGCTCCCGTTCGATCAGCTCCGCTTCCTGGCGGCGCGTCTCCTGTTCTTGGACGCGTCGCGCTTCCTGTTCTTGGATGCGTAGCTGTTCCTCCATCTCGGTTGCGTCTCCCTGGCTCCTTGTGAACACCATCTTGAGTCGTTCAGCACGTTCATTTTAGCACGACGGGTTGGTACCTCTTCGGGTCGGTACTATGGGTGAAACCGGTCGGCTCGGTTCGGTGAGCCGGTCGGGTTCGGTTGGGATTAAGCTGGTCAGGTTCAAGACCGGTTAGGTTCGAAACCGGCCCTGTTCCGTACAGCTTTGTTCTTACCGCAGATCTTCTTACTTCGTCTGCAGCTCGGTGACAGCCGGGTTCCTTTCTCCGCTCTTGCCGCAGATCTTCGTACTTGGTCTGCAGCTCGGTGGTTCTGGTTATTATTATTATTTATTTATTTATTAAGGTACAAGTTTATTAAATCTTAACTTAAGAACTAAGCCCCACAAAACCGTTTACACGGTTTGTCTGTGGGAACGGAACACACAGTAAAAAAAAAAAACATTTTCATTAGTGCGGACACTTAATTTTCACATAATGAAATTATAAAACTAACATGACACATGTATCTTAAAAAACTTATTGATAGATACGAACGATACGAAGATCATTTACAAACTCTTAAGATAGAACTGCTTAAGGGAATTGGCAAATTTACCTTTTATTTCCTGTCTTCTTATATTAGTAGGCAACTGGTTGAGAAGGTATGGTACTCTTTTATCTAGCATTCGGTCGCCAAAATAATTCCTTATTCTGGGTACATCAAATTTACCTGCCGATACCATCCTCGTTGCGTGGTCATGGGTAACAAGCGAGTGACGCTCCCAACTGCCATGACTGTTAACCAGAAGTAGGTATTTATGTTTAAAGCTGATAGGGAGAATTTTGCAAATTTTAAATAACTTACTATAGTCGTCTTTACATTTGTTTTTAGTTTTCTTACTTACTAATAGTTTTAAAAATCTGAGTTGTTGCGCTTCTAATTTTTCTAAGTTACTTTTGAATGTGAGTCCATAGCAGTCGAGGGCGTAACTTAATATGGGATCAACCAATTGTAGATAAAGGCACTTAAGGGTATTACTTGGCACTTTAAAGCTTAGATGGTAGAATTTACCGAGTAATATTCTAAGTTTATTACACAAGTACTCAATGTGGTTTGACCACGAAAAATTCTCATCAACTTTTACTCCAAGATATGTTACACATTTATCGCGTATAATAGGTTTGCAATTACAATTAATATAGTTTTTATGAATGCACGTAAACTCATGTGTGTACATCGGAGGTGGGTTGCCAGGTGGTATTAAATATGGTGACCGTATCACAACTAGCTTGGTTTTATCCGCGTTTAGGATTATACCGTTGTCGTGCGACCATTCAACAACTCGATCTACGTCGTGCTGCACGAGTCGACAAGTTTCGGCGAGGTCGGTGCCGGCGCGCAGCACGCACAGGTCATCCGCGAACATGTACGCTGAGCAGCTGCGTAAAACGCCGCACAAGCTATTGACGTGCATTAGGTAGCATACAGGCCCGCATCCCGCGCCCTGCGGCACCCCGCACCTCACCTCCCTCGCGTCACTGTACGACTCGTGCACCTTTACACGGTAACATCTCTTCGTGAGATAGTCTTGAAACCAGTTGTTAAGTGGTTCCCCCACCCCGCAGTCCTCCATTGCATTTAATAAAGTGTTTTTTTCTAAAGTATCGAATGCTCTTTTAAAATCAAAAAATACTACTACTACACATTGCTTTTTATTCAAATGATTATTAATTTCGTCACAAAACTTAGATAACAAGGTGGTTGTACTTTTACTTTTTTGAAATCCATGTTGGCATTCACTAATAATGCTATTTTTCTGAAGATAATTTCCTAGTTGATTAACAATACATTTTTCTAAAATTTTGTCTACACTTGATACTATGGCAATTGGCCTGTAATTGGACAATGTTTTACGATCACCTTTTTTGAAAATAGGACGTACTATAGCCTCCTTTAGCTTGCTCGGACATGTATATGTACTTACACATAAATTAATAAGACGTGAGAGCACGGGACTTACTTTATTGACCAAATATTTAAGATCAGACATGCGTATGAGATCGCTTCCGGGTGATTTATTTGTATCCATACCTGTTATAACTTTCTTAACATCCTGACTGTTTACCGGTCGCCATCTCATACACATACTTTTCTCCTTAACATATGTGCTTCTGTTTAACCATGTCGCATCACAATCGTGTTTTATATTTTCAATTTCGTTTGTAAATGTTGACGAGAACTTATCACAAATATCTTTTACACTGCCTTGCCTCTCAATGTTATTTAATATTACGCTATCTAAGGATTGTTTATTCTTCCCCATCATTACATGTATTCTATCCCATAACTTTTTTATATTATTGTTACAATCTATTATACTTTGCCTATCATATGCATTTTTACATTTAGTTAATATTTTATGGCATTTGTTCCTATATTTAGTGTATTCTAACCGTTTTACCATATTCTTTGGTTCGTTACTCCATATGGCAAAAAGTCTGTCCCTTTCTAATAACATTTTCTTATGATCTCTCGTTATCCAGCTTTTATTATTTCGGACTCCTTTGTTAATAATCTTATTTCTATAGCAGGACTCATAAATATCAGCAAATATTTGTCTGAAAGATTCATATAATTCAACAGGACATTCAATCAGCAAGAGCTTATCAAAGTCTATGCACAATAATTTCTCCCGCACCGCTCGATTATCAAGGACACGCCGTTTCGTTGGCTCAGTGAACGCGCGCGAGTATGACGCTTGCGCTGGGGCGCGGTCCCATTCTACTGCTACCGCTACTGGGTAATGATCAGATATTTTGGTTCGTATTATTGCTGATTGCATATGTGCAAGAGGTGCTCGAATAAAAATGTGATCTAAACATGATTCCACTAAATTACCCATGACAATCTCGCTACGAGTGACTCGATCTATACACTTGGTAAACCCATATTCAGCTAATACATCTTCATACAAAGCTACATGTCTATCCTGTTGATTAAGCAAGTTAATATTTATGTCGCCGCATAAAATCACTTTTGTGTTATGTGGTAAGTTACCAAGCAATTTACGAAACTCGTCGAGAAATTGTATTATTTTATCTTGCTTATTTATTTTAGGCGGTCTATAAATGGAAATTAAATAAATTTGCTCATTGACGCATTTGAATGAAATGGAAACACACTCCGCGGAGCGTATGTCGGTAAGTGTCGGGGACTCAATCACCTGAGCTGCGAGCCCCTCCCGGGCGTACACTAATACCCCTCCCCCGGTTCGCCCGGTGCGGGTGAAACTATTTATTGTGTACCCATTAATCCTATAGAAACCCAAACATTCAAAATTTATATTTGGTTCCGTAATAACTATTACGTCAATATATTTTAGACTATTATTTAGACTAACCAATAACTCGTTAAAGAGTTTCTTTAGTGATCTTATATTAACATTGTATTAAGCAAAAGTCTTTATTTCTACCTAATGTTGATGTCCAGCTATATATTTCGTCAAAATATACAGGTACAACTTGGCCATCTGTTATTGTTTCAATATTATCGAGGAACGAGAATGTTGTAAATAAAGTTATCAGTTTTACACACTTAGGTACCTATCTGTATAAGTAGACACATCACTTCTTGAGCAGTTCACGAATATCGCCTTCCGATCTAACCCACACAGACTTATCACCTTCTCCCTTTTTCACCAGTATTCTGCCGTTTACAACCCAGATGTACCTGTAAATATCCTTGAGTTGAGTCTTTGTGTTCCATAACAATTCCCGAGTGGTTTTAGTTAGATCTTCATTTACATATATCTTGTTTTTCTGTGACCCTGAAGTAATAATACTGCTGTTTACTTTAACAAGCTTACGTCGATTCGCTAACCAAGAATTCCGACTTTCAGTACCCGTACTCTTGAATCCTATTACTATCGTGGCTGGTTTGCCGCTTGTTTTCCGTTGTTGACGACGGCTCGCCCATTCGATGTCATTGCAGTTCACATCCATCCGAGTTTTTTAACTACCTCCATTATATTTTCATCCGGAATTTGTTCGATACCTACAATTTCGATGTTATGTTTACGTGTGGATTGTTCAAACTCATGGACTTTTTGTTCAAGTGCAGTATTACATTTTTCTAGGTACACACATTTATTATTGACACTTTCGACGAACTTTTCGAGCTTACAAATTTTCTTTTTCGATTCTTCATGTTCTGCCAATATAGTGTCGTATTTCTCCGACAGGACCGCCATGCTAGTTATGATGGAATTTAATTGTTTTTTAAATCCCGGCAGTGAATTGACTTTGTTCTGTATATCCTTTAGGATTTTTTCGAACCCTTGTCCCTCTACTTCCTGCTCCTCTTCCTCGGATTCTTCATCTTCTTCATTTTTGAAGAAGGTTGCAGCGGGTTCTTCGTTCTTGTATCCGCTGCTTGATGGACCAGACTGTATTGGGCCTGGTTGCCACGGGTTCTTCGTTCTTGAAACCGTAGCTCGCTGGACCAGGCTGAAGTGGACTGGTTGCCGCGGATTCTTCTTGTATCCGTTGCTCGTAGAACCAGACTGAAGTGGACTGGTTGCCGCGGATTCTTCGTTCCCGTATCCGGCTATCGAAGGACCAGACTGAAGTGGACGCTATTGGTGTTCGGTTGGAGACTCGTTAAGGAAATGAAAATACTGTCTTGATTCGTATCTTCAATTTATTACTACTGCGCCCCTACTTTTCAACTGTATTCAAGCATGGCACCACAGAAATTCCGATTTTATAAAACTTATATTACTTAAATTTACACAAGTTATACATTTCCTTAATCTACATACTTAATTCTACATAGGAAAAATATAAAAGGTGTACAAAGGTCATGACAAAGTCTTAATCTAGATTCCTCCTTACTCCAAGTATTAAACTATGACAATATACATAATCTTATCTAATTAGCTACCTTTTCTCTAAATCTTATGTATATTACAAGTTTTATTGTACTCTCACTCTAAAATTCACATACATGTGACATATTTTACACACGCGGTCATTTATTTTTGTAACAAAGGAGAAAACTGCGAGACAATCCTAACTAACTATCTACCTTTTCTCTAGTTCTTATACACATTAACATTGAAAAAGGCCGACAGAAGATCTATATTGCCGCCAGTCATAGACCCGCTAAGAACCCAAAAACGTGCAGCAGTATAAAAAAGCTCATTAAGGAATTTAGCGTGGGAAGTGTCCATTTCTTAAAATTACCACGTGAGCCGTTGTCGTTTACAAGTGGTAAGTTATCTTTCAATTTAATATATTCATCAGGAAAAGATTCCCGTTGTACTAAGCGCGTCAACATCTGAGACGCACACAACTCGCTCACTGATAACGGCCCTGTAATGCGATCCTTTCGTTGTGTGCGTAAGTTACCTATGAATCGCAGTACATAAGCACCGGTACGCCTAATACGATTGTAGGAAGAAAACCTATCGAAATTGATGACATTATTCATATTGTTTTATGTAACGTCACAGACCATGACTGTAGTTTGTGTTTTTAGTTCTGGTAGGTCAGTAGCGGCGTAGTCACAGCGAGAAGTTGCGCCTTGTTGAGACCACATCGACTCAGGAGTTTGTAAGTACAATGAACCGTTCCACCACAGACTACTGTCACTGAGTGCGTCAAGACTGAGGCCGCGTGAGACTAAGTCCGCTGGATTATTTTTACTACTTACATGAGACCATATAACATTACTAGTAATTTAATTTATTTCAACTATTCTATTTTGAACGAATGTTTTTAATAAATGAGGAGACATTCGAAGCCACCCAAGAACAATAGTAGAGTCTGTCCAAGAGAAAATTTAAAAAAAAGTCAAACGTAATGCATCAATAATTTTTCCGTATGAACGTGCGCCAATTAAAGCCCCACATAATTCGAGTCGCGGTATACTGACTGGTTTTAATGGCGCAACTTTACTTTTGGCACAGAGTAACTTAACACACACAGATGAATTCTCAGAATAGGTACGCACATAAGCGCACGCACCATATGCACATTGCGACGCGTCTGTAAATATATGTAATTCTATGTATTCTTTGTGAGCACCTAGTACATGGCGAGGGATACGTAATTCATGTAAACTATGTAGAGTATTAATGAATTTCTCCCAAGGTAATGTGACGTCTTTAGGAACCGGATCGTCCCAATTTATCTTACACAACCATAACTTTTGCATTAAAATTTTTGCTATTATTATTGCCGGTGCTAAAATACCTAACGGGTCATACACCTGCGCTATAACAGATAACATTGTCCGCTTGGTTAATGGTTTATTATTATTATTTACCCGTGCTGTGAATTGCAATTCATCATTTTTATTAAGGTATTAGTTACCTTTTCACACATATTTAATAAACTATTTAAATCGTCATTTCCTATCAACACATCGTCGACATAAAAATCATCCCTGATCATGGCAGAAACCTGTTCATCCTTACATTCACGCGCGAGTTGATTCAGACACCTCGTACTCAAATAAAGTGCAGACGCGGTGCCGTACGTCACGGTGTTGAGACGATATACACTTATTGGGTCCAACGGATCTTTACGCCATAGGATCAGCTGTAAATCGCGTTGATCTGGCTGTATCAGAATTTGACGATACATTTTTTCCACATCGGCACATGCTACATGTTTATACTGCCTAAAGCGTAACAATATGGAAAAAAAAACTTAATTCAAAAAATCAAAAAACCCGACTGCTTCAAAAGCGAACTAAAAAGTCGTAAACAAGGAAAAAATCATGCTGTGCAGTGGGAGGATACATATTCGCGGGCTGGCTGACCAAAATCTGGTGTATCCTCCGCCTGCACAGCATGATTTTTTCCTTGTTTACGACTTTTTAGTTCGCTTTTGAAGCAGTCGGGTTTTTTGATTTTTTGAATTAAGTTTTTTTATTTATAACTTTTTAGTTAGTTTTTGTCGAATTAGATACATTTAAACATATAAGTGTTATATATGTAGGGACACATTATATGTACAAGCTAACTCAGCAAATATAATATAGTTGGTGACGCACGGCTGCGCCCGTGAGACAGAGAAGTTTTTAGTCGCAAATAAACTACAGTCCTAATTGGTCGTTTCTATTTAACCTGTTACCTCAACACGAAAAGTGGAGCACATAAAGTTATACATACATAATTACAACAGACATTAATGCAATAATAAATTAGCATCATAATAGCTAAAGTGGTGACCCCGACGTGATCATTTTATTTTGGGTGAGGTACACGTATAGACTGAAAAATGGACGGAAAAATTAATCCACCGCAAGGAGTTGCGCCGCGGGCGCAAGGTGTGAAGGAGGACATGTCCGGAGATGCCAGCGAAAAGGCGCTGGCCAGCATAACTGTCTCTTCGCGCATTCCTGAGTTTTGGACAGACCAAACGCGACTCTGGTTTGTCCAGTTCGAGGCCGCGGTGGAGAATCAAAGGCTGAGTGATGCAGCCAAACAAAATCTGGTGGTTACAAAGCTAAACAAGGTCGCTATACAGCAGGTGAGCGATTTGTTATTGGCTCCGCCTGAGTCTCGGAAATATCAGACGCTGAAGGAAAGGCTGTTGGAAGTGTTCGAGGAGTCGGAGACGAGGAAATTGCAGAAGCTGATCAGCGAAATGGAGTTGGGAGACCAGCGCCCATCCCATTTGCTACGTCGGATGCGTGAGTTGGCCAGGGAGAAGGTGGCGGACGATACCCTGAAGTTGATGTGGCAATCACACCTACCGAAATCAGTGCGTGCTGTGCTGGCAGTGTCCGACTCGAAGAAATTGGACGTGCTCGCAACCATAGCAGACAAGGTGCTGGAAAGCATAGGAGAGGGCTCAGCAATGGTAGCAGAGGTCAAGGCAGGGGAGGTCCAGACCAGGAGTGATGGATCATCAAGCACCAGCCAAATCCTGGGGGAGCTAGCGAAAATCAACCTGCGTCTCACAGGTCTGGAGCGTGGCAGAGGCAGAGAGCGTTGGGACGGCGGCAGCCGAGGTTCGAGATCGGCATCGAGACATGGTGATGCGGGTGGCGAGAGAAAAAGTGCTAATTGGTTGTGTTTTTACCACTATCGTTACAGGGAGAAGGC
This sequence comes from Orthosia gothica, assembly GCA_949775005.1. NCBI lineage: Eukaryota > Metazoa > Arthropoda > Insecta > Lepidoptera > Noctuidae > Orthosia > Orthosia gothica. The sequence continues at coordinate 43,508,523 of OX459035.1, forward strand.
AACAAAGTGTGTGAAACCCTGTAATTGGAGCAAGGGCCAGGAGAAGTCGGCGGGAAACTAGACATGGTGCAGCCGACGGCGGGACGTTGCACGGTGTACAACCGCCTAATTGTATGTGATAAGAAGACAGGTATGAGATTTTTAATAGATACGGGAGCTAATGTATCCGTAATACCCGTGAGGAAAAATCGTTCGCGTAGTTATTATGATAGTAATAGGTCTAACTTTACTTTATATGCCGCTAACGGTACAATAATAAAAACTTACGGTATTGAAACATTAACTTTAAGTCTAGGATTAAGACGGCCGTATACTTGGCATTTCATTGTAGCAGATGTGAATCAGCCCATAATAGGCGCAGATTTTTTAACAAAGTATAAATTGCTAGTAGATGTAAGCGGCCGACGACTCATAGATGAAGTAACGAGTTTAAGTGCAGTAGGTTTAATTGTAAAGTGGAAGGGACCATCCTTAACTACGATTGATAACGCTTGCATTTATTCGGATATTCTAGCCGAGTTTCCCGAGATCACTAAACCTGTGTCTTTTAATGAGGAACCCCCGCATGCGGTGTTACATTACATTGAAACACACGGCCCTCCCGTATTCGCTCGAGCTAGACCATTAGCCCCAGAGAAATATGTAAAGGTAAAGGAGGAGTTTAGACGCATGCAGGAAATGGGAATTTGTAGGCCGTCGAAAAGTCCTTGGGCCAGTCCGTTACATGTGGTACCCAAAAAGGACGGGCAGATTCGTCCCTGCGGTGATTATAGAGCCTTAAATGCAATAACAATACCGGATAGGTACCCCATCCCGCGGATAAATGACTTTACATATATTTTAGGGAATAAGTGTATATTCTCGCGTTTAGATTTAAACAGAGCGTATCATAATATTGTGATTGCACCTGAAGACGTAGAAAAAACCGCGATAACCACACCCTTTGGGTTATATGAGTTTACGCGCATGACCTTCGGTTTACGGAACGCCGCGCAAACATTTCAGCGATATATGAATAACGTGGTATTACAAGGCTTAGATGCACAATGCAAAATAGGTGCAGAAGGCCAAACCGAGTCTAATTTCTACTTTTGTTACATAGATGACATCATCGTAGCTAGTGAGACGCCCGAGCTTCATAAGTTACACGTAAAGGCGATATTTGAGCGATTAAGCCGATTCGGCATAACTATCAATATGGCAAAATGTAGTTTTGGAAAAGAGAAACTAGAATTTTTAGGTTACGAGGTCACGTCATCAGGAATCAGTCCATTACCAGATAAAGTTCAGGCAATCATTGATTTCCCAAAGCCCGAAACGGTAGATCAGTTACGGCGTTTTTTGGGAATGATAAATTTTTATAGGTCTAGTTTACCTAGGGCAGCGGAATATCAATCAGTGTTAAATACGTATTTACAGAAGGCTAAGAAAAAAGATAAGTCTATAATTAACTGGTCGCCAGAAGCAAACGTTGCGTTTGCGAAATGTAAAACTAGCCTACAGAATGCGACTATGTTATCGTACCCGGTGCTAAACGCCGAGCTTGCAATATGGGCGGACGCGTCGAACGACTGTATCGGTGCCGTGTTACAAGTTAAGGTTGGCTCACACTGGGGCCCCTTAGGTTATTATTCTAAGAAACTCAGTGACGTGCAGCTTAAATATAGTACGTATGACAGGGAGCTATTAGCTATTTATTCGGCGGTTCAGTATTTTCGTTATATGGTAGAAGGCAGATCTTTTGTAATTTACACGGATCATAAACCATTAACTTATGCATTCACACAAAAACCTAGTGACAAAGAAACAACTAGACGCGTTAGACAACTTATGTTTATCAGTGAATTCACAACAAATATACAGTACATTAACGGTAATGAAAATACGGCAGCGGATGCACTGTCTCGGGTTGAAACTATCACATGTCCAACAACGCTCGATTTCAGCGAATTAGCGTTGGCGCAACGGATGGATGACGAGCTGACGTCGCTTTTATTGAAAGAAAACAAAGTGATGCAATTTAAGCGAATTAATTTACCCGACGGTCAAAGCGAGGTGATGTGTGAACTATCTACTTCGGTCGCAAGGCCATATCTACCAGTAGCTTTTAGGAAAAGGGCATTTCAAGCAGTACACGGTTTGTGCCATCCTGGAGTTCGTACTACTCGGAAATTAGTGACGTCTAAGTATTTTTGGCCAGGTATGAACACAGACGTAGGACAGTGGGCCAAAACCTGCGTTCAATGCCAGAAGTCGAAGGTTATACGTCATACTGTATCCGGACTGGGTCAATACGAAAGTAGTGGCCGCTTTGAACATATACATGTCGATCTAGTAGGACCATTACCTACGTCACCAGAGGAGTATAGATATTGCCTTACGGTGGTTGATAGGGCGACAGGATGGCCAGAAGCTTTTGCAATCAGAAACATGTATGCTAGTACGGTAGCCAAGACGTTGTACGAAGGTTGGATTTCAAGGTACGGTTGTCCGGTAAGGGTTACTACAGACCAGGGCAGACAATTCGAGAGCAGCTTGTTCAATGAATTAATGAAATGTTTAGGGATAGATAAATTAAGAACTACAGCGTACCACCCGCAGGCGAATGGCACTGTAGAAAGGTTTCATCGCGTGTTAAAAGCAGCACTGATGGCCAGGAGGGACAGCGGCGCGTGGGTGGAAGAATTGCCGACAGTTCTGCTTGGGTTACGAGCAACACCGCGGAGCGACACTGGTGTCAGTGCCGCGGAATTAGCATTTGGAAAGACATTACGGTTACCCGGGGATTTTTACGGGGGCAATAGCATAAGCGTTAGCGATTCAAACGAATATGTAAACAAAATTAGAAATATTATCGAAAACCTTAGGCCGAGACCGACTAAACAGAGAGACGCGAGGAATATATTTGTTCATTCTGATTTAAAAACTTGTTCACATGTTTTTGTGAGAGTAGATCTGGTTAAAAGATCCTTACAACCTCCCTATGACGGTCCATATCAGGTTTTAGAGAGAAAAGAGAAGTATTTCATGTTACAAATAGCAGATAAGCGTGTGAAAATATCAATCGATAGGTTAAAACCGGCGTACGTAGTTAATGACGGAACCTTTCCACTAATACAACAAGAAAAAGATTGCGTAGTAACTAAACCTAATAACAAACTGTTTAATGATAAGACTTGTAGTACTAAGCGTATAACTTATACCACCCACAGCGGTAGAACGGTTAAGCAGCCGATAAGGTTTGCAGAATGAAAACTATGTATGTTATACCTTATGGTACAGTAAGCTAGAGCATTACGGGAAATGGGTTCGATTCCCAGTTTAAAAAAAAAAGTGTACTCTACTATAATTGTATTGTATTCATGTAATTAAGTAAACAAGTTAATAATATAAGTTACAGGTGATATTCAATAAGTAGGTAACATGTAAATTGGTTAATATTGTATCAACGTAGAAGCATTTAGTAATAAACAATGAATGCAACTCTAGCATATTGAAGGATGTTTATTTAGGCCAGCCAATTGCGAAGTATCATAAAGAAGTGCTGACTAAGATTAAATTATAACTAAGACAAAATGTTCTGGTAGTGTAACAAATAGCATTTGTAACATTAAACGTAATTTATCCATTGTTGGAATAAGTCCTTACGAACGTGTTTGTTTTGTTAATAGAATAAAAATCTCTGAAATTAATAATGGGTTGGGGACAAAGTAAACCACAACAGAACAATGTCGCGTTAGCACAGTCGGTGTCTAACGAAACGATGGGGCAAAGAGTGGGTGTATTGGAAATTATGGTGATTGTGTGCGCTGTGCTCATGGGAGTGTTGATTCTGTATTTAATCCGAGGCCAATGTAAAAAACGAGTACGAGGCTGGTTCCAAAAGGAAGCAGTTGCGGCTGGTTGGAGTCTGCCAGTCGTTAAGGTGCAAGCAGTGCCACCGCCGACCATACCCCGTAATCCAGATGTGTATTAATTGTAAGCATAGTGTGGTGTCACATGTGTCGTTTTCTTCTTCATGAAGAAATAGGATTATGAAGATAAAGTAGTGTATGGACATTAAAATAAAAAACCATGTAGTTTTAAAAAAAAAAAAAAAAAAAAAAAAAAAAATTTATTTGTATTGTTCTTAAAAAGTATACTTAGTGTAAGTTCCATATTTTTTTTTTTCTTTAAGGAGGGGGCTACTGTAGGGACACATTATATGTACAAGCTAACTCAGCAAATATAATATAGTTGGTGACGCACGGCTGCGCCCGTGAGACAGAGAAGTTTTTAGTCGCAAATAAACTACAGTCCTAATTGGTCGTTTCTATTTAACCTGTTACCTCAACACGAAAAGTGGAGCACATAAAGTTATACATACATAATTACAACAGACATTAATGCAATAATAAATTAGCATCATAATAGCTAAATATATTTTTGAAATCACCTCTTAAAACCCTTTATTTTGATACCCCACACTATGGGTTTGGAAGAAAAATAAAATTTGGGCCCCCACAATATGGCACCCAAAAGCCGCCATTTTTCTATTATCCAATTTTAATGTAGCCTATGACACTCGCAGGATTAAGACGCATCGTTTGACGTATGAATCATCAAAATCGGCCAACGCGTTTGGTCTCTGGAACGCCACATAGGAACAAACATACATACATACATACATACATACATAGACTGATAAACACATTACCCTCCTTCGGCAGTCGGGTAAAAATGTCGTTCTGAAGCGGTGGCCCAACAAACTGAAGATCTTTCAGTGATTTGCCTGAAGATGTCGCTGCGCTCGCATCGAACACTGTGCGTAGTTTAGTCGTGCTACTATTCTCGTTCAGAACACCGTGATGTGGCAAAAAATAGTGAGGGGAGCCGTATGTGTCTACGCGAGTCATGTGATCGAGACTTTCGTATTGATTCATAAAATCTATATATTTTTCTTTAAATTCAGGAAAACGAGAAAACTTTCGTTCGAGAGACAACAAACGTTTTTCAGTTGAATAGTAACTTTCTCCGAGAACCACAGGTGATTCCTTCAAAGGAATACGCACCGAGAATTTACCTTGCTGAGTACGTGTTGTCGTTTCAACGAAAATGTTTTCGCACATTGGTCGTCGGTACTAAGGACATGTGCCACGTTAGGAATCCCTTCGATTTCCCAGAATCGTTTTAACTGAACATCTAGTTTTTGCGAATAATTGCATTGAACCTGATTTATGCGTGTGTTCATTACCTTTGGTGTCGGGTAAATGTTTGCAATGGTTCACTTTAATCATTTCTAACATATCCGCCCTGTCCTTGAGAAACTTAAGCAAATCATATAACTTTAATAATGGCTTCGTATCAGCATGGTAAAGTGTACCTTTATACTGCTCCCATTTACGTTCGGTACCTGAATCTAGCTTAGAAACAACCAAGTATATTATTAACGTATCCCACGCATGCGTTTGTTCCCCCAGTGAGGTAAGTGCACGTAGGTTTCTCGTATAGTGTCTATTAATTTCCTAATCTGTGAAGCGGATTCCTTATTTCTGGAAGGTATCTGGTAAGGTAAAGAGGGATTTGACGTGGTTGTGTTGCAATAATCGTGGATTATTAAACCGATTTTGTAGCAGCTCCCACGCGTGAGAGTAATTTGTGGCCGTGAATTCCAATACACTAATTACCTGCGACGCACTGTTTGTTAATGACGATCGTAGGTAATGGAATTTCTGTATACTGTCTAAATCCTCACGATCATGGATCATACTACAATACGAATTCTTAAACTCCAACCAATGATCGTACGATCCGTCAAAAGGTAGGTATTTTAATGTCCGGTAACTTTACACTTATTTTATTTTTAGTGATTAAACTATTATCATTTTCAGGTACCTCTTTATGCAGCAGGAGTTTAGCGGAAGCTATAGTCCTATAATACTGCTCTTCAAAACACTCTCTCCTTCCAGTCGTTTTGGAAGATCGAGCTCGTCTATGTGTTCCTCAATTTTGTCTTGTAACTCACTATAGTTTTCTAACAAACTCAAACTGTTTTCAATGCGTAACTTTAACTCTAGAAATTGTTGATCACCTAACGGACAAGTCCATCGTTTAATATAATTTTCTGATATAGTTAATCGACCTTTGATCACTGCTCTTTTCTTAATATACTCCGCAATCTTAGGCTCACTCATTTTAGGGAAAAATAAGAACAAGAGTACTCACTGTAAACCTTGCACGGATGCCTCCGGTGCCACGTGCCGCGGCACGTAAGTGTACGGTGCACGGCTGTCGGGCTTCCTCTTACCGACTGGGTACCGCCACTGAACAACTGGAATTACAGCACGAAATTAACACAAACCGATTGATAGGATGGGGAATTGGGAAGGAAGTTCAGACCTGCCACTCCTCTAATCCTCTTTGTTTTCAACGCCAAGTAAATCTTCTTCGTGACTTCGTATATTTATGCGACGAATTTTTGAAGATGTCTTGAATCCACTCTGGCAAACTGGTATTCTTCTTAATTTGGCTCGGATGGACCAATATGTTAGGGCGCCTCGCTGAGCCACGCGTTACTTTAGGACCTGTGATGGCTGCGTGGCGTTACGTGACGAGTGTGTGCGGTGGATATATCAAATTAAGCACTGCTTTTCTGTAATTATACTGTTTATTACGATACTGTAGACTTTACTATATTTTCGAATGAAACAAAAAGAGACATATTCTAAAGACCGTGCTGTCCACCATATTTTTTTCTCATATTAGTATCTAACTTCACTTCACTCATTGACATTAGTTCCACTGCACCGCGGTATTGTCCACAGAGTACATTTTAAGTATTGTCCGCTGAGGTGGGCGCCACCGTCAGCGCCGCATTCCGACCGGTGGCTCAATAAACAAACTTCTTCTACAAAAACTAGCCATTTGAGTTTTGGGAGACTATAACTGCACTTTTGACCCTTGACTGTACATGTACATCGTTACCTTGATTTTGTTCTGGTTGAACGGGAACATTTGCGGGTTCATGAACATCTTTACCTTGATTTTGTTGTGGTTGAACAGAAACATTTGCGGGTTCATGCAAATTGTTGTCATGATTTACATCCAACTGTCCAACAGAAACACAAACTGACGATTGAGCTGGCGGTGGATTGCTCTGTGATGAAGTTGCGGGACCAGTTCTCATGTGAACACCAGCTCTGTCTGCTAATGTCCAACGAGAGTGGCATATGCGATCCGCCTCACCCACGTGTTTTTATCAAAAGTAAAATTAAATCCACAGTAAAAATATTTTACAGAATATAATTGTATTATAAATAGTATTATTGTGTGTACCTACTAATCAGAACAAATAATAACATTTATTTATATAGTAATTACGTACGGCTGCAGTCGAGGATGCAAATAAAACCGATATAATTTACAATTAAAGTAATTATTACATTTAGATCGGTAAACAATATAATTATCACGGGAAATTTAACGCGATGATTTCGATTGTTTGTTTGCCTATTTCGCCCGACGTTTCATCGCGTTAAATTTCCCGTGATAATTATATTGTTTTCAATTATGAAACGCGAAAGTTTTAAAGTTAATATAGATCGGTAAAATTAAGATGCGCGACAATTGCTCGATGTGAGAAACAAGAGTGAATCACTAATACACCAAATCAATATTCATCACTGCTATTGCGCAATCATCGGTCCCACGCCATCGAATTGTTGAGATGGCGAATCTCACGGTGAAAAGCGCAATGCGGTGTTAGTCATTGTCTTAAGAATTTAGGGTTTCGCAAGTGGCGACATAACATCTCCCTCCACGAGATCGGCAACTATTTGAAAACTCTAGTCGAAAATAGTGTCGATGGCGAAGCTGGATCAATCTCGGTGTCGCAGGTCTCCTTATCCTTAATATCGATTTCATCAGTGGCTTTCTGTAGTTGCTTCAATCTACGACGACGAAGTATAATGATGATAATGAGTACACATGCACCGGATAGTAGAATGTATACCGGTATTGTAGTATGGTATATAGCTTCAGTGTTCGACGACTGTAGCGTTACAGGTTCTTGTAGAACGATTTCAGAGTTACTCGAATGCAAACTGCCAAGGTCAATGGTATCTAGTTTAATCGTTTTCATTGGTAAGTTATACGAATTTTCCTTAATAATCGGTAAGTCCATAATCTTCAATATCTTTCCCTTAGTTTGATCATGACGATTGCTTGCAGTAAATGCTGTAGTTCTCAGCGCGCAGCCTTTGGGTATAATGGATAAGTAGCTCCCTTTCAGCATTCTATAATTATCTTCAGAACAGGTTAAACGAACTTTCGTAGGTTTAGGTAAGCTCAGAATGAAGTGCTGGTCGTCTAGTTGCTCCATAGCTTCAGAAAACAGGATGGCTGATGTAAATTGACAAGATTCATTAATTTTCTGGTGTAGTATAAGCAGCTGGATACAGTCCGATTGTTTGCCATGGTGGCGACTTAAATTATCCTCGCAAAGGTGACCGTGGCTATACTTCGGACATTCTGTCTCCATGTACAATAGATCTTTTTCGTGAACCGCTATGAAAGGATAAGTTGGAATCAGGACCTTATTATCATAATTAGGAGCCAGGGATAATTTATATAGGATAAAGTTAGTAGGGTAAAGTATCGGAAATTTTGTAACTATCACTATTTTATTCCCATTTGTAATAATAGGTCATCATCATCTGCCTAGCCTTTTTCCCAATTATTGTTGGGGTCGGCTTCAAGTCTTACCGGATTCAGCTGAGTACCAGTGCTTTACATGGAGCGACTGCCTATCTGACCTTCACAACCCAGTAACCGGGTAACACGGTACCTCGTGGCAAGACTGGTGTCAGATCTCAAGCTTCTGTCTACCCGTAACGACTGTCAAAGATCTTCAAATGACAGCCGGGACCAACGGCTTAACGTGCTTGCCGAGGCACGGAGGAAACTCGGTATGTTGAAATGGTCACCCATCCACGGACCGACCTCGGCAAGCGTTGCTTAACCTTGAAGATCGATCCGTGCGGCTATTATTATTTAGCCACGAGCTCCTCCGTAATAATAGGTATCCTAGTCTAAATATGTCAAAATATTCTCTTAAACTAATATCTGGAAATTGAACCTTATTATATAACATACTTAATCTATTCATCATGTCCTTGAACATAGCATAGTTCAATACAGAATTATGAATACTTCTAGCTCTAATAAATGCTAATAAATTTTGTAATTAGTCAAGTTCTTTAGACAAATTGTCTATGTTGTCTCCCAATATCATTAGTAACTGTGCCAAATGAGCATATTTTATGGTATCTGTTTCATGTCTAACATTGCTAGCTAAAATAGAATTAATAATTTTCTCGATTTTATCTTGGTTTTCTACTATTTTATCTGTAACGTTTGAGCTACGCGAAACCCACTGCTTACTTAAACTTATTTGGTGATTCATTTCAGCAACTAAATTTTATTTTGTTTTAAGATTGCAATGGCATTGTCTGCTCGGGCCTGGGCCAGGGTCAGGACTAGTAGTATTTGCAGTGTTCTGTAGCAAACGAGCATTATTATGCACCCGTTTTAGGCGTGATTTAGGCACAGTTCCTCTTTTTTCTTTGTATAGATATGAATAGGCAAATCTGCTAATACCGTATCATGAGTATATTGAGCTGCTAACTTTTGTCTGTGGCATAAAGGATTCCTAATAAAAACTTTATGATTTGGTTCATAATTTTTTTCAGGTTCACGATTTTTATTAACATTTTCAGTAATTCCTGTGCGGCGATGAAGTGAAGTATCGTTGAGAATATCGTATATTTTTGACATGTCTACGGTGTTCCTGAATATATTGTTGTAAGAGATGTTCTGATATATTCATACCTAAAGGATCCCGGGATCAAAATGACCGGTAATTATATAGATGGGCCTACATTTTGTATAGCTATGTATTGAGCTGTTATATGCCAATATAGCATAAGTTATAAGATTAGTAATTGGTTCTCCTCGGTGTTCTAATTTTAATATACGCAAATTTTCTAACAGCGTGGAACTTAGTCGTTCTACCATTCCATTTTCATTGGGTGTATTAGGACAGGTTTTATGATGTTGTTTTTTTTTTTCAATGTGCAATCTTCAATCAAATTCTTTGTGCAATCTAGTAAATTCAGAGAATATTTGGTTGTTGAATTCCGGACCATTGTCTGTTACAATAGTTAAAGGTACTCCGTGATGAGTAGAAAAATTTAGTATAGCTTGTACGACGCTAATAGCTGTAGCATCCTACAAGAAGTATGCTTGACCATACTTAGAAAATGCATCTACAATTACAAGATACTTATTCGTTTCAATACTAAGCAGATCTAAATGTACCAGGCCCCTCAGAAAGTATTGCGAAAAAAAGTTTTTATATATGGGAGACTGGCCAGTTATAATGTTTTTCGAAAATATGATTATTTATAAGTAAAAATAAGTAAGTTCCAATTTCAAAATTTCCCTCCACATTTTTTGCGAGTTAATTCAAAGTATTGTGTCTCACTGAAATATGGATCTGCGCCGGGAACATTTTAGAGCTATGATTTTATACGATTTCAAGTGTCGCCTGAAACCGGATGAATCGTACGATAGACTTCAAATGGCATTCATGGATGAAGGCCCTTCCAAGGCAACCGTGTATCGTTGGTATAACGAATTCAAGCGCGGTCGACCAACTTTGGGGGATGACGAAAGAAGCGGTCGCCCTTTGACGGCTGTTACCGAAGAAAACGTGCTAGCAGTGAAAAATTTAATCCAAGACAATAGGCGAATTACATATCAGGAGATTCAACACATATTGAAGATTGGATCGGGAAGCGTTCACGAGATTCTACACAGCCATCTTCGCGTGAGGAGGATAGTATCACGCTGGGTGCCGCACAACCTCACCGATGCTCAGAAGCAGGCCCGGGTGGAATGGTGCCGTGATATGCTTAACAAATTTGAAGCAGGCTCGTCTCGGCGTGTTTACGACATCGTTACAGGTGATGAGTCCTGGATTTATCAATACGACCCAGAAACCAAGCGCCAGTCGACTGTCTGGGTGTTTCAAAATGAGCCAACGCCTACCAAAGTGAAGCGATCTAGAAGCGGGGGTAAGATTTTGATCGCTAGCTTTTTTAATTTGACTGGCCACTTGGTATCAATTCCCTTACGGGATCAAAGAAGCATTAATGCCGAATGGTATACTACCAAATGTTTGCCAGAAGTTTTCTCTGTTATAAGCAACAAGCGACCAAACACAGGGCTCCGCGGGCTACTGCTCCACCACGACAATGCACCTGCGCACACCGCACTCAAAACGAGGGACTTCCTGGACAGCACGCCAGTCAAACTCCTGGGTCACCCTCCTTACAGCCCTGATCTAGCACCGTGTGACTTCTTTTTATTCCCAAAAATAAAAAATCAGCTCAAAGGGATACAATTTTCGTCGCCGGAAGATGCGCTGGCTGCGTTCGAGCAGGCTGTAAACGAGGTGTCTGCGGCGGACTGGAAAAAGTGTTTTGAAAACTGGTTTAGGCGCATGAATCTTTGTATAGAGGCTGGTGGAAAGTACTTTGAAAAGATTTAATAAAAATATATGTACGTATAGAACAATTTTTTTTAGTTTCGCAAAACTTTCTGAGTGTCCCACGTACAACCTTAAAAGGCTTTGTAGGTGGAGGTACAATTTGTAACCTTGGTTTAACTGGATTGCGATCATATTTAGCTTGCCCGCATATTTGACATTCATTGATATACTTTGTTACATGTTCCTTCATATTTGGCCAATAGCATCTACGCGATAGTGCTAGATAACACTCGTTGATTTCTCTATGATTGGTTTACCCTACATGATATTTCACATTTTCTACTTCGGTTTTGGTAAGTACTAATTTCATTGCAATTTTTTTTAAATATCGTTGAATTATAGGTATAATAGAATACATTTCTAATATAGGATTAATTAAAACACCTGTCTTTACTTTTGGATTAACGTATTCTTTAATTGCGCTAATAACGTCTTGTTCTAAATTAGATTAGGTCTGGTCTGTAGATTGTCATATTTGTAACATGACAATTCTAGCCTCCATCTTTCGATTTTATCGTTTTTTATTTTACTGGTATGGTTTCGATTGAATATATAGCTGACGGATTTCAGATCCGTGATAAGGAGAAAGTGTCTGTTAATGAGATAGTGGCGCCATTTTCTGAGACTCTCGACGATAGCGCAAGCCTCTTTCTCAACGGAAGCATGTTTACGTTCGCTGTCCGACAACGTTCTAGAAAAGAAAGCGACAGGGCGTCCATTCTGGGCTAGCGTCGCGGCTATGGCAAACTCAGATGCGTCAGTCTCTACAGTTAAAGTTTATTTGTCGTCTATGGTGACTAATGCAGCCTTTACAGTATCCGATTTTAATAGATCTAAACTACGCCGTCCGCTTTCTCTTTAGTTTACGTTGCTGACGAAAGGATGTACTTTTTCGGAGAATTTGTATACTCATTTGGCGTAGTGAGCAAAGAGACCAAGAGCTCGTTTGTGTGTGCTCGAGTGGATCAAGTCTGTCTTTATCAGGCTCTATTATATTGTTTTGAATAGTTAGCCCAAGAGGCTAATAGACGTTTTGCCAAAATTACATTTTTGTTCGTTTAAACCAACACGTTTGTACTTCTCTGCTGCAGCCATGAACTGTCTTAAGTTTTTGTCATGTTCCTCCTTATCTTTACCACAAACATCAAGATACGCAATTGTTCCTTGTAAAATTTCTTGGCCGATAATGTGTTCAAGTATACGTTGAAAGGCAGCGACTCAGTTACGCCGAATGGAATTCTTTTGAATTGTTATAATTTGCCACAGGCTTCTAACGCCGTATACATTTTTTCCCGTTCTACATTAGGCATTCGGTGGTAAGCGTTTTTAAATCTATGTATTTGGCTAAAATAATTAAACTTAGCCACTTTCGGCACGATTAAGATAAGATAAGATAAGATATTTATTTTTGTAAAACATGAGTATACAATAGAATTGCATGGTCTTAAAATAACATTTGGTAATAGGATCTACATGTTTTGCCGTTCAGTTATATAAACCGTTTGAATTTATATAATTAAAAAAAAAAAAGTATTATATAATCTACTATATGCAGTCTTTTGTAAACAATTTATAGAAAAACTTTAAAACTAAAAAGGTACAGTTTTAAGATTGAGGAAATGTCGTAATGATAGGCACTTAAGTACGATCATTTAAAAATTCTGTTAAGCTATAATAACATTTAGCTATCAGGTATTTTTTTAGATGTAGTTTAAATTGAGTTGTGGGCATTTGTCTAATAGGTTTAGGGATTTTATTATAAATATCTGGTGCTAAAGAGAAAATACTTTTACGCATGAGTGCCGTGGTTGATCTTACTCCCCACAATTTATTGTTATCCCGTCGATTGCGGATTGAAACATCTGATAGTTTTTTAAATAGTTTCGGATTGGTTTGTACAAAATTAGCCACTTCAAAAATAAACAAAGAAGGCAGATTTAAAATATTATATTTAATAAAATACGGTTTGCAACTATCCGTTTTTTTAAGCCGAACATAGCCCTAATGCACCTTTTTTGTGACCTAAAAATTATTTCCTTATTAGTGGAATTTCCCCAAAATATAACGCCGAACCTTAATATTGAGCCGACAATGCCGTGATAAGCAGTAATAAGCGCAGTAGTACTTATGATGGGTTTTAGTTTATAGAGTGCGTAGGCAGAAGAACAGACTTTCTTATTTAATTCTTCTGTATGTGCTTTCCAGTTTAGACGTTTGTCGATAGTTACACCTAAGAATTTAGTTGTGTCTACCTTTTGTATTACTATCCCTTGGTGAGTAACATTAATGTTAGGCGTTGCCAAACGTTGACTGAAGAACATAACTTTTGTCTTTTCAAGGTTGACTATTAAATTATTATTATTTAGCCAGTTAACCAATGATTTCAATGTATTATTAAGTTCATTATCAAAGGTGTCTTTATTTTTGCAATTTATTGTGACCGTGCTGTCATCGGCAAAGAGTGATACTGGATATTTGGTTACTTTTGGAAGGTCATTTATGTATATTATAAATAGCAATGGACCTAATACACTTCCTTGTGGGACTCCATATTTAACTATTTGTTTCTTTGATGAATACGTTTCTTCTTTTTTAGTATTAATGTTTACTTTAGAAATTTCTGTATATTGTTTCCGGTTTTTCAGATACGACTCGAGATTAAGTACATTGCCTCGAATTCCATACGCTTCCAGCTTACGAAGGAGAATGTCATGGTCAACATAATCGAAAGCCTGGGTCATGTCGCAGTAAATGGAACATACCGGCGTCCTTTTATCTACGCTAGCCATAACATTATTAATAAAATCAAAAACAGCCATGTTTATTGTTTTATTCTTGCGGAAGCCTTTCTGGTCTTCCGTAAGAATATTTAGTTTTTCAAAATAATTGTAAATTTGGTTAGATATATATTTCTCAAAAACTTTTGAAATTACGGGTACAAGCGCAATTGTGTTTGTTTAATTGTTTTGATTGTTTCAATATTTGGAAGTGGGTAAGTATCCAAGTACGTAAATTTATTGATTGTTCTTGAATAGTCGACTATCATCCTCCTTTGATGAGTTCCACCTCCCGTGACAAGGACCTGAGCACACCATGGAGATACGCTCGGTACAATTATTCCATCTTCTAAAAGCTTTGATATCTCAGCTTGGATGAATTCTTCTTCATCTTTATTATAACGTCTAGATTTAATGGCAATAGGCGTGATGTCGGCAGATAAGTGCGTAAAGACAGATGCTGGTGGCACTGAAGCTTCCATAACGCACACTTGTAGAGGCTCCCTGGTACCTCCGAATTGAAATTATAGTTTGGCGTGATCTTTAAGAATGTCTTGTCCAATGATGACATCTGAACACAAGTTGTTAATTACGAGAAGAGTTTTGCGAAACCGATTTATTGTTTGTTTACAAAGTCGTTGCTTGAGGTTCATCATTCGCGCTATCTTGCGATCAATAAAGCTGACGGAGCTCCCAGTATCTATCAACGCATTGGCACGAGTATGATTAACGGTGATGGAAATCGTAGCTTTTATGAAACTGGACGGAGATGCAGCTGAGTAAACGGTGCTTATCGTTTGAGAAGAACTTGGTGACTGCACATATTCGACGGGAACAGTGGGACTCGGACAAGAAATAGCATTGCTAGTTGAAGAGTTGTTGCGAGAACGGCAAACTGAACCAAAGTGTCCCTTCTTTGAACAAAGTTGACAATAGGCGTGGAATGCTGGGCATTTAACCCTTTGATGCACTTTTCCACCGCAAAAGAAGCAGCGTCTTGCAGTTGGAGGAGGTGAGGACGAAACCGCTGCATTGTTTGAACTCGGTATTAGGTGTTGAGGTAGTTCTTGTCGTGAGACATTCACTGGTAAATCATTTAAAGCATTTGGTACACCAACGCCCATTATTGCGGAGTCTTTTTCAGCTGTTTCAAGGACGACGGCTTGATTGAAGGCTTCATCCATCGAAAGCGTTGATTTGTCGAGTAATCGCTCTCTTATTTTCGCCGAAATAATACCTGCGATGAAAGCGCTCCTTAAAGTTGTAAAGCTTTAATGTGTGTGTAAATGTTTGCAGTTAAATGGTTTGCAAGTAATTTTAGTTTTATTGAATCCGTCGCGTCAGCAGGTATTTTTTCAATCAAGAAGTTTGAAAAGGTGTGTTGCCAATGAGCCCACTGTTCTCCCGCTGCGGGTGAACAGTGTCATATCGGACATAGTTGTATGTAGTTAATAAAATTGACACATAGGCAGAAACCACCAAATAAATAACTTGGCTTTTATTAACTACAGAAATCAAGTCGTAAATAAAATAATGAATGACAGACAATTAAAACATTTCAAGTGACGAGTGATGGTTGTCAATATCATATATAAATATCAAAGAGTAGCACGAAGCAGATTATACAGGGTGGAATTTTGTAAAGCCATCTGATGGGAAAGTACTCTTAATACTGTAGATAGAAAATTTTACTCAAAGAAAACATTCCTTTATTTTTGAAAAGAAAGAAAACTGCATTCAAACATTTTCGAAAATTCGCTTTCCACACCCGAGAATCGAACCGACTATAATCTCTACAAATTACACCTTGTACTTTTATTGCATTGATCGCTAAGGTCAATTATAAAGATGAAATCTCTAACAAACTTGATAAATTAAATGAAAGGAAAACCATGAAATCTGGACTTATAAATTCAATGGGTCAAGTTATAGCACTTTTACTCAAAGATCCATCTGTATACTTATGTGAGTAATTAACAAAAATGAAAAAAAAAAACATGGCTTTCCTTTCATAATTTATTTCTTATTTCTACGCGATACCGTACTATACAGCTCCTGAAATATGAACCTAGGTTTTTTTTTACATATTTTGACAAATTCAAATCTAGGTTTTACAAAAAACTTTAGACCTCTGCGGTGCTTTTTCAGGGAGATATCGGCAATAACGGGTTTTTCACCGATTCAATGGCTCGGCCATGGGGTTTTAGTCTAACAGCTCCAGAAATATAAACAAGAATTTTTGTTGTATTTTTAAAAATTTTGACAAATTCTTATCTGGCTTTTACAAAAAACTACAGACGTCTGCAATGCCTTTCGCCGTTCACATCAGCGTGCTGGTGCCTACACTTATGTATGGAAGTGAAGGTTGGGTATGGCAAAAAAGACATGAAAGTAGGATTAATGCAGTAGAAATGCGCTCCTTGCGAAGTATGTGTGGTTTAACTTTAAATGATAGATTGAGGAATGAGGTAATAAGAGAACGTTGTGGTTTAAAAGAACATGTATTGACTAAAATTATGTTAAGATGGTTTGGCCATGTTGAGAGGATGAATGAAAGGCGACTAACCAAAGGTATTTACAAGGCATACGTGAATGGAAACGCCAGGAGGGGACGCCCTAGAAAGACATACATAGACCTTGTAAAGGCTGTTTTTTTTAGAGGTATAGAACTTTGAAATGGAATAAAACAAGGATGAATATATAAAATTGACATGAAATTGACTTTATTCAAAAGATAATCTTTTGGCATTATAATATAAATATGATTTCTGGCATATGACCGCCACGGCTGGCTCGGACGTAATCTAATCTGGAGGTCCAATTTTCAATCACTTTTAAAACATTTGTGGCCGTATATCGGCAATAACGCGGCGAATATTGTCCTCCAAGTGGTCGATCGTTTCGGGCTTATCGGCGTAGACTAGTGACTGCACCTATCCCCAGTCTAGCGGCGTTAAATCGTACGATCTTGGAGGCCAATTCACGGGTCCGGAACGTGAAATAATGTGGTTACCAAACGTTTCCTTCAATAAATCAATTGTGGCACGAGCTGTGTGACATGTTGCGCCGTCTTGTTGAAATCACAGCTCCTGCACATCATGGTTGTTCAATTGAGGAACGAAAAAGTTAGTAATCAGGGCTCTATAGCGGTCACCATTGACTGTAACGTTCTGGCCAATTAGCATAAAACAAGAAATTTGCTCAATTTGGAAGCGTTGCACAGGAGTTGGTCTATTCGTGTTGAAATGCCAAACCAAACTAAACACAAATCACTTGACAGCTGACAAAATGGCCGCCAGTTAAAACAGTGTTGTAAATCATTGGTTGTAAACTTAAAGTTCTATACCTCTAAAAAAACACCCTTTAGGTGATGTTCTCATAACCGGCGTTTGTGTATGACTGGATGTATGAATGTGAGTGAAGCAAAAGAAGTATGTAAGGATCGTAGCATGTGGCGTAGTTTCTGCTTATCCCCATGGGAAAAAGGCGTGAGTTTGACATGACATGTATGTATGTCTGCAATGCTTTTTCAGCGAGATATCGGCAATAACGGGTTTTTCACCGTTTCAATGGCGTGGCCATGGGGTTTTAGTCTTACTGCTACTAAAATATAAACCTAGGATTTTGTCTATATTTTCAATTTCAGGTTTTTGCAACGCTTAGTTTTAAAGATCTCCGTGGCCGCGCGGTTGTTCGCGTTTCAATGGCGCGGCCACGTTCAAACCCTTTTGGTTTTGGAAATCAACTTTTACGATTTTTTTTAAATCTTGGCATAGTATTTTTTTATATCGCCGTAGCCGCGCCGTCGAAACGCACACTATCCCGTCTCCTTTTCTTGTGAAATATTCAAATCTTCCATGGTAATATCTAAATCCAGCAAATTGATAATTCTAAACACAGAAAACCGCATAAACACGAGTTAGGTTGTGGGCGGAGGCGAAAGGCTTTTTAAAAAGGAACGATAGGTGTGTTCCGCCTGAAGAGCAGTTCAAGACTAACTTTATTTAATAATCGAATCTTAGAAGCTAAGTACATAAACTTGTAATGGTTTATTATAATCTTAATGTTTCCTGTTATCGCAGTACCAGGAAGTTACTCGTAATGTAATCTTATTACCTAATTACAATGATGGTTATTGTGTAATAACCTTGTTACGCTTATATAACTTCTCCCCCATTAAGATGGAGGCGCGCCGAAGGCTGCGACTGAAGTTGGAGTGTAACAGCTTCAGGTTGTTGCTGTACTAAGGTGTGCGCCGACCTGGGTATCCACCAGAATTTGTAGACTGCTACTCCAATTCCTGTTGCTAGTACTATGATGTACAGGGATATCGATGACCAACTGGGTGTGCTTGATATGGTTACTGGATCTATTATTGAAGTCTCGACCTCTTCTGATTGTCGCATGGCTTTCCTCAAGTTATCTAGCTCTATGTCTTCTAGCTTTATCTTGATAGGTAACACTTTCGGTGTCACATGTGCGCGTGGTAATGGTATGGTTTCCTTGATGTTGATGTATCGCTGGTGCGTTGTCAGTGTTCTGTCCATAACTTGTACCTTGCAGTTATTGTCCGTTGTAATCAGGAAAACGCCTTTGTTGCGTTGGTATTGTACGTCATTGCCGCAGATGGTTTTGATGACTTCCTCCTGCTTCATGATGACTATCCAGCTATTGTCCTGATTTAATAATCGAATCTTAGAAGCTAAGTACATAAACTTGTAATGGTTTATTATAATCTTAATGTTTCCTGTTATCGCAGTACCAGGAAGTTACTCGTAATGTAATCTTATTACCTAATTACAATGATGGTTATTGTGTAATAACCTTGTTACGCTTATATAACTTCTCCCCCATTAAGATGGAGGCGCGCCGAAGGCTGCGACTGAAGTTGGAGTGTAACAGCTTCAGGTTGTTGCTGTACTAAGGTGTGCGCCGACCTGGGTATCCACCAGAATTTGTAGACTGCTACTCCAATTCCTGTTGCTAGTACTATGATGTACAGGGATATCGATGACCAACTGGGTGTGCTTGATATGGTTACTGGATCTATTATTGAAGTCTCGACCTCTTCTGATTGTCGCATGGCTTTCCTCAAGTTATCTAGCTCTATGTCTTCTAGCTTTATCTTGATAGGTAACACTTTCGGTGTCACATGTGCGCGTGGTAATGGTATGGTTTCCTTGATGTTGATGTATCGCTGGTGCGTTGTCAGTGTTCTGTCCATAACTTGTACCTTGCAGTTATTGTCCGTTGTAATCAGGAAAACGCCTTTGTTGCGTTGGTATTGTACGTCATTGCCGCAGATGGTTTTGATGACTTCCTCCTGCTTCATGATGACTATCCAGCTATTGTCCTTGATCTGCTGGATGATGTTGTTCTCGAACGTTGCAGTTGCATAAGTGCAGTTATGTGGTTCTTGGTTGGATGAGTTGTGCTATGCAGTCATTTGAATGTAGTAAAGTGTTCCATTCTAGGTGCTTGCAGATGACTTCGTTTTCTGCTATGCTGGTGCATGAGTCGTGGGGATAGGCGAACTCATTATTTCCCAAGATAGGATTTTTAGGTATAAAGATTGTGTTATTATCATTAGGAATAGAATATAAGTGTAGAAGGTTGTAGGGTTGTTCTGCAACTATTGGTATGTCTAGTATGAAGTTAATCGTTTGTTTGGTACTATATGCTTTTACTGTAATAGCTTTTGCCCATAATTGAATGTTATTTAGGTTTGGGTCAAAAGCTAAATTTCCACTGATTTCATTTTGGATGCTATTTAATTCCTCTATTAGGTATGAGGGGTCAATTATGCTAGGGTGCATTTTTTCGAGATGTGCGAATGTTAACGCGTTTTCAAGCGTGTCCAGTCTATCGTAAAGCTGTTGGAGCGAGTTTTCAATGTTATTAAAGATGTTCGTTGTTAGGTAACTGGTTTTGAATTCCGATTCTATAGTTGAGTATCTATCTATTGCTCTATATATTTCTATTTGGTTATTTTTGATGTTCCTTAGATTATTCTCATATTCTTTCATAAATTCCTGCATAATACTTATCGTCTTTTTCTGATTGACTCTATTATTGTTAAGTGATGATTGGATTGATCTAATTTCATTTTCAAATTTCGTAGCGTCGTTCTGGTCTAAGTTACCTGTGATGGCTTTTACTACAGTGCCTAAGCCATCTATAAGGCCACGTCTATACCTATATTTTAATCTAAAGCCTATGGTTTCTAATCCTAAATAAAGTAGCTTACTTTATATCGTATCTATACGGTAATCTATTTGTTTAGTAATAGCCGTGATATCTGCGGAGCTATTTTGTTTTAACTTAAATGTGTAGTAGTTACTGCAAATGTCTAAAAAAAACTTCTTTTAGTTTAGTTGTATTGTATACTACTGCTAGGTGATATGTGTCTACTTGGTATTGGGCTTTGGCTTCTGTTAGTACCAAAATCCTATTATGGTTGTCTATTGGCTGTATGACTGCTGTGGCTGCGACGAGCTGGAGCACTGCGGCGCAGGCGATGGCGTTCCTGGAACATTTTCAGGACGCCTTAGTAAGCGGTAGTGAACTCTGATTGTTTTTGCGTTCACGTGTTTGCCTACTATTTCTGCTATTTGTTCCGGATGTCAGCGAACTATTGTGTATGGACCTATATATTTGGGTTCTAGTTTGTTGCTTCTGGCCGTTTTTGCTACTTGTTTGTAGACGATGTCTCCTACTTTAAATTGCGCCGTTTCTTTATCTTTGTTGAATCTATTTATTATTTGTTGCTTATCATTGGCTAGTTTGCTGTTTATTAATGTTTGTGTATTTTCCATTATTTGTTTGTGTTTAATTACGTATTCCTGGTAGAATTCTTTAGGAAAGTGTAATTCTAGAGGGTTTCTGCTGTTAGTGTGTCCATAAGTTTTGCTGGACTGCGTATGGCAAAGTATATTTGAAGAAAGATGAGGCGTCACCCATCATAACTGTTAATTGTGAAGAGCAAATACAGCAACTCCTAGTGAAAACATGACTACTTACCACTACCTACGGCTGCGCACGGTACCTACCTGTAATATTTATAATGTTACTGAACAAAGCTTCAAAATTGTTTTTAACTTACCTTATTTTTACCTACTTGCAGTGTGCTGATACCACTTTAGCTTTGAACCCGAACTGTATTTTTAAATTTTATGCAAACTCTTACCTTTATACTCTTACTCACAATTATATACTCGCTACACACCTACATTTTAAACTAATATACTTTAATTTATGCATCTGTGTATTCTACACACAAAGAAAGTATTCCAAAATGTGCTTGTTTATCGCATACCTACACACGAATCTTATTGACACATTAATTCTAAATATTTACAATCTAAATGAGTGACACTTTATTAACTGTAAATGATATAGATAACATCGAGATCGCCCGTACTGTTGAATGTGATATTTCAGAGTTAAATAAACATGTTCACATAAACAAAAACGACCTAACTATTATTTCCCAAAATATAAGGAGCATTTACTGCAACTTTGATGACTTTGTGCTTACCCTCTCAACATTTAACTTCGAAACTGATATAATAATTCTGACCGAATGTAGACTTAATGCTATTAAACCTATTCCAAAATTACAAAAATATCAGTCCTACTTTACGGCACGTCAATTAAACCAAAATGATGGGGTAGTTGTATATATTAAACAAGGCTTAAAACCCAAAGTAAAAGAAATCGATCTATCTCAAGCATCTTGTCTTCAGTTAGACATACTTAACAACATTGTACTGTGTATTTACCGCTCCCCTTCTAATACTAATACTGATAACTTCGTGAGCTCGCTGAGCGCTCACTTAGATACACTAGATGCATACAATAATATCATCGTAGCGGGGGACATAAATATCAACATTAAACCAAAAGAATCAGAGACGAGTAGTGAGCAAAATACTAGAAATAATTATCTCAATATGTTGTCACTGTATGGTATTCTGCCAGGACATGTGCTACCTACAAGAGAAAGGAACTGTCTAGATCATTTCATGATAAAGATACAAAGGAAAAAGGTATGGCCATTTATTGCTATATTACATACCACAATCACTGATCATTATACTACTTTTCTATCTTTAAATAAATTAAAAAATATTCACATTCCTAAAAAAAGTTCGACTACTCTCAATTATGATCAGGCTTTGAAAGATTTACAAAATCAAAATTTATCTGAATTACTCTTCTGTAATGACCCCAATTTATTGACTCATCTACTTATTAATAAACTAATCAAAACGTTAAAAAATAACACAACTACCCTAACGGTACCAAACAGTAAGCGTATAATTAAGCCGTGGATTACCACTGGTATTCTACGTTGCATACGAAATCGTAATCATCTACAAAAACAACTTAGACTTGACCCTCATAACGACATTTTAAAAATAACCTATACTAGATACCGAAATCAATGTAATTATTTAATAAAGAAATTAAAGCGTAAGTATGAAAGAGATTTACTTACAAATTCAGTCATGAACAATAAATTGCTCTGGAAAAATATTAAACAGCTAACTTATTCTAATAAATGTAAAAATCATAACTCTGAAATACTAAATGTAAGAAAATCGCCTCTTGAGTCAGTAAATTTTATTAACAATCATTTTGCAAATATAGGTAAACAGTTAGCTCAAGAAATCCAGCTTGATATATCTAACCCTAATAACCAACTAAATAACTTACCGTCCCAAAAAAACACCTTCGTTCTTCTAGACACTGACCTTGATGAAGTTGATAGAACGTTGATGAGTCTTAAGTCTGACAGTGCCCCTGGCTGGGACAATATCCCCACAAAATTTATAAAATTTGCTAGAATTGTAATTGTTCCCATTTTAACTCACTTGACTAACCTTTGTTTCCAAAAAGGTGTTTTCCCTGATCTGTTAAAACAATCCATTATCACCCTAGTACACAAGGGGGGAGACAGAGACGATGTCAATAACTACAGACCTATATCTGTTTTACCATGCATATCAAAAATTATCGAAAAATTATTAAATTATAGATTGATGCAATATTTTACTAAATTCAACATATTGTCCCACTCGCAATTCGGATTCAGACAAAAATTATCCACTGAGGATGCAGTTACTGCTTTGAGTTCTTTAGTAACCAAGGAACTTGACTCTGGAAAAAAATGCTTAACTGTATTCTTAGACCTCAAGAAGGCATTTGACACCGTCTCTGTCCCTGTCCTAGTGAGAAAACTGGAAAAGGCTGGAATACGGGCAACGGCGCTCAACTTATTAAAAGATTATCTTTCGCAGAGAATACAGAAAGTTAGGGTTGGAGATGTTACCAGTGATCAAGCGGATGTATCATTTGGCGTTCCACAGGGCAGCGTACTAGGCCCAACACTCTTCCTGGTATACGTCAATGACCTTTGTAATATGAACATCCATAACGCAAAGGTCTTCTCATACGCTGATGATACTGCGATAGTTTTCTCAGGGAACTCCTGGAACGATGTGAAACAAAAAGCAGAGTCGGGCATGGCTCAAGTAGCTAACTGGTTAAATAATAACTTACTCACACTTAATACATCTAAAACGAACTATATATGTTTTAGTATTAGCAAAGGTACACAACCGACAAACGACTTTAACATAAAAGTTCATGTTTGCGGTGACATTAATAATAGACATTGTGCCTGTTCGCTCATTAAACAGGTCGCACAGACAAAGTACCTAGGAGTGATACTAGATCAACGTTTATCCTGGTATCCTCACCTTGATCAAGTCGCGAATAGACTTAGAAGATTAAGCTGGATATTCAAGAATCTCAGGCATATTGCACCAAAGAAAATAAATACGAATAGTGCGCGAAATCCGTCTAGAAATATTTTAAGTGAGATCTACATAGCTCTGGTCCAGTCGGTCCTAATATATTGCATCCCCATTTGGGGTGGAGCTGCAAAAACTAATTTTATCAAGGTCGAACGAGCCCAACGGGCCCTAATTAAGATTATGTATTTTAAAAAGTTAAGACACCCTACTGAAAACCTCTATCAGATTAGTGATTTACTTTCTGTTCGTAAATTATACGTAATCCAAACCATTTTAAAAATACATAAATCCTTAAAATATAACTCAAGTATAAATGCTCAAAGAAGAAAGGACCTAATTGCACAAATTCCCCATACAAAAACTGTATTCGCTGGGAGACAATACAATAAGCGATCAGCAATGCTTTATAACAAAATTAACAGGAAAATATACATATACCCTAAAAAATACTGTGAATGTAAAACAAAATTAATAAATTGGATAAAATCACTAACCTATGATGATACGGAGGCACTTTTGGAACACATTAGGTAAATACTATAAGCAGCAATAATAATCACACACTAGTCCACCCACACCTATATATCTCTAAACATCAAATGCACAACACGTACACATATCACACATCACACGCATATAAATAAGTAAAATAAAACAAACGGAAAAAAAAACTATGACACTAATACAGACATCCATCACTAATTCAGTATCATCACTCTGACACACACGCAACATAACACTACTATAATTAATATACAACAATGACCTTACATAACATTGAGCACACACTTGCAAGCAAGATTTTCATTAAATGGTAACTTATTTAATTAGTAAATTCTGTAATGTATTTCATATTTTTGTATCTATTAATACCTAGTTTTCTAAATTTGTATTGCTTTGCTATGGAAGAGCGGAGCCTCCCAACACAGGCATTACTTGCTTAAAGGGAAGCTCCAAACACTAAACTTTATTTTGTAAACTTATGAAGCAATAAACTATTTTGTATTTTGTATTTTTTGTATTTTGTATAAAGTAGTTCAAAGGGTATGAATCCCGTTGAGGAGTGAATTGTATTGTTATAGGCTATCATAGCGTACTTCATCAGATTTGTGGGGTCGTCTTTGTTCGTCATTCTTTGTACTCTAATAATTTCAGCTAAAGTTGAATGTAATCTTTCTATAGGGGAATTTGAATTGGGGTTGTATGGTGTTGTGAAGTGAATGTGTATGTTATGCATTGCACATATTTCTGTAATAACTTCGTTGTCGAATTTTGTATCAGAGTCTGTTGTGATTTTCTTGGGTACTCCTACTACTGAAAATAAGCTGAGTAGAGCTTCGGCAATGTGTATGCTGTTTGAGGCGTTAAGTGGTATAGCTTGTGCGTATTTTGTGAAGTTGTCTATTATTGTTAGAAAGGTTATACCTCCACTACTGTAAAGATCCATGAACATGTGTTCCATTGGTCTATGTGGTGTGTCAGTTAAAGACAAAGGTAACTTTAGGGGATTCCGTTCATATTTGCTTTTGAGGCAGCTGTCACATTTGTTGATGAACTTTTGTATTGACGCTAGCATATTAGGCCAATGGTAATTTCTGTGTATGTGTTTGTATGTTTCTTGGATGCCTCTATCTATAGTTTTACCTTCGTGATATTTCCTTATTAAGTCTGTTTGTTCGGAAATATTTTCTATGAGTGTTACTCTATTCATGCATCAAATTAATTTTGGTCCACGATTGCTGAATATTGATTTGAATACTTCGCAAAACAGTGGATAATATTCTACGTGATGGAAAAAACAATGAAAAATTCTATCTGGGATTGTGTGTTCTTTTAAAAACTGTATAATTTGTTCTCTGTGTTATTGATTGGGATCCAGACATCTTTGATTATTGTTTTACCTTTGGACCTATCATCTACTCTGTAGGTATCTCCTGGTGTTTTTCTAATATGGAATTGTTTTAGTTGTCTATCGATTGCGTCGTCTATTTCTGGTATTTTGTCTATTGTTGTATTTGCCTGATTACTATCTATGGTAGATAAGATAAGATATTTATTTTGTAAAACATGAGTACAGTATGAAGGTCTTATATTAATATGAGGTGGCTACATGTTTTGCCATTTATGGCGTACAAAATTAGTTGCACTGGACAAGCACTACAAAAAAAGAATACAATCAAAATTTAAATTAATTTGAAATTACAATGTGAGAAATTAAATACAATAAAAAATACTATGTCAAAATTCTAATTATAATAACAAAGTTTTAATTCAATTAACAAAAAAATCAGTACCTATGTCAAAATTTTAATTCAATTAAAAATCAGTATGTCAGAATTTTAATTAAATTTGAGTAATAATAATAATAAACGAAACAAAAATAAAATATACATCAAATAATAACAGAGAGATCTGCATATTTTGCCATTTATGGCGTACATAACAACATATTTTTGGTTTAGAAGAAACCATAACAGAAAAAATTAAGTCACACAGCAAACTATGAAATTAATAACTTAATAAAAATCATAAGAAAGTATTGTATTGACAGATTTGGATGTGAAAATGTCGCAATTACAGGAACTAATTTAATTAATTGCGGTCATTTAAAAAATCCGATAAGTTATAATAGCATTTAGCTATGAGATATTTTTTTAAATGTATTTTAAACAGAGCAGTAGGCATTTGTCTAATAGGTTTAGATATTTTATTATAAATGATTGGTGCTAAACAAAAAATACTTTTACGCATCAATGCCGTGGTTGATCTTGGTACGCTTAAGGTATTATTATCCCGTCGATTACGAATAGAAACGTCTGATTGTTTCTTAAATAGGTTAGGATTGGTTCGTACAAAATTAGCTATTTCATAAATAAATAAGGAAGGTAGACTTAAAATGTTATATTTAATAAAATACTGTTTGCAACTATCAGTTATTTTCAAACCAAACATAGCCCTAATACACCTTTTTTGTGACTTAAAAATTATCTCTTTATTAGTAGAGTTTCCCCAAAATATAACTCCAAACCTCAATAGGGAGCCGACAATACCATGGTAGGCAGTTATAAGGGCATGAGTACTTATAATAGGTTTTAGCTTATAGAGGGCATAAGCAGAAGAACATACCTTTTTATTCAATTCTTCTGTGTGCGCTTTCCAGTTCAGACGTTTGTCAATGGTTACACCTAAATATTTTGCTGTGTCTACTTTTTTTATAACAGCCAATTTATGTTGAACATTAATATTTGGTGTTTCTAAACGTTGACTGAAGAACATAATTTTTGTTTTCTCAAGATTAATTTTTAAATTATTGTTATCTAACCAGTTAATTATTGAATTGATTGTATTATTAATTTCATATTCGTACGTATCTTTATCAATAGAATTAATAGTGACTGTGCTGTCATCGGCAAAAAGTGATACTGGATAATTAGTTACTAATGGCAAGTCATTTATATAGATTATGAACAACAATGGACCTAATACGCTCCCTTGCGGTACTCCATATTTAATTATACTTTTTTTTGATGCATATATTTCTTCATTTTTGGTTTTTTGGGTTTTTATTTTAGAAATTTCTGTATATTGCTAACGATTTTTCAAATAAGATTCTATTAGATTCAGTACATTGCCCCTAACGCCATAAGCTTTTAGTTTACGGAGGAGAATGTCATGGTTAACATAATCGAAAGCCTGGGTCATGTCGCAGTAAATGGAACATACCGGCGTCCTTTTATCCACATTACCCATGACGTTATTTATAAAGTCAAAAATAGCCATATTTATTGTTTTATTCTTGCGGAAACCTTTCTGGTCGCTTGTGAGGATGTTGAATTTTTCTAAATAGTTATAAATTTGATAATATATATATTTTTCAAAAACTTTTGAAATTATAGGAATAAGTGCAATGGGTCTGTAACAACTCATACTCTGCTTATTGTCTTTTTTGAAGATGGGTTTAATAATGGTAGTTTTTAGACCTTCCGGGTATGATCCAGTGGATATACACATATTAATGATGTGGCTTAGGTGGTCACAAATATGATAAGCGATATACTTTAGGATTCTAGTAGAGATCCCATCGTATCCAACACTTGTAGTATTTTTAAGCGATCTTATAATTTTAAGTATGTCATTAGGAGTACTTGGTGCCATAAACATAGATTGACTTGATTTGGAAATATTTACGGTTACGTCCTTACCAGCGTCTGGTACTGGTTCTATCTTTTCAATAAAGAAATTGTTAAAAGCATTCGCAATCTCTTGTGGCCTGGTTATGGTTTCATGATTTGTTTTTATGGATGTGATACTACCCTTTGGTAAATTGAGTTTAGACCTATTTATAATTGCCCATGTGGCTTTAGATTTGTTAGTAGATGAATTTATTTTATGGTTGTTTTGTGCTCGCTGTGTTAAATTAATTATATTTTTATAGGTTTTAGAGTATTTTTTAAATTTAATTTTATTTACTTCATTGCGATTTAACCTATAGTTCCACATAAGCTCTCTCTTTTTCTTGCTACAGACTTTTATGCCACGTGATACCCACTGAGGTTTTACATTGGTTCTAATTGTAGGGTCTGTTTCGGTTCCTCTTTGAGTATTGTACAAAATCTGAGGTGTTAGTATTGTTTGTGATTGGTTTATGTTGTCCAGGGTAATAAGTATACCTAATAGTGTTCGGATATCTACGTCTGTCAAATCTACGTTGTCGTTTGATGTACTAGGTTGAGGGTTTTCACTAACTTCATTATGATGAATTATTTGGACTCTTGAGAGTGCGTCTGCATTTGTATTGGCTTTTCCTTTTTTATATTGTACATCGTAATTATACTCTGCTAACCTTAGGCGCCAGCGTGTGAGTTTAGAATTCGGATCTTTAATAGACATTATCCAAGTAAGCGGGCGATGATCTGTGTATATAGTAAATCGTTTGCCATATAGGTATGGGCGGAAATATTTAATGGCCCATACGATGCTTAATAATTCTTTTTCTAATGTGGAATATCTTTGTTCTGTGTCCGATAGTGTCCGTGAGGCGTACGCTACTGGTTTATCCAAACCTATTTGTCCTTGAGATAATACTGCGCCTATTGCTACGTCTGATGCGTCCGTAGTGAGGATAAAAGGTTTATAAAAATCTGGGTATTGAAGTATTGGTGCATTAATCAGTACCTCTTTGCATTTTTCAAATGCTTGTGTGTACTCAGGTGTCAATGCTATTTTACTGCCCTTTTTTAGGCATTTTGTTAAAGGTTTTGTTAACTTCGCGAAATCTTGGATGAACTTCCTATAGTAACCTACTAATCCTAAGAACGATTTAATTTCTTTTTGTGTTTTTGGTAAAGGAAACTTTTTTACGGCTGCAATTTTATCTTCGTTTGGCTGAAGGCCTTTATCTGTCAATGTGTGTCCTAAGAACTTGACCTGAAGTTACGAAGTTGATGTTACTTCTTCATCTTGAGCTGCCTGGATGGCATCTGTTAAAGAAGAAAAATTTAATAATAATGGTACTGAGGTCTCCCGTCAGAGAATCTCTTGATCGCTATTTTCTCATTTAACGGTCTTCACATCATCACATCATCAGCCTATTAATGTTCTCACTGCTGGGACATAGGCCTCCTCTCTGTGAGCGGGAATGGGCCGTAATCCACCATGCGGGCCCAGTGCGGGTTGGTGGATGTCACATATCTTCGAATGTTTGGTTCTAGGACATGCCGGTTTCCTCACGAAGTTTTCCTTCACCGTTTTTGAGAGCAGTGGTGAAGAAATAATTTACACAAAGTAAAGCGCCTGCTTGGGCTCGAACCCACAACCTACAACTTGTAAGTCGCGGCCGATACCACTGGGCCACCACTGCTCTCTGGAAATTTAACGGTCTTAAAACGTTATAATTATTGGGGTTCCCATTGGCCTGTGTGACTGTTCCTAAACGACCCTAGGCTGATAAAAATTTCGTTTTTCCTTAAATTGTAAGAAAGTATTTTACTTGCCTTACTCACCAACTAGCTCAAGGGTAGGTGATCAGCATGAGACTATGTAGGGTATGGTTTCGCATGAAGTTGACTGAAGTAAAAGTCTCACAGTTTGGTCAACTAATTTAATTCTTGAACATACAATCCGTCATCACAATTTCTTGAGGTTAAACAAGTACAATGAAACTTACTTTTATTTGGGATACAATTTATCCATTATTTCCAATACCGGAGGTATGATATCTCAAGTAGTATCATTCGCCTGGGAAGCTATAATCAAGCCTCGTGCAAGCTAAAATGTCATTTGTGTTCGGTACCAACTGCTGTTTTCTTCAGGAATTGTAGTCATATGTGTAGTTGTAGTTATATATAGTTGACAATTTTCTTATTTATTTAGGTAATAGTAAAATTAATCCTAGAGTGCCAGCTATTGCTGACACATTTATTATTTATATTTGGGGCTTGTTCCCTGCCGCCTGCGAGACATGCAGATCGTTTCTTTTTTGCTCTTTTGGGGATCAAAGTTTTATCAACTGTACTGTCCCAATACTTCCAATGAAAAAGAATTGTCATTCTTGTCAGTCATAGACATTGAAGATTAACCAATAGACTTGACATGTCTAGGTCTGGTTTTTCTTTATATAGATATTTTAAAGAAGTTAATCATTTATTATTTTAGTGTTGAATTGTGTGTTTGTTGAATTAAATTGATACACACAAATTGTTATTTTATTATATCATTTTATATAACTGCAGATAGCAACGCCATCCCGTATCACGCAATGATCAACTGGTGACACACCCATGCCAAGCTGGTTCTCATCTTTAACACAAGATGTCGCTTTGATACAAAAATAATCGTTACAGTACATCCTTCCCCGGTTAAAAAAATTGTTTTACATTTTTTTTTTTTGAATTTACTTCATTTCCATTTGTGTATCTAAACATGTTCCCTGACAGAAATTGAGGTAGTCCGAAAAAATATTTTATATTTGAACCTCCTACATTAAGTTTTATAAAAAAAACAAAGTTCAAAACCTATTCATCAAAGTTTTAGGTTTATAATTAAGTACCATATGTACTTAACATTAAAACATTAGTGACAGACATACATCTGTCTGAACACAATCGCTAAGGAGTCAGCTAAATTACTAGTTATGCCTCAAACTAAGTTTATGAAGGTTAAGTAATGGCACCAGTGAATGAACACTTAAGCAATTTGCGAACTTTAAAAAATATTTACTGTGGGTTATCACTAATGAAAGCGGCCGAAATTTGTTTTACAGTGTTAAGAATATATTCAAAAATTATTTTTAGGTACGTTTTACAACATAACATTCACAGTTTTATTATTTCATTGATTATAAATCGGAAAATACCCCAAAACTCTAGTGAATGAACGGCGTTTTCTAGTAAATGAATGAAATGAAACCAGTGAATGAACAAAATTCTTCGTTTATTAATTACACTATTACAGTCATAATATTGCAATAAATGCGGTGAAAAAATCAACATTTCGATAAAAATCTTCAATGTCTTAATAGAAAAAATAAAAATAAAATCTTCTCAAAACAAAACCTCTAAATCTTACCTTAATTCTACAAACATTCATAGACCTCTCAGGCACGTTAAAATCTTTTATTACAAAGTAAAAACAATATTTACTAAGCTAATACCTAATTAACTAAGTAACTAAAAACTTCTTGGTCATATATTGTTTACAAATTTAAAATTTAATCTGTTTTCAATTTAAATAATCTGGTACAAACTAACTTCACCGAAGTACTGAAACTTGGCGTAAATAACAAGTAATCATACGTAACTAAAATCAAAATAAGTGAGTCGAAATATAAGCTAATCACAGTCTTAATTCGTTTAACTTTATTGACGTTAGGATTCCTTAGACATCCTTTTGTTTATTTTACTTATTCTATATCTCTAAATGTTACATCATTAAAAGAGATCAATCCACGTCTGGAATAAGCAGGCTCACTTAATACACGTTATATGTCTTCAAAATCTACTTCAGACACATCAGGTACATTTGGTTTTACGAAACTAACAATGTTATCACATACCGCTTTTTTTCTTAGAAAATCTATCTTACATTTCTTTTCTTGATCGTTTACCATAAGGACTTTGCCTACATAGTGACGTATTCTTTTATCAGTTTTGAATTTGGCCATAACATATTTTCCGTGAAGATCCTTAGTTGACACTGGTAAGTCATTCATTCCAATTTCATCATTTTGTTTACCTTTATTTACCGGACTAGGTGTTTGTAAGTGTTTCTCAGTTTTGTTCTGTTCTTTGCGTTTTTGTGAAAGCTTTTCTTCTCTATCCTTCTTTTTGTTTTCTTTTTGTTTTCTTCGTTTTTCATTTTCTTTTGACTCTAATTTCCTTTTTTTTTCATTGATTTTGTCTTCTTCTTTTGATCTCTTTTCTTCTTGTATCTTTTCTACATGCGCTTTGTATCGTTGGCCTGTTAATCCAAACGGCATGGGATTAGGTTTTTTTACTTTAGCTGCTTTTTTTCCCGAAGCGATTTTTGGATACCCCAGAAAGCTGTCGATTTTATTTGAGTTAACAACTGGCTGAATATCGTCCTCCGTGATTGTACACACATTCATAGAACTATTTTTTTCAATTTCTGGATTACTTTCAATAAATAATATAGGAGTAGAAGATGTAGAAGGTCCATCGCTTAGAAACAATTCAGTTCTAATGTCTAACGATGTACCAGCTTGTGGAGTATCATACCATGGAAGAGGAATTACGGTTGGTGGATTCAATTCACTATTAATTATAAACTCTACTATTTCGGTGGTTTGATTTAGATTTTCCGTATAGTCTTTAAGATATTCTGAACAATTAGAAATATTATTAAAATCCGTCAGACTAGGAACTATGTTCCGTATGGTGTCGGACGTAAAGAATCTCACCATCCCATATCTTCCCGTGGGTGTCGTAAGAGGCGACTAAGGGATACACCAGAGAATGGGCAGCAGCGTTCTCTGTGCTCTTCAACAACAAACTGCGATCGCCAACCCGCCTGCCAAGCGTGGCGATTAAGGCAAACCCCCCCCAAACCAAATGAATAGCACAAATAAAAAACGGCCCCGAGTACCCGGCAGCCCGTCTACCCTCGACTACGGTAGCGGTCGAGGCGATGGCGTGGCAAGGGGTGCGAAGAATCCCCGGAGTGAACCCGGCTACCCCAATAAACACCGACGACTGGCCCTGGGAGACCATGTATGAGGATATCTCTATAGCCATGCATGGTTTCAAAACTCATTTCACCGTTGTCATGGGGGACTTCAACGCAAAACTGGGCAAACGAGACGAGGATGAGCTGCAAGTGGGGCAACTTTGAGTTGGACGTCGGAACCACCGGGGTCACCTACTGGCCAGTTTTATGGAGAAGGAGGGCCTCTACATGATGAACTCCTTCTTCAGAAAGCGTGAGCATAGGAAGTGGACCTGGCAAAGCCCCGATGGTGCAACAAAAAACGAGATCGACTTCATCATGTCAACCAAGAAGCAAATGTTCAATGATGTCTCTGTGATCAATTCGGTGAAAACCGGGAGCGATCACCGAATGGTAAGAGGCACATTGAACATTAATATCAAGCTTGAAAGGTCTCGACTGATGAAGTCAACGCTCCGTCCAGCACAGATCCAGATCCAAAACCCCGAGAGCTTTCAGCTCGAACTCCAGAATCGTTTCGAGTGCCTAGGGAGCTCCGTGGACGAATACAGCGACGGGTTCGTGGAAGCTGTCCATACGGTCGGGTCTAAGTTTTTCAAGACCCGCCGTTCAGATATAAATAAAAAGATCTCTGATCCTACTCTCAAGCTTATGAAGGAGAGGCGTGAGATGATCCTGCAGTCTTCAGACGATGCGTTGAAATACCGGCAGCTTAATAGACGGATCTCAAAGTCCTTGAAAAGCGACCTCCGCCGCTATAATACTGAGCGTATTAAAGACGCAATTGAGTGGAATAAGGGCTCCAAGGTCTTTGCAAGAGATCTGTCTATTGGGCAGAGCCAGCTCACGAAACTGAAGACCGACGATGGCAGGATCATATCCGCCAAACCGGAGCTTCTGAGGGAGATCGAGAAATTCTATGGGCAGTTGTAAACGTCAACCAGTAAACCCGTCGCGAATCTAGTAAAAGACCCTAGAGCTAGATTGACCCGTCACTATACCGAAGACATACCGGACGTCAGCCTGTACGAGATTAGGATGGCTCTTCAACAGCTTAAGAATAACAAGGCACCGGGTGATGACGGCATTACGGCCGAACTCCTGAAGGCGGGTGGTAAACCAATACTTAAGGCCCTTCAGAAGCTGTTTGGTGCCGTCATACTCGAGGGGAAAACGCCACAGGCATGGTGCAGGGGTGTGGTGGTACTCTTTTTCAAGAAGGGTGACAATGCCCTGTTGAAGAACTATAGGCCCATCTCACTTCTTAGTCATGTCTACAAGCTGTTTTCAAGAGTCATCACGAATCGTCTCGCGCGCAGGTTTGACGATTTCCAGCCTCCCGAACAAGCCGGATTCCGAAAAGGCTTTAGCACCGTAGACCACATACATACGCTGCGGCAGGTTATACAGAAGACCGAAGAGTATAACCTGCCTCTCTGTTTAGCGTTTGTGGACTACGAGAAAGCCTTCGATTCAATCGAGACTTGGGCTGTACTGCAGTCTCTCCAACGGTGCCAAATCGACTACCGGTACATCGAGGTGTTGAAGTGTTTGTACAAAAACGCCACCATGTCAGTCCGACTTCAGGATCAGGCCTCGGAACCTATCTTTCTGCAGCGAGGTGTGAGACAGGGAGACGTCATATCTCCGAAACTGTTCACCGCTGCACTGGCGGATGTCTTCAAGGTTTTGGACTGGAAAGGGCTAGGCATCAACGTCAATGGCGAGTACATCACTCACCTTCGGTTTGCCGACGATATAGTGGTCATGGCTGAGACCATGGAGGACCTCAGTATAATGCTCGATGACCTCAGTAGAGCTTCCAAAAGAGTGGGTCTTAAAATGAACATGGACAAAACCAAGGTTATGTTGAATGCCCATGTAACACCCACTCCTATCAAGGTTGGAGACTCTACACTCGAAGTTGTGGAAGATTATGTCTACCTGGGACAAACGATCCAGTTGGGTAGGGCCAACTTCGAGAAAGAGGTAAACCGTCGAATCCGACTCGGCTGGGCAGCGTTCGGGAAATTGCGCGGTGTCTTCTCGTCCAACTTACCACAGTGTCTCAAGACGAAGGTCTATGACCAGTGTGTGTTGCCAGTGATGACATATGGCTCTGAGACGTGGTCGCTCACAATGGGCCTCATCAGAAAGCTTACAGTCACGCAAAGGGCAATGGAGAGGGCTATGCTCGGATTATCCTTGCGTGATCGAATCAGAAATGTAGAGATCCGCAAGAGAACCAGGGTTACCGACATAGCCCGAAGAATTGCCAAACTTAAGTGGCAGTGGGCAGGGCACATTGCTCGCAGAACGGATGGCCGATGGGGCAGAAAAGTTCTGGAGTGGCGACCGCGAACCGGAAGACGATGCGTTGGAAGGCCTCCCACCAGGTGGACCGATGACCTGGTGAAGGTTGCGGGGATTCGCTGGATGCGGGACGCACGGGACCGGTCAATGTGGCGACACTTGGGGGAGGCCTATGTCCAGCAGTGGACGTCTTTCGGCTGATATGATGATAGGAACGATAAAATTTGTCAAATCTTGGTCATGAAATGTGCTGGAGCACGGGTCTGCTTAGGAATTAATGACGGTTTGTATGTCTCCATGCAATAATTGTGTGTTAGATAATGATTGAAGTATAGAAGTCGAAGTATTGGATAAATCGAGAGGAGCATTTTGGGAGGAATTGTTAGCATCTGGTGCCTCCATTGATGCTCCTCTAGACACATCTCTAACACCATCGAGTTCTTTGCGACATTTGAACCAGAGTGAAAAATATGCATGCTGATGCGTATTTTTGGTCAAGTAAGCCTGAACGAATTCGTTTCTGATACTTTGACCTACTTCTGTTTCAATTATTTTAATAGTGCTCCTCATTTATCGTCCTTTCTCTCCTCTAGAATTCGGTTATCACGATTAAGAGCAATTTGCCCATTAATTTCCTCTCTTCGAGTGCTAATGCATTTTGAATAGTCAACTCCGTCTACATTTAAAGGATATAGTCCACATGCCCTAAAAGCATGTTTTATGGTTTCAACTTTTAATCCACTGGTGTAGGCTTCTTTAAATTTTATTGCGAAATTATGTTTTGTTATGGATGCTGTAGAAATTTGTTTATTTTTGCGCACGATTTTCTTATGAGCTTTTATTCCGCTTTTTCCTTATATTTCCATCCGCTTATGGGAGGGGATGAGAGGTAACAGCACTCTCTGTCATCAATTATCTCGCCTTAGGTACGCCGATAGGGCTTCGTGCACTGTATATCACCGTGCACAACGCGAATTTCCGTCTTTAAACACTTTCTTCGTTTTTTATTTACTTAAACGTATACTGTACGCCGTATACACGCGAAATATATTTTATAATTTTTCTTCTTCTGGGATTTCGTATCCGGCATGCTCCACCAATTGTAAGGGGGTAGACAGGGTGATCAGCAGTTAAACATGGAAATAACTTTATATTTTATATATTTAGTAAGATATTACAATACGCCTGCCTTTGGGCGGCTTCAATCCAATTCTGTCACATTCAAACTTAACAAAAAACATCTACAGCTATTCTGTTCGAAATTCATACATCTTTCAAGTAATAAATATTGCCAGTGTTTTAATAGGCAAGTAGGTTGCCTTCTCAAATGGTGAGTCCTTACAGTACATATATGTCGCCGCGTAGGCGTGAATTTGCTGATTTATTATCCTAACTAATCGTTTTAAGTGTCTATGTCTATTTAAGTTGGGTTTTGAGTTCAGCGCCATCTATTGGCTCACTGTGGAATCAGTATTGATTCATAATTCATATGCTAATTTCAATGTTTAATTAATACGAGATGTTTAAATTAAACAGGAACACTTATTGTAGGACTTTTGGATTTGTTCTCATTTTAACTATTGCACATTTGACGAAGTAAATGTGTTTCATTATGTTATTCTTATTAAGTTGTCAAACAATGGCGGATGTTATAATTTCTATGACCAATAACCAGATTTAATAATTTAATACGAGAACTAAACAAATTTGAGTAAATGATTAAATACTAAGAAGTCATAAGACTATTTTACACAGCTATGTAATAATGAGAAACTTTCTAATTAGTAAGATTGTTAGATCACCGGAAACTTGAATAGTTTTGTTATTAGATGACTATTTCAATAATAAACTACAAACCACTTTGTATTTGTGAGTATTGAGGTTGTTTAATGTTAAAATAATTAACTGATCAGCATTTTAGTATTGTTTGCTAACTTTACTCAACTATCCAAGTAATTAGTGTCTAAACAAAAACAATATGGAAGTTCCGCCCACTTAGAACGCGCGTCGCGCGGACTTTGTGTGAAAAATAAGAACTGATTAATAAATGTAATCGAATAGATGTTTGAAAACCTAATTAATTGTCATAAAGTGATTGTGTAATCTATAAAAACATTTAAAAAGAGTGTCCTGGAGTTTCTTGCTAGATCTCCTCCAGCGATCGACAAGGGCTTAGCGATCTAGCAAGCCACGCGATGTGGTTTTAGCTTCAAGTTCATTTGAAAACTCAAAGTGCCTGTAACTAAATCAAATAAACACTCTTGAGTTTCAATCCAGTGTTGTGTGTTATTGAAGTAACCCGCTCCAGTCAAGAATAAAGGAATTGCCTCTAGACATTGGAATTAAAGATGGCGATTCTACGATTCATAGGTACTTCGACGTGACATCAGAATTGGGCTCAGCTCCCACTATCGCCTTCTGCCCATGCTATGAAAGCCATCCGAAGAATTTTGTACAACATCGCCAGCGCCGAGGGTATGGCAAAAGATTTTCCTATGATAATTTCCAAGAGTAAGCGATGTCCAGACATAGGCGAAAATAACTGGAATATTTTTACGTGAACGATCTGAACTCTATTGAAACGACAGAAGAAGCTACTGACTAGTGGCATGGATGCTGTCCTACACCATTGTGGCCAAAACTTTATACAGCACAGAATGACCGAAGCAGCTAAGCGAACAACTTGATCTGTCCATTGATAGATTCCATCATGGTTGAGGGGAGTATTCTGTTTTTTTTATTTATGTAACTTAACATTCTTAATTATTTTCATCATACAAGGCAAGGTCAGTGACCTTTTGTGTGACAATTTTAATCAATCTGCCTAGTCTTTTCCCAACCAAGTCCGGGACAGCTTCCATTCTAACTGGATTCAGCTGAGTACCAGTGCTTTACATGGAGCAACCAAAACCCAGTAACTGGGTAACACAATACCCCTTACTGACTGAGTGGTCCCTGCTGTTGTTTGTGTGGCAATTTGTGGAATTAAAATGAATGAAACGGCTTAAATTACTCCATAAAATAAGACAGCTGACTAGGAACTCAATGTTATTGTTTAAATATGTTTCTTTTGTCTTAAGAATTGCAATGGCTCAGTTATTTGAGAAATTTTATTTTATTTGAGGAGTATGTAAGGATCGTAGCAAGTGGCAATCTGTGGTTGCTGCCTATCCCCATGGGGACAAGGTGTGAGTGTATGAATGTTAAACAATTCAAAGTACCTACGTTGAGTTTTGTACCGGACAAAAAGTAACAACTTATTTTTATAGCATTCATTACATTTAGGTAGCTAAAACAAAAGTTTAGTAGGTAAATAAGTTAAGTAAGTTACAGAATGTATGTACAACAGAAGTAGTAAACATTTGGCAGAAAGTGCCATGACATATTCATGTTGACGCACTAATTGGCATTTTTGCAATTTATTGTTTTTACCCGACTACCAAACGGGTTTTATTATTGAATAATGTGGAACCCGTTGCATGTCATACTTTTTTTAAAGTAAAGTAAGATAAGAAAATGTATTAACACATTCCTTAAACATGAAAAGCACAACAAATAAAAATAAAATTATAGTGTGCTCAAGAAAATACTTACAACGATTTGCATTTAAGTAGCTGGGGTGAGAATAATTGTTTGGTTACAAGACTAAACAATATTTAAAATATTATCTAGAGGTTTTTGTAGAGTGAGTATGCATCTAATATAAATGTATTTGTATGAATGGGTGAAAGGGTTGTGATACACCTGGGTGAGTCATTACAAACTTTATAATCAGGGTAAGTATCAGCAGAGCTTCAGTTCATGCATAATCATAATATAATAATAAATAGTCATAAGCTGATAGCCACCTGGTAACTTTTAATTTACAAGTAGGTACGCTTAGTATGTGTGAGTAACCTATTATGTATGGACCTTGTGATTTTTGGTAAATTAATGGTCCTGTGTATGTAAGACATATTTGAGTGAATCTAATGTGATTACTGTGTTCCATCTTATCTGTCTACATGATCTGGTAGATTTGTTTTGGCTATGGGGTTCTTGACAGTGATAGCGCTATAAGTTAAATCTAATTAAAAAATTGTCTGACCCTACATTCTTGGTTCAGACTGTCAGTTGGATACTGATGGGGCCTTTTATAAGCTCTAAGATTTATGCTTGTTCAAGTTAAGTTTGTTATAATAAAGTTTATTTAATCATTCAATATTTGAGAACCTTCCTAATGAATTAAATCTCACAATGGGTTTAGTTGAATTTTACTTGTTATGGTACATGGGTGTAAATAGATTAGTAATTTCTGACAGATTTCAAAGCTTGTTATTGGATGCACTTGCACAGAATAAAAACAATCAAAAGACAGGTTTGTTTTTTGATAATTTGTCACTTTTAGCATTCAATAACTTTCTTTTCTTTTTGCAACTTTTTACCTAGCTTGTATTCAAACTTGTTCACACATAAATGTTTTGTAATGAAATAGGTTTGTAATAGGTGTGTAAATAGGTTGTTGCGTGTGTGGTATGCAAACATGCATCATTAAAAGTAGTTTTCAACATGTTTTAACATTAATCTTTAGCTAGTGCAAACACCGTCATAAGTAATGCAGCAATCTTCATAGTTATTCATTTCAGTGTCATCAGATTCTAGTTAACTTTGAATTACTCACTTACTATTTCAAAACAATAACATAATTTAATTGTTATCAGTACTAACTCCTACTTATTTAAATATTAATAGGATCATCTTTTCTTTTATTATTATTTATCTGTATACCTTCTCACATTCCAGATTCCTGTGTCATATCAAAAATCAAAATGGTTACCTACATAGTCAAGTATTATCAAGTGTAGTGTATGTAGGTTAACGCTAGTATTATTAAGCATGTGTGTGTAACCATACCTTATAATATATGTTATGATGTACGATGATTCGATGTGACTGAGAATAAATCGAGACGTTATCCAGAGTGGATGTCTTTCATTTACCACGACACTTCATGGCGACCCTGCCATTCAAGGTCACATCAGTATAAAATTTGGACATTATAAATTCGGACATTATTACAAAAATTAGTGGTTTTGTGTTGTAAATCATGTGTCAATCTACACAAACGAAAGAAGAGACAATCATCGCGCAAACGGCTGCTGGTAATGGGCAAAATGGTGCGACAACCGAGCAGAGCTACTCCAGCATCAGCACGACGAATATTCTTCTCACTTTGATTACAATCGTTCTGCTAGCAGCGGCATGCTATGCTATCTGTTATTATTACAAGAAGACGCATGTCAAATGGATGGAGAGGCAGATGAACCGCAGGTCTATACATCGCAGGCAAACCTCAAAGGCATTTCAAGAAACATGCTCCCCGTGATGACGACGCCGAAAAACCCATGAGTGAAAAAAAAAAAAAACCCTTGACAATTCCCAAAATTAAATTACCGCGTACGTTCTAGTGATTACGAAATGTGAGACTGGCAATAAGTGCATAAACTTTCGTGAACAACGGAACTGTTTAGTGATAGAACGTCTAATCAGGCATATAATTATTTTTACTTCACGTCTTACATAAGAAAATGCGTGTAAAATGCATTAACGAATTATGCAAGTAAGTAAATAATATAATATATTATTGTAAGTACTACGTGATAGCTCATAAATCGTGCACGACGACTCACCGAACCCGATACCCCGCGCGATAAATGGAAGGTATCGCATTACTTTCTTTGTTTGTAAGACAGTTCGAAGAATCGTAGTGAAGACAAGTAGTTGATATAATGATGTCATTACATTGCTTTAAGTTTTATTTTTAGATTATGGACGATGATTTAAATAGAATATATGAAGATTTGGTAGACATTCGTAAATATTTAATAAAGAAAGGACAAGCTAGATTTACAAGTTCTATTGCGACAAATAGGCTGAAAGAGGCTAAAAATTTATTTGGTGAAGCACAATTATTATATTCAAAGTTATCGCATGATTTAAAACCAGGGTTAGTGGCGAAATTGTCCACCACCTATGATAATATTAAGAGCGTATTTTTAAAGATAAGTCAATTGTGTACTACCCCACCTAGTGCAATAAAAATTGTTAAAATGGAATTTGACATTCGAACGGCGTGTAATTTAATCCCCCTTATGGATGGTAGGGAGGAAACCACGAAGCGATTGATTGATGCAGTGGAAATGTATGCGGATATGTTAGAAGATTCGGGAAAACTTCTTTTAATAAAATTCGTTATTAAAGGCCGCCTATCTGAGAACGCTAAGCTACGTTTATCGAAATAATTCATAAGGACAGAACTAAATCGTACCATAGTTAATAGCAAATAGATGTAATAAAAAAAAAAAAAAAAAAAAAAAAAAAAAAAAAAAAAAAAAAAAAAAAAAAGAAATTTGGATTCGTAATAACATATTGTAAAAACAAAAAAAAAAAAAAAAGAGCTCCAAAAAATTTTTTTTTTTTCTATAACCCCCGGAGGTGTAGTGTATGTAGGTTAACGCTAGTATTATTAAGCATGTGTGTGTAACCATACCTTATAATATATGTTATGATGTACGATGATTCGATGTGACTGAGAATAAATCGAGACGTTATCCAGAGTGGATGTCTTTCATTTACCACGACACTTCACAAGGATGTGGAAACAAAACTAAAAATACCTGGTTTGCAAGTGACCGTGTCGCCGGGTCAGGACCTTAGAAGCTACCAACATACATACAAGCCACCAAATAGAGGTCAGCTGAAAAATAACTCCAGCCCAACATAACTAAAGTAAAAGGTGAGAAGTTTTCAAACTATCTTCTACTCACCTCGCTAACTGATACGGTGTTGTTGTATCAGAAGGCTCAACACAATAGCCATGTCGAATAACTACATGACGCTTGTGCATGATACTACCATGCAACAAAGTACTTTTAAATTATTATTCCTGGGTTCAATTCCTAGGTTGGGCAAAATTTGTTTATGGGGTTTTTCCAATAGGGATTCCTCTGTAGCAGCCCAGAGTTTTGAAATTGGTGAACCCCCATGCTTCAAAAAGCATGTTGAGCCATTGGCCTTGTGCACCATAGTACCTCCTTATGCAGATGGCTCAACAGTCAGGAGGACTACTGTTATTATTATGTTTTTGTAACTCGTTTCAGTTTATGCTATTCTATTGTCATATTTAGTCAATTATAAAAATGAATAATAAAACAAGCTCTAATTATTGAGATGTCCAATAACCTATAGCTCTGGAGGCACTTAATAAAATAATAGGTTATATCAACACCAAACTATCAGCATCCATGGAGATGGATTTGAGGTAATAATGAGAACACAATAAACTATCTTATTATGCTGTGGAAGCAACTAAGATTGATAACACAACAAACTATCCTATTGGTATGCTGTGGAATCAAGTAATAATGATAACACAACTATCTTGTTGGTATGCTGTGGAAGCAACTAATAATGATAACACAATAAACTATACTGTTGGTATGCTGTGGAAGCAACTAATAATGATAACACAATAAGCTGTCTGTTAGTAATCCGTGGAGGAAACTAATAGTGATAATACAACACACAATCTATTGGTTTGCTGTGGAAGCAACTAATAAAGATTTAATATCCATTGGTTAGGCGTGGAGGCCGCTAATGAACAATCTCTCATGTTATCCTGCTGGGTCCACGGTGTACAAGACCACCCAGAGCCTGGTTCCTTATATCCTGTCAAATCAAAGACTTCGTGCCTGTCACGGAGCAATGATCCTAAACTCCTTAACCTTTAATCCTGTCAAATCAAAGACTTTGTGTCTATCACAGAGCGGTGTTCCTGATCCTATCCTTAAATCCTGTCAAATCAAAGACTTTGTGTCTATCACAGAGCATTACCGTCCCGTGAGAATGAAACTAAACAAAAAACAGCTGATCACAATACTCCTACACTACCTACACTATACTTACCAAATACAAGGCTGCTATGTAAGCCCTCTTATAAGTAGGTATGTGCTCATTAATGCATCAAATATTTTCATTTGAGATAAACTTAATAGTTACCTAATTTCATAAGTATTCAGTGATAAATTGATAACTTAAACTGACTATTACCTATTACAAATCAATGAATATTGTAAGATAATACAAACAATAACATTCTGCAAACAAGATTCAAATTGGACTAAATAAGCTAGCAACTGATTATTCCATGTCAAAAATCTGAAATAGAAATTGTATGCCTTCATTGACATGACATGTAGCAGTTAGTTGTTTCCTAACAACATTGGTCTTTACCATATAGCAAGTAGAATACCTAAAGCATATAGCTGTGGGTGTAAAAATACATTCAATATTTCCAAAATAAGGCATACTCAGCTTAGATTTATTACAAGCTGTCAATGATAAATAAAATCAGTTGTTATCAGATTCTAAACTTAATTAATACTGTAGGATGATAAACAACAATAATCTGCCGACAAATATTTCTCCGCTATTACAGATAACAACCAAGAAACACAGAGACTGAGGACACCGGAAGGCCCAGAGCACGAGCCTCCGATGGCCGTGTCGCCGCGTAGGCGTGAATTTGCTGATTTATTATCCTAACTAATCGTTTTAAGTGTCTATGTCTATTTAAGTTGGGTTTTGAGTTCAGCGCCATCTATTGGCTCACTGTGGAATCAGTATTGATTCATAATTCATATGCTAATTTCAATGTTTAATTAATACGAGATGTTTAAATTAAACAGGAACACTTATTGTAGGACTTTTGGATTTGTTCTCATTTTAACTATTGCACATTTGACGAAGTAAATGTGTTTCATTATGTTATTCTTATTAAGTTGTCAAACAATGGCGGATGTTATAATTTCTATGACCAATAACCAGATTTAATAATTTAATACGAGAACTAAACAAATTTGAGTAAATGATTAAATACTAAGAAGTCATAAGACTATTTTACACAGCTATGTAATAATGAGAAACTTTCTAATTAGTAAGATTGTTAGATCACCGGAAACTTGAATAGTTTTGTTATTAGATGACTATTTCAATAATAAACTACAAACCACTTTGTATTTGTGAGTATTGAGGTTGTTTAATGTTAAAATAATTAACTGATCAGCATTTTAGTATTGTTTGCTAACTTTACTCAACTATCCAAGTAATTAGTGTCTAAACAAAAACAATATGGAAGTTC
This sequence comes from Orthosia gothica, assembly GCA_949775005.1. Lineage (NCBI taxonomy): Eukaryota > Metazoa > Arthropoda > Insecta > Lepidoptera > Noctuidae > Orthosia > Orthosia gothica. The sequence continues at coordinate 43,553,385 of OX459035.1, forward strand.
CGCCCACTTAGAACGCGCGTCGCGCGGACTATGTGTGAAAAATAAGAACTGATTAATAAATGTAATCGAATAGATGTTTGAAAACCTAATTAATTGTCATAAAGTGATTGTGTAATCTATAAAAACATTTAAAAAGAGTGTCCTGGAGTTTCTTGCTAGATCTCCTCCAGCGATCGACAAGGGCTTAGCGATCTAGCAAGCCACGCGATGTGGTTTTAGCTTCAAGTTCATTTGAAAACTCAAAGTGCCTGTAACTAAATCAAATAAACACTCTTGAGTTTCAATCCAGTGTTGTGTGTTATTGAAGTAACCCGCTCCAGTCAAGAATAAAGGAATTGCCTCTAGACATTGGAATTAAAGATGGCGATTCTACGATTCATAGGTACTTCGACGTGACATATATAATTAAGGTTATTAGTTTTAAGTTCTTAGCTGTCGCATTAGGGTAAAACCTGTAATGATAGTTTAAGCTGTTATAAATAAATAAAATAAAATAAAATAAAATAAAATAAAATAAAATAAAATAAAATAAAATAAAATAAAATAAAATAAAATAAAATAAAATAAAATAAAATAAAATAAAATAAAATAAAATAAAATAAAATAAAATAAAATAAAATAAAATAAAATAAAATAAAATAAAATAAAATAAAATAAAATAAAATAAAATAAAATAAAATAAAATAAAATAAAATAAAATAAAATAAAATAAAATAAAATAAAATAATATAAAATAAATAAAATACTATAGCAGTGCCGGTTGCATTCCGTATAGGAAACAACATAACATATTTACTAAAGTAATCGGAACATACTAATAAATTTGTGTTTCTTTTAGTAGACACAGGAAAAGGTCCCAATAAATCGCAACAGATTGCTTCAAATGGTTTATTAACTTGTTTTGGGTTTCCCATTAAACCTGGACGAGATGAGTTTACCGGCTTGTACTCTTTACAAGTCTGACAACTATTGACATAATTTTCGACATCCTTGTACATATTTTTCCAAAAACAATGTAATGCTAAACGTTTATGAGTTTTAAATATTCCGAGATGGGCGCCAGTGGGATCATCAAGAAATTGTTTTAATAAAGGCACGTTGGGCGCCAATTGTAAGAAAGTATTTTACTGGCCTTACTCAACAACTAGCTCAAGGGTAGGTGATCAGCATGAGACTATGTAGGGTATGGTTTCGCATGAAGTTGACTGAAGTAAAAGTCTCACAGTTTGGTCAACTAATTTAATTCTTGAACATACAATCCGTCATCACAATTTCTTGAGGTTAAACAAGTACAATGAAACTTACTTTTATTTGGGATACAATTTACCCATTATTTCCAATACCGGAGGTATGATATCTCAAGCAGTATCATTCGCCTGGGAAGCTATAATCAAGCCTCGTGCAAGCTAAAATGTCATTTGTGTTCGGTACCAACTGCTGTTTTCTTCAGGAATTGTAGTCATATGTGTAGTTGTAGTTATACAGGGTGTTTGGAAGGGAGCTGTACATACGCCTAGGGTAGAAACTAGGGATAGTCTGCTACCTACCCCCGCCCATTATATTGACCTTGGCCTCAAAGTTTTTTTTTAATTTATTTTTATTTTTTATTTGACTTTTTTGTGATTTTTTGACTAAAACTACCTGTAGCTCAAAATCTATCCATGGGACCGGTCGGCTAATGGTCTTGTTTTAATCGTTAGAGTCTTAGGGTCCTGCAAAAAATTATTTTACACCAGAAAATTGTGGAGAAGAAAAGTTATGGGGCCTGAAGTACCGTAGTAAGGTAAAGAAATAATTTTAAGGGCAACTTTCTATGGGGTTTAAAAAAAAACTAACAGGGTTGGAGTTCTTCTGATTTTTTTAAAACATCCTCAGTCCATGCCCTTTCTAACGATATGCTAAAAGTGTAATTATCACTTTTAGTTTTAAAGTTATTAATTAATTTCCGCAACTAGGGCACTTCAAGCAAAAATTTCAACTAATGAAAATTAAATGTGTTCGATCGTAAAAGGATGGCAAATGAAACAAAAAATTTGGTAATGACTAATGTCATTAAATTACAAATTTTAATTAATTACTAATTTTAATTAATTACAAATTTTGTTCAAATTGATGACCATTGACCTGTAAACATGCTCGGCACCTCTTCCTCATCTCCACGGTCACCGTTCTAAGCAGCAGTTCCTCGCGCATTGTATCGAATGCGGCGTGGATCCTGTTAATTAGAACCTCCCTTGTTGGTACTTCTTCTGCGTACACCAACTCTTTCGCCCTTCCCCAGACGTAGAAGTCGAGTGGGGTAAGGTCAGGCGACCTTGGGGGCCAGGGAATTGGCCCACCCCGACCAATCCAAGAATAAGGAAAGCAGTTGTCCAGAAGCTCCCTCACTGCTAGGCTCCAATGAGCAGGACAGCCGTCGTGCTGGAAGACTATGGGCCGATCTTCGTCAAACACTTCTTCCGCTAAATCAGGCAAATCGTTTTCGAGGAAATCTAAGGCAGGCGTCATCGGTAATCGGTTGATAGGGCCGCACTTTTTGCCAGACAACCTAAACGGGCAAAACTACTTAGATTTCCTCGAAAACGATTTGCCTGATTTAGCGGAAGAAGTGTTTGACGAAGATCGGCCCATAGTCTTCCAGCACGACGGCTGTCCTGCTCATTGGAGCCTAGCAGTGAGGGAGCTTCTGGACAACTGCTTTCCTAATTCTTGGATTGGTCGGGGTGGGCCAATTCCCTGGCCCCCAAGGTCGCCTGACCTTACCCCACTCGACTTCTACGTCTGGGGAAGGGCGAAAGAGTTGGTGTACGCAGAAGAAGTACCAACAAGGGAGGTTCTAATTAACAGGATCCACGCCGCATTCGATACAATGCGCGAGGAACTGCTGCTTAGAACGGTGACCGTGGAGATGAGGAAGAGGTGCCGAGCATGTTTACAGGTCAATGGTCATCAATTTGAACAAAATTTGTAATTAATTAAAATTAGTAATTAATTAAAATTTGTAATTTAATGACATTAGTCATTACCAAATTTTTTGTTTCATTTGCCATCCTTTTACGATCGAACACATTTAATTTTCATTAGTTGAAATTTTTGCTTGAAGTGCCCTAGTTGCGGAAATTAATTAATAACTTTAAAACTAAAAGTGATAATTACACTTTTAGCATATCGTTAGAAAGGGCATGGACTGAGGATGTTTTAAAAAAATCAGAAGAACTCCAACCCTGTTAGTTTTTTTTTAAACCCCATAGAAAGTTGCCCTTAAAATTATTTCTTTACCTTACTACGGTACTTCAGGCCCCATAACTTTTCTTCTCCACAATTTTCTGGTGTAAAATAATTTTTTGCAGGACCCTAAGACTCTACGATTAAAACAAGACCATTAGCCGACCGGTCCCATGGATAGATTTTGAGCTACAGGTAGTTTTAGTCAAAAAATCACAAAAAAGTCAAATAAAAAATAAAAATAAATTAAAAAAAAACCTTGAGGCCAAGGTCAATATAATGGGCGGGGGTAGGTAGCAGACTATCCCTAGTTTCTACCCTAGGCGTATGTACAGCTCCCTTCCAAACACCCTGTATATAGTTGACCATTTTCTTATTTATTTAGGTAATAGTAAAATTAATCCTAGAGTGCCAGCTATTGCTGACACATTTATTATTTATATTTGGGGCAAGTTCCCTGCCGCCTGCGAGACATGCAGATCGTTTCTGTTTTGCTCTTTTGGGGATCAAAGTTTTATCAACTGTACTGTCCCAATACTTCCAATGAAAAAGAATTGTCATTCTTGTCAGTCATAGACATTGAAGATTAACCAATAGACTTGACATGTCTAGGTCTGGTTTTTCTTTATATAGATATTTTAAAGATGTTAATCATTTAGTGTTGAATTGTGTGTTTGTTGAATTAAATTGATACACACAAATTGTTATTTTATTATATCATTTTATATAACTGCAGATAGCAACGTCATCCCGTATCACGCAATGATCAACTGGTGACACACCCAAGCTGGTTCTCATCTTTAACACAAGGTGTCGCTTTGATACAAAAATAATCGTTACAAAATGTCAAAGGGGAACAACGCCCCGCCATCCGCGTTGCTCAATGAACTTCGTACCATCGACTGGGTAATTCTCTTCCGACAAGTGAATTCCAATTATGGTTTTGTTTTGTTTTGGAATTCACAGTTATAATTATAACTTGGAAGTGGTTTAGAAGGATAAAATATAACTAAAGGGATATAAACTAAATTGTTATAATTAACTAAAGCTTGTGTGAGAAACTCTTTACACTAATGTATAGAGTATTTAAATCAAATACCGAATAATGGTCGCGGATAGTGAATATACATTCAAGGATTAATACAAATACAAATAACTAAATTAGCAGAGAGTTTAACCCAGGAAGTAACTGGAATTGATAATATCAACTCGCCTACAGACGGCCCCAAAAGCGCCCATCCCGCCATCATTCTGTCGTCTGATAGCCTTAAGGGCTATATAATTACAACAATAGTGAAGTATGAAATTAATTATACAAAGGGATTGCAAAGTGCATTATTTACCTAACGAAAGGGAGTTGGTAGGATCGCTACGCTTGCATTGATAAATACGTTTATTTGAATTACGTTAATGAGTTAATTGGCAATAGTCTAGATCCCCACCCAAGTGACGTGAGACTGCCTTTCAGAAGCAGGCACGTCGAATACCTGTACTGCAGGACCTCGAATGCGCGTCCTAGGAAGGATTAGCAGCGGTCCTTACAATACATGTTTCTCTGAACTTAAACATGTCTTACACAATCCTAAGACAAGGACGGTTTTGTGCCTAAGTGTCCTGCCATTGAGCGAGACATGCTTCCAGAATTACTGGACGCGCACTATAATAAATAGCTCACCCTCGACCTAACACCCTTTTACTAAGACAATACAAAACTAGCAAGCGTACCGTAGACTCAGTCTGATACAGGTTCACTACAATTGCCTTGTTATACGTTGAAATGGAATAATTCGTCACTTCACACTTCTTTAAACTTCCCAATTTCGAGGATGCTCCAGTGTAAATAACAGCCGTGCGACGTCATCAGCGGAGTCTTTCACTGGGCTTCCATCGTGCCTCGCCAATTTTTTTTTTTTTATTCAGAGATTGGCCCGAAAGCCTGGTGCGATTTAACGAGACACGACTCTAACATTCATTTAATTAATCATATCCCCGTTTGTGATGTTCAGCGATGACTACCCCCTTTAGTTTATAAGTGTACATACACCATGGCAATGCAATGAGACCGTAATCAGACCTTCTATAGGAAACAGTATTTAACAACTAACATTTGGTTGTCCTACGTTCTTAATTGAGAGCGGCCTTACAGCCTATTTTATACAACGGAGAGTATTAGCGGTTCCGCCTTCCATGTATGTAATGTCAGTTAAAAGTCAATAATAGTCCATAATCAAATGAGTCATTGTGTAGTGTATAAATTATGAATTAGGGCATGTAACGTGTGACGAAAGGCTTCGCTGCTTCCCTAAACCAAATATTAGCCACAAATATCTGCCAAAAGGTGGATTTAGGAAGTAAATACAAGAGTTCGCCACGCTAGGATAAATAAATAGTACATTAGTGAATTGTCCCTACCTATGTAATACAAAGATTAAAACTTACCTCATTCATACTGGCACTCACACCATATTAACGCGAATAGACTAAATTATAATTAACTTAATAATTAACTTTGTTACACGATAACTACTACGACTCGACTTTAGATTATTCGTTTCCAAAGCAAAACCCTGTCTCTAACACTCTGGTATCATCACTCGTACGTCTTCTTCCGCTCCTCAGAATCAGACCGTCCTCTCTCCCTGCCTCAAGTCAAGTGTCCCACCTCTCGCCTCTACAAGCCCGTCTCCAACCTTCTTTCATCCGCAAACCATCTGCTTTCTCTTCAGTTCAGTTTTTTGTGCAACGCTTAATTGCTTTGGGGCTGGTTCGTGTTAGAAATCAGATATTCCAAGACTCTTTAGAATATGACTTTTGTCTTGACAGCTTTTACTTTAAAAAGGCAATTTATGAGCATCTTTAAAAGGTTCGGTATTTTTTTATCCTGTTTCAAATGACCGTGATCCATAGTTTATGACATTGCCTGTGAGACCGTACTTCAAACCCGAAGGTCCGTTTCTCAATGTGTTTACCACATCTGGCCGGCTATGCGTAGTTTTTTAATATTAAAATATAGAGATAATTGACGTGTAGTCACACCTGCGAAACCGTCATGTCCATATACAGTTCGGATACTTCTCTACCAAACTCCGAAATACTTTTATTATTCTGCTTACACCGTTCTAATTTAGTCTGCAAGGCTGTATTAATTTTCTTCGGTAATAACTTACGCATACTACTGGCAAGTTCGTCAACGGTGTCATATTTCGTAGACAAAGATAATTTTGCCTGCTGTGATAATCTATTTGTCAGTACAAATTGAATTAATTTATTTTTACATTCAGGCTTATCTAATAATGAGTCATAATATTCAATGCTCTCTATTAACTGTTTAGTGTTCTCGGCAGTAACTTCAGAATATAATCTGGTGAATTCTTCAGAAAGCCGATTATATATGGATATTTCTTCTTTCGCAAATTTACCTAATTTGTATGCGTCCAAATATGTATTGTATTTTGTTAGCACGCTATTCGCTTCGTTTCTTTTTGTGTCTAAAACTGATCCTATCCTACGACTGGGACCGATTTTTATCAAATATTTCCTTATGCTTTTAAGCTCATTTACTATTAAGACTAATTCTTCGGCCATAACACATTAAAACGGGCATACTTATTACATAAAAAAAACTTTAACGCGATACTTAACAGCACATTCATACCTATTAATATACTGGCGAGAACAACCTCTTGTAGCATTATTATATTATTATATTATAAATCGTGCAAATAACGATCAGATTTGTGTTGGTAGTTGTGTGTAATTGTTCTGTACGAGCCGTATTGGCCCCAACTCCAGCAGTTTGGGCGATGACCACTTCCTCCTTAGAGTTTGTTAAACACATTTTCTATCACGACTTTTGAAATGCCGGAGCGACACTAATTGTTATGAGCTATCCAGCACTTTGAAGTGGAATATTCCATTTTTATAAGTTTGAGCTGAGTGCAATAATGTTTACACCAAGGAATCATTTTATGGATACGCGCGCGCATTCACTAGCGCTCCCGTTACTGTCACGGTCGCCATGTAAGGTATCTACTTGGCAAACAAGTGAGACGAGTCGTTGCTGAGTAAATACTGTCTTTTATTAAGCTTGAACATTAATATATAACAATAATAATACTAGGCACATCACAACTCGCCTTTGATGTTGATGCCTAGCCTTCTCCAGTCAAGAACCTTGAAGACATCCTCCAGTGCAGCGGTAAACAGCTTCGGAGATATGACGTCTCCCTGTCTCACACCTCGCTGCAGAAGGACGGGTTCCGAGGTCTGATCCTGAAGTCGAACTGGCATGGTGGCTTTTTTGTATAAACACTTCAACAAACGATAACGGCGCGGCGACGCGAACCATACTCAAAACGGCCGCCGACTGTATCTAAATCCTTTGTACGCACCGACTTGAATACATGTTAATCGAATGAAAACTTTGAATACATGTTAATAGAAAATCTTCAACTTTTTTACTAATGTTTTTTATAAAATAATCCTTATGAAGCATTTGTTACATCTTCTATTTGTAAAAATGTCCATTTCTGTGAACTCTATTGATAATTTCATCCTCCATACTTCGTGGAACCACCAATTTATTGTTAGCTCCTTTATAGACAAGACCACTGTCCAACACATAATCTTCATATGGTGCGTGTTAAATACTTGTAATGGCTTTCAAAATTTCATCTGCTTGATGAGCTTTTCTAATTTTCTTTTCTTTTCAAACAACTCGTATTGAAGGCACGAAACTCATCATAATGAAATTTAAAATTTGACAATTAGTCAATGGACTAACAATTAATCTCTTCTTTTTATTAAAAAAAAACGTTGCCCCACACTAGGAATTTCTTCCTGTATCGTGGGTGCGTTTACAAACATATAAACTCACATACACAAACACCCAGAGCCGGAACAACTATCAGGTGGTAGGTACTATGGTAGGTCATACAAATATTTGTGCCGTGAAATTCCTAGTGTGGGGCAATGTTTTTTTAATAAAAAAAGAAAAGAAAAGAAAAAAGAATTAATGCAAAATCCTGAATCTACTTTCTAAAGTATGAGGCTAAACCAACAAAAGTATGTTACTGTTTTACCGTCTTTGGTTCTGGGAGCTTAAGCACTGCATCAGTCTTGTCACTGGAAGGCCTCACCTTCCCATCTTCGATCACATAACCAAGGTAGGTAATTTTACGACATTAGACACCAGGACTGCCTTTTTTCCAGCTGAACTGCAAACCATACTGGGATGCTACTTCCAGAAGTTCCTTTAGTCTTTCCACAGCTTGATACTCATCATTTGCCAGAATCAAGATGTCATCGATGAAGATCCATCACTTTTCTTTCTGCTATTAGATCTCTGAAAACATAGGCGATAAAACGCATGAAGTACTTAGGACACACAGATAGACCAAACGGTGCTCTGAAGAACTTGTATTGACCATTGTGTGTAACAAAAGATTTGTATTTTACACTGTCTTCATAAACCTTAAGATGAAAATACCCATTTTTTTTCAGGTCTAAAAAAATGAAAACCTTAGCACCTGCTAGCTTATCAATGTAGTCTTCTATCAAAGGAAGTGGGAATTCATATTTCACTATCTTCTCATTGAGCCGTCTATAATCTACACAAACACAGGTGGTGCCATCTTTCTTCCGCACCAGTACCAAGGCACTATTCTGAATAGCTTACCCTAACGATTCCTTGGTTTAACCACTGCGCTACCTGTCTGTCAACCTCTTCTTGTTCCACGAATGAAATTCGGCGTGGCCTTTCGAGCAACGGGAACATCATCCTTGAGAACTATCTTCAGTTGAATGGGAATATCCTTTGTTCACTGCCAATATAACCTATACTATCTAAAACACAGGGATAACAATTTAATCTACCTAACCATTCTTCATCTATTGGTCTTATCCATACCAAATTTCCATTCAATACACACAACAGAAGACAACGACCTCCTTAGTGACCGCCAATACGGCTTCCGCCAAAACCGGTCAACTGGGGATCTTCTAGCGTATGTCATTCACATCTGGAGTGAGGTCTTCGAGAAGCACGGGGAGGCGCTTGCTGTCTCTCTTGACATATCGAAGGCCTTTGACAGGGTCTGGCACGAGAGCCTTATTGGTAAGCTTCCTTCCTACGGTCTGCCTAGTGGTCTGTGTGACTGGATTACAGACTTCCTGAGGGATCGGTCCATCCGAGTGGTTATCGATGGCTGCTCGTCCGATAAGTTAGGTATTAACGCCGGAGTTCCTCAGGGGTCAGTGCTCTCGGCAACATTGTTCTTGCTGCACATTAATGACCTGCTAAAACCCGGAACCTTTGGGTATGCAGATGACAGCACTGTTGCTGAGACGTGTCTGGCCCGCGGGCTACTGGACCTCAAGTCCGGTCTCTTCGGGAGGCCATAGTTGAGCGCTTGAACCTGTCTTTGGAGGCAGTCTTCGAATGGGGTAATGCCAATCTAGTCAGTTTCAATGCTGCTAAGACCCAGGCGTGTCTTTTCCCGCAAAAAAGAGCCAATTTCACCCGGCTCCAACCTTCCGTGGTGTAACCGTGCCGATAACGGACCATCTCGACCTTCTTGGTGTTACGTTAACATCGACCCTCAATTTTGGTCCATTCATTGAGGCAAATGCTCAATTGGCTGCAAAAAAGTTGGAGATCCTTGCAAAGATGAGACGGTACTTCACGCCTGAACAGCTGCTCAACTTGTGTAAAGCGCAAGTTCGGTCATTCATGGAGTACTGCTCTCATCTCTGGGACGGATCTGCCAGGTACCAACTTGATGCACTTGAGTCGATTGACAGACGGGCCAAGAGACTTATCGGCAACGATGCGCTGTTTGACTCAAAGCTCCAGAGCCTTGAAGACCGACGACGAGTTGCCAGCCTGTCGGTTTTCTATCGGTTACATTTCGGGGAGTGTGCGATGGAACTGCACAATTTGATTCCACCTAGCCCTTTCCATCATCGGACTTCAAGACGTACGGCAATGCGCCATCGGTACATGGTGGATATTCTACCCATATGCACAAAGCGTTTTGAAAACACTTTCATTGTGCGTACAGCTAAGGAGTGGAATTCCCTGCCGGCGTCTTTGTTTCCTGATAGCTACAACCTAGGGGTCTTCAAGTCAAGAGTGAATAGGTTACTTCTAGGCAAGCGTGCTTCACCTTCGACCACATCATCACTTAACATCAGGCGAGATAGTGGTCAAACGCGAACCTATAACAAATAAAAAAAAAAAAAACAACGCATTCTTCAAAAACTCTTGACCTGAATTATCAACTGAAAGGGCATACATGTTTCCGGAACAATGTGGAAACCTATGTTCATGTACCTGTAATCATCAATTTCAATATTCGTTTTACGAGTATAATATCCCGTGGAGAACTCTTTTGCTGAACCTAAACCTGACATCGAAACTTTATTGTTGGTATGACATGTTGGCGAACCTAATATATCGTAACACTGCTTCGACATCAATATAATTAGAATATTTTCACCTAATTTTTTTTTTCTAATTATTACTTGCTTTCTTACTTGCCATATAACTGTCATTATTCATTAAACCGTTAGTGCCAACATCACGGCAATTCGAAGTTTGTAGCGCCTGCACAGTGCTGCCATCGACTTCTAGCGGCGAACCGGATGAACTAAAATAAATTTCTTTCGGTTGGGAGCCCTGCTGCACCTGCCTGGATGATGATAATGACTAATGCGACATGTCCAAAATTATTGCACCTAAAGTACTTTCGTCCTTGAGTCTTGTTCGGGCACTCGGATGACAAGTGATCGGGTTCCCCGCAGTTATAGCAACGCGATGACTTTCTACTATAACTCGGCTTATCATTTATCACGACCACTTCCTTTTTGACTTTTCCGACTTTTTCTTTGATAGTCTCGTATATTTTCAGTTTATCTTTTTTTTTTTTTATTTATCTATAGGCTCGCGTTTGACCACTATCTCGCCTGATGGTAAGTGATGATGTGGTCGACGGTGAAGCACGCTTGCCTAGAAGTAACCTATTCACTCTTGACTTAAAGACCCCAAGGTTGTAGCTATCAGGAAACAAAGACTCCGGCAGGGAATTCCACTCCTTAGCTGTGCGTACAATGAAAGTATTCGCAAAACGCTTTGTACGTATGGGTGGGATGTCCACCATGTACCGGTGGCGCATTGCCGTACGTCTTGTTGTCCGGTGATGGAAAGGGCTAGGTGGAATCAAATTGTGCAATTCCATCGCACACTCCCCGAAATGTAACCGATAAAAAACCGACAGACTGGCCACCCGGCGTCGATGTTCAAGGCTCTGGAGCTTTGAGGCGACCAGTGCATCGTTACCGATAAGCCTCTTGGCCCGTTTGTCAATCGACTCAAGTGCATCAAGCTGATATTTGGCAGATCCGTCCCAGAGGTGAGAGCAGTACTCCATGCATGACCGAACTTGCGCTTTATACAATTTGAGCAGCTGTTCAGGCGTGAAGTACCGTCTCACCTTTGCAAGGATCCCCAACTTTTTTGCAGCCAACTGAGCCTTTGCCTCAATGAAAGGACCAAAATTGAGGGTCGATGTTAACGTAACACCAAGAAGGTCGAGATGGTCCGTTATCGGCACGGTTACACCACGGAAAGATGGAGCCGGGTGGAATAAGCTCTTTTTTGCGGAAAAAAGACACGCCTGGGTCTTAGCAGCATTGAAACTGACTAGATTGGCATCGCCCCATTCGGAGACAGCCTCCAAAGACAGGTTCAAGCGCCCAACCATGGCCTCCCGGAGAGACCGGACCTCAGGCCCAGTAGCCCGTGCGCCGGTTTATGTGCAGCAAAAACAGTGTAGCCGAGAGCACCGACCCCTGAGGGACTCCGTGTTAGAAATATATAGTGTAGGTAAACCAACCAATTTACAAAGTTGAGTCAAGAAGACTCTTTATATTAATCTATTACTTTTGGTTGGGTTACCCTTTTTAAACTCTATTGTTTTTGTACTGTTCGATGACGTCTGTCCTAGAAAAACGATCTCTTGTGAAGCATGTCTTTTTACTACTTATTAAAGTACTATTCTAATTCATAACCTTTTCATTTACATATCAATAGGTTATGGGCCCAGCGACCAAGTCAGCCCAGTAATGTAAGAAAGTTCAAAAATAAAGTGAAAAGACAAAAGAATACTGTGAGTGAAAAAAAAAACCGGTTGACAGGTGAAAATTGCAACCGGGAAGGTGTAAAAGACAAGGAATTGTTGATCACGAGCAGGAAGGAAGGCAAGAGCAGCGATGAACGGTAACCTCAGCATCACTAAGTTGGAGGGATCCACAAACTGGAATGTTTGGAAATTTCAAGTGAGGGTCGTATTAAGAGGCCATGATTTATTGGATGTGGTCGAAGGAAAAATGGTAAAAACGAAAGAAAATGATAAAACTTGGGAAACGAAAGATGCTAAAGCACAAACGTTGATAGTCACACGTATTAGTGACGAAGTTATGATACACATATTATCATGCAGCACGTCTGCTGAAATGTGGAAAAAGTTGATTGCTGTGTATGAACAGAAGAGTGAAACAAACATACATATCATCCAGCAACGTTTCTTCCAGTTTAAATACGAAGAAGGAATTCAAATGTCGATATTCCTAGCAAAAATAAAAGAAATGCAAAACCAATTACAGCAATTGGGAGAAGAAATATCTGAAAGATTTGTTATAACGAAGGTACTGATGTCATTGCCTGATCGCTATAAACACTTCGTATCAGCTTGGGAGTCGGCCCCTGACGACAAACAAACATATGACAACTTGGTTGCAAGGTTGTTAGTCGAAGAAGAGCGGATGAAGGAACGAGGTGACGAGACACCGGGAGCATCAGCGTTTGTTGTGAAGAAAACAGTGAATAAAAAAAATGTTAAGTGCTATAACTGTAACAAACTTGGACATTATCAATCGGAGTGCAGAAACAAAGTTAAAGACAGTGATAAGGCGAATAAGTTTGGTAAAAAGTGTTTTTACTGTAATAAATCCGGCCATCTCAAAAGTGAGTGTAGATATCGTATAAATAAAGATAGTAATGCATTTTTGATGTTAGAAGCAGCCGATAATTCGGACAAACAGTATATGCATTCAAAATGGGTGGTAGATACTGGTGCCAGCGAGCACATGTGTCGTGATAAACAATTATTTATTTCATATTCGTCTCTTGATAAGAAATCAGTGATTGTAGGCAACGGAACGGCCATTAGTGCATTGGGTTTCGGACAGGTGGCAGCACAAGTATTTGATGGCCATGTTTGGATTGACACGACGTTAGAAAAGGTTTTGTTTGTACCAGAACTCAAAACTAATTTATTGTCTGTGAACCGCGTGACAGAAAAAGGTTATGTCATGAAGACCAATCAAAACAAATGCATTTTTTACAAAAACGAAAGGCTTTGTGCGGTCGCAAATCGAAGTGGAAACATTTATATAATGGAGTTGCGTCTAAAATGTAGTGCTGCAAATACAGCTCAAGTAAAATTGAACCTTAGCGAGTGGCACGAAAAACTCGCACACCAAAATATTCAACATGTGAAAAAGGTGCTTACAAACAATAATATTGAGGCAAATGATGACTTTGGTGGTCAATGTAAGGGATGTTTAGAGGGCAAAGCACACCGTTTGCCTTTTAAAACGAGTCAATCGGCGACTTCAAAGACGTGTGAATTAATACATGCCGATGTATGTGGACCAATGGAAGAGACTTCCATTGGAGGATCGAGGTACTTTTTGCTATTAAAGGATGATTTTTCAAACTATAGAAGTGTCTATTTTTTGAAAGGGAAGCACGAAGTAAAGACCTACGTTGAAAAGTATATAAATTTAAGCGAAAATATAACTGGTAATAAGATTATGTACTTCCGAAGTGACAATGGTTCAGAGTTTGTTAACAAGGATATGAAGAGTCTGTTATCCCACCATGGAATTTTAATTTTCGATTTCGGCGGAAGCCGTATTGGCGGTCACTGAGGATATCGTTGTCTTCTAGGTATGCCAGGAGCTTATTGTTCAGCACACGTTCCATACTCTTACAGAGGATGGACGTTACCGAGATGGGTCTGTAGTTGGCCGGGTCAGCCCGACTACCCTTTTTGGGCACGGGCTGAACGTTAGCTTGCTTCCAAGCCTTCGGGACCTTTCCAGTCACTATCGAAAGGCGATATAGGCGTGTCAGGATTGGAGACAATTCAGGCGCACAAGTTTTTAGTACAATTGCCGGTATCCCATCGGGGCCACTAGCTTTGTTCACGTCAAGGTTACGCAACACCCTAAAGACTTCTCTCTGATGGATGCGAATATCCGACATACTCGTCCCACATCCAACAGGAGACGGAGGGGGCCGCGCGCCATCAGAGTTCAGACGTGAAGATTCCGCAAAAAGGGAGGCAAACAAGTTTGCCTTGTCCTCGGCGGAGTGGGCCAGTGACCCATCGGGTCTCAGCAGTGGTGGTAGTGAGGGGCGACAGAAGTTTGATTCAACCGACTTAGCCAGGGACCAAAACGCTTTGCTACCAGCAGGGTATGAAGCTAGTTTGTTCCCGATTCTGCTAATATGGTCAAAACGTGCCCTTCGCATCGCCTTTTTGCAAGACTTGGCAGCCCTATTGAAGGCTCTCTTCTTCTGAGTAACGTCACTTGCTTTGTGCACACGAGCGTCGACCCATGCCAGGTAAGCCTTGTGTTTAACTGCATTTGCGCGGTTGCACTCGGCACCAAACCATGGTCGTTCAACACCGGACAGCGCTACGTCAGAGAATGGAATGTAGTACTCCATCCCCTGCCGCAACACATCAGTGACGGCGTCAGCGCATAACGATGGATCTTCCGAAGAGAAGCAAGTGGGCCGCCAAGGATAGCATGCGAAGAAAGATCGCATCCCATCCCAATCTGCTGACCTGTACCGCCAAACCCGCCGGGTGCCTCTCGGGCTAGGATCGGGCGGTGAGTAGACGGATACAGACTTCACCAGACAGTGGTCGGAACTACCCAAAGGTGATGATATCGACACTGAGTATCGGTCTGGATCTGTTGTCAGCAGAAGGTCCAAGCAATTGGCCGTATGCGAATCAACATCCGGCACCCTCGTAGCCCCCTGCACCAGCTGGGTGAGATTAAGCGCAATCGAAAGATTTCGTATCTCTCGTCCAGCATGGTCAGTGCACTGGTATGGGAAGAGCCACTCCTGGTGGTGGGCATTAAAGTCCCCCAGTAACACTAGTTGGGCGGAGGGGTACCGTAGCTGAGCCACATCTGCCGCCTCACTCAGGTACTGTGTGAGCCTGGTTGTCTCCAGATCACCGCTATGCGATCGGTAGACACAAGCATAGATGATCTTATCCAGACCTGTGTCCACCAGGGCCCATAGCACTGAGTAGTTAGAGTCTTCAAGGTCACGGAGACGCCGATAGCAGATGTCGTCACGGGCGTACATGCATACACCCGCACGTGGCTTGAATTTGTGCTCCAGGGTAAATCCTGGGTAAGAAAGGTACGCCACGTCCGACGGACATCCGATCTGCGTCTCCGTAAGGAACAAAAGTGCTGGTTTCTCAGTCTCAAGGTGGTGATGGACTGCGACAAGGTTCGAGTGCAGACCTCTTTCAGCTCGGGATAGGTCTTCACACCGTATAGCATTATTTTATGTCATTCTGAATCGACGATACCGTCCACAATATATTTTATCGCCCATGGAGAAGTCCTCTGAGGGGCTAGACGGGGGGCTTGGGAAGGGTTAGCTATGCGTGCTTGGCGCGCGTCATAACGCTTGGCCATTTTAGGCGCTAATTTAGGGGCTTTTGGACAACCCCGGTAATTGGCAGGGTGGCCAGCTTGACCACAGAGCACGCAGCTGGGAGGTTCCGTACACTCTGAGCGGTCTTTGGGACGGGGGCAATTTTTGGTGCTGTGATCACCTAGGCATTTAACACACCTGGGAGTGGCAAAGCAGTTGATCTGCGAATGACCGTAGAGTTGGCAGTTGTGGCACTGGCCAACGAGGTGGGGACGGTAGGGCTTTTCGATCGATATGCCCGACAGCGAGCATACGGTCTTGATGCCGAAGGTGGGGTTGTGACCCTCAGTGTGGCTACAGATAACCAACACT
Organism: Orthosia gothica; assembly: GCA_949775005.1. NCBI lineage: Eukaryota > Metazoa > Arthropoda > Insecta > Lepidoptera > Noctuidae > Orthosia > Orthosia gothica. Next base: position 43,569,736 of record OX459035.1, read on the forward strand.
ATGTCGTACTGTTGTCCGCCTCTTGCTTTATGTAAGCGGTGGACTTCCTCAGTTGGGATTTCCTCCGGAATCCGTCTGATCACCACTTGGGTGGACTTCTCCTCCGGAAGGGTGTATATATGGAACGAAATGTTCCTATCTTTGAGGAGGCGAGTTAAATCTCGCAAATTTTGGGATGTGGGGACAAGAATTCTGATGCCTTGTTGGCATGCAGTGGCTTTGGAGTAGCTGATTTTACGCTCAGCGCAAGCGTTGGACACGTCGTTACACTTTGCTTTATCTTGGAGATAAATCGGTGGAGGGGGAGGAAGCTTCCTACTGGTAGCTGTTACCATGGGGCTAGGGGGCGACTTGACCGCTGGGAAGCGGTAGTGGGGGCGGGTTGGGTGCCTGTCGGCTCAGGAGAAGAGCAAGGGGAGGCGGCGGGTGAGGCAAACGGCGTTGCCACGAAGGTTTTTTTGGCCTTAGTGGCCTGGGCTGGGGCTTTATTCTTCTTCCTCTTGCCTCTTACGACTTGAAAGTCGTCCTTCTCTGAGGAGGTGGAGGGAGGGGAAGGGTCACGCGATTCATGATCGTGATTATTTTCGGGGAAAGGGGTTTGCTCCATAGGGGAGTCAGGGCGGGAGTCTGGTTCATTGGCCTGCGTAGGGGAGGACGACCTAGACTCTTGGCTAGGCTTGGTGATGGGGGAAGGCGACCTTGGAGAGTCATTGTTCGGAAAAGGCTTAAAAGCTTTGACAGGGGGGGCCTCTATCGGGCCCGTAGCGGGTGGGGTGGGGTTGGTGGCAGCTATGAAGACTGGACCATATCTTTTCTTAAGCTTGGGGTCTGCTAGGAGAATCTCCTGCAGGAGGTCGACTATGTAGGTATCTTCCCCGGGTGGGTGAGCCCGGGGATGTTTGCAACCCTACCCTCCCAGCCTAGTGAGACTGGGAGGTGTGTACCTGGGTGAGCCCTAAGCTTGATCTCCTGTCACCAATCTTATTGGGTGACAGGGGCCCTAAGGTACCGGTAAACCCACTGAAGGTGGGCCACCCACCACTTGTGTACCGAAAGTCTGGCTCGTCGGTGTAGACACACCCGACCGTGCCAGGTGAATGCTGTGGAACAGAGACAGGAGTTGACTAGGCTATCTACCAAGGCCAACTTCCCTGCTCCCGACTCCTTCTAACTGCCGTGCCCAGAAGGGGCTTGGCGAGTGCGAGGGGCTGCACTCCACTTGGCTTCGTTAACACCGTTAGGTATCCAGCAAGGACCACTAAGTCGTGGATTTAACCCGGAAGGGATCAAAAAGATGTCTTTACTAGTAACCTATTATTATTATTATTATTTATTTGCAAGCTGATAAACTTATGTCCGAAAAGGAAGACAATCCATGCGTGCATCGGATGGGCATTTAAAAATGAAAGAACATATTGTGCTTAAACATCATTTTAATTACCTGATAGAAAGCTGCATGTGACCTCGGTAAACTCTGAAACATTGAATTGTTCCTGTTGGTGACTGTTTGTCTGGATGCGACTGTTTAATTGATAGGGTTCGCTGGCGGGAGAACTTGAGCGGCGTTGTAGGCACAAAGTAAAGCCTTGATGATACGCTGGTGACACTGCTGATCCGGAATGCTTGACCATAGAAATGCGCCCTCTTTTAAACAGATCTGTCGCCACATTTGCGCGAGAAAACGTGATCTCTGCTGTGGGTCTACCTTTTATAGCAGAACTTTTTATGTCATAATATTATTATGCATAACAACGGATAGCATAAATAATTTTGTAAGTCAGAATCATCTTTAGGCATAAATTTCATATCGATAGTCATTAAAAGGCAGAACCATCATATCGCAGAAAGTTCACAGTCAGAATCGTCTTTTGGCATAAATTTCATATCCATATTAATTGAAATACTCATCTATCACATTACAGGTAATTCATAGTTAGAGTAATTTTGTATTTTTTACCATAGTAACAGATTGATTAAACACGATTATTTTTGTGTTTTAATTCTCTGTATGAAGAATGCAAACATGCAAATAAGCATACACATATACAAACATGCATGCAGCATTCAAACAAGCATACACCATGCATGCAGCAAGCATGCAGCATGCAAACATCCATACACCATGCATGCAGCATTCAAATAAGCATACACCATGCATGCAGCAAGCATGCAAGCAAGCATGCAAGTGAGCATGCAGCAAGCATGCAAGCAAGCATGCATGAGAGCATGCAGCAAGCATGCAAGCAAGAATGCAAGTGAGCATGCATGGTTTCTGCCACGGCTCTGGCGCTGCGGGGCTCCGGCGGTCCCACGCGAGCTTATCGTCGCAGATGGTTTTAACGCTCACCACCTGCTCCTAAGTTCGCAGGCCGCCTCGCCCCTCCGCGCCTACGCGGGCTTGAATTACTCTCTAGGGGTAGGGCAGACAAGACTACGTGGAGTGGCGGTTTTGCAGCGATTCGTTGCTGTCACTAACTTTTATAACACAACAAATTGACTTTTTAAGACAGTATTTTAATTTAAGGTTAAAAATGCTATTTTATAGAAATGCCCAATAAATTTATTCCAAATTAATTTCTGCCATCTTCATAATATGCTGAGTGAAATTATGCCAAATAAAATTCTGCCATCTTAAAAGTAAGCCATTGTAAATTCGGGCATACAAACATTCGGCCAAACAATAATTATATTAAATCATTTTTATGCCTTAAGAATATTCGTTTAAAGAAGCTTATGCCAAGTGTGTTATGCGAGATATTTTCGGAGTATCAAGATTCTGCCAGATAGAGGTAACCCCTCTGCTGAGCCCTGGCCCCGACCAACCACAACACTGAACTTTGGTCGGAAATCTGACCTTACTAACTTTGGCCAATCCGGGCGCATCTACTTTTACCGGAACTTTCTATGGCTCTTTTCTGCGGTGAAACATCCTTTATAATATTGTACTTATGACTAATACATGTTTAAACATATAAACATGTACATAAACATATTCCATCTAATTACAATAAAATTGCAACGATAAACCAAAAAAACTTAAAATGCCAAAAAAAATGGCTCTCACTACACTTTACGTTGCACTAAGGCTTACGTTAGCGTCATGCTACAAGTGGTGCCTCTGGTGGCACAAATTTGAGTGCAATTTGCGTGAATTATCATTAAAATGTTTAATTAATAATGTTTAATAATAACTTTTACATAATTCCATGAAGTTACAATGCAAATTTATGTATTAAAAGATTCTACTTTCAATTCTACAATACAATACACAATTCCAATAGTGATCTAATTAACTTTTTAACTGTAACAGGGATTGCATTAACCTTCGTGCAAACCACAGAGATTCCACAAGATTTTTGCATAACCATCCTTATTCTGGGGCACTCGGTTCGGTAACGCGATTTCTCAGTGCGGGGTCGCATCCTACACTACCTGAACCCTACTGAGTTTATCTCAGGGAACATTTTAATCTTACACTTAAACTATTGTTGATTCTATGCTACCTTTATGCCTTGCTAAATACAACTGAAAGATATGGGAAACTACTAGAACGATCGGGAGCACAATAAGACATGAATCCAACCATGGAGAGAAGATAGGCCGTATTTACATATATCATTGTTAATTTCTTTGTTGGCAATTAACTCCAAATTATTCATTTCTTTTGGTGTGGCTTTACAAATGTCACATCGCTGTGTACTGGTTCCGCTTAAGAACGACGTAGTTTTTCCGTCTATCATAGTAAGAATCAATGAATGCGTGATTGTTTTGCCACCAGGCATGAAGGGTATTAAATTTTTTATCTCCACATCCATCAAGTTCTTTTCATTAGTAACATTGAAAAAGGTCTCCTTCATAAATATGAAAAAAATTGGTCTACAATAGAAAGTGGAGTTAGGAGCGTCATTTTCCCATATGATTTTATCTCCAGACATCAATCAATGTTTTAGAAAGACAGGACCTTTCGATCCAGAACTTGCCCACTTTTTTTGTAGAGTATAACAATATTTAGAACAAAATGACTTTAAAATACCCTGATTTTCTCTCACATGAGCTGGTAATAACTCCATTATGATATTGAATAAGACTGCACAATTTTTTAAACATCCACTTTCCTTCAGTTTCAGAAAACATTCTAGATTAGTTAAACCTTCCATGATTTTGAAAATTCTCAAAATTTGGATACGAACTTCCGTCAATCGCCAATGTAATAAACAGACTGAACCAGTTACTGCGGGTAGAAAAACATTTTTTTTTCTACTACCCCCGGTAAAAATAATATAGCTGAACCAGACTACGGGTAGGAAAACAAATTTTGTTCTACTACCCCCAGTAAAAATAATACCACTTATTCGAAGTTGTAAGTACATTAACTTTAAACCCTTTGTAATAATTAAGTTCAGTCAGAGAAATAATGATAACAAACAAATTACATTGCATTTGTAAGTTGTTTAGAGTAAAGTTGCATAGGTAAGGTGTAGGTAGATAGGTAGGCCCATCTCCTCCCCACCCAGGGGAGGAGATGGGCCTTACTTGGGTATGGAAGAAAGGCCATAACATTGCAGTTAGTAACTTTTAAATGATGTGCTTGCATCATTGATGTATTAAAAAGAGGAAGATACGGGACTGCTCACAGCGCTTGGTCCTACTAATCTAAGTGAATGCCCGTAGCGGGTACTCAGTCGCGCACGGCACATTTTTTTTGCAATAAATACGCATCAAAATGACTTCTTGTGTAGCCAAACAGTGTTTAAATAATGCCAGGAAGAATAATAAGTCACACGGGATCACTTACCACTCGTAAGTACAGTTCAAGAGGTTAATTTGTTGAAAATTACAATAATATTTAATGTTTGCTTCGCCATATTTGTGAGAGCGAGATAGATATTACAAACATGCGTGAGAGGCACGAAACGCACATATTGCAATGTCATTTCATTCATAATAGTAAACATTCGGTGATTCGGCCAACATTCGGCGGCTAACGCGATTTCGCTTGCACTACAGCGCCATCTCATATCTCTGTCCTTGTCTATTGGTAACTGTAGGTTTGGGACTGGTGATGACACTAAACACAGAAGTGTGAGTTTCGGTGCATGTAGTCGAGCGCCGAGACCAGGTTTTCTGATCGCCATGTTAGCGCGTAACGTATGTTCCTCTTTTTAATACATCAATGGCTTGCATACAATATTTTTTAATTATTGTCAAAGTTAAAAATGTCAATGTTTCAAAGGTTGCCGAGAAGCTTTAGTAGTAATAAAGCTTATATAATGCATTTTATGACACGGAAAGTTATATAACAAGAAAGCTTAAGAATTAGGAATAAAAAAAAAAATGGTTCAGCTCCATACAAAAAAAAGAAATCGCTCATAATTTATTAAATAGTAGCTTTATCAAAAAAAGTTCCACTTCATGTTTTTTTTTTCAAAATTGTGTACTTCATTTTTGAGCGGCGCTAAGTCTTTGAAGGTTCATTTTCGTTCCACTGTGCGGCGTGGGCGAGATACCTATTGTATATAACGCCACACGAAAAAAAACCCGAGAAAGTCACTGTTTGCGACACTATTTTGAGTCCTTACACAGACGTTGTTATACACAATGACAGTCTTAAGTGGCCCCTAGACCTAAAATAACATTGTACAATACTTTTTATTGTACAATATGATTGAAAGGCGCTCTGAATCCAAACAAGCAATTATATTGCACAATAATACGAACTGCACAATGTTTACGTGTTCAGTCGGAAAATAGTATTGATACCGTGTGCACTGTGCGAAGCAACATGTCCGAACAAGATTTAGCTGCAGCTGTAGTGTTGTTGCTTGTGACTAAACGTAAACGGAAACGAACACGTCGCTGGTCGAAAGATTGGTACAAGAAAAGGCAGAAATACCTCCTGGCAGACTGGCTGTGGTTCCTGGCAGACTAGCTGTGGTTCCTGGCAGACTGGCTGTGACTCCTGGCAGCTCTCGGCCCTTGTTAGGACCTCTCTGTGCAATCACACGCAGCACATGCGGCACATGCTCGGCGTGCAGTTGGATCGATGGCAGAGTGTTGCACACGCCCTGAAGCTCATAGTGTCGTTCCGTTCGTGAATAACACACTTCTTCGGTTTTTCTTCAAAGTTGAGTGATCTTGCGGTTGTGGCGTGGATATGTTATTTAAAACGAAGCTTAATTGTTGTATATACCACTTCTGAGTGAAACGGATTAATAAAAACCGGCAGAGCTTTGTTCAGATCTTGTATTCACAATCGAAAAAGAGACAAATAAATGACTGGCAATCACTTATGTTAACACATCCCCGCTGCTTGACATGGCTTGACTGGAGGGGGCTTCAATATGGCGGCTTAGCTTCGGCGGGCTCGGCGGGCATTGGTCGGTTACACGTAGGCTGACGTCACATCCGTAACAAGCCATAAATAATAGAATCATGCAATGATGTGTGTACTAATCATGTATTTTTTTTGCATCGTTCTATTTTGAGTTGAATATTAAGATGAGAGAGAGAAATATATATATATACTGTATAAAGTTCATAGTTCTATTTCTCCACAAAGTCTTTCCTTAATAATTATGGAAACATGCGATGCGATAATATATGTCACGTCGAAGTACCTATGAATCGTAGGACCGCCATCTTTAACCCCAATGTCTAGAGGCAATTCCTTTATTCTTGACTGGAGCGGGTTACTTCAATAACACACAACACTGGATTGAAACTCAAGAGTGTTTATTTGATTTAGTTACAGGCACTTTGAGTTTTCAAATGAACTTGAAGCTAAAACCACATCGTGAATTCGTGTGGCCTGCTAGGTCCAAAGCTTTTGTCGGTCGCTGGAGAAGACCTAGCCAGAAACTCCAGGATACTCTTTTTAAATGTTTTTATAGATTACACAATCACTTTATGACAATTAACGTTACATGTTTATTAGGTTTTCAAACATCTATTCAATTAGCAGATTTATTAAACAGTTTTACAGTTATTATTTTTTACACACACCATGCACCGTACGCGCCATGCACGTACTCAACAATGGGCGGGACTTCCATATTGTTTTTGTTTAGACACTAATTACTTGGATAGTTGAGTAAAGTTAGCAAACAATACTAAAATGCTGATCAGTTAATTATTTTAACATTAAACAACCTCAATACTCACAAATACAAAGTGGTTTGTAGTTTATTATTGATATAGTCATCTAATAACAAAACTATTCAAGTTTCCGGTGATCTAACAATCTTACTAATTAGAAAGTTTCTCATTATTACATAGCTGTGTAAAATAGTCTTATGACTTCTTAGTATTTAATCATTTACTCAAATTTGTTTAGTTCTCGTATTAAATTATTAAATCTGGTTATTGGTCATAGAAATTATAACATCCGCCATTGTTTGACAACTTAATAAGAATAACATAATGAAACACATTTACTTCGTCAAATGTGCAATAGTTAAGATGGGAACAAATCCAAAAGTACTACAATAAGTGTTTCTGTTTTATTTAAACATCTCGTATTAATTAAACATTGAAATTAGCATACGAATTATGAATCAATACTGATTCCACAGTGAGCCAATAGATGGCGCTGAACTCAAAACCCAACTTAAATAGACATTAGACACTTAAAATGATTAATTAGGATAATAAATTAGCAAATTCACGCCTACGCGGCGACATATATGTTTAAAAGGATCTTTTCATTTATTTATTAAACTGTATATATTGAGAAAATGTATCTTCGTTCGCGTCATCACCATAATTTTTAGGGTTCCGTAGCCAAATGGCAAAAAACGGAACCCTTATAGATTTGTCATGTCTGTCTGTCTGTCCGTCTGTATGTCACAGCCACTTTTTTCCGAAACTATAAGAACTATGCTGTTGAAACTTGGTAAGTAGATGTATTCTGTGAACCGCATTAAGATTTTCACTCAAAATTGAAAAAAAAACAATAAATTTTGGGGGTCCCCATACTTGAAACTGAAACTAAAATTTTTTTTTTTCTTCAAACCCATACGTCTGGGGTATCTCTAGATAGGTCTTTAAAAATGATATTGAGGTTTCTAATATCATTTTTTTCTAAACTGAATAGTTTGCGCGAGAGACACTTCCAAAGTGGTAAAATGTTTGTCCCCCCCCTGTAACTTCTAAAATAAGAGAATGATAAAACTAAAGAAAATATATGATATACATTACCATGTAAACTACCACCGAAAATTGGTTTGGACGAGATCTAGTAAGTAGTTTTTTTTTTAATACGTCATAAATCGTAAACCGCAATTTACCAAGTACGGAACCCTTCGCGCGCGAGTCCGACTCGCACTTGGCTGGTTTTCTGAAGAAAATTGGTCATGTTCTGCTGATTATTCTGTTGGAAGTAATGCATGTTCTGCTGGTTATGTGGCAGCTGCTCAGATGGAAGTTCAAAATTTTGCTGTTGAGAATAGTTAATAAAATATCAATTCAATGATTAGTTACTTGAGTTTATTGTGTTTTTATTATTTTATTAAATTGCTTCATTTTTTCGCAACTGTATTAAAAATAGTTGGTCAGTACACTTGCGGAACCGTCTTTGCAACTTGTTCCGACTGTCAACCCTCACCTTCGGCTGCGCCTCGGCTCGGGTAGACATTTGTCGGAACTCTTTGCAATGACAGGCTTTCCGCACTCGTAATGAAATATACTATAGTTTGACTAACGTTAGCCCGCGAGGGAAGCTTGTAGCGTGGACAAATAACGTGCGTGAATTTTTCAATCCAGATTTTTCTACGCAGGAAAGAGGCACGTCTTCACAAATTATGTAAATCAACACCTGATTTATTTAATTTGTTTTTTGACATCCTGCTGTAATACCAGATAACAATGTAAAATAGAGGTAAATAATTAAAAGCAATTAAAAATCAGAATAAAGCCACATTAAAAATCTACCTTCATAGCTTAAACTTCTTTCCAATATGCCCATGAGTGTAGGTTGTGTTGTTAGTTGTTTGCACTGACTATTTATAACAGAAATAGATGATTGAGCTTGAAAAGGAAACACACAATATTATGTTATTGATTTCGATACCTTATGGCAATTTCACATCACTTTTTACTGAGACTGACTCAACAAGTCAACACCACTGTTGGCGACTGGCTGGTTGTTTATACAGGGTGTTTGGAAGGGAGCTGTACATACGCCTAGGGTAGAAACTAGGGATAGTCTGCTACCTACCCCCGCCCATTATATTGACCTTGGCCTCAAGGTTTTTTTTTAATTTATTTTTATTTTTTATTTGACTTTTTTTGTGATTTTTTGACTAAAACTACCTGTAGCTCAAAATCTATCCATGGGACCGGTCGGCTAATGGTCTTGTTTTAATCGTTAGAGTCTTAGGGTCCTGCAAAAAATTATTTTACACCAGAAAATTGTGGAGAAGAAAAGTTATGGGGCCTGAAGTACCATGAGCAAACTAAAACCTTTTTCACGCCCGCAGAAAATTTAGCTCGCTTAACATCCGCCGTTCGTGGTGTCGCCCGGGCAGCCGTTTCTTCAATTTTATGGCAGGCACAAGATCCCGAGGAGGTGATGACTGCTTTGGAGAAAAACTACGCGCGTCCAGAGCAGCTGGTCGCACACGAGATTGCCGGTCTACGCAGTATTAAAATAGGTAACGCAGAGCATTTAAACATTCTGGCCAACAAGCTGAGGAACTGCGTTGCCATTATAAAATTGTTTCAGCAGCACGAGTACCTATCATCACTCGAGCTTCTTCGTACGGTCCTTTTAAAACTTAATGAACACACGCGAACCCGTTTTACGGATTACGCAGCTACTCACAAACCTTTTGAGCCAACGGTTACTAAACTAGAGTTGCTTTCTAGGTTCTTAGTGATTGAAGCTGAACGACAACTCAATTACAACTTTTTGGTTGACGTAACGCCGAGCTCGTCGCAAAGTAAGGCACCATTTTATAAGCCAAACGTAACGAAAGATTTGAATGTTCATGCTACTACCTCGAATGACAAAACGACACAGTGTGCATACTGTAAACAAGGGCCCCACTCTGTTAAAACATGTAAAGCGTTTTCATCGCTTTCAGTTGACGATAGATGGCGCTGGATAAAAGAAACCAAAACGTGCTATAGATGCCTGAAGTCTAGCCCACATACATGGAACACATGCCAGACTAAGCGATGCGGTGTTAGTAGCTGCGACAGGCGCCACCACGCCCTCCTTCACGGTGACAAATCGGTATCTAATAGTAACCTCTCCGCTAATAATACTGTTTCTCTGCAGAGCTCTTCAAAGAATGACACTATCGTGCCTACTCAAGCTGACGGCGGCAACGTGGTGGCTAACACGATCGGGGTACCTGCAGCTGGTAGGCGAGGACTGCTCAAGATTCTACCTGTCACTTTAGAAGGTCTACGCGGCACATTTGATACGTTTGCGCTTCTTGATGAGGGCAGCACCGCTACACTTATCGACGGTGACGTAGCTGCGCGCATCGGAGCTGACACCACGGACCGACAGAAACTACGTGTTACAGGGGTAGGGGGTATGTACCTCGACACTGAGGTATGTTTTGTCAATTTTTACATTCGAGGGCGCAACATGCCTGAACGCCACTTAGTCCAAGGGGCACGCAGTATTACCCCTCTTTGTCTTACTCCACAAAGCACCGACATGCTTGATTTATCAAAATACAACCATTTGTTGGATCTGTCGGCTATGTTAGAATATCAAGACGCTACGCCAACTGTGGTCGTTGGAGCGGCCGATTGGCATTTGTCTTTAAGCCGTGAGATGCGAGTAGGTAAGAAAAACGAACCTGTCGCCTCAAGAACGCTTTTGGGCTGGGCTCTACACGGCGCTATGTCCCCGTCGACTAAACCGGTAGATTTTGTCAACAATGTTTGTGAGGTAGATTACGCGTCAAGGACAATCAACTCTCTTGAGGCACTAATTAAAAAACAATATGAAGTAGATTCTTTAGGCATCCAGAAGTTTGCCACCCGACAAAACAACGACGATGCACGTGCGGTAAGTTTGGTAGAGTCTTCCGCTCAGCGACTGGCTACAGGACGTTTTGAGGTAGGCTTGCCTTGGAAGGAAAGGGTAACAAACGACGTTCCAGATAGTTACCCTCACGCCTTATCACGACTCAAGTCTCTCGAAAAACAGATGGCCAAAGATAGCACACTTGCGTTAGCTTACAAAAAATATATTGAAAGCATAGTTCAAAAAGGTTATGCAGAAGAATGCGCGCCCTCTACCTTCCACGACAACTTTCTCAGGGACAAGTCCTCGGCTGGCGTTTCTTTGAGATGGTACTTACCACATTTTGGTGTGTACTGTAAGGACTTACCATTTGAGAAGGCAACCTACTTGCCTATTAAAACACTGGCAATATTTATTACTTGAAAGATGTATGAATTTCGAACAGAATAGCTGTAGATGTTTTTTGTTAATTTTCAATGTGTCAGAATTGGATGGAAGCCGCCCAAAGGCAGGCGTATTGTAATATCTTACTAAATATATATAATATAAAGTTATTTTCCATGTTTAACTGCTGATCACCCTATCTACCCCCTTACATAATGGTGGAGCATGCCGGATAAAAAATCCCAAAAGAAAGATAAAAGTTATATAATATATTTCGCGTGTATACGGCGTACAATATACTTAAAAGTGTTTAAAGACGAAAATTCGCGTTGTGCACGGCGATATACAGTGCACGAAGCCCTACCGGCGTACATAAGGCGAGATAATCGACGACAGAGAGTGCTGTTACCTCTCATTCCCTCCCATAAGCGGATGGAAATATAAGAAAAATAGCGGAATAAAAGCTAAGTGGTTTTATTATTTATTATAAATGAACTTATGGAAAGCATGATGGATCATTATTATTCAGGCACGGACAGATACTGCTTGGAGGAATTCTTGACCGATTTCGAGTCAGTGGCTGAAATAAACGAATGGAGAAAGAGTGACTATAGCCTGATCTTAGGAGCTTTTTTACGTGGGGCTGCATATCACTTCTACCATATGATTTTTAAATATGATATGGACTTTGCAGTATTATGCGATCGCTTGAGGAGTGAATTTTCAATATTTCATCGCAGATGTCGATATTGCGAACAGCGCATAATAATCGCTGAAATAAAAGCAGATAAAAAACAACCTGATGTATTGAGTGAAGATGTTAATGCACATTTATTTTCTAGTATGGTGATTAAGGACGAACAAACACAAAACAATATTCAGTGCAGTGAGAAAACCGTTGACCACGTTGACGGAGAAGGCGACGCAGTAGATGGCGATGGCGATCACACCGACGAAGAGAGCTGCATCTTCGAGGACGATGTTGACCAGACCAGCGGAGATGACGGCCCTGTTGATGTCAAGTTGGAGGCGGAAGCTGTGTTCTTGGGCGAGCACACTGACGGCGGTGACGACGAGTTGGAGTCCCTCTCCAACAGCGAGTGCGCGGACGAGAGTATTGTAATGTATCGGTCCAGTCCAATTGACTCAACTAATTCCATTTATTTTGCAGAGACCAATGATGAGATTTCGTTAAAACAACTAGTTGTTGTTCCATCTGAACACCAAAATGATCTTGTTGTTAACATACACCAGAATCCCATTGATTTCAAACATTATATTGAAAATAATATTGAATTTTCTCAATCTGACATAAAAGGAAATTTAATAAATGTCATTTTGAAAAGAAATAAATTGACAGCCAATAAGAAAAGTTTTTCTCGAACTAAACCAAAAGAGATCCGTAGGAAAATTAAAAGAGTATTTAGTAAGGTTTCTTATTGCGCCAACATGAATTTAAAGAAGGCGATCAATAAAAAGGTTATGAACCGAATTAAATACAAAAGAATTTATGATAAAACTTCTTGGAGTGCTATATTTGGTATAAAGAATATTACTAGGATTGTGGCAAGGAAGAATTCCCATAATATTTGCCTTAGATGCAATACTGTTCAAAGATATTTGCATTGTGATCACATAAAACAATTTGATCTCGTAAAATGCAAGTTTTGGAAGTTTTTTAGAAAGAAGTTTAGGTATAATAAAGTGTTGTAAATAATTTATTAATTGTAATGTAACTTATATTTTGTGCTTTATTAACTAATGTTTTCTTTTCATGTCGTGCAAATGAATATGGTCCAACCTGAAAGGAATTTGCGATGCGCGCTGGGCATCGAAAGAAACAATGATTTGAATGATATATCTGTATATGTTTTGATGAAATTAAATAATCCCCTGTCTTGTCTATATTTACTGAATAGGATTAGCTTTTGAAATTGCAGACGAAGTCCAAATACAAATCCATAAGGACTAAGTCTGATACAGTCATACAGTCTAAAAAAGTCTTATAAGCCAAATAAATGCTATGAAAGCATAGATGTCATTTTGAGAAATGGTTTGACACATAGTCCCACAGATAATATAAAAAAGGACAGTGTCAAAACCTTGTCGAAAGTAAAGCATAGTTTTCTTTATAAAAATCGGGCGTTCTATTGGTTGACGTAAAGTGCCATAAACAACATAATAAAGCACAGTGTTCACACCATAATAATTAGATAATACTCTATGCGCCGTGTTAGCCACAGATTAGTTAGGCCGGACCATAGATAGGAATAGTTATTTAGAGATATAAGGTCCATTATAGATAGAAATTAATGTAAATAGATTAAATATATATAACCTTTTAATGTTAGAATAGAATAGGTTATGGTTATTTAAGGTTTATTTATAGGATAAGGCCCGTTGTCAATTTAAAAATAAAATAAAATATGAATGACAACTATCAAATTTGACATATGGAAGTTAATAGGGATGGGAAAGTAGGAAAAATGTATCGATAGTTTTCTTGTCGAAATTTTCAAATAGTATCGATAGATATTATAAAAATATTTCTTTTGCATGTGCTGCTGATGTGCTGATGGGTTGTATGCTGCTGGGCGAAGAAGAGGCTGGCAACATTAACTATGCATCGGAGAAACGACTATTTATATAATGAGCAAGTTTGTAGGTGCGAAACTTCCACCAGGCCCTCCTAGTGATAAAATACAATAGATGAGGAATAGTTGTAACTGAATCCGACTTTGCTAACGGGGCATAGCCTTTGCAAAGGATGTCGAGTTGACATCATCGGTCCAGTTGATGACTGTTATTTAAAAAAGTAAATATATTTATGATATTATGCCCTGGTGTAAGTTTGATGAGTAGAATTTAAATTCGATGCGATCCAGCCTTTCCTTCTCTGGCCTGATAAACGCACGAGATCGAAATATTGTATCATATCTGAATTTTTGAATTTAAACCCCATCCGGGTCGATGTGAGTTGACGCATCATTCTTATTAGTGTTAGGAGGACGCCTTGTACCTTTTTCAGAGGTTTTGGCCAAGGAGGTTCAAGCATGACTGCGTTGATTTGTTAGTGCGTATGTGCACGTCAGCTGAAGTTAAAAGCACATATCGGAGTATCCGGTAATTCGTTTGTCATGATTAAGCCTTCCCCTTTTAAGGGTCGTACCTCAATTGTACTTTGATTCCTCTGTTAGGTAAATGTTCGGGTTAGGATAAGGTAGGATTCATATATCCTTTCAAGACTTAGAATAGAAGCACCTCATATGATTCTGTGCGCCTATTCGTAGGGGCGTAGCTCATGTAAGGACTTACCATTTGAGAAGGCAACCTACTTGCCTATTAAAACACTGGCAATATTTATTACTTGAAAGATGTATGAATTTCGAACAGAATAGCTGTAGATGTTTTTTGTTAATTTTCAATGTGTCAGAATTGGATGGAAGCCGCCCAAAGGCAGGCGTATTGTAATATCTTACTAAATATATATAATATAAAGTTATTTTCCATGTTTAACTGCTGATCACCCTATCTACCCCCTTACAGTACCATCCACAGAAACGTAAGTTGAGAGTGGTGTACGACGCAGCAGCAGTCACAAGAGGTGTAAGTTTGAACGAAATGCTACTGCAAGGTCCGGATCTATTACAGTCTCTTTTAAACATTTTGTTCCGTTTTAGAGAAGGACCGATCGCGTTTAATGCCGATATAAGGGAGATGTTTCTTCAAATAAAAATGAAAGAAAACGATCGTGATGCGCTACGGTTTTTATGGCGCAATGGGAACTCTCAGGATACCGTCAAAGAATATAGGATGACGTCTTTAATTTTTGGCGCTGTATCTAGCCCTTTTATAGCAATGTTCATTAAAAACAAAAATGCTAAGGAATTTGAGCACAAATATCCAGCAGCTACTCACGCGATCATTCACAACCACTACATGGACGATTATATTGGGAGTGAGTTTAACCTCCCCGACGCGAAACGTTTAGCCTCCGATATAGTCACGGTTCACAACTCATGTGGTTTTGAAATGCGTTCATGGGTATCGAACGTGCCCGAGGCACTTGCTTTAGTACCCAAAGAGCTTTGTAGCGACTCAAATTCTGATGTCAACCTGCCTTTAAATAATGACGTAGGTGCTTTAGGCGTAAAGTGGAATCCTTTGAACGATACTTTAGGGTTTCGCACGTGTCGCAATCACAGTGCCGTATGCACGATAACTAAACGAAGTTTACTCTCCAGTGTTATGAGCGTCTACGATCCTTTAGGACTGATCATGCCAATAGTTATCCAAGGTAGAATTTTGATACAAAAATTATGGAGGGAAGGGACTGACTGGGATTCGCCGATCCCACCCAAGTATGAAGTCGACTGCAAGTCGTGGTTTGATCAGATTGATTCTGCAGCTAATCTCCGTATTCCGCGGTGGTACGTAGGCAAATCAGAGCAGTGCAGCACTCAACTTCACGTTATAGCCGATGGGGGGGAACAGGCTTATGCCTCCGTTGCATATTGGCGTTATGAGTTCGTTGATGGTTCAGTTAGTTTAGCGTTGATAGGCAGCAAAGCGCGTGTTGCACCTTTAAAACCACTTTCTATTCCACGCCTTGAACTGCAGGCTGCTCTGATCGCGACGCGTTTTGCACAAACTATTTTGAATGCTCATCGGACACAACCTTCCGCTGTTTTCTACTGGACTGACTCCACAACGGTCTTAAAGTGGATTCGCAGCGACGCGCGGTGTTTTAAGCCGTTTGTAGCCCACAGGTTAGGCGAAATTTTAGAATTTACGAATCCATCCAATTGGAAATGGCTTCCTAGCGAACTCAACATCGCAGACGATGCTACTAAGCCAAAACATTTTGAATTTACATCATCGCATAGATGGTTCACTGGCCCATCTTTTCTTATCGATTCACCCTCAGAATGGCCACATGAACCAGAACACATCATTGATGAAGTTTTACGTACTTCTGAGTTAAAACCAGAGTACGTAGGGCTTCTTGTAGACAATCCATTGTTAGTTCCGCCGGTTCCAGACGCAGCTCGTTTTAGCAGCTGGCTACGGTTACTAAGATCTACGGCCCGCGTTTTCCAAGCCGTACGAAAGTTTTGGTCAAAATCGAGTTCACCGCGCTTACTATCGAAATCAGTTCATGATACTACGCCCCCCTCGCATCTTTCAGCTGATGACATTCTTCAAGCAGAGAAGATGCTTTTCTCAAGGATTCAGATAGACAGCTTTGCCGAAGAACTAAAGATTTTAAAAGCCTCGCAACCTGTACCCAAGACCAGTCGCATAGCCGCACTCGCTCCGGTTCTTGACAAAGATGGTCTGATTAGATTATACTCACGAATAAAAGCCGCTCCTGGGGTGAGTGAGAGTGTTAAGTCACCGATCATTCTTGACGGTCGTCATCGTATTGTACACTTAGTCATTTTGCATAAACACGCTGAAGCAGGACATGGGAACCATGAGCTTGTGCTCAATGAAATAAGGCAACAATTTTGGATTCTACGGGCTAGGGCTACCATCCGAAGCATAGCCAAAGGGTGTCTACAATGCAGAAGACAGAATGGTCGTTTAGTAACACCAGCAACAGGCGACTTGCCACCAGAGCGGCTAGACCACCACACACGGCCGTTTACGCATGTTGGTTTAGATTATTTCGGCCCCATAGAAGTTGCAATTGGCCGTCGACGCGAAAAGAGGTGGGTGGCTCTTTACACATGCCTTGTTACAAGAGCTCTACATCTGGAAGTAGTCGCTTCATTATCATCTAGCTCTGCAATAATGAGCCTTAGACGCCTTATTTCCCGGCGAGGGACTCCAGTTACAATCTTCTGCGACAACGCAACCTGCTTTGTTGGAGCCAAGCGTGAGCTTGCATCACTCTACGATGAGGCAGTAGAAAACTTCGCGACCAGCCGCAAGATCTCCTGGCGTTTTATTCCACCTGCCTCGCCATTTATGGGTGGAGCGTGGGAAAGGCTGGTACGCTCGGTGAAGACAGCTCTACGAGTCACATTAAAAGACAGAGCACCTCGAGAAGAAGTTCTTACCACGTTGCTTATCGAAGCGGAATCGATCGTCAACAGCAGGCCTTTGACTTATGTACCAAACTCACCAGACGCCCCAGAGGCAATAACGCCTTTTCATTTCATCCTCGGATCTTCATCAGTGACATCATGGCCCTGCGAATTTCCGGATGCAGACTCATTACGAGCGACTGATTGGCGGCTCGCTCTTAGGCTGGCTGAACATTTCTGGGCAAGATGGCTGGCTGAATATCTGCCTACTCTAATTCCACGAGGCCGAAACAGAAGCGAGTCTGGATTATGCGAGGGTGACGTGGTCCTTATAGCGGACAATACACTACCAAGGGGTCTTTGGCTTCTTGGTAGGATAAACAAAACCTTTCCAGGACCTGACGGACTGGTTCGTGTCGCAGACGTTGCTACCAAAGGAGGTATTTTGCGCCGACCAGTCCGTAAGCTTCTGCCGCTTGTTGCACATACCCAGCCAGTTGCCACCAGAGTTTAGTGCTCCACTAGGGGTCCGGAATGTTGGCGACTGGCTGGTTGTTTATATATTAAACCTTTAAGCTATTTTTGTACTGACAATGTTTTTTGACGATTGACATGAAGGCTTTGGTGCCATTCGATATATTATGTGATTTGAGTTTGCAACTATTATAACATTAACAACGAGTAACTATCTAAAGTGTTTCATTTTACATTATTATACAGTCCACCAATCGTCCGTAATAACCACTGACATATCTTGTTTAGTTAAAGATACTTACATCATAATTTTCGGAACCGCAGGCTTATTACGTATGAAACAGCAATTAACAATATTTGCGCAGAGATTGTACAATCATCGCGCGAATATCGCTTTACGTCAAAAAATTTACGCCTTAATTGATACATTTTTCAACATTTTATAAGGTATTCCATCAAGGCCAAAAGCTGAATCACGTCTAGATGATATTGCAGATTTTAATTCCTGAGGAGAAAATGGATAAATTAGATATTTATAATGTCTTGAATATTTTACTTCATGAGGAATTGATTGAAATGGCCCCTCAACTGTATCTGGAGTATATTTTTTAAGAAAATCAAATACCCAAGGTGAAATATTATTACTTGCAGGTGTAAATGTTTTATTAAATCTTTTTGAGATTTGCCAAACTCTAGATAAGGGAGTAGTTCTATTAAATGACTCACATAGAGAAATCCAACTTAAATATCTTTCTCTTTTTAACACTAACTTTTTAAGAGCTTGTAATTTTTTAAATTCAATATATTTTCCCAATGTGGGATTGTGCTTGAATACTTTATAGTCACAAAAAAAGATTAGACAAAAAATTAAAACGTTATCAAATGTTAACAAGCATCTAGAAGGTCAATTGGAACATGCATAATAACACCTGTATTTTCCGTAGCAGCTGCTGGAATACTGGCTTTCAATTTAATAACCATCTAAAAATTTACGTTTCAATAACGCTGCATTGGCTAAACCAGGACGTTCGAAAATAACACCTATTTT
This sequence comes from Orthosia gothica, assembly GCA_949775005.1. Lineage (NCBI taxonomy): Eukaryota > Metazoa > Arthropoda > Insecta > Lepidoptera > Noctuidae > Orthosia > Orthosia gothica. The sequence goes on from OX459035.1 coordinate 43,588,658, forward strand.
GTATCGATTCATACGTAACAATTGTTTAAAGTCCTTACTGTATTTTTTATGCTGGTTGAAAGGGACATCATGTCTCTATCACCGTTCGGGACTAAGTACTTTCTATAAATACAAAAAAAACAAAATTGCCGCCGTTTTCAGGATATGACCTAATGTAGTCAGGAATCCTGATTTCCCGATACTTATCCTTTTCAACTTGTACTGATTCCTCTGAAGAGCTTGAGGCTCCACCGTCATCTTCAGAGGACACCAATGGTGGAGTAGAATATGAACTATCTTCTTTTTTTTTTTTTCTTTGCATTCCCCTTCTTCCCCATCATGAGAAAAGCAAGCAAATGAACTTAAGGATTAATAAAATAATTATTTGACAATTTGTATTAAAAAAGGCGCCCCTTCGTTACGAATTTCCCGCGCTCTTCACAAGCAGAATAATACTCGTAGTACTCTCTCACGGTCATGATATTCTTTGCTCTTGACATTCCACAGAGACGGCAATTCTATACATTCGCAGGTATCTGCGAATGTATAGAAGTGCGACATAAAAGAGTTGAAAATAAACGAGGGCGCCACAATCGCTCAGATAGCAACCCAGTTAGTACGACCTAGCTGATTTTGATACTTGAATAGTATTATTTATTTATTGGGTATAAATAATGAGTAAATTACATTAAAGAAGTATGTTTATTAAATGTTTTATAATTATGTAGAAGTAATAAAACAACAACTTCACAAAAAATAAGTATTTTTAATAATCAATTGCTTTCAATATAAAGTCGTCCAATACGTTTGGGGGACGACCCTTTCTGTGTTTAGCTGGTGTTGAGAATTGCCCACCGTTTTCAGTGCCGTGTTTCACGATTCTGCGCACTGTGCTTACAGAAACACCTAAAACAAGCAAAGAAAAAATCACTGTCAGTCCGATGAAAGAAGTTCTACTGTAAATAAACGTGAATATATTTTAAAATTGTTTCTTTCCATTAGGTCGATTGCATCAACAGATATGGTATAGCAAAAAAAAAATCGTTTCCGCGCTTACTATCAACGTTGGTAAGTCGCGCTATAACTACAACGCTATTTGTTTATCTTAGCATAACCTCAAAAATGGTAAACAAATAAATTGTAAATGATATTTGGTTCGAAAATTTTGCTCCTTGAATGTATTAATCGTTTGTAATCAACGTTTAGTGCAACCTTCAATAGTTACTTACCAGCAAAATCTGCTGTACGATGGTAAATATCTTCTAAGTTGGATAGAAGCTTCCCAGCTTGGAATTCGGCTATACACCGCATATAAACTTTGTAAACTATATCACGGGCACCTCCACGAATTACCTTATTCATGTTTTTCCACTGTTTTTCTATCCACACACAGAAATATCACACAATAACTAAAATTCTTACGAAAATCGAAACCGATCGAGATGAATTGACAGCTCAAGTACTCATTTTAGATGTTGCCAGAAAATGAAAACTTTTAGTGCCCAAATATTTAACTTCAACTCTTTTATGTCGCACTGTAAAAATTTTGCACGCGCGCGTGTACTCCTCATGACGACGAACAACAGACTGAAAAATATTGCGCAATACTGACCCTACACGATGCAATGAAAATACATGGTGCAATAAAAATTAGACTCGCTCAAACTTTCGGTCAATCATTTCGCAATCTTCAATGTTTACTCTAAACGATCAATAATATTGCACAATTCGTAATATTGCATATAATTGACCGTTTAGAGGCCACCTTACACGCAAAATATTGTTTGTTATTCCTTTTTTTTTCAACAAAACACGGTCGCACGTTGGCACGCCAGTTATTTCTGAAAACTCCAACTATTCTGCGTGTAAACTATATATTGGGTATAACGAAAAGTACAGGCAGCTAGTGTGGTCTTAACAAAACAAGGAACTTTTTTTTTCATATACTACTTAGGGCTATTACAAACATAACGCGAGGCGCAAGAGTACGTTAGTATTGCGGAGCGCGCGCGCGTGTCTTACGTGTGCCGGTGACGTACTGACATGGCGGCGCGGGCGTCATGGATAGTGTTGTGCCAACCGTAACTAGTCACGTAACCTGGCCGGCACACGACGAACTCTAGAAGTGCGGGGAGTCGATTTTACTTGTGCTGGGGGTCGCGCTATAATGATAAATATATTTACTGAAAAATGCATGTTATGTGGTCATTATTTTGACAACCTTGTTTGAGCAAAGTCGACCTTGCCGTTCTGTATCAAGGAGCGGCCGGCAAAGCTTTGCTGGCCGCTCTAACAGGTCGGCAATGTTTTGCCGGCCGCTATTTTGACGTTTCAACGTTTTAAAAAATCAAATCCAAAAAGATTTTATTTATAACGCAGCTGTTTGTATCTATAGAGATAGGTACAAAAAGATTTTATTCCATATTAGGCTGTATAGTTCCAACTACCATTGCTCAAAAACCTGAAGAAAAAAATTATGTAATAAATGAAGTAATAAATGAAGAAATAATACAGCAGTCAAACACCGCATTAGAATTATCGCAAACTATTAGTAATATCAAACCGGGAAAGTCGGTGTTGAATTTTAGTAACTGTACTTTTCATAATTGTCATTTTAATTAAAATTCTAGTTAATTAATATATTTTTTATTTAAATTACTTTCTGGTTTTATTTAGATTAGGTACTTGCATTTTTGAGTAAAGCACTATACAAACCTTGGCCCATCATGACTGCTTCGCTGGTCACGCTATGATTGCCTCGAGCTAGCCTAGCTACGCTCTAGGCCTTTCAGCTTGGCCATCATTGCAGCCCTTGCTGTCCTCGCTGTAAATCGTTTATCTCAGCTCGTCCATCAAGTGTCGCACGCTGACCGCGCTGGGTCGGCCTAGAGCTGCGCTGTCGCCCATAATCAGCGCGACCAGCAAAGTAGTCATTATAGACCGCGGCAGTAATGTATGCTATACTACACCTGCTCGGAAAGTACCTTGATACTTTATCAAATTTACGGTAGAAAGTACGTCATTGCATATCGAACAAATATGCGGCGAGAAAACGCATCTGAGCGGGAGAGAAAAGTGTATGAAAATCCATTTCTTACGTGGTTTTTCTTTTTTAATTTTGGGTAAGACTATGCGCTGGTAACCTAAATATCCAAAGCCAAAAAGTTTTTACAGTGAGTTTTTATCTCCAAGTTCGCAAAATGACACTGGCCACTAGCTGTGTGTTGGATGGTGTCAAACAATTTGAAAAAAGAACATGTGAAAATTGCAGACGCCATTGGCGCCATTTTCAATTTGTGTGTTGTTTGAGGATTCAGTTTTCGTAGAAATTTATTTTCCTCGTAGGTGTAGTATAAAGCACTATGTATCACTCGAGAGAAAGTGCGATGCCCGATCTCGGGTGTTTTAAAGCCCTCGCCTACGGCTCGGGCTTCAAACGACACCCTCGACGGTAATCGGTCACTTTCTCCTCTCGGTGAACAATGTACTATTGTAGAGTGGGTAAGGATTATGTTTAAAAATTAAAATTGTTTTTTAATAATACGTATTTTATATTCATCTTCAATCTTATCAATCTCCTCATAAAGGATAACCATAATATAGTGTTGTTTGCGGATGATACTTCACTTTTGTTTGAACTTAAACGTCAGCAGCTGGTTACTGACGATGTAAATAGCGCGATCTCAAAAGTAGTTCACTGGTTCAATGTTAATAATTTACTTCTTAATGAAAAAAAAACGAAATGCATTAAGTTTACCCTACCTCACGTTAGGCAGGTGAAAACTGATGTGCTGATAAAGGGCGAAGAATTGAATCCTGAAAATAGCACAGTATTCTTAGGGTTAACTTTGGATGCTAAGCTTCAGTGGGGCCCACATATAGATAAATTGTCAAAAAAGCTAAGCTCCGCAGCATATGCTGTTAGAAAAATTCGTAATTTAACGGACATAGAGACAGCCCGTTTAGTATACTTTAGCTATTTTCATAATGTCGTACGGTATTCTGTTGTGGGGAAATGCCGCCGACATCCAGACTATCTTTGTTTTGCAGAAAAGAGCTGTTCGATCAATTTATAAATTAAGCCCGATACACACACACACACACACACATCTGAGAGAGAAATTTAAGGAGATTAATGTAATGACTGTGCCTTCTCAGTATATTTATGAAAATCTTTTATATGCCCATAAAAATATAAAATTGTTTAAAAAATACAGTGATATCCATAATATAAATACTAGGAACAAACACAAATTTGTAGAACCTACAACAAGGCTCAACAAGAAAATAGGTGGCTCGTTTAGATGTCAATGTGTACGCTTTTATAATATGCTTCCAAGCCACGTACAAAATCTAAGTCTTAAGTCTCCTCTACGATGGAGAGGAGTTTTTCGACGCCATATTTTAGTTAAGTGTATATTTTTAGGTTTAGTTAGTGAGTAGTTTTTGGTATAAGTGTATATTTTGTAGTCTTAGTTAATTAAGTATTTTATACACTGTATATACTTGTATCTATGTATTTTACTGTGAAAATAACATTATCGCCGATATTTCTTTCAGTCTTAATAAATTTAAATCATTCATTAAACGTAAGTTGTGCCAAAAAGCGTTTTATAGCATTAAAGATTACGTTGAGGATAAAACGGCTTGGGAGTGAGCTGCTCCAATTAATTTAGTTTTTTTAAATATTTTGCACCATGAACTTTGTTATTTTTTATAAATATTTTTTTTAAATTTGTTTTCTTGCAATGACAAGAATATTTACTTTTTAAAGTATTATATTATTTTATTTTAATTATTGTGAATGTGAAGACTATGTGGATCATTATTTTGTTTTTAATTTATCTTAGTTTTTAATCATGGTCTGGCAGTTTGAGTAGTTTATGCGGCCTACCCGAATGTCCTTTCTTTGGTTTTGTTCGTCGAATCGTTGAGCTCCTTAAATTCTGAGTTGAGCTGCTCGGTTATTGACAAATGCGTGCACTGACTGGACAGGTCCACTCAATCTGGCTGGTTCTTTCCTCAAAAGACCATTTCAGACATCAGTCTACATGGTCTTCACATGAGCGAACCAAGATTTTGTCAGGACTTTAAAAGAGACTGTGGACTCTGAGTTTGTTTCGGCCTTTATTCTCAGAGTAGTCAGATAGGAAACGCCGACCTCATCTAGTTTAAAAAAAAAAAAATATGTTAGACATGTAAAAGCGTTTGTACAAACCAACTTACAGAAATAAAATCATTTATCATTTAATCATAATTAGATTGTCATCTAAAAATTGTGCACGATGTAGAGGGACGAGGTTGATATTTATTAAATTAAAAGGCGTCTGTTCAGTACGATGTATATTTAGAGACTGCTTAAACTGAACAGGTGTAACAATACACGTATAAATTTACAGGTGTACATTTTGTACGGTTTTTATGTACTGTTTCTACATTACAATTTTTTATTATCGTAAGTTACGATATTTGAATATTTATCTGATACAGACATAAGAAAAACTCTTTGACTCTTGTGCTCGGCTGTAAGCCTACTTCTGTTGTTGGGTACTGCGAGATTTACAGCAGATGCCACTCTTTCTGAGGAAACCGAGGACGCAGGCGATATCAAGTACTTAAGAGCTATGTCGGAAAGGACTGGGGTAAAATGGCGACAATCAAACCAGAATTTTGTTGGATTCTCTTTTCTGGGTATTATAGGCTGATCTAGATATTGCTTCAGTTCGCTAGGCATACCATCACTGGTTGACAGTAGACTGGAGTTTGCTGAAGCTGCAGCAATATCTATCATAATTTTTTCATGTCCAGACCACAACGACGGCGAAGAATTTTCTGAGTTTGAGAGAATTGTAGTAGTAGGTCTGAGTTCAGGGGAAAATTGTCCTCTACGTCTATGTTCTAAACGTATTTCTTTTGACAATGCGGTTATTGCAGTGGAAACAGCTAGTGCGGAATTAAAATGAATACGCTTAAAGCGAGGGTCTAAAATTGTTGCTTTAGCAAGATGTAAATGTCGCTCCATTGGTTCTAGTTTGGCAATAACCAAATTTAGCAAACTTTTCTGAACAGCAATACCAAGTTCGGTGAAAGGTTTTACTTGTTCAAGTCCTTTCTGAAGTAAATTTGCAATGGGGATCGCTAAACTAGCAGTCACGTACTGATCGCCGCTAATTTCTTCAGTAGCTTCCTTAAATGGGGTAAGCAATATTATTAGATCTCGTATCACACTTAACTCTGATGAAGTAATCATGTCAGGTGCGTTCCGCTTGGTTGCCAAAATCTTAGCCACAAAAGCTGATAATGTATTGAATCTTTCCAATATATCAAGAGACATGAATTCCACCTTGCGCTAACTGATTGTATAAGTGTCAACACTTGTCCCTCTTTCTTTTGTCTTTCTTGCTCTTCTCGTAAATTGTCCATTGCATTAACAGATTGTTTAATTGTAACGATGGCTTTGACGCGATTGGCAATTTGTAGAACTGGTGCATGATCTCTTGTTGCGCCATCCACTATTAAATTCAGCAAATGCGCCATGCAAGGAATTCTTTTTCCATCTCCTAAAAATTGCTTCACTGCAGCAACCATGTTAGCACCACCATCAGTGATAATTGATACAATGCAATCTTTTTCTATTGTAAACTCTTCGGTAATATTTTCAAAGCATTCTTTTATATAATCAGCTGTGTGTGCCTATAGAAAAGAAGACCAATATTAGACCACTTTATTAGATGTATCATAACTTACTATTTATTTTATTTTTTATAATTTAATGCATTTATTTTATACTTTACTTACCTGATACATTCTCCGTGCCGTCAATGTCACCGTTTCTTGCTCAGGACAATCTGCAGTGTTGAGAAAATGCGCTGTCATTACAATGAAACTTCGTGTAGAGTTCATCATCATCATCATATCAGCCGAAAGACGTCCACTGCTGGACATAGGCCTCCCCCAAGCGTCGCCACATTGACCGGTCCCGTGCGTCCCGCATCCAGCGAATCCCCGCAACCTTCACCAGGTCATCGGTCCACCTGGTGGGAGGCCTTCCAACGCATCGTCTTCCGGTTCGCGGTCGCCACTCCAGAACTTTTCTGCCCCATCGGCCATCCGTTCTGCGAGCAATGTGCCCTGCCCACTGCCACTTAAGTTTGGCAATTCTTCGAGCTATGTCGGTAACCCTGGTTCTCTTGCGGATCTCTACATTTCTGATTCGATCACGCAAGGATACTCCGAGCATAGCCCTCTCCATTGCCCTTTGCGTGACTGTAAGCTTTCTGATGAGGCCCATTGTGAGCGACCACGTCTCAGAGCCATAGGTCATCACTGGCAACACACACTGGTCATAGACCTTCGTCTTGAGACACTGTGGTAAGTTGGACGAGAAGACACCGCGCAATTTCCCGAACGCTGCCCAGCCGAGTCGGATTCGACGGTTGACCTCTTTCTCGAAGTTGGCCCTACCCAACTGGATCGTTTGTAGACATAATCCAGGTAGACATAATCTTCCACAACTTCGAGTGTAGAGTCTCCAACCTTGATAGGAGTGGGTGTTACATGGGCATTCAACATAACCTTGGTTTTGTCCATGTTCATTTTAAGACCCACTCTTTTGGAAGCTCTACTGAGGTCATCGAGCATTATACTGAGGTCCTCCATGGTCTCAGCCATGACCACTATATCGTCGGCAAACCGAAGGTGAGTGATGTACTCGCCATTGACGTTGATGCCTAGCCCTCTCCAGTCCAGAACCTTGAAGACATCCTCCAGTGCAGCGGTGAACAGTTTCGGAGATATGACGTCTCCCTGTCTCACACCTCGCTGCAGAAAGATAGGTTCCGAGGTCTGATCCTGAAGTCGGACTGACATGGTGGCGTTTTTGTACAAACACTTCAACACCTCGATGTACCGGTAGTCGATTTGGCACCGTTGGAGAGACTGCAGTACAGCCCAAGTCTCGATCGAATCGAAGGCTTTCTCGTAGTCCACAAACGCTAAACAGAGAGGCAGGTTATACTCTTCGGTCTTCTGTATAACCTGCCGCAGCGTATGTATGTGGTCTACGGTGCTAAAGCCTTTTCGGAATCCGGCTTGTTCGGGAGGCTGGAAATCGTCAAACCTGCGCGCGAGACGATTCGTGATGACTCTTGAAAACAGCTTGTAGACATGGCTAAGAAGTGAGATGGGCCTATAGTTCTTCAACAGGGCATTGTCACCCTTCTTGAAAAAGAGTACCACCACACCCCTGCACCATGCCTGTGGCGTTTTCCCCTCGAGTATGACGGCACCAAACAACTTCTGAAGGGCCTTAAGTATTGGTTTTCCACCCGCCTTCAGGAGCTCGGCCGTAATGCCGTCATCACCCGGTGCCTTGTTGTTCTTAAGCTGTTTAAGAGCCATCCTAATCTCGTACAGGCTGACGTCCGGTATGTCTTCGGTATAGTGACGGGTCAATCTAGCTCTAGGGTCTTTTACTAGATTCGTGACGGGTTTAGTGGTTGACGTGTACAACTGCCCATAGAATTTCTCGATCTCCCTCAGAAGCTCCGGTTTGGCGGATATGATCCCGCCATCGTCGGTCTTCAGTTTCGTGAGCTGGCTCTGCCCAATAGACAGATCTCTTGCAAAGACCTTGGAGCCCTTATTCCGCTCAATTGCGTCTTTAATACGCTCAGTATTATAGCGGCGGAGGTCGCTTTTCAAGGACTTTGAGATCCGTCTATTAAGCTGCCGGTATTTCAACGCATCGTCTGAAGACTGCAGGATCATCTCACGCCTCTCTTTCATAAGCTTGAGAGTAGGATCAGAGATCTTTTTGTTTATATCTGTACGGCGGGTCTTGAAAAACTTAGATCCGACCGTATGGACAGCTTCCACGAACCCGTCGCTGTATTCGTCCACGGAGCTCCCTAGGCACTCGAAACGATTCTGGAGTTCGAGCTGAAAGCTCTCGGGGTTTTGGATCTGGATCTGTGCTGGACGGAGCGTTGACTTCATCAGTCGAGACCTTTCAAGCTTGATATTAATGTTCAATGTGCCTCTTACCATTCGGTGATCGCTCCCGGTTTTCACCGAATTGATCACAGAGACATCATTGAACATTTGCTTCTTGGTTGACATGATGAAGTCGATCTCGTTTTTTGTTGCACCATCGGGGCTTTGCCAGGTCCACTTCCTATGCTCACGCTTTCTGAAGAAGGAGTTCATCATGTAGAGGCCCTCCTTCTCCATAAAACTGGCCAGTAGGTGACCCCGGTGGTTCCGACGTCCAACTCCAAATTGCCCCACTTGCAGCTCATCCTCGTCTCGTTTGCCCAGTTTTGCGTTGAAGTCCCCCATGACAACGGTGAAGTGAGTTTTGAAACCATGCATGGCTATAGAGATATCCTCATACATGGTCTCTACCTCGTCGTCGGGGTGTGCCGAGGTCGGTGCGTAGACCTGTATGACCTTCAGCGAATATCTCGAGGATATTCTGAGTATAAGGTACGCCACCCTGGTCGACACACTCTCGATCTTCACCACGTTGTTCACAAGGGACTTGTGGACGATAAACCCGACACCACCCTGGGACTGCCGGTCACCCTCTCGGAAATAGAGCAGGTTACCGGATTTGAGGATTATCGAGTCCTCCCCCTCTCTTCGGACTTCAGATAACCCTATAATACTCCATCGTAACCTGCTCAATTCTTCCTCGAGTTCGGCTATCTTCTCGTCGGTCCGGAGTGTTCGCGTGTTGTATGTTGCCAGGGCCAGTCGTCGGTGTTTATTGGGGTAGCCGGGTTCACTCCGGGGATTCTTCGCACCCCTTGCCACGCCATCGCCTCGACCGCTACCGTAGTCGAGGGTAGACGGGCTGCCGGGTACTCGGGGCCGTTTTTCATTTGTGCTATTCATTTAGTTTGGGGGGGTTTGCCTTAATCGCCACGCTTGGCAGGCGGGTTGGCGATCGCAGTTTGTTGTTGAAGAGCACAGAGAACGCTGCTGCCCATTCTCTGGTGTATCCCTTAGTCGCCTCTTACGACACCCACGGGAAGATATGGGATGGTGAGATTCTTTACGTCCGACACCATACGGAACCCGTGTAGAGTTAGTAAGAGTTAATATATCACTTGTTAAAGCAATATTATGTATCTCACTTATTTTTTTTTTAAATGGCTTTGGTAGTGGCATATCGTTGTTCCATTAAGCCAGTTATCTGTAATGAGGAATGAATAATAAAATAATATTTAAAAATGAAAAGGCGAAGATAATAATTAATATTATAGTTTGCTTACAGTAGTTCGTGATGGAACCTTATAGCGTGGACAAATTACACTGATAAATCTTTTCAATCCAGATTTTTCTACACAAGATAGAGGCATGTTGTCTTTGCAAATCATGTAGATCAAAGCTTGGTTTATTTGGCTAGTTTTTTGACCCCCTGCTAAATTGAGGAAAATAATAAAATTAGAACATACTCCTAGAACTAAAATATAAACAATACAGTAATCTGATATCAGTAAAAAATACCTCCATAACTTGAACTTCTTTCAAATATATCTATAAGTGTAGTCTGTTTCCTCAAGTCTTTACTCTGACCATCTTTAGAGGATTCAGTCTAAAAAAAATTCATTGAATATTTAGTACACATTATTAGTTGACTGGTTATTAGTTATGTTATGAACAAGTGATAGTTAGATTCTAAAGCTATGTTGGGTCTTGCACAAATAAAATACTTACACCAGTATCATCGTAAATCGCAGATTCAGACAACTCCATGAAGTTATTTTCTATCTCAGCAGGTTCATTAGTAATGGTAATAGTTGAATTAGTCGACGAAATGGGTGAACTGGTTCTTGTTGACATTCGTTTAGGTTCTGAAGCCCTTGGTGTAATATTCACTTCACTTGACTTTGCGTTTGCATTTTTAAGTTGCAAAAACGCATGGTGATGCTTATTTTTTAGATGTGCAGATAAATTCGTCGTATTGCCACTGGTTTTATATGTTTTTCCACACAGATTACATGAAACGTTTTGTTTGTCTATTTTTTTGAAAAAGTTCCATACAACACTAGACATGACATATAAAACAGAAATCTACTGCAATGTTCAAATTATTTTCTTTCTATCAATTGATTATTGATTGATTGTTTGAGAACTAGGTGGGTACTCAAGTACAGAAATACACGCGTTTTGAGGTTATAATATATAAGTCAGTCGTGGTAATAATACGGACGGGCAAGTCGACAAAAACAAAAAATACATAAAATATAATTTGTTAAAAGATGTTAGTATAAAAAAGTATTTTCTTTTTGGGATTTTTTAATCTTAAAACTTATAAATGTTTATTGGTCTGAAAAAAATATCGGTTTTTATACCTTTTCGATACTTAGAATTTTATATCGATACATCGATATATCGAACTATTAAATATCGCTCAAAAATATCGATATATTGAAAAATTTATATCGATATATCGATGTATCGATATTTTTCAACAAGCCTAATCGTAACATTAGGTCCTACTTCTTCAATCACAATATACGGTTCATTATACAACCTGTCCATTTTATTGGTATCTTCATTCCTTACTAAAATTAAATCATCTTTCTTATAACTAATAGGATTTTTATTTCGATCATAAATTTCCTTTCTTTTCATTTTACTATTTATTAACCTATTTCTCGCATCCTTATGTGCTAACTGTAGCCTATATTTTAATTCTAACGCATAATATTCTGCATTTTACAATGGCTCTAAATCATCTCTTAAGTTACTTGGAATATTACATGGCTTACCGAATACTAGTTCATACGGTGTGTAGTACATAGTTGAAGTGTGTATTGTAGTATGAAAACAAAAACACCAAAAGGGAAGCCGATGGCTCCAAGTGTATGAATTTTCCTCACATTAGATACGTAAAAAGTTACGTAAGTTTTTATGTGTGTTTTCTAATGCTCTGGTGGTGGTTAGCAGTAGAGATTATTTTTCTATTTCTAATAACTTACGAACTTCCGTCATGGTAGAAGACATGAACTCGGTACCACGATCAGTTGCGATTTCTCTCAGTACTTAAAATAAAATTATTTACTAAAGACCTCGCTACGACAGCTGATTCCTTTGTTCGTAAAGGGTAAGCTTCCACATATTTTGAAAGCTCGCATTGAAGGGTTAATATGTATTGGTTACCTTCATCATCTCTGTCCAGGGGTCCCACAAGATCTAGAAAGATCTTTTCAAATGCAGAATTCGCCGTGGTTGTTATCACCATAGGCTCCTTGTAACTTGGCGAGTGTTTCATCACCTGACACTTATTACACTTACTTATATAATTTCTGACGTAACTTTCTAGTCCTGGCCAGTAGTACTTACTTTTAATGTTGTTCACCATTCGTCGAACGCCGGCGTGTCCGCTCGAAGGCAATAAATGATAATCATTGAGTATGAATATCATTTCGTCTATATCAAGAATTCTCCTTACATTTCGTAAAATATGTATACGAGGTGGTCCGGACCACTCATTTCTACTATCTATTTGGTAAAGGTTTTGTTTTTAAATGATTAAACACGATATAGCTGTGATCTTGACTTTTATTTTTAGAGAGTAGTAAGTTTTTTACACAGTGTTGCTATTACAAAATTATATTTTTAAAACTAGTAAAGTGTCTATGATTAATCGGTAACATACACCCCCGCGCTGACGAAGTCTGAATAAACAAATAAAAAAGGTAAAGGAAAATTGATGATCACTTTCGTCAGTTCGGATCGATGAATAAAGCTAAATTCTCATCTAAATGTCACTGTCAGTTGTATGATTAATCGGTAACATACACCCCCGCGCTGAAGAAGTCTGAATAAACAAATAAAAAAGGTAAAGGAAAATTGATGATCACTTTCGTCAGTTCGGATCGATGAATAAAGCTAAATTCTCATCTAAATGTCACTGTCAGTTGTCAGATTCTTGTCATGTGAAATGACCAAATTCAACTGTCAGTGTCATGTAGTTTTTAGTACATTTTTAGGTTATTTGAATATAAACAAATTATAAAATTATAAAAAACGTATGAAAATATGCAGATATTATGCTATGCTAATACTAAATTTACTTATTTCTAGGTTCGTAAGTACTTATTTTTTATAATTAGCTAAATTACATAGGTAGGTAGGGTAATTACTAAGCTATTATCATAAATATTTGAGTTAGCTTTAGGTAAATTACAATAAAGGTGAGTAAAATTGTTAAACAGAATTACTGAAGTGGTAATAAAACTAATTTGTGAATAGGGCGCATATAGGTTCCCTTTGCAGTTTTCACCGAGACAGACCGGGTTAGTTGGTCGTCTTTTGATTTACATATTTGAACAACTCTCGCCAGAGGCCAATGCAAAGGCGGAGTGTTTTCATCCTTAATTAAGACTAAGTTTCCTATTTCTAAGTTAGGAGACTCCTTTAACCATTTTTGTCGACTTTGAAGTTCAGACAAATAGTACTTATAAAATTCTTGCCAAAATTGTTGTTTAATAGAAGTTATTCTTTGCCAAATATTAAGTTTATTGTCTGAAATATGAATTAGGCTTGGTTCAGGAATGTCTAACATAGTTGAACCTATTAGAAAATGACCAGGGCTAAGGTAATTTAGGTCATCTATATCATCTGACATTGCATATAAAGGTCTAGAATTTAAAATTGCTTCAATTTGGCACAAAACAGTATACAATTGGTCATAAGTCATTCGACAATTGCCTAGTTTCCTTTTGAGCAAATTCTTTGTTTTTTTAATACTTGACTCATATATTCCACCCATGTGGCTTGCAAGTGGGGTGGTAAATTTCCATTTTATGTTCAGGCTGTTTGTATAATCAATAATTTGACTGTAAGATGTCTCATTCTTAAACATGCGATAAAGCTCATGTAACTCATGATCGGCACAATGAAAATACGAAGCATTGTCTGACAAAATGCTATTACATACACCTCTACGGGCACAAAAACGTTTTAAACAAGCGAGGTATGAGTCTGTCATTAGATCATTTGAAAGTTCAATGTGTATACATCTTGATGAGAGACAAACCAGAATGAGGATGTAACTCTTTGTATATTTAGCATTTCGAAGGTTACTAGATTTTATGTATATGGGACCACAATAGTCAACTCCAATGTTCAAAAAGGGACGTTCTAAGTTTACTCTATTGTAAGGTAAGTTAGCCATTTTCTGACTACAAGTTTGACCACGATATCTAGCACACACTACACACTTGTAGACAACCTTCTTAACTTGGACTCTAGCATGTATAGGCCAATAGTTTAACCTCAAGTTTGAAAGTGTGTTTTGAACACCTGAATGAAACAGTTGTATGTGAAATTTTTGAATGATAAGTGATGTGATATGACTAATGCTTGGTAGTATAACTGGAAATTTCTGATTGTATTGAATATTTGCATGTTTTATTCTGCCACCTACTCTTAAAATATCTTCACTGTCTAGGAAGGGAGATAATCTTTTGAGAGGGCTAGATGAATATGTGTAATTGCTTTTTCCTAATTTAAGTTCAATTATTTCTTTTTTGAAATGTGATGCTTGAACAATTTTAATTATGAAGTTATGACTGAATTTTAACTCATCAGGTGTGAGGGGACCTGTTTTCTTGGAATGGTTTTTAATATTGTGACAAAATCTGTAAGACTGGGCAATAGTGTTTTGTAATTTTTGAAAACTTGAAAATCTTTCACGTAGATTCATGAAATATTCTATATCTTCATCATTATAGGATTCTGAGACTACACTTGTTGCATATGAAGTTACCTCTGTATGACAGGGTGCTACTTGGATTTCTGATGTAACATTACTGCAGGGCCATTCATTAGGTTTTGATAATAGATATGTTGGACCGTGCCACCATAGTGATAGATTTTTTAAATCTTTAGGATGTATACCATGTGTAAGTAAATCAGCTGCATTGTCATAGGTTCTAGTATGTTTCCAAGAATCAGAATCAGAGGTTTGAAGTATTTGTGAGATTCTGTTTGCAACATAAACCTCCCATTTCTTATAAGGTAATTTTAGCCAGTTTAAAACTATAGTGGAATCTGTATAGTAATGCACAGAATGTATTTTAACTACTATTTTGAGAGCAGATTTAATCTTATGCATAAGTTTTGAAAGTAATGTACATCCACTTAGTTCCAATTTTGGAAGACTTATGGTGCGAACAGGGGCAACTCTGCTTTTGCTAATTATCAAGTTAGAGGTAGGTTTCTGATTATGATATTCTGCTACAATGTAAATACAACATCCATAAGCAACTAAAGATGCATCACTGTAGCCTACTAAGTAAACTTTGGTAGGTATGTCTGAGAAACAATATCTTGGTATGGTTATATTGTTTAATAATTGTAGATTGTTATAGATTGGTAGCCACTCTAAAAGTAGGGGTTCTGGTAATGGTGTATCCCAAGTCAAAGTACTGGATTCTTTCCATAGCTGTTGCATGAAAAGCTTTGCACTGATTGTAACTGGGGCAAGGTATCCTAGTGGGTCATAAATCTTTGCAATGATAGAAAGCACAATTCTTTTAGTAAAGTGTAATGTATGTTGTTGAGATGGAATATTGGCTTTGAATATATCAGTTGCTGGATCATACTTCAGACCAAGTGTGCTTGTTTCATCACCAATGATTACGCTGTTAGGTGAACGTTTGTTTTTACTTTTAATGACATTTTGTAGAATTTGAGGATGGTTAGCTGACCACTTATGTAATTGAAATCCTCCTCTTTTAAATAATTTAAATAATTGTTTGCATAGTTCTATAGCTTCTGGAAGAGTGTTAGAACCGCAATGAACATCATCCATGAATGTGTGGTACTGAATGCATTTAGCTGCAAGGGGATAGAGATCTCCATCTTGTTTTGCAAGTTCAAGTAGTGTCCTAAATGCTAGATAAGGGGCACATCTAGTTCCATAAGTAACTGTGTTTAATCGAATGACTCTAAGTTCATCATCAGGAGTTTCTCTCCACAAAATGCATTGTAGATTGCAGTGTTCTTCGGCTACATTAATGTTTCTAAACATTTTAACAATGTCACAGGAAAGTGCAAACTTGAAAGTTCGAAGTCTTATGATAATTTCAACAATATCTGAATAAATATTTCCACCTTCATATAAACCCTGATTAAGTGAGACTGCTGTAGATGATTGACTACTTCCATTGAACACAACACGTAGCTTGGTTGAGATACTTTGAGGTTTAATAACTGCATGATGAGGTAGAAAGAAACGCTTGGGTTCCTCTTGTATGTCTGATGGACAAGGAGTGGGTGCATAAGATGCATGTCCTAGTTCTAAATATTCATTTATAAATTCTGAATATTGTTTATGAAGCATGGGGTTGCTGAGAAATCTCTTTTCTAAGGATATGAAACACTTTTGTGCGATACTGTAGGAGTCACCTAGCTGATCTAACTGATCTTGTATAATTGGAAGATTTACTGTAAAGCGACCTGATGAATCTCTGGTAGTTGTGCTTTTGTAAAGTTCTTCACAATGGATATGTTCTGGTGTGCTAATTGGGGAAGGTTTGAATTCTTCTTGTTCCCAAAAGCGTTTTAATAACTGATCACATGATTGATCACAACTGATATGTGCTGATAAAACTGTTTGTTTATGAAAGGTTGAGTCTGTTTGACTGCAAGCACTTTGCATATTTAGTGTGTAATTCGATGTGTGGACTGTATCATTAAATGATGATTGCATTATTAATTCCATGTCTCCAGTAACTACCCAGCCAAATACTGTGTTTATGAGTGTGGGTCGGTTACTGCCTAACTTTATTCTGCCTTGTAGAAGAAGAGAGTAGAATAATTGACCACCAATAAGGAAGTCTATGCTTTTAGGCATATTGAATAAAGAATCTGCTAAGTTATAGCCCTTTGGTACTTTGAAATGATCAAGTGGAATGTAATTTTGTGGAAGCTTTGTAGAAATTTCGTCTGTTACTACACAAGTTATTGCTGATGAATAATTGCTGTTACAAGATGCAATATTGACTGTTGTCGATTGAGAAGAGTGAGTAGGAGTGGTTCCTACACCATGTATAATGTAATTAGTTTGATTAGTGAGGGGAAGTTGAAGGTTGTTCGCTAAGTTCCTTGTAATTAAACATACCTGATTGCCACTGTCTAACAGGGCTCGACATGTTGTCCAATTACCATTGTTTTGTTGCACTTTAATTATAGCAGTAGATAAATATACTTGACACTTATTTGTGTGCAAATGCATAACTGAGGCTTGCATATTACCATCTTGTTGAACATTATTGTTACTCACACTTGTGTCGCGCTGTTTCTCTAAGTTACCTGTAGCTGTGTCAGATACCGATGTCGCGCAGCATTGCGCGATTCGCCATAAACCAATCGGTATGTATCAACATTAGTAATGTCAATCTATATTTTATATTGTGGTAACACCACTCTTGGGTTTGACTAACTTTATGTTGGGACTGTGCTAGAAACATGGCGGGAAAAATGTGGCTGCCATAAAGACAAGTATGAAAAGTGTGCAAAAGGGTTGTTGCAAGACAAGGTAGGAGCTACGAGCTTCTAGGAGGTCCAAGAAGACCCCAGGTGAGTGTTTACTTTGCAATATCTTTATGTCGACCTATAAGTGCATGATAAGTGGAAAGATGAGACGATTGTTGTAGCATGTCATTCTTTCTTTTATTGGTAGTCCAATCTTGCAGTGCACAGCACACTTGGTAGTCAAGGACATTGGACAGGGAAGCCTGGAGCTCCCATATAATGGTAGTGTGATCCGGAAACACACTGGCACGGTCGATTGAGCTGGAGCAACCGTGGCGAGGCTATGGGGATGGTGGAGGCCTCCGGGGGGCCAAAGGCCCCCTGTCCGGCTAAGTGACTAATATACAAACATGATCAGAGTCACCAGGGATATACCCTGTTTAGACCGGAGCAAGTCGACCGATGCCCAGCTAGGTAAAAGAGGTGTATAGCCATAAGTAAAATGCAGTCAAATAACAGTTATTAGAGCCCTCTATAGAGTACGTGGGAGTGCAAGCACGAAGAGGTAACAAGAGTATGGCAAGACACTTGGTAAAACCAGCTAATGCATGTGAGTGGCACAGCCACACGAGAGAGGCTAGACCTCACCTTGTAAGTATGTGCATATATGGAGTAAGAGTAAAATAAAACTGGTCGACTCATCTTTTCACTCTCATGATAAATGTGTATTTAAGTACCCTCATGTCGTCCGTACATTATGTGAAGCAAACACACAGTATTTCACATACATACTATAGGAGGGACGACATTTTGGTGGAGATGCTGGGATATGATACTAATGGGCTATTTGTGTGACATATTGTATCAAAAATCCTTCAAACTTAAATGGAACAAAGAGACATTATCTCTATAATGCAGATATTTTATAAGATTGATTATATAAATTTGCGAACAATAAAATAAAGATTTTATTTAATGTTAATGAATTTTATGTAATAATTATGAATACGTTTTTAAAAATTGTATGTAAGTCGGTTCGACGTTCGACCGGCAATCGTGTGGATACGCGGGAGACGCCTGAACAGTGTCTATGGTCTAGTTCAGCACTATAGTAATCGGTATTAATCGATTCGATAAGTACGTAGGTTTTTTTAAACCAATGTATTCTAGAAAGATGTTTATTTGTTTTAAATAAGCATTAGCAGTTATCCGGATAAGGATTCCAATTAAATTATGTTTGTAATAAAATTACATACGTGGGACACTCAGAAAGTTTTGCGAAACTAAAAAAAATTGTTCTATACGTACATATATTTTTATTAAATCTTTTCAAAGTACTTTCCACCAGCCTCTATACAAAGATTCATGCGCCTAAACCAGTTTTCAAAACACTTTTTCCAGTCCGCCGCAGACACCTCGTTTACAGCCTGCTCGAACGCAGCCAGCGCATCTTCCGGCGACGAAAATTGTATCCCTTTGAGCTGATTTTTTATTTTTGGGAATAAAAAGAAGTCACACGGTGCTAGATCAGGGCTGTAAGGAGGGTGACCCAGGAGTTTGACTGGCGTGCTGTCCAGGAAGTCCCTCGTTTTGAGTGCGGTGTGCACAGGTGCATTGTCGTGGTGGAGCAGTAGCCCGCGGAGCCCTGTGTTTGGTCGCTTGTTGCTTATAACAGAGAAAACTTCTGGCAAACATTTGGTAGTATACCATTCGGCATTAATGCTTCTTTGATCCCGTAAGGGAATTGATACCAAGTGGCCAGTCAAATTAAAAAAGCTAGCGATCAAAATCTTACCCCCGCTTCTAGATCGCTTCACTTTGGTAGGCGTTGGCTCATTTTGAAACACCCAAACAGTCGACTGGCGCTTGGTTTGTGGGTCGTATTGATAAATCCAGGACTCATCACCTGTAACGATGTCGTAAACACGCCGAGACGAGCCTGCTTCAAATTTGTTAAGCATATCACGGCACCATTCCACCCGGGCCTGCTTCTGAGCATCGGTGAGGTTGTGCGGCACCCAGCGTGATACTATCCTCCTCACGCGAAGATGGCTGTGTAGAATCTCGTGAACGCTTCCCGATCCAATCTTCAATATGTGTTGAATCGCCTGATATGTAATTCGCCTATTGTCTTGGATTAAATTTTTCACTGCTAGCACGTTTTCTTCGGTAACAGCCGTCAAAGGGCGACCGCTTCTTTCGTCATCCCCCAAAGTTGGTCGACCGCGCTTGAATTCGTTATACCAACGATACACGGTTGCCTTGGAAGGGCCTTCATCCATGAATGCCATTTGAAGTCTATCGTACGATTCATCCGGTTTCAGGCGACACTTGAAATCGTATAAAATCATAGCTCTAAAATGTTCCCGGCGCAGATCCATATTTCAGTGAGACACAATACTTTGAATTAACTCGCAAAAAATGTGGAGGGAAATTTTGAAATTGGAACTTACTTATTTTTACTTATAAATAATCATATTTTCGAAAAACATTATAACTGGCCAGTCTCCCATATATAAAAACTTTTTTTCGCAATACTTTCTGAGGGGCCTGGTATTATCGAGGTGTAAAACTAATTTAGCGGATTGTAACAAGCTACATAAAATCGTTAATTCACTGCGTGTCAACAACACTACGGGCTGCAGTTGGTAGCATTGTCTAATGTCATTTTCGGTTTGGCGCCTTTCGGTCGGTGTTTCTATATTGTCGATGGATATTTTTCTGTTTCTTTTGACGGTGGAGTTTTTTAAAATAAAAGTTTTAGTGTAAGTGCGAGAAAAAATACATTAATTAAGTGAAATAAGTGTTTGGGCTTGATATATTTTTTGTTTTCTAGTGAAGACGTGTCAAAATAACGGCTAGCAGGTAGGTAGAGTGTGAAAACAATGGAAGAAATTCTTATAAGAATGTTGGAAATGCGAAGAAGCAAACTTAAAGAATGCTTGGAACGAGCTAAAACTGATTATGAGTCGGGGAAAATGGTGCTCTCAACGGCGTCAAGTACTGTAGCACAATTAAAGCAGCTGTTATACAGGCTACAGGAACAAATGCGGCATTACACGGCTTCCTCAACAAACCCTCAAATAAATATTGTCACCGAGGCAATGGAATTACAACTTCAGGGTGAGGATTTCCTCACTGACATCGAAACCTCGATGGCGGCAATTGAGGCTTCCTCACGGAGTGTACCTACTGAACA
Organism: Orthosia gothica; assembly: GCA_949775005.1. Taxonomy (NCBI): domain Eukaryota; kingdom Metazoa; phylum Arthropoda; class Insecta; order Lepidoptera; family Noctuidae; genus Orthosia; species Orthosia gothica. The sequence goes on from OX459035.1 coordinate 43,609,332, forward strand.
GTATACCAGTCACCAATTAAGTATTCGATTACCGAAATTAGATATGACTAAATTTAACGGAGAGGGTCTTAAATGGTTCGAATTTTGGGACAGATTCAGCTCAAACATAGACAGCCAACCTATGGCAGAGGCTGACAAACTTAATTATTTAATAAGTAGCCTCGAGGGCAAGGCTCTGGAAGCAGTAGCAGGCTTAGCCATCACTAACCACAACTATACCATCGCTATTGAAGCCTTAAAGTCCAGGTACGGATCTAATGATACATTAATAGACGCACACTACACAGCATTGACCAACTTGGAGAGAGCTGAATATACAGCTCCCAGCTGCAGGCAAATTCTGGATGGCATTGAAAGACATTTAAGAGTCTTAGAGAAATTAGGTGAGGACATAAATGGAAACCATCTGCGTGCTACAATACTGAGTAAATTCCCGGAGCAAGTTCTCCATCAGTATCACTTGATGCCACAGCTGCATTCCAAGGATAACTCAACAACTAATGTTAGAAAAATTTTACTAGACATTGTAGTGGCATTGGAGAAGGCTCAGGTAACACCAATACCAAAGGGATCAGCCACACAGCAAGAAGTCATTTCAACTGAAGTACTTCAAACAAAATCTGAATTAAAACGTGAATATCCAATAAGGAGCACTGCCAGCAACAAACCAGAAAGGATAAGTCTGAAACGAAAGGCAAATAATAAATTAAATAACCCACCTAGAAAGTGTACTAGGCTACCATGTATCTTCTGCAAATTAAATAACCACAGCAGTGCAGATTGTAAAAAATATAACAACATTGAGGCTCGGCAAAAGCAGTTGGGGGACAGATGCCATAAGTGCCTAAAAAAAAATCACAAGACTGAACAGTGTCATCGAAAGGTTACTTGCTTCCGCTGTGGTGATGGACATCTCCAAATGCTGTGTTCCAAACCACGGGGTGAGGCAACTGTTTCCAATGGTGATCATGCTATAGTCAAATGTTATATGATAAGGAACTTTACTTTCTTACAGACAGCAGTGGCGCTAGTCACAAACCCCAGCAATACAACAAAGAAGCATAAATGCAGACTTGTCTTGGACAGTGGTTCGCAACGTAGCTATATCAGCACTAAGGCTGCATCCAGATTATAGCTCACCCCTGACAATGAAGACCAACTCTTGGTGTATACGTTTGGAGCAACTGATCCGAAAGAGATGTCAAGCCCATCTGTAGACATTTTCTTAGAGACCAAACGTGGCATCCAAAAACAAGTAAGAGTCAATATTGTTCCACATATTACAGAGAGGTTACCAGTAGCTAAATTTGATTGTTCCACGATTGATTTAGTGGCTGACGATGATTCTACTGGAGATAATATAGACCTTTTAATAGGGAACGATTATTTTGCAGGCTTCATGCGTGAAACAAAAGAGAAGATACAGAATGATTTGTACTTGGTGAATTCTGACTTCGGTTGGCTGTTATCTGGAAATGTAGACCAAGATCCCAATGCAAAACAGGAAAATGTATTAACTGTACCAGGCCCCTCAGAAAGTATTGCGAAAAAAAGTTTTTATATATGGGAGACTGGCCAGTTATAATGTTTTTCGAAAATATGATTATTTATAAGTAAAAATAAGTAAGTTCCAATTTCAAAATTTCCCTCCACATTTTTTGCGAGTTAATTCAAAGTATTGTGTCTCACTGAAATATGGATCTGCGCCGGGAACATTTTAGAGCTATGATTTTATACGATTTCAAGTGTCGCCTGAAACCGGATGAATCGTACGATAGACTTCAAATGGCATTCATGGATGAAGGCCCTTCCAAGGCAACCGTGTATCGTTGGTATAACGAATTCAAGCGCGGTCGACCAACTTTGGGGGATGACGAAAGAAGCGGTCGCCCTTTGACGGCTGTTACCGAAGAAAACGTGCTAGCAGTGAAAAATTTAATCCAAGACAATAGGCGAATTACATATCAGGAGATTCAACACATATTGAAGATTGGATCGGGAAGCGTTCACGAGATTCTACACAGCCATCTTCGCGTGAGGAGGATAGTATCACGCTGGGTGCCGCACAACCTCACCGATGCTCAGAAGCAGGCCCGGGTGGAATGGTGCCGTGATATGCTTAACAAATTTGAAGCAGGCTCGTCTCGGCGTGTTTACGACATCGTTACAGGTGATGAGTCCTGGATTTATCAATACGACCCAGAAACCAAGCGCCAGTCGACTGTTTGGGTGTTTCAAAATGAGCCAACGCCTACCAAAGTGAAGCGATCTAGAAGCGGGGGTAAGATTTTGATCGCTAGCTTTTTTAATTTGACTGGCCACTTGGTATCAATTCCCTTACGGGATCAAAGAAGCATTAATGCCGAATGGTATACTACCAAATGTTTGCCAGAAGTTTTCTCTGTTATAAGCAACAAGCGACCAAACACAGGGCTCCGCGGGCTACTGCTCCACCACGACAATGAACCTGCGCACACCGCACTCAAAACGAGGGACTTCCTGGACAGCACGCCAGTCAAACTCCTGGGTCACCCTCCTTACAGCCCTGATCTAGCACCGTGTGACTTCTTTTTATTCCCAAAAATAAAAAATCAGCTCAAAGGGATACAATTTTCGTCGCAGGAAGATGCGCTGGCTGCGTTCGAGCAGGCTGTAAACGAGGTGTCTGCGGCGGACTGGAAAAAGTGTTTTGAAAACTGGTTTAGGCGCATGAATCTTTGTATAGAGGCTGGTGGAAAGTACTTTGAAAAGATTTAATAAAAATATATGTACGTATAGAACAATTTTTTTTAGTTTCGCAAAACTTTCTGAGTGTCCCACGTAACTACTTACTGCCACTGTCACAATTCAAGCTGCCCTTATTTTACTGAACCTGACTTACCTCTTAAAAATATTGACATCAATTTTTTGTGGTCACTGGAATGCATTGGCATAAACGATTCTCCTAAAGCTACAAGACAAGATGAAGCAGTCAAACATTTTAATGATACTGTTCAATACAAAAATGGACGTTATGAAGTAACATGGCCATGGATTGAATACCCACCTCAACTACCAGTTAATTTTGGCATGGCATTGGGAAGACTGAAGAGTTTGATCAACAGATTAGATAAGACAACATTACAAGAGTACACAGTTGACATTCTTAAGGAGCAATTAAGCGGAAATATCATTGAAATTGTTGAACCGCATAATAATAGCACAGAACATCCTATACATTATTTACCTCATCATATTGTAAAAACTGAAGGGAAACGCGGTAGAATCGTTTATGACGCTTCAGCGAGAGCAACGGGTAAGAAGAGTTTGAACGAATGTCTTTATAGTGGACCTTCCATGCTGGAGGATCTCACAGCTCTTCTGCTGAGATTCAGAACAAAGAAGATAGCGATTGTAGCCGATGTAGAGAAAGCGTTCTTGCAGGTTGGGCTCCAAGAAAAGGACCGTGATGTCACAAGATTCCTGTGGGTAAAGGATATCACAAAGGACACAACTGAAGAAAACCTGTTGTATTTCCGATTTCGTCGTGTAGCTTTCGGAATAATTGCAAGTCCATTTCTTCTCGCAGCAACTATTAGATACCACATGATGCAGACTGATATAACCCTACTAAAGGATGTTGCCAATAATTGTTATGTAGACAATTTAGTAACAGGAGCCAACTCTATACAAGAAGCTCAAGAAATATACGAGAAGACAAAGGAATCCTTTGAACAGATTTCCATGAGTATAAGAGACTGGTTGTCAAATGAAAAGGAATTTCTTGACCTTATACCTACAGAGAAACAAGCAAAACACGAAGGCACAGTAAAAGTCCTTGGCTTAACGTGGAATGTGGCTAGAGACACATTAAAATTGAAAATAACTGATCAACACTTCAAAAAGGATGCTCCAGCCAATACGAAAAGGAAGGTACTTCGTACTTTAGCCCGGATCTATGACCCTTGTGGCTTTATTTGTCCATTAACACTGCCATTGAAAATCTTGTTTCGACACATCTGTGAACAAAAACATAAATGGGACACAGTCTTGCCAGACGATTTGATACAGTCTATACAGGCAGTCTTGGATGTAATAGAAACAGCGGCACACATAGAACTGCAGAGATGCATAACAAATGCTGCTCCAGAGTTTGAGACAACTTACCAATTGAACTGTTTTTCTGATGCCTCAAAGGCTGGGTATGCTGCAGTTATATACTTAACATCACAAAGTCAACAAGGAACATCAGTCTCATTCCTAATGGGAAAGTCGAGAATAGCCAAAAATGAAGACTCAAGTGAACTTCATATCCCAAAATTAGAACTCTTGGGACTGCTAATTGCTAGTAGACTTCTAAAATATGTAAGAGAGAATCTGTCACTACCAATAAGCAAGGAAACATTGTGGACAGACAGTTTGGTTGTGCACGGATGGATGCGTTCCAACAAATTACTACCACCCTTTGTATCCAATAGGGTAGAGGAAATTAAGAAAAATCAAATGCAAGCAGAAATATACTATATTAATACAAAGATAAACCCAGCTGATGTTGCAACAAGACCAGACAGATGGAGTCAGTCTAAAGAACTTTGGTTCAATGGTCCCACATTCCTAAAAGAGGATGAATCAATGTGGCCAGCAGATAGATATTACATGAACCACATGACAGTCCTTTCTGTCGGGGAGGGCCTGGACCAAAGTAATTACAAAAGGACTCCAGAAGCAGACGATGGTCCAGGGAAACAGCTGATAGATGCAAACCAACAAATGGAAATTGACGATATATACGATAACCCAGTGAATGAGAATTGGAATGGCGATATCATGGAAATTGAGTCAATACAACAAAGCCTACCTCCATCAAAATCAGTTAATACTATCGCAAAAATAAAGGAACTGCAAAAACACCATTTTGCTGATGAGATTGCAGGAAAGAGGACACACCTGACTAGAAACCTCGGTCTATTTCTAGATGTGGATGGAGTCCTGAGATGCCAAGGACGAATGGTAAACACCACATGGGACTACGACATGAAACATCCCATATTATTACCTCGAGATTGCGAATTAACAAATAAGATTATCAAGGATACTCATGAAGGAAATTACCATGTTGGTGCTACCCATACACTTAGCCTCATTAGAGAAAAGTATTGGATACCACAAGGAAAACGTCAGGTAGAACGAGTGATTTCAAGATGTCAGCAGTGTATTAAACATGGAGGTGGCCCATATCGCTTGCCAGCAGTGCCTGACCTACCCAATGAAAGAGTCAACTACAGCACACCTTACACATACTGTGGCGTAGACTATTTTGGACCACTACATGTGAACACACCAAATGAAAAGAAAAAGAGATGGGTAGTCCTGTTTACATGTCTTGCTGTGCGCGCTATTCACTTAGAAATAGTAAACGACTTGACGGCAGAAGAATGTCTCCTGGCACTTCGACGATTCGCTGCCACTAGAAATACACCAAAGCGGATGTATTCTGATAATGCTACGTGTTTCAAACTTACATCTGAGGTGGTCAGTAAACCTTACTGTATTGAGAGAGGAATCGAATGGAGATTCATACCTCAGCTCGCTCCGTGGTATGGCGGATATTATGAACGGCTGATAGGTGTAGTGAAGCATTCCCTGAAATGCACTCTCGAAAAGCACCTACTTGGAGACAGCAAACTATTAACAGTGCTCAAAGAAGTAGAAGCTGTTGTCAACTCAAGACCGCTTACAAAAGTTGGAACTGAAGTGATCCACATATTGAGACCAGCTGATTTCCTAAGCTTAGGAAAATGCCTAACCTTGACCCCAGCAACAAACAATGTTTATCCGGTGGACGGCTCAAAACTAAAGACCAATTTGATAGAGAGCTGGAAAAGAGGACTGACAATTCTTGAGGAATTCAAGAAGATATTCATGTCACAGTATCTGACTAGTCTGCGAGAGAGGTACAATAACTCTCCTAAACAGCCAAGAGTTGTATCTGATTGTGTACCAAAATTAGGAGACATTGTACAAATAAGGTCAGATTTAAAAAACCGTGAGTTGTGGAAAGTCGGGCAGATAGCGGATCTGATAAAGGGTGCAGATGGTAAACATAGAATCGCTAAGGTCAAAGTTGGAGACTCTATATTGACTCGGTCTGTAGGTCATCTCTATCCGCTAGAAACTGAGCCAGACAACTCTGCACAGTCCGGACAAACTGAGGAGGAAGTGACAGCACCACTTCTAGATGCACAATTCGAGTACTTGGACCTGGATGATGGCCCAAGTCGAGTGGATAACATGCAACCACCATTACCAACTAATCCAGAATTTGAGAACAATGAAAATGAGGTAGACACCACAAGTGAAGTATTGCCAGTGCAAGAATCTATGATGAATACTGAGACATCAAGATCAGAGGAAACTTCTAGTGACCCTGAGTGTATGCAACCAGGGACCAGAGGAAGAAGGGACGCAGCTATTCGGGCCAGAGAGAAAATACTGGAATGGACGCGTCACCTTCGAACACTACTGCAATAACACTCTTTCTGCTTGTGGGAGTGTCGCGCAGCATTGCGCGATTCGCCATAAACCAATCGGTATGTATCAACATTAGTAATGTCAATCTATATTTTATATTGTGGTAACACCACTCTTGGCTTTGACTAACTTTATGTTGGGACTGTGCTAGAAACATGGCGGTAAAAATGTGGCTGCCATAAAGACAAGTATGAAAAGTGTGCAAAAGGGTTGTTGCAAGACAAGGTAGGAGCTACGAGCTTCTAGGAGGTCCAAGAAGACCCCAGGTGAGTGTTTACTTTGCAATATCTTTATGTCGACCTATAAGTGCATGATAAGTGGAAAGATGAGACGATTGTTGTAGCATGTCATTCTTTCTTTTATTGGTAGTCCAATCTTGCAGTGCACAGCACACTTGGGGTAGTCAAGGACATTGGACAGGGAAGCCTGGAGCTCCCATATAATGGTAGTGTGATCCGGAAACACACTGGCACGGTCGATTGAGCTGGAGCAACCGTGGCGAGGCTATGGGGATGGTGGAGGCCTCCGGGGGGCCAAAGGCCCCCTGTCCGGCTAAGTGACTAATATACAAACATGATCAGAGTCACCAGGGATATACCCTGTTTAGACCGGAGCAAGTCGACCGATGCCCAGCTAGGTAAAAGAGGTGTATAGCCATAAGTAAAATGCAGTCAAATAACAGTTATTAGAGCCCTCTATAGAGTACGTGGGAGTGCAAGCACGAAGAGGTAACAAGAGTATGGCAAGACACTTGGTAAAACCAGCTAATGCATGTGAGTGGCACAGCCACACGAGAGAGGCTAGACCTCACCTTGTAAGTATGTGCATATATGGAGTAAGAGTAAAATAAAACTGGTCGACTCATCTTTTCACTCTCATGATAAATGTGTATTTAAGTACCCTCATGTCGTCCGTACATTATGTGAAGCAAACATACAGTATTTCACATACATACTATAGGAGGGACGACAACCGAGGCCAAGGCATGGTTGTCAACATGGATTGTACTATGATGTTTTTTATGACAAACTTGACAATTATTTTAGAACATGTGTGCTGATACTTGTAAGGTTTGAGACAATTATAGCAAAGTTTCTTTGATTTTACATACTCATTGCGCTTGATTGGTGTCATTTCTAAGAAAGAGGGGCACTTGTATAAGTCATGAGACATGTTACATAAAATACAGCTAGAAGTAACAGTGCCTACATGGGTAGATACACGAGTGAAGTTTGACCTTTTGTTGTTCACCACAGTAGAGGGTTTTGATACATTTTGTGTTTTATCATACATCAATTCAAATGCTCTAGCACGATGATTCAAAAATTCGATTAATTCAGTAAGTGTTGGCAAAGTATCGCATTTGCGGTTGAGTTCCCAGGTAGACCTGAGACTCTGATCTAACCTTTGCACAATAATGTAAATTAATAATAGATCCCAACTATCAACAGGCACTTTTAGTGATTTTAATGAATCTAGACTTTGTTGTAGCGTCGATAAGAATTCTTTCAAGTTATTTTTAGATATTATCAATACTGACATTACATTATTGATGTGATGGTTTACTGTAACTATCTTATTTTCATACCTTTTAATTAATATAGCTAAGGCACGTTCGTAGTTTTCTTCGTTGATTGTGATACCGTTGATTAGGCCAGCTGCTTCTCGTCCTAATAGAGACTTCAGGTATTGGAATTTTTGCAGCTCGGTCAGATGAGTGTTGGAGTCAATAACGCCATCAAACAGTGTCTTGAAGTTAGACCATTCGGAGAGTTTACTAGCATCAAAGCTTGGAATCTGCAAATGAGGAATTTTTAGAATATATGTTTTAGGGTTGGCTGACTGAAGGGATTGAAAGGAGTTCGTTGATCGATTGAGCTCGTTCTCCTTTAGCAACTCTGATATTCTTGCTCTGTAATGAAAATATTTGTCTTCTGTGTTAGCTCGTTCTTGCTCGTGTATTTTTGTATTTCTGTCATCCAAAAGTTCGATATCTTCTTGTGTCGTATTGTATTTTAAATAAAGATCAGCTAATTCCGATAGCCTTGCTTGCAATTCATATATTTTCTCGTGGTTTTCAGGATCATCGACGAAGTTGTAGATTCTGCTAAAACGTCCTTTGTAATTGCTTCTGCGGCTGACTAATCGTTCTAGTGATTCGCTCATCTTCTTCGTTTATCCGACAGGTATAATATGTGGTTGATAATTAGACGCTGAAATTATAAAGATAGCACTATTGCGCGGCAGGCGTGGCGTGGTGCCGTATAGCCGATGCCAATTTTCCTTAATTGTTTTTCGGTAAATATAATATTCACTGGTTACTATTGTAGTAATTAATCCGGTTTGTGGACCAAAATTATGGTAAAGGTTTTGTTTTTAAATGATTAAACACGATATAGCTGTGATCTTGACTTTTATTTTTAGAGAGTAGTAAGTTTTTTACACAGTGTTGCTATTACAAAATTATATTTTTAAAACTAGTAAAGTGTCTATGATTAATCGGTAACACTATTTCTTCACATAATTATTTTATAACCTTATCGTTATTCTTTTCTTTAATTATTCAAACTTCTTTGACATTAATTTTCTTACAAAACTCACTTAATATACTCACAAATACATCTCGCGTGAACTGTGACATATAATTAAGATTAATGTAAATAATTAACTGCTTTTCTACGTGAGCTAAACATTTTTCTTCTTTACTTATTAGATTTTTCTCTCGAAGTCTATCTAACTCTTTAACTTCTATAAATTTCATTTCCACTGAGTCAATTGGTTTTTTTAATAGCTCCACGATTTTTGGTTGATCAGGCCTCAAATCGATGGGTTTACTAGAAAAATCCAGCGGACTTCCTTTCCTTCCTCTTTTAGTTCTTTTAATCTATTTTCCTTTTTTATTTTCTTACTCTGAGCTCGTGTTGTCACTAATATATTTTCATTTATTCGTTTATTCGTTTAGTCTATTACGTTATCTTTTCCTTTTATAAAAAATCATGTTTTGTAATATCTGAGTCTGACGTTGTAGCTTGGTAGGGGCCCAAAACATCAATAATATGGCCATCTGTGCACACCATTAAAAAGGGTTTGGTCAAGTTTCTATATTTATGCAAACTGTATGTTTTTTTCTGATATAGATAATTAGAACTTTTTTCTACATAGTGGTATGTTTCATCAAATATAGCGATGGGCCTAGAATCCCCCTCAAATAAAGCAAAGCTAAGTCTAAGTACGCTATGGCTAAGTTTCTTTCTTTTAAATGGTGTGCTTATTCTCTGGAGCTGCTATTACCTGGAGAAGCCAGAATCAACCGACAATGTCCATCTCCTCGACTGAAGCGGAGATTATAGCAGCAAGCGAATCTGCGCAAGAGATTTTATGGTTGAATCGCCTTACTAACAACATGATTAAAATTGAGAAACCAGTACTGAAACTGCAGAATGAATCCAGTTGTTAAACTTGAGCACAACCCTAAGCATCCCTAAGTATCACAAGCGCACCAAACATATCAAGTTGAAACATTTCTTTGTAAGACAATGTGTTAGCAACGGAGACTTCGACGTAACGTATGTTCCTTCGGAGCAGCAGTTGGCTGATATGTTAACCAAACCACTATTCGGCCCCAAGTTGCATAATTTAAGTTTGTAAGGTAGATTTTTTACCCCACTCACCAGCGAACTCAGGGGTAGGTGATTAGCATGAGACTGTTACAGGGATGGTTTCGCATGAAGTTGACAGAAGTAAAAGTCATACAGTTTGGTCAACTAATTTAATTTCACAACATACAGTCCTTCATCACAGTTTCTTGATGTTAATAAAGAACACAAAACTCACTTTTAAATGGGGTACATTTTACCCTTAGTTCTCAATTCTGGAGATATGATACCTCAAACAGTATCGTTAGCCTGTGTAGCTGCCATCCAGCTTCTTGCAGGTTAAGATATCATGGGTTTTCGGAGCTCGTTACTAAAGTTTGCTGCTGTCGTTCTTATGACAAGTTCACCATTATTTTATCGATTAATTTTTATCTAAAATAATCCTAAGGTGCCTCTGCCAAGGAGAAGAATGTATGATGAGCATCAAATACGCACATGTTTCACAAGCATGGAAATTTAAACTAATTCAACTAATACTCACAGCGCCTACTGAACCATTGATTCATATGGAATCCTTCATCTTGACGCTAGCTAATCTCGTTCCTCGTATCATCAAGAAGATTTATTAAACTTTTCTTGGTTATAAATTTTTAGGTGCCACTGACCTAACGTTCACTCGTGTAAAAGAATTGTCACTCTGCCCAACCATAGACCTTGAGCTTTTATAAACGAATAGACACATTATATCTGTTGTTTTCTTTATGTAACCAATTCTAAAAGAATTAAATAATTTATTGTGTATGAGTTGAATTGTGTGTTTGTTGAATTAAATTGACACACACAAATCTAATATGTTTTATAATGAACCCTTACCAATGCCATCCAGATGCCAACGCCATCTAGTACCAAAATAACTACGCAATCAACTAGTGACACACCTATACTCGAAAGGTTTAGGTAGTAAAAAAAAAGTAAACAAAAAAATCCACGTGACTCATAGATGCAAACCCTTTTATTTCAAATGTTAAAATCATATTATTTATAGTCACATATTATTAGGCTCTATTCTGAATCCGAATCTGATGAACTATCTGTCACATTAATAATAAAGCGTTCAGTGGTATCATCTATTAGTTTATCTAATTTAAACATTTTCTGTTCTTCTTTTATTACATGACCCTCGCAATTTTTCCAATTCTCTGCAGTTACATTAGCTAAAACCTCTGGAAAAAGAATTTTTAGGTCAGTCATTTTAAAAGTTTTATTTTTCTCCGCTACAAACCCCTTAACTTGAGCCGATATTAACTCAAATGGATTGAGCTCACAGTGATATGGCGGCAGGCGCAATACTGTAACACCATTTTCCTTGGCTAATTCATCCACTTCATAGGATTGGTTTTTGTTTTTTTCATATTTTACTTTTATTATTAGTTTTGCTTTTAATTCCGCTTCTTCTAAAAAAGCTAATTTTTTTTTCTTTTAACCACTTCTGAATATCAGCCTTTCTTGATGCGGTTGCTGGCACTTTTTCTTTTTTTCTACTGTGACATTATCTATCACCAAAATTGAGTCTTTCTCCAGTTTTTTAAAAAATTTGGTGATCCATTTCTCAATATTATGTGCATCCATTTCTGAGTGGTACTCACCATCACCCTTAGTTGCTTGAATTATTAGTTCACCTCCTTCAACAAAACCACTTGATGAACCTGAAACATTTAAAACTAAATAACATTCAACAACTTTTTTTATAATATGAGCATCTCACAAGTACTTTGACTTGACATGTTAATTTATTATACATTGACTGCCACATTGGTCTTGTGGTCGCGCTACAGCTGAGCATGAAGTTCACAGTTCGGTGCCCAGGTCGGGAAGTTTTATTGGGTTTTTCTATCTTGAATTTTCAGTAGCAGCCTGGACTCTGGAGTGGTGCCCCGTTAATGGCAATAGGCTCACCCCTTATTACATGGGACTTAAACATAACTGGCGAAATGTGGGTGTACTATAAGTACACCTCTGCCCAACCCTTCGGTGAAATAAGGAGTGATTTATTATGTTTACTATATTATGATGTTTATCACAAGCTTATTAAATAAAATTATCGTCTTGGCATTTCTATTAAATGCTATAAAGTAATACTTCTTACCAATGTGGCCTAAAATAAGGTGTTTTCCTTTCCCGCTGGGATTATTTAACCCTGTAGCCAAACCCTGCCTATGAGCCTCTTTACAGCATGTTAGGTTAGGTAAGGTTAAAACGGGGTGCGGGTCAGGTAACCTCCACGTTGGCCTAGTTGGTTGCTGGTCTCTTTTGGATACGTCCGGGGGGAAGAGCAACCCGCTGGGCTGGTGCACCCTGGGCACCGTCAATAACTTCCCATTCGTGGGTTCTTGTTGGCGGTGGCGAATACCTGACGGGGGGAGGGGGGGGACTCGTCGCTCTGGGTGTTCCCCTGATTAGCAGGGGACACTCCAGACGCGACACAGGGGTAGGCTGGGTAGGTAGCGGTAGGTCAGCGGTGGGGCTCACCTCCAGGCCTCTGGGCGGGCCGCCTTCCCCTGCGGGGGGGAACGCCCGGGGCACCCCAGCTCTGCACCCTGCACTGCCCGGCTCTGCAGTGACCGGCTCTGCCCGCTCTGCACCTGGCTTTGCACTCGGCGCTCGTGCGGTTTGAGCTCCCCGAGTGCACTGACCAGCTCTGCACCCTGCTTTGCCCGGCTCTGCATCCGGGCTTTGCCCGCTCTGCACCTGGCTCTGCAGCCCGGAATCTCTCCTGTGGGTGGGGGTGGCTGCGGCTCGGGGGCGGGAGGTGGGCCCACGAGGAGGACAACTTGTCGTTGCCGACCCTCCTTTGACGTGGGATGGTCGGCAGGGACAAGTCGATGGTGGGAGGAGGCGGCGGAGCGTCTGGCCCGACGCTTCGCCGCACACGCGGAGGGTGGCATCTGGCCTTCGCGGATTCTAGCCAGATGCCGCATAGGAGGGGACCGTTAGGTCCAGTGCGGTGGGGGGTACAGCGCGGCACACCGTCTAGGTGTGCCCAGCGGGGGCGTAGCTGCGCCGTGCCCTGAGGAGGTCGACAGGCAGGTCCTCTCGCTTCCCGGTGTGGTAAATCCATGCTGGGGAGCGGGGAGGCCTGGGCGGCGGTTGCCTCCTTTTGCGAGGACGCCATGTCGCAAAAGGAGGCAGCGGTGGGGGTGGGAGAGGGCGGTTGTACGATCGCCTGCGCCCACCCCCTGGTGGTGATTAGCGGGCGGCAGGTGCGGGGGCGCCTGTCGTCTGCATTGCACAATCACCACCCTCGTCGGGCGGGAATGGCCGATCACTCACGGTCATTCCCGGGCCCCTCCACTGAGGGAGGGGCGTGCGGGGCCCGCCATTACGGTGGGCAATCGTCGGCGGAGGACTGGGCGTAAAGGCTGTGCCGGTTTCCCAGTCCTCCTCCACACAGACGATGCGGGAGTGCGCTGGTTTATTTTAGTGGGTATACCGGGCTTGCCCGGGGAGTCCCACATAGCCCGTCCATTCCCCCGATGGGCGGGTATGCGTAATGCATTTTTTTCCAGCGTTATCAAAAAAAAAAAAAAAAAAAAAAAGGTAAGGTTAAAACGGGCTGTTTACAGCATGTTATTGTAGTATCTTGCCATGTTGAAGATTTGGTATGTCCTGCGAAAAACAATATAATTGAGTTTACAAGATATTTACAAAGGTAACAGTGTACAATATTTATTTTAATAACATTAATGTTGTTAACATACCTTCATTGAACCATGTTTCATCCAAATAATATATTTTCTTCCCGTCTCTTCTATATTTTGCAATCTCATTTAAATACTTTACACGCCATACTGCAATGTCTGGTTTGTCAATAAGCATACTCTTGCGACTGCGTTTGGAGTATTTAAAGCCTAATTTCTTCATAAACTTACACATTACATCTCTTTTTATATTAGGTAGACTGTGCCATCATTATTGTCACTTCGATAGTTGGCATTTCATTTGCAAAAAAAAAAACATGTATTTTTTCCTCACTGCGGCCAAATCCATATCATCGAAACTGTCGAATTGGCTTGGTTTCGTTGCCGGTGGAGGAGGAGACTATCTATGCGATGTTTTGTATTGGTTAATGACCCTGTACACAGTTGGTACAGACATACCAATTAGTTCACCAGTTTTTTCACTATGTCAGTTTATGACGGAAAATACTCTTCGGGTCATGTTTCTTCTACATATTTAAACACATTTATCAATGTCTGTTTCTCAGATCATGAAAGAGGTCTTGAACAGGAAGGTGAACTCTTGTACACATGATGATGAGCCGGTTCCCAAGATGATACCTAACTGTTAGAACTGTTTATTCGGGCCACAGTACCCGGCACTGTATACGAGTGTAATATTACTATGCTTATACCTATGTTTCCGGTCGTCACATCTCTCCTCGCCAAGACCGTAACAACTAACTTATTTAACTGTAACTTAAACAAATTAACAAACTTATGTTACTTAATTATTAAAACGTTTAGCCCGATTGAACGCACGCAGTGCTCGGGCAGATTCACCAGGTGGTGTCGGTTGTGGTGTACGAGGTGAAATCTTTTCTGATTCAGCCTCTGGTGCTGGTCGTGTTTCTATTAGTGGCGCCTTCTCCACCTCCCCGTCGCCACCTGTTGTGTCCTTGAACATATCATCGTCGGCTCCCTTATCGACCTTTCCTCCAGAAGAAAGAGTTTGTTCGTCCACGGCTACCCCGCTCATTCGGGATAGAGAGTATCTACTTTTTTTATGATTTATCGGGATAATTTGATCGGCATGACGCCGCCATTCTACCTCACCCCCAACACTAACTTTGTATGATACGGGGCCGGTCTTTTTAACCACCTTAGCTTCGGCCCATTTGTCCCCCCTTGTCGTATAATCGCGGGCTAAAACGGAGTCTCCCACATCAAAATTCCTATCAGTGCCTGAGATGCGGGCGATTAAATTACTTAAACTAGTGATCTTATCTGGTAAGCTTAACAGCATTGATAAGGCATATTAAAAGCAAAAATTAAAAGCATATTGGTCTACTTAAATACTATCGTTATTAAAAACATTAAAAAGTCAGTTAATGATGGTTTAAAATTACACTATAGAGTCTGCCACAGCAAAAGCAATATTTGGATTGCCTCTGTCCCTGTGTCCATATATTTTTTGTCACGTTTTAGCGAACTATAGTTCGCGCTAGGCCAGCGTTTGGTATAATTGTGTAAGCGAAAACCGATTTCGCTTTTCTTCTTTAGATCACTGGCACTGAGCACTTCACTATATGATTCGCGTCTTCTGGTTGGTTTCGGAGTCGGCGGAGTCACTGCTAACTCCTGTTGGCAGCATCTCTCGCTGCGGCGTCGAGGTCTCGGAGGCGGCAGTGTCACCGCGGTTTGCTGCCGGCGGGATCCCTCGCCACGATGCCCAGCGAAAGCCTTCCGGCACAGGCGACATCGTCCCGTTCGCCACATCCAGGCTGCTGCCACGCATAGAGCGATCGACACCAACACGTAGCATATTACGAATTGGTGAATATCATGGGGTGACAAATCTTCTATTTCTGAATCGCTTTTCTTCAGTTTTTCTATCGCCTCCCCCAGACTGGTCATAGATATGTTTTGGTTTCCGTCATCGGTCTGCCTTTCTTCTGGGATTTTGAGGTTAATTAAGTGATTAATTTGGTCGAATTCGGGCATGTAAATGGTTGGTGAAATGTTCACTTCATACTGGTCTGCAAAACACGAGTCCAACACTCCGATTAAGTCATTCGCTAGATACCCGATACCGTTGATAAGGCCTCGTCGGCGCCGACACGTCTTCCCCGAGGCGCGTTGCCGTCTAGCGTGGATATCAAAATGCTGTGTTAGCAAAAGTTCATTGTAGTATTCGAGTACCTGGTAATCGTGCCGGGCTTGCTGCACGATCGTATAACAATGGTTTTGTGTTTCTATGGTTGCACACAATTTTTCTTGTTAATTTATGCCTGTCCAATAGGGTCCCATGTCGTAGTACATGACTAATGTCCATTTATTCCTGATTAGTTGTACTTTTGAAACAGGTTCAAGCGTTTGGTTGTTCGGAAATGGTTTCACGGCGTCTAAACCGTAAGATAGAAAAATTAGCATGAAAAAACTCAGTAAAACGGTTGCTAAAGTTGCGATTTTTGACCTCGGTTTTCTTTTTCTTTCTGGTAATTTGGTTGTTGGTTTTTTGTCTGGTTCTGGTATATTTACATTATTCTGGTGAACAGGCAAAACTGAGAGTTTCACAATAGTGCGTATCATGACCCCGTTTAAGGTTTTTAATGAAACTGCTCTGGTTGGACTATCATTTCCTGGATGGGTGTCGACCACACGTCCAAGAGCCCATTTTTCTGGAGGCAGATTCTCATCATAAATCACTGCTAGATCTCCAATTTTGATGTTTTCCTGTGGTTCCATCCATTTACTTCTAGTTGATGGTTGTACTAAGTATTCAGTCTGCCATCGTTTCCAAAGATCTTTGAATAGTTTGTTGGTTAGATGCCACCTGGTTCTAGCATCTTGCTCGGTTTCTATTACAGTTGTTCCTGGTCTTCCTGATAAGAAATGAGCTGGTGTAAGGAAGTTTATATCCTCGGTATAATCGATTTGTAGTCTAGCTAACAATGTGGTGTACTCCTCGAAGGTTAGTCTTTGTTGACCGATGACCCTCTTGAGATGATGTTTTAGACTGCGTACTAATCGCTCCCATAGACCGCCGGCATTAGGCCAGCTAGGCACGTTAAAGTGCCATTCTATGCCCATCTCTGCTATCTCGGTTATAAAACTTTCACTGAATACTTCGCGAAGCTGGTATAATTCTTCTTGTATCATTCTGTTTGCTCCCACGAAGTTAGTGCCGTTATCACTGTACATATGTTGTGGTGCCCCTTTTCTAGCAGCCATTCTGGTTAGAGCTGCCAAAAAGGCGGAGCGGCTCAGCCCGGCGAGCATGGCCTACTGTGACATCGCTTAAGTCACACTTTTAATCACAGTTTGGGCGATAAACTCATTTTGTCTTAAATGCTAGTACGGCGGCGTGAATTATTTTCTTGACTTGTGGCATAACTTCTTGACGTTAATTTTTTTCTTTTTCAGAAATTTTCCAATTTTATTGCAGTTTCGGTTTAACCTTGGCCATAAAAACCATTTATGTTCTGAGAAGCATAGCCCTACGACTCACTGTTTCCGAATTATGGGCCTCCGTATCTTATTTTATTTTGCATAAAACGCTCTATATTTCCAAAATGATATCTCGAAAACGGTATGTCCTAGGCAAAAAATAACCAAAATTTAGACCCCCCCTTTGCTACCCCCATGTTAGCAGCATCCCAACATAAATTACAAGTTTTTTTTTTTTTTTTACTTTGCTTGGTTTTCGACTTGAACTACGGTCATGACAAGTTAAAGTTAAGTTATGATAAAATATGTCTTAAATTTGTCTTAAATGCTAGCACGGGACAACCATGTGACATAGTTTACAGGCGCGACTTGCTTTTCTTTTTGTTGACTTCATAGTGCGACATAATATGAATAGACGACCAAATAAAATAATACGTAAAAAAGTATGCCGTTCATATAGCTAAATACTACCGTTTTCTACCCCGGAGGGAGGAAAACGATTATTTCAGGTCTTGCCGAGGCTTGACCTTTCGGAGATTAGCTATCATTCATACAGTACACACAATCCTCTTACCTACGTAGTCTCGTCTATGAGTGAGTGGAGCGGCACGGGGAACGTCCCCCCCCGCGCGGCTGAGGCGGCAGCGAGCGGGCGGCGCGTCGCGCCTCCCGCGTCTTCCGTTAGTACCTGCTTCCGAAAGAGTCGGCAAGGCATTGCTCAGGTCAAGCCTCGGCAAGACCTGAAATAATCGTTTTCCTCCCTCCGGGGTAGAAAACGGTAGTATTTCAGTTCTGTGCCTTCGGCTTGACCTTTCGGAGAAGTGTTTACCATCTGCCGGCTCCAAGATACCAGCGTACTGTGACCCAAGGTTTACTAATTAAGAATAAGTTATCTGAATTTGTGAGTAATTCTGTCTTTTCTTGGTAATTTTCCAGATAGGATACCAATAAAAATATGCCAATACAGTAAGAAGATTTATATTTATTATCCTTTTACAATTTTGTATCAATCAATAATCATGAATTACTAATGACCACGTTTTTAATTAATGCTTTAAACAATCAATTACAGCAAATGCACTAAATCGCTTCAAAATTGGTACGAAGCGCATTTCCACCCGACCTCTGTCTTTCCACTTCTTTACAGTAGTGTTTGAAGAAGTTGGTAGATCCTCTCCAGTTCCCCCGCCTTAAAATTTCATCCAAGGGTGTGTCACTCGCGTAGTCGAACGAAGCAACCGCTGATCTTATTGAACCCGGTGTGCAATTGATGCCTATATCTTTAAAGGTGGTTTTTAACCAGCCCGCTATTACTGTTCTGGATGCAGCCTTCACCTTTCCTCGAGTAGTTATAAAAAGATTATGTAAATTTTCTCGAGATTTACGTCTCTCCAATGTGACATCAATTAGGCTTCTAACCCAGCCTACTAAATCAAAAGTTGAGTTATCTGATTTATTTAATAACCATCCTGATTGACGACCTCTTGTGCCATCCGTCTTTGAACCGAAGATAGGCCAGAACGTTACCGACGTCTCTGTACTAATGTAATTATCTGTACCAATACTTAGAAGAGTCAAATCATGGATTCTTCGCCCCGATGCCAGCAATAATAACAACGATACATAACGTGATACTTGAAAAATGCTCTCTTTATCAGGTGGATGGGTCTCTAACCAGAATAAGAGGTCCTGAATATTCCAAATCTGGGTCTTAGGAGTCATGGACGCCAGTTTCTGTAGATTAATTGCCTTTAGCATTGATGTGATAAGCGGGTGTGAGGATAAGTTTTTGACTTTCTCGGGATCTGCAAAAGTCACAATTACCGATTTATGTACTAGAATGGTTGCATATGCCAACTTTTTAACCCTGAATAAAAAGCTTAGGTATGCCGCAACCTCCTGTGGACGAGGCCTGTCAGGTTTTGCCCCTTGCTGTTTACACCACGAAGTCCACTGTTTCCATGACGAACTGTAGGTCTTCCAAGTTGAGTTTCGCCATGCGGACTGGAGAAGTGCGACATCTTCTAACTGAAGCCCTGCAGTTAGTTGGCTCCACCCCGTACCTTCCAGACCTCCAAAGATAAACCTTTCATTCCCGGAGGGGGCTGATTGGTCGATAGGTCTATTAGGTGCCGGTCTAAGTTCCAGATTCGAAACGGTGCTTCCACTGACATCTTTTTGAGTGTTCCTCTCCAGAAGACGTTCTCCCATCGTGGTACAACCACTAGATATGATCCCGAAGCCTTGTTCAGGTGCTGCAGGACCTTGGGGATGAGAGGTGGAGGTGGAAAAATCCATGCCAACTGGAATTGCCACACCTTGCTGAACGCGTTCACGAATAACGCTTGAGGATCTTTGGCATCTAAAGTCACGTAACGGGGGACTACTTTGGACAGATTTGTCGCAAAAAGATCTATTAGGGGCGTGCCCATCTTTTGAAATATTGTCATCGTTATATCCTTGCCGAGATGCCAATCTGGAAGATTCTTGCCTCGAGAAAGAGAGTCCGCTACGCTGTTGTACCTGCCTGGGATGTAAAAGGGGATAAGGTCCACCCTCAGACGATGGGCCAGCAGAAGCAATTCCCTTGTCGATTCCAGAAGAGTCAATGACCTCGTTCCACCTTGATTTCTCACATATGCCACAACAGTCCTGTTGTCTGACTGTACCATTACAGCCTGTCCCTTTATTACTTCTGGGAATTTGATAAGCGCCATTGAAACTGCATACAGCTCTTTTCGATTTATATGCCAAACTAGTTGTTCCTTGGACCATTGTTGTGAGAAGTGATGGTTTCCTACTTATACTCCCCAGCCTATAAGCGGCTACACACGACCCTAAAATCACTGGCGATATCGAGACAGTGAAATCGGGGCTGAATCGGCGATAAAATTGTCTCTACTCTACACACGTCCTTGCCTGTCAGTACGTAACCGACCGTGCTACAGACTGCTCGTTTTTCCGAAATGCCGCCGACGCTCTCAAAACAGCAGAAAATAGGAATTGTCTTGGCACTTACTACGGTGCCACCTAACCAGAGACGAAAAAAGAGGATCTGGGTTAAAAACTGGTTAATGAAACGCCATGAATTAAGCCACATGAACGTCATGAGACATTTAGAAGCAGATGATTTCAGAAACTTTTTAAGAATGGATATTGAGTGTTTTGAAGAGCTCCTCAATATGGTGACACCATTTATACAGAAACAGGATACCGTAATGCGAGAATCCATAAGTCCGAGAGAACGACTTACAGTTACTTTACGTTTCCTAGCAACTGGACAAAGCTATGAAGATTTGAAATTCAGTGCCATAATATCGCCGCAACTTATGTCCACAATGATTCCAGAGACATGTTGTGCTATCTATAATTGTTTGAAACACTTTATTAAGGTAAGTAGACTGAATTCTTATAGAATAATTAAAACATCCATTTAAAAGTTTTATTTTATTTATTTATATTAAGCAAAAACATACAAGGTATTTACTACTATTTGTTTTATTTTTTATTAAAGATCAAAAAGTCCTTCATGTCTGAGCCAGTTCCTCTTTGAACTGTTGTGTCACTTGTACAGTTTGGAAATTCAGTGGTAAGATCTATGTCGGTCGACGATGAATGTGTCGCGTTGGTTGGATTTACGTATTCAGAAGAAGGTTGTTCAAATGTATATTGTGGGATAGACTGTAGAAATGGTTGTACAGTGGAGTTATACTCTGGAGATGCTTGAGGGAATTGTGACATCATATGATGTTGGGGTGGTTGAGGAGAAGGTTGTACCGTATGCTGTGGAGGTGTTTGAGGGGATTGTGGTATAATAAATTGTGTAGATGATTGAGGGGACGGGTGTATCGCATATTGTGGAGATGGTTTAGGAGACGGTTGTTCCAGATATTGTTGACATGGCTGCGGTGATGAATTTGTCACCGAAGAGCCAGAGGAATAATGATAGTAGCGATGTGGAATGCGAGGATGTAATACTGTGTGTTGTGGAGATAAAGTGATACTAGATTCGTCTGTCAATTTGCCAAGTTTTCCGTAAAATAGGGCATCATTGAGAATTTTTTGGGCAATCACTTGTTGATGGGTACTCAGGTTTTTTAATTGAACGCCTATTGACTTTCCTATTATCTCCCAATCATCGTCTTGTCGAGTCATCAGTGTCTGAGCAGCATCCAGCAGTTTTTCTTGTTTACTTTGTATGGACATTTTCTGCTTCTTGGGCTGTGAACTTTTTCCAGAGTCCGCGGGCCCCTCTTTATCACATATTTCTGTATTTATAATTTGTGTGGATGATGTCGATGCTGATATATCTGGTGACGTAACGTTCCCTTTACTTTCTGTTTCAGATGCCTGCAACGCAAAGTGAATGGAAAGATAATGCTAAAATGTTTGAAGACAAGTGGCAATTCGATCACTGTGTTGGTGCAATAGATGGGAAACATATATCCATAGAAAAGCCACCGAGGAGTGGCACGTTATTCTATAACTATAAAGGCTTTTTTAGTACAGTTCTGTTCGCCGTAGTAAATGCAAATTATGAGTTTATGTATATACATACTGGCATTAACGGAAGCGTCTCTGATGGCGGTGTCATAACTCATACATCACTGTATAATAAATTAATAACAGATAAGTTACATCTACCACCATCGTGTACGTTACAGGGCACAAATATTTCAGTGCCCTACACGTTTTTGGGAGACTCAGCATTCGGCATTAATAGACACATTATGAAGCCATACCCATTTAAGAACATAACTCACGAGAAAAGGATTTTCAACTACAGATTATCACGAGCAAGGAGGGTAGTTGAAAACGCGTTTGGAATTTTAGCAGCACGTTTTAGGATATTTCGTCAAAGAATAAGTGTGCACATTGATAATGTCGACAAAATTGTGCTCGCTTGTTGTGCCTTACATAATTATTTAAGAACAAAGTCAAAAAATTATATCACAAAAACATGTGTCGATGCTGAAAATATCAATGATTCTACTTTTCGTTATGGTGACTGGCGGGAAGAAACCACAGGACTTGTATCTCTAGCGCAAATCAGTGAAAAAGAGCGCAATAATGAAGGCAACAACGTGCGAAATAAATTTACAACTTATTTCAATGGACACGGCAGAGTTTCTTTTCAGGAGGATATGTTGAGAGTAGTTCCTACATAAATTTAGTGTGTACCTGACAAATAAAACATCAGTTTATAAATTGCATATATTTTTTTCTTACCTCATCCAAAGTATCCGTTCCAGGTCGGCATGGCTCCGTCGTCCCCTCTAGGAATTGGAAGAGGGGGTAATACCATAACGCTGGTACATAGATGTCACTGGACCCCGATCCTGTTTGCTTGGAAGCATTCACCTGAAACACGTGAATTGAGATGTACCAAAAAGCGTGAGCTTAAAGTAGGTAGCTCTATTTAAGAGCGTATAACCCTCTTTTGGCGGGAAAATGAGAAAAAGACAAATATCTCGTGATTGAGAAGGAATTTTAGCAAAGTGCTCTATTCATCGACTGGGTAGGTGTATTTACAATTTTTTAATACATTTTACAAAGTTTTATATTATTTAATGAAGGAACAAACTAAAAAAAAATGAAAAATTGCTTTTTTTTCGTTCACGAGATATTTGTCTTTTCCTCATTTTCCCGCCAAAAGAGGGTTATAGGCTCATAATATTCTACATGATCTTACCTTCTTCAGCTCTCTTCCATACGTAGTACGCATATTCTCAAGTTTTTTCTTGAAGTCAGCCAGCGATGTATCTCTGCCGATCTCTTCATTAAAAATTTGCACTAGCATTTTGAATGCCTCCTGTCTCATGTCGCGGTTGAAATAGTCTTTTTGTTTTTTGTCCCACAAATATGGTAAATCTTTAAATAAATCAATGACTTTTGTCCACGCTTCTCGCTCATTTTCCTTCGCCATATTTTCGAAATAAAAAATAGTAGCCGTAAGCACGTCGTATCGCCCGTGGCGACAATAGTAACCGCAAGCACGTCGTATCGCCGCAGCGCTCGAGCGCAGACTGCGCAAAAATCAGTCCTGATTTCGCTACACACGTCCTGACAACGCTCCCTGAGCCGATAATCGTCCCTGAATCGTGAGCTCGCCCGTAGCGATTTAGGGATGAAAAAAATCGGGTACGATTTACCTACACACCAGGCGATTTATGATACGATCTATGGTCCTCCCCACCACTGTCCCGATATTGCCAGTGATTTTAGGGTCGTGTGTAGCCGCTTTATGTTGGAAGCGTCCGTGGTTATAAATATCTTTGGATCGGGGACAAACATTCTGCCCGGTCGGGATAGGTTCTTTATCCACCAATTTAAGTCGTCCATGGCCGCCTGTGGCAGTAAGCACATCTTTTTGGGGTACTTTTCTGGTAAAGCATGAGACGCCCTCTGCAGGTTTCTTGTAAATAGGCGCCCCAAGGGAGTTACCAATGAGGCGAAGCCCAGTTTGCCTATCAACGATGTGCCTTGATTCCAGCTCCAACCACGGCCATTTACTAGTCTTTTCAGATCTTTTGACAACTGGTCGCATTTCTGTTTCGGTAGGCTTTTTCTGTTTGCAAACGTATTCCAAGTTATGCCTAAGTACTCTATTTCTGGCGTTGCTTTCACAATCGACTTTTCCAGGTTTAGGACCCAACCGAGATTTTGCAGGAGAGTAATAGCGTGCCTCATTTGTGATTCCAATATTTGGGGAACCTGGTGGGCAAACAGAAAATCGTCGAGATAGACTAGTACGCGAATGCCTTGCGCTCTTAACATGCTTGCCACCCATTTGCTTACTCGGGAAAAAGCTAGTGGCGCACTTGAGAGACCGAACGGCAGGGAGGTCATCTGGTAAAGCTGGTTTTCGTAAGAGAAGGCGAGGTAACGGCGATGACTCTCTCTTATTGGTATGTGGAAGTATGCTTGAGAGATATCTATTTTTCCCATGTAATCGTCCTTCTGGAGAAATTTGGGAACGTAGTTCTGATTTACTAGACGAAACTTTCTTGAACCCAAGTAAAGGTTTAGTCGCCGAAGGTCGAAAATTTGCCGAAACTTGCCATCCTGTTTGGGTATCAAGAACATTCTTCATAAAAAGCCCATTTTGGCAGTTGATCTTTCGATTACGCCTTGATAATAGAATCGACATTTCTTTGGTCATCAGTTTTGAGGATTTTGTGGCAAATTGTTTTATCAACTCTGGGCTTAGTGGGATAGAAGGGGGCTTTCGTGCGAATCGCAACGCATAGCTGGTTATTATCTTTAAGACCGAAACTGGGGCTCCCAGCTTTCGCCACTCTTGCTTGTAATTCTTTAATTGCCCCCCTCTGAAAACCATGTCAAAATTTACGACGTTGTTGACGCTGCTCCTTCTTATCGGCTCTCTTTGGTTTGCCACTTGATTGCTTCCGCTTCTGTGTAGCTGCTTGGGATGGTCGATTGTGCCAAACTTGGTTCTTGGGCCTTTGTGCACGGGACGTAACTGATAGGCTATGTTTACTAGACTGCTGAAAAGTTTGCCTCTCCTTATCCGGAGCCTTGCCGAAGCGAGAAGGAAAAATACGCGACACGCCACCATTGTCCCTTATAAAGCTAGATAGCTTTTCATCCTGAAACAAGTGTGTTTCTGACGGTGGTATCCTTTGCATTATAGACGTTAGGGCGTCACTTCTTGTCTTAAAGTTTCTTCGTCTTATGTCAATCGTCTCAGCCCGATGCGCACAAACATACTGCAACAGATCGTCGGACGTTGCCCTAAAATCCGAGCCTTCTGACAATAACTTTTTCAAATCTGCAGCAGCCGCCGGAAACTCCGCGGCAAGCTTTTTGAGCTCTTCGGCCAACGCCTTTCTCTGACAGAGGAGGCCATGGATAATTGTGCCCAAAACTCCATCTTGTTTACTGAGAAGACCTGACGTTTGTATTCCGAGGTCACTCAACTCAGCGTTAACCTTTAAAGTACTAAAGACCGGTGATGCGTGCAATCTCTTTACCACTTCTTTATACCTAATGCGGTTGCAGGCCTCCGACCCGAATCTCTGACAGGCAATGCCTTCTGATCTGATCTGCTCTGTAGGTATTGGAATCGCGGGTTCCGCCTCCTTCACCGCAGGAAGAAACTCCAACTCAGGCCAACTTGGTTGAACCGAGTCTAGCTCCAAACCAGAACCCAAGGGCGGTGCGTGCCAATCATTCGGTCACTCCAACCTCGATAGAACGGGAGGGTCATCCTCTTCATTCGATGACGTCCTTTCTTCGGAAGAGCTTTCCCTCGTTAGGTCATTCCTAACTGGAGCCAACGAATCAATTTTCTCCATCAGATTCGAAAACATGTCATTCATCCGTAGCTCTAGAATGTCTATTCTAGAACGTTTCGATCTGGTAGCCCATGCCTCACTCGATTCGGGATCTGAAGAAATACGTCTTCTTTTTATACCCGTGGGTTCGCCATCCACATCAAGAGATAAGGCTCGATCAGCTTCCTTCCTTGACATTGGCCTTTCAGGTCTAACTACCTCATTAAATAGCTCAGTTGCGGCGGCTGATCCCCTTATCTTATTACAGACTGCAGGTGGGCTAGTAATTAAGGCTCTAGTAAACGCCCAGTCTAGCATTTTCAACTTGATGTCTCGAAACCCCTTCTCGGATAGCCGAGTGGCTTCCGGAACGAACGCCTTAGCTAGCTGGTCCGTTGGTAAGGCAAATCTAAGTTTGTTCAATACCTGGGGGTCGACGCTATCACCAAAGACGTCCTCTCTTGATAACCGAGTAACCTTCCAAGTCGTCCAACCATCGGGCAACAGCTCCTGTGCTAGGAGTTTAAGACGTTCTAGGATGTCGTTGTCGCCCTCGGACTCGCCAGTCTCCTCCAGCAGCTCCCCCAGTGAGACGAGGGAAGCTTCCTGAACCATCTGAAGCAAAACGACAAAATTGTCATTAGATTCAGACCACGATACATTACACAGGACGCAATTGTAAACAACGCCTGCTTTGGTTGTGATTAAACCAGCCACGCCGCAAGGCTGTGGCTGTCGTACAGGAGGGGTTCGTAAGCCGTACGGCTGCTGCTCATGGGTTGAATGGCTGCGGCTCACGAACCGTACGACTGCGGCTCACGAGCCGTACGGCTGCGGCTCACGAGCCGTACGACTGCGGCTCACGAGCCGTACGGCTGCGGCTCCCGAGCCGTACGGCTGCGGCTCACGAGCCGTATGGCTACGACCCCTGAGTCGTGAGACTACCGATGGTGAGCTGAATAGGTGCGACCAAAATTAAATGGCCTGTATGAGATACCTTATGTCTGAAACTAGTGAGCTGTTAGGCTGCGCCTAGTAAAGACAGATCTTTGTAAAAATAAACTTTTCAGTATAAAACTACCAAGTAGGAAAGACACGTAAATACACAACTTCATCTTCTAAAGCTGTTAATAACAAACATACTCAACCAAAGTAAGTACTATGTGGCCGAATTAACCCTTTATAAAGGCGAGTATTTGTAACATACGAATACTCGGTCACGGTTTAAGTTTACGTAAATGAATACGTCCTTGCCACTCATAATCTCATAGACAAAACTAAAGATAAATTTACTTACCTCTTCCAGCGATATGATGCACTTATCACTTGAGGTAAACTCACAATCACTTTTCTAAACGTTACAACAACGTTATGTAGGATTTCAAGAAAATCATGCGCACTGTATGGTGAATAACAGCGTACTAACGGAAGACGCGGGAGGCGCGACGCGCCGCCCGCTCGCTGCCGCCTCGGCCGCGCGGGGGGGGACGTTCCCCGTGCCGCTCCACTCACTCATAGACGAGACTACGTAGGTAAGAGGATTGTGTGTACTGTATGAATGATAGCTAATCTCCGAAAGGTCAAGCCGAAGGCACAGAACTGAAACAAATTTTTAATTTTGTTGGGAATAAATTAATATTTGACCCACGACCATAGACTTATGCACACTTTATTTTTCTTTGTTTGTTTGATAACATATTAAGTGTTTGTTAGAAAGATATAATTATTGTGAAAATTTTAATAATTACTAAAAAATATAATAGCTTGGACCAATACCGATGGGCCCCTATTTTTTATATTTTAAATGTATTTTGGGGATTTTATTTAAGAAACATTTAAAAATGTGGTAAGTAAGAAGAATATAGTATAAAAGAAAATAATAATAAAAAAATAAAATAATAAAAATAAGAACAACAATAAAAAAAATTACAATTATGAGAAAGTAATAATATAAAATTAATTAATAATCCTGTAACATTTCAATTAATTGATAAGCATTGATCACCATACACACAAAATGAATTTATTGCCATTTGGTGCAGTAATTAGAAGGCAAATATATTTTTTTTCAACTATAAAATTTTATCACCACCTCCGAACGAAAGTGATACATTTTTCAAAATCATTTGTCAAAATGTGACATTTGTGACAAAATGGGTGCGCCCGTATTAGCAATTAAGACCCGATGAGTCCCAAACAAACGTCAGGAAATTTTCTCACGCCGCCGGTGCTATTATTTAGGACAAAATGGTGTTATCGCCCAAACTGCGATGAAATGTGTGACTCAAGCCATGTCACAGTAGGCCGTGCTCGCCGGGCAGCAACAAGAAAGGCATGTTGCGCCTTTAAAATATGTCACAAGTTTGACCCGTGCTAGCATTTAAGACAAATTTTAAGACTTGACATAATTTATCATGTCTTGTCACAAATGTCTTGGGTACGCCCATGCTCGCTAGGCAGGTCTGACACGAGTTCTAAGTGAACCGCTTTCGTGACCATACATATAAAAACTGCTATGTACCCCTTCGTAGGTTTGATTCCCCGTCCTTTATTGGTCTTGATCTCTACGAAGCCTGTGTAGTCTACGCCGCAGTGATAAAACGCATGTTCGGGATTCACTCTTGGTTCTGGTAAATCTCCCATGAGCTGGTGCTGCCGCACGGGATTTTGTTTTCTGCATACGACACATTTTCTTATGAACTTTTTAGTTGCCATGTATCCGCCGATAATCCAAAACTGGTGGCGAAGGTTTGCTAACGTTAGACGCGCTCCGCCATGGAAAGTCAATTTATGAGCTTGATCGATAAGTAATGTGGTTAACGGGTCGTCGTGAGGTAAGATGATGGGATGTTTCATCTCAAGACTCATGTGGGCGTTTTCTAATCTCCCGCGCATACGTTAAATGCCACGTTCATCTATGGTTGGATTCAAACTCAAAATTTTGCTTTTGGAGGGCACTCTTCTGTGTTTGTTTATTGAATCTAGGTAGTTTGCAAATTCTGCGAGCTGAACGTTTTTGATTATCAGCTGTTGAGCCCGATGAAGCTCGTGTAATTCGAGGTAGGGTCGGCGAACTGGTTTGCATTTTGGTAACCGAGCGAATGTGCATATTTGCGTTTGATGCAATTATGCATTTTCGCTGCGTGTTCGGTTTAAACTCGATCACTTCCTATTTACGAATTGAACAGAAAAGAAAGTCAGGGAATAATCAAGGTCCCTACTGAAATCGATGATACTGAACTACCGTCATCTTTGAAGTCACCTGGGTGTGAAATTTTAGGTATCAAGAGATTCAAGAAGAAGCTGCCCGACGGTTCATTTACTAGCCTGCCTACAGTCCTGGTAACCTTTTTAAATACTAACAGGCTCAACCATGTACTTGAACATTATGGTTTGAAGTGAGAGAATATTTTAAACCTTTGGTTCAAAAATGCTCAAGTTTGTTCCGGTAATCAATACTAGATAGATGAAATTAAATGTTATAACTGCCAAGGACCTCATGTAGCAGTTGCTTAAAGCTTCGAAAGTTGCTGACATTAAAAAATCCGATTCTAATTCTAAAACTACTTCACCGCAGAAACGATTTATCATTAGCGAAATATTGAACTGTGATTCAACATTTAGCGGAATTATCAAAACTGTTGTAGTTTTGATTTCTAGGAAAGATGGGGCACCAATTACGTCTAAGACTATAAAAGAATTATTAATACATAATCTAAGCAATATATAATAATTTATGGAGAATGGGACACGGTTGCAGAAAGAAAATACTTATTTGTATATATTAAATGTTTTTTGGGGATTTTATTTAAGAAACATTTAAAAATGTGGTAAGTAAGAAGAATATAGTATAAAAGAAAATAATAATAAAAAAATAAAATAATAAAAATAAGAACAACAATAAAAAAATTACAATTATGAGAAAGTAATAATATAAAATTAATTAATAATCCTGTAACATTTCAATTAATTGATAAGCATTGATCACCATACACACAAAATGAATTTATTGCCATTTGGTGCAGTAATTAGAAGGCAAATATATTTTTTTTCAACTATAAAATTTTATCACCACCTCCGAACGAAAGTGATACATTTTTCAAAATCATTTGTCAAAATGTGACATTTGTGACAAAATGGGTGCGCCCGTATTAGCAATTAAGACCCGATGAGTCCCAAACAATCTAAGCAATATATAATAATTTATGGAGAATGGGACACGGTTGCAGAAAGAAAATACTTATTTGTAGTGCAACAGAAAAATATATTAATTTTCCGACTTTTATTACCACGGTTGCTAGGACACGTTAAGCAGTAGACAAGATATAGTTTATAATAAACTTATAGGTTTGCAACCTCTAACACCGCCCCTTAAACTTATCTTGTTAACATTCATCAGTAGCCAAACCTAACTCGTTTACAAAATACTTATGTTTCTCTACCGACAAAGGTTTAGTCAAGACATCCGCCGTCATTTTGGACGTTGGCAAGTAATTTATTTTTACTGCACCATTGCTGACCGCCTCCCGGACGAAATGATGACGTATGTCTATATGTTTTGACCTACCATGAAACATACTACTTTCAGTAAATTTCAAGGCCGACTGATTATCATTGAAAATAGTTATTTCAATGTTACTACCTATACATTCGTGCAAGAAAGTTTTTATAAACAGTGCTTCTTTACAAGCACCGGAGAGTGACATATACTCCGCCTCAGTACTCGATAACGCAACGGTACGCTGTTTCCTACTTTCCGAACATGTAATAGAATTCCCAATTTTGAAAACATATCCCGTATAAGAACGTCTATCAATTTCATTAGAAGCCCTCTGCCTAGTCTGCATCAGCAAAACCCGTCACAGATAAGCCAGTTTTCTTATAGGTAATGCAGTAATCTACAGTACCTTTAAGATAACGCAACATGCGTTTAGCTACTTTCCAGTGGACATCGGAAAAACAGTTATTGAATTGGATTAATACGCTTACAGCGTGACATATATCAGGACGCGAACAGACCGCTACATACATAAGACAACCGATCAATTCTCGATACTCCAAACTGTCATCCTTTGTATCAGCTTTGTTCAGTTTTTGGCACTGCATTGGAGTTTCAACAGATCTGCAGTCTTGCATGTTGTATTTCTCTAATATCTTTTTAATATAGGCACTTTGATCTAGAGTGATCTTGCCATGATCTTTCCTGATTCTTAATCCTAGAACTCTTTCTACAGGACCAAGATCTTTCATCACAAATTCTTTCATCAGCAATGATTTAGTTTTAGTTGTTTTCCGCATTACAATTGCTGAAAATTACTAAATCATCAACATACAACGCGATACTTACAAGCTTGTCGCCATTTTTCTTTATGTATACACATGGTTCAGAGACCAATCTCTTGAACTTGAGTTTGTTGACAAGGATATGATTGATCTTTTCATTCCATGATTTAGGCGCTTGTTTTAGACCATACACAGCTTTGTGTAGTCGATACACCTTGTTATTGCCTCTACCTTTTTCAAAACCTTCTGGTATTTCCATGAAAATGGTTTCTTTTAAATCACCGTTTAGAAAGTCTGTTTTTACGTCCATGTGGTCAATCTCCATATCGTACTCCACAGCCAAAGCTAATAACATTCTTATGGTTTCGTATCTCACTACAGGTGAAAAAGTTTCAAAATAATCCACTCCATACTTTTGTCCTTTTGCCACTAGACGTGCTTTGTATTGTAATAGTTCACCGTTAAGCCCTCTTTTCTTCTTAAATATCCATTTGGTCTTTATTGGCTTTGCACCTTTCGGCAAATCGGTTAAGGTAAAGCACTTATTGTCCAAAAATGACTGATATTCGTCTTTCATAGCAGCTCGCCACTTCCTGGCTTCAGAACTATTCAACGCTTCTTCAACTGTTCTTGGATCATCACTGCCACACGCTTCCCCCGTCAAAAAACCACACAGGAAGGAGTTCTCATCAGCTTCCACGTATTCTGCTCTCGAGTCATCTGTCTCAAATGAAACATCTGGAACATAAGTACCATCTGAGTGATGATCTGTGACCAAGCTACTGGTCGAAGCCTCGCTATCGTTAGCATCATCAGTAGTCACAGAAGATTGTTCTGACTCTGTTCTATTCTCGGATACATAAGAAGTCTTAAGTTCTATATTCACATCTGATTCCACTTTAGTGAAATTCAAATGCTTGAGGAATTGATTCTCAATGAACTTAACATTTTTCGCTATTGTTAGCTTATAGCTCTCAAGATCCAAGAGCCGGTATCCCTTTGTGTTCTCACAATATCCCGCAAATATGTAAGGTTTAGATTTGCGATCCAGTTTTTTACGATTATTTTGCACAGCATATGCTAAACAACCAAATACACGTAAGTTATCTAAATTTACCTTATGTCCAGTGTAAATCTCTTCTGGAGTTGCACCTCTAACTGCCTTTGTAGGTGAACGATTTTTTATGTACACCGCAGTGTTCGCAGCCTCAGCCCAGAATCGTTGATCCAAACCTGCTTCCAGAAGAATACAGCGCACCGCCTCAATAATCGTTCGGTTCGCACGTTCGGCAACTGCATTTTGCTGTGGACAGTGAGGAACAGTAGTATGATGCCGGATTCCACACTTACTCAAATACTGCTTAAATCTCGTATTGATGTACTCGCCACCATTATCACTTCTCAGGATTTAAATTTTTTTATTAGTCTCGTTCTCTACAAGAGCTTTAAAAATCAAAAAACACTCAAAAACT
Source organism: Orthosia gothica (assembly GCA_949775005.1). Taxonomy (NCBI): domain Eukaryota; kingdom Metazoa; phylum Arthropoda; class Insecta; order Lepidoptera; family Noctuidae; genus Orthosia; species Orthosia gothica. The sequence continues at coordinate 43,641,656 of OX459035.1, forward strand.
TTGTCTTTCGATTCTATTAAATAACAAAACGTCTTCCTAGAAAAATCGTCAATAAATGTTAGCAAATATCTCGCACCGCCTATAGATTTCACTGGCATAGGGCCGCACACGTCCGTGTGAACCAGTCCTAACACCTCACTTGCACGTGAAAAGGATTTCTTAGGGAAAGGTAAATTAGTAACCTTACCTTCAATACAGGCGATACATTGCTCGTATGTGGATACATCATAGTCGATACCAGCCGCCATACCACTCTTAAGTAGGTTCATGCTGCGACTATTCAGATGTCCAAGCCGACGATGCCATAAACCCTGAGATGGAATATCTACCTGGGTACTCAAGGAGACGCTTACTGGCATACTGTGTACGCGCGAAACGGAATTTATATACGCATCCCCGGTTTCTAATTTATAAAGACCGCATGCATCCCGTTTTGCTACAGCTACTACCTTTCCGTTTTTGTAAATTTTACAAAAAATCGATGTAAATTTTACTTCAAAACATTTTTGTGTCTAAATACTGACAGATAACAGATTACATAACAAGTTCGGTATAAAAAACTACATTACTGACAGTTACCCATTGTTTTTGTAAAAACAGTTTCACATTACCACAACCCGATGTAAAAAGTTTTTCACTGTTCGCAACGCTTATTTCCTTTGGCGTATCACACACAAAATCATGAAAAATGTCTCTATTATTGGACATGTGGCAAGTTGCACCACTGTCAACGTACCACACGTCTCGATCCAGCTTCACCGTCAGAGCCGACAACATAGTCGTCCTACCAGGAGTTTTCTGAACCTTCTCCTCCTCTTGACAACTGGAACTAGATGACTTATCCTTATGCGGTGCTTTCTGTCTGCAATCTCTAGCGTCATGACCTAATTTTTTGCATCGAAAGCACTTGGGACGCTTCGAGATCGAAGTCGAAGTCGTTAGGGCATTCTGTTCCGTACCTTCTGCATCACCTGGTCTCTGTGCCTCCTGGAGTAGTTTAATTTTCACCAGTTCACTTGAGAGAGAAAGGCTACTATGCTCTAACGTCATAATGAGTGGGACAAACTGCTTGGGAAGCCCACTGAGCATTATTATAGCAACGAACTCGTCTTCCAGAGAAGAATTTATGTCTTGAAGTTGTTGGGCAGTATCTATAATTTTTGTAACATACGCCTCCATACTCTCAAACTGCTCTAATTTTAAGCTAAATAGCATTCTGAGGAGACCTAATCGTCTACACAGACCTTTATCCTCGAACGATTTCTGTATATTCTTGCAGGCATCAAACGCAGTATTGCAATTCCTGACAACGGAGTAAACAGATGGCTGAACACTGAGGCAGATTCGTGCTAGCGCTTTTTCCTGTTTCTTCTTGTCTTCGCATTCCGGTTTATTTTTCTTATCAACCTCGTTGACACATTCAAACAAGTCTTCATGAATAAGCAACATCTTCATTTGAAATTTCCAGGTGGTGTAATTATTTACCCCGTAGAGTTTTCAATTGCGACGGACTGGTTACTCATTTTCGCGATTTCGTAATTTTTACTTGATAATATAATTATTTATATCATACGCGTTCTGCTTCCTCACGCTCTGCTACCATATTAGAGGGACACGGTTGCAGAAAGAAAATACTTATTTGTAGTGCAACAGAAAAACATATTAATTTTCCGACTTTTATTACCACGGTTGCTAGGACACGTTAAGCAGTAGACAAGATATAGTTTATAATAAACTTATAGGTTTGCAACCTCTAACATACTAAAGTTTTAAAACAATTTAGTATACAATACATTTTTACATGTAGAGATAACCTTGTGGTAAAATAAATAATATAATACACTGGAATTCTAGAAGTATTTCCCCTAAACTTGATTGTAAATGATTTTATCGATAACAGTACTGATAGAGTCGACATTATTTTAACGAATGAGACCTAGCTTTGTAGTAATATAAATATTATGCTTAAGGGTTATAATATTATCAGGAGAGAAACTGATAGACCTCAAGGAGGCGTAGCCATTGCAATTAAAAGTTCATATAAATTCAGTATTATTGATACATATTCAGATTATAATTTTCAAAATATTTTAATTCAAATTGAAATAAGTTCCTTGTTCTTAAAAATTATATGTATATATTATCCTCATCCGCCTATTGGTAAATTTAATATTAATTTGCTCAAAGATACTTTTAATGAAATAAACACAAATAAATTTCATAATCATTGGCGATTTTAATGCTCAGCATCTTCTAATCTTGGGGAAGTAAAAAAAATATAGTAACGGCATTGCGATTTATAATATAATGAATGATAAAAACTGCATTTGCATTACTGATTGTAAAGTGTAGAGTTCGTAGGTAGGTCGCTGGTGTGTTGGGAGGCCGGGGGATGAACGGAAACAACGATTTTCATCGGTAAACAAACGGCGGGCGAGCGTCCTTCGCGTTGTGTCGCGGTGCGTGTGCGCGTGTTGGAATCTAACGTCTGACTGCGGGGGCCAGGGGGCGCGATGGCGCGCCAACCCTTTCCGCGAATGATTGAATGTAGAAACGAATCGCGGACCGAATGAGCACAGGCGCGAATGGGACGCTCGCGCGGGCATTTCAATTTATTCATAACATCAATAGCTCCACACATAAATACATGAAATAGGCATGGGCAACATACAAGGTAAGTATTTAGTATTAAGACACATTTAGGTTATTTAGCTTTAAGTTATAGTTTTAGGATTAGTTATAAGTTTATTAGCTTAAGTAGGTACACATTACAGGTAAGTATGAATGTGTGATGCGTCGCCTACAATCTGCCTCCTTAGTGCTAACTAGTTAGCGCTATCACTAACCCTAGGTGTAAGTAGAGCGACGCGAGTTACAGGCCTGCGTAACAAGCCGGTGCGAGTGCGCACATCTACTACGCGGACGCGGCCATCTCTACCTGCATGGGTCTCACTTACCACTCCGTGTCGCCAGCAGCTGCGCTCCAAGTTGGGTTCGACGAGCACCACGTAATCGCCAACCTGTAAACCCTCAGACTCTGACGTCCATTTCTGACGAGGTATCAAAGTAGGTAGGTATTCTTTTACCCAACGTGACCAAAACATGTCGGCCAGTCGCTGTGCCACCCGCCAGCGCTTCCTAAGTAATAAGTCAGAATTATCATATTTACCAAACTGTGGGCTAGCGGATGACGAGCCGATCAAAAAATGATTGGGCGTGAGCGCCTCTGGGTAGGACGGGTCGTCAGAAACGTGCGTTATGGGGCGACTGTTAACCAGTGCTTCAACCTCAGCCATGAATGTCAACAACGTGTCAGGATGCGGAGCACGCTCCTTCAAGATTACCTTTAGGGACGACTTGACGGTGCGGATCATGCGCTCCCAAGCACCACCCATCTCAGGTGCGCCAGGGGGGATAAATTTCCACTCTACTCCACGTATGGCTCCAGCCTCGCGCACTGCCTCCTGGTCTAGGTCAGCCATGCTACGCTTCAACTCCGTGTCGGCGCCACGCAGGTTAGTACCATTGTCCGATATTATTACCTGGGGCATACCACGACGAGCGGCCATTCGCCTAAGCGCCATAATGGTGGAGTCTGTGGTGAGGTCCTCGGTCACCTCAATGTGTATCGCGCGTATGGTCAAACACGTGAAGAGCATACAATACCTCTTAGGTCTGCTGCGACCGATGGTTACCTCCAGCGGTCCAAAAAAGTCAACGCCTGTGTACGTAAAGGGACGCCTATTGTGCTGCAGCCGGTCCGGCGGCAGGTCCGCCATGCGCTGCGGCTGCGGCGCGGCGCGTCTGTGGCGGCAGAACAAGCAACGGGCCGCAACGCTGCGGACGGTCGGCCGCAGTCGCAGCACCCAATAGCGCTGCCGTAAATTATTCACGACCAGCTCGTTCGCACCATGTAGTGCTTGCCGGTGTGCGTATTCCACCAACAAACGGGTAATCCTGTGGTGTCCGTCTAAAATAGCTGGTCGCCGTACGTCATCAGGGACTCCTGCAACGGACTCGATACGACCACGAACACGTAAAATACCTGCGTCATCTAAGTACGGCGTAAGTTGACGCAAGCGGCAGCTAGGTGGCAGCTGTTTGTTCTGCTTCAAACATGCAATTTCCTTATTAAAACTGTCTAATTGTGATTTTCGAATCAGTAGGTCCTCTGCCTCCTTCATTAGAACAATGTCAAGCTCGCAGGTCTTACGCTGACATTTTCTAATGAACAACAAAACTCTAGCGGTGGCACGGACAAGAGTAATCCAATTAGAAATGTTACCTTCATCAGGCAAAACCGGTGACGAACAGCTGTCTGCAACAACTACATTTACCGCACGTACTTCACACTCGGCGTCCTCCTGCAAATTGGTAAACTTACGATCCTTAGGCCACTGATCTTCTGGCAGCCTCAAAAACGTAGGACCCTGGAACCAGGTACTGGAGTACGCCAGCGGCGGCGCGTCATCACGCGTGGCGATATCCGCCGCGTTGTGTGCCGTTGGGACGTGTCGCCATTCACACGACTTCGTCAATTCATCAATCTCACCCAGTCGGTGAGCCACATAAGGCTTATAATTACGTGGGTCGCTGCGGATCCATTGTAGGACCGTGCTAGAATCCGTCCAGTAATACCTCTTCCCAGGCTGAACATCTTTGTGCTCGCGCTGCGTCGCGGCGGCGAGCCGCGCTCCCAGTAGCGCGCCCTGCAGCTCCAACCTTGGAATAGACACGGGTCGTAACGGGCTTACCCTGCATTTACTGCTTACAAAACACACTAGTACACGGCCATCTGCACGTGTAAAACGAAAATATACTACCGTTGCATACGCTTTTGATGAAGCGTCGCAAAAAACATGCATTTGTACGTTAACAATATCATTTTGGTTCGAATCCGTAATGTTCGATGACCACTGCTCGCCAGTGTAACAATCAATCCACTCGTGTGCGCTGCCATAGTGCCGCGGAATACGAAGCCAACACAGCTGACGTAGGTCGGCGAGCCAACTTACCCAAAGAGTATGTTCCTCGGAATGGATGCGGCAATTCCAATCGACTCCGCTGCGATGAACGTTTTGGAAAATAATTTTACCTTTTATTGTAAACGGAGAAAGGAAACCGTGAATATCATACACTGACATTAAAATGCTTAACATTTGTGCTTTAGTAGGTGATTCGGAACCATCTAAAATAGTAGGAGGTGTACGAGCTACGCTGTACATTGACCCTAACTAATACGTCCTACTTACAGTGAAACGTTGCAGTTTGTTTAGCCCAACATTAATTGTACATTATTACATTATAATATGTTATTTTTAGTAGCAATAAAACCTTTATATCAATCGGTTGTTTACTCATTCATCATAACAGTTCAACATAACATTTTCACTGTTGGGAGTTACGCCCCAACATATGGTCCTTCGAGCAATTTAGTGTTGTGTAATTTACATCTTTTACGGTCGCGAATCGGTTGGACTGGTCTCTCAGAAGCGAGTCGCCCCAGTAACCAATTGAGAAGGCGCATACCGCAGAGGAGAAGGTTGCACAATACGAAGAACCAAGAGTGTGGAGCAACAGTCAACGCTCGAAACAGAAGAGTTCATTTGAAGTCAACAAGAAAAACAACAAAACATCATGTCGGCAGCTGAGTTCTACCAGAAGCAGAACGAACTCTACGACGGCATAAAGAAGATCGGTATAAATATCAAGAAGGATGGTTGGGACAGAAAGAACGCTGACTACTTCAAACGCCGTAAGGCAATGCTGGAAAACTTGTGGTCAGAATTTCAGTTCAATCACGACCGCCGGCCCACGGAACAGAGTGTAAGTCATCCGTACTTTAGTAATGACTGCTATAACATAACTCTGCAGTGCTACAATGAAGTAAAGGAGCTTATTCTGCAACAACACCAACAACTTACGACTCTCACTCGTTCTCCGAGGGAGCAGTCGGTACAACCAAAAACATTGGGAAGTGCCAACCAACAAACAGGGGAAGGTACTTCGGAACAAACAAAACAGGAACAAGAAGCCCAGGAGAGTGAGGCAGAACAAGCTGGCAATCAAGACGAACAAAACAGAGAACCATCTCCTCCTCCTCCTCGGCAAGATCAACAAAACACCGCGAAAAAGGACACGGGATCCAATAGCAAGCTGGACGATATGATGCGCAAACAGACCGCTAACTTCAAAGCCTTCATGAGAGCAGTCGCGAACATACACGTGGAGTTCCTGTCTGAAAAATGGGAGTTTCAAGACGCTCTGCAAACACTGCAAACACGCTGGTCAGCTATTGACAACCTTCACTGGGAGATAGAGTATGAAACCAACGGAGAGAAGAATGCAGTGTATGAAGAACGCTACACCAGGTATGAAAACCAGTTCCAGGAACTAAAAAAGGCTTTGAATACCAAAATGTGGTCCGGCACTCATCGGGAGAAAACAACACCGAAATTAGAGATACCAGTCTTCAATGGTAACTACAACCAGTGGATCCCATTTAAAGACCTTTTTACGGAAGCAATACACAACAACAATTCCCTCTCATCTGCTCAGAAGATGCAGTTTCTGAAGAGTAAGGTGCAAGGAGAAGCGGAACGCTTGATTCAACATCTACAGATAAGTTCGGATAACTACCTGGTGTGTTGGGATATCCTCAATCACCGATATAATAATGAAAAACTTATATTCACATCGCACATCAACATGCTGTTCAATTTACCAAACATGCAACAACAGACAGTGGCCCAAATAAAGAAAATCCATGACGTCAGCATAGAATGCCTACATGCGATAAAGAATTTAGGAGTGAATATCGACACCTGGGATCCGATAATTGTACATATATTATCGCAAAAATTGGACGCTGACACACACTCAGAGTACAACGACTCGCTGAAGAACTGCCGAAAGCTGCCAATACTGAAAGATCTGCTAGATTTCCTAGAAGGGAAGTTTACATCATTGGAAGCATCGCGCCGCAAACAAGAAAACAATCAAAAACCAAATACCTCATCGAGTCAACATCAAAATACTTTGTACTCTAAAAAACAATACAGCAGTAATCAAGCAACTAGCAACAAGAAAATTACGAAATCGTTCCATGCGTCAACATTCCGATGCCCCCTTTGCGATGACGAACATGGCATGTACAATTGTGCAAGGTTTTTAGAAATGCCGAATCACTCAAAACTTAGCACAGTAAATAAAATGAACATTTGTGTAAATTGTCTGTTCAGCCATAACGGAAAGAAATGTACGTCAGCTTACCGATGTCGCAAGTGCTCGGGTCAACATAATACATTGCTACACGATGCATGTATTACGAACAAAACGGAAAAACAAACAAATTCTTCCCATGTATCAAAGGATGATGATACTTCGGAGATACTACTAGCGACAGCTGTAGTAAACATAGAAACAGCCGATGGGACCCTAATCAAGTTGCGAGCCCTCATCGATCAAGGTTCTCAGATATCTTTGATCACCGAACATGCTGCTCAACTTCTAGGAGTTAAGCGCGAGAGATGCAAAGGAGTCATCTTTGGAGTTGGACAGAAGGAAAACCACTGCAAAGGAATGACAACAATTACTTGCAGTTCTGTCTACAACGACTTCAAGTTCCAAACGACTGTCATCATTATGAATAACTTGATTAAGAACCTGCCGAATAAGACCTTTGCAAAACCATCTTGGTCCCACATACAGAACATCCATTTAGCAGATCCGGAGTTCCATAACAGCCGTCAGGTGGATTTACTATTTGGAGCAGACATTTATTCGCAAATCATGCTAGGAGGCATAATAAAGGGCGATGACACCACTCAACCTATCGCACAACAAACCTACCTAGGTTGGCTTCTATGCGGAAATGTCAAAACTTTCCACTGCAATGTGGTCATAAACAATCTTAAAGATATCAAACAGTTCTGGGAAACCGAAGACATCACCGATCAATCCAATTTATCGGTGGAAAATGAAACATGCATTGAATACTACACCAACACTACGCAACGCCTGGAGAATGGGAAATACGAAGTCAGACTGCCGATGAAGAAAGAACTTGAGAGCAGACTGGGTTCGTCCAAACCAATGGCTGTAGCCCAATTCAAAACTTTAGAAAGAAAGTTGGAAAAACAAACACACCTGGCAAAGGCCTATAAAGACTTCATGGCTGAATATATTGATCTAGGTCATATGAAGCAATCAACAGTTAGCAACAAAACACTCGAGTGTTACTTACCTCACCACGGCGTGCAACAGAAAAATAAACTTCATCGGATTGGTCATGGCACTGCTGTATTTGCTAAATCCCGTCGCGGCCGCTAACACAACAAACATCGTCGAGCTTCAACAAGGCCTTTACTTTGACAAAGTAACCAATATGCAGCTTATACGCGGCGAGTGGAAGATTATCGTGTACTATGACGTCAAGCCCTACTGGCATGGTATAGCAATATCTAGCAAATTCACCAATCATCTAGAAACCATCTGCGAGAAAATAAAACAGAAAACACAATGTAACGTAATTTTAACACAACTACAGCACTCGACCGACGAAATAGGACACTACAACCATATGTTGCTGAATCCGCAAGGCCGAGTGAATACGAGAAACAAACGCGGGCTTATCAACGGTGTCGGTTCCATCGCGCGCTCCCTGTTCGGAGTATTAGATGATGACTTCGCGAAACAATATCAAGAAGACATTGACCTGGTCAAGGCCAACGAGAAACACCTGGCACTGTTGTTAAGAAATCAAACATCCGTGATCGAAGCAGAATATAATTTACTGAAGAGGTCGGAAGATGCAGTTGAAAAACAGTACAAAATGTTTAACCAACATTTGCTAAACCTTGAAAGGTTTACGAACAACCTCCAGAAGGAACTGAATTCCCAAGAACTGTCTATTGAATTTGTGATGTCAGCTATTACGGCAAATAGCTTAATTGAGCATCTCAGAAACGTCCAAGAGACCCTCATAGACACGGTAACAAACATATATAACGGCAAGATGAACCTACACCTCATCGCACCGGAACAGCTTCGGGACGAATTGAACAAAATCTCGGGTCAATTATCCAAGGATTTGGTCCTACCCATCACCAACATTCAAACAGAGTTATTTCACCTGTATCATCTCTTACAAGTAAAGGCGAAATGACCGAACGATACCTTATAATCGAGGTAAAGGTACCCCTAATCAGCAGAGATAACTTCGAGATCTACCGAACAATACCAGTACCGAAAAACAATGACGTGGATATGGTCACCCTAATACCTATTGCTGAAATGTTAGCAATAAACATTCAAAAGGACTCCTACATACCAATGACGGAATCCGAAATACATCAATGCATGCAACATGACGCGACAACCCAATTGTGTCCACTACAGAAACCTGTATACCGCATGAAGTCGGACGAGAGCCTTTGCATGAAGGACAAGGAATCTCTTCACTGCGAAACAAAACATGAAACCTGCCGAGACAAGTGGTTGGAATTAAACAATGCAAATAATTTCCTCTATTTTTGCTGTCAACAATGCAAAATACGTATTATTTGTGGGCATCAAGTTTCAACGCAGCTGCTACACAAGGCCGGAGTCATTACACTCAATGACGATTGCATAATTAGTAGTGAAACTTTTGCTGTTTATCCCCAAAGGCAACAAATGAACAAAATTCAAGCCCAAGTCGACGCAGGTCCAGCAGAAATTCCTTCAATCAACAATATCATAAACTTACCTGTACCGGTTCTGAATCATCTTCACGAGAATGAGACGGTAACAGAGCAGAGAGTATTACTGCAAGAGCTTGGCAAACAAGTAGAACAAATGAAAGCCGCAACATCAGAAGACATCATGTCAGATCATGCAACACACCATGATTTCCACCAATACGTTGTCATCTACCTATTGGCTGCCGCCGCAACATTGGCGGGTGTAATATACGCTTTCAACCGCCTACGCAAACATTGGGCAAGTCAAAAGAAACCAGAAGCCCCATCTATTCCCAATCCGATGCCCCGAAGAAGGTCGACAGCGAGCATCGTGGACAACGCCTTATTTGACGTCACAGAAAACATCAACGCAGCGCACTTATCGAGTGCACGTACACTCAATAAAGCAACATCGCCTATTGCGCGTTGTGAGTTACCGTAATAAATTATGAAATTGTTTGTATTTACATTTTTACGTTTTATAATCTAACTTGATTTTGAACAATTTCGATGTACATTTAAGTTAACTTTGTGAGTGGGCAATATGTACGAGCTACGCTGTACATTGACCCTAACTAATACGTCCTACTTACAGTGAAACGTTGCAGTTTGTTTAGCCCAACATTAATTGTACATTATTACATTATAATATGTTATTTTTAGTAGCAATAAAACCTTTATATCAATCGGTTGTTTACTCATTCATCATAACAGTTCAACATAACATTTTCACTGTTGGGAGTTACGCCCCAACAGGAGGTATTCTATCTAACGCAATTTTAAAACCAAAACAGTCATCGCTCGGATACCACATCAAACCGAGCGTGCGCTCATGCGTATTCGTAGCTCCTTGTGTGAGCTCAATGGCGGCAGGCGCTAGAGCGGCGGGCGGGATTGCGTCGAGAACCGAGCGGCTGTTGCTCGACCAGCGCGTAATTTCAAATCCGCCTGATTTGTGTATGTCGGTTACTTCGCGCACTAATCGGATAGCCTGACTTTCGTCTTCACATGAGTGAAGACAATCGTCCATATAATGGTCTTTGATGATAACATCGACGGCTTCGGGGTACATATCCTGGTATTTAAGAGCATTTTTATTTTTAATGTATTGTGCGACAAAAGGAGAACAAGTGGCGCCAAAAAGTAAACTTTCCATTACACATTTTTTCAAAGGCATATCCGGGCTCTCTTGCCAAAGAAAGCGAAAAACATGTTTATCTTCATGGCGAATTTTAATTTGAACAAAGAAATCTTTAATGTCGGCTATTAATGCAATTTTATGCTCACGAAAACGTAACATAATTCCTAGTAAAGAATTATACAAATCGGGGCCGGTAAGTAAAAAATCATTTAGACAGACACCTTTAACTTTTCCCGCACAATCAAACACTAACCTTAATTTTTCGGGTTTGTTCGGGTTCTGGACTCCAAAGTGCGACAGGTACCATGTATGACTCGGCGAAAGTTCATTGTCCTCTAGTTCTCGCGCGTAGCCGTTGTCAAAGAGCCGCTTCATTTCCTGACAATATTTTTCAGCATACTTACCATCAGCCTGAAATTTCTTTAATAAACCCCTTAATCTAGAATGTGCATAATCAAAAGTGTCCGGGAGAGAAAGCTGGTCTTTAGTAAACGGTAAACCAACTTCCCATTGACCACCGATGTTTCGCGATGTTTCATCCAAAATCTTTACCGCTCTCAAATGTGCCGTATTCTCACGGCGTAAGGTCGAAATTCCAATGGAGTCAAGCTCGAACGACATTTTTACCAATTCGTTTAATTTACTTACGTCACAGCTAGCTTCCGGCTCCGGCTGCGCTTGCGGATGCGTCGAGTGAGCGATATGGAAGGCGTGCGCGTTCACGGGAGAGTGAGTGAGACCATAGCAGCCATGAATGCACCATCCTAACCTGCATCTCGTTGCATACGGTGTAGCGTTGTGAGATCTCAACTGAAAATAGTCGAATGATACTAATATCAAAATTAGTCGGTTAATAGTCACATCTCTAAAAACACGGCACAACTCTAACCTTCCGGAATACTGTCACTCGTGCATTTTCTGTTCCGGTGGCTTAGCTGACTACATACTTTCGATCCTCACGATTCTGTGTGCCCCGATTTAGGGGCTCTTCGTACGGGGTCGACGTACGGGCGTACCGTCCGGCTATGCGCTACCCAAGGACGTAGCGGCGTGCGCAGCCTACCCTGCGTACCCCTAACCGCTACAGTCCCTGCGGCCTACCGCTAAGCCGGCCGCGGTCTACTGCCCCACGTCTGCCACGTGCTGCTGCCTCATTGTACGGGCTGAGGCTTGACGTTCTCCTACTACCTGCACGCTGCCAACTACCTGCACGCTGCCTACGCCCACCGCCAGGTTCTTTTATCTGACACCTGCGGCTTACCGCCGTGCCAGCCTACGCACGTGGCCCGGTCTTGCCTGCCTACCTGCGGCCTGCCGTCGCGCGAGCCGGTGCCAGCGCAGCCTACCCTGCGCACCCTAGCTGCTACAGTTCCGGCGACCTATCGCTGTGCCGGGCTCTTCGTACGGGGTCGACGTACGGGCGTACCGTCCGGCTATGCGCTACCCAAGGACGTAGCGGCGTGCGCAGCCTACCCTGCGCACCCCTAACCGCTACAGTCCCTGCGGCCTACCGCTAAGCCGGCCGCGGTCTACTGCCCCACGTCTGCCACGTGCTGCTGCTTCATTGTACGGGCTGAGGCCTGACGTGCTCCTACTACTTGCACGCTGCCAACTACCTGCACGCTGCCTACGCCCACCGCCAGGTCCTTTTATCTGACACCTGCGGCTTACCGCCGTGCCAGCCTACGCACGTGGCCCGGTCTTGCCTGCCTACCTGCGGCCTGCCGTCGCGCGAGCCGGTGCCAGCGCAGCCTACCCGGCGCACCCTAGCTGCTACAGTTCCGGCGACCCTATCGCTGTGCCGGTGCTGACCAGTCCCCGCGTCTACCACGTGCTGCCAAGGGACGGTACCCTCTTACTATTTTATCCGCGTGAGGGAATTTGTACAGAACTGAGTGGCGCTAGAACCCACGACCTAGCTGTTTTAAATAACCATAAATATATGTATTAAATTAACAAGCTGTTTTTCTAACTACCTCCTAACTATCAGTTAGCGGCCTGCACAGCTTACCTAGCGCAGACCTAGCCGTTACAGTGGCGCCCAGGCTTTATTTTACTATCCGTCACACAGTTCTGAACCGATACCTATCACGCTTGCTCCATATACATCGTTGCGGTATAGAATAAGTTTATTGTGTTATTATCAGTCGTTACTAACAGTCTATTTTGTAATAATGGGAACTCACCCGATTAATTTCATACACTTACGGAAGGCTGAATTAGAGTATGAAGTCTTGATACGGGGCGGTGAAATTGGTACTTGCCTAAACTTGAGGAAACAAATAAACATTTTGAGTAAAAAATATACCAGTGATGACATACATGAATCAGGCATTGATGAAAATGAGGATTTATGTGCGTTAAAGGCAACAATAGGTGAATACCAATTGATGTTAGGTGAAATTAACAATGAAGCGGGATTAGCAAAGGGTATATCATACAAAAATCATATCAAATACCGACTAGCCCGCATTAAACCAACCAACCAAGAGAACTTATTGCTAAGACAAAAATTAGAAGAAAAATATAATACACTAGAATCACAAATTACCAAACTAGAAACTAAGTTTAGTTCTGGTAGCTCACAACGAACTGACACAATAACTGCTACAAACACTAACTTAACCGTAACATGCACTAGTCATGTACCAAATAAACCAAAATACGATGGCAAAACCTGTGTGCGATCTTTCATACAAAAAATACGCGAGTTTAAAACATGTAAACAAATAAAAGATGATGAAATGTTTAACTTCGCGTTTGATATCTTCACGGATAACGCACTGCATTGGTACAGGCATGTGAAACCAAACGTCACCTCATGGGAAGAGCTATTAGATCAATTAAAGGCTGCTTTTGACTATGATGACTATGATTATAGATTACTTACCGAGATTAGAACACGTTCACAAGGCGAAACAGAAAACATAACCATCTACATATCCTTAATGAGCGGTTTATTCAATCGATTAAATACTAAACCATCAGAAGCAGAGATGTTTGACATCATCGTTCACAATGTTAAACCAATATATGCGGAAGTACTAGCTATCAGTAACGTGCAAAGTCTGGAGCAATTAGAGTTGGTCTGTAAAAACTATGAAAAATATAAGATGCGGGCAGCACACTACCGAGACCCAACAAAAACAAACCTCAACTCCTTGGCTCCAGAATTTGCTTACGTCAAGCCAACTAACAAAACTAACAGCACTAACTCGAAACCATACTATAGCCGCTACGGGTATGGCCGCAGGGACTACGATAAAAAACCTGAAGCAACCGGGGATATCTCTCACTCTTCTCGACCGGTCGCGCTAGTAGGCAAAAAAGGCACAGATACACCAATCAGAGGTCAACCTTATTGCCCTAGGTGTAGGTCTAACTCACACTCACTACGACAGTGTACTGCAGACCGTGTCCTAATTTGTTTTAAATGTGGAGAAAAAGGGGTGAAGTACCCCGATTGTGCGAAGTGTCACCCACCAAAAAACTAGCTAGTGAGGTTTGTTATGATAAAAAATTTAACGCCAGGCTAAGTAAAACAGAGTGGGAGGATTGGCTAGCTGTAGTCACTAAATTCAAAACCTGCTACTCTGTATCAACTATACAAAACAAACCTCACAACGACATAAGGCCATATGCTTCTATAGAAATAAACAAAATGCCAGTTTGTGGTTTGCTGGATTCAGGTTCGGCTGTTACCATCGTTGGTAAAGACTACCATAAACTCCTAACTAAGGACCTAGGGCTAACCCTGCAGCCTAGGGACCACTCAGAAACATTTGTTGCCGCTGGGGGACAAGTGCTTCATCCTATAGGTACTATAAACATACCAATAACTTTCGAAGGAAAGCTACACACTATCAAGGCTCATGTGGTGCCATCAATAGACACTCCTATCTTGCTGGGAATGGATTTTTGGAACACCTTTCATATATTCCCTAAGAATATTAAATCCATATTCCTAGTAAACATAAATGACACCAGTGCAAACACTAAGCCAAATATATTTTTGCACTCATTTGCACAGCTAACTGAGGAACAAAAAGTAACAGCTGAGAAAATAAAGACTCAATTTAAGAACATTTCCTCAGAAAATAAAGGCCTAGGCCGCACTAACTTAATAACACATACGTGGGACACTCAGAAAGTTTTGCGAAACTAAAAAAAATTGTTCTATACGTACATATATTTTTATTAAATCTTTTCAAAGTACTTTCCACCAGCCTCTATACAAAGATTCATGCGCCTAAACCAGTTTTCAAAACACTTTTTCCAGTCCGCCGCAGACACCTCGTTTACAGCCTGCTCGAACGCAGCCAGCGCATCTTCCGGCGACGAAAATTGTATCCCTTTGAGCTGATTTTTTATTTTTGGGAATAAAAAGAAGTCACACGGTGCTAGATCAGGGCTGTAAGGAGGGTGACCCAGGAGTTTGACTGGCGTGCTGTCCAGGAAGTCCCTCGTTTTGAGTGCGGTGTGCGCAGGTGCATTGTCGTGGTGGAGCAGTAGCCCGCGGAGCCCTGTGTTTGGTCGCTTGTTGCTTATAACAGAGAAAACTTCTGGCAAACATTTGGTAGTATACCATTCGGCATTAATGCTTCTTTGATCCCGTAAGGGAATTGATACCAAGTGGCCAGTCAAATTAAAAAAGCTAGCGATCAAAATCTTACCCCCGCTTCTAGATCGCTTCACTTTGGTAGGCGTTGGCTCATTTTGAAACACCCAAACAGTCGACTGGCGCTTGGTTTCTGGGTCGTATTGATAAATCCAGGACTCATCACCTGTAACGATGTCGTAAACACGCCGAGACGAGCCTGCTTCAAATTTGTTAAGCATATCACGGCACCATTCCACCCGGGCCTGCTTCTGAGCATCGGTGAGGTTGTGCGGCACCCAGCGTGATACTATCCTCCTCACGCGAAGATGGCTGTGTAGAATCTCGTGAACGCTTCCCGATCCAATCTTCAATATGTGTTGAATCTCCTGATATGTAATTCGCCTATTGTCTTGGATTAAATTTTTCACTGCTAGCACGTTTTCTTCGGTAACAGCCGTCAAAGGGCGACCGCTTCTTTCGTCATCCCCCAAAGTTGGTCGACCGCGCTTGAATTCGTTATACCAACGATACACGGTTGCCTTGGAAGGGCCTTCATCCATGAATGCCATTTGAAGTCTATCGTACGATTCATCCGGTTTCAGGCGACACTTGAAATCGTATAAAATCATAGCTCTAAAATGTTCCCGGCGCAGATCCATATTTCAGTGAGACACAATACTTTGAATTAACTCGCAAAAAATGTGGAGGGAAATTTTGAAATTGGAACTTACTTATTTTTACTTATAAATAATCATATTTTCGAAAAACATTATAACTGGCCAGTCTCCCATATATAAAAACTTTTTTTCGCAATACTTTCTGAGGGGCCTGGTAGTATAGACACAGGTGATGCACCCCCAATACGGCAACGTTACTACAGGATGTCCCCGGAAAAACAGCGTGTTCTTGGTAAAGAATTGGACGAAATGCTTGGCCTGGATGTGGTTGAACCATGTGAAAGTCCATGGTCTTCCCCAGTCCTACTAACACCGAAAAAGGACGGCAAATTGCGGTTTTGTTTGGATAGTAGGAAACTAAACGCTATTACAAAAAAAGATGCTTACAATTTGCCATACATTTCGGAAATACTAGATAACCTGAGGGATGCAAAATACCTAACTAGCATTGACCTATACAAAAGCTTCTGGCAGTTACCACTAAATGAAACTGACAAAAACAAAACAGCGTTCTACATACCTGGCCGGGGAACATACAGGTTTAAAACTACACCGTTTGGACTAACAAATGCGCCTGCTACGCAACAACGAATGGTAGATAAAATGTTTTACGGACCAGAGTTTGAGAATAGGGTCTTTGCTTTCTTGGATGACATAGTGCTGGTGTCGTCTGATTTTGAGAACCATATAGCCTTGCTAACTAAAGTATACAATAAATTATCTAACGCAAACTTAACAATAAACATGGATAAGTGCCAATTTTTCCGTGATGAATTGAAATATCTAGGCTACATAGTTAACTCTAAGGGACTACATCCAGACCCGGAAAAAGTAGAAGCTATACAGAACTTCCCAATACCCACCAATCCTAAAGAAGTAAAAAGATTCTTAGGAACGGCATCATGGTATAGACGTTTCGTACCAAACTTCAGTACTCTAGCTGCTCCACTAAATAGACTCACAAGCTCAAGTAAGAAGGCACCTCACTTTGACTGGTCTCAGGATTGTCAAGAGTCCTTTACTAAACTAAAAGAAATACTAATATCGGCCCCAGTGCTATCGTGTCCAGATTACACCATCCCATTCGAAGTACACACAGATGCCAGTAACTATGGTATCGGCGGTTTGCTAACACAAATTAGGGACGGCGTTGAACATCCCATAGCATACATGAGTAAATCCTTGTCTAAGCAAGAACAGAACTACAGCATCACGGAAAGGGAAGCACTGGCTGTACTGTTGGCACTGGAACATTGGCGCTGTTACCTAGAAAATGGCATCAAGTTCACAGTGTTCACAGACCATTCCGCACTAAAATGGTTTCTTAAACTTCAAAACCCTTCCGGACGATTGGCACGCTGGGGTATAAGATTGTCGGCTTTTAACTTTGACATACAACATAGACGTGGTACAGATAACAACTTACCAGACGCGTTGTCACGTGCTTGTCCGGTCGCAGCTCTCACACAAGAAAACACTACACAGACAAGCCCGCCTAAACAGACAGACGACACTTGGTACCAAAATATCTACAATGGTTGCCAACGAGACCCTTCAGCATTCCCAAACTACACGGTAAAACATAACAAACTATACCGTTATGAAAAAAGTAAATTCGCAATACTATGTGAGTTCGATTGGAAAGAAGTCATTCCTAAGGAAGATAGGCAACAAATAATCACTAATAACCATGCTGAACCAACCGCAGCTCATTTAGGTATCCATAAAACATACAAACGACTAACACTACGCTACTACTGGCCAGGGATGCATGGTGACGTGGTGAGGTTTGTAACGGCATGTGACACTTGTATCGCTCACAAACAAGCTAATCACGCCCCCCTAGGACTAATGGGGAAGCCTAAAGAGTGTTCTCGTCCTTTCCAAATGCTGAGTATAGACATAGTGGGACCACTGCCGTTCTCTAGACGTCAAAACTCATATCTATTTGTTGCTACTTGTTGTTTCTCTAAATACTGCCAACTATTTCCCATAAGGAATGCTAATGCCACTACTATAGTACGACTATTAGAAGACAGTATATTCTTGGTCCATGGCATACCACAAGTTGTAATTTTGGATAACGGAACACAATTTACATCAAATGAAATGAAAAACCTCTTTAAAAAATACAATATACCTGATGTACACTACACACCGAGATATACACCACAAGTGAATACTGTGGAACGCTACAATAAAACTATAATCACGGCGTTATCCACATTTATCAATGATGACCAGCGCTCCTGGGACTTACACATCCCAAAGGTTCAGTTTGCACTAAACAGCTCAACCAGTGAGGTCACAGGCTACACACCAGCGTTTCTGGTCTATGGTAGGGAGTTGATCGCTGACGGTTCTCACTATCAGGACACTGATATAAAGGAAATAATATACCAACCAAGGGACCACTATGCAGAGAACTTGGGTGTCCTATCTAGCATCTTCGACAAGGTACAAACAGCTTTACTGAAAGCATTCTCTAGGAACACTAGTAACTACAACCTTCGTAGGAAGGACGTGGAATTCAATGTGGGAGATGTAGTCTGGAAACGTACGTACTACCAGAGCGATAAGGACAAATATTTCAGCAAAAAACTGGCACCTAAGTTTGTAAAATGCAGGGTATCAAAGAAACTGTCTCCACTGGTGTATGACTTGGTAGATATACAGGGAAAACCACTGGGTACCTGGCATATCAAGGATCTAAAGTGGAAGAATCCGCAGTAGTCCCGTAGGCCTAGCTAGCTAGCGTTTGACTCACACTGGGTCAAACGATGCCAAGGGACTACTACCACCACATCTCGTGGGAGGTCATTCACCAACAGGGGTTTATCTATTTAACTTTGGCTGCAGGAGTCCTAAGCTCCTTTGGTACCTAACTACTGGTCAGTTGGTAATCAAACTAATCTCATTCACTAGAGTAATTAAAGTTCTTGTCTACAGAGTTGCGTGAGTTCGCTTGTGAGGGGTTTCTCAATTGAAAATAGTCTAGACAAAATTAGGAAATAGTCTAATCAAAAATTAAACTAATCGTTAGAACGGCGTTGCCATAGAGAATGCTGGGGACCCCAAAGGGGCGTTTAATTTTTGATGGCAGAGTAGGTCTCTATGGTAACTACCCTTAGCTGTTGTGTTGTCTTGTTGTGTTCAAATAGAACATCTTAAAGACGGCTCCTACAAAAAGGTGACCGCAACCAGACTGAGCAGGTGTGTTCAAGTATAACTAACTACTAAGCAATAATTAATCTACTACGTAACAACGGCGTTGCCATGGAGAATACTGAGGACCCTACAGGGGTGTTACTTACTATTGGCAGAGTAGCTCTCCATGGTAACTACCATTAACTTTTGTGTTGTACTACTCGTCATGTTCGAAAATAAAAATATAACGAACATCATAAAGACGGCGCCTACAAGAGAGGTGACCGCAACCAGTTTGACAAACAGCCAAACAATAATACTACATGATACACTAGACGACGATGCCGCTAACCTAGTTACAATATCAACAACCTACCACCACTTACCTAACCATGTCCCTCTAACACGAACCCACTACTAAACCAAACCATACCTACCCCCACTAACCAACTAATAACTACTACCGCTTAACTAACCAAACCTACTCCCACTAACACTCTAACAATTACACACGAGACTACACTGACCCCAAGGGTAAACATACCAATAGAGGTACGTCACCAGAACTAACATGAGACACTTTCATGACGGGTAGGAAACCAGCCAAAGGTGTTACTGGCTGGCTTCTGAACTAGATAGTGGAAAGTATAGTAAGTTCTAGCGGATTTTATACAGGTAAAATCCTCTCTCTGCAGACGGGGTACTGTAGCGTTGTGAGATCTCAACTGAAAATAGTCGAATGATACTAATATCAAAATTAGTCGGTTAATAGTCACATCTCTAAAAACACGGCACAACTCTAACCTTCCGGAATACTGTCACTCGTGCATTTTCTGTTCCGGTGGCTTAGCTGACTACATACTTTCGATCCTCACGATTCTGTGTGCCCCGATTTAGGGGCTCTTCGTACGGGGTCGACGTACGGGCGTACCGTCCGGCTATGCGCTACCCAAGGACGTAGCGGCGTGCGCAGCCTACCCTGCGTACCCCTAACCGCTACAGTCCCTGCGGCCTACCGCTAAGCCGGCCGCGGTCTACTGCCCCACGTCTGCCACGTGCTGCTGCCTCATTGTACGGGCTGAGGCTTGACGTTCTCCTACTACCTGCACGCTGCCAACTACCTGCACGCTGCCTACGCCCACCGCCAGGTTCTTTTATCTGACACCTGCGGCTTACCGCCGTGCCAGCCTACGCACGTGGCCCGGTCTTGCCTGCCTACCTGCGGCCTGCCGTCGCGCGAGCCGGTGCCAGCGCAGCCTACCCTGCGCACCCTAGCTGCTACAGTTCCGGCGACCTATCGCTGTGCCGGGCTCTTCGTACGGGGTCGACGTACGGGCGTACCGTCCGGCTATGCGCTACCCAAGGACGTAGCGGCGTGCGCAGCCTACCCTGCGCACCCCTAACCGCTACAGTCCCTGCGGCCTACCGCTAAGCCGGCCGCGGTCTACTGCCCACGTCTGCCACGTGCTGCTGCTTCATTGTACGGGCTGAGGCCTGACGTGCTCCTACTACTTGCACGCTGCCAACTACCTGCACGCTGCCTACGCCCACCGCCAGGTCCTTTTATCTGACACCTGCGGCTTACCGCCGTGCCAGCCTACGCACGTGGCCCGGTCTTGCCTGCCTACCTGCGGCCTGCCGTCGCGCGAGCCGGTGCCAGCGCAGCCTACCCGGCGCACCCTAGCTGCTACAGTTCCGGCGACCCTATCGCTGTGCCGGTGCTGACCAGTCCCCGCGTCTACCACGTGCTGCCAAGGGACGGTACCCTCTTACTATTTTATCCGCGTGAGGGAATTTGTACAGAACTGAGTGGCGCTAGAACCCACGACCTAGCTGTTTTAAATAACCATAAATATATGTATTAAATTAACAAGCTGTTTTTCTAACTACCTCCTAACTATCAGTTAGCGGCCTGCACAGCTTACCTAGCGCAGACCTAGCCGTTACAACGGTTCCTGCTTGTTACCATGCAGAATCTGTAGGGGGGCTAAAAGAAAGTAATTATCTTCCCCTATCAGTAAACGAGGCACCACACATTCGCTACAGACATAATCTTTGATACCTAACAAATGATTACACTGCAATTGTTTGACGCAAGATAAGTTTTGTTTAGGTAAATTCAAATTATCGACTTGACGTAAAGTTACATTGTAATTTTCAGCATTTTGCATACAACCAGAAATGTTAACAGAAACTTTAGGTACTTCTGACTGAAATATTTCGATGCCGAACGCATCTATGAACTTAATCGGACTACATTGTGACGTTTCTAAACCTAGCTCGTTAACTAGAGTCTTATCAATCATAGAAATAGAAGCGCCATCGTCCAGTAACGCGTACGCACTAACGGTGCCCTTGGGGCCACTTAGATTCACTTTTATTACCTTTAGCATCACTTCACTAACCGCTGAAGTCGGGGCTGACGGGGCGCGCGCGCCAAGCGCGGCAGCGGAGCCCGAAACGGCGGGCGCGGGAGGGCGCGTCGCCGCGGCCGTAGTCGCGACGTGCGCCACGGTCTCGTCGCGTGATGGTGACGTAGGCGCAGGTATCGTACTCGTACTCCTTGGGTTGCTGGCGTTGTAGTGCAGGAGCGGATGGTGTGCCATCCCACAGCTATCGATGTCACATACGGGCGCCGGGCACGTGTCACGGCCGTGTCGTGATAACAGGCAGCAGTAGCATAGATTTTCTGATCTTACAAATCTCCATCTGTCCCTCTTCAGTTTGCGTTTGAAGGTACGGCACTCAGTAAGAACGTGAGGTTTCTTACAAAGCGGGCACGAAGTATTATTATTATTACTTCTACTCTCGGGCGTGGCTGTTGTTGCGAACACTGGTCGGCTCGTGAAGTGGCGCTGTCTTTCGTCGTGTTTACGGCTGGGGGGCCCGGGGTCGGGTTTTCTGTAATCCCGTGTCTGTGGTACACCAACAACAGACAACATCTTTGCTTCTCTTTTCAGGAACAATCCAAGTAGTTCAAGTTTAGGTATGTTGTTATGTACGACTTTATCGTGGGCGTAGTCCGTCCACCGGCTGAGTAGCACGCTAGGTAATTTCGATATTATGGTAGCGGCAATCTCGGGGCTTCGTAGATAGTCTCGTTGGTTTAGTGAGTCCAACGTAGCTATGCAGTTATTAACTTTGGTTGCAAAGTTAATTAATTCGTGATGATAATTAGTAGGTAAATGAGGTAATTTCCTTATCTGTGACAAGAGATGTTGAATAATAATATCAGCTTGCCCAAACCTCAATTCTAAGGCTTCCATCACGACGGCTGGTGACGTATTGCCGATGAG
Source organism: Orthosia gothica (assembly GCA_949775005.1). Lineage (NCBI taxonomy): Eukaryota > Metazoa > Arthropoda > Insecta > Lepidoptera > Noctuidae > Orthosia > Orthosia gothica. The sequence continues at coordinate 43,664,239 of OX459035.1, forward strand.
TAGGTCGGTGACCGCCTCCCTGGCTTCACCTTTCAATGCTCGGCGTAGTCGCCACAAGTTTTCAGACTCGGTGTAGTTGCAAATATGGGACGACTCTTCGAATGCACTTTTAAAGTGCAACCATTCTATGCAGTCGCCGGAAAAAGTAGGTAGCTCACGTGGGGTGGACAGGCGTGTCAGTAACCTATCCTCTCTTCTGGCAGACGAGGCGTCCATGGAGTCCCTGAGTGCGTAGGCTAGCTGGAGAATACTATCAGCGGGAACGGCGGGGGCGGGTGCGCGGCCATGTTTTTCATTTGGTGCCGGCGCGGCCTCCGTCGGCGAAGTCATCTTTGCTGCCGCGGCGGGCGTCGCCGGCGGCTCCAACATTGCTGCCGCGGCACGTGTCGCCGGCGGCTCTAACGTATGGTCCAGCCATTCATCAATAGTCACAAGCTCAGAGTTTCTCGAGTGAGTTCGAGACACGCGTTCACGTTCGTCTTCAATCAGAGCTAACTCGCATTTTAGCTTTTTATCGATGAGCTCCTTATCAATTGTTGCCTTCGCTTCAGCGGCGGCCAGCTCCAATTGCTGGCGTTTCAGGCGACATGAGATTGAGGCAGACGATGCCAGAGTCACTGCACTTTTTACACTTTTCACGGGCTCGGTAGCCATTTTGTCTTTTCACTCCCGTTTGCGATTTCGCGTCCCCGGCCTAGATCCGGCTCGAGGGACCAGATTGTAAAGTGTAGAGTTCGTAGGTAGGTCGCTGGTGTGTTGGGAGGCCGGGGGATGAACGGAAACAACGATTTTCATCGGTAAACAAACGGCGGGCGAGCGTCCTTCGCGTTGTGTCGCGGTGCGTGTGCGCGTGTTGGAATCTAACGTCTGACTGCGGGGGCCAGGGGGCGCGATGGCGCGCCAACCCTTTCCGCGAATGATTGAATGTAGAAACGAATCGCGGACCGAATGAGCACAGGCGCGAATGGGACGCTCGCGCGGGCATTTCAATTTATTCATAACATCAATAGCTCCACACATAAATACATGAAATAGGCATGGGCAACATACAAGGTAAGTATTTAGTATTAAGACACATTTAGGTTATTTAGCTTTAAGTTATAGTTTTAGGATTAGATATAAGTTTATTAGCTTAAGTAGGTACACATTACAGGTAAGTATGAATGTGTGATGCGTCGCCTACACTGATCACAATAAAAAATCATAAAAAAACATTAAAAATTTATTGCAAAAAATATCATTAATACAACCAAACTTACATAGTTACATAGTTGCCCGAGTATGATTCGCACTGTCCTCCATACTAGTTTAAACTGTCTCACGGTAGGAATATTACTACTTTAGCTCCTTTCGGACAAGAGGGTAATGTTTTAGATTTAGCTTTTGCTTCACAATCTCTCAGTTCCAGCTGTAACTTTTCTGTATAGGTGATTCTATGAGTAGTAACCACTATCCCGTTCCTATCAAAATTTTCTATCAGGCTTCAGATTTATATTCCGCAGACCCTCTGAGAAATGTTTCTTCTGATTTGCCCGAAATTTCAGAAATTTCAAAAGTGTGAGTTAGCAGTTGCGAAAGTACAGTTAGCGCTTCATTCGTATAAAATGTATCCATCATTAGAAAACTATTTGATTTATAAACAGTTGGATGCTGAAAAAAAGTTAATTACACTACAAGTTAAACTCACCAGTTGGCAAAACTTCTGTTCTTTATTTAGTCGCTTGACTTCCATTAAAATAATATGGGATAATATACATAAATTCAAGTTCTCTAGTGTCCAAGGTAGCAAAAGTAATGTCTTCATGCACAATCCAGGCAATACCTCTGCTTTTCTAAATAAAATCACTACTCCGATTAATAATGCTGACGTTAACTCTCTTAACACTTATTTCTCACAGTCTGGTAAAGAGTCATTTTCATGGTTACTTAAGCCATTTTCATTTGGCGAACTTCTTCTTCTGTAATTAGTATTACAAATATGTTATTGTCAATTTACAATGCATTGTAGTCTACTTGTTATATCCCAGATAGTTGGAAAATTTTATGTTACCCCTATTTTAAAGCCTAATAAAGACCCAAACTGTATAAGCTCATATAGACCTATATCATTAACTTCCTGATTTTCTTAACTTTTTGAAACCATGCTCAAGAATAGACTTGAGTGGCAATTTGAGCATCATAATTTGATACCCCCACTACAATTTGGTTTTCGTAAAGGTGCACCCAGCACAATCTCAGCTGTTTAATAGGTGAAATTAAAAATAAATTTCAAGCTAATATATCAACCTTAGCTGTATTTTAGATATCCAAGGTGCATTCGATAATATCGATCATGATTATTTTATCCACGCTTTATATAAGTTAGGAGTCCCTGGTTCAATTTTGAAATGGATTTTTAAGAACTTGGGATGGTCGGAGTACTTGGGATAAGGCTGGAAAACAATTGTATGGACCTAATAAATCGCATAAAGGTTCTGTTATCTCACCTTTAATATACTTAGCCTTATTAATTTTATGTCTTAAATACCTATGCAAATTAAGTATTTATTAAATGCTGTAGGCTTCGTAACAAATTATGAGTAAGGCCCTCCAACACATAGGTTCTGTATTAAGGAATAAATTGAAGCTAAAAATGGATTACTCGCATGTCGTCAGATAAGCAAGTGGTCAAATACGAATTTCGTCATCTCTCAGGATAGACTCGCAACTTGTCAGAAACGGAACTCGACAGACACGCAGTTCGACAGATACGCATTTCGTCAGACACGCAGTTCGACAGATACGCATTTTGTCAGACAAGCAACACGACAGATACGCATTTTGTCAAATATTTGAAACCATCCACCATCTCCATCCATTCATGTAAACCAAAGAATTAGTCAAATAAAAGAGTAAATAAATAACGATCAGATTTTTTTTATAAACAATATCAGATAACAATGTCATAACAGCACAAAACATTTTAAGATTTTTTTATTTTATTTACTTTAGCTTTTAATCAACTATAAACAGGTGACATAATATAATCTTAAAAATAAAGAAATGACAATTCATTAGATCTTAACTTAAATTCGCTAGTAACATCAAAATATAACTTAAATGTCCACATTTCAATCAAATTTTTAGTTATTGGATAATTTTTAAGAGTTTTAATATAGAAGTTTAAAATAAATAAGCTTGTTTTAAAATTGAATTGGTTTTTTTATATGAAAAAATAAACTATTCTTCATTATATAATCAAAAAGCTTTGACTACTTTTAATTGTTTGTAGAAAAAGATAAAAGTTTGGTTGTCTAAGAATTTTTAGATTTATTCTGTGATGTCAACCTTCAAGCACATTAGTATTGCGATGTTTCGCACCAGAACAACTCAGTATATCTCATTGGTATTTCCTTCAGCCACTGGTGTTGAAAGTATTGTGGAAATTGATTGATTTTAGGACTCATCGGCACAATTTTCAATTTCTCGACACAACATGATTGTATCAAATCTGGAGGTAATAAAGGCAGAGCTGCCGCAAACCTTATAAGTTTTCGTTCTTTACTAGTTTCACCCAACTTGGAATGTTTTGCTTTTTTCTTAACTATTAAATACTTTGAACATAAATTAACTGTGGACAAGTATTATTTACTAGACAGTGTTTCCTTAATCATATTATTTTTTTAATGATACTTTACTTTACTTGATTTGTATAATTTCGTATGTTTATGACTACAAGCGTTTAAATCCTATGTATTAATTGACTGTCGAGTTGCTGAGCTGTCGACTTGCTTAGCTGTCGAGACGCACATCTTGCAAGTTGCGTGTTTTCGAGTCGCGCATCTGTCAAGTTGCGGCTTTGACGTGGTGCAAATCTGACGAGATGCGTTTCTGTCAACATGCATTTTCTGGCGAAATGCGTATTGACCACTTGCTTATCTGACGACATGCAAGTAATCCCTAAAAAAATATGTTGATAAGTGTACTACCATATTTTTCTTTAAAAATTGATCTGATAATCCGCAAATGATCTATGATCATGCAGTTATTCTCAATTGTGATTCTTTCAGATATCTTGGTTTTTGTAGGGGATTCAGGGACAGGGTGGATTCCTGTGAGTATTTAACGAACACGACTTTTCTGAGAGTGAAACGATATATTTCTTGCACAAAAACACGATTATACACTGTTTAAATAATTACGATAATCTTCCTTAACTAATAGACTTTAAAAACTAAAGCTAAACTAACTTAAACATAATAAAATAAGACTGTTCACTTGTTACATGGTAATGCTCGACTAGAGCTACCCAACGTCGGCGTATACGTTGTTGCTCAATTGACTGTTTGATGAAGACTGAGGTCTCGCCATAGAGGCGGCCTTATTTATACTTTTGCGTCATACGCGCTGTCACACCGGGCCCCATTCTCTTGTAAACCAACATTTACGAATCACAACAATCAAGAGTGAGGGGCGCGTGGCTAGGGGCGAGGCGGAAACAGCTACGAGGGGAACGGGAGGGGTACATCCTTATGTCCACAAGTTTCATATTGTCTTTCCTTTAATTTGTACATTCCTCTTATATGTTTAGGCTTTTGTGCTTTATTTCTGTAGTTTATTACTTAACTAACGTAATGGCAAGCTCGAAATCCAAAAATCTGTTTCTATGACAATCTTAACTCTATCTGTTATTGCATGCCTCTATCAATGTCTAGGCTTAAAAATAGATTGCTGTGCTTCTCATCAGTTTGATTTTAGATTCCCGTTTATCTTAGAAACCACATATTTACTATCTTTGTAGAAAAGCTGAGTAAGGCCTAAATATTATGGAGTCTTTGGTTGGTCTTATTTGGAGTTCTGACCCCAAAATCTTAAAACTTCTTTATGTTACTACTATTCGTAGTTGTTTTGATTATTGATGCAGCTTTTACTATGATATTGACAGCTATCTATTGAGAAAGTTAGATGTCTTACAGAATAAGGCTACACGTATAATTTGTGGAGCTATGATGTCATCACCAATAAATTCCTTAGAAGATGAAACTGAGATTTTTCCTCTTGCTATTAGAAGATCTTATATCACTGACAAACATTCTTTGAAGTTAATGAGTCTTTATAATGTTATAATCACTAAATTACTTGATGGATTTGATGTTCCTTATTATAATAATGAAATTATAAAAGTAGCTATTTCTCAAATTGAATAAATAACATTTTTAAATTTCAATTTTCAATATACTATATTCTGCAGTGTTATTCTCTAACCCTCTTACTAATAAACGCGGTATAAAGTTATACCAAGTATAAACCTATGAAAATGTATGGTTACACCTTTGTTATACCTGGTATAACTTTATTCCGTGTTTATTAGTAAGAGGGTAAGGATACAGCCTTGAGCGCAGTGCTGCGCCAGCGACGAAACTACAGTTTGGTATTCATTAGGTCTCTAAGCTGTGACGGCTGTGAGTTAGAACTACTCAACGTCAAGCAAGTTGATAGTTCTTCATACATTTTGGTATTCCATAAGAAAAAACAGCGTCGTATTCACTGACAGCCTCACTCACAGCCACGATGTTGTCTGTCAAATCCAAAAGCCTCTATTTAAGCGCGTAAATTCTTGAATTTGAATGCTAGAACAAGTTTCACTGTTTTAATAAATAAATAATATTTTAAGAAAATGGCTTATAATAATAAAGATACATTTATTAGATGAAGCTAAGAAAAGTAATAATTTGAAAAAAGCTCGACTGGCGTGAGAATTAAGAAAGCTAAATACAGTATCCCGGGACAGAGATTTTATTCACATTTACAGGCTTTCTGAGGATCTAATTAATATTTTGGAAAAAGAAATATCTCCATTCATGCAACCGCGGGTTCGTTCTGGTGGTTTAACCAATAGGTTAAAGGTTTGTTTTGAGCTATATTTATTTAATCGACGAGATACAATGAGTCACACACAATTAAGATGTTTAATTCTTGATGTTTTAGATACTATGCACTATATCATTTTTGGGTAACGGAAGTTGCCAAAAAATCATTGGAAAGAACCTAGACACTTACGTATCTCAAACATCTGTCTCCAGAACAATCCACGAAGTTGTTGATGCTCTGAATAATACAACAATCATTAGTAGATATATTAGATTTCCTCAAACTACAATGAACGGCAAGTGCTCAAGTCAAGGTAAACATCAAAAGAATATTTTCTTGGTATTCTAACTCTCTAGTCTTATTAAAATATGATCCTTTTTTTGAAAATTTTATACTAATTACAGGTTTTGTGACAAATTCAAAGTTACAGGCGTGTTAGGTTGCGTTGATGGCACCCTGGTTTCCATGGTACGTCCTAAAGAATATGAGGAGAGATAGTATTTCCGAAAAGGCTATCATGCCAGGAATGTTTTAATTGTAAGTCTTACCTTACAATTCATGTAGACATTGGTTACGAAGAATTCATAATATATTATCATACTTATTGCAGATTAATGATGCTGATAAATAAATAATAATAATAAATAAATATCTTTATTTACATTAGAAAAAGAGGACAATTCAGTGAAGTCCCTGAATCCTGTGCTAGGTGATTAACCTGTGTTACAGGAGCCAGGAGACCTGAACATCTTGCATGTGGATATGACTTTCGGGGTTCAACCTATGATAGTTTTGTTTTTGCAAACACTAAGAGTTAAGGAACATTTAGAAAATTTAAATAACCATGAAGAAATAGTACGTTACTAGTATATATATATATAGTTACTTAGTAAGTAATTATTTTATATTATTGCACTTAATACTGGCTTCATTCATTGATTTCAGGTGACTCAGGGTATCCACAAAGACCATATTGAATGACTCCTTTTAGAGATCCAGAAGTTGGGACTCCAGAGAGACATTACAATCATTGGCAAAGCAGTGCACGGAACAGTGTAGAGAGGACCATTGGAATACTGAAAGGGCACTTCAGATGTTTGCTAGTTCACCGAGTGTTGCACTATGATCCTTTAATGGTGTGCAAAATAGTAATAGCTTGAGCTATTTTACACAACATGTGTAATCGAGCCGGGCTACGAGCTCCTATGTTAGACCACCGTGATTTAAATGAAGAATCTAGGTTACTTAGGATCCTGAGACAGCGGGCTGCAACTCAAGATGCAAAAGTGATGAGTGAGTGGACAAATAAGTAGGCAAAATTTAGTTGCAACTATGGCGAGCACGTCATATCTATATATGCTTTCTACTTCTTTTCAGCAGGGGAAAACATATTAAGGTAGGATATACTCACCATAATGGATTAGGCAATTACAGTTATTTATATTTTCAGGGCGTTTTATATTTTAGGTTTTATATGTTAGGTGTGTGTTTATTATGAAAAATAATTTGACTATACCTCTCATACACTGTTCCGTTGATGTTGAATTAGGTATTTTACCTGTTTGCAATATTTGTTAGTATGTGAGAACCATGATCCTATTTATCAAATAAATGAATTTACCTGTTGATGCTTTTAATACTTTACACCTATACTGTAAATATTGTGAAACACTTTTTTTTTACAGAGTTAGTGTGGAGTTTCTTGACTTTGACCTACATATTGATTAATAAAAAAAACTATAAATTAATCAAACTCAGTTTTATTTATTCACCTATTTTCCTTTTATTACACTTATTGGTTTAGGCGCTATGATGCCACAGACAAACACACGGATACACAGCAACACACGAAAAACTTATAACACTCCTCTTTTTCCGGAACTAAATTGAATACCAAATGCGCCTAAAGATTTGTACAATGCGACATGGGAATGGTAGTTTTAATTTCCTCTTGTTAAGTATGCACATAAGTCATGGAGTGCTTGGGTATATCTCGACCAGGACTCGGCAATTTCTCTACAAATATCAATGAGTTGTTGCTGGTTATCCATACGCCTCTCTTTTAGATTGATAAAACGTTCCGTTAAGCTCGCCATTTGTGACTGCCTTTGTGAAGGTGGTAAGCACTGGGTTCGATGGCGTCGTGCCGTTAGTATGCGACCCTTCGAGGAGCTGTAAACAAAAAAATTACAATAATTAACTATTCGACGTAAAAAAATATGAAAGCAATATGTATAACAGCATCACGTCCGCTCTCTCTTTCCGAATGAACAGATGTCAAATAAAGTCACATATAGCATAGGTACATATATGCATGCTGTTTGTTCTTTTTTTGAAAACCCCAAGAACTTGGCCCAACCTGAGATTGCAAAGTGAGAACACTATTTAATTATATTTTATTAAAGAACTTCTTTGACTAAACCTACAACCTAAAATTAAACTTACATGAAGCAATTGAGGCATTTCTTCTGTGAGACCCTGCCGATGGTGATCTAGCATCAGACTGTAATACAAAATATAAACAAGTTAGTGAAAAATAAAAATAACAAAAGACTTGTATATAAAACCTCACCTCACCAGAACCTTGTTCTGTGTTCGGCTGTTCTATTGCCACTTCATGTTCCGTTGCCACGATGGCCCTGATTGTACATCCTGCACATGTATTTTATATTGTAACCACCATCAACTGTCTACTTAGGGTATTTTTTATTGAACAATGCAGTACTATTATATTTTATTAGAATTAACTTACTGGTATTAAAGGTGTGGACTGTTCTGTGTGGAGCATGTGTGGAGTAATGTGTTCTCCATGAAATAACACCACATGATTCTATAAAATTAAAGATTATAACTTTACAGTATAGTTTTTTTAAGTTTTTGTGATTGGAATAAAGGAATATTCAATTGTCAAGCGTTATTATTGTAGATTAAAAATTCAACAACATGTTAGTAACAGTCAGAAGGTAAACGTAGAAACGGTAGATATAGACAATGAAGATTGACATATAGTCACACACCCTCTGAACTTTTGAGAATTTGTGAATTCTATTTCGAAATTCTTTTCAATCCAATTTTTACACTTAATTCTTCCAATCTTGGACCAAACAGCGGCTTGGTTAGCATATCTGCCAGTTGATTCTAGGATACAACTTGTTTCACTAGCAGTTCTCCGTTGGTAACACACTCACGTACAAAAAGATGCTTGAGCTTGATGTGTTTAGTTCGTTTGTGGTACTCATAATTTGTATTATGACAAAGCTTTATAGCCGACTAGTTGTCCAAGTAGAGTTCAGATTTTTCTAAGGTGACTAAACCTTTAAATAGGCCATTCAACCACAATATTTCTTATGCAGCTGCGCTAACAGCGATAATATCTGCTTCGGTGGATGAAATCGATACGGTCGCCTGTCTTCCACTTCTCCAGCTGATAGCAGCTCCTGAGAGTAAGCAGACGAAGTCGAAACAGAGTGAGTAAGACTCTATAATTTTAATAGACTCAGAGTAAAAGTTTGTCTGCAGAATCTTTACGTCTTTGGAAATTAATGTTTTGCGTTTTTTTGCAATATACACCCTGTATGCCTTGCTGGTATCAGAGTATCCGACAAACACTCCTGGTATTGCCTTAGGTGCAAATTTGGGACTCTTGGCACGACCATTTATAAGCACGAATGCTTTGGATCCAAAAGTGGAGATGATGGGTGATTGGTTTTCATAGGACCCATTTCTCAAATGGCGTTCTTTTTTCTATAGCACTGTTTACGCTTCTATTGAATAGATAATTTGCCGTGTTAATGGCTTCTGCCCATAGATGTATTGGTGCTTTAGCGTCAATCAGCATCGCTCTTGCTTTCTCCAATAATGTCCGAATTTTCCGTTCAGCGAGACCGTTCTGGTGTGTAGTGTAGGGCGCGGATAGATGTCTTGCAATCCCATGTTCCTGTAGATAGGCTTGAAATTTATCGTTGACATATTCTGTGGCGTTATCTGTTTGCAGATTTTTAATCTTATTTCCAGTAAAGTTTTCCATTACCTGTTTGCAAACTTTGAAGTGTTAAAGTGTTTCCGATTTATTTTTGAAGTAGACACATCCATATCTACTGTAATCGTCACTAAATGTGACGAAGTACCTGTTTTTGCCGTAGGACAAAGTTTAGTCCAATCAATCAACGTCTCGTTGTTGAGCGCTAGATGGAGATCTTTGTTATTAATTTGTCCTAACTTCCTGCGTCAGTCTAGCAAGTTGCTTTTCTTCGTATTTGTTGACTTTTTTCAGTTGTAGCTGAGTAGTTTCTTTCGTTGTTTTGCGATTTGACATAGTACAGACCACTTGTTTTAGACTTTTCTGCAGTCATAAACAACTTTCCTGTCTTATTGCGTACGAGCGCTTTTTCTTTAACGAAAGTAACAGAAGCTCCATGTTGAGTAATTTTTGACACTGACAGCAGGTTTTTGGAAAGTGATGGCACTTTTACAGCGTGTTTTCGAGATCAATTGTCCCATATTTGTCTTTTAGTTTTACTCTGCCTTCACCTTTGATTTCAGTAGAGTGCTGATCTGAAGCAAAGTTAAGTTTTCTTGAAACAATCGTCATGTTTTTGAAACATTCGCGTTAAAACGTCATGTGGGAGGTGCAGCCACTGTCGAGTACCCAGTCGTTCTGGTTATTTTGTTTTGAAATGAGGAAGCACTCTTCAGCGTAGTAGGATATTTTCGAATTTGTATCTTTATTTTTCTTCCAACAGTTAGAGCAAATCTTGTGCGTCTTCTTTTGAAAGATTTTTCGACCCGATTTCTTACAGATTTTGCAAGATGCGTAGAGTACGTCTTCATCTTCATGTTGTTGTGGGCTGACCTCGACGTCACAGTGTCAAGCATTGCTCTTTTCAATGATTTTTTATTTTGAGTTCCTCAGGTTTTGGTAATACGTCGCGTGACTCCATAGCTACACGAAAGTTTTCGTATTCAGAGGAAAGACTGTAGAGCAGGAGAACAGTGAGTAAATCCTCGTTTATATCTACGTCCATTTCTGATAACTTATCTACAGTGTATTGTGAGGGGTAGACAGGGTGAGCTATTTAAATGAAACTCAGGAATCACTGTTCTACTTATATTTCAGCAGCAAGGTGCCTGTCCTCAGGCACCTTCTATCGAACTAATACATCAATGCTCAGAGGAGCCTTTATATACCCGGAAAAAGTCTAGCGATGACAACTTCATTTATTTTATATTCGAAATTCAGTTCCCTTTCAAGACGTTATTTGTTGCCAGTCTTAATATAGGCAAGTAGGTTGCCTTCTCAAATGGTAAGTCCTTACATGAGCTACGCCCCTACGAATAGACGCACAGAATCATATGAAGTGCTTCTATTCTAAGTCTTGAAAGGTTACATGAAACCTACCTTATCCTAACCCGAACATTTACCTAACAGAGGAATCAAAGAACAATTGAGGTACGACCCTTAAAAGGGGAAGGCTTAATCATGACAAACGAATTACCGGATACTCCGATATGTGCTTTTAACTTCAGCTGACGTGCACATACGCACTAACAAATCAACGCAGTCATGCTTGAACCTCTTTGGCCAAAACCTCTGAAAAAGGTACAAGGCGTCCTCCTAACACTAATAAGAATGATGCGTCAACTCACATTGACCCGGATGGGGTTTAAATTCAAAAATTCAGATATGATACAATATTTCGATCTCGTGCGTTTATCAGGCCAGAGAAGGAAAGGCTGGATCGCATCGAATTTAAATTCTACTCATCAAACTTACACCAGGGCATAATATCATAAATATATTTACTTTTTTAAATAACAGTCATCAACTGGACCGATGATGTCAACTCGACATCCTTTGCAAAGGCTATGCCCCGTTAGCAAAGTCGGATTCAGTTACAACTATTCCTCATCTATTGTATTTTATCACTAGGAGGGCCTGGTGGAAGTTTCGCACCTACAAACTTGCTCATTATATAAATAGACGTTTCTTCGATGCATAGTTAATGTTGCCAGCCTCTTCTTCGCCCAGCAGCATACAACCCATCAGCACATCAACAGCTCATGCAACGGAAAGAAATAATTTTATTATATCTATCGATACTATTTGAATATTTCAACAAGAAAACTATCGATACATTTTTCCTACTTTCCCATCCCTATTAATTTCATTAAGTCAAATTTGATAGTTGTCATTCATATATTTTTTTTAATTGACAACGGGCCTTATCCTATACGGAAACCTTAATAACCATAATCTATACATATCTATTCTATTCTAACATTAAAAGGTTTTAATCTATTTACATGTATCTATTCTAGGCCTAACTCTCATATTTGCCAACTTTCTATCTATAATGGACCTTATCTCTAAATAACTATTCCTATCTATGGTCCGGCCTAACTAATCTGTGGCTAATACGGCGCATAGAGTATTATTTAATTATTATGGTGTGAACACTGCTTTATTATGTTGTTTATAGCACTATGTCAACCAATTCTTTTAATGAAAACTATGCTTTACTTTTGACAAGGTTTTGACACTATCCTTTTTTGTATTATCTGTGGGACTATGTGTCATACCATTTCTTAAAATGACATCTATGCTTTCATAGCATTTATTTGCCTTAGGGGCTTAAAAGACTTTTCTAATAATATTTGACCGTTGTAGACTTAGTCCTTATGGATTTGTATTTGGACTTTGTCTGCAATTTCATAAGCTAATCCTATTCAGTAAATATAGACAAGACAGGGGATTATTTAATTTCATCAAAACATATACAGATATATCATTCAAATCATTGTTTCTTTCGATGCCCAGCGCGCATCGCAAATTCCTTTTAGGTTGGACCGTATTCATTTGCACGACATGAAAAGAAAACATTAAAATAAAGCACAAAATACAACAATCATAAATCAGTTTACATAATAAATTATTTACAAAACTCTATTATACCTAAACTTCTTTCTAAAAAACTTCCAAAACTTGCATTTTACGAGATCAAATTGTTTTATGTGATCACAATGCAAACATCTTTGAACAATATTGCATCTAAGGCAAATATTATGGGAATTCTTCCTTGCCACAATCCTAGTAATATCCTTTACACCAAACATAGCACTCCAAGAAGTTTTATCATAAATTCTCTTGTATTTAAATCGGATTACAATCTTTTTATTGATCGCCTTCTTTAAATTTATGTTGGCGCAATAAGAAACCTTACTAAATACTCCTTTAATTTTCCTATGGATCTCTTTTGGTTTAGTTCGAGAAAAACTTTTCTTAATGGCTGTCAATTTATTCTTTCTTTTCAAAGTGACATTAATAAAATTTCGTTTTATGTCAGATTGAGAAAATTCAATATTATTTTCAATATTATGTTTGAAATCAATGGGATTCTGGTGTATGTTAACAACAAGATCATTTTGGTGTTCAGATGGAACAACAACTAGTTGTTCTAACGAAATCTCATCATTGGTCTCTGCAAAATAAATGGAATTAGTTGAGTCAATTGGACTGGACCGATACATTACAATACTCTCGTCCGCGCACTCGCTGTTGGGCAAGGACTCCAACTCGTCGTCACCACCGTCAGCGTGCTCGCCCAGGAACACAGCTTCTGCCTCCAACTTGACATCGACGAGGCCGTCATCTCCGCTGGTCTGGTCAACATCGTCCTCGAAGATGCAGCTCTCTTCGTCGGTGTGATCGCCATCGCCATCACCTGCGTCGCCTTCTCCGTCAACGTGGTCAACGGTTTTCTCACTGCACTGAATATTGTTTTGTGTTTGTTCGTCCTTAATCACCATACTAGAAAATAAATGTGCATTAAGATCTTCACACAATACATCAGGTTGTTTTTTATCCGCTTTTATTTCAGCGATTATTATGCGCTGTTCGCAATATCGACATCTGCGATGAAATATCGAGAATTCACTCCTCAAGCGATCGCATAATACTGCAAAGTCCATATCATATTTAAAAATCATGCGATAAAAGTGATATGCAGCCCCACGTAAAAAAGCTCCTAAGATCAGGCTATAGTCACTCTTTCTCCATTCGTTTATTTCAGCCACTGACTCGAATTCGGTTAAGAATTCCTCCAAGCAGTATCTGTCCGTGCCTGAATAATAATTATCCATCATTCTTTCCATAAGTTCGTATATACTAAATAATAAAACCACTTAGCTTTTTCATATATTTCATCCGCTTATGGGAGGGAATGAGAGGTAATAGCACTCTCTGTCCTCAATTATCTCGCCTTACGTACGCCGGTAGGGCTTCGTGCACTGTATATCGCCGTGCACAACGCGAATTTTCGTCTTTAAAATACTTATAAGTATACTGTACGCCGTATACACGCGAAAATTTATAACTTTTATTTTTTCTGGGATTTTCTTATCCGGCATGCTCCACCAATATGTGAGGGGTAGACAGGGTGAGCTATTTAAATGAAACTCAGGAATCACTGTTCTACTTATATTTCAGCAGCAAGGTGCCTGTCCTCAGGCACCTTCTATCGAACTAATACATCAATGCTCAGAGGAGCCTTTATATACCCGGAAAAAGTCTAGCGATGACAACTTCATTTATTTTATATTCGAAATTCAGTTCCCTTTCAAGACGTTATTTGTTGCCAGTCTTAATATAGGCAAGTAGGTTGCCTTCTCAAATGGTAAGTCCTTACAGTATCTACAGTGTCCATAAATTTGCTCAAGTGTTTACGTACGTTGTTGTCTTCGAGTTTTGTAAGTAACAACCTCTTTAGGAGAGTAGCTGTTCTCGCAAGGCCTTTACTTGCATGAATTTCCTTTAGTTTGCCCCATAGGGCTTTGGCAGACGTGCATTTTTTGATGTCCTTTAGTTGTGAGGGAGCAATCAGTAGGATGAGTTCCGATTTTGCATTTTTGTCGCCGTTAAGCTCATCAGTGCTTAGAGTTGAAGATAATGGTTTGCATACATACTTCCATAGTTTGTTTTTGGTTAGCACGGCTTCGGCTTGAATCGCGCATGTGTCTTAGTTGTCCTTATCCAAAGGTTCGATGTGATATGTCGTTTTCGGCATAGTCGTAATTTGCCTACATATATACATTAGATCTTTTTCGCTCTGCTACCATTTTATGTTTTTGTGATTGGAATAAAGGAATATTCAATTATCAAGCGTTATTATTGTAGATTAAAGATTCAACAATATGTTTTTATAATATAGCACATAGAAAACAATTAAACAAAATGAAAAAATAACATTTAGAAGATAACCGTAGCAACGGTAGATATAGACAATGAAGATTGACATAAAGTCTCTTCACAGTTTTCATATAATGTAATTAAAATGCAGTCAAACCTGAAGTATGCTCTCTGACACTTGTGTTCCATTTGCCTCCTCTGGAATAAACTGTAAGCAGTTAATTCTGTCTTAACATTGATTTAGGCAATAAGATAAGTATGTGTTGAATAATGTTTTATCATACATATCTCAACCACAGCATATGATGGTCCATCTATAGGGTCTGGCGCAACAGGCGTCAAATTAAATCTTGCCCCGGGTTCATAAGCAGATGGCTAAAAATTAAGAAACGTAGATTGATAATTTCTGGATATATCTTACCAAAAGAGTTTGATAAATGCTGATCCAGCTCCCTATCACCAGAAGCAAAGCGTTCGCCACCCATTATCTGAAAAATCTTTTCTTCTATTGCAGAGAGATACAGCCCTTCCTCTAGAGCACCACCACCTGTTCGCTGCCTAGCCATTCTTATATGACTAGCTTTTTAGGGTTCCGTAGCCAAATGGCAAAAAACGGAACCCTTATAGATTCGTCATGTCTGTCTGTCTGTCTGTCTGTCTGTCTGTCTGTCTGTCTGTCTGTCTGTCCGTCCGTATGTCACAGCCACTTTTTTCCGAAACTATAAGAACTATGCTGTTGAAACTTGGTAAGTAGATGTATTCTGTGAACCGCATTAAGATTTTCACACAAAAATAAAAATAAAACAATAAATTTTGGGGGTTCCCATACTTGAAACTAAAACTAAAAATATTTTTTTTCATCATACCCATACTTGTGGGGTATCTATGGATAGGTCTTCAAATATGATATGGAGGTTTCTAATATAATTTTTTTCAAAACTGAATAGTTTGCGCGAGAGACTCTTCCAAAGCGGTAAAATGTGTGTCCCCCCCCCCTGTAACTTCTAAAATAAGAGAATGATAAAACTAAAAAAAATATATGATGTACATTACTATGTAAACTGCCAGCGAAAATTGGTTTGAACGAGATCTAGTCAGTAGTTTTTTTTTTAATACGTCATAAATCGTAAACCGCAATTTACCAAGTACGGAACCCTTCGTGCGCGAGTCCGACTCGCACTTGGCCGGTTTTTTTTTACTGCCGACTTCTTATCCTGCCAATACTTAAAAGATATACAATGTCAAATATCAATATTTCATATAATCATAATATTATAATCAATGCCCATGTACGTGTTCCTTTGTTCTTCAGAAACAGTCAAAGTACATAATTATGCATATATACACACCGGTATGCAATACATGTTGTTAACAAACCTTTAACCATTGCTGCCAAGTTTTAATGCAGCCACTCCCATCACTATTTAGCTTCACAGCTATTTCTTGCCATGCCGCTCGTGTTCGGTCTTGGGTATGCGATGTTCGGGCATACCCTGTCGCTAACCAACTCTTTTCTTTCAATCTCTCTAATAGCATTTCTACTTGGACTTGAGAGGGACCAGTACAACTCGGCATGCTTAAAATAAAAAATGCAACTTTACTTAGTAAAGATAAACTTATTATTTTAAAATAAATACCTAAATATTTAATGGACAACAATAATATTGTTTCTATTGCATCGAAGTAAATATAATACTTACATTTCACACAGCAACAGAATTAAGTTTAAAACCATTTATTGCTTTGCAAGCACATAGATGTTTTTAAACTTTCAAATAGTAATAAAAACAGACAAAATAAGTGAGAATTGACTGCGAGTATTGTGTATGTGACAGGACTCAGGAAAGCCCGTTGCAATTTGCATACTTATGAAATAGGCAAAGGCATTTTATTTTCATTAGGCCATTCATGTAATAATAAAAATGCATTATTTAAACTCTTTTAATTATGAAAATCGTTAGTAGTTTCACTCAATTCCTTAAAATATTTAAAACTAGACTTATATTATACATTTTAAGCCCATAAAACTCTCAGTCGAGATTTATTTATTATAATTTAAAAAAAATGTTTTAAGCCCTAATTCGTCTACGATTGTGACGGGAGATATCAGGCCTAGAGTTCGTCGACGACCTTAACCGCGCTAGAGAATACCGTTTGTATCAGCGCTGCACGATCGGTCGATCTCGAGACTGTCTCTTTGCACGATCGGTCGATCTCGAGACTGTCTCGCTGACGAGCTCGTCGAAGAGCACAGCCAAGAAACTGTCTCTTAGAGAATAGCATGGCTGGTCTAAACAATATCCTTATTATAGTGTTGCCTTTGTCTGTTCTTAAATGATAAATGATTTATTTCTGTAAGTTGGTTTGTACAAACACTTTTACATGTCTAACATTTTTTTTTTAAACTAGATGAGGTCGGCGTTTCCTATCTGACTACTCTGAGAAGAAAGGCCGAAACAAACTCAGAGGTCACAGTCTCTTTTAAAGTCCTGACAAAATCTTGGTTAGATCATGTGAAGACCATGTAGACTGATGTCTGAAATGGTCTTTTGAGAACCAGCCAGATTGAGAGGACCTGTCCAGTCAGTGCACGCATTTGTCAATAATCGAGGAGCTCAACTCAGAATTTAAGGAGCTCAACGATTCGACGAACAATACCAAAGAAAGGACATTCGGGTAGGCCGCATAAACTACTCAAACTGCTAGACCATAATTAAAAACTAAGATAAATTAAAATAAAATACAAAATAATTATCCACATAGTCTTCACATTCACAATAATTAAAATAAAATACTTTAAAAAGTAAATATTCTTCTCATTGCAAGAAAACAAATGAAAAAAAAAATATAAAAATTACAAAATTCATTATGCAGCTTATAAAAAAAAAAAACTAAATTAATTGGAGCAGCTCACCCAAGCCGTTTTATCCTCAACGTAATATTTAATGCTATAAAACGCTTTTTGGCACAACTTACGTTTGATGAATGTTTTTTTTTTAGATGTAAATCATTTATTATTCAAATAATATATGTCGCCGCGTAGGCGTGAATTTGCTAATTTATTATCCTAACTAATCGTTTTAAGTGTCTATGTCTATTTAAGTTGGGTTTTGAGTTCAGCGCCATCTATTGGCTCACTGTGGAATCAGTATTGATTCATAATTCATATGCTAATTTCAATGTTTAAATTAAACAGGAACACTTATTGTAGGACTTTTGGATTTGTTCTCATTTTAACTATTGCACATTTGACGAAGTAAATGTGTTTCATTATGTTATTCTTATTAAGTTGTCAAACAATGGCGGATGTTATAATTTCTATGACCAATAACCAGATTTAATAATTGAATACGAGAACTAAACAAATTTGAGTAAATGATTAAATACTAAGAAGTCATAAGACTATTTTACACAGCTATGTAATAATGAGAAACTTTCTAATTAGTAAGATTGTTAGATCACCGGAAACTTGAATAGTTTTGTTATTAGATGACTATTTCAATAATAAACTACAAACCACTTTGTATTTGTGAGTATTGAGGTTGTTTAATGTTAAAATAATTAACTGATCAGCATTTTAGTATTGTTTGCTAACTTTACTCAACTATCCAAGTAATTAGTGTCTAAACAAAAACAATATGGAAGTTCCGCCCACTTAGAACGCGCATCGCGCGGACTATGTGTGAAAAATAAGAACTGATTAATAAATGTAATCGAATAGATGTTTGAAAACCTAATTAATTGTCATAAAGTGATTGTGTAATCTATAAAAACATTTAAAAAGAGTGTCCTGGAGTTTCTTGCTAGATCTCCTCCAGCGATCGACAAGGTGTGGTTTTAGCTTCAAGTTCATTTGAAAACTCAAAGTGCCTGTAACTAAATCAAATAAACACTCTTGAGTTTCAATCCAGTGTTGTGTGTTATTGAAGTAACCCGCTCCAGTCAAGAATAAAGGAATTGCCTCTAGACATTGGGGTTAAAGATGGCGATTCTACGATTCATAGGTACTTCGACGTGACATATACAATATAATACCAAATATACAATTGAATATTATGAATGATTTTAATTTATTAAGACTTAGATTTTGTACGTGGCTTGGAAGCTTATTATAAAAGCGTGCACATTGACATCTAAATGAGCCACCTATTTTCTTGAGCCTTGTTGTAGGTACTACAAATTTGTGTTTGTTCCTAGTATTTATATTATGGATATCACTGTATTTTTTAAACAATTTTATATTTTTATGGACATATAAAAGATTTTCATAAATATACTGAGAAGGCACAGTCATTACATTAATCTCCTTAAATTTCTCTCTGAGAGAGTGTCTCGGGCTTGATTTATAAATTGATCGAACAGCTCTTTTCTGCAAAACAAAGATAGTCTGGATGTCGGCGGCATTTCCCCACAACAGAATACCGTACGACATTACACTATGAAAATAGCTAAAGTATACTAAACGGGCTGTCTCTATGTTAGTTAAATTACGAATTTTTCTAACAGCATATGCTGCGGAGCTTAGCTTCTTTGACAATTTATCTATATGTGGGCCCCATTGAAGCTTAGCATCCAAAGTTAAACCTAAGAATACTGTGCTATTTTCAGGATTCAATTCTTCGCCCACACAGCTCATCAGTTTTTACCTGCCTAACGTGAGGTAGGGTAAACTTAATGCATTTAGTGAACATTCCTATACATGTAAATAAATATAATTGTAAATATGAGTATTTATCCGTTTTTTCAGCTGAAATGCTTGCTATTTTACATGCTCTTCAATATGTCCTTAAAAATTACAATAATTATACTCAGTCTTACTTTTTAATATTGTGTGATCATGTACAATGAGTGTGGTGAAAGCCCTCTGAAATAGAAATATAAACATGTTTTTTTTTTTTTTTTTGATGGGTTTGCTCTTGACTCTAGTCTAAGTCAGAGGTGACAGAGACAGAGTCTACGATGGAGTGAGCTTACCCAGAAGAAGCCTGTTCACTCGTAACTTTGAAGAGATTCGGGTTGAATGCGTTCGGAAAAACAGACGCAGGTAGTGAGTTCCATTGATTCGCTGTGCGCATTATGAAGGATGTTTGGAAGCGCTTGGTGCGAATTGGTGGAATGGCAACAAGGTAAGGATGGTAACTTGCAGTGCGTCTAGATGTCCGATGGTAGAAGGGGACTGGTGGGATGAGGTCGTGGAGCTCTTGAGCACACTCACCGAAGTACAGTCTGTAGAAGACCGACAAGCAGGCAACCTTGCGGCGATGAGCCATGCTATTAAGCTTGGCATCCACCAGTTCAACGTCGCCGATGAGCCTCTTGGCTCTACGTTCCACCGAGTCAAGCGCGGCAAGCTGATACTTTGTTGAGCCATCCCAAAGGTGGCTGCAATACTCCATGCAGGATCGGACTTGCGCTTTCTATAGGGTTAAAAGCTGTCCAGGCGTGAAGTATCGCTTCACTCTATTTAGGATGCCCAGTTTTTTGGCCGCAATTTGGGCTTTGTACTCAATGGATGCGCCGAAGTTGAGACTGGATGTCAACTCCATGCCTAGGAGCTCGAGCCGATCAGTCACAGGAACAGACGCACCCCGGAAAGTAGGAGTAAGATCGAAAAGTCTCCTTTTAGCGGTAAAAAGGCACGCTTGTGTTTTGGTGGCGTTAAAGAAGACCAGATTTTCATCACCCCACTGGGAGACAAGGCTTAAGGTCAAATCTGTCCGCCTCACCATAGCCTCTCTCAAGGAACGAACTTCATCCACGCTGGTTTTTGCGCTGGACAAGTATCTTTCTGAAACAGTACTGTCATCTGCGTACCCAACAATACCAGGCTGAAGTAGGTCATTGATGTGCAGCAGGAAAAGAGTTGCAGAGAGAACAGACCCCTAAGGAACGCCGGCATCGATAGCCATAAGGTCAGAGGAGCAGCCGTCAATGACTACTCGGATCGACCGTTCGTTAAGGAAGTCTGATATCCAGCTACAAAAACCAGCGGGGATGCCATAGGCAGGAAGCTTACAGAGTAGACTTGCGTGCCAGGTGCCAGACCCTGTCGAAGGCCTTCGAGATATCAAGCGAAACAGCAAGAGCTTCGCCGTGTCTCTCGATGGCTTCGCCCCAGCAGTGCGTGACATACACGAGAAGATCGCCAGTTGACCGTCCCCGGCGAAAGCCATATTGACGGTCACTGAGGAGATTATTGTCTTCAAGGTAGGTCAGCAACTTACTGTTCAGTACTCTTTCCATAACTTTGCACAGTATGGAGGTAATGGCGATCGGACGGTAATGGGCAGGGTCAGCACGGTTGCCTTTTTTGGGCACTGGTTGCACATTTGCAAGCTTCCAGGATTTTGTCACCGTTCCTTTAAGAAGAGAGAGGCGGAACAAGCGTGTCAACACAGGAGACAGTTCAGGTGCACACTGCCTCAGCACTCTCGCTAGAATACCGTCAGGCCCGCTGGCCTTATTCACGTCTAGACTGCACAATACTTTCCGGACCTCCTTAATGTGCACAGCGATCTCCGGCATCGAAGAGTCGCAATGAGGTACAGAAGGTGGTTGCTTGGAGCCAGCGTCCAGACGCGAATTGTTAGCGAAGAGAGACGCAAATAAATTTGCTTCCTCACTTGCAGAGTAAGCCAGCGACCCATCAGGTTTCAGCATTGGAGGTAAAGTGGGACGACAGTAAGTCGTTTCAACCGCTTTCGACAGGGACCAAAACTGTTTGCTACCCGGAGGATGCGATGCCAGCTTGGCCCCAATACGTCCAATATGGTCAAAATGCGCCCGACGCAGAACCCGCTTGCAGAACTTGGCTGCAGAATTAAAGGCTCTTTTCCTTGCGCGAACCCTACGCGCTCTAACTTTGCGGTCGCGGGCTCCGACCCAGGCTTGGTAAGCATACTCTTTTCGGGCCTCAGCGTGGGCACATTCTGCATTATACCAAGGTCGGGATTTGTGACCGAGCGGAATGTCGGAGAATGGAATGAAATACTCCATTCCCTGCCGAATCACATCCGCAATCGCGTCCGCACAGCTCGAGGGGTCACCCGAGAAGAAGCACACATGCCGCCAAGGATAAGATGCATAAAAGTGCCGCATCTCGTCCCAGTCTGCTGACTCGTATCTCCATACTCGCCTCGTGCCTCTAGGACTCTCATCTGGAGGAGAGCAAGTCGACACGGATTTCACCAGACAGTGGTCAGACGTTCCCACCGGGGCTGAGACCGATACCGAATGACTTTCCGGATCAGTTGTCAGCAGAAGGTCTAAGCAATTGGGTGTATGGCCGTCAACATCCGGTACACGCGTTGCCACATTCACCAGCTGGGTTAGATCTAGCGATAAAGAAAACTTGCGCGCCTCTAACCCGGCATGGTGTTTTCTGGTACGGGTACAACCACTCCTTATGATGGGCATTAAAGTCCCCCAGAAAAATAAGCTTCGCTGTTGGGTACCGTTGCTGGGCCATATCAGCCGACTCCACGAGGCAATTAAAGAGCAAAAGATTTTTAGGCAATTAAAGAGAAATGTCTTCTCACTATGCAATCTATAAAATAAGAAGTTTGTAAAGTAGTAAAATACCTTCTCATTTGTAAAGATTAAAACTCACCGAAATTTATGACCTACAACATTTTGTTCTTTGATTGTAAACAGTTTTCGGTTCAACGGTTATTGTTGATTTGTCAATGTCAGGATTTACTAGGTGAATGTGACCTACCTAAAAATATTAGTGATTTATTCAAGTTTCCTATATTATATAATTCTATATTTGAATTTATCCAAAGCACTGTTGGATCTATATGAATTATAATTATTATTTGTAGAGTTTTGTTATTTTTGTTAAGTCTGATTATTAAATTTTAAGTTAGTTTAGTTAATTTGTTTATATCTTTTGTATGTACTTTAGCTATAACTATAGCTTAATTTATTTATCTAATGTAATTTTATTATTCTGCGTTAACCTTTTTAATGTAAATTGAATTTACTGTATGATTGCTGGGCTGATGGTTTGCCGATGCCCGTATAATACTAAAAAAATAAAAAAAATGTTTGTTAGCATACATTTCTGTGTTTATAATTTGAAGTTGTCAATTACTATTAATAAAATACTGCGTACTTTCAGTCATCTTGCTAATTGTTTTCCCTTTCGTTATTGTATATTTAAAAATATCTTCGTTATTTAATTAACTTGGAAACAAAAGAGTTGTCTCATATAAAGATGATAATAATTTACGAGATTGGACGACATCCGGGTCTATAAATTCTAGTTTTATGGCAACTGGGTCATCAAATTTGTAGCGAGTTTTAATTCACTTTGCTCCTTCGATGTAAAATTCAAGACAGCGCAGCTTAAACCCCTTAATATCGTTAGCAGTTATCCTCGTATTTACGAATGAAATTGAAATTTCTTGGATTGATGAAATCAACACTTTGCAAGTTAGTACGAGATAAGTACGAGGCATTTATTAAGCAGTCAAAAATAGTTCTGTATGATCTGCAAATATTTTCATGTATTTTGTGAATCTGGGGCGTTTAGATTGCATCATTTTGTTTAAATCTTTAAATATCCCAAGGAAAACTCTAAATATAGTTTGATAAACGGGTTTCGTAACATATGCAATATCTGCTGCCCTCAATCGTTCCGCAAACGCAGCATCAGTAAAGAACAAAATTAGTGCATCATACTGCTCCAAAAGTCGTGAAACTGCAACACGAAGTGATAACCATCTTGTTTGGCACGGATGTAGCATGTTGTGGGGTTTCATGTTTAAAAACTCTTGAAAATCTTTTAAAAGTGTTCTTCTTTTCGGGATGTTGTTCATATATAGTTATAGACATCTCTGTTTAAATCCTCTGGTTCTCTTGGTAATTTCAAGCATGCAAACTACAAACAAAACGTGCTGATTTAACCACAATAAAACGTCACGGTGGTTGGAAATCGTCCGCTGTTGCAGAAAGTTACATAGAGAATTCCGTAGAAAACAAAACACGAATAAATAACCAAATATCGGGATCGATTAATGTGCATCAAGACTCATCTCCTCAACCATCAACGAGCGCGGCGATGCCAGATGCCCCTCAGCAGCCAGTTGCCCCTTTGGCACCACAGCCTTCTACGAGCGCAGTGCCAACAGCACAGCCAGTTATTCCTCCTACATTGTCGCAAACATCTCAAACAAACATTAATGGAAAAAGTGTTACATTAAGCTTCACTAACTGCAACAATTTCAATATAAATTTCAATTAGTAAAGATTTAGTTTTTTATTTTCCTCGTAGGTGTAGTATACAGCACTATGTATCACTCGATAGAAAAAGCGATTCCCGATCTCGGGTGTTTTAAAGCCCTCGAAACCTACAAAAACCAGCAAAACCTACAAAAACCAGCGGGGATGCCATAGGCTGGAAGCTTACAGAGTAGACTTGCGTGCCAGACCCTGTCGCTATTAAGCTCATGAATTAAATTTTGTTGCATTGGCAACATTTTGATACTGACTCAAACCTTAATTAGATTTTATTCAATTGGCAATACTTTATTTTTGTGTCAAACATACTTGATTGTGATTGGACGTCTTTTTTTTATTACAGTAATGCTCATGCATACTACGCCACCACGGGGAGATAGCGCAATTATGTGGAACTCCAACGCACTAAAACTCCAGTGTCCTCCTGCACCATTTATGGCGGCAACAATGGCACGCGTTAGCACTCACCGCGAACTCCATCTTGAGATCTATAATCATGGACAGTAAACGGGTCATCCAACGGCTTCACCCCAAAACCATTTATCCAATCCAGCTTCATGCACCATACATCGCATCTTCTCAAAAACAGTGCGGAAATTGCGCTCAGATACCACATTTTGTTGTGGCGTGTATGGCACTGATGGGATAGTCCATCAGACGATGGACTATTCCATTAATCTTCAAATAATTTTGAAAATCATTGCTGGTATATTCGGTTCCATTATCGCTGAAATGACAATGCATTAGTCCTCAACTAATGCATTGTCATTTCAGCCCAAAGACGTCCAGACGTCCGTCAAAGATATTTCCATGTATAACATATATGTAGTTGCAAAAAATTACCTGGCGCAACGTAGAATGTCCCATCCATTAGTAACAGTTTAGATCTCCCAAAACAATCCATCATTCTTTGACAAGAAAAAATATTATTAAATAAATATTAATATATCATCATATCAGCCGAAAGACGTCCACTGCTGAACATAGACCTCGCCCAGGCGTCGCCACATTGACCGATCACGTGCGTCTCGCATCCAGCCCATTCGTGCAACCTTAACCAGGTCATCGGTCCACCTAGTGGGAGGCCTCCCAACGCGTCGTCGTCTTCTGGTTCTACTAGCGCCTTAAATTCCTAAAATTTAGCAAACAGTTGGGTTTTTGATTTCAATACATAGCCAAATGTTTTTCGGATAAAGTCATCTACAAAAATAAGATAGTACCTGTTTCCAACCAATGATTCAACTTCCATAGGTCCCGCTAAATGCGAATGCACTAGTTCCAGTAACCCCTTAGCCCGTTTACTGTGTTTCCGCCTTGGAAACTTTTTCACACACTTCTTATCCTGGCAACATGCCACACATGGTTCCTTGTTCACTTCTCCAAACGAAAGACTAACCACTATGCCTAGCAACTTGACCATTAGTGGTCCACTTAAGTGACCTAATCTCCTATGCCATAAATCATACGCACTTGGAGCACTTGAAGTATCTTTTCTGATGAAGGAGTCGTGAGAACCATCGCTGCCTCTTTCGGATCTAAAAAATATAAACCCTGTTTCAGTGATGCTGTTAACAATAATTTAAGAGCTACGGCTACATAATTTGTCATAAAAAACCGGCCAAGTGCGAGTCGGACTCGCGCACGAAGGGTTCCGTACCATTTTCGTAAAAAACGGCAAAACAATCACGTTTGTAGTATGGGAGCCCCACTTAAATATTTATTTTATTTTGTTTTTAGTATTTGTTGTTGTAGCGGCAACAGATATACATCACCTGTGAAAATTTCAACTGTCTAGCTATCACGGTTCATGAGATACAACCTGGTGACAGACAGACAGACAGACAGACGGACCGTGGAGTCTCAGTAATAGGGTCCCGTTTTTACCCTTTGGGTACGGAACCCTAAAAAATGACAACATTTTGCATCGAAGACAACAATGCAACCATTATGTGTATCCTACTCACCGATAGCACATTAGAAATCAGATCTGGCAGCAACAGTACATTCACAAATTTAATTTTATGCTCCATGACAAAATCACCATGTCTTTGGTAGCATAGCAGTAGTAATATCCATTGAACCTCCTGCACTAACATTTTCCAAAATTTGTTTTTGCTACGTCATATAATGTTGCTCCGGCATCTACAACCCATTCCATAGGTTCTGTGGTTGTCGATTAGAGTTACAAAATCCTTTTTAACCGATTTAAAAAAAGGCTGTTCTCAGTTTGACCCGTATGTATATATATTAGTCCGTGATTTTCTTATGTTTAGCTGAACCGATTTTGAGCGGTTTTCAGAAAAGTATTTGTTACATTGTGGAGAAGTTTTTGGTATTAAACAAATGGATACCCCATGACGTCGTCCGCATGGACATGTTACATGTATGTATTTATGTTTGTCCACGCATTTCTCCGAATCATGATCATTCTTTTTTTATTGGATTAAATTTCTCTCAACTTAGGTATGGTGCGGTTAGGCAATTTTCAAGATAAGGGCATACAACCGAACTCTTTAGCGAAAAACAGCACACATGTGTAATTTGAGTTATTACGGGTATTTCGTCCATCCTTTAGCTATCTTACTACGTATTACAGAATGGGTCGGGCATTAATTTGTTAGTTACTACTATTGAAAATAAAAGGATCAGAGAAAAATGTAGACCTTCATATAATATTCACTATTTAACCCATACCTTAAATACGTTATCCAGCGACCACACAGCCTGGGCTATGCGGCTGCTGTGTCGCACCCAAGTAGCGCGGACGCGCGTCACTAGTGTTGCGGCGTCCGCCCTCCTGCGGCCCCCGCACCCTGCGTCGATTGACCTGCTGTTGTTGCGGTGAGCGCGCTGGTACAGGGCGCGGCCGCTAGATGGCGTTGTGGGCAGTCGAAATGGTCGTCAACATGCTCCCGGCCTTGGAAGCGCCTGGTTCCAATAGAGTTTGGTCGTCATCCGGATTCAGAAGCTGGCATATTTTTGGGTATGACCGTCGGAAAAAACCCGCCTCTGTTTTGATGTTGGCTACGCGTGATGTGCCGTCTTTGCCGGCGAACGTCTCCAGTACCCGTCCGAGGCGTCAGGGACTAGCGCATCTTGGCCGAGCTGCCACTTCGTCCTCTTCTGGAGCTCTATTCGGCTGACCAGCGACGCCAGAAGTGCTGCCTCAAGCGTTCTATGCGGTCATCATAGCGCGGCAGGCGTTGGGTAGCCTTCGCGGTGAGGTCCAGGCTGGCAGGTGCAGTGAGCGGCCGGCCAATCAGGAAGTGAGCTGGAGTCAAGGGAAGTAGGTAATTTGTATCGGTGGACATTTGGGTCATTGGTCTGGAGTTGAGGACAGCCTCAATTTGTGCCAATACCGTACTCAACTCTTCGTATGTCAAATGTGCGTTACCCGTAATACGACACAATTGCGATTAACAAGACTTTACTCCTGCCTCCCACAATCCGCCAAAATGAGGCGAGTAAGGCAGGATAAATTTAAATTCGATGGAGTTATCAGACGTTAAGTTTAATATGTCAGATTTTGCGGAGTTTAAAATTTTTGTAAATTCCTTTTGTGCTCTTACAAATGTCTTGCCACTATCGGAATAAATCTGCAATGGTTTGCCGCGCCGAGAGATGCAACGTTTCAGTGCTAGTAGGTATGCCTCACTATAGTTAGACTTGTAACTAATTCTAAATGTATTGCGCGCATAGCGAAACAGACGAAGAGACAGATGTAACATTTTGTTAGTTTAGCTCCCCTTCCGGCACGGTTCAACATGAACAATGGCCCAGCGTAGTCCACACCACTGCGAATAAATGGATACCCTGGCTCTAATCGTTCAGTAGGCAGGTTACCCATTTGAATATTTAATGGTTTAGGTCGTGTGCGCTTGCACCTCATACAGGCATGCACTACTTGTTTTGGCTAAGTTACGCCTTCTAAAGGCCACCAGGTATTTCGAATGGTGGCCAGTAACAACTGGGCCCCCACATGTAATATATACCTTGTGCTGGTGCTCGAATATAAGGCGAGTGAATTTATGTTTACCACACAACAACAAAGGATGTTTTTAATCATACGAGAATGTGTCAGAATATTCTATTCTGCCCCCCACTCTGATCAGCTTATGATCATCAAGGAATACGTTTAGACTGGAAATACTGCGTGGACATTTTAACTGGCCATTACGGTTTAATTGAGCGAAAATGTCTGGAAAAGATTGTTGTTGTGCGATGCGAGTTAAAATTCCAACCGAAATATTTAATTCCTCTACAGAAAGACAGCCTGTGTGGCGCTGTATTTTATTTTTTACAACTAATATTTGTGAAACGCATAATGTACGCTACAACGCGTCGCAGACGATTAAAACCTGAATATTGTTCGAATATGGAATTTTCTGAATTTACTTGAACGAGTAATGATTCATATGTGATCTTAATTCAGGTAGTTCGTCGCGACCAACACTACAAGAGTTAATGTCATGTTCCCATTGCGTGTTAGGATCGTGCAAGAAAGGCGGGCCTCGCCACCACATCTCACATGATTTGAGTGTATCTAAATGTACGCCGCGCGATAAGAAGTCGGCAGGATTCTGTTTACCTGCGACATGAAGCCACGGTTTGTCACCCGTGAGTTCATTTATTTGTACTACACGAT
Source organism: Orthosia gothica (assembly GCA_949775005.1). Lineage (NCBI taxonomy): Eukaryota > Metazoa > Arthropoda > Insecta > Lepidoptera > Noctuidae > Orthosia > Orthosia gothica. The sequence continues at coordinate 43,693,161 of OX459035.1, forward strand.
TCTGCACAAATGTTTTCAATAGGTTGGGTGACATCTTAAGCCATCCCAAAACTATTGTGCAGTCTGACCAAAAATAAACGTTGTTAAAAGTTAATCTTAGCGCGTGGGTAATTTTTGTAAACAACTTAGCGGCTACTACCGCGCCGCACAATTCTAAGCGCGGTATGCTAACCGGTTTGACGGGCGCGACTTTACTTTTCGCACACAATAAATGGACTGTTATCTGTGCGTCTGTATCTGCTACGTATGTATGCGCACGCGCCGTAAGCACAGTAAGCGTCCTGCGACGCGTCGCAAAAAATGTGCAACTCGGTCATGCGTGTATTTTCTCCGATTACGTAACGTGGAATACGTATGTCTTGTAAATAGTGTAATTTATCAATGAATTTTTGCCAATCTGTTAGTATAGGTTTAGGCACTACGTCGTCCCAGCCTATTTTAGAAAGCCACATCTTTTGTAATAAAATTTTGGCTATAGTTTTAGTTGGCGTAAGTAAACCTAACGGGTCATAAATCTGCGCGAAAACAACAAGAATGTGACGTATAGTAGCGCGTGTGACGTTATGATCACATTTAGAGGTAAAATGCAATTCATCGGATGCGTAAAACCATCCCATACCCAGTGTTTTGGTATGGTAATTTTCATCTAATAAAAAATCTTTAGATTCAAACTGTAACTAAGACTTTGAAATTGATGAGTTGAATACCAATTTTCTAAGGGGGAAACAACCTGATTCCAGCACTTTAGAAACGCCGTTACATATTCGCGCATTCTATCGCGAGTTGTTTTAAACACCTACTGCTGAGATAAGGCGCCGACGCCGTCCCGTAAGTGACAGTGTTAAGTTGGTATACACCGAGCGGGTCGGCAGGGTTTTCCCGCCACAATATTAGTTGTAAATTCCTCTGGTCAGGCTGAACTAATATTTGCCGATACATTTTTTCTACGTCGGAAGTCGCGACATATTTAAATTTCCGAAACCGTAGTAATATCGAGAACAAATAATTTTGTAACGTAGGTCGTATGCGTTGTATGTCGTTCAACGATTTTCCTGGCATGGACTTAGCACTTGCATCGAAAACCACCCTCAGTTTTGTAGTGGAACTATGTTCCTTGTAAACACCGTGATGCGGCAAAAAATAACATGGCGAAGAATATTCCGAGATGCGACTCATTTGACCCAGACTTAAGTATTCACTCATAAAGTCGTTATAAATTTTTCTATAGCTAGGCGCGCTCCTAATAAGTTTGCGTTCGAGTGCAAGAAACCGGTTTGTTGCCATAGTAAATGTGTCGGGTAGAACATCAGCTGTTTGACTTAACGGTATACGCACGGAAAAACGACCCTTAACGTCGCGTAAAGTCGACTCCCTGAATAAATTTTCGCATGCATTTTCATCTTTATTTAAATTGTTATGCAATGAGGGTATTTCTTCCAGTTCCCAGAATCGCCTGAGTTCTGAATCTAATGTTTGCGTGAAATTACAATGAGTCAGGGTACCGTGTGATACCTTTTTTTGGACGGTTCCTGATATGACCCAACCTAATTGTGTGTTTTGTAAATAGGGACCTTTCGGCAACCGTATCAGACCCTCGATCCCAGAATCTATCTGCCCCTAATAATAAATTGATTTCGTTAGACTTAAAGAAATCAGTATCGGCAAGTTGAACATTGTGTGGGATGTTTCTCAAGTATAAGCAGAGCATGGTTGAATATTGATATTAATAAAAATCTAGAAATTCTTCTGAGTTCAATATTTAAAAAAAACACACATATACGCATATTGAGACTAGACGTTGAAATGCACCAGAAGAGCACAGAGAAGATTGAGATGAATAAAACCAGGAAATTTTATAGTGTTCATAATAAAAAATCCAAAAAAAAATATACGAGGTACGGAGGGCCGGGAACTCCTTAGTTTATCCTACAACTATCTATACACTTTATAAAATTATAAAAAAGAAAGCTAGAACTCTCACTCAAGTATCAGCAGAGCATGGTTGAAAATTTAGGTTAGCTAAGACTAAGAAATTTTTCAATGTTCGTTATAAAAATCCAAAAAAAAAATATCAAAGGTCCTGAGGGCAGGGAACTCCTCGGTTTCTACTGCAACTATACTCGTATATGGACATGAAAATCATGAAAAGTTTCTGTATTTGTTATAAAAATCCAAAAAAATATATAAGAGTTACTGAGTTTCTAATACATCTATATCAAGAATCTGCGTAAAAAATTAACAGAAAGCCAGAACGCTCACTCAAATATCAGCAGAGCATTGTTGAAGATTGAGATACTTAAAATTCAAGAAATTTATCAGTGTTCATTATAAAAGATTCAACAAAAAAATTCAGAAGTCCTACGGGCTGATAACTCCTCGTTATCTTATAGACCTGTAATAAAACTATACACAGGTATGCTCTGAAAGGCTAGAATTTTCATTCCTGTATCAGCAGTGCAGAGCATAGTTGAAAACTTGGATCAGTAGAAATTATGAAGTTACTATAATACAAAAAAAAATAGTGCTCTTCGTTTTTTATTTTACAAATAATTTTAATTATACAAAATAAAAATGCAATTATTCAGTGCGACAAAGTAGCCCTAGATCTCACACTAGGATACCCCCTCTAGTCTGTCGTTGGAGCTAGTGAAATTATATTTTTTTTTTAAATTATGCTTATTATTGAAAAAATCGGCATCAAATCCTTGATCCCTCCATGGTTTTAAGGTGTGAAACAATTTAAATATTCTTGATCGTATACTTAGAGAAATTTTGTAAATTTATTATGATTTCTATATTTTTTTTACCTTTTCTTTTTAGTATTCTGTAGCCTAATAATATTATTGTGATTATTAAATTTGTGTGTATATATTTAAATGAGGTGTTATCGAAGTCTTCGAATTAATGGGTGAACGTTTTTTATAAAGGCCATCGTATTCATGCCAAAACTCGCCCGTTAAGGACGCTATTACATTTTTCTACAAATAACAGTACTTTTGAGGTACCATTTTAATGTATAAGCAATCACCGATGTGAAGATATCATGGTCTTAATTTAAAGATAATATATTCAGCTCCAGATAAGCATCAGAAAAATTGTATGACATCATACAAAATTTTCACACAAATACGTTTTGCCCATCACAATAATCGAAAAAAATTGAAAAAAGTAGGGTCCGAATAGGTTCCAGTTTAGGTAAATTTACAGCATATTTTATCTTCAAAATTATAAAAAATTGCGGTATATATAGTCCTTTACAGGTGCAGCTAATTATTTTTCACCTAAATAATTATATTTTTTAATTATTAACTAAAATAGAATCACTTGCCGACGTCTTCATACATTTTGTACCCGCCGCTCAGAAGCGCTCGTGGAAGGACGGGCGTATCGCTTTCTCGCAGGAAATAAATACGATAAAAGTAATAGAAAGATTGTAGTGTGCATGCGTGTAAGTACCGTCCTCGTCGTGATCGAAAGGAGTTGATATTTTATCGGACGTATGCCGTATTTTTGAGTTTCCTATTATTATTATATTAGAATGTGATTTAGAAATTATTTTGGGTAAGATCGATCGATTTCGGTTTTGAATAGTTGGGTGTTAAGCAGTTGTTGACAAGGTTGTGAAATGGATGGGTGGGTTTAAACAGCTCTGACTAAGGTTAGGATTTGGATGGGTAAGGTTAAGCTGCCGACGGGGAAGTTTAGAAGTGGATGGGTGGGAGGAGATTTATGATTTTAACCGTTTTGTATGTATGTATGTATGTATGACAAATACGGGGCCAAAACCAAAATACAAAATGGTGCCGACGAAAATTTGGCCGCTTTTCGACATGGGTGTCATTTTCATGGTTATTGGGGTCACTTTTATCGATTACGGGGTCAAGACCAAAATACAAGATGGCGCCGCCTAAAATTTGACATCTTTTCGTCATCGGTGACATTGTCATGGTTTTTGGGTTCGCTTATATCGAATAAGGAGTTAAAACCAAAATACAAGATGGCGCCGACGTAAATTTTGCCTGCTTTTCGATATGGGTGTCATTTTCATGGTTTTTGGGGTCGCTTATATCGAATATGGGATCAAAACCAAAATACAAGATGGCACCGACTAAAATTTGTAATTTTTCGTCATGGGTGTCATTGTCATAGTTTTTGGGGTCGCTTATATCAAATATGGAGTCAAAACCAAAATAAAAGATGGCGCCGACGTAAATTTTGCCTGCTTTTCGACATGGGTGTCATTTTCATGGTTTTTGGGTTCACTTATATCGAATATGGAGTCAAAACCAAAATACAAGATGGCGCCGACGTAAATTTTGCCTGCTTTTCGACATGGGTGTAATTTTCATGGTTTTTGGGTTCGCTTATATCGAATATGGAGTCAAAACCAAAATACAAGATGGCGCCGCCTAAAATTTGTCATCTTTTCGTCATGGGTGTCATTGTCATAGTTTTTGGGGTCGCTTATATCGAATATGGAGTCAAAACCAAAATACAAGATGGCGCCGCCTAAAATTTGTCATCTTTTCGTCATGGGTGTCATTGTCATAGTTTTTGGGGTCGCTTATATCGAATATGGGGTCAAAACCAAAATACAAGATGGCGCCGCCTAAAATTTGTCATCTTTTCGTCATGGGTGTCATTGTCATAGTTTTTGGGTTCGCTTATATCGAATATGGAGTCAAAACCAAAATACAAGATGGCGCCGCCTAAAATTTGTCATCTTTTCGTCATGGGTGTCATTGTCATAGTTTTTGGGGTCGCTTATATCGAATATGGGGTCTAAACCAAAATACAAGATGGCGCCGTCTAAAATTTGACATGTTTTCGTCACGGGTGTCATTGTCATGGTTTTTGGGGTCGCTTATATCGAATGTGGGGTCAAAACCAAAATACAAGATGGTGCCGACAAAAATTAGACAAATTTTCGTCATGGATGTCATTTTTATGGATTTTGGGGACGCTTATATCGAATACGGGGTCATAACCAAAATTCAAGATGGCGCCGACGAAAATTTGACATCTTTTCGTCATGGGTGTCATTTTCATGGTTTTTGGGTAGTATGTCATTAGCTTGACTTACAAGTTGTAGGTCGTGGGTTCAAGGCAAGCGCTTTACTTTGTCTAAATTATTTCTTCACCACTGCTCTCAAAACGGTGAAGGAAAACATCGTGAGGAAACCGGCATGTCCTAGAACCAAATATTCGAAGATATGTGCATCCACCAACCCGCACTGGGCCTGCGTTGTTGGTTACAGCCCATTCCCTCTCACAGAGAGGAGGCCTGTGCCTCAGCAGTGGGAACATTAATAGTGACTGATGATGTGATAGTAATATTTAATATATTCCATATAATGAAAAATGTTCAAGTCATTTTTTAATCCTTGTGACCGGCTGTAATGTTGGGGTTTCGCAAAGCAGACAACCAGTAGGTCTAAGTAGGATTTATTGAGTGTCTCATTAAAACATACAGTACAGTTACAATAATGCGCGTTACGTAAAGTACATATTAAGCATTAATATGATACCGTTTTGTTAAGGGTAATACTAAGTAGATTTACTTAAGGCTAATACACTTCACCTCCCGCGAAAGTGAACACTTCACCTCCCGCGAAAGTGAAAAAAATAAAAAAATATCATACATAGTTTTTTTTTTTTTTTTTCGTTTACTAACAATATACCATAAACCGAAGTTAACATCTTAAGTAAAATAATAACTATTTCTAATCTAGCTCACAAATTTCTCATTTAGTTACAGTTCAGTTTTTTTTTTTTTTTTTTTTTTTCATAATAGGGTCTAGTCCTATTCTTATGCACTAATTCTATTTTATTATTCTTACTTATTCTAACATTACAACCTAAATCTTCTATTACTATATAAGGACCTTCTAATATCGCATCTAATTTCCGACCTGTCTCATTTTTCAACAAAATTAAATCATCTTTGTCATATATGAATGGATTCATGGATTTGTCATACAAACATTTTCTTCTTAATTTACTATTAAACAAATTTTTCTTTGCATCGGCATGAGCTAACTGTAATCTATACTTTAACTGTAAAGGATAGTTGTCAATATTGTACAATGGTTCTAACGTATCAGTAATTCTACTGGGTATTCTACAAAGTTTGCCAAAAACAAGCTCATGTGGAGTGTAATTTGTTTCGCTATGGACTGTGTTGTTGAAACTAAAACACCAGAACGGTAACCAATAACTCCAACCGTCTGTGTGGTTTTCACACTGAATCCTTAAAAATGAACCCAGGGTTTTGTGCGCATTTTCAAGAGCTCCAATGGACTGGTGATGGTAAGCTGTTGAGGATAACTTTTCAATATTAAGAAGTTTACATACCTGTTCCATAGTTGCTGATATGAACTCTGCTCCACGGTCAGTCGCTATGATCTCAGGAATGCCAAAAATTAAAATAAAATATCTTACAAATGCATCTGCAATGGACACAGTTTCCTTATTTTTTATGGGAACAGCTTGCACATATTTAGTTAATTCACATTGCATAGTCAATATATAGCAATTACCGTCAATGTCTCTATCCAAAGGTCCCACTAAATCTAAATAAATTTTCTGAAATGCCGAGGAAGCCGTTGTGGTTAGTTCCATCGGCTGTTTAATATATCGAAAATATTTCGATTTCTGACATTTCGTGCATTTTTTGACATAATTCTGGACGTCCTTATCGATACTTGGCCAGTAGTATCGTTTTTTAATCGTATTTACCATTCTACGGACTCCAGCATGACCACTGGATGGTAGCAAATGGAAATCGTTCATAATAATTGTCTTTTCCTTGTCGTCATTTATTTTCTTAACTCCTCGCAATATACATACTCGTGGTCCGGACCAATGCGTGAGTGAAGATATCTCATCGCATATACTCTTTATAAAATCAATATTCTCTTCGTTTTTAATTATACAAACTTCATCGATACGTATCTTTTTACAAATATCATTTAATTTCTGTACAAATTCGGCTCGCGAGAAATGTACCTTGAAATCAAGATTTATAAACAATTCCTTTTTATTTGCAATAAACGCAAAACATTCAATTTCCTCTGATATCTGGTTTTTTACTCTCAGCTTTTTTAATTCATTACCTTTAATTAAGCACATTTCTACGGAGTCTATCGGTTTTCTTAATATATCCACAACTCTTGGTTGATCAGACCTATTGTTAGTGAATTTACTAGGATCCGTTGCCCCAGTTTCATCCTTATTATCATCACACAGATCGTTCATTCTCTTCTTCTGAGCTCTAGTCATCACAGCTACAACTTGTTCATGCATACTCTTTAGTTCATCTGATGTCATATACATTCTAGACAAAGCATCCGCTATTACGTTATTTTTTCCTTTTACATAAACAATTTTAAAATTATATTCTTCCATAGTTAATCTAAATTTGAGTAATCTACTAGAAGGATCTTTCAAACTAAAAAGGTAAACCAAAGGTTTGTGATCCGTCATTATGGTAAATTTTCTTGCATATAAATACGGCCTAAAATACTTTAAGGACCATACTATCGCTAGAAGCTCTTTTTGAATAGTAGGATAATTCTTTTCTGCTTTATTTAGCGGTCTACTTGCATAAGCAACTGGTCGAAGATCTTTATTACACAGCACTGCACCAATACCTGTGCCTGATGCATCTGTTTGTAGCACAAATTCATTGTTATCAGAAAAATCTGGATATTGCAAAATAGGTGAAGAGATTAACGCATTTCTCAAAAACTCAAAAGCACTTTGACACTCATTACTCCAAACGAATGGTACATTTTTCCTACATAATTTATTCAATGGCATTGCTATATCTGAAAATGACCTTATAAATTTCCGATAATAGTTACAAAAAGCTACAAAGCGTTTAACTTCGTCTGAACTTTTAGGTGTTGGATAATTAACTAATACTTTAGTTTTGTCTGGATCAGGCAAAACTCCTTTTTCAGATACAACATGGCCTAAATACAAAATCTCTTTCTTTAAAAATTGACACTTTTGAGGATTCAATTTTAAATTGACTTTTCTTAATCTCTCCATGACATTAACTAAATTTTGATTGTGATTATATAGATTTCTTCCAAATATTATCAAATCGTCTTGATAAACTAAACATTTCTCATTGGTTAGACCAGACATTGCTACAGACATCATACGGCTGAAAGCACTAGGGCTTGTCTTAAGGCCCATAGGTAGGCGTTTCATCTGATATTGACCTGAATTCGTAGTAAATGCTGTAATTTTACGACTCTCGGGTTCCAAGGTCACTTGATAATAACCTTGGTGAAGGTCAAGATGACTGAAGTAAATAGCACCAGATAGGGAATCTAAAATTTCTGTTATATTGGGTAACGGGAATTTATCATCACAAATAGTTTTATTTAATTTTCTGTAATCTATCACTAACCTCCATTTCTTTTCACTTCCTTCGCTACTTCTTTTTGGTACTAATAATATTGGACTTGACCATTCACTATTCGACTCTTCTATAATATCATTTTCTATCATTTTACTAATTTGCTTATCTATTTCTGGTTTCAATGCATGTGGCAACCTATAAGGTTTAACATAAACAGGTGTTGACTTTGGCTTTAAAATTATAGATTGTTCATAAATGTTTGTTGTAGTCAATTTATCTCCATTTACATAGAATTCATCCGCATACTTCGTACATATCGCCTCTATAGATTCTTTTTCTTCTCCATTTAAATGACTTAAATTCAATTCCGATAATAACGATTGAACTCTAGGAACATTAATGTTGTTATGACTAAATTCACAAACGTCATACTCACTCAAAGATTTTAAATCAGGAGTAAAGAATGGTAAGGTAATGTCTTCCTCACATACGTTTAGTATTTGAACAGGCATTCTATTATTTATTACTTTTGCTATCGTATTTGCTAGAAATACATTGTTCGTTAACTCTCTTCCGCAAACAATCACATCTTCATTCATAATCTGATCCACAAAAATAAAATGTATTGACTCTGACCTAGCTGGTATAGTTAAAGTATTCCTTATCCTATCACTTTCATCCACTAAACTAAAATGATATAATTTCTCATTCTTAACCAATGATAAAATATTCGAATTTAAATTAATATTTGCTTGAAACTTTTTTAGAAAATCTAATCCTATGATTCCATCAGCTTTTAATGGTAAGGAATCAAAAATAAAAAAATTGTGTGAAAACGTTTCGTTGCCATTTCTCAGAATTAAATCTACTGAACCTTTAGATCTACGCTGTCCTCCTATTCCATTTATTAAAGTGTTGTCTCCATGAGTTTTATAATTTTTCGGTACTGTTTCATATTTTATAATAGACAATGTAGCGCCAGTATCTATTAGCCAATAATATTTAACATTATTAATATTAAACGCTACGTATTTAGCATTGCCATTACAAGATAGAATTAAATTTTTAAATTCGAAAAAACTGATTTGGATTTTCTAAATCTGGCTTGGGTTTATTATCACCTTGTGATTGTGTCTGTGGTATATTATTGTCAATATGAACACGTTGGCGTTCAGGGTCATGTTCAACAGAATATACACTTGGACCTTGTCTTTGATTTCTAAAATATCTTGGACCTCTATTACCTCTTTGACCGTTTGGTGACCCACGGTAGTAACCTCTAAAATTACCACGAAATGCTTGTGGGTAAGCACCACTATATTGGTGACGAGAACCACGGTTATAATAGCTATATTGACCACGCATTCTACCTCTTTGATTTGGGTTACGGGAACCATGACCTTGACCATTTGGTCGTCTAATATTTTGATAACCATGTCCATTTTTAAACACATGCATGACGTTACCTGATGAAGACTGGCAGGATGTAGCCTCCTCATCTTTTGCAGCTTGGATGGCGTCTTTCAGGCTAGTGTAGTTTCGGGCGGAGATAATTGTGCCTAATTTGGAACTTCGCAGACCACCTGAAAAACGTTGTAGGGCAAGTTTTTCATTCAATGGCTTTAAAACTTTGAACGTTTCCGAATTTCCGTCTGCTTGGGAAATTGTTAATTCGGTGAATAATTTTTCCACTTCGGAGCCATATACTTCGACAGACCTTGAACCTTGTTGCACATTCTGCAATTGAGTCTGTACGGCAACAAAAGATTTTTTGGGCAATAGATGTTGTCTCAAATCGGTAATTAATTCTTTAACAGATGTATATGATGTAGAAATTCTCAATTTAGCACTTTCAGAGAGTCTATTTTTTAAAACAAATATAATTAATAAAACCTCACCTGATTTATCCAGCATGTCCGCGTACATCTCTACTGAGTCTATCAACCGTTTAGTGGTGTCCTCAACACCGTCCATAACTGGAATTAAACTACAAGCCACTCTTAGGTCAAACTCCATTTTTTCTAAATTTACCTGAATAGGGATAACACACAATTTATTTATCTCTTCATATAATTTCTTAATATCGTTAAAAATCTCTACTGCCGATGACAACTTATCATTCTTACTACTCTTTAACAATAAAATTATTTGAGTACTTTTTTCGTAAATATTTTTAGCTTCCGTTAACTTTATCTCAATTACGTTACCTTTATACCTACTTTGTCCCTTTTTAATCAAATATTTCCGAATAGTTAACAATGTTTGACAATTATTTATTAAACTATCAGTCATATTCTAAAAATAGCAAATCTACGTAAGTAGTTACACACGTAAGTCACAAACAAAGAATCAAGTTCAACATTATAAGGAAACGACACACAGGTTATCACTACGTTGCAGTTTTGCGCGCGGAGTATCAAGTTCACGTATAATCACTGCACTATCGAAGCTCGTTTAAGTTATTGCGTTATGAAATGTGACACTTGTCTATAAAATAATGAAACGCTTTCTTTATCTCACGATGACGCTGAAATGTGATGTGGGCGGGCCAATTTCAATTGGCAGGTGAAGATTCGTTAACTCGTCCTCGTATGGATGCTCTAATCCTCTGCATCGTGCTGAGCCCAATTTCCTCCTGCATCCATCTGCGATGGCACTTCTTGTACACACGTATCCAGATGTAGATGGCCAGTACCAGTATACCAGCAAGAATGATGTAGGTCACGATGCTTAAGTGCTCAAGGTTGCTTCCCATGGTCTTCAATGTACCGTCATTTTGTCCTCCAGCAGCATTCTGGTTAAGGAAAACCTCTTCTTTTTCCACATTTGATCGACACATCGTAAAAATTTACTTGAGGAGAACTGTCCGAAAATAACGCCGAAAACTTTTAAATGAAAACGCGACAGTCTAAAAAATTTAGAGCCCCTTGGCAGGCCTTGATGGCAGGGTCGCCATGTAATGTTGGGGTTTCGCAAAGCAGACAACCAGTAGGTCTAAGTAGGATTTATTGAGTGTCTCATTAAAACATACAGTACAGTTACAATAATGCGCGTTACGTAAAGTACATATTAAGCATTAATATGATACCGTTTTGTTAAGGGTAATACTAAGTAGATTTACTTAAGGCTAATACACTTCACGGCAATTAATTCGATTTAGGTATCTACTTATTTCACGTAGCGTTGTTTTTAGGGTTTCGTAGCCAAATGGCAAAATATGAAACCCTTATAGATTCATCATGTCTGTCTGTCTGTCTGTCCGTCCGTATGTCACAGCCACTTTTTCCGAAACCATAAGAACTATGCTGTTGAAACTGCACATTCTGTGAACCGCAATAAGATTAAAAAAAAAAATAAAAAAATATGGGGGTTACCATACTTGAAACTGAAACTATTTTTTTTTTATTTTTTTTTTGATATTGAGGTTTCTAATATCATTTTTTTCTAAACGGAATAGTTTGCGCGAGAGACACTTCCAAAGTGGTAAAATGTGTGTCCCCCCCCTGTAACTTCTAAAATAAGAGAATGATAAAACTAAAAAAAAATATTATTTACATTACCATGTAAACTTCTAACGAAAATTGGTTTGAACGAGATCTAGTAAGTAGTTTTTTTTTAATACGTCATAAATCGTTAACAGCAATTTACCAAGTACGGAACCCTTCGTGAGCGAGTCCGACTCGCACTTGGCCGGTTTTTTAAAATACCTACTTACTACAACAAAGTGAAAAATAAAATTCTTTTCGGCAGTCGGTGTCGGTACCTATTGTTTTTCGTCACAGGAAAGCTATTATTTTTCTCTTTTAAATTTTTGTAGGTACCCCATATTGGGTATACTAAATACATCTGTTTACCCCCTAAAACCGTACAAGCGTGATGATTTATTATGGTATGGTTAAAACAAAACATAAACATACGATCACAGTAATCGCAGGTCATTTGCTGTTTGTTATTATAGAGTTCCATTGTCTATCTCCGAAGATCTTTAACAGATCCTAATATATTATACAATAAAACCTTCCTTGAAAATACCACCACATACATTTATCGATGAAAACCCGATAAGTATCGGCTTTTTACGACGACGGTTTGTAACAGTTATGAAATGCATTTTCAAAGTGCCAACTAACCTTCCTGAATCAACTTAATAAAAACAGTAAAATTCAAAAATAATATCAAGGACCAAGATTGTTTCCGTGATGTATAAAATCGAGCGCTCAGTAGTTTCAATGTGTGCGTACGCGTAATGTTGCTGTGTGCGACTAGATACCTAAATTTGAGTTCGTCGAAAATGTAACAGCGTCCTTAACCCGTAGGTTACGTAGTGCTTTAGGTCAAGACTATAATTTACGACAGCAGCTAATATATATATCGGAGGAAGGTAAATGATCGCTTGTAAACTTATTAATTCAGTTTTATTTAATTGGCAACATTTAGCTTCTGATTCAAATTTCAATTAGATTTTATTCGATTGACAACACTTAATTTCCCTTATGTCAAAATACTTGAATTCGATTGGATGTTCAAAGCGGTGGTTTTGTCGGATGTGTGCTTGAGCCAATAATGAAGCGGCGAGCGCCATACTTGGCGATCTGTGTGGGGTCCCCGCCATTGTGGAGCTAGAGTTGGAAAAGAAAACGCGCGGACACGCGTTTGGTGTTTGAAAAAGAGTTTGGAGGAATTCTAAAGAGGCGTGTATAAACTTGACAAAGTGTGGTTTTGTTGAAAGAAAGCGAAACTATTGGTGGCCGAATCCACTGCTTCGTTGTTGGATCAAGGATTATCTCTAAAACGGCATAAGTTACCTGCTTTGTGCGAGCATAACCCACGATAAGCCCACAAGTACGAGGGTATATGGAAGGAAGCCCTCGTGTTTCCGACATCAGAAATATGAACCAATGCACGCACAACGCGATGCTGGATCAAATGAGACGAGTAATGGCTGGCGCGCTTTCTTTGATGCGCAAAAATTTGCATGGAAGTACCTACCTACATAGAGAGACGTTTCGCAACTCGTCGGCTACTGGAGAGCGGAGACAGGAATATTTTGTTGCCCGAAATCAACCGTATAGTTTGGCCTATACTAGACAATGTGCGAAGTCTAGTTGCAGATAATGTTAATGATGACATCGATGCCCAATCCTGACTAGATACCTACTGGGCAAACGCAACTGTGGTGTACATATGTACAGGGAAGTATAAACTTGAGTATTCTGACAATAATTAGTACCTATCTAATGCCTTGTGAAGTTTAGCTACAATACCTATTGTTTTTCTTGGTATAAAGTGGCTAAAATTTAAAATAAATTTCTATTTTCGTTATGATGCTAAAAGAAACTTAGCCAGTTTCATACTGTCAGTGGAACTCGCATGAGAATAAGACGACTTGTGTAAATACAGTGCAAGAGAGCAAACATCCTTAAGCTACAACTTGATTCAACAAAACATTACGCTTGTGTGAAAACTTGCTCATAGACATGAATTTTTCAGGCATTCGTTCAATATGCAACAAATAGCATGGACGTCTGAGCCCTTCAACATGGCTGCTGTGGATACCACAAGACCTGTTGTGACCAGCTGTGTGTGGTGATACAAGTGCGGAGCTCAGGTTCCATTTCAAAAGGCAACATAACCCGCAGCCTACAGCGCTATGAAAGAGGAAATCTAGTGGTGTTATACATGCCACTGCGGTGATCAATCCATTTAATATTTTCTGGTAGCATCTAGGAGTCTGGACTTGTGCATGTGAGCATGGTCGGCACTGCTGCCTGACCCATCCGGGAGTACAGGCTTAAGGTATGTTACTTTGATTGATCTGCATTCAACAATTGCTGCATCTGCATTCAGCTGTACATTTTTGTGGCAGCTGAAGTATGTATTGGGTTTGGATTTACCGAAGTTTTACAATTAATTCTTGCATTCATTGCAATCTATAACTATTGCATCATTTTGTTTCATGGAAATGTGTCATGTAAGCTACAAAAAAAAAGAGTAAAAAAAAAAAATTCAAACAGCGCTATACGTGGGACACTCAGAAAGTTTTGCGAAACTAAAAAAAATTGTTCTATACGTACATATATTTTTATTAAATCTTTTCAAAGTACTTTCCACCAGCCTCTATACAAAGATTCATGCGCCTAAACCAGTTTTCAAAACACTTTTTCCAGTCCGCCGCAGACACCTCGTTTACAGCCTGCTCGAACGCAGCCAGCGCATCTTCCGGCGACGAAAATTGTATCCCTTTGAGCTGATTTTTTATTTTTGGGAATAAAAAGAAGTCACACGGTGCTAGATCAGGGCTGTAAGGAGGGTGACCCAGGAGTTTGACTGGCGTGCTGTCCAGGAAGTCCCTCGTTTTGAGTGCGGTGTGCGCAGGTGCATTGTCGTGGTGGAGCAGTAGCCCGCGGAGCCCTGTGTTTGGTCGCTTGTTGCTTATAACAGAGAAAACTTCTGGCAAACATTTGGTAGTATACCATTCGGCATTAATGCTTCTTTGATCCCGTAAGGGAATTGATACCAAGTGGCCAGTCAAATTAAAAAAGCTAGCGATCAAAATCTTACCCCCGCTTCTAGATCGCTTCACTTTGGTAGGCGTTGGCTCATTTTGAAACACCCAAACAGTCGACTGGCGCTTGGTTTCTGGGTCGTATTGATAAATCCAGGACTCATCACCTGTAACGATGTCGTAAACACGCCGAGACGAGCCTGCTTCAAATTTGTTAAGCATATCACGGCACCATTCCACCCGGGCCTGCTTCTGAGCATCGGTGAGGTTGTGCGGCACCCAGCGTGATACTATCCTCCTCACGCGAAGATGGCTGTGTAGAATCTCGTGAACGCTTCCCGATCCAATCTTCAATATGTGTTGAATCTCCTGATATGTAATTCGCCTATTGTCTTGGATTAAATTTTTCACTGCTAGCACGTTTTCTTCGGTAACAGCCGTCAAAGGGCGACCGCTTCTTTCGTCATCCCCCAAAGTTGGTCGACCGCGCTTGAATTCGTTATACCAACGATACACGGTTGCCTTGGAAGGGCCTTCATCCATGAATGCCATTTGAAGTCTATCGTACGATTCATCCGGTTTCAGGCGACACTTGAAATCGTATAAAATCATAGCTCTAAAATGTTCCCGGCGCAGATCCATATTTCAGTGAGACACAATACTTTGAATTAACTCGCAAAAAATGTGGAGGGAAATTTTGAAATTGGAACTTACTTATTTTTACTTATAAATAATCATATTTTCGAAAAACATTATAACTGGCCAGTCTCCCATATATAAAAACTTTTTTTCGCAATACTTTCTGAGGGGCCTGGTATGTGTTATGGTGTTGATACTGTATGTTTCTTTCAATAATCATCGAAAGATTCGGGACCCCATTAGCTGTAATATGCTGCTTGAAATAACTTATTGAATAGGTGCATGAATTTTTTTATGATCTATTAAAAAATGAACAAATCATTTTTACATGGACAGAATGAGAAGTCAGTCCATGTCACGCCATCTATTGATATCCTTGCTTTGTTCGAGCTTTGAAATATTTTGTTTCATCAAGTATTTAATCTTTTTTATTCACCAACAAAATAAACAACAAAACGATTTTCGCAATTTTATGTTTCTAATGTACTCGGAGCATTGGAACGTGGGGACGAAACGCAAAGAAATGAGATTGCATTACATTATTATGTTGTTAGAACAATTAACGTAGTTTTATTTTCTCTATGAGAACAATAATACACGGTTTTGTGACCACTAGTGCTGTCATAAGCATAAGATAATAAATAGGTTGTTAGTGTACTGACAATCGAGAAGTAAAGATATTAGCAATCCGTATTTTTTTTTTATATGTTTGAACACTAGGAATTTTAGCCATGCATTTTTCATTAATAGGTGTCACTTCAGATTATCCGTAAATATTACTATCACTGAGTTTGTTGTTGATTTGATCTCCAAGGGAATTTGTGAATATGCTATTTCTTGGAAACAACATACTTTCTAACTGTTCGCGTTGGTATTTTCAATACAAGTTTGAATCCAGGTACGGAACGCAAAAAGAAAAATCGTAATAATAGTCGATCTTTAGCATCTTTGACCGATTGAAGTTGTTTTTACAACTAAATTAAAGTATCAGGTATAAGGGAACAATATTTATTTTGTTTACGTTGAATTCACTTATGTTTGTGATATACATTCAATAATTTTTAAATGATATTTTGGTTCATGTCGAAAAATCTTATCTCGATTTTCTAGGGTTAAATATCGATTCGCTGGATTGATTCAGTACTGGATATCGATTGAAAAACGTTTATTTATTTTTTGTCCTTAAAATCGATTCGTCGATTAATCGATAACAGAACGTCATCCCTTGCTCATCTCTATAAGACATAAAAACAGTGACAAGTGAGTGTCAACATCCGAAAAAGTTTGATGATACAAAACAAATAACTTTGATATGATTTTTAACTTAAAAGTTACTAGATAAAGACTAGATTATTAATAAATCGTTACAAGGTGTGAGCCACTGTGAGGATTACACTTTTAACTTTTGCATTGTTGCAAAGACATGCAATAACTTTCAGTTAAGAGCTATGTAATCAAGATTATTTTCAAACCGGTGTTAAAGTTTAGTGAAATAGTTTGTTGTTCGACTCGATATGCAATCATACAACCTGCAAACATCACGAGGATTAACGTTACTATAGCCTAGACAGTTGGCGTTTAGTTTTGTTGCTACCAATGGTTGAATTCAGGTAAAGTTAATGTCTAGTTGTTATATATCGCATTGTAGAGAACTAACCAACTGATAACATGTCATTCTAATGATACCTACAAATAAAAATGATTTAAATTGACTATGGTGAATGACAAGTGCAACTAGACATTTAGATGGTGTCGAGAAGACGTGTTCAGGTATTATGAGATGCTCGAGAGCCAATAACTGTTCCAAGTTGTGGTTGAGGATGAGATAGATGTTCAATTGGCAACATTTTAATTCACATAGAACGGTTTCTCAGTTTCGTGGGTCAGAGAGATGACGGAGTCAAGAGTTTATTCGGCGTTTAAGTTGAAAGTGCATTCTGTGTAGCGAATGTATTTCCTAAGTTATTGTGAATTGTAGACCACGGATATACTTGGGTTCTATTTGATGTACTTGGTACATGGGTTTTTCGTTTTTTTTGGAGGAAACTAGGAATGGTTTCCTTGTTCTGTGTTGTTCAACGATGCTTGGCCTCGGTAATCTTGAACATTGTTCAAAAGTTTTAATAATTGTAGCATCTCTTTAAAATAAAGGTGTGTGTTTGTGAATTGTGTGGTGTCATGTAGGAAGTCTAGTACCTACCTAACTTGAATAATAAGTTTGGAATTTAAAGTATACTGTCGGTAATGGCTGTGGTAACTTGTTGAATAGTTGAATAGTCTGTGCTGGTCATTGTGAACATACCTAACGTTATTTTGTGTAATTTCATTTAAGTTGGATAAGATAATGTTAACACAGATGTAAAGTTGTGGATGTGCGGTGCATGATTTAATTTTTAGTTTGCAAAGTTGGTAATGTTTGGTGTTGTAAGTTATTATACCTATCGTACTGAGAGTTTGGTATGAAATCATGAACATAGAATAGAGTTCTTGAGTATGCATTTGGCTGTGTATGAAATCATGAACATAGAATAGAGTTCTTGAGTATGCTTTTGGCTGTGTATGAAATCATGAACATAGAATAGAGTTCTTGAGTATTCTTTTGGCTGTGTATGAAATCCTGAATGTGAGGTTGCCGTTGTATTCAGAATAAAGACTGATACTGATAGTAAAGATTGAAATAACAAATTTCATTTTGGTTTAAAGGTGCTGTTTGGAAGTGAATTGCAATTCTTAATGGTGGCAATTATGAATTAAATGGTGGTGTTGAATTAAAGCCTTTGTTTGGTTCATGATGAGTTAGAAAAAATCTGAAAGATCAAGTACCCATTGACGTAACTGAATGTACTATGGTGAAGACTGATTCAAATCAATCTAGCAATGGTGAGGTTGTGTGCATGGTCAAAGGACTGACTGTGCGGTGAAGAGTAGTCACTGCGGTGACTGCTGAAGCCTAAGATGGGCTGGTGAGTGGTCAGAGATGACTGCTGTAGCCTAAAATGGGCTGGTGAGTGGTCAGAGATGACTGCTGTAGCCTTAGATGGGCTGGTGAGTGGTCAGAGATGACTGCTGTAGCCTTAGATGGGCTGGTGAGTGGTCAGAGATGACTGCTGTAGCCTAAAGTAGGCTGGTGAGTGGTCAAAAGATGACTGCTGTAACCGAGATGGGTTACGAGGCCTGGTCAGGATGACTATGGTTGCAGGATGGTCACAGGGTTGACCATCAGGAGGCACAGCAATTGCTGTGGGACCAAGAAACATTGCTGGATATGTATGGGGGGGAGCCTAGTCCCTCTGGGGCTTCGGTGACCTGTTGTTTAATGTATGTAGCATGGGTATCTGGCAGTCTTGTTGCTTCGAGAGGACCGGTTGTCTGGGGGAGCCTGGTCCCTCTGGGGCTTTGGTGACCTGTTGTCTGGGGGGAGCCTAGTCTCTCTGGGGCTTTGGTGACCTGTTGTGTGTCTGGGGGAGCCTGGTCCCTCTGGGGCCTCGGTGACCCGTTGTTTGGTGTATGTGGCATGGTATGTTGTGTTGGGTGTTTGAGTGGTTTCTGGCACACTTAGTGCTTCGAGACCGATTTGACGTCTGTTGGGAACCTGGTACCTCTGGTGCTTCGGTAACCGTTTAGAATGTGTGAGTGTTAATATGGTTGTCTAAACGGTGAGGTATCTGTTTCTATAGTACGACGATGGTTGTGTATGGTGTACGGTGTGGAGACCTAGATTTACATGGAGAAAACAAATGAACAGTGTGAAAGCTATGAGAATTATGTTTTCATGAGTAAAAAAGTTCTTGATTTTAGTTGTCGGCTGGTAATATACGGTGTTGATTGAAAGTTTCACGTGGAAGATGTCACAACCACGTAAATTTTTTTATTTGGTCAGGAGCGGCCGAACTTTACCTATTGTTTAGGTAATTATTTTTTTCTCCTCTTGGTTTTTGTTTTTTTATCACAATTGAGTAACGATGTTGTTCATCTTGTTCATCGCTCTACATCAAACGTGGGACCGTTTGAATGTCAAGATGGCCGTATCGGAGGAAGGTAAATGATCGCTTGTAAACTTATTAATTCAGTTTTATTTAATTGGCAACATTTAGCTTCTGATTCAAATTTCAATTAGATTTTATTCGATTGACAACACTTCATTTCCCTTATGTCAAAATACTTGAATTCGATTGGATGTTCAAAGCGGTGGTTTTGTCGGATGTGTGCTTGAGCCAATAATGAAGCGGCGAGCGCCATACTTGGCGATCTGTGTGGGGTCCCCGCCATTGTGGAGCTAGAGTTGGAAAAGAAAACACGCGGACACGCGTTTGGTGTTTGAAAAAGAGTTTGGAGGAATTCTAAAGAGGCGTGTATAAACTTGACAAAGTGTGGTTTTGTTGAAAGAAAGCGAAACTATTGGTGGCCGAATCCACTGCTTCGTTGTTGGATCAAGGATTATCTCTAAAACGGCATAAGTTACCTGCTTTGTGCGAGCATAACCCACGATAAGCCCACAAGTACGAGGGTATATGGAAGGAAGCCCTCGTGTTTTCGACATATATGTCTTTTGACCAACTTTTATAGTTTTGGCAAGCGAATCCAACCTATGTTCAACTATTTTGGGTCTGTTTGGATATCCAGGATCGTTAATAACAGATTAATCGAAAATCAGGTGTGGTCCAAAGCATAATAATTCATTATCGCAATCGTAACAAGATCTTTGCAAAGCCATCGCATCCTCAATTGCTTCCTGCAGCAAATGCAGACCTTGGCATAGAATCATGTCCATGTTGATACATACGAATGTGTAGTTCCTTGAATCCGCAAATACATTCAACGCGACAGGAATAACTAGGTTCCTTTTCAAAAAGATACTGTGCTAAATGAGCAGCGTTCTAAGTCGCTATAGAATGTTTAAATATGGTTATACCTGTTAATATTTTTGCCTTGTAAATAATGTTTTTACAAATTTTGTTTTCTTCGGTCACACATTGAGCCAGTTTTATAATTGGACAATCAGATGCAATTAGTTCTTTAAAGTAAGTTTTATTTACCAATAGCCCCCGAGGATAACCTGGAAAATGGAATCAAATGCACATGTTGAAGTCACGTTCAAATTATGGTCTTCAAATCGCACCGAACCCGAGATGTTGCCGTTTAGTAGGATTGGTGTGTGGGCAGTTTTAAAGTCTTTGATTATTTCCCATTCGGGACAAGCATCGAGAAATGTTGGATATCTCTTTTGCTTCTTTGATGGTGGTCCTTGAACTTCACGTTTGTGTTCATGTTTTTGTTCAAGCCTCCCCGTTCCAGTCATTAGACACTGGAACATTTTCATCAAACGAGGGTTCTTCATGTTCGATATATAGAACCTCCTCTTCTCTGTGCCTCTTATTATTTTTGATATCGTCAGTTTTAGAAGAAGTGAGGTTTCGGTGATTCGATAAGGTCGTAGTCCTCTGGGAGTTTCTCTGTGGTTTTTGCAAGTTTTTTGAGGTACACCATCAGACACGTGGCTGCGATCTTTATTTTTTTCATCCAGTCGTTCTAGATGCTGCATCACAAAACGATCGATGCGCATTTGACCCTGGAGTCACGATGCTTTAAATCGGCAAATTCTGCCTCGACTGCAGTGGAGGTAGCGGTCAGTGCACCTCTACCAAAAACTGGAACCATAATCGCGGTCCACCAAGTATGTAGTGAAGGAGGTACCTTTTAAACCTTTTTGCGAAATCAACGCTGTAGCATGCGTTGATTGTATCGCCGTGCGAAGACTGCTCCGCTATTTTAACCGCTTCGTTATAAAAGGTATCACGCCACGATTTCCAGCCGTCTTTGCCGTCACACCTTCTATCGCTTCAACGTCAAATTTATCGTCGATTTTATTATATGTATGTTATTTATTATTATGTCTGTCTTCTTCATCAGCTTTGCCATCGTCATTTTCTTCGTCATCGTTGATATTATAAACTCACTATATCCTACTATTTAAAAAAAAAAATCGTTCTACTGATGGTAAAGGTTTGCCATTGGCTCCCAACCCGATACATCTACTCAAAGCCACAACGAGAACTGATTCCAAAAAGTAGGTGAAATTGTCAAATTTGTAATTTGGTGGGCTTGTCCTATGCACCGCTTATAAAATCGCCTAACTATTTTTCTTTGCCCTTCAAACTGGGCCATCGCGAAATCATTGCAATTAGATGACACACGTCCAATCGCATGAAGGTGGATGGCAACGACGTTGATTTATTTACAACGGCATCATAACATTATTGTAAATAATCATTAAAACTGGCGCACTGACCAAATATTTGCGATATCGCAATTAACAAAGACCACCCAAAATCAGTAACCACAATCGGTGGGATCGGAGCATTTGCTGCTGAATGTGAAGAATGAGGTCAAGTGGTTGCCAATTCGCCTTCGCCGGAATGCTCACATTCTTTCTCTTTTGTTTAATGTGCTCTTTACTCCTTCTACCCCTCTTTACCTCAAAGATCGTTTTCAGTTGACTATAGATGTCAACTATAGAGCAGCACTTAAATGAGGTTTGCTCTATTGCCTCGGATGGCAAACTAAACTCGGAACAGAAACTGAAAATTTCTAACTTGTGTCGTAAAATAGGATCTGGCACCTCTCAGATGGCAGTCCTATACCAATCTCTGAAGCAGAAAGCAATTGTAGCACACGATATGATTGATGCCTTAAAAGAAAAGCGCAATTTGACGGAACACATCTCAGAGCTCAAGCAGACGATTAAGGACTCTGGCACTGCGGGTAATGTTTCATTTGCCGACATGGTGAAAAAGGGATCAAATGATTTCATTCGACCTAACAATTTAAGCTCAGTGGTCATTTATCCTAGTGACAAACTCAAGTCCAGTGACGAAACTAAAGACATGGTAACAAAAATCATACGACCTGATCAAATGAAGCTGCATGTACGAGGTGTCCGCAAGACCAAAAATGGAGGTGTTATTATTAGCACAGAGACCAAGCAAGACGCCGAGAAAATCAAGAACGCCGTCCAGGTTTCTACATCTGGACTAACCGCCGATGAGCCCAACAAGCGCAAACCACGGATCGTGATTGTAGGAGTGCCGTCTTCCCTGGCTGAAACTGAAGTCTTTAGATGCATTTACGAGCAGAACATACCTGACAAGTTGCCAGAGATGTCCATGGAGTCCTTTCTGGCCTCTGTTAAATTAAGCCACAAATCTGGAAGGAAAGATGCGTCGAGCTGTAATTACGTTATTGAAATTCCAGCCAATATACGTAAAGCCCTAATTTCCACATCAAGGCTGTTTATAAATTGGACGTCCTGCCCTGTTAGGGACTTCACTCTGGTTACCAGATGCTACAAGTGCCAATTATATGGTCATGCAGCAAAAACATGCAGAGAGGTCAACTCTGTGTGTGCTCACTGCGGTGAAGCTGGACACTCGGTGTCTGATTGCACTAAGAAAGCGGACTCATCGAAATGCGCAACTTGTTCGCGATTTAAAAAGCCCAACAATCACAAAACGGGAGACCCTGAGTGCCCTGCTAGGAAAATAGCGGAATACAGGCACATCAACTCTATCGACTATGAGGGCGTCTAGTACGTCATAATCAAGGTCACACGCGTTGAACGTCTGCGGCTGACACTGCAATGGCCTACTAACCATCAATTTGTTGCTGGCTAAGCTTATAAGTCTTTGGCTGCAAAAATTAAGTGCCTATGTTTTGGTTTTGCAATGTTGACTTCACAATTCTGCTTAGCAAATATTTCTCAATCTTTAGTTATGTGTAATCAAAGTGCACTTTTTTGCAATATAGGTAAATAAGACATTAAGTAATATTAAGACCTAGTAATTTAGTTTTATATTTATAGTTTTAAGTAAATTAATATTAATTTCCAAACTTATAATCTTACCACTATTTTTAGACTTCATATATTATGTTAAATATTGTTAAAATTCTGTTGTCCTACGATAAGCAATATATTTAGAGCTCCTACAGCCTGTGATACAGGATTACCTAGTACAGGCATCTTACATTATTATACCTACATTAGTTATCTAAGATTTAAACTGTTTTTTTACCTTTTTGTAATATCTGAATAAAGATTTATTATTTTATTTATAGTTTATCTGCGATTCCCACACGAAATCTCTAAGGTCATCAGATAACTTGCGACTTAGAATGCCAATCATTCCACAACTTTCATGGATAAATCCTTTACTGTCCAGGCTGCTCGTCTGTGGAATGCATTGCCTGACCCAATTAAACGTGCTCAGTCGTTGCTTGTATTTAAAAAAACTCATCAAAGAACATTACCTATCGATGTGATTGTGCTCTTTGTTTTTAGACATAATGTGCTATGAATATCGTACATCATTTATTTTCATTGCTTATATATTTGTATGTATGTATTTATGTATCTGTCGCATCAAGGCTGGCCGATAGATGCAAACCATCGGGAAGTCAGGATGTATTCCCTTAGGTTAAGACATCGTGTGTGGGCAGGTCGTTGGGTACAATCGTGCAAATGAAATCACAGAAGTTTATCGATACACTGGGTTTATTTAAATAGTCACAACTCGGTTACAATCTTGCTTACTAATATTACGGATCGACACTGATTCTACGACGTGTTAGCTCTACGGCGTTCAGTACTCAACTGCCATATTCTATGTTCCCCACCACGCCGGTGGTTAGAAATAGCGCGCCAATGCGTAGTTGTTCTTGCTTTGCCGCCAGATGGCGTGCTTGCGACTTGTTTTGACGTCCGTACTATTGACTAAACCCGACATATCTATTTTTTAGCATATGTATTTATTTGTGTTTCTATAAAGTATTATTGTATCTACATTATGTTCATTGTTGGTATTGTCGCACCAATGAAAACCCCATGTCATGTCCAGGTAATCTCTGTCCATTCCAGGTTGCCTGGAAGAGATCGCGGTATGCGATAAGGCCGCCCATTGTATGTTTTTAGTATTAAGTTTATTTTTCTTATTTATTATGGTGTAAAATAAAGTGTATATAAATATAAATAAATGTGGCTTAAAAAAATTGTAACAATGATGGCTCGCTGATCTGCTGATACCATTTGAAAAGTTGGTACACTACCTTCTCCAGTTATAAGCACGCACTGGTATAAAAAAAATATGAGGACTTTGCGATTAATCTCGCTTTTCGATGCAACCAGTAGCATCGATCGACGCAACACTAGCATTGCGTTGGGATCTTTTTTGCAACGGGCAATATAAATCTGCATTTGCTCGGGCAGCCAATACATGCAGTTGAATTTATACAATCCTATAGATTGTATACATCCAACTAACTTGCCATGTTCAGCACTATTAAGTAAATTGAGCGACGGGTTTCTGAATTTGCAACCCATATTTACTTAATAGCCGCTGTTCTTTGGCTTTGCGAACAACTTCGTTCGTAGGGAGAATTGGCGGATTTTTATCGCCGAATTTCTTTATGCGGCCAGCTTCCTCTCTTCGTCATGTAACCGCATCTTTACCTCCGACAGTAAGGTAATCCGCAACTTCCTGGCGACGTGCTCCTCTCAACTGTCTTCTTTTATTTCCCGAATGTAGAGTGCTTTTAATGCCTTCAAAGTTACACTGAACTATAACATCTACACCTTTTGAAGGCCTCTTTATGTGCAAAAAATCTTTGCGTGGCATTCGCGGCATTATCCCTCCACTGTTAAAAAAAGTTTGGCTGTGGCACACATGTAAACGTTGTGATTTTTAAAAACTATTACACAATCTACGCTGTGTTGCACCCACAAAGTTTCAGCTATAACATCGGCCCATCCTTGACGCAAATTCCAGTACAATCTCTTACCGTAGAGTTTTTGTTGTGGCTTAATATTTGCCCATTTCTCTTGAGAAATAAACAAGTTTAACTTCAGTGAAGTTAAACTGGTTATTTGAGCACTCGTCTCTACGGTCTGGTCCGCACACATTTCGGAACTGTATTTACCGTTGCTTTCAGAGATGCTCAATTCCTGCTCTCGTATTTCGAAAACTTTACAGATATGATCTCCTAGCCCACTCCGATTGCAGTTAATTATAGTATGGACATGTTTAGGCGTTATTATGGACCCCTTGCCCGCCATTAATTTGGAAACCATTTGATAAACGGCATGGGAAGGTAGATACACACGCCCATTTTCATCAATGGTGCGACAGTTACCATCCGATAGAATTTGCCGTAGAGCAATTTTATCATATGGTGTTTGCCCGACATTTTTTTTAAAACCTTAGTGGTAACTAAAATCTAAACAACAACAAACAAACAAAACAATTAACGACAAATAACAAACCTCAAACTTAAACACTTAACAGTATTAACGATACTCAACAGTAATAACAAAACGTAACACATAGAAGTATTATTAGTATTAACAAAACATTAACAAAAGAAGTAAGCTGTAAATCCAAGCTCCACCTGCTGGCGAATTAACGGGTCACAATAGTTGCAAAATACCTACTTAAGTTATTCTACAATATTTACCACTCGAAGGATGATCGCTGCGACCCCGTTAGGGGGCGCGACGAGCGGATTGTAGGCATGGCCTGTATTCCGTGGTTTCTTTGCGTGCCCGTTGCAACGGGCACGTACTCAATTTGAGTGGCCTTATAGGCCTAAGTAGTGGGCAGGCAGTTTACACTGCCTGCCAGAATGTGGGTGCGATATGTTCAGGAGGAGCGCCGCGACGCTGTCACACAGCGCCGGTTTTACAAGACACCTAGGCGATACATTCCCGCTCAGTGGGACTAGAGGCGACTAGAGGCCGGGCGAGAATTAGTCAGCGACTAGGTGTCGACTATATTGGCGCGCCCAACTGTATGGCCCCCGCCTGACACGCTTCCAGAGCTAGCCAGTTACGTCCTAGGCTAAGGAACGGTTATGTGTGTTTGAACGGTATTGTATGTGTAACTCCGTTCATGTGACTTAATAAAGTTTATTGAGATTTATCGCAGTCATGAGTGTGAATGTGAATGCCGTGATTTCTTGACTTGCGACCAAAATATTGTCGACGTACACCAATACGAATTAATAAATATTCCTATTTTGTTTAAAATACAGACACGGTTCATTCAGACTCTGCTTCAACCCCATATCAGTCAACTTCTTGTTGAGTTTGAGATTCCATTGACGTCCAGCTTGCTTTAATCCATACAATGATTTTCGCAATTTGCATGAATCGCAACCACTATCCAATTTTATGAGCATGGTCTGCGCGCGCTCCTTGACCATTGGATCTTCGCCCTCTGAATTCATAAGCCTAACTAAACATTCTCTCAATATTTCTGGTAACTCCATGTATATCTCCTCGTCTAGGGATCCATTTAAGTAAGCAGTATTAATGTCCAGTTGGTGTATCTCCAAGTTCAATTCAACTTTGAGTGCCATTAACAACCTAAAAGTATCAAGTCTAGCAACAGGCGCAAAGGTTTTCTCATAGTCGACTCCATACCGCTGGCTAAAACCTTGAGCTACAAGCCTCGCCTTCTTCTTCCAAGACTTGTCGACATTTTGCTTTGTTGTCAAAACATAACGGCAGCCAACGACATTCCTATTCTGCGGTCTTCTGACTATCTCCCATGTACCTTTCTGAACTAGGCTTCTGATTTCAGATAAAATGGCTTCCTCCCATTCAGGTTTATCACTGCCTTTTAGAGCATTCTTCAAAGTAATTTCAGCTGAACCTGCAAAATCTTCAACTTCATTTTCATCAGCAGAAATGATCGGTTCTGTAACTTCAGTCATTCGATAAACTTTCTTCGGACGGCCTACACTACCTGTACGCAATATTCGCGGTCTACCAGGAGCTCTCTTCATCAATCTCTGTTGATCATCGCGACTTGTTTCTTCGGACGCTTGTTCAACTTCTGCAGGTCTTGACAAACAATCATCTTGATCATCTCCAGGATATTCTTGACATTCACTCCATAATTCTTCAGTAGTCTCTACTTGCTCTGTCTCATTCTCGCCCCTATGTTCGTCAGTTTCTGGAACATCATTTCTCAAGAATTCAATTTCGATAAAATCCTTATCCTTGTCTTTCGTGAAGTTCACCGGTCTCGTCTCTTGCTTCGGGATTTCGTTTTCGTGGAATTTCACATCTCTCGCAATCATGAATTTTCTTTGCTCTGGAAACCATATTTTGTATCCTTTTGCATTACCTGGGTATCCTACAAAAGTACCTGCGATCCCTCTTGCAGCAAACTTATCCTTTTTCGGATCTTTATCCAAAATATGTACCTTGGACCCAAATCTACGAAGGTATTCAATCTTAACCGGCTTGTTACGCCACCTCTCATAAGGAATATCACCATGTAGACTGCTTGTAGGACAACGATTCCTAACATAACATGCTGTATGCACCGCCTCTGCCCAAAAACTTGAGGAAAGTTCTGAACTCAACAACATACACCTCGCCTTTTACACTAAGGTTCGGTTCATGCGTTCAGCTAGCCCATTCTGCTGTGGTGTTCGAGCAACTGTCAGTCTTCGCGTGATGCCTGCTTCCTTTAAAAAAATATCAAATTCAGCGTTACAATATTCACCACCATTATCGCTTTGAAGGAATTTAATTTTCAGTCCCGTCAGGTTTTCAACGTGACTTTTATATGCCTTAAAGGCATTTAAGGCTTTATCTTTCGACCTTAGAAAATATACCGTACACCAACGAGTACTATCATCAATAAAAGTTATAAAATATTTTGCACCTTCCATTGATTCACATCTCATAGGCCCTACAATATCAGTATGAACTACGTGGGACACTCAGAAAGTTTTGCGAAACTAAAAAAAATTGTTCTATACGTACATATATTTTTATTAAATCTTTTCAAAGTACTTTCCACCAGCCTCTATACAAAGATTCATGCGCCTAAACCAGTTTTCAAAACACTTTTTCCAGTCCGCCGCAGACACCTCGTTTACAGCCTGCTCGAACGCAGCCAGCGCATCTTCCGGCGACGAAAATTGTATCCCTTTGAGCTGATTTTTTATTTTTGGGAATAAAAAGAAGTCACACGGTGCTAGATCAGGGCTGTAAGGAGGGTGACCCAGGAGTTTGACTGGCGTGCTGTCCAGGAAGTCCCTCGTTTTGAGTGCGGTGTGCGCAGGTGCATTGTCGTGGTGGAGCAGTAGCCCGCGGAGCCCTGTGTTTGGTCGCTTGTTGCTTATAACAGAGAAAACTTCTGGCAAACATTTGGTAGTATACCATTCGGCATTAATGCTTCTTTGATCCCGTAAGGGAATTGATACCAAGTGGCCAGTCAAATTAAAAAAGCTAGCGATCAAAATCTTACCCCCGCTTCTAGATCGCTTCACTTTGGTAGGCGTTGGCTCATTTTGAAACACCCAAACAGTCGACTGGCGCTTGGTTTCTGGGTCGTATTGATAAATCCAGGACTCATCACCTGTAACGATGTCGTAAACACGCCGAGACGAGCCTGCTTCAAATTTGTTAAGCATATCACGGCACCATTCCACCCGGGCCTGCTTCTGAGCATCGGTGAGGTTGTGCGGCACCCAGCGTGATACTATCCTCCTCACGCGAAGATGGCTGTGTAGAATCTCGTGAACGCTTCCCGATCCAATCTTCAATATGTGTTGAATCTCCTGATATGTAATTCGCCTATTGTCTTGGATTAAATTTTTCACTGCTAGCACGTTTTCTTCAATAACAGCCGTCAAAGGGCGACCGCTTCTTTCGTCATCCCCCAAAGTTGGTCGACCGCGCTTGAATTCGTTATACCAACGATACACGGTTGCCTTGGAAGGGCCTTCATCCATGAATGCCATTTGAAGTCTATCGTACGATTCATCCGGTTTCAGGCGACACTTGAAATCGTATAAAATCATAGCTCTAAAATGTTCCCGGCGCAGATCCATATTTCAGTGAGACACAATACTTTGAATTAACTCGCAAAAAATGTGGAGGGAAATTTTGAAATTGGAACTTACTTATTTTTACTTATAAATAATCATATTTTCGAAAAACATTATAACTGGCCAGTCTCCCATATATAAAAACTTTTTTTCGCAATACTTTCTGAGGGGCCTGGTATATACAACTTCTCAGCACAAGGCCCATCGGACTTAGAAAAAGGTAACGCGGTCATCTTACCCCTAGCACAAATATCGCAATCACGTAAGTTTCGTACCTCGGCTACGTCAAATTTAGCACCTAATTTACCTAAAAGCTTAGCAACATCTCTACCGTTCAAATGTCCTAATCTCTCGTGCCAACAACGTACATCAGCATTTGAATCACTTAAATTACAATACTCAGACCTTGTTACACTATACAAATTACCCCTACGATATGCCATTAATTCGATTTCACCTTTCTTACCAATTACCTCGTTTTTAAATGTAACATCATAACCATCATTGGTTAACTTGGCTACTGAAATCAAATTCGTCCTTAAATCCGGGACATACAGCGTATCTCGTAATTCAAAACAGGTCTCAGAGTGATTGTTACATGCCGATAACCTTACAGTACCCTTACCTTTTATAACAGTACTTACATGCGTAGCTAAATTTAGTTCTCCGCTAGTCATTGCCAAAGTACCCCCGAACTTACTTGCATCATTACAAAGGTGAGACGTGCACCCACTGTCCAAAATCCAATCGTGCTTTTGAACATTAACAGCGTTAGAAACTTCTAAATCTGAAACATTAAAAATAGTTAGAATTTCATCTAAACCATGTGTTCCTTCAGCCTTCAGGGCATCTCTGCCTACTTTATTTTTGCAGTCAGATGCTTTGTGACCTGGTTCGTGACATATAAAGCATTTATACCAAAAACCTTCGTTCTTTTCCATTCCTTTCGTACTATCAGTTTTGTTTCCAGCCTTAGTACTCTTATTAGTGCCTTTCCGTCCTTTCTTGAAGTTTTTCTTTACATATGTATGCATAACGCCTTCATTTGTTAGCCTCTCTCGACTCGTACTCTTCTAGTATTTTGATTTTCAATGCCTCTGGTTTCGGCAATTCGTCTCTCGACTCAATCGCACATCTAAAGCTTTCGAAATTTCCGGGTAAACTGTACAGCAACATTACAGACAGTAAATCATCGTTAATCTGTATACCCATATCTCCTAGCTTATCAACAGCATCGAAAAAGGTATTCAAATGTTCGTGAACATTTCCAGTTTCTGCCATTTTGTGCAAAATTAAACGTTTCAAAAGTGTCGCCTTCTTAGCAGGCCCTTTAGAAGCATAAATAGACTCCAGCTTCAGCCACACTTCTCTAGATGTGATACAGCTCCTAATATGTCTTAGCTCGCTCCCACTCATAGATAAAATTATTTCTGCTTTCGCCTTTTCGTCCTCCACTTCCCATTTCTCAGCCTGTAGTGGCTCGGCTGGTTTCAGTACCTTTCCATTCACGTACTTCCATCCATCACTTTTAATTAAAATAGCCTGTACCTGGATTCTCCAACTGTCGTAGTTGTCTTTGCCCAAGGGCTCGATTCGCATCATGTTGCTCGTCATCGCACCTCGTTATTCGATCAGCTACTCCGTCTCTATATCGACTTTACAATCTGGATTTTTTATTATCCTCTCTACATACGCTTACTCTGGGCCCATAACCAATGTAGGAGAGTCCTGCAAGGAGAAGATAAACCAGATTTAGATGGAGAAAATACACGGTATATTGTAGCTATTTCACAGTATCAAACACAAGTGTCATAGTGTACAAAATTCAAAAATAAAAAACCTAACCAAACCTATTCCAAACAAACTACCTTTTTAAATTCAAATTTACGTATATAAAAAACAAATAAGTTTGTACATCCAACAGTTTTTGCAAAAAATCAACAAATAAATTCTCAAATTGGTCAATTGTTTTTTGACTCAGCGACCAGAAGAATATATAATTTATCGTTGCATCGGCTGATTTTTGAATTTCATCAGAGTTATGATTTGCAAGTTGATTCATTATTGGGATTTGCTAAAACTGAAATGAAAATTGAGATCTGTGAAGAAGCTGAACAATTAAAAAAACAACAAAATGAATGTGCAATATGACATGAACTTCGTTATGGACGTATCAAAGTTACGCATAAAATTTTTTGAAGATGCTCATTTTAAAACCGAGAGTGGTTCATTTGTTCAACAAACTTTTGGTGCACGGAGAAAAAAATATAAAGGATGTAATAAAAGTGTTAGAAAAAGAGTTAGGAAAACCAATTACGCGTCCAGGGATGTATCTTGTACCTAGTCATCCGATTTTTGCAGTATCTCCTGATGGATTGACTAGTAATGCCATTGTTTAAGTAAAATGTCCCTCCAGTAAAAAAACATTGAATTCTTTTTTGCCAAAAAATAGCTTGAAGTGTATTGCGCAAATACAATTACATATGACTGGTAAAAAAGAAGGTACATTTTGTGTTGCTGACTTAGATTTCGAAGAGAATCAAACAATTTATATTAAAAAGCTAGAATACGATGAAGCTCATACACAAGCTCTTATTAAATATTTATAAATTTACGTTGCAATTATATGTACTTGTAAATTCACTAATGCATGCTGCAGCAATAATGACATTGTCCGTGGAAGGCAACATATTAGCATTAATAACTGCATGAGGTTGGAGAAAATAAAATTCTCTCAAGCTTCCAATGAGGCGTTATATATGAATACGAAGAGCAGCGATTCGTTTGCCTTCCTAAACCTCAGATTGTGATAATTTCACTCCAGAACTAAACGAAGGTGGTCGAATTAATTTTATATTTTTATCTTCAAGAAGTGAAACAATGTGTTTGAATCCTCGATTGGCCATGCCACCCGAAGCTTAGGGTAACTGTTCTAATAATCCATTTTCTTGAAATAACATCCGAAATTCGTCCTCCAAATCCTTTTGATACAAAATTTATAAAACCATCTGGTGTACAAGATATCAAATACTTTAAAGTGTTACACTTCTTTTACTCCGACCAAGTTAAAGATTGATAATCCGAATTACTCGCTTTTTCAAATTGTATCTCAAAAGCATCAATGATAGCATTTACATGACTATATGAACTCCTAAATTGTATCTGTAGTATTATTTTAATGTAACTAGACTCAGACATATAAATACGCGTTTTTAATATATGTCCTAATA
The DNA here is from genome assembly GCA_949775005.1 of Orthosia gothica. Classification (NCBI taxonomy): domain Eukaryota; kingdom Metazoa; phylum Arthropoda; class Insecta; order Lepidoptera; family Noctuidae; genus Orthosia; species Orthosia gothica. The sequence goes on from OX459035.1 coordinate 43,725,805, forward strand.
CAGGAACTGTTTTATTAAAAATAATACTAGCATTACTGGCGCTCATTCCAAACTGTTCACTTAATCTTTCAAAAGTATATTGGCATCGTATTTTCATTAGTGATAATTTTATATCAGTTATAAGCACCGCATTCCATTCGTCAGGAACTCCAGTATACGCCTTTATATTGTCGTTGATCAAAAAGTTTGTAACTTTAAATATTTCAGCCTTTTTTACAGGAGATTGTAAGCTACTACAATCTCCTCATACTTGGTCACAAGGTGTTTATTAGAGCTTGCAGAGAAGTTGAAGGATCAATACAGCTTAGCTTCTTCTGTTCTGAGGTATAACACGTATATCGATGACATTTAAGCTGGCCATGAAAATATTGAAATCTTAATGGTAACGAAAAGACAGTTGTTAGAATTATTGAGTCTAGGTGGCTTCCAGTTGCACAAATGGGGTTCCAATGATCCTAGGTTATTGAGCGATATTCCTTCAGAAAAAAAATGTGTCAATGACATTGATCTCAACAAAGATGATAACTTTACTGAAACTTTTGGTCTGCGTTATAATATAAGCTCAGATAATTTCTGTATTAGTTGCCCAGAAAAGGAAGTAAAGGCAAATTACACAAAAATACAAGTTTTGTCATTTATTAGTAAAATTTTCGATCCATTGAGTCTGGGCCTATTGTCGTATCTGCAAAGCTTATAATGCAGCAAGTCTATCAATTGAAGCCCTTGTGGGATGATGAGCTTCCAAAGGTGCTCAATTATCAATGGAAATGTTTGCCATAGGATTAATTATAATGTCTTCCATTCAAACTAAGAGGCACATACATACACATATACATGGTGCTCGGAGGATCGAGTTGATCGGGTTTGCTGACGCCTCAAATAAGGCGTATGGCTGCTGTTTGTAACTCATAGTTATAGATATAAACAGCTTTGTAGAAGTCAGTTTAATTCTCTCGAAATCCAGGGCAAATTCGATCAATAACGAGCTTACAACGCCAAGAAAATAATTAAATAGTACACTATGTTATCAAACATAGTTTTATAATACTTTCAGTTTGCAATGTAATAAAAAACTTTTTTGCAAAAAAATACTACCGACTGCCAAATAAAAAACTACAAAGTGAAAAATAACTTAATTTTTGTAAGTCGGTGTCTTTTTTTCCCATTTTTTTGCGATATGGACACCAACTTACAAAAATTATTTTTATTTGGAAGTCGGTAGTATTTTTTGCAAAAAAGTTTTTTTATTTTTCCCTTTTTAGTTGTACTTTCCTAAAATAGGCAAGTTGTTTAGTAAGGTACCTATAACGCCAGAATAGATTACCCGAATAACATGAAACTTGAACACGGCCTGTGAAATGAGAGATCTGCGTACCCCTTTAGAGTGTACTGGCGTGATGTTATGTTATGAAATGGTATAAACAATAAACAGATATGCGATTGCAGCAATCCCGAATGATTTGCCGTTATTTATTGAAGAGTTCTGTTGCATATCTCCGAAGTTTTTCATCAGATCTTCACCAAATTAAAATGGGACCAATTTTGAAACATATTCTTTCAAACAAAAAAGAATTTTCAAAATCGGTCCACAATTGACGGAGATATCTCCGTCAGACGTCGCCGGTGAACATACATAAAAAAAAAAACATACAAGAAGTCGAACATAGAACCTCCTCCCTTTTGGTAAGTCGGTTAAAAATAATATAAATGTATATTTGTATCTGGATTCAACGATTGTTCTCGCGTGGCTTAACACAGAACCAATAAAGCTCTTGTCGTACGTAGCCAATCGGGTTATCAAGATTAAAGATCTTACTGCAGACTGGCGTTGGTTCTATGTCAAGACCACAGAGAATCCAGCGGATTTGGTTACGAGAGAGGTAGAACCTCATAATTTGCAATCAAATGTTCTATGCTGGTCTGTTTAATTATGCCAATTTTCTGCACAATGATGCAATTCAGAAATACCTCTTGACTTACAGGAGCTGCCTGAATTAAAGGAAATTGGTAACGCATGTAATTTGACCAAAAAGAACACAGATGAGACCGGATTTTTTTTCTCACTTTTCAGATATCATTTTTATAATTTTTTTATTAATAGATTTGCCCATATTTTTTTTTTTTTTTTTTTTATAACCTATAGGCTCGCGCTTGACCACAATCTCACCTGATGGTAAGCGATGATGTGGTCGACGGTGAAACACGCTTGCCTAGAAATAACCTATTCACTCTTGACTTAAAGACCCCTAGCTATCGGGAAACACAGACTCTGGCAGGGAATTCCACTCCTTAGCTGTACGCATAATAAAAATGTTCCCAAAACGTTTTGTGCGTATGGGTGGGATGTCTACCATGTATCGATGGCGCATCGCCGTACGTCTGGTAGTCCGATGATGGAACGGGCTAGGTGGAATTATATCGTGCAATTCCATCGCACACTCCCCGAAATGTAACCGATAAAAAACCGACAGGCTGGCAACTCGGCGACGATGTTCAAGACTCTGGAGCTTTGACTTGACCAGCGCCTCATCGCCGATGAGCCTCTTGGCTCGCTTTTCGATCGACTCTAGTGCGTCAAGCTGGTATTTGGCTGATCCGTCCCAGAGATGAGAACAGTACTCCATGCATGATCGAACTTGCGCTTGATACAAGTTGAGGAGCTGTTCTGGCGTGAAGTACCGTCTCACCTTTGCAAGGATCCCCAGCTTTTTGGCAGCCAGCTGAGCCTTTGCCTCAATGTAAGGGCCAAAATTGAGAGTAGATGTCAACGTAACGCCAAGAAGCTCAAGATGGTCAGTTATTGGCACGGTCGCATCTCGGAAAGTTGGATCTGGGTAAAATAATTCCAACCCAAACAATAAAGATTGCAGAAGCCTTGATGTCTTTCACCCTGCTGAGTTGGATAATGCATTATTGAAAATAAGAAAATGCGATCAGCAAAATCGTTATGCAGCAGAGATTAGTTGTATAAAACAAGACAAACAAGTAAAAGGTTCTCTTTCATCTTTAAATCCAATAATTGATGGGGAGGACTTGCTACGAGTGGGAGGTAGATTGGATAACTCGCAATTGCCTTACGCGCAAAAGCACTCCATAATACTTGCTAAGGGATCACTCACATATAACTAAGCTGATCATATGGAATGAACATGAAAATTTATTCCATGTAGGTCCAAAACTTCTGCTCTCTTCTTTAAATCAAAGGTTCTGACTCATCAATGCTATTAGAGAATTAAAATTTGTAATACATAAATGTAATACATACATCTGTACGCAAAATACGCGCTTGGTCGTGGAGTTGCGGAAACCAGCAAGTGTTTCAGACTGAAGGCAAAGACTGCATCGCAGCTGATGGGCTCCTTGCCTTCGGATAAAGTACAAGCGGCGGGACCATTTGAGAAGGTGGGAATAGATTACGCTGGCCCATTTAATATTAAATTTGCACGCGTCAGGAAGCCTGTGATTGTAAAGGCATATGTTTTAATTTTCGTATGCTTCTTGACCAAGGCGATTCACGTCGAACTGGCCTCGGATTTACAGCCAGAAACATTTTTAAATTGTTTTAAGATAAGATAAGATCATTTATTTGCTTAAAACATGGTATACAGAGGTGTTATTATAGCATATACGATCATACATGTTTTGCTTAAAATTGAAGCATGCAAATTAGGGTTGGTCAACATTATAATTTATATTCAAAAAAAATACTTAATACTATAGAAATTATTTTCATTGAGCCATTTATATAATTTAATTTTGAATAACTTGCAATTTAATATTTTTAATACATTTGGTAAATTAATATAAACACGCACACACATAGCCAGACAGCTTTTATTATATTTTGCTAATCTAGGGAGCTCATCTAGTACAAGTTTCCTCTGCTGTTTTAAACAATCCTTTATATTTTCTGACAAACATACATGCTTCATACAAATATAATGACGGTAAGGGTAGCAAACCAAGATTTTTAAATATTGGTTGACATGATTCATCAGATGGAATCCCGTATATGGCTCGTAAACATTTTTTTTGGGCGACGAATGCTCTGTTATGGTCAGTACTATTTCCCCACATAATTAATCCATACCTTAAGGCGCAGATTCCCTTGAGTAGCTGCTTTTAAAATGAGAATCACGCCTAAACGGCTAGTCGTAATTTTTTGGAAAAAATATATGTTATACTAGAGCGTTTCCTTAATAATTTCATCTGAGTACATTTTAAAATATATTAGTGTAACATAGTTTAATTAATTTGCAAAGTAATGTCTAACGCGGACCAAAAATCGACAATCGCGCAAAAACCATTGGACGTATTTTTATGAAACTTTCACCATCTAAAAGGCAATTTAATTATTAAAATTTTAATCTAGGGCTTTTTTTTAAATTATTATTAGTAAATAAATGTTATTACTTTTCCCGACTAAACTTGGTGCGCGTTGAAGCGGGGGCCCCACCGGGCGACGGGCGGCAGTGCATCGCTGACCACTGTCACGGGTAGACGCTGACGCTCGCGCGCTCGGAGCAAAAGGACACTATTTTATTTGCTTGTTTATAAGATGGGCGGTAAATTCAAATTTTTGAAAGTGAGATGGCTTATAATGAAAAAAAAAAAATGATTACTTAGGTAAGTGGCATATTTTAATTATCAATAATGTATTCCTAAAGTTTAAATTAGTATAGGTAACTAAATAAAAAAAAAATCACATAACATAAATATAAAGTAAATTTGTAATAAACATACTTTTATTTTTAACCGACTTACCAAAAAGGAGGAGGTTCTATGTTCGACTTCTTGTATTAAAATGTATTCCTAAAGTTTGAATTAGTATAGGTAACTAAATAAAAAAATACACATAACATAAATATAAAGTAAATTTGTAATAAACATACTTTCATTTTATTAAAATAATTATGTTATTTCTGTTTGTTTTTCCAAAATAGCAAATAACAAAGATTATCTAGATATAAATGCAGAGACGAGGTGAGTATTGCCATTGCATTCAATGTAACCATACCACCATCCTAGTAGGGACAGTCCGGATAACATTTTCAAAAAGTATGTGAATGTAATTATTAGCAATTTGGCATAGTTGTAAGTATAGTACTCCACTCCAAGTACGTACTGCTCGGGGAAAATAACTGTGCACCCGGCGCTGTCACGTCACTCTGTCGTTCGTCTTGCTCGGGACAAACGTAGGGCGCCGCGCGGGTAGGCAGAAGTGGGTTCGCAATCCAGCGAGGTGCACATTTATTTTGACCGTGTTGTACCTCTATTACATCTCCGGATGCGGAGATGTAATTTTTTGGGTCTGTTTTGTGGTAGTGCGTCATGTACGAATACTTTACTAATTTCGCCTAATACAATATAATGGTTTATCTATACTTACAAACATACATTTATATTGTAGCCCCGGCTGTACAGAACAGGAGAAAAAGGCAACTCCGCTTATTGGACATGAAAATATGGACATTAGTACCGACAGGGTGTGTATGCGTGTGCTAGTATTTCTATGTGTGCGTGGCTGCGCCCGCGCGTTGTGTTTAAGTGATAATAAAGCCAGTGTGTCTATAGCTGTCACGTCTTTCACTTGTCTCCCCGAACCCAACAGTGGCGACGAGGATTTTTATTTATTACCCACATCACAAAATAGTTATCGGATAATGAACAGTATCGGCATTTTGTCTACTTTCAACCACGACGTGCAGGCATGGAAGTCGTACAAAGGCCGAATTACGCAATGGTTCATTGCAAATGACATCGTCCCGAAGAATGATGCAGCGGGAACCAAGAGACGGGCGATCCTGCTCAGCGCACTCACCGACGGTACTTACAAGTTGGCAGCGGATCTGGCCCTGCCAAAGGACATCCAGGAAGTACCATATGACGACATAGTGCATTTATTAGATGAGCATTTTCTTCCAAAGATATGCGGCTTCAGTGAGCGGTACAATTTTTACGCAGCAGTACAGCAACAAGGCGAGACACATACGCAATGGGCGTCAAGGCTACGAGGACTTACGGCACATTGTAAATTTAGTAACGTCGAGGAAGCGTTACGAGACAGGTTCGTGATGGGAATGGCAGCAGGGCAGGAACGAGAGAAGCTGTTCGCGCAGGACACCGACAAGCTGACTCTGGCCAAGGCGGTGGAGTTAGCGGAGAGCGTGCGGTGCGCGCGAGTGGGCGCCGCCACTGCTACGGCTGTCCTTGGGCAGCAGACGCCAGTGTTCAAGATCGTCAAAGAAGTACATAGTGCTAAACCCATTAGTGCTGCTGGTAAATCAAAATGTACAGTGTGCGGTCGTAATAATCATGAGTCATCCCAATGTCGGTTCGCAAGCTACAAATGCAACAAGTGCAACACCAAAGGTCATTTGCGTAAAATGTGTAATAAGGTTAATTACGTGTTGACGGGTGATGCGAGTGGGGACGACGACGACGGTAAGTCATTATATAACATACGCTCAGTCCGGGGGGAACCCATGACAGAAATAGTTTTAATTAACGGAAAGGATGTACAATTTCAAATAGACAGTGGATCAGCGGTGACAGTTATATCCGAAGGTACCTATAAAAACTTGTTCAGTAAAATTCCGTTACTAGATTCCAAAAAAAGTTTTTTTAGCTACACCGGCAATAATATGAAATGTGTAGGGTACATAAACCTGCCAGTAACGTACATGCGGCACACTCAGACATTGGATATATACGTCATTCGCAATGGCGGACCACCACTGTTAGGCAGAGATTTTTTATCAAGGTTTAAACTTAAGTTGACGCCCTGTAACTTTTTGAAGGGTGAGCAGAGTATGGAGGAACAATTGCAATCGCGTTTTCCAGAACTATTTTCGGAAAAGCTTGGTAAATTTAATAAATATCGTGTTAAATTAAAATTAAAGGAAAATATGAAACCGATATTCTGTAAAGCGCGTCCAATTGCGTTCGCATTACGTGATAAGGTCGGCGAAGAGATAACACGTTTAGTGGACCTAGGTGTGCTAAAGCCCGTTGCGCACTCGGAGTACGCGTCGCCAATCGTACCCGTGCTTAAACACAACGGTTCCGTGAGATTGTGTGCCGATTATTCGGTTACAATTAACAAACAGCTGATGATAGAACAATATCCTCTACCCACGGTACACGAACTATTTTCAAAACTATACGGGGGCCATCAATTTTCAAAAATTGACTTGACCATGGCCTATAATCAGTTTTTGTTAGACGAGGAATCTCAGCCAATCACTTGTATCAATACACACCGAGGTTTATTTAATTATACTCGACTAGTATTCGGACTGTCTAGTGCGCCGTCTATATTCCAACGCGCTATGGAAACGGTGTTATCAGGACTAGACGGGGTCCTATGCTTGCTCGACGACATTTTAGTGACTGACCGGACCCCAGAGGGGCATCTAAAAAAGTTGAACATAGTTTTGCAAAGACTTCAGGATGCAGGGTTAACAGTGCAAAAAGGAAAATGCGATTTCTTCAAAAACGAAATTAAATATTTAGGTTATATAATAAACAAAGAAGGCTTACAGAAAGACCCGGCAAAGGTGAAAGCTATAGCCGATGCGCCCATTCCTACCAACGTTAATACATTGCAATCGTTTTTAGGCCTGGTAAACTATTACAGAAATTTCGTGCCTGGAGCATCCTGTATCCTGAGTCCCTTGTATGACCTATTAAAAAAGGGGGTAAAGTGGGACTGGTCTACGTCACACCAACGAGCGTTCGAAGAAATTAAGAAAAGATTAACGTCTGATCAGGTCTTAACACACTTCAACTCAGACGCTAAAATAGTGTTAACTGTCGATGCATCGCCGAGTGGCTTGGGTGCTATTTTATCGCAAATAGATTATGACGGGTTAGAGCGCCCGGTAGCATTCGCTTCCCGCACGTTAAACGCGGCTGAGAAGAATTACTCACAAATACAAAAAGAAGCGACAGCAATAATATTTGGAGTACGTCGGTTCCACCAGTACCTATATGGCAGGTCAGATCCATTCATATTACGTACGGATCACAAGCCGTTAATTACTATTTTCGGAAAACATAAAGGAATACCGGAGGTGTCCGCTAATAGGCTGCAGAGATATGCGATGTTTTTAAGTGCATACAATTACATAATTGAGTATGTTCGGAGCGCTGATAACAACGCGGATTATCTTTCTCGGGCGAGTTTACAGTGTAAATCCCACGCCGAGAGCGAGGGAGGCAACAGCGGCGCACACGCCGCCGCGCCGCGGCCGCCGCTCCCATTGACCGCGCTGCATACGTTAATTTTGTTGTCGAAGGCGACATGCCGTTGACCTTGAATGAGTTACGCAAAGCTACCAATGAGGATACGGTACTACAGTTAGTTGCAAATAATGTTGTAAACGGGTGGCCTAAAAAGGAAATAGACTTGCGGTTAAAACCATATCATTTATGTAAGACAGAATTGTCATATGAAAACGGTTGTTTAATGAGGGGACATAAAGTTGTTCTTCCCGAATCGTTGCGGACAAGGGTTTTATTAGAATTACATACCTCACATTTAGGTATAGTCAAAACAAAATCAGAGGCTAGGTCACGGTTTTGGTTCCCGGGCATTGATGCGGCACTAGAAAAAATGATACACTCGTGCGAAATATGCAAACAGCTACGGCCCTCGCCACCCCGGGCGCCGTTAGCACCATGGAAGTTTCCTCATGCGCCATTCCATAGAATACACATAGACTTCCTAGGCCCACTGAATAATCAGACGTTTTTGGTGGTGGTAGATGCGCACACGAAATGGTTAGAAGTATATGACGTGAGCACATCTACGACCTCGGCGACCGTTATTGAAAATCTCCATGATTTCATGTCTAAGTACGGATTACCACACACAATTGTTAGCGATAACGGCGCTGCGTTCACATCCGCTGAGTTCACGAAATTTTGTGCATTAAATGGAATTGAACATCTTACATCACCACCATACAATCCTGCTAGTAATGGACAAGCAGAGAGCTTCGTAAAAATTGTAAAAAAGGGTATAAAGTCAAGCGTTTTGGGTTCTCGCAGTAGGAATGAGTGTAGGCACAAAATTATGAAATTTTTATTTGACTATCGGAATTCAAAACATTCTGTCACGGGGTTCTCACCGGCTGAATTGGTGTTTGGGCGAAAGCTCAGAACACGTCTTGATTTACTTCAACCAAAGCCAACGTCGACGGCGACCCCACTCGCATCACTGACCAACAATGTTAAACGTAAACAGTGCTCACAAATTAAGTGCTACGGTGGCAACAATAAACAAGTACTACAGCCGGGTGATGAGATTATGTATAAAAAATTTCTAAACAACAACAAATATCAGTGGTACAAAGGAACCGTAATAAAAAGACTGGGAAAAGTGTTATATTTAATAAAAGACCATGTTTCTTCATTGGCCGTCAAAAAACATAAAAATCAAATAGTATTAAATAAAGGTACGTCGACGACCCACATCGACGATTTTATGTTGGACTGCGATCCAATTCAAAACGAACCCAGCGGTTCTCAACCGCTTGACAATGAGGGTGGGGAAAGGAATGAGATGGAATTGTCATCGTCACCACCCCAGAATTCAAGATGTGCCGGCAGACCTCTGCTGCGGGACATACCCAGGGTGGATTATAAACAGTTCTTTTAAAATATTATGGGTCATTTTCTATTATGTTAAATAGGGGGAGGGATTGTTGTGTATGCGTGTGCTAGTATTTCTATGTGTGCGTGGCTGCGCCCGCGCGTTGTGTTTAAGTGATAATAAAGCCAGTGTGTCTATAGCTGTCACGTCTTTCACTTGTCTCCCCGAACCCAACAGGTACCTAATTTAATATTCCGACTTTAGTATTATTTAAACATATTTTTATTATTATTTTATCAGTAGATTTTGCATTATAATATCAGCAGCCTAATTGCGTAAGTGAATTCGGAAAGGCAAAGTGTCTTACCCCATGAAAGAGTATGAACAATCGACCAATGACATAGACGGAAATCCACATCGCGTCTTTCATCTCGCATGTGATTGGTCAATTGTTTATCATGGCAAAGGGTATGACTCCATGAAAGAATATGAACAATCGACCAATCACATAGACGAAAATCCACATCGCGTCTTTCATCTCGCTTGTGATTGGTTAATTGTTCATGTTTTTTCATGGGGTCAAACCCTTTGCCTTGCCGAATTCACTTACGCAATTAGGCTGCTGTTTATAGTTTTTATACATTTTTACTAGTAAAAGAGTATTTATTTATATATTATAAAGAGTTTTATATTTGGCACCACCAGGCGCGGATACCGGGGGGAGGGTCTGGGCAGGGGAAATGGTTTTCATGTGGGCTATTTATTGCTTTTGGTTTTAGTAATACCTATTTTTTTTAAACATTAAAATATTGATATTATTTTAAAATATAGTTAGTAAACTAATAATTTAAATAATAATTGCCATATTTATGCATATGAGTGTTTGGTATTTGGTTGTTGTATGAAATAAGCATCTCATGATGTTTTTATTTTAGATGTTTGAGTGACAGCCTGACAGCAAAGGAGACACTGTTTAAACCTTTATTATGGTTTGTTCATCCATTATTTTTTGCCCCAGCTGATATAGCATAGATTGTTTCGGTGTATTTATCATTGTAATTATATTTCAGTTCTGCAGAAATTTAAACAACTATATCTGAGGGGGATCCATCATCCTTTCACAAAGTGACCGAAAATGAGGAAAAGTCCCTACTAGGTAAACAATGATTTTAACATAGTCGGCTCATATGCATATTTATATGATATATTCTTGTAGAACGCAAAAGAAAACAAGAAGGAGAATAAGAAAAGAAAAATAAACGAAGGAAAAACCGAGAAATAGCGATAGACACTAGTACACAAGACGACATAATACAGGAAAGACAGGACAATACAAAGAAACACATCGTATAGATATAAGTGTTCTCGGTTTTGAGGAGTTTTAAAGCTAATAAAATAATGTTAATAATTCACATAATTTTATTTCAAGTATCCCCCCCCACTCCTGGATCCGCCAGTGCACACAAATCACATGTCTTTATTTTATGTTTTTATCACTTGTTAAAAATAAAATAATGTTAATAATTCACATCATTTTATTTCAAGTATCCCCCCCCCCACTCCTGAATCCGCCCATGCACACAAATCACATGTCTACTACTGACTGTTTGTTATTACAAACTGTACTGTTAGCTTGTATATTGCTAATTATGAATTATTAATTAATATTTATTAATTAGGAATTAATCATGATACCTTTGTGTTTTCTTGGCTAGTAAATGTTTGTACCTTTTACAAATAAGCACTTAGTCATTATTGTAAATATAGTTCCTTTTCAATGTTATGTTATGTTAGTTTGATTTTAGTTGTAAGTAAGCATAAACCTTATCTTGTCAATATTACTGTTATGTATTACAATAAAAGAATATTCATTAACATCAACCATAGATTATAATAGTTCTACACACAACAATTACTTAGACGCTCAAGTATGTTTTTTCTTGTTCATTTTGTTAAAAAATATACCTAGAGGATTACTTTGGCCTAGGGCCCCAATATGTTCGAATCTCTCATATATTTTTATTTCTAAGTAAGATAGATGTGTATTTTGGTACATTTTTCACTTGTCATCGAGCTGTCTTACTATGTAGACGTTAATAAAATACAGTCCTATATATTCATCATGTTCATCTTTTATTCCAGCGCCCGAACAATCGTCTCGTTTACACAGTTTCACGTTGAAGTCCCCCATGACTACGGTGAAGTGAGTTTTATGACCATGCATGGCTCTGGAAATGTCCTCATACATAGTCTCTAATTCGTCGTCGGGGTGTGCCGAGGTCGGCTTAGACCTGTATGACCTTCAGCGAATACCTTGAGGATATTCTGAGTATAAGTTACGCCGCCCTGGTCGACACACTCTCAATCCTCAATTCGTTGGCCACAAGGGACCTGTGGACGATAAACCTCGATACCACCCTGGGACTGCCGGTCGCCCTAGGAAGTAGAGCAGGTTACCGGATTTAAGGATTATCAAGTCCTCCCCCTCTCTTCGGATACTTCATGATACTCCATCGTAACCTACTCAACTCTTCCTCGAGTTCGGCTAACTTTTCATCGGTCCGGAGTGTTCGCGTGTTGTGTGTTGCCAGGTACAGTCGTCGGTTTTTATTGGGGTAGCAGGGTCCACTCCGGGGATTCTTCGCACCCCTTGCCACGCCATCGCCTCGACCGCTACCGTAGTCGAGGGTAGACGGGCTGCCGGGCACTAGGGGCCATTTCATGGTTGCGCTATTCATCGGATTGGCGGGGTTTGCCATAATCGCCACGCTTGATAGGCGGGTTGGCGATCGCAGTTTGTAATTAAATGCACAGAGAAACGCTGCTGCCTTTTCTCTGGTGTGTCCCTTAGTCTCCTCTTACGACAACCACGGGCAGATATGGGATGGTGAGATTCTTAACGTCCGACACCATACGGATTAGTACCTACGTAGGAAATTCCATCCCATGTTTTTTTCCTAATCCCAGAACTTTGCCGCCTGCCGCTGCTGGGATTACCTTTTTAATATTTTTGTTGACAGAACAATGGAATTTCCATTAAATTATCAGTTAGAAAGTAAGAAATTAAAATTCACTAATCTTCTTTTTAGGGTTCCGTACCCAAACGGTAAGGTTATTACTAAGACTCCACGATCCGTATGTCTGTCTGTCTGTCACCAGGCTGTATCTCATCAACCGTGATAGATAGACAGTTGAAATTTTCACAGATGATGAATTTCTGTTGCTGCTATAACAATAAATACTAAAAACAGAATCACATCACACATCACATCATCAGCCTATTAATGTTCCCACTGCAGGGACACAGGCCTCCTCTCTGTGAGAGGGAATGGGCCGTAATCCACCACGCGGGCCCAGTGCGGGTTGGTAGATGTCACATGTCTTCGAATTTTTGATTCTAGGACATGCCGGTTTCCTCACGATGTTTTCCTTCACCGTTTTGAGAGCAGTGGTGAAGAAATAATTTACACAAAGTAAAGCGCCTGCTTGGGCTCGAACCCACGACCTACAACTTGTAAGTCGCGGCCGATACCACTGGGCCACCACTGCTCTCAAAAACAGAATAAAATAAATATTTAAGTGGGGCTACCATACAACAAACGTGTTTTTTTTTTGCCGTTTTTTGCGATAATGTTACGGAACCCTTCTTGCGCGAGTCCAACAAGCACTTGTCCAGTTTTTTATCAACTAGATAGACAGTTGAAATTTTCACAGATGATGAATTTCTGTTGCTGCTATAACAATAAATACTAAAAACAGAATAAAATAAATATTTAAGTGGGGCTACCATACAACGTGTTTTTTTTTGCCGTTTTTTGCGATAATGTTACGGAACCCTTCTTGCGCGAGTCCAACAAGCACTTGTCCAGTTTTTTATCAACTAGTACACCTCATTCGTAACAATACTATGTTTGTCACTACTCTGTGTTTAACAACCTGAGGCTCTGTCTACCCCATTTGGGATACGGACTTGAATGTATGTATGTAATAAAAAAAACACCCAAACGAAGAAAGGGTGAGAATAACACCTACATCAATACTTACATGTATATATTTTTTAGGCACAAAATGTGTGTTAAATACAGGCTTGCGGATCACAACCAAGGGCTGAAGACTGGGGCCCATAGCAGTCTTGCGACCCTTGGACCTGCAGGACCTATACCCGCGAAACTGCGATTGCGCAGCAGATAGCCTGGGGGTTTGTTGTTTATGGCTGAGCTCTTACCTGAGTTATCCGTTGCGGTCCTCTTGTACTTGCTCAATCCGGTGCCTGGTCGTGGATTTAGGGATCAGATATATATAATAAAGGACAAGGCTGGGATGAGGGACACAAACGCGTTCTGAGCCGGGGTCCAGCTGCCGAGCAGACACATACACGTTCCCGGCAAAAGCAGCGCGAAATATGCACAAATATGACTGCACGGACGATACACTACACCAATTGCGAATATCCAAAAGAGATTCTATCTCGGATGGGTGAATTACTTAGAAATTATAATTAATTCAACGAAACCCTTCAAAAACGTTCGCACGCGTTCGACCAGTTTTTTCAAGTCCCGTGTCAAACGTCAAAGTTCACTCACCCGCCGTCAAATCGGTGACAGCTGACGGACAACAAATTAAGAAAGAATGAACGAACGATGCGTTCGTCACAATGTGGTTTTAATTGTTAACCCTTTTGTATACTCTTTTTATAGAGAAATGAATTATCATTAAAATGAATTGAAATAGTTTACTATATTTTGTTGGTTGCCAATTTACTCGTCCATTAGCATGCAGCCATTTCTTTATTGTTTCACTATTAGATGGAAACCTAAAATTTACAATACAGTTTATTACCATACTACACTAGATATCTTTATTGGGTAATAAACAAAATAAGCTATACCATAGTAAAGAACCTAATTAAGTTACCTAATTAAGTTAACAGTCTTATTTATGTATAACGAAAAATAAATATTTTAGTTGTGTAAATTTAAATTCATATAATGGCAACACTGAACCTTTCATAGTTTTAGGTTATTTTATTTTAAGATATTGAAAATACGTATTAAATCTAAATTTCAAAGCTAAAATCATTAAATCTCAATGTAAAACATCATAATTGATCATCATATAGCGATTTAAAACCAAAGGAAAGATAATTCCGTCTACTTACGAGTGAAATGTTATTCCATCAAGATTTCGCTCACTTCGGCTTTTACAGTATGGAACACTACAACCCACCATCGCACTGACACTAATTATCTATATATAACCCAATTCCTTGTCTCAATAAACACTTTATACCACGAAATTTGGGCGCACGGTTGGCGCAGTGGTTGAGCGATTGACTGCTACGTTCCGTGTCGCGGGTTCGATTCCCGCACGGAACTAATATTTGTATGGCCTACAGATATTTGTTCGGCTCTGGGTGTTGTGTATGAGTTTATATGTTTGTAAACGCACCCACGATACATGAAGTAATTCTTAGTGTGGGACAAAGTTAAAAAAAAAACACAGAGAATCAAACACCATCCACTAGTTTGTCAAAACCTGTCATGACATTAGATTATGCCAAACAACAAAAGCCGGCCAAGGTGACAAAGACAAAAAATAAAGTTTTGTCCTTATTATTTACATGGGGCTGCCAATTAGCGATCTCGCTCTATGAATCAAGCTCATTTTATGGCTAAATCTATAGATGCTCTATATCTAAGGAAATTACCATTGTCTTTTGCCGATTCGGCAATTTGGACAGTTAATTAGTAAACATCAAAGGTGTTAGCAAATCGTGCATTGGTTTCACATTCGCTTTGTACCATGGCTTTTTTGTATTATTAATAGAAAACGTGGACAAGTGTTGTTGTTTAACACCAATACTATTAAAGTTTATGAAAATCTCAAATATAATTTTCTCGTAACCGTCGGAACAGTATAAAGTGCTTAGATTCGGTCACAATAAACGTAAGTACAATAGTTGCCTGGAAGAGATCGCGGCATGCGATAAGAACGCCCATTGTATGTGTATTAATTTTAAGTTTATTTTATAATTGTATTTTAAGGTGTACAATAAAGCATATAATAAATAAATAAGGTATTTACATTTTTATCTCATTCCTTATTTTTCTTTTTATATTAACCCAAATTATTCTAAGTCGTAATCTTTCGTTCTCGCATCAATATCCATCTAGAAACAAAATATATTTATTTGGTTATATGATAACATAGTCGTTATTCAACTTCACATGGTGATAATGTTGTAAAATCAGTCGCGCACAAAAATACATGTCAACCAGATGATAACCAAAATGAAATAGCTATTTCGATACACAAAATACATGAATTAGCTAGTACTTCTGCGGGGCCAATGACAAAAATCTACATGAAAAATATTAGACCTTTAAAAGAAAAACGGTTGAAAGTACCACAATTCGATAGCGAGCCTTTACAATGTATGAAAACGGAAACTAAAAGTCAGCAAAATCGTTTTCAAATATATTGAAGAAGTACAAGTACACGCTACATTTGAGAAATTTCTCGTTGCTGACTATCAATATGAGCATACCAGACTATTATTATTTTGTTCTGAAGGAGCAAAGCAATTGTTAAAAAGTGTGAAAGAATTTTTATAGATGCGACTTTTAAGAGTTCTCCACGACCATTTCCACAATTACTTTCTATCCTCGGTGACTTGGGGATCACTTCTCAAACAACTTCATTGATACAGCTAATACTTGTACTTATAAGCGACAAAAAAGAGTAAATATATTTATGCTGAAAAACTATATATTCCGATTGGTGTCCCACTGTATTACACGCATATTTCAAGATTGCCGTTGCAAATACCTTAAGATTTTCTAATTGTTATCCCAATCGTTTGACTGAAATATAGTTATCTTCATGTTCTTTAATCTTAGTTTATTTTAATCTCACCCCAACCCCCAACATTGCTCCTTCGAGCCATTCGAGCGGGACCTTTACACGTATATCTACTAACTGTGCTGTGTAAATGTCTCGCTTGGAACTTATTACCAGGCCCTGGCAAACAGAACTGAGCGGATTTACTTTCCGAAAAGTTCATCATCCTGCAGATCCTGATTGAACCTGGTTTATACGAAAGCAGCTGTTCTTGCAGCCATCGAAAGGACATTTAATCTCCAAAGAAGCCTTCAGTACAAGTAAGGTCTCTTTTATATCTTTAATATGTCGGCAATGGACAACATGTTAGCAACCTAACAGTTAATAGAAGCCGTAAATAAGCTCTTAACCAATTTCAAGAAGGATAGTGCAGAGCGCAAGACCTCAGACTACTTACGTCGTCGATTCACTGTCTTGGAACAACACTTTACAGATTTCCTTAATAATCATATGACTTTGTTAAGTTTTGGTGATAAATCTCATACATATTTCAGTAACAATCAATACGACCAAATGAAGGAGAAATTACGCAAACAACATTTAAGACGGTACCCTGACCAAAAAATCGGCATGCTATATGAGCATTCCTATTGGCCTAGCGGCACTGGTGGCGCATGAATTATAGTAGTGAATACGCCCAGATTTTAGAATAAAATCGAAAATTTGATCTTTTGAAAAAAAAAATACTACAAAAATGTTCGTTATTAAATTGTCTATCCATTAGTGTTAGTACAAACAATGATTAATCAACACTTTACGAGGAGATGCATGCTATCAATAATAATTTCTCATTTTTATGTTTCTTTTGGAAGGAGATTAGTGAAATTTATGCAACATTAAAAAAAAAACGAAATCTATCCTTTTAGAATCTGAAAATTATGTAGAAATTTAATGTATTTTTATTAATTGATATTTCTTTTTAAATAACGTTAACTCCTAAAAACAGCACGAAAAACGGCTTGCGCGTCGTTTTGCTCGGGGTACCGCCTTAAACTACAATTCAAAGCTTTAACCCTCACGCAAACAGACCGCAAACCCCAGATTGAAACCTCCATCTTCCAAGCTACTGCGGAATCTCAAACCTCGAACCTCGCATCTCACGCTGCTTCTAAAAGCCCTGCTCTTGAAGAGAGTAAAGCCGAAGGTCTCTTCAAAAAGCTACAGATTTTAAGGTTTTCTTGAGAACATCTGCCAATTCTGCCAACCTTGAACTGAACACGGAAAATAGGGAGTTTAAGGCACAATTACTTTCTATCCATCCTGAAGACGATACAATCCCGTTGGGCGGCTATTGACTAGCTTCTTTGGGAGCTGGACAACTAGTATGGCTAAATTGACGATTATTCCATGGATAACCAAGTGATACGCGAGTGCAACTGTTATCTATTAAAACTGTGAACATTTATGGGAAATATACCAGTGACAATAACACAGTGACAGTGAGCAAAAAAAAAAAAAAACAACACAAATATCAAGCTGTGAATAATCTCATTCCAGATGGGACAGTACTGAACCGGAAAGGCAAAGTAAGCATTCCTTTAACTAATTCCTGTGAATAAAGCTCTCGATATTATAGAAACAAGAATTTATGTGAAAAACGGTTACAACATTTTAAAAATCTGCAACTATCCCACTCGTGAATCTGAAAAAAGCGACATCTAGTATCGAGTAGCAGAATCTGGTATCGACGAGTTTTCCTACACAATTTTATCGTTAGATGGCTCTGAACGCAACTTTGTAAACGAGAACAATTTTGCTGATACTAATTACTAATACCTGAGATAATACATATAAGTACATACTATTTACAAAGATGGATAACGTGGATAGGCGAAGAAGTTTCAACAATGTTACTCTTAGGAGAAATAAAACAAATATGTCCAATGAGTCAGTAAACTTATCCTATTCATCAGTCACGTCTAATCCATATACAAGAAGTTTACCAGACCTATCCGCAACCCACACAGAAGATGTGGAAGCACTAAAAGAAGAAATATACAAACTAAACAATGAATTAGAAAGCGCACACCAAGAAATTGATACTTTAACAACTGAAAATAATCAGCTTAAACAAAAAACATGCGAACAAGCAAGGAAAATAGCACAATTTAAAGAAATTTACCATGGATCTCCATCTTACAAAAACTGTGTTCGCAAAAGAAAATCCAAAAGCAGCTGCAATGATACTCTATTGGACGAGACCATCGCTGCCAGTGGTGACAACAACGACCAGGAAGCTATTAGTACCACTCAACCAATAGATGTCGCCACTGGTACAGTGCAACAGCTAAACGTAGACAAGAAAAATGAACCCTGGCCCAACTGTAGTAAGGAAGACACGGCTGAATCATCTAAAGTTACCAATAAACATAATATATACATCTTCGGAGATCAACAAGCCCACGGCCTCAATAAAACCTTGACTAACACAAGGTCTAACAAATGGAATGATAACTTCAAAATAAGGTCTTTTATCAAGCCAGCGGCTACGAGTTCGCAAATACTTAAGAGTTGCAACAACGACTTCATAAATATATTAACCCCGGACGATATTATAATTTTAGTCTTAGGTTCCAACGATAAAAGCCCCTATTCACTTATAACTGAATTATGTAACGTATTGTATAGACTACGCAACCATACTGTATTCATCACTAATGTGCAATATAACCCGTATTTAAACGAAGATACGATCAATTATAATTTAGAATTGATAATACAAAACTACAAGAACTGTAAATACGTAAAAATACACAAATCGGCAAACAAACATAACAATAATCCTAGTCGAATAAAAAGGTATCATCAGGAATATCTGAAATATTTGTGTTTTGGGCTGAATACGAAAATTGATTATAAAAAATACCAAACCGAGTTCCTCAATAAATACAAGGATAAACAAGCTAGAGCCAAACCAACGAACATGTATGCACAACACCCTGAATCTAACACACAAACATTACCCCTAAAAACAACACAAACAAAAATTACAACCTATTTTAAAGGAATAACAAACAAAACAAATACAAATAATAGGCTTTTTCGTAGACCAAAATAAAACCACAGCAATTACGTTAATTCACCAAAATATTGCCGGAGTACTGAATAAGCAAGAATTAATAGAAGTAGCCTTATCAGACTTACAACTTCAATTGGGATCCATTGACATTCTATGTCTCACGGAAACCTTTCTTAAAAGTGGTTCTGAATCTAACCTTAGGATTACCAACTACAAAATGGTATCATTCTTCTCTCGACCAAACCAGCGCCGGGGTGGCTCATGTATCCTTTTAAAAAATAACATACAATACAAAGAAATCGCCAACCTTACCCCCCCTATTCCCCTCCAATTCGAATACTGTGCCATTGAAATTCTTAAACATAACCTAATAGTAGTATGCATTTATAGAACACCTACACATGATGCTACGACATTTCTGAATAGTTTGGAAAGCCTTACAAATAAACTATGTAAAATGGTTAAGAAAAAAGTCATCATATGCGGTGACTGGAATATAGACATCCTAAAAACAAATAAAATGTCCAATGATTTAAATGCCATACTTAGTAATAACAACCTGAAAAACCATATTACCCTACCGACGAGGAAAACCTCGTGTTTAGATTTAATTGTAAGCAATATACACGACGGTAAGTCAGCACTGCACTATTTGGCACTATCAGACCACGAAACAGCACAATCACTAGCAGTTAGCTTAGAATCTGATGAGAAATTTAAGGACATTCACCGTCTCTGGTTTAAAACTATAAGGGATCTCAGTGACGAAAACATAACCAAATTCAGAGATTGTTTATCAAGCTTGTCTTTCTCTGAGGTATATGAATGCCACTCAACAGACAACGCCTTCAATTGCCTTCACGATACAATTGTTCTTTTTTACAATTTATGCTTCCCCATTATTAAAGTCAAGAATGGCAACAAGCAAGTGAAAAACCGATGTCTAACAAAAAATATAAAACGATGTTGTATTAAAAAACGAACCTTATATCTAAAATATAACCTTTGTAGAGATAACAAAAAGCAAAACAAAAAAAAATATGTCGACTATACTCGAATATTAAAAAAATGTATACAAAATGCGCAACAAATTAATAGTTTACAGTACATCAACAAAGCAAAAAATGCAAGTAAAGCAGCATGGAATTTAATTAAAGCAGATGTTAATAATACGAAAAGTTACTCTGACATAGACACAATACAAAACAATAATAAAATGTATGACAACCCTAACCATATTTGTGACCTCTTCAATAACTACTACATATCCCTAACAAATACGACCCAAAATCAACGAGAAAATAATCGGAATATTAATTTTACAATGCCTCAGAATCCTAAAAGTATTTTCCTGACACCAGTAGATGAAACAGATGTGTATAAATTAATTCATAATCTGAAAAATACGAACTCAACTGGTTATGATGACTTAAATACTAAAGTATTAAAAATATGTGCATCCAGTTTAGTCTCGCCTTTAAGCTACATCATAAATTTATCCTTAGGGGAAGGAGCCTTCCCGAAACGACTGAAAATGTCTATTGTCAAACCTTTATACAAGAAAGGCTTAAGATCTGATATGAGTAACTATCGTCCAATCACTTTAATCCCTATATTATCGAAAATATTCGAGAAGGTTATGTGTAATAAAATAGAGAACTTTTTGACATCATGTGACATCCTTAAAAAAGAACAGTTCGGTTTTAGGAAAGGGAGTTCTACCGCTTTAGCATGTTTCTCCTTAATTAAACAAATAACCGAAAGTCTCAACCAAAAATCCAAAATAGGCTGTGTCTTTCTAGACATGACAAAAGCCTTTGACTTTGTCTGTCATGAAACTTTATTGTCAAAACTTTCTCACTATGGAATCCGCGGGAAGGCCAACGAGTGGATCAAAAGCTTTCTTACCGACCGTCTGCAATGCGTAGAAATAACAAGAAATTGTCAAAATGAACAAATAATATATAGATCAAAATACAGAAAAAACAACGTCGGTACACCTCAAGGAGGAATTTTATCCCCTCTTTTCTTTCTAGTATACATCAACGACCTACCAGAGGAAATTAATGAAGAGTGCATACTATTTGCTGATGACACAACGTTGATTATTAAAAGCGACGATAACAAAGACTTGGAAAAACGAATTGTTAACGCATTAGACAAGGCAATAAAATGGCTAGAAAATAATAATTTAAAGATAAATATGTCAAAAACAAATATAATCAAATTTCGAGCACTCAACACAAACACAGATAGCCTAGACATTCAGTATAATAATGTCCCCTTAAACCCTGTTAACGAATGTGTATTCTTAGGTATAACTGTGGACAAGAATTGTAGCTGGAAACCACAAATAGATAAAATAGTCAAAAAAATAGATCGCTTTGTTTATGTCCTGAAAAGAATAAGGCAAACAGTTAATCTAAATACCGCAATGGTTGCTTACCATGCTTATGTAGCATCTGTACTCAGATATGGTCTTATAATTTGGGGGAACTCAGTAGACGTGCAAAGAGTTTTTAAAGGACAAAAAAAATGCATCCGGGCAATATGTGGAGCCCACGTTTTGGATAGCTGCAAACCATTATTTCAAAAACTGAAAATACTATCGTTACCATGTCTTTATATTTTTGAAACATGCATTTTTGTAAAAACAAAATATAACCTTTTCGAAAAAAACAGTTACAAAATAAATAGTAGAACACGACACAAAGACAAATTGAAATTACCCCAAATAAAATTAACGCTATTTAAAAGAAATACTTACTGCATGGCAATTATTATATATAATCATTTACCAAATAATACTCAAGATTTGCCATTGCCGTTGTTCAAAAGGGTATTGTTCAGACTGTTATTGGCGAAAAATTATTACAGTGTTCAAGAATATTTAGAAGATAAGTCGTTACTAATTTAATACAATTTTTTATTTTTTCTTTATTATTATTACTGCAATACATTTTCAATCTTTATTAATGAACTATAACAGATTCAGATTATATACTATAATTCATAATTATTAATAAATATTTGTACGCCATATTAAGGCAGGATATGCTGGAACCAATATTGTAACATCTTTTTTACCATATTCGAACAAATAAACATATTTGATTTGATTTGATTTGATTTAAAACCCCACGTAAAAAGAGCATTTTAATCATTATTTATCATAATAATCATTATAACGAAATCAAGAAAGACCTCAATTAGAAAATGTAGTCCGTTGCACATATTGAAAAATCTACTCCTAAGATGGAGATACCTTTGACGGAAACTACAATAAGTGGAATTCGTTTAAAAATCATTTTACCGAAGCAATGCAAAACAACCCATCTTTATCGAATGCACAAAATATGCAGTTTCTAAAGACCAAGATCTAAGATGAGCCCGAAAAATTGATCCAACAACTCCAAATAAGCTCCAACAATTATCCTGTATGCTGAGATATCCTCAATCATCGTTATAATAATAAACGACTGATCTTCACATCTGATCTTACAATCTCATGAATATCCCTGCAAACCAGCAACAATCATCAAATCATATAAAACGCATTCACGACACTACGTACGAGAGCGTGAAAGATATCAAGAATATGGGCGTCGATGTTTCTTCCTAGGACCCTTTCCTGGTATGTTTATTGTCTCAAATATTGAATTCAGATACATACGAAGATTATCTACAAGCCTTCAAATTCTCGCGAGAGTTGCCCGTCTTGGAAGATTTCCTTAATTTTTTGAAAACTAAATTTATGATGCTGGAAACTTCACGTAAGAAGCTTGAAAATTCCACGCAGAAATCATCCCCATATCAATCCAACAACAATAATAAACCATCATTTCCAAAGGGTTCCAATTATAAACAAACCAAGTTTCGCTATCGTCAAAGTCCAAACCCAAAATAAACTATCTCAAGCAATGCCCTATAAGCGACTCCAATGATCATCGAATTCATGCATGTCAAAAAATATTGGGATTGCAACCTAATGAACGTAAAAATTATATTGCTTACTTGAACCTTTGTATGAATTGTTTACATTATCACGAAGGCAAAAATGCCTTTTCGAAATAAGATGCAAATAATGCAATAAAGAACACAATACCATGCATTTTGCATGAATCTTTTACGTCACAACAATATTGAATCAAAATGAAATTAATATCGAAAAAAAAGAAAAGTTGACCAAACTGATTAAGATAATTTTATCATTTTCTGCCAATTGAAACTTTTAAATGGTAAAATGTCTTTGGAAAATTTCCTTGAAACATTGCGTTAAAAACTTAATTTCAAAGTTTAGTAAAACTATGAAAGCACTCATCATCATCATATCAGCCGAAAAACGTCCACTGCTGGACATAGGCCTCCCCCAGGCGTAGCCACATTGACCGGTCCCGTGAGTCCAGCATCCAGCGGATCCCCGCAACCTTCACCAGGTCATCGGGCTACCTGGTGGGAGGCCTTCCAAGCAACGTCTTCCGGTTCGCGGCCGCCACTCCAGAACTTTTCTGCCCCATCGGCCAGCCGTTCTGCGAGCAATGTGCCCTGCCCACTGCCACTTAAGCATGAAAGCACTAGTTAGGTATAAATGTTGTGGAAAAATCAGTGGTGTTGTGACAAACGAGAAAAAAAAAACTGTTTGTCATACTACGAGTCGGCAAGGGAAAATATTGCCAATTTAGAAATTTTGTTTTTATATTTGAAGAATGTGTCCGTGTAGAGTTCTTTACAATAATGCAAGTAATACTTATTGAATAGATTCTAAATTGAAAGCAAAACAATATATCCTCGACGCAGGTTTTGGAATAGCATCTTGTTCGTCTCAGAGCCTTATTCACGAACCACGAGACTAGATCTACTTGAATTTAATAGATAAAATAAACTATTAGTAGCAATTACACTAATTATATAAATTAAACTTTTAGGCTTACAGCATAAAAATCAAATTTGCGTATATGTGTTAATATGGTATTTATTCTTCGAGTAGTGCTAGTCTGATAAACTCATACAAATGAAATAATCCTTAATGTTACCGGCAGAGGGTTCAAATTCGTTCGTTTTTAAGGCGGGTCAGGTAACAGCTATTACCGACTGTGATTTTACAAACATGAAATCCAGCGTTGTCTTGACGATTTTCTTAATAAAGCGGCAAATATTACTGGAAACAAAGTCCAGACTGATGTCCACAATGATGTCCTTAATTTCGAAAAAGATCTAAACATTCAAAATGAAACAAATAATTCAGTATAAGTTTGGGCGCACGGTTGGCGCAGTGGTTGAGCGATTGACTGCTGCGCTGCGTGTCGCGGGTTCGATTCCCGCACGGAACAAATATTTGTACGACCTACAGATAATTGTTTCGGCTCTGGGTGTTGTGAATGTGAGTTTATATGTTTTTAAACGCACCCACGATACAGGAAGAAATTCCTAGTGTGGGGCAACGTTTTTTTTTTTTAAAAATAGAAAAAAGATGAAAAATTTCAGAATTTTGAAACAAAACCTTAAAGTGGCACTAAGCGAAATTCTCTCAATATGATTTCAGTACGAATAAAATTAAAAAAAAACTAATATTTTTAATTGTAGTCTTAAAATCTTTTTGGTAGTAACATTGCATTGGCTTTATAGCTGTTAAGGTGTTATTTACATAATTTTGAATAAATAAATCAGGAGAAGATGTTTCGATCTACCACTCGAGAAATAACTTTGTTTTGATGAACAAATGGTTCGTTTTACCGGGCAACATGTGGCGAAGCAATATATAAAAGGGAAACCTTATCCTTGGGGCCTGAAATTATTATTTTTATGCTATAAGCACGGCCAGGCCTATGATTTTATTCGTTACTAAAGTTCGTCTACAAAACTAAATAAATATATTGTAAAGAAAACAGATATGGCGCATCTGTAGTGTTACAACTTGCAAAGCGAATAGGATCTTCTACAAATTTTGAAACAGCAAGGTATAATGACTGCCTGTACACCTCGCGACAAAATATTTTCAATACCAACATTCCTAAACGATAAATAAACCGAAAAGAAACCAAGGGGCTTTGCTCAAGAAATAAGTAGTCATGATGGCTATGTTACAGTAGTCAAATGGTTGGATAACAAAACTACCCCACCTGGCTTCCCAATTTCATTGGTATTGGAAAAAAGGATTTAATGAGAAGATGGTGTAAAAAGGAAAAGTGATTTGTTGAAGTTGAAAGGTCAGAAATCGTGCAGAAGTACAATCATGCGATGGGAGGAATTGGCTTGGTCGAAACTCATGAGCTTATTACTGGAAATTCATAAATAAAATAAAAATTGCCTCTACGCATGATATTCCATTCATCAGATCTTGCAGTTGTTCAGTGTTTCCGGGAATGACAACCAGACTGACAACGAATTACTCGCCGTACCGATAAACAAACGACTCACTTTGCTACACTTTCGTCGCAAATTAGCAGAAAGCTTAGTTTTTCTAAATAAACAGATTGGTGTCGCTAAAAGAGGCCGTCCAAGTGCCAGTAATCCGTCACCACCCGTAATTATTCCCCGAACAATAGGAGAAGTTCGCCCTGCGAGTGAAATGGCTCATGAAAGGGTTGGACTCCTTCCTGCACATGACGTCGGGGCTGGAACATGCTGCAAAATGGTAGGATACAAGGGAAAATCCCGTATAAAGTCCATCAAGTGTAAAGTGCCTTATGCCTAACAAAGGATAAAAATAACTTTACAATGCATGTCCTCGAAAAGAGCGGTTTTCCAAGCAGCCAAACTGTGCGGAAAGTGTAACTTTTTTTCACTTGTGCTTTTTACTTTCCTGTTTTATTTTTATTTTTAACTCCAACGCAACGTCAGCCCGACGCATAGAGTTTTTATTATTTGAGAAAAGTGTTAAAAATTAGTTATGTACAGATTATCATTCATATAAAAGGTAGAATAAAACTAATACTTCATTTTAGGCGTTTTTAATGGGTGGTATTTAATACTTTAACTATAATTCCCCTTTTTTCAATCAAAATATTCGAAATTACTACCAAAAATACTGAATTGCACACTAAATTTGCTCATCAAATAAATGAATTATACTATACTGCTAGATCTTTAAAGCTTAACTGTTTTACTGAATAACTATCTGTTAACTAAAAGTAAATCTAATAATTCTTCGAGTGCAACAAAATATTTAAGTTTTAAGGGAGGGGGGGAAACGAAACAAAGTCGACGGAGCCCCGCTGCGCAGGGCTCCTATTTCTGTCTGCAGGGTCTAAAGTAACCTAACATGAAGGAGATGACGGGAGCTGAGTTCGCTCGCTTTGCTCGCTCACTTCAGCTCCCGTCATCTCCTTCGAACCTAACCTATCCGTGTCGGGGTGCCCTAAGCTCCCGAGCTCGCTTCGCTCGCTCTTGGACTAATTCACATTTATTTTATATTTAATTGAATAATTTGTGTGCAAATCAGTATTTTTGTTTTACGGTGAGTAATATTGTTTTGCAGTAGGTTATTAGTGGAGATATTTTGTTTGCTTAAATTTCTAAATAGAGGTGCAGTTAAAAATTCCCCGTTTTTAATTACTCTAGATTTAGATTTTGATCAATAAATTAATTTTAAATATTAATTAAATATGTTTGGCAGAACGTATATTTTGCTCGTGCCTTATTGCGTTACGATGAGACAGCTATTTGCACATGCGCAGTAGATATGCCCGAGGAACTATTAGTTAATCTGTGGATATGCTGAACGCGCTTGAATAAGCCTGCCATTATATTAATTTTATTTTATTTATTTCCTCGCACAATCCATAGTAAAATGTTGTATGATACACGTACGTAAGATGATTTCCGACTCGTGTCGATTTATCCACTCACTCGCTTCGCTCGCTCGTGCATAAAAATGCCACTCATCGGAAATCACCTACCTTCCGCACTTGTAGCATAAATAACTATTTTCGCATACCACACAATAGGCTTTTCTGCTTCTAGTATTTTTTTAAATAAATGTTTTAATACTTGTATAATAACAGTTCAGTGTACAACGTTAAACCGTGTGATATATAATAACAACCACTTCGTTAAGGTATAATAACAGTGGCACAATTGTATAAAAGTAAATAAATAACAAGTGAATCTTCAAATGAGTGCACCATTAACATAATTCAAAAGTGTTGACGCGCGACGCTTATCTTTCGACCAATCAAAACAAAGATTAACGCTTTATTTAACGAAACGCATAATACATCCACCAATGTCGCATGTGTAGCTAAGTGACGGTATAACTGATTGCGTAAGGCGTCGTGTCAACAATGTAGCTTACACAGAGTGGCTCGATTAACCCCACTGAATACATACTGTTTATATGACATTTTTTACTACTTTTTTACTTTGAACAGTTTATTTTATAGTTTGCTGCCTTTTGTGACTCTTTTTAAGGGTTCTATAACCAAAGGGTAAAACGGGACCCTATTACTAAGACTCCAGTGTCCGTCTGTCTGTCTGCCTGTCTGTCACCCGGCTGTATCTCATGAACCGTGATAGCTAGACAGTTGAAATTTTCTGTTGCCGCTATAACAACAAATGCTAATAACAGAATAAAATAAATATTTTAGTGGGGCTCAACTATACTAATACAACAAACGTGTATTTTAGCGGTTTTTGCGATAGTGGTACGGAACCCTTCGTGCGCTTCCTGATAAGTAGGTATGTAACCTATTTGTATTTGTCTGTGGTGTGAAGAAAATATTATAAGTAGATGAAAGGTGTCAAGGTGTAAGATGGCTCATGTATAATAAATATTGTAAACTTAAAATAATTGTTTCTCCAGCAGTATGCCCTCAGCTATATCTTAAAAGGTTATGGGCCGCATATTTGTGCTGATATAAAGAAGAAAAATGGTAAATGAAATGAAAATATTTAAATGAGAAGAAAATTTTGAGCTGTCAGAGAAAAACAAATGTGAAAAAATATGAAGCGATGCCATTTCTGAAAGAGGAAGTAAATTTTCAAACATGGAAATTTCGAATCAACTTACTGTTGGAGGAAAAAGGAGTTGTAGAAACGATGAAAAGTGAGAAACCAACTAAGGAAATGGATATTAAAGCAAGGTCAATAATCGTACAATGTGTATCAGATAAGTACATATAATATATAAAGAAGTGTACAACATCATTAGACATGATGAAATGTTTAGAAGCTATCTTTGAACGAAAATCTATTTTCAATAAATTGCAACTAAAGAGAAAATTGCTGAATTTGAAATGTCAAAAGTATTATCGAAGTAAAGATAATCTTGCAAAAAATATGGATAGACAAGTGCGCATGGGATGACGAGGTTAATGTGGACATCAAAAGGTTATGGCTGAAGTTCACACAAACTTTACACAGCTTAATCACCTCAGCATACACGTTAGGTGGTATGTGATAGTCCTACGTCCGTTAAGGTGCATATTTTCACAGATGCTTCCGAAAAGCATACGGAGCTTGCATATACATTCGTTCCGTAGCTAGTGGCGGCACCGTTAATACACAACTACTCGCGTCTAAAAGTAAAGTAGCACCGATCAAGGCGACTACTACAATCCCGAGGCTAGAGCTTTGTGGGGCCTTATTAGGGACAAGGTTGTGTGCAAAGGTAGTGTGTTAACGACTCATGCATATTCTGGTGTGATTCTATGATTGTCCTAGGTTGGCTGTCTGCTTCACCTAGTACCCTTAAGCCGTTCGTCAGGCATCGAGTTTCGGAGATACGGGAAGGCTTTGGTGATTACACCTGGCGATATGTGCCGTCCAAGGATAACCCTGCAGACCTTGTTTCCCGTGGTCTGAGCGCTGACCTAATAGGTCAATCTTACATGTGGTGGTCAGGGCCTTCATTACTATTAACAGACCCAGCTCTTTGGCCTTCAATGCTTAACTCAGATGCTGACACAATACTAACAGAACTATTGAAATCACATCCTATAAACATTGATAATCAAGCATTACATATCACTTACACTAATCCTAATACTGATACTGGAAATAATTCATTTCACACCTCAATCAATCATTCTTCTAATTATTTACATTTACAACGTTTATTAGGATACGTATTTAGATTCATTAACCGGTCTATGAGAACACATAATCACAGCCCTGCCCTTTCTTATTCAGAGTTAACTTACAGTGCTGAATTCATAATTAAAACAGTTCAGAGGGATTTTTTTTCTGAAGAGTATGAGCTACTTTCATCAGGTAAACCATTGCCAAATAAAAATCGTCTGAAGAAGTTATCGCCTTTCATCGAGTGTGGTATTATACGAGTCGGATGCAGATAAGATCATTCTTGCTACGACTATAATGACAACTAGAATTTACCGAAACCGCAAAGGATCTGGGGGTAATCATTGACTCCAATCTTTCGTGGCATGCACAGGTCAACGAAGTCAGTCGGAAGGTGCATTTTTCATTCCATTCGCTAAAGTGCCTTCAGAGTCTATTGCCCTTAAAGACGAAAATTTCTTTGGCGCAAACACTTATTCAGCCGATTATAGATTATGCCGACGCCTGCTACCTGGATGCCACAGAGGAGCTATTAAACAAGCTTGAGCGCCTGCAAAATGTATGCATTCGCTTTGTTTATGGTCTACGTAAGTATGATCATGTTTCTCACCTTCGCAAGGAACTCAAGTGGCTCCCTATCCGTCTTCGCAGGAACACTCGGATTTTATGTCTCCTCTTCAACATCTTACACAACCCGTCTTATCCTTCCTACCTGCGTGAGCGATTTTCTTATGCTCGCCCTAGAGATGTATTATGTAGGTCACATCTTAGATCCCCCCTTAAATCCCATCCTCATAAAACTAGCTATTATTCATATTCCTTCTCTGTCCATGCTGTAAGATTGTGGAACTCACTTCCGCCTAGTATTAGAGATCTAGATACTATCTCGCTTTTTAAAAAACGATTAACAGAGCATTATCTTTCCTCTCAAGTCTGATCTTTATAAGCATATGTATATATATTCAGTATCTATCTATTGTAGAGTTATGTATTTATTTAAGTATATATCACTTATACTATATGTGTATGTTTTTATATCTTAGGTAAGTCGTTCACTTTTCTACTCTTCTTGCTCTCACACACTATTTGTCTACATTTCTTCTTCATATCTCCTTTTCGCGGGTCTGCTGGTAGAAATTTCTAAAGAAATAAGCAGTACCCTTGTACTCCTCTGTCATGATGTGTTTTCTATATGTATTTTCTGTGTGTACATTAATAAATAAATAATGTCAGGCACCCCATTATTATATACAGCAAACATAACTTCGCTAAACTTATATTCAACTCTTTTCATTTACGCTTATTCCATGCTGGTCCACAGCTCCTCTTAGCTACGATTCGACACGAGCCTTTGGGTGGTAGAAACCTTGCCAAATCAACTGTCCATAAATGCGTTAAATGCCAAAGGTTCAACGGAAAAACAGTTGAACCCATCATGGGTAATTTATCTAAGGAACGAGTTCAGCTAGAATTTCCTTTCCTAGAGACCGGTACAGACTACGGCGGACCCATCCCCCTAGCCGACCGCAAAGGTAGAGGATGTAGATATGTAAAATCATATATTTGTGTTTTTAGGGTTCCGTACCCAAAGGGTAAAAACGGGACCCTATTACTAAGACTCCGCGGTCCGTCTGCTGTCTGTCTGTCACCAGGCTGTATCTCATGAACCGTGATAGCTTGTTGCCGCTATAACAACAAATACAAAAAAATGACATAAAATAAATATTTAAGGCGAGCTCCCATACAATTAACGTGATATTTTTGCCGTTTTTTGCGATAATGGTACGGAACCCTTTGTGCGCGAGTTCAAATCGCACTTATCCGGTTTTTATATGTCTAGCCACAAGGGCGGTTCATCTGGAGCACTGAACAGGTTTATTGTTCGTCGTAGTAAGCCAAGGGCTATTTATTCCGACAACGGTACAATCTTTGTTGGCACCTGTATCGAAATAGCTGATATACTCAAAGCAGGATCTCTCTTCAGACATGGCCAATTCAGTTATAAACTTTAATTTCATGCCATCATATACTCCACATTTCGCTGGCCTATGGGAATTAGCTGTAAAGTCCATCAAACATCACCTTAGGCGTATATTAGGCTTCGCACATCTCACTTACAAAGAGATGTCTACATGTCTGATTCAGGTTGAGGCTATATTAAACTCTCGTCTTCTTACTCCGCTTTCCACTGATCCATCAAACCTTTACCCGTTAACTCCTGTCCACTTCCTTATTGGGAGATCTCTTACATCCCTGCCGCATCCACACGTCATCAACCAGAACGTCTCCAGCCTAAAACGTTACCAGCGCATAGAACAACTGACGCAACAGTTCTGGAACAGATTCTCTAATGAGTACATATTTTACCTCCAACAGAGAACCAAGTGAACGGACTCCGATGGGATACTTGAATAGGGAAATAATAATAGGATAGACTGGAAAAGTGCCGAATGCTTGGAAGCTAGCTAACGTACAGCCCGTGCCCAAGAAGGGTAGTCGAGCTGACCCGGCCAACTACAGACCCATCTCTGTAACGTCCATACTCTGTAAGAGTATGGAGCGTGTACTTAACACGAAGCTCCTGGCATACCTAGAATCTAACGATATCCTTAGTGACCGCCAATACGGCTTCCGCTGAAATCGGTCTACTGGGGATCTTCTAGCGTATGCCATTCACATCTGGAGTGAGGCCATCGAGAGACACGGGGAAGCGCTTGCCGTCTCCCTCGACATCTCGAAGGCTTTTGATAGGGTCTGGCACGAAAGCCTTATTGGTAAGCTTCCTTCATTCGGTTTGCCCGGTGGTCTGTGACCACCGGGCATCTTACCGATCTCTCAGGAAGTCTGCAATCCAATCAGATTGCAGACTTCCTGAGAGATCGGTCCATTCGAGTGGTTATCGATGGCTGCTCGTCGGACCAATTGGATATCAATGCCGGGGTCCCTCAGGGGTCGGTACTCTCAGCAACTTTATTCTTGCTGCATATTAACGATCTGCTTAAACCCGGCACCTTTGGGTATGCAGACGACAGCACTGTTGCTGAGAGATACTTGTCCAACGCTCGTGCTACCGGGCCTCAGATCCGGTCTCTCCGGGAGGCCATGGTGGAGCGCTTGAACCTGTCCTTGCAGGCAGTCTCCGAATGGGGCGATGCCAATCTGGTCAGGTTTAATGCCGCTAAAACCCAGGCGTGTCTTTTTTCCACTAAAAAGAGCCAATTTTACCCAGATCCAACTTTCCGAGATGCGACCGTGCCAATAACTGACCATCTTGAGCTTCTTGGCGTTACGTTGACATCTACTCTCAATTTTGGCCCTTACATTGAGGCAAAGGCTCAGCTGGCTGCCAAAAAGCTGGGGATCCTTGCAAAGGTGAGACGGTACTTCACGCCGGAACAGCTCCTCAACTTGTATCAAGCGCAAGTTCGATCATGCATGGAGTACTGTTCTCATCTCTGGGACGGATCAGCCAAATACCAGCTTGACGCACTAGAGTCGATCGAAAAGCGAGCCAAGAGGCTCATCGGCGATGAGGCGCTGGTCAAGTCAAAGCTCCAGAGTCTTGAACATCGTCGCCGAGTTGCCAGCCTGTCGGTTTTTTATCGGTTACATTTCGGGGAGTGTGCGATGGAATTGCACGATATAATTCCACCTAGCCCGTTCCATCATCGGACTACCAGACGTACGGCGATGCGCCATCGATACATGGTAGACATCCCACCCATACGCACAAAACGTTTTGGGAACACTTTTATTATGCGTACAGCTAAGGAGTGGAATTCCCTGCCGGAGTCTGTGTTTCCCGATAGCTACAATCTAGGGGTCTTTAAGTCAAGAGTGAATAGGTTATTTCTAGGCAAGCGTGTTTCACCGTCGACCACATCATCGCTTACCATCAGGTGAGATTGTGGTCAAGCGCGAGCCTATAGGTTATAAAAAAAAAAAAAAAAATAGGGAACCATGGTGGCACTCAAGGAGAAGCAAGCACCACCACTGATGTGGCCACGTGGACGTATCGTACGTCTCATACCTGGGACAGACGGAATAAGCAGAGAATAAGAGACGTCAAGACGAAGAAAGGAACAGTCAGACGCGCTTTTAACACCATCTGTCCTCTTCCAGCATAATTTTGAAGACAAGTCTTCAACGCCGGGAGCATGTTAAGACATCACTAGCGCTCGCCGCCATCCCTACATGCTGGGCGACCGACCGCGGCGGGGCAGCGCGGCGGCGAGTGCGGAGGGGGCGCTCGACCTGCGAGCGCGCACCGGCCAGTCCAGCTGATCAAACACTGCATCATTCACCATTGACCTGAGTGCGCGCTTCACATTTCGCCTTCGACCCAGTATTTTGACTGTCGACCGTTTTGTCATTTTTTTTTATATATAACTGTTAAACACAAAGTCAGTGTTTTTTCCTATCACCACCTTTAGGGCATGAAAACATCTTCTTTCTAGCTGACAATACGAAAAAGAGTAATAGAAATGATAACAAGTATTATAAATAAAGAGGATCGAAATAATCCTCAAATTATAAATGAAGAGCAGCAGCTATCGGGTCAAGAAGCGAATCCTCCACCTCAGCCTCAAATTAATTTACTATGGCAACACTATGCCGAAGAAATAAAAACATTCAACCCAAGGGCACGGCAACTTCTCGAGCAATTTTAGAAGTACAAAGGTATTTGGACGATAAAGTTGTGTTGCTGGGTGAGAAAATATCAGCACTAGAATGGTGTAAAACCCGGAAAGATGTATGCATTTGTATGCTATTGCACTCACCAAGTTAAATGCAATGGCCACGAGTGTCCCTTGTGAAAGATTATTTTCCTCCTGTGGATTTTTGTTGAATGACAGGAGAACAAGGCTTGGAACCCGAAAAGTTCAACAGTTTATATGTTTTTGGATCAAAATTCTAAAGACAAATTTTCTAGGTGTATTAAAAAACAATGATTGTAAATAATTACGTGATAAAAAAAATATTGTTAATAATTACAAAATTTAAAAAAAATACAATACAAAAAAAAACTGACTAAGTACTCTGACAAATGAATTGAAGTCTTTTAAATACGCCAACAATCTTCAATGTAGATAAATCTTTACGTTGACAGTCCTAAGCCTGTATAAAGTATGAAGGGAAGATTACAATTCATTACTGTGTACGTACGTATCTACACGTATCGTTGGTACGCGACGACTAAGCATCTATAAAATACGCGTATTTCATGGACTAGGTGGAACAGGTATTTGGATCAATATTTGTACGGACTTGGACTAGGTGCACCTAGTACAAAATTTACCTAGTACGACCCAACTCATAGTGACCAAAATCTGCATCGTTTTTTTCATGTTGAACACATATATTGATGTTAAATGAGCTGTATTCTGAAAAAGCGGTGACCAACCTGTCCTTCTTGACCATAAGCGCCGACAAAGCACCCTACCATAAGGGGGCTTTGTCGACGTCCTCGGACTCAACAAACTTACATAGCGTTCTTATAGTTCCTTGTATCTGGCCCCTGGCCAGTGTAAGGCGTTTTAAATATTAAAACTTGCAGAATATCAGCGTCAGGTATATTTGCCTGACACGTGCTAAGCTGGACTCCCATTTGGTGAAAACTTGAGACGCACACTGCACTGTGTTTTAATCTTTATACCTCCTATTTGAGGTATGTTACTATGGGCCAGTTTCTGATTTAAGTATTTGACGCTAAGTATGTACTGATCTCATCTGGCACTCTTGATCATCTGCCACTCTACGTTTTCTGCGTTACTGAGCAAGGTTTGAGAGTATTTTAGTCAAAGTCAAGCCAAACATGAATTCTCAAACTGTTCTCAAATCGTTGTCAACGTTACATTTGATAGTTGACAATCGTTTACCTAAACGCTGATCACTGAAATAAATAAATAATATATAAAATGAGTGACGCGACACATCTTTATTTTCCTTGGAGTTTCCTCAACCAAGACGGATGCGTAGAAGAAGAGTGCAAAGAAATCGCCCTGACTGGTTCTCCGAACTAAATGATACTCAATTCAAGAGCCGGTTCCGCTTCACCAAAAGTTCAGTTATCATTTACATCAAAATTCAATCTAGATTACAGTATAACATCCAGCGACGGGACTGCATTTCTCCCATGTTGCAATTATTGATAGCTCTCTGGTATTATGCGACTGGGAGCTTTCAAATGATTGTGGGTGACACCATGCATGTGAGTAAGGCGACAGTGTGTAGAGTGGTTGATAATAAATCCAGTGCAATAGCAAGTTTAAGACTCCCGTTCTTGAGCAGTAGGGCATTCTAACATACACCCGTATGTTATAATGCCTACTGCTCAAGAACGACCATCAGTGGCATCACAGTTTTACGAAATCGCTGGATTCCCTAGAGTCTTGGGTGCTATAGATTGCACTCAAATTAAGATTAATTCACCAGGAGGGAACAGAACAGAGCTATACAGGAACACAAAAGGATTTTTTTCTATAAATGTCTAAACTATTTGTGACTCTAATTTAAGAATTAGAAGTGTCATTGCTCGGTGGCCAGGCTCCGTGCATGATACTACTACTACTTTGGAATGACTCTCCACTTGCAGCTCAGTTTGAAACTAGGGGTAGTGGTTACCTATGCCTACATGCATACTACGCCAGACGCGTCCCACGGCGTTTGTTGCAGACGCTGCCTTAAAGGGTGAACCCAATATTGGTGGCATCTTTTGACACGCCTTTTACGGCGGCGTAATAAAAGGCAAATCAATATTTTGGTTATTTATTCCATACGTGCGTCTCGGCTGAGAACTGGGTGGAAGATAAAAAAAATCGCGCGGAATTTTATCTGCAGTGGGTGTTAGTTAAATTCAGTAAGCGGACAAAAATCGCAGAGCGTTCTAAGCCTAAGAAAAGCAACGCTTTTGTGGTATCAAATTCGATGGAGACGCAAAAACAATCTCAATGATAAGTAGACTCTGGTGCCTGTGATGACATGTGCTGTGATCGTAATTTGTTTTCGTCATTTGCCAGCACTAGCGTGCAGAAATCAGTAATCGTCGGTAGCGGCAATTAGTGTGCTAGGCTACGGACATATGGCGGTAGAATTGTCTAACGGGAGTGAATGGATTGAAACGATAGACAATATATTGTTTTAACAGATTTAAAAACAAACCTTTCCTCTGTGAACCGTGCGTCGGATAGAGGTTATGTCATGTTGACAGATAAAAGTTCGTGACGATTTTATAAAACTACACTGTTTGCGCGATTGCAAAATGAGTTGGAAGTTCATACTATTTAGAGTTTCGATCCAACACGATGGTGGCAAAATGTTTGAAATTTTCGTAACCCTGTTTGCTACGAATGTCTTCCAGCGGGACACGTCGCCATGTAACCATCCCAGAACGACCATTGAGTCAGTCCAAGCTTGTATTGTTATTGTCTGTTTGTTTAACGACTCTATGACCTTTTTCGCTAGTCTGGATAATAAGTGTGCGCGGCACAGTTCGAGTCTGGGCAGTGTCATCATTTTTTTAATCGGTGCGAGCTTCGTTTTCGCTGCAACTACTCGAGTCCTGTATTGGCCATCGTCTTTGATGCTGCGGCAATAGATCACACATGAGTATGCCGTGTGTTCCTCTGTGGACCACAGTTCAGTACTCAGATGCTGTAGTTCGAAATAAAACCTACCTAAAATCTACTTTCATCGAAATATATATAAATTTTTAGTACCTCAAGAGTTATCTTTTTAATTAACAGTTTATGTGGTCCGGCCGCCAGGCAGTGCTCTCTGGCCGCGCCACGCGAAATTAAATAGAGTATAAAGAACTATTAATAAATCAATATCCCGAAAAAAACTACTTAAAGAGTACCTTGCATACGACAATTATGGCCCAATAAACCTCTTTAGTTAAGGAGTTATTGGTCGTAGGGTGTGGTCCGGCTGGAAGGTATACTCTGCAGCAAGTCAAATTTGCAATATTTAATATTAACTATCCATAATTCAATTTATATAATAGTACCTTTTCTCTACTCTTCGATAATACTTTTTCTCTCAAAAAACTATTCATATTGATTAATTAATCTTTAAAGCATTTGGCGCGGCTAGGGAGGATTACTTTTAGCAAATATAACGAAATATGTTTTTTTTCTTTATGCCAACGAAAACTGCATATGCAATTTTTATTACCAACAATGATTATGAAAAAGGCGCACTTTTTGGTGTTTCTTTACCTATCTACCTAAGAATAGGAAGTTAATTTGACTAAGTAAGTGAAAATTTTGGTTTAAAATAAACAATAAGTGTACGAATAACAAATATATTTTCATTATATTCTTCATCGTTCGCCGAAATCAAATTGATAATGGAAAATCCTTTTCTTATTGCACTTATAGATACACAGGAAAATATTCTAACCAAAGTTACCTACCTAACCTAAGTTATGTAACCAAAGCATACAGGAGTTGCTACAGACAGACACAGCTAATACAAATAGAGAAGACGAAGATGATGATGAGGTCAGGGTGAATGAGGAAGTGATTAAAATTATTAACGACCTACTCAACTCAGAAGAAATTGAAAATGTTACCTCAGACTTTATGAAAGAATTTACCATGAAAAATTACAAAGTTTCACTTGAATTGCAGTTATCTGAGATAAAAACGATATATGAAAATTTATATTACTTACCTGATTTTATTAATACCTTCAAGAGGCTAATGTCTAGATTGCCAATTTGGTCAAATGTGATGTTGTCATTTGTTTATACAGAAAATATGACATCAACCAGTTCAGACGTGGAAAGTTATTTCAAAAATATTAAAACACTTTTGAAAAGTCCCAACGACAGACTACGGGTGGACGAATGCCTAATGATGCACCATGAAAATATATCTGGGGATTTAAAGAACAAATTCAGTGATGATATTAGTGAACAGAAAACAAAGGCTACTGAAGAAGCTAAAGTTGAGTCAAGTGACTTTTCGTAAGAATCTGTCAAGTCTGATGAACCCATCCTTCTAGAGAACTGGCGAGGCCTGACTAGAGGAAAACAGGAAAAACAAAAGCGAGAGATGCGATCCAAAAATAAGTCAGTCGTTTTTTTGGTAAATGGAAGTAGTAGGTCAACTGGTATTAAAGGTGTAGTTGTAGAAAATACTTGCGCCTTCGATTGTCTCGTGCAATCTTTAGCAGTTGCTTATATAGATAGAATGAATATCCGCAAACTTGCTAATAAAGATCCCATAAATTTATACAGCATCATCATCTGCCTAGCCTTTAAATTTATACAGCATACGAACCAATATTATAAACAAATATTATTTTGACAAAATAATCACAAATGTCTTGACGATCATAAATTGTATGTCGAATATTACTTTTGTTTTAAACAAAATTTTATTAAAAGATATTCCTATAGTTATATCGGAAAAACGATGAACAAATACACAATGCAGTCAGAACAACTCCACATCTCAACGAGTATGTTCGTACATGCCACTGAATGAACTAATTTTGTCTGATAAAGGCATTTCAGCCCTTGAAAAATCGGCTCAAACAATGTTAGAGATTGATTCAGGTGTGCTATATGTTAAAAGTAATGACCACGGTGTAAAATGTACCGGTAAACAAATTATCACATTAAATGATTAATTAATATTTGAAAATGATTTAGGCGTTGATTTAAATGACATTCCAGACACTATGACATTACAAGGAAAATTAATTACACTAATGTCAGTGATTGAGTATTTACCAAATATTCGCCATTACGTCACTCACTGCAAGCATCTGAATGATACTTGGGAAACATATGCTGATTTAAGTACTAAAGTTACAAGGACTAAAACCAGCAAATGAATGTTCATTGTATTTTATACGCAAAATAGTAAATTATAACTTATTTTATCAAAATGTTTATTTTTAATTTAGGCCTTGCATTTTAAAGATGGAAAATAACTTCAAAACTCCTTTATTTGTAATACTGATTGACTATATTTTAAATACGCGGTTTTGGTCACTCTTTTTTTCATTGTTATTTCTTGTTTATAGAGTTAAATGCTTAAATTCAATCTATTGACTTTAGTTTGTTATATATGTCGCCGCGTAGGCGTGAATTTGCTAATTTATTATCCTAATTAATCATTTTAAGTGTTAAAGTTGGGTTTTGAGTTCAGCGCCATCTATTGGCTCACTGTGGAATCAGTATTGATTCATAATTCGTATGCTAATTTCAATGTTTAATTAATACGAGATGTTTAAATAAAACAGGAACACTTATTGTAGTACTTTTGGATTTGTTCCCATTTTAACTATTGCACATTTGACGAAGTAAATGTGTTTGATTATGTTATTCTTATTAAGTTGTCAAACAATGGCGGATGTTATAATTTCTATGACCAATAACCAGATTTAATAATTTAATACGAGAACTAAACAAATTTGAGTAAATGATTAAATACTAAAAAGTCATAAGACTATTTTACACAGCTATGTGATAATGAGAAACTTTCTAATTAGTAAGATTTGCAGATCACCGGAAACTTGAATAGTTTTGTTATTAGATGTCTATTTCAATAATAAACTACAAACAACTTTGTATTTGTGAGTATTGGGGTTGTTTAATGTTAAAATACCTAATTAACTGATCAGCATTTTAGTATTGTTTGCTAGCTTTACTCAACTATCCAAGTAATTAGTGTCTAAACAAAAACATTATGGAAGTCCCGCCCATTCTTAGAACGCGCATGGCGCGTACGGTGCACGGTGTGTGTAAAAATAATAACTGTAATACTGATGAATAAATGTAATTGAATAGATGTTTGAAAACCTAATAAACATGTAACGTTAATTGTCATAAAGTGATTGTGTAATCTATAAAAACATTTAAAAAGAGTATCCTGGAGTTTCTGGCTAGGTCTTCTCCAGCGACCGACGAAAGCTTTGTGACCTAGCAAGCCACACGATGTGGTTTTAGCTTCAAGTTCATTTGAAAACTCAAAGTGCCTGTAACTAAATCAAATAAACACTCTGAGTTTCAATCCAGTGTTGTGTGTTATTGAAGTAACCCGCTCCAGTCAAGAATAAAGGAATTGCCTCTAGACATGGGGGTTAATGATGGCGGTCCTCCTATGATTAATAGGTACTTCGACGTGACATCAGAATTGGGCTCAGCTCCCACTATCGCCTCCTGCCCATGCTATGAAAGCCATCCGAAGAATTTCGTACAACATCGCCAGCGCCGAGGGAATGGTAAAAGATTTTCCTATGATAATTTCCAAGAGTAAGCGATGCCCAGACATAGGCGAAAATAACTGGAATATTTTTACTTGAACGATCTGGTGAGAAAAATCATGGCGGCCGCAAGTGCCAAAAACGGAAACGAAAATTGAAGATTATTGCAATAAAATATTTTTATTTTGTGACGACGCACAGAACTCTATTGAAACGACAGAAGAAGCTACTGACTAGTGGCATGGATGCTGTCCTACACCATTGTGACCAAAACTTTATACAGCACAGAATGACCGAAGCAGCTAAAGCTAAACGAACAACTTGATCTGTCCATTGATAGATTCCATCATGGTTGAGGGGAGTATTCTGTTTTTTTTATTTATGTAACTTAACATTCTTAATTATTTTCATCATACAAGGCAAGGTCAGTGACCTTTTGTGTGACAATTTTAATCAATCTGCCTAGTCTTTTCCCAACCAAGTCCGGGACAGCTTCCATTCTAACTGGATTCAGCTGAGTACCAGTGTTTTACATGGAGCAACCAAAACCCAGTAACTGGGTAACACAATACCCCTTACTGACTGACTGGTGCCTGCTGTTGTTTGTGTAGCAATTTGTGGAATTAAAATGAATGAAACGGCTTAAATTACTCCATAAAATAAGACAGCTGACTAGGAACTCAATGTTATTGTTTAAATATGGTTCTTTTGTCTTAAGAATTGCAATGGCTCAGTTATTTGAGAAACTTTATTTTATTTGAGGAGTATGTAAGTATCGTAGCAAGTGGCAATCTGTGGTTGCTGCCTATCCCCATGGGGACAAGGTGTGAGTGTATGAATGTCAAACAATTCAAAGTACCTACGTTGAGTTTTGTACCGGACAAAAAGTAACAACTTATTTTTATAGCATTCATTACATTTAGGTAGCTAAAACAAAAGTTTAGTAGGTAGATAAGTTAAGTAAGTTACAAATGTATGTACAACAGAAGTAGTAAACATTTGGCAGAAAGTGCCATGATATATTCATGTTGACGCACTAATTGGAATTTTTGCAATGTATTGTTTTTACCCGACTACCAAACGGGGTTTATTATTGAATAATGTGGAACCCGTTGCATGTCATACTTTTTTAAAGTAAAGTAAGATAAGAAAATGTATTAACACATTCCTTAAACATGAAAAGCACAACAAATAAAAATAAAATTATAGTGTGCTCAAGAAAATACTTACGATTTGCATTTAAGTAGCTCTAGACCCCACACTAGGATACCCTGTGTCATGATCTAGTTTTCTTGTCTTTAATGTCATAGTTTACATGCACTTAGGGATGAGAATAATTGTTTGATTACAAGACTAAACAATATTTAAAATATTATCTAGAGGTTTTTGTAGAGTGTAGTATGCATCTAATATAAATGTATTTGTATGAATGGGTGAAAGGGTTGTGATACACCTGGGTGAGTCATTACGAACTTTATAATCAGGGTAAGTATCAGCAGAGCTTCAGTTCATGCATAATCATAATATAATAATAAATAGTCATAAGCTGATAGCCACCTGGTAACTTTTAATTTACAAGTAGGTACGCTTAGTATGTGTGAGTAACCTATTATGTATGGACCTTGGGATTTTTGGTAAATTAATGGTCCTGTGTATGTAAGACATATTTGAGTGAATCTAATGTGATTACTGTGTTCCATCTTATCTGTCTACATGATCTGGTAGATTTGTTTTGGCTATGGGGTTCTTGACAGTGATAGCGCTATAAGTTAAATCTAATTAAAAAAAAAATCTGACCCTACATTCTTGGTACAGACTGTCAGTTGGATACTGATAGGGCCTTTTATAAGCTCTAAGATTTATGCTTGTTCAAGTTAAGTTTGTTATAATAAAGTTTATTTAATCATTCAATGTTTGAGAACCTTCCTAATGAATTAAATCTCACAATGGGTTTAGTTGAATTTTACTTGTTATGGTACATGGGTGTAAATAGATTAGTAATTTCTGACAGATTTCAAAGCTTGTTATTGGATGCAATTGCACAGAATAAAAACAATCAAAAGACAGGTTTGTTTTTTGATAATTTGTCACTTTTAGCATTCAATAACTTTCTTTTCTTTTTGCAACTTTTTACCTAGTAAAAAGTTTATTCAAACTTGTTCACACATAAATGTTTTGTAATGAAATAGGTTTGTAATAGGTGTGTAAATAGGTTGTTTTGTGTGTGGTATGCAAACACGCATCATTAAAAGTAGTTTTCAACATGTTTTAACATTAATCTGTAGCTAGTGCAAACACCGTCATAAGTAATGCAGCAATCTTCATAGTTATTCATTTCAGTATCATCAGATTCTAGTTAACTTTGAATTACTCACTTACTATTTCAAAACAATAACATAATTTATTTGTTATCAGTACTAACTCCTACTTATTTAAATATTAATAGGATCATCTTTTCTTTTATTATTATTTATCTGTATACCTTCTCACATTCCAGATTCCTGGTAATTGTCATATCAAAAATCAAAATGGTTACCTACATAGTCAAGTATTATCAAGGATGTGGAAACAAAACTAAAAATACCTGGTTTGCAAGTGACCGTGTCGCCGGGTCAGGACCTTAGAAGCTACCAACATACATACATGCCACCAAATAGAGGTCAGCTGAAAAATGACTTCCAGCCCAACATAACTAAAGTAAAAGGTGAGAAGTTTTCAAACTATCTTCTACTCACCTCGCTAACTGATACGGTGTTGTTGTATCAGAAGGCTCAACACAATAGCCATGTCGAATAACTACATGACGCTTGTGCATGATACTACCATGCAACAAAGTACTTTTAAATTATTATTCCTGGGTTCAATTCCTAGGTTGGGCAAAATTTGTTTATGGGGTTTTTCCAATAGGGATTCCTCTGTAGCAGCCCAGAGTTTTGAAATTAGTGAACCCCCATGCTTCAAAAAGCATGTTGAGCCATTGGCCTTGTGCACCATAGTATCTCCTTATGCAGATGGCTCAACAGTCAGGAGGACTACTGTTATTATTATGTTTTTGTAACTCATTTCAGTTTATGCTATTCTATTGTCATATTTAGTCAATTATAAAAATGAATAATAAAACAAGCTCTAATTATTAAGATGTCCAATAACCTATAGCTCTGGAGGCACTTAATAACATAATAGGTTATATCAACACCAAACTATCAGCATCCATGGAGATGGATTTGAGGTAATAATGAGAACACAATAAACTATCTTATTATGCTTTGGAAGCAACTAAGATTGATAACACAACAAACTATCCTGTTGGTATGCTGTGGAAGCAACTAATAATGATAACACAATAAACTATCCTGTTGGTATGCTGTGGAAGCAACTAATAATGATAACACAATAAGCTGTCTGTTAGTAATCCGTGGAGGAAACTAATAGTGATAATACAACAAACAATCTATTGGTTTGCTGTGGAAGCAACTAATAAAGATTTAATATCCATTGGTTAGGCGTGGAGGCCGCTAATGAACAATCTCTCATGTTATCCTGCTGGGTCCACGGTGTATAAGACCACCCAGAGCCTGGTTCCTTATATCCTGTCAAATCAAAGACTTCCTGCCTGTCACGGAGCAATGTTCCTAAACTCCTTTACCTTTAATCCTGTCAAATCAAAGACTTTGTGTCTATCACAGAGCGGTGTTCCTGATCCTATCCTTAAATCCTGTCAAATCAAAGACTTTGTGTCTATCACAGAGCATTACCGTCCCGTGAGAATGAAACTAAACAAAAAACAGCTG
Source organism: Orthosia gothica (assembly GCA_949775005.1). Lineage (NCBI taxonomy): Eukaryota > Metazoa > Arthropoda > Insecta > Lepidoptera > Noctuidae > Orthosia > Orthosia gothica. The sequence goes on from OX459035.1 coordinate 43,770,350, forward strand.
ATCACAATACTCCTACACTACCTACACTATACTTACCAAATACAAGGCTGCTATGTAAGCCTTCTTATAAGTAGGTATGTGCTCATTAATGCATCAAAAATTTTCATTTGAGATAAACTTAATAGTTACCTAATTTCATAAGTATTCAGTGATAAATTGATAACTTAAACTGACTATTACCTATTACAAATCAATGAATATTGTAAGATAATACAAACAATAACATTCTGCAAACAAGATTCAAATTGGACTAAATAAGCTAGCAACTGATTATTCCATGTCAAAAATCTGAAATAGAAATTGTATGCCTTCATTGACATGACATGTAGCAGTTAGTTGTTTCCTAACAACATTGGTCTTTACCATATAGCAAGTAGAATACCTAAAGCATATAGCTGTGGGTGTAAAAATACATTCAATATTTCAAAAATAAGGCATACTCAGCTTAGATTTATTACAAGCTGTCAATGATAAATAAAATCAGTTGTTATCAGATTCAATGGCCGTGTCGCCGCGTAGGCGTGAATTTGCTAATTTATTATCCTAATTAATCATTTTAAGTGTTAAAGTTGGGTTTTGAGTTCAGCGCCATCTATTGGCTCACTGTGGAATCAGTATTGATTCATAATTCGTATGCTTATTTCAATGTTGAATTAATACGAGATGTTTAAATAAAACAGGAACACTTATTGTAGTACTTTTGGATTTGTTCCCATTTTAACTATTGCACATTTGACGAAGTAAATGTGTTTGATTATGTTATTCTTATTAAGTTGTCAAACAATGGCGGATGTTATAATTTCTATGACCAATAACCAGATTTAATAATTTAATACGAGAACTAAACAAATTTGAGTAAATGATTAAATACTAAAAAGTCATAAGACTATTTTACACAGCTATGTGATAATGAGAAACTTTCTAATTAGTAAGATTTGCAGATCACCGGAAACTTGAATAGTTTTGTTATTAGATGTCTATTTCAATAATAAACTACAAACAACTTTGTATTTGTGAGTATTGGGGTTGTTTAATGTTAAAATAATTAACTGATCAGCATTTTAGTATTGTTTGCTAGCTTTACTCAACTATCCAAGTAATTAGTGTCTAAACAAAAACATTATGGAAGTCCCGCCCATTCTTAGAACGCGCATGGCGCGTACGGTGCACGGTGTGTGTAAAAATAATAACTGTAATACTGATGAATAAATGTAATTGAATAGATGTTTGAAAACCTAATAAACATGTAACGTTAATTGTCATAAAGTGATTGTGTAATCTATAAAAACATTTAAAAAGAGTATCCTGGAGTTTCTGGCTAGGTCTTCTCCAGCGACCGACGAAAGCTTTGTGACCTAGCAAGCCACACGATGTGGTTTTAGCTTCAAGTTCATTTGAAAACTCAAAGTGCCTGTAACTAAATCAAATAAACACTCTGAGTTTCAATCCAGTGTTGTGTGTTATTGAAGTAACCCGCTCCAGTCAAGAATAAAGGAATTGCCTCTAGACATTGGGGTTAATGATGGCGGTCCTCCTATGATTAATAGGTACTTCGACGTGACATATAAAACACTTTTACGTCATTTACAATACCTTGTATTAACAATTGTTAATATTTGATTGTGAAAATATATTTATTATACTTATTGTTTATTTTAAACCAAAATTTTCACTTACTTCGTCAAATTAACTACCTATTCTTAGGTAGATAGGTTAACAAAACCAAAAACTGCATCTTTTTCAAAATCATTGTTGGTAATAAAAATAGTTTATAGATGAAGTCCAGGTCTGTTTATAAAGTACTTATTATGCAGGTTTCGTTGGCATAAAGAAATAAAGCATATTTCGTTATATTTGCTGAAAGAAATCCTCCCTAGCCGCACCACATACTTTAAAGATTAATTAATCAAAATGCATAGTTTCTTAAGAGAAAAAAAGTATCAACGAAGAGTAGAGAAAAGGTACTATTATATAAATTGATTTATGGATAGTTAACATTAAATATTGCAAAATTTGACTTGCTGCAGAGTATACCTTCCAGCCGGACCACACCCTACAACCAATAACTCCTTAACTAAAGGGGTTTATTACACCATATTTGTCGTATGCAAGGTACTCTTTAGGTAGTTTTTTCGGGATATTGATTTATTAATATTTCATTATACTCTATTTAATTTGAGGTGGCGTGGCCAGAGAGCACTGCCTTGCGGCCGGACCACATAAATTGTTAATTAAAAAGATAACTCTTGAGGTACTTAAAATATATATATGTCACGTCGAAGTACCTATGAATCATAGGACCGCCATCATGACCCCAATTGCCTAGAGGCAACTCCTTTATTCCTGATAGGAACGGGTGAACTTCAATAACACATAACACTGGATTGAAACTCAAGAGTGTTTATTTGACTATGTGCATAACTCCAGCTTCCTCATAAGTGTTAGAATAATTCTATCTATGTCAATATTTCAGGCATAATAGCAGCAATCAAAGTTCCAAGTCTTTATTTAGCTGCCACAAAAACTTCGCTAATATGTGTCGTTTAGTATGAGTCAGCTGGAGTGACGTCACCCCAGCTTCCTCATTCAATACAGGCAAACTAGTGATGTTAGGGTTTTGGACTATAGTCAAAAAAATAAGGCATAATAGCTGCACATGGAAGGAAATAACTGAACGATAATACTTAAAAAGAGTTGAAACTATGATAAAAAAACGTGTGTGTAAGCTGATGTGACGTCACCCCAGCTGCCATGTCATATCTTCTGAACAAAAGAAGATACGGTAATGTATTATAGCTCAAAAATTAAGGAATAATAGCTGCCATTGGCAGCAAAATTTTCAAATCTGTAGTCAAAATACTCCATAAGTTATTAAACCGACAGATATGTGTAAGCTGGAGTGACGGCACCCCAGCTGCTCATATCATATCTTCCGAACAAAAGAAGATATGATTATGCATTATAGCTTAAAACATAAGAAATAATAGCTGCCATAGGCAGCAAAAATTACAAATCTCTAGTCCTTGTAGTTTCCACGTAGTAAACAAAAGAATGGTTTCCGCGCCAAAAAGATCAAATTATTACTTCGGAGGAGGTACGGAGCGGCGCTGCCGTTCTGTGCGCTACAACAGCGCTAAGCTATAAGTAAAACCGTTACATATTATACATATCTACATATTGTTACAGAATTATATTTAGTTATGCTGCTTTGCTATTGAAGAGGCGCCTTTTACACAGCACTTTACAAGTCAAGCACGATTGTCTGGCCGTAAATATGACTATAAAAAACCTGAATACTTACATAGTCCCTACGATTCAAGTGTGTAGTCGGCTCCCAATCTATAACCTAGTTTAAACTACTTCAAACTGATAATATAGCGCACAGAACGGCAGCACCGCTCCGTACCTCCTCCGAAGTAATAATTTGATCTTTTTGACGCGGAAACCATTCTTTTGTTTACTACGTGGAAACTACAAGGACTAGAGATTTGAAATTTTTGCTGCCTATGGCAGCTATTATTTCTTATGTTTTAAGCTATAATGCATAATCATATCTTCTTTTGTTCGGAAGATATGATATGAGCAGCTGGGGTGCCGTCACTCCAGCTTACACATATCTGTCGGTTTAATAACTTATGGAGTATTTTGACTACAGATTTGAAAATTTTGCTGCCAATGGCAGCTATTATTCCTTAATTTTTGAGCTATAATACATAATCTTATCTTCTTTTGTTCAGAAGATATGACATGGCAGCTGGGGTGACGTCACATCAGCTTACACACACGTTTTTTTATCATAGTTTCAACACTTTTTAAGTATTATCGTTCAGTTCTTTCCTTCCATGTGCAGCTATTATGCCTTATTTTTTTGACTATAGTCCAAAACCCTAACATCACTAGTTTGCCTGTATTGAATGAGGAAGCTGGTGTGACGTCACTCCAGCTGACTCATACTAAACGACACATATTAGCGAAGTTTTCGTGGCAGCTAAATAAAGACTTGGTACTTTGATTGCTGCTATTATGCCTGAAATATTGGCATAGATAGAATTATTCTAACACTTATGAGGAAGCTGGAGTTATGCACATTATTTGACTTAGTTACAGGCACTTTGAGTTTTCAAATGAACTTGAAGCTAAAACAACATCGTGTGGCTTGCTAGATCGCAAAGCCCTCGTCGATCGCTGGAGAAGATCTAGCCAGAAACTCCAGGATACTCTTTTAAATGTTTTTATAGATTACACAATCACTTTAAGACAATTAACGTTACATGTTTATTAGGTTTTCAAACATCTATTCAATTACATTTATTAATCAGTTATTATTTTTCACACACAGTCCGCGCGACCCGCGTTCTAAGTGGGCGGGACTTCCATTTTGTTTTTGTTTAGACACTAATTACTTGGATAGTCGAATAAAGCTAGTAAACAATACTTAAATGCTGCTCAGTTAATTATTTTAACATTAAACAACCCCAATACTCACAAATACAAAGTTGTTTGTAGATTATTATTGAAATAGTCATCTAATAACAAAACTACCCAAGTTTCCGGTGATCTGACAATCTTACCAATCAGAAGGTTTCTCATTATTACATAGCTGTGTAAAATAGTCTTATGACTTTTTAGTATTCAATCATTTACTCAAATTTGTTTAGTTATCGTATTTAATTATTAAATCTGGTTATTGGTCATAGAAATTATAACATCCGCCATTGTTTGACAACTTAATAAGAATAACATAATCAAACACATTTACTTCGTCAAATGTGCAATAGTTAAAATGAGAACAAGTCCAAAAGTCCTACAATAAGTGTTCCTGTTTTATTTAAACATCTCGTATCAATTAAACATTGAAATTAGCATAACAAATGATCTTCACTCAAACATACCAATAACTGATTCCACAATGAGCCAATAGATGGCGCTGAACTCAAAACCTAACTTAAATAGACATTGACACTTAAAATGATTAATTAGGATAATAAATTAGCAATTTCACGCCTACGCGGCGACACGGCGGTGTCCTCAGTCTCTGTGTTTCTTGGTTGTTATCTGTAATAGCGGAGAAATATTTGTCGGCAGATTATTGTTGTTTATCATCCTACAGTATTAATTAAGTTTAGGATCTGATAACAACTGGTTTTATTTATCATTGACAGCTTGTAATAAACCTAAGCTGAGTATGCCTTATTTTTGAAATATTGAATGTATTTTTACACTTACAGCTATATGCTTTAGGTATTCTACTTGCTATACGGTAAAGACCATGTTGTTAGGAAAAAACTAACTGCTACATCGGTAAAAATTTCAAAATACGTCGCCATTTTAAGGGATTGTGAGTGGTTGGGGGGAGGCGGGGGGGAAGGGTCCGATCTCCCCCTCACCATTTTCACCCGCCGGAAATACTTGGTTATCTTAGAAAAAAAAAATATATATATATAAAAACTGGCTTCAATTATGAGTCGACGGCGCCCCACTACTCGGGGCTCCTATTTCTGGGTGGTTTAAAAAAAATAACCACGATGGCTAAGGCGGGCGCAGCGCAGCGAAGCTCCCGCATCCATCCATCTAACCTAACCCAATGAAGTCGGATTGTGCCAACTCGGAGTAATACATTGCTATTAATTATATAAGAGAGCAGTGGTGGCCCAGTGGTATCGGCCGCGACTTACAAGTTGTAGGTCGTGGGTTCGAGCCCAGGCAGGCGCTTTACTTTGTGTAAATTATTTCTTCACCACTGCTCTCAAAACGGTGAAGGAAAACATCGTGAGGAAACCGGCATCTCCTAGAACCAAAAATTCGAAGAAATGTGACATCCACCAACCCGCACTGAGCCCGCGTGGTGGATTGCGGCCCATTCCCTCTCATAGACAGGAGGCCTGTGTCCCAGCAGTGGGAACATTAATAGGCTGATGATGTGATGTGATGATGTGAATTACATAAGAATTATATCCTGTTCTTATACATTTGACATTAGCTGTCAATATCATCCATCCAAGATGGCGGGTTGCGTTTCGTTTCACGTTTTTCACATAAAACCTAAAAATCGCATTTGAAAACTGTACTAAAGCATAAAAATTACGTTCCGTTTTGCATAATTGAAATAGTATTTAAGATTTTTTGGAAATTGTTAAAACAATATTTAGACCCAACTCCGGCAGCCAAAATTACTTTGGGGGGATTAAGACTAACTTCTTTAAGCCCCCTTATACCACCAATATCCCCAAATTCAGGCGACTCGTTTTAAAATCCAACCCGGTAATAGTCAGTTTAAGTTATCAATTTATCACTGAATACTTATGAAATTAGGTAACTATTAAGTTTATCTCAAATGAAAATATTTGATGCATTAAAGAGCACATACCTACTTATAAGAAGGCTTACATAGCAGCCTTGTATTTGGTAAGTATAGTGTAGGAGTATTGTGATCAGCTGTTTTGTATTTAGTTTCATTCTCACGGGACAGTAATGCTCTGTGATAGACACAAAGTCTTTGATTTGACAGGATTAAAGGTTAAGGAGTTTAGGATCATTGCTCCGTGACAGGCACGAAGTCTTTGATTTGACAGGATATAAGGAACAAGGCTCTGGGTGGTCTTGTACACCGTGGACCCAGCAGGATAACATGAGATTGTTCATTGTTGTTTGATTGTTCGTAGTTTATTGTGTTCTCATTATTACCTCAAATCCATCGCCATGGATGCTGATATAACCTATTGTGTTATTAACTGCCTCCAGAGCTATAGGTTATTGGACATCTCAATAATTAGAGCTTGTATTATTAATCATTTTTATAATTGCCTAATTATGACAATAGAATAGCATAAACTGTTACGAGTTACAAAAATATAAAAACAACAGTAGTACTCCTGATTGAATTCGGCCATGACAGCCAATCTGAAAGGGGACCAGCCATCTGCATAGGTAGATACTATGGTGCACAAGGCCAATGGCTTAACATGCTTTTTGAATCATGGGGGTTCACAAAAACTCAAAACTCTGGGCTGCTACAGAGGAATCCCTAATGGAAAAACCCCATAAACACATTTTGCCCGACCTAGGAATTGAACCCAGGAATAATAATTTAAAAGGGGGAATTTTTAACTGCACCTCTATTTAGAAATTTAAGCAAACAAAATATCTCCACTAATAACCTACTGCAAAACAATATTACTCACCGTAAAACAAAAATACTGATTTGCACACAAATTATTCAATTAAATATAAAATAAATGTGAATTAGTCCAAGAGCGAGCGAAGCAAGCTCGGGAGCTTAGGGCACCCCGACACGGATAGGTTAGGTTCGAAGGAGATGACGGGAGCTGAAGTGAGCGAGCAAAGCGAGCGAACTCAGCTCCCGTCATCTCCTTCATGTTAGGTTACTTTAGACCCTGCAGACAGAAATAGGAGCCCTGCGCAGCGGGGCTCCGTCGACTTTGTTTCGTTTCCCCCCCTCCCTTAAAACTTAAATATTTTGTTGCACTCGAAGAATTATTAGATTTACTTTTAGTTAACAGATAGTTATTCAGTAAAACAGTTAAGCTTTAAAGATCTAGCAGTATAGTATAATTCATTTATTTGATGAGCAAATTTAGTGTGCAATTCAGTATTTTTGGTAGTAATTTCGAATATTTTGATTGAAAAAAGGGGAATTACAGTTAAAGTATTAAATACCACCCATTTAAAAGTACTTTGTTGCATGGTAGTACCATGCACAAGCATCATGTAGAGTTATTCGACATGGCTATTGTGTTGAGCCTTCTGATACAACAACACCATATCAGTTAGCGAGGTGAGTAGAAGATAGTTTGAAAACTTCTCACCTTTTACTTTAGTTATGTTGGGCTGGAAGTCATAAGTCATAAGCCCTCGTCCATCGCTGGAGAAGATCTAGCCAGAAACACCAGGATACTCTTTTAAATGTTTTTATAGAATACACAATCACTTTAAGACAATTAACGTTACATGTTTATTAGGTTTTCAAACATCTATTCAATTACATTTATTAATCAGTTATTATTTTTCACACACAGTCCGCGCGACCCGCGTTCTAAGTGGGCGGGACTTCCATATTGTTTTTGTTTATTTAGACACTAATTACTTGGATAGTTGAATAAAGCTAGTAAACAATACATAAATTCTGCTCAGTTAATTATTTTAACATTAAACAACCCCAATACTCACAAATACAAAGTTGTTTGTAGATTATTATTGAAATAGTCATCTAATAACAAAACTACCCAAGTTTCCGGTGATCTGACAATCTTACCAATCAGAAGGTTTCTCATTATTACATAGCTGTGTAAAATAGTCTTATGACTTTTTAGTATTCAATCATTTACTCAAATTTGTTTAGTTATCGCACATGAGTAGATAAACGGAACAGAGATAAAGCTTCATACAACCGCGTGAATCGGTTGCACTACTACAAGCACGCGGACGCATGAGTGCGTGACTACTGGCCGCTTGTCGCGTACGCGGCGAGACTGGAAAAAACCGGTTTACGTTGGCACAGCCAGTGGACAATCTCAGGGTATGTGCAACGCACGTTGTTTGTTTTGTTAGTTGCAAGTTAGAATATTTTAATGTAAAAACGTTGTATTTTATTATTAATAGTGGATTTAACTGTGTGGTAAGTGGTATTAACTGTGTGTATGAATAATACTAGAAAAAATAAAAATATATCATACAATAACTATCCCAAGGAGTACAATAGGTAAGTAAATATTGGATTATTAGTTTTTCAATTAACCTTTATTTTATTGTATGATCCTTTTTTTGATAAAAAGAGGGTACTCCACTGTGTGTTTTTACCTTTTTATTGTTAGTACAAGCTTTTATTAAACATTTGTAGGTATGTGGGTGGGTTGGTATGTAGTAGGTATGTGTGTTAAGTTCAAATATTCCAAGTAAGATTTGAACCACTTCCCGATGTCTGATAGAGCTGAAATTTGGTATACCGTAACTTCAGTGACAATGCAATAATATGACAGATATAACCTGATGGACTCGAAACGTTGTAGGCATTTAAATTTAATTTTGTTTGCTAAACATGATCTCCACCATAAACTGCTGCAGCAGACAGGATAGTCTCCTCACGAGGGAAACTTTATGTTAGATTCAGAATTTATCACGCCATTAAAAGAAACAATGAATTATAAAAAAAAAACTAAAATTATAAAAAAGAAAATTATTAGAGTAAATAATAATTTATAAAGTAATTTGTAAAGTATTCTATCATACATAATAAATAAAAAAACTATTTAACAAATGTTTTGTTTTTGATTTCACCTATTGTGACAACCCTATCAAAATAGGTAACAATTTTGCACGTTCTTAGGAAGCTTTGTCTCTGTTCAGTTTATCTACTCATGTGGTTATCGTATTTAATTATTAGATCTAGTTATTGGTCATCGAAATTATAACATCCGCCATTGTTTGACAACTTAATAAGAATAACATAATCAAACACATTTACTTTGTCAAATGTGCAATAGTTAAAATGAGAACAAATCCAAAAGTCCTAAAATAAGTGTTCCTGTTTTATTTAAACATCTCGTATCAATTAAACATTGAAAGTAGCATAACAAATGATCTTCACTCAAACAGACCAATAACTGATTCTACAATGAGCCAATAGATGGCGCTGAACTCAAAACCCAACTTAAATAGACATTGACACTTAAATTGATTAATTAGGATAATAAATTAGCAAATTCACGCCTACGCGGCGACATATATATTTCGATGAAAGTAGACTTTAGGTAGGTATTATTTCGAACTATAGCATCTGAGTACTAAACTGTGGTCCGGCCACAGAGGAACACACGAGTATGACTTCTCCGAGGCTTCGCAGAACCCATGTAATTCGACTGGGGTGTTTTTAGTTCCCATCCATCGAGGAATAGCGATCTGACCTATGTGTTTGAGGTCGTTCCTGAACTCTTCCCATTGTTTTTGTACATGTTGTGGTACGGGATCGTCCCAGTTGAGGTTTGTAGTCCAAAGTTGTTGGAAAATAAGTTTTGCCTTTACTGTAGCTGGTGATAGCCACCCCAGTGGATCGTATAGCTTGGACAGTTGAGATAGCAACGATATTTTTGTAATGATAGCGCAAGTGGTTATTGTTTCCTCTGGATGATGAAATGTAAATTGATCCGTAGAGGGATTCCACATAACTCCCAATGTCTTGTTTGTTTCAGCGTGCTTGAAGTCAATCATGTTTTGACTAATTTGATCGGGTGTAAGATCTTCTAATAAGCGTCCGTCATTGCTCGCCCACTTGCGCAAGTTGAAGCCACCTTGTTTAAGTAGGTCGATTAATTGCTGTTGAGTGGTTTTGGCCTGTTGGATATAATAGCTTCCAAAGCTTCAACAGGACTTACAGGCATTAATCCTACGGTGGAGGGGGTTCCAATTTGTTTATTCCGCCGACATAGAAAAGTTTTACAGACAAATCGGAATACAGGAACAAGATCAGCATCTACAGAAGTGTACAAGTACGCTCGACAATTTTATGCTGACGCCCGCGATCACTGTACTTTAATTCATTATTACATGCGCATTACCGCAATTACTTCAGTTCCATAAAGCTGCTTGGTGAACACACAAAAAGATGTAGAGTCCAGCCGCAGAGAACAACTTCCACAGTGAGATCGGCTATAAAGCACTTCATAACAGACAACAACTATACTTTTGAAGCTGAGCATCATGAAGTGATGATGAAGACATTGAAAGCCAGGATTGAACAGGTGAAGATGCACCAAGAGACTCTAAACGAGGTGGCAACTGCCCACGACACACATCGCTATATCATGTATAGCTTTATGCTCATCGTTTTCGTTGGGACTTGTCTATGGATCAGTCTCAAACTCAAGAGACGCTACCGTGGAGTTCTTCCAGTTACCTACAGACCTGATAACTCGGACCTGGAGCGAGCCATCAGCGAACCACAACTAAGGACGAGCCATGAAACTTGCTGCGCGCACAAGGTCGATAGAGCGACCTCGCCGGCAAGCTAAATAATTATTGTTTAGATATAAGCTTGGGACTTTATATTCTTTTTTTACATTTTATTTACTGTTAACTTTGACATTTCTTTTACTGTGTTTACATCATTTTTACATAAGTTGTGGTATTTACATTTTGTTTGTTTTTTTGTGATTTGGGAGCATGTACGAGCACGCTCGACAATTTTATGCTGACGCCCGCGATCACTGTACCTTAATTCATTATTACATGTGCATTACCGCAATTACTTCAGTTCAATAAAGCTGCTTGGTGAACACACACGTCGGTGTTTTCTTCCACATTATACATTAGAAATCCCGGTACACATCGCACCTCTGCGGCCGCAGAGGTGCGATGATGAAATTAAAATTGTTGATTAGTTATATTATTGTCTACATTTATAAGTTGTTCATCATTCAAACGATAACAATTAGGTACAATGGTTGATGGTTGATCGTTTAATTATAATTGTTGTTTAGTTATAAAATTCTACATTATACGTTTTTCATGTGATAATTATTTGTCTTTCTTCACACACTATGCTTTCATTCTATTCTATATTACTACTACTACTACTGTCATAGTTTGTAATATCCAACCACATTGGCGTTTCTCCTTTAAATCACCAGGCGATAACAAACAGGTCTCAATACATATAAGCTTCTACTAATGGTCAAGTTTATAATAGAAGCGTTTTACCTGAAATAATAGAAGCGCCTGCACATAGTGGCTCTAATTATTTTTGTTATAAAAAACACTTCAGCATTGTATTACTAGCACTGGTTGATGCAGATAAAAAGTTTATTGCCATAGATGTTGGTGCCTTTGGCAAAAACTCAGATGCCAGAATATTTCAAAATTCTAATATGGGGCAAAGTCTAAGAGAAGGTAATTTAGGTATGCCTCCACCAAGATCCTTATCTAATGGAAAGACTGCCACACGTGATCGTGGGTGACGAGGCTTTCCCACTATGCACATACTTAATGAGGCCTTATTCCCGTGATGATGTTAGAGCAGACAAAGAAAAAAAGATTTTTAACTACTGGTTGAGCCGCGCAAGAAACACAGTGGAAAATACTTTTGGATTGCTAGTGAGAAAATTTAGACTCTTTGAACACAGACTACATATGTCTCATGATCACACTGTAACGGTTGTACTAGCAATATGCTATTTACATATTTTATTAAGAGATGACCTATGCTACTGGTCGCAAAGACATCAGATCCGTTTGAGTGATATGCGTGGGATAGTAAACTTTAGTAGGGCTGGAGGATATACAAGAAACTTTCCTCTTTCGTCCAAACCTGCATTGAGAACAGACGTGTGTCTCGCTGCCGTTAAACATAAATTATTCACCTCATACGATAATAGTCTATATTCCAGTGTGCAAATTGTTTAATATTGCCGAAACTAATTACCGGGTCGCCGGCGCTGCGGAGGTGCGTCCTTTCTCACCCGCGCGTCGCGAGGAAAAGAGATAGTCGTCATAATTGCCATCCTGCTTCCGCGCCGACTTCGCACAGCTACGCGCGCCGTACAATCTACACACTGCTGCGTGACGAATGGGAAATCGTAGCATCTTGCTACGAGTAATAACTGGTTTCTGCTACGAAGCTGCTACGCTAACAATCTACTCTGTCAACAGCTCAAGTTTATATTCCGCGACGCCCCGAGTGAATATTGTTATCTATACACCAAGAACAGATAAGCAATATCGCCAGCTGCACCGATGGATAAATCTGTCTCAGAATCGGAGATTAGCCAGCTGGGAATCGATGATAATAAAACGCCGCCTAACAATGTGTTTCGTAGAGCTAAAAGGAGTCGGGAAGATATCTCTATAGGTGAACAATTAGATGAATTTAAAAAAGTAATAAAAGAATTTATGGATATTTTCTTGGCTGGACAAAAAAAATTAAACACAGCAGTTCTTAACTACATTAAAAGAAATTCAACAATCCAACATTAACATAGAAAACACGAGACAAACCTTATGTCACAGAATCAAGATCTTGAAAAAAATTTATCCCAGTTACAAAATCAGTCGAAAGAAGACAAAAAGTACATCGCACTTTTGGAAAATAAATTTGAGGAAATAGAAACAGGAAGTCGTAAAGCCAATTTCGTTATGAAAAATGTACCAAAAATTACCAATGAGTCTAAGCAAGATCTTATAGACATGGTCATGACCCTTTCCCAGAATATAAATTGCTCCATAGCCAAGTACGACATTAAAAAGATGTCTAGAGTGCGTGGAAAAAACAATGAAAGCCAAAAGATGCCCATTGTTGTTGAAACCGGCTCCACTCTGCTAAAAAATGAAATTATGAAACTGGGTAAGAATTTCAACAGAAAAACAATTCCAAGCTATGCTACAAGCACCTTGGCTTTAAAACGCAAGATGAGCCCATATTTTTGTTTGAGCATTTGACCCCTAAGGGATCTCGCCTGCATTTTCTTGCCCGTGACCTAATAAAGTCGGGTGCATATAAATACTGCTGGACTGCTTATGGAAGGGTCTATATAAAGAAGGAGGACCTAGCACCAACCATTACTATTAGAAGCGAAGAACAAATACATCAACTTTTAGTGAAAATATGACGCTTTACCGTTCACTCTTTTTGCCTACAAAGTGTGTTTAAAACCGCGATGATGTCATTCCTATCGATATCCATAGTGTTTACAGTTAAACCTACTGACTACTATACGGTATGGTGCGACGCCGTGTAATTATAATACCATGGATTTAGTTATAAGGTACCCTCTTATGCTTTTTGTAAACATAAATACTTTCACATACCCTCTTACACATAATATCCACACTGACCCTTTAACACAGTCCAATATTGTTCCAAATTTACATTCACTCAGCCTCTAAAATCCATACTTGCCGACAATGAATATAAATCTAAATAATAATATACATTCTTCATACTCATCTCACATCTTCACTATTACTCAAATACGCAACAATAAACATACATACACCTCTCAAAAGACATACACAGTTCATATACAAACAATCCTTAACTTATGCAATTCATACAACTTTAGCACCCACATAACACAAATAATCATAAATAAACATATAAAAATACTAACTTATACTTCATTGCTGCATCCTAGGAGATTTAATAAACCATGTACAGTGCGACATAAAAGTGTAGAAAATAAATGAGGGCGCCACAATCGCTCAGATAGCAACCCAGTTAGTACGACCTAGCTGATCTTGATACTTGAATAGTATTATTTATTTATTCGGTTTAAATAATGAGTAAATAAGTAAAAATAGTAATAAATTAAATAAGTATGTTTATTAAATATTTGATATTAAGTAGTAATAAAACAACAACTTACAAAAAATAAGTATTTTTAATAATCAATTGCATTCAATATAAAGTCGGCCTATACCTTTGGGGGACGACCCTTCCTGTGTTTAGCTGGTGTTGAGAATTTCCCACCGTTTTCAATACCGTGTTGCACGATTCTGCGCACTGTGCTTACAGAAACACCTAAAACAAGCAAAGAAAAGAATCACTGTCAGACCGAAGAACGAAGTACCGCGGTAAATAAACGTGAATATATTTTATAATTGTTTCTTTCCATTTAGTCGCTTGCATCAACAAATATGGTATAGCAAAAACAAAATTTCGTATCCGCAATAAACTACATTAATTTTTGTTGCCTTACTATCAACGTTGTTAAGTCGCGCTATAACTACAACGCTATTTGTTTATCTTAGCATAACCTCAAAAATGGTAAACAAATAAATTGTAAATGATATTTGGTTCGAAAATTTTGCTCCCTGAATGTATTAATCGTTTGTAATTAACGTTTAGTGCAACTTTCAATAGTTACTTACCAGTAAAATCTGCAGTACGATGGTAAACATCTTTTAAGTTGGATAGAAGCTTCCCAGCTTGGAATTCGGCTATACACCGCATATAAACTTTGTAAACTATATCACGGGCACCTCCACGAATTACCTTATTCATGTTTTTCCACTGTTTTTCTATCCACACACAGAAATATCACGCAAAAACCAAAATTCTTACGAAAATCGAAACCGATCGAGATGAATTGACAGCTCAAGTACTCATTTTAGATGTTGCCAGAAAATGAAAACTTTTAGTTCCCAAATATTTAACTTCTACTCTTTTATGTTGCACTGTAGTCCGTTTTCTGTTATGCTGCATCATCACACGAATTTTAGATCTTTAAAAAAATCAAAAAGTAAGGATCGGGCTTTACTGCGTAGTGTCGCCAGTTGCCAGTAGATGGCGCCTTGTTCATTCGTTTTCCGTGTGTTGCATCATCCATGCGAGCTCCGTAAATATTTTTGTTTTTTAGTGAAATCTTTAAATATTTTTTGTGATTTCGAACTGAAAATGGACAAAAGAACAAAGGAAAAAATCGATGATGAGATTAAAAGGAAAATTAAACGTTTGGAAAAGGAATTAACATTTCGACAAATCTCGCCGACGCCATATCAAAGTGAAGGTACCTTTGATTTATTTTACTATGTATCTTTGCAGTTTCAAAGTGTTTAATTAGAGTATAGTCGAAGGTGAACATATGAAATAACGTTCATTAAAGCATGTACACATGCAACATGAGTTTATTTCCTCAGTGATGGCACGCGATGTCATCCAGAAATAAGTTTGCCTAATTTCTTAGCGTGGTGGTACGTGATGCCACCCAGAAATTTAGGAATATTATCAGAATTGATACTAACACGACTCATTGACCCATTATAGGTCCTAAATAGTAACTTACCATTATTTTCTCAGTGGTGGCACGCGATGTCATCCAAAAATAAATACCCTTCCATAACGTGATGGCACGAGATGTCACCCAGGAAGTAGATAACTTGCTAATAAGCTTTATAATATCTCCTATAGATCCTGAATACGACTCCTACTACGAAGAGGAAGTGGAGTTCGAACCTCATGGTAAAGGTACGGACAGAGACAGTGACGACGCCAGCAAGCGTCTGCCCGCATCAGTGGTCGAGGTACCTGCGTCTACAACTGACCCAAGTGTCCCTGAGACCTCTTCCCCGGAAAAAATGTCAGAAGAACCTCAAGAAAAACCTCAAGGTGAGGTAAACCCTATTCCTATAGAAGTTTTGGCAATACTAAGAGAAGCAAAACAGTCTGACGAAAACTTTGGGAAAAATATAACTGCGGAGATCTCTGAACGTTGGGGTAAAATCCTACTCGAAGGCCTAACAAAGGATCAAAAGGAGAACCTGTTGATTAAAACACTGATACCAGGAAACTTTCAACTGGCTAAAGCAGCAAAGCTGAATGCCGAAGTTGCATCTATTCTCAATGAACCAACAAAAAATAGAGATAAGCGCTTAGAAAAAATGCAAAACCAATTAGGTTCTGGTATCGCTGGCCTAGCTAATTTAACAGCGGAGTTAATATGTAAAGATCTCAGTAAAATGGATATTATTAAACAAATAGCAGAGATAAACCAGATACTGCTGGATCTTCCCTACGAGGAAACAATGAACCGTAGAAGACTTATTATTCCAATGCTGGATAAAAGTTTTATTACAATAATTCAAGGTGTAAAAGGTGAAACATTTCTCTTTAACGATAATTTGAGTGAAAATATCAGAACAACAAAATCGTTAGAAAAGTCAAGTTTGCAGATCAAGAAATCGATGCTGTTACAGCAGCCTACACCTCGTAGACCCAATACCACAGGAAACGCGCAAGCGCCTCCCCGTCAACCGAGCGGGCAGGGGGCGGCGCGAGCACTTCATGCGCCAGCTCGATATTACCCGCCACCTCACCCGCCAGCCGGCCGCAGACCACCGCTAGCGGCACGTCGCGGGCCACCGCAGCCTAACCGCGCGCAGGACCGCCGCAGCCGTCGATAGAGGTACCACACGCTGGTTTTGTTCAGCATTTTTTACTCCATTGGTTGGATATAACTACAGATCCCCAAATATTGAAGATAGTGAAGGGTTATAAATTAACATTTATTCAAACACCCTTACAACTTGTAGAACCATGCAATCCACCTTGTGCAAGGATGGAAATGTTAAACTCTATCGAACAACTTTAACATTTAGGAGCTATTGTGCCATGTATCGAAGGGGATGATCAATTTATTTCTCCTATTTTTCTAATTCCGAAAAGTAATGGAACATACCGATTTATTCTTAACTTAAAGACGCTTAATAAATATATATTACATAATCACTTTAAAATGGAAGATATTCGCACAGCATCAAAACTAATATCTAAGAATGTGTACATGGCAACAATAGATCTTAAAGATGCATATTTTTTTGTACCTATGCATAGTTCTTGTAGAAAATACTTACGATTCTGGTTTGATGAAAAATTATACGAATTTACCTGTCTGCCGTTCGGATTGTGTTCCGCTCCACTCATATTTACAAAATTAATGAAGCCAGTACTGTCGTTCTTACGTAGCGAGGGCCATAGCTTAGTGGCGTATTTAGATGATCTGTGGTGTGTAGCAGATGACTATGTTTCATGCCTTAATACGATAACAACTACGATTAATACTCTGGAACATTTGGGTTTCATAATAAATTATGAAAAGAGTGTTCTCATACCTAGCAAAAGGTGCAAATTCCTTGGAATTCAGTTGAATTCCCAGGATATGACATTAGAGTTACCACGAGAAAAACGTTGTAAACTTTATGATATGGTTCGAAACATATCTGCTAAATCATCAATTAAGATAAGAGAATTTGCTCAATTTCTAGGTACTTAACAGCGGCTTGTCCAGCAGTAGCATACGGCTGGATATACGTGGGACACTCAGA
The DNA here is from genome assembly GCA_949775005.1 of Orthosia gothica. NCBI lineage: Eukaryota > Metazoa > Arthropoda > Insecta > Lepidoptera > Noctuidae > Orthosia > Orthosia gothica. The sequence goes on from OX459035.1 coordinate 43,788,179, forward strand.
AAGTTTTGCGAAACTAAAAAAAATTGTTCTATACGTACATATATTTTTATTAAATCTTTTCAAAGTACTTTCCACCAGCCTCTATACAAAGATTCATGCGCCTAAACCAGTTTTCAAAACACTTTTTCCAGTCCGCCGCAGACACCTCGTTTACAGCCTGCTCGAACGCAGCCAGCGCATCTTCCGGCGACGAAAATTGTATCCCTTTGAGCTGATTTTTTATTTTTGGGAATAAAAAGAAGTCACACGGTGCTAGATCAGGGCTGTAAGGAGGGTGACCCAGGAGTTTGACTGGCGTGCTGTCCAGGAAGTCCCTCGTTTTGAGTGCGGTGTGCGCAGGTGCATTGTCGTGGTGGAGCAGTAGCCCGCGGAGCCCTGTGTTTGGTCGCTTGTTGCTTATAACAGAGAAAACTTCTGGCAAACATTTGGTAGTATACCATTCGGCATTAATGCTTCTTTGATCCCGTAAGGGAATTGATACCAAGTGGCCAGTCAAATTAAAAAAGCTAGCGATCAAAATCTTACCCCCGCTTCTAGATCGCTTCACTTTGGTAGGCGTTGGCTCATTTTGAAACACCCAAACAGTCGACTGGCGCTTGGTTTCTGGGTCGTATTGATAAATCCAGGACTCATCACCTGTAACGATGTCGTAAACACGCCGAGACGAACCTGCTTCAAATTTGTTAAGCATATCACGGCACCATTCCACCCGGGCCTGCTTCTGAGCATCGGTGAGGTTGTGCGGCACCCAGCGTGATACTATCCTCCTCACGCGAAGATGGCTGTGTAGAATCTCGTGAACGCTTCCCGATCCAATCTTCAATATGTGTTGAATCTCCTGATATGTAATTCGCCTATTGTCTTGGATTAAATTTTTCACTGCTAGCACGTTTTCTTCGGTAACAGCCGTCAAAGGGCGACCGCTTCTTTCGTCATCCCCCAAAGTTGGTCGACCGCGCTTGAATTCGTTATACCAACGATACACGGTTGCCTTGGAAGGGCCTTCATCCATGAATGCCATTTGAAGTCTATCGTACGATTCATCCGGTTTCAGGCGACACTTGAAATCGTATAAAATCATAGCTCTAAAATGTTCCCGGCGCAGATCCATATTTCAGTGAGACACAATACTTTGAATTAACTCGCAAAAAATGTGGAGGGAAATTTTGAAATTGGAACTTACTTATTTTTACTTATAAATAATCATATTTTCGAAAAACATTATAACTGGCCAGTCTCCCATATATAAAAACTTTTTTTCGCAATACTTTCTGAGGGGCCTGGTATACCAAGCACTTTGTTGAAAGAACACGATTATGACGCAAATATGAAAATCAGCCCATCGCTTATAGATGATTTTTATGGTGGGAAACAAAAATAAATTATGTAGATAATCCCATCAGAACCTGTCACTTTCAACTGGAGATTTTTTCGGATGCCTCCCTGTCTGGGTGGGGAGCATGTTGCAATGGGGAAACAGTTAGCGGTTATTGGTCACAGGAAGAAAGGGTTAAGCACATAAATTAATTAGAATTATTAGCTTCTTTTATGGGACTGAAATGCTTTTGTAAAGTTATCACTAATTCGGAACTGTTGTTAAGAATTGATAACACCACTGCCATATCATATATTAATAGAATGGGTGGGATACAGTTCCCACACCTTAATGATATAACTCGAGAGATATGGCAGTGGTGCGAACGAAGGAAGCTTTTCATATTTGCGTCTTATATAAGATCATGTGAAAATACTGATGCTGACAAAGCCTCAAGAATCTCGAACATCGATACAGAGTGGGCATTACATGAATCTTGTTACCGAGACATATTAAGCGAGTTTGGTCAACCAGAAATAGATCTGTTTGCCTCTCGAATCAATAAAAAATGTTCATAATTTGTATCTTGGAAACGAGATCCGGATGCCTACGACATAGATGCGTTTACCCTAAGATGGAACAATTTTCTTTTTTACGGCTTCCCTCCCTTTTCAATTATATTGAAATGTATTAGGAAAATAATTAATGACGAAGCAACCGGTATTTTAGTAGTACCCTATTGGCCAAGTCAACCATGGTTCCCACTGTATAGGTCCTTGACCATTTCCAAAATGTTATATTTTGGACCAGATGAAAATACATTATTATCTCCTTCCAGAACGACGTACCCTTTATGGCCGAGCCTTATCCTGGTGTGCGCAGTCTTATCTGGGAAGCGTTCATCAGACAGTCACTAGAACATGATACAATAGATATAATGATTCAGTCGTTATCAAATAGAAGTACTATTTGATAACGACTGAATCTATTGCAACAGTATAATAGTACTTTGCAGCTTATAAATTATGGTTTATTTTTTGTAAAGACAATAATTTAGATTTTTTTTAAAGTATCAACACAGGAATTATTAAGATTCCTTACTATACATTTTAAAAATTGCGCCAAATATGGCACATTAAATTCGTTTAGATCAGCATTATCGCTTATCTTAGGTAAAGAAATTTGTGTAAATGACTGTGTTCGTCGGTTTTTAATGGGGGTGTTTAAGTTCAGGCCTAATTTGCCTAAGTATCAGATACTTGGGATCCTAGCGTGGTTTTATCTTACCTATGTGATAAAACTCCTAATGAATCGTTAACCCTGGATATGATCACCAAAAAAGTCGCAACTCTGCTTGCGTTGTCAACTGGACAACGTGTTCAGACGTTGACACTTATCAAGGTCAACAACATATCGTTCTATGAAGCGGGTGTTCAGATAGTCATAGACGAAATTATTAAGACGTCAGCACCCAATAGGGCAAACCCTAAATTAATAATTCCTTTTTATCATTAACAACCAAATATTTGTCCAGCGAAAGCTCTCTCTGTTTACCTAAATAGGACAAGAAAATTTCGAAATGAATCGGGTACAGAAAAACTAATGTTAACTGTTAAAAAACCTATCCGAAATGCCAGTTCACAGTCCATAAGCCGCTGGATCAAACAAGTCCTGAAGGATAGTGGAATCGATGTTGATATTTACACGTCACACAGTACGCGACACGCATCGACCTCAGCGGCGAAGCGTGCTGGCGTCTCTGTAGATGTTATCAAGCGTGCGGCGAGCTGGACTGGTACATCCCTATGTTTCGCTAAGTTTTATAACTAACCTTTGCTAGATTTTCAGCAAGACAGAGCTTTCACTGACGCTGTATTTCAGATGAACAAGTGATTTGTTAAATTTAGTTCCTAATCAAGTTAAGTACCTACTTTAAGATGAAAGTATACCAGACAATCAAATTGTTTATTTTGTGGGACCTGGGAACCCTGTTAATTTTTGAAAATAAACTTGATTCTCAATACAACAAGTTGCTGTTATTAAAAATCTACTTATTTATCATTCTGCAATTATGCGCTAAACATCTACATGGTTTATTAAATCTCCTAGGATGCAGCAATGAAGTATAATTTGTGGTTTATTGAACTTACCTAAAGTGAACTTCAACCAAAATTATACGAGTTGCAGCATCCGTAGAGATTTAAGAACCCGACCCTCCCCAAATTAAAACCCCCAAGTAATTGCATAATGAAAAATTGGATATAACTCTAAAACGAATGAACAAGGCGCCATCTACTGGCAACTGGCGACACTACGCAGTAAAGCCCGATCCTTACTTTTTGATTTTTTTAAAGATCTAAAATTCGTGTGATGATGCAGCATAACAGAAAACGGACTACATGGTTTATTAAATCTCTACGGATGCAGCAACTCGTATAATTTTGGTTGAAGTTCACTTTAGGTAAGTTCAATTAACCACAAATTATACGTTATCATGCATACTGTTACAGAAAATAAAACCGTCTCGTTGTTCTCTTGTATACTTCAGCCTCATTAGATTTTGCAGAGTATCTTACAGTGATTATCATTCTATTAGGTTACATTAATTATGAGTGACACATTACAAACAGTTCATGAGATAGACGAACTTGAAATTGCGAACACAATTGCATGCGATTGTTCGAATCTTACTGAACATATTTGTCGCATCAAGGCTGGCCGGTAGATGCAAACCATCGGGAAGTCAGGATGTATTCCCTTAGGTTAAAACATCGTGTGTGGGCAGGTCGTTGGGTACAATCGTGCAAATGAAATCACAGAAGTTATTCGATACACTGGGTTTATTTAAATAGTCACAACTCAGTTACAATCTTGCTTACTAATATTACGGATCGACACTGATTCTACGACGTGTTAACTATACGGCGTTCAGTACTCAACTGCCATATTCTACTATCCCCACCACGCAAGTGGTTAGAGGAAGCGCGCCAATGCGTAGTTGTTTTGCTTTGCCGCCAGATGGCGTGCTTGCGATTTGTTTTAACGTCCGTACTATTGACTAAACCCGACACGGCCATCCTGCGAGACAGGCGTCCTCGTCTGTTCCTCATTGTCAGGGTTAACAGTGTATCGAATCATGTGGAAATTCTCATGAATGTCCTCAGCTCTTGGGGAAGCTGAGGGGTCTGTCAGACTCCTACTGACTAAAACCACATGGTGTTCTCTAGGCCGTAATTTTTCTTGAGAGGCGAGCGTGGAACACAACACGTCGCCTTCTCGGGCCTCTCTCAGGTGACAGATCCCCAAATCTATCACCCGCAGGCATCATCTTCTTGTCCTTACTCCATGCCACCTCATGTCGTGTTTTGCCACACGTCCTCGTAGTCTACTCCGACCCGTTAGTCTCCCATCATACAAGGGATGTTTTTCTGAAACACAAAATTTCCAAACAGTATTCACTCGTCCAATCCTGACTCATACTCTAGAGTGAGGAACATTTCGAAACAATCAAACATGATCATTTAAATCTCTCTGTTCGCCATTGCAAGGAACAAGTAATTCTATTTTCAATTTAAAGAAAATAGCAACTTAATCATCGATCCGGTACCTGATAGCACCCAATCTTCGTGATTACAAAGTCCAAGTACCACTGACAGTCATTAATGTCACATTTAATGAAACAAAAGAAACAAGACACCAGGTATCTTATTCACGATCTTTAGCCATTACATAGCTCTCTTAGCTATCACATAGCTCTCTTAGCTATCTCATAGCTCTCTTAGCAATCACAATTGCTCTGCTCGCACATCCTCACGATGTCGAGTCAACTCAACTCTCTGAACTTAGAACCAGTTCCCCACAGACATTTACCCTGTCGTATGTTACGTCAATTCTTCATCTACTATCTCAATTGGTACTTCAGCTCTGTGTATCTTACTAACACAATCTACGCATAGTAATCAAAATTAGAAAACCAAAATTATTTAAATTTTCGTAATGAAGGCTTGACGATTCGAACGTCATCAACATTAACATGGTGATCTCACCTCTCGCGTAACTATGCGAGTTAACTTTATTTTAACCTCATAACTCAACAGGAATCCTCTGTAAGATTCCTTCCCTAAACGTGTTTTTTACACCGACTTACAGGCGCCCTACAGGCCCATAGTTGCTACAAAGACCTCCAGTTGCCACACTGGCCTACAGTTGCCATAAAGGCCTCCAGTTGGCACACAGGCCTTTAGTTGCCACACAGGCCAACACATAACGCTCGGCTACTCCTGACCAAACTAGATCATTGGGTTCGTGATAATAGGGAAATTTTAGAACTCTGATCTTTAACTAAATCATTACCCTGGGCCATGTACCACAGTCATTCCAGACAAACTTCAAAACTGCTGCAGCAAAAACTGCCAAGCTTATAGAAACCCTCGAGTAAAACCTCTAACGCCACGGCTCTATAGCCGACCAGCAATTGTATTGCTCTAACACAACGGTCCTCTAGATCCCGACCTCCGCCAGAATCCACTGGTACGGTCAAACATAATACGGCTGATAGACTCAATTACTCGACATCTTAGGCTTGCTCATTATCATCAAAATCCCTTTGACATCAACATTGACTGGTACATAACCCGCTGGCATCTTACTTAACCTACCGTGTGCATACTTGTAGGTTCTGAGCGTACCTATCTAAAGCTTTCAGTGTATAACGATCACTGCCCTGTCATAATCACCTATCGCAGATTTAATAAAGTAAAGGGCCTATTTAGTTTTCGCACCAAAGTTTCCCAAACAACACCTCATTAGAAAAAGGTCCGCCGATCAACAAGTTCAACAACTAATCAAAGTAATTGAAATAAGAGTAACAATTCTGTTACTCTTTACCACAATTCAAAGGCAATGCATACCCAATTCATAAAACCTCTTCAAAAACCCATCGCCACATGTTACGCATGAGGTGCGGTCCAGAATTGGTCTTACGAGTAGACATGTTACACTGTCATCAACTATGACTTACAATTCTCAAGGAACTTGATGATTGGGGATCCTTCTCACAAGATTCGCGCTTTTTACTCAAAGATTTTGGAAAATACTGACGGCTTATAAAAGGGAAACAACTAACCCTGATAATATTAAGGAGCTTTACGAATTAACTCTGATCAATATCATTAATATCAGATTATCAACAGTAACCCTTTACTGTCGCTCACTAACTCTGTTTTCATGTAAGGAAAACGATCGCGAGATCTACTGCTATCACAATATTTCTTTGAAAGTAAGCAAGTGAATTCAGATCCAAAGACGGTGTTATAATTCGTTACGCAACAAGATCAAAAATTATCAGTACCGTTAATAACTCGATACAATTGCGATAGCCCAACGACATTACTAACTCGCTTTGACACTGAAAACGAATAGTTATTCAGTCATTTTGGATATCTTATCTCCTTCCTATGGCATATCTCATCCTAAAGTTCGTAATGAACCAAATATTGAAACTATTGCCGCCAATAGCAAACTCTTTGACTACTGGTTTTTACTAAGTGTGTCTTAATTACCTAGTGTTGGTGCTAGGTATAACCACTACCAATTCAGTGGTCAAACATGAACACTCTTAAAAATCGTACTAGCATCTCTTCACTAGAGAACATCGACCTCACTATCGAAATAACATGGAAGCGACTCACCGAGTATTCCATTCCAAACTTGCGCGCGCTCGTAACGTTCGGCTACGACCTGCGAACTGCTAGGCTGCCGTTCCTCAACCTCTCAGATGGTGACAAGTCAGCCTTCGCATACAGCATCTGAACCGCTAGCCGCTAGCCTTCACGCTCAGCATCTGAATCGCTAGCCTTCAGCAGAGGCTTCAGGCTGCGACACAATATGGTATCTGAAACATGAAAAATATCACGAGAGTATATGTTCACACGGCTATCTTAACTATACACAGCTTTGATAGAATTTAACTGGTGCACTGGTGCTGTAACCCAAACCAATCAATCTGCCTAGCCTTTTCCCAACTACATTGGGGTCGGCTTCCAGTCCCACTGGATTCAGCTGAGTACCAGTGTTTTACATGGAGCAACTGCCTATCTGGCCTCCACAACCCAGCAACTGGGTAACACGGTACCCCCTTGCAAGACTGGTGTCAGATCTCAAGCCTCTGACTACCCGTAACGACTGTCAAAGATCATCAAATGACAGCCGGGATAAACGGCTTAACGTGCTTTCCGAGGCACGGAGGAAACCCGGTATGTTGAAATGGTCACCCATCCACGGACCGACCTCGTCAAGCGTTGCTTAACCTTGATGATCGACCAGTGCGGCAGTTATTATTTAGCCACGAGTTTCTAGTAGTAGTAGTAACCTAAACCAGCATGGCAAAATAGGTTATTATGGACACAGAATGTGATTGCAGAGTTCCTGTCTAAAACATGAACCACACATCACAGTTTCCCAAGTGCCCTACCCAGGTATATGGGCTTTAGAGAATCCAATGAATGCCATAGCATTTTAAGTCGCAATTAATGAGGCATGGTAGGGTTTGCCACTTTTTTAGAAAGTTGGCCCACCGACCACAAAAGAAGAATACTATGCTTATTCTCAAACTCAGTAAACCAATCACACTACATAAAACTATCACACTACAAAACTAATGAAAATATTTCATTTGGAATTATCCTAATCTCCAGACTGAAGTGTAGGTGAAGGTAGCTTCGCCTCTGCCACTATATCGTTCTAACTTCCAAACAATAATAGCCAGCCAAGGCCAGTCAAGGGTTATTGCCCGTGATAGTAGAATAATAACCCCTCAACAAAACCAAAACTTGACCATCAATAACTGGCATAAAACTATGACCTGACACGGGCCACCCCGGCGAACCACTGACCACCATACTGTACACAAAACCAGAATTTTGAATAATGAACACACTTTTCCATAGTCATAACAAAATGAAAACGACTCACCAGATTGGTATAAAGATCAGTGTGTATGGATCTTTTCACATGTCCACACGCTCATCCTTGTCCTGTCCAACTCCTTGGTTGCTACTAGCCTCCTTGCTGCTCCGCTCCAGACTGGTTTTTTATTATTCAAGACTGAGGGTAGTCTCAACTGACACCGCGATTTTTTTTGCAAGAATGTAACCGCCATTTTCACTAGCATTGTTTCCACGTGTGATCTCATTAGAACGACCGAATCCCAATTCTGATGTCGCATCAAGGCTGGCCGGTAGATGCAAACCATCGGGAAGTCAGGATGTATTCCCTTAGGTTAAAACATCGTGTGTGGGCAGGTCGTTGGGTACAATCGTGCAAATGAAATCACAGAAGTTATTCGATACACTGGGTTTATTTAAATAGTCACAACTCAGTTACAATCTTGCTTACTAATATTACGGATCGACACTGATTCTACGACGTGTTAACTATACGGCGTTCAGTACTCAACTGCCATATTCTACTATCCCCACCACGCAAGTGGTTAGAGGAAGCGCGCCAATGCGTAGTTGTTTTGCTTTGCCGCCAGATGGCGTGCTTGCGATTTGTTTTAACGTCCGTACTATTGACTAAACCCGACATATTTATGTAAAGAAAAATGATTTGACTATTTTCTCACAAAATATAAGGAGTATATACTACAATTTTGATGCTTTTGTTGTTATGTTGTCCACTTTTAAGTTCGAAACCGATTACATCGGCATACTAACGGAATGCAGACTAAATACAAATAAACATTTACCTCAACTTACTAATTATCGCTCCTATGCAACAACACTGCAGATGAACCAAAATGATGGGGTTGTAATTTATATAAAAAACACGCTAGAATCACAAGTTCATGAAATAAAACTTCATGAGGCGTCTTGTCTTCAACTTGACATACTAAATAATATATTCTTGTGTATTTATCGATCTCCGTCTAACAACAAACCATGATATTTGTTTGGATTCACTTAGTCTTAGCCGTCTTGAAACGAGTGCTATCGTTTGGAACCCCCATGAGGCTAAATACCGTACCATGGTGGAAAGAATCCAAAACAAATTCACTCGTTTTTTGTTTTTGAAGCTGTACGGTGTCTATCCCTTCTTCCCACTCATGTACCCTAGTCTCTTCGTAATAGGTATGGTAGGGTACAGCAGGCTGGCGGTGCGGAGGGACATCGCTCTGTGTAGCTTCGTGTTTCGGGTGCTACGCGGCTGGTTTCACCACCCTGATTTGTTAGCGGAGCTGGGGCTGTGTGTGCCACCCGGCTGCGGGGTCGCGCGCCGCCCCACGCCAACCCTACTGGAGCAATCCTATAGGACTAACCTCAACAAGTTTGCCCCCTTGTCACGCGCCATAAGACTTTTAAATATTATAGCAAAAGAGTTAGATATATTTCACTGTAGCCTGATGATGTTCACGAAAGTAGCACTGAAGTGCATTGAAAATTTTGAAAAATGATTTAATTAAATTTTTAGTTGGATTATAATGGTATTTTAATTGTATTTTATTGTGTTTAATTGTATGATAATTAAACTTTGATTGTATTAATAATTGTATGATTGATTGTATTTTAATGGGTTTTTAATTGTAATTTTTAATTGTAATTTTTAATTGTATTTTTAATTGTATTTAATGGTATTTTTTATTGTATTTCTATAATTCTAATATATTTGTGGTAGTAACATCGCATTGGCGATATAGCTGTTAAGGTGTTACTTACATAATTTTGAATAAATAAATAAATAAATAGTTTACACTTGAATTCAATAGCTTCACAGAAAAATATAGTAATAGCGGGCAATCAAATATCACTGCAGTCCACTACCATCTGGAGGCAGAGAAACCAGCGCTCTTTTTCCTTACGGAGACGCAGATAGCGAATCCGTCAGACGTGTCGTACTTGTCTTACCCAGGGTTCACCCTGGAGCACAATTTTAGACCACGGGCGGGCGTATGTATGTATGCCCGTGGGCCGTGACGACATTTGCTATCGGCGTCTCCGTAACCTTGAGGACTCCAGATTCTCAACGCTCTGGGCTCTGGTGGACACAGGTTTGGATAAAGTTATCTACGCCTGTGTCTACCGTTCGCACAGTGGAGATCAGGAGACATCCAGGCTCACAGAGTACCTCAGTGAGGCGGCTGATGCGGCACAGCAGCGGTACCCTTCCGCCCAATTAGTGTTACTGGGGGACTTTAATGCCCACCACCAGGAGTGGCTCTTCCCATACCAGTGCACTGACCATGCTGGACGGGAGATGCGTAAGCTTGCGCTTGCGCTAAACCTCACCCAGCTGGTCCAGGGGGCAACGAGGGTACCGGATGTTGATTCGCACACAGCGAATTGCTTGGACCTTCTGCTGACAACAGATCCGGACAGATACTCTGTGTCGATAGCTTCACCTTTGGGTAGTTCCAACCACTGTCTGGTGAAGTCTGTGTCCGTCTATTCCCCGCCCGATCCCAGCCCAAGAGGCACCCGGCGGGTTTGGCGGTACAGGTCGGCAGATTGGGATGGTATGCGATCATTCTTCGCATGCTATCCTTGGCAGCCTACTTGCTTTTTTTCGACTGATCCATCATCGTGCGCAGTCGCCGTGACCGATGTGTTGCGTCAGGGAATGGAGTACTACATTCCATTCTCTGACGTAAGAATGTCCAGCGTTGACCGGCCATGGTTTGGCGCCGAATGTAGGCGCGCTGACGCGCTTAAACATGAGGCGTACCTGGCTTGGGTCGAAGCTCGATCGCGCAAGGCGAGTGACGTGGCTCGGAAGAAGAAGGCCTTCAACAGGGCTGCCAAGTCCTGCAAGCTGGTGTTGCGAAGGGCTCGGTTCGATCACATTGGCCGAATAGGGGCCAAACTTGCTTCTTACCCAGCAGGAAGTAAAGCGTTTTGGTCCCTGGCTAGGTCGGTCGAGTCGAACTTTTGCCGTCCCTCACTACCACCACTGCTGAAACCCGATGGGTCGCTGGCACACTCCGCTGAGGAGAAGGCAAATTTATTTGCCTCTCGTTTTGCGAAATCTTCACGTCTGAATCCTGGTGACGCGCAGCCCCCTCCTTCTCCTGATGGATGCGAGACGAGTATGTCGGACATTCGTATCCACCAAAAGGACGTCCGTAGGGTGCTGAGTCACCTCGACGTGAACAAGGCTAGCGGCCCTGATGGCATTCCAGCAATTGTTCTTAGAACCTGTGCGCCTGAACTGTCTCCGATCTTGACACGCCTATTCCGCCTTTCGTATGAGGCTGGAAAAGTGCCGAATGCTTGGAAGCAAGCTAACGTACAGCCCGTGCCCAAGAAGGGCAGTCGAGCTGACCCGTCCAACTACAGACCCATATCTGTAACCTCCATACTCTGTAAGAGTATGGAACGTGTACTTAATATAAAGCTCCTGGCATACCTAGAAGCTAACGATATCCTTAGTGACCGCCAATACGGCTTCCGCCGAAATCGGTCTACTGGGGATCTTCTAGCGTATGCCATTCACATCTGGAGTGAGGCCATCGAGAAGCACGGGGAAGCGCTTGCCGTCTCCCTCGACATCTCGAAGGCTTTTGATAGGGTCTGGCACGAAAGCCTAATTGGTAAGCTTCCTTCATTCGGTTTGCCCGGTGGTCTGTGTGATTGGATTGCAGACTTCCTGAGAGATCGGTCCATTCGAGTGGATATCGATGGCTGCTCGTCGGACCAATTGGATATCAATGCCGGGGTCCCTCAGGGGTCGGTACTCTCAGCAACTTTATTCTTGCTGCATATTAACGATCTGCTAAAACCCGGCACCTTTGGGTATGCAGACGACAGCACTGTTGCTGAGAGATACATGTCCAACGCTCGAGCTACCGGACCTCAGATCCAGTCTCTGCGGGAGGCCATGTTGGAGCGCTTGAACCTGTCCTTGCAGGCAGTCTCCGAATGGGGCGATGCCAATCTGGTCAGGTTTAATGCTGCTAAAACCCAGGCGTGTCTTTTTTCCGCAAAAAAGAGCCAATTTCAACCGGCTCCAACTTTTCGCGATGTGACCGTGTCAATAACTGACCATCTTGAGCTTCTTGGCGTTACGTTGACATCGACTCTCAATTTTGGCCCATACATTGAGGCAAAGGCTCAGCTGGCTGCCAAAAAGCTGGGGATCCTTGCAAAGGTTAGAAGGTACTTCACGCCAGAACAGCTGCTCAGCTTGTATCAAGCGCAAGTTCGATCATGCATGGAGTACTGTTCTCATCTCTGGGAAGGATCCGCCAAATACCAGCTTGATGCACTAGAGTCGATTGAAAAGCGGGCCAAAAGGCTCATCGGCGATGAGGCACTGGTTAAGTCAAAGCTCCAGAGCCTTGAACATCGTCGCCGAGTTGCCAGCTTGTCGGTCTTTTATCGGTTGCATTTCGGGGAGTGTGCGATGGAATTGCATGATCTAATTCCACCAAGCCCGTTCCATCATCGGACTACCAGACGTACGGCGATGCGCCATCGATACATGGTAGACATCCCACCCATACGCACAAAACGTTTTGGGAACACTTTTATTATGCGTACAGCTAAGGAGTGGAATTGCCTGCCGGAGTCTGTGTTTCCCGATAGCTACAATCTAGGAGTCTTTAAGTCAAGAGTGAATAGGTTACTTCTAGGCAAGCGTGCTTCACCGTCGACCACATCATCGCTTACCATCAGGTGAGATAGTGGTCAAGCGCGAGCCTATAATATATAAAAAAAAAAACATAAATATTAATATTAAACCCAAAGTTGCGGAGATGCCTCATGAACGAAAAAACCGAAATAATAACCTTAACATGTTGTCGGCCTATGGCATATTACCTGGTCATACCCTACCCACCAGAGAACTAAACTGCCTGGATCATTTCATGCTACGGATTCATAAAAAGAAGACATCTGCTTCAATTGCTATCTTACAAACTACAATTACTGACTACTATACTACGTTTTTATCACTTTCTAAAATAAAAAACAAAGTGGTTACAAACAAAACTTCTACTTACATAAATTTTGAACAAGCACTAAAATACCTACAGGAAAATAATCTTGCCCAGTTGTTGTTTTGTAATGATCCTAATCTACTGTCTGACCTACTCATACAGAAACTGACTGACACAATTAATAATAATACTACAACAACAAGTATCCCAAATAGTAAACGTATAATCAAACCTTGGATCACTCTGGGAATACTACGCTGTATTAAAAATCGCAATAAATTGCAAAAAAAACTCTCGGTCCAAACCTTACAATGCAATTTTGAAAATCACATACTGTCGATACAGAAATTATTGTAATAATCTCATAAAAAAATAAAAAATAAATATGAAAGAGAATTACTCACGAAATCAGTTACAAACACTAAGTTGCTCTGGAAAAACATAATATCAATCACCTACTCATATAAAGTAAACATCCAAAGCACAGAACTATTAAGTATTAAATCGTCTCCAACTGAATCAGTTAACTTCGTAAACAATTACTTTGTGAATATTGTAAAGGATAAGCTCAGCAAATTTTACCCAGGACTAGTAAAATCCCTTCTGCTCAACCTAACATTTTTTCTGCGCAAACTAATTCCTTTGTGCTCTACGACACGGACCCAATTGAAGTTGAGGGCATTCTGATGAGCCTGCTGAAATCGTCCAGTGCTCCGGGATGGGATAGTATCTCTACTAGTTACCTAAAATATGCTCACAAAGAAGTGGTTCCCATCGTTTCCCATCTGACCAAACATTGTTTCAAAAATGGTACTCTGAAAAAATCTATTATTACACCGGTACACAAGGGAGGGAACAGAGATGATGTCAATAATTATAGACCTATCTCGGTCCTGCCAGCCCTGTCTAAGATTATTGAAAAATTAATTAATATTAGACTCATAAACTACTTAAACTAATTTAAATTAATATTACCTACACAATTTGGTTTTAGACAGGGAGTATCTATCGAGGACGCCGTTACTGCCCTCAGCTCACTAGTTACCGATCATCACGATACAGGAAGGAAATGCCTAACGGTATTTCTAGATCTAAAAAAGGCTTTTGACACCGTTTCTGTTCCAACCCTTGTGAACAAGTTGGAAAGAGTGGGAATAAGAGGAGCCCTCTAAATCTTTTCAAGGATTACTTGAAAAGATTTAGAGGGGCTTACAAATAGAAATAGGAACCTATATTAGTGATGATGCAGATGTGTCATTCGGCGTACCGCAAGGAAGCGTGTTAGGCCCTACATTATTTCTGACGTACATTAACGATCTCTGCAACTTAAAAGTCGATAACGCGAAAATCTTCTCATACGCTGATGATACAGCTGTTGTCTTTTCTGGGGGCAACTGGAGGCTTACTCTTCAAACTAAATTCAATTCCAATCTAAAACCAATACGATTCCAATGTAAATTTTGCAGTCACGTGATTCGGTACTCTTGAAAACAATATTGTGAACATTGGATTGAAATTGCGATTGCACCGCAATTATTTTGATACACGTGAAGTTAGCTATGCTACGAGCCGCAATAGTGTTGTTCAACTCATAACGTTAAACCGGTAGGGCTTTAAAATGCTTTATCCTTAAGAAAACAAGACAAACAATGACAAGACAACTAATGGCCTGCTGAGTCCTTACCAATCTGGTTTTAGACCTGGCCATAGTACTGTAACAACTCTTGTTAAAATAACAGACGACATAAGACTGGCTATGGAGAATAAATCTCTAACTGTATTGGTTTTACTGGATTTCAGCAGTGCCTGCAACTCAGTTGACTTTGACATTCTCCTAGTAATCCTTTCCACCCTTAATGTCTCTGCTCCAGTAATTGAGTGGTTCAAATCTTATCTTCGGGGCCGTTCGCAGTCTGTTCAATCTGATGAATGTTCCTCTAAATGGTGTGAATTGACTGCGGGCGTCCCTCAGGGTGGCGTCCTCTCTCCTCTTCTCTTCTCAATTTTTATAAATGCTATCACTAAGGTCCTTTCTTCTAACTATCATCTCTATGCAGACTTGCAGTTGTATCGTCATTTTAAAGTAGCAGACCTCGTTGAGGCTGTGGCTGCCATCAACAGTGACCTTGAAAATATTAACCAGTGGGCTAAATCCTACGGACTATTACTAAACCCAAACAAATCGCAAGCGCTCATTGTTGGTGGTAGATACATGCTCAACCTATTGGATCACCGGTGTCTCCCGCCGATAGTGTATGATTCAGTGCCCATAGAAGACTCCAAAACCGCAAAAAATTTAGGCGTTCATATGGACACTAACCTCTCTTGGGAGGTCCATATTGCAAGTGTGAGTAAGAGGGTCTTTTACTCCTTTCAGTCCCTTAAACGTCTCCAAAAATTCTTACCATTTCATACTAAGGTCACTCTTGCGCAATCCCTTCTTCTACCGCTCATAGACTATGCGGATGTCTGTTTTCTAGATGCTACGGAGGTACTCCTTAACAAACTCGAGCGACTGCAGAACTTGTGCATCCGCTTTATTTTTGGTCTCCGCAAATACGACCACGTGTCGGAGTTTCGGAACAGATTAAAGTGGCTGCCAATTCGGCGTCGTCGGGATACCCATATCCTATCCCTTCTCTATACTATCCTGCACAATCCTAATTCCCCTCAATACCTTCGTGAACGCTTTGAATACCTCGTGCCGAGAGGTAAACCCTGTCGCACTGCCACTTCTCTTCTCCTTCGTCCTCCGCGACACACTTCCAGCCGCTATGATGGCTCTTTCTCTGTTACAGCAGTGCGTCTCTGGAACTCTCTCCCACACTCCATACGCGACAGCCCTTCTCTGGAGGTCTTTAAGAGGATGATTAAAGATCATTACCTAACACAATGACATAATATTATTATTTATATATATATATATATTTATTTATTTATGTACGTACGTAGTAAGTATATTTATGTTTTAATTAAATTCGTCATAGGTTATTTTAATATTGTACACTGGAAGCCTGCCCTCTATAATTGTAAAATTTCTCTGTCACTCTAGGGTTTGCTGTAAGAGAACTCAGCATTGAGTTAAGCTCGCCTTTGTACATGTACTTTATTATCAAATGTTTGTAATGTTGTTTTTTGGTGTACAATAAAGAATAAAGAATGAATAAAGAAACAAATAAATATGATATATATAGTTGTTTAATTAAACGTGATAAATGCATTTAGGCTTAAGAAAACCATTAAAATCATAAAACTATGCATGACTTTGGCTTCATGCGGTAGAATCGTTGCCTGTTTCAAAAAGAAAGTCAAGTGGTTTGATGTAAAAAAAACTGAATTCGAAATGCAAGTTTGGTTTGTTTAACTTTAGAACATTAACATAAAGATATTGGTCGCGTGTGGTACCTTTTTAGTAAGAAATAATTATTGTGCGTGAGGTTACTTAGCTAATGACAAAGTTTTCTATAGGTGGTAAGTAAACATACAATCTTTCATAGTTTATGTATTATTCAAAGTAATGTAATGTTTATTAAATGTTTAATTAGTGAAATATTTTCGTTTTGTCAATGTAGTTATTTTCTTGGTCTATGTTTTATATGAATATTATGTTGTACATAATAAAAGTTTTCCAATTTCAGTACAATGACAAATTGTCCTAGTTTCGCCCAATTAGAAGGTTTAGTGGAATTCTTGGAGCAAAACCCAGGCGTAGCTAAAGGTTTGTGTACGGGTTGTAAGTCCGTACACTGATTCGCCGTTAGTTGGTTGGAGAGAAACACGTCACAGTTAGATCCACTAGTTAAATATATTTCAGTTAAGTGACTTACAGTATAACTCAGATGGAAGGCGACTATTTCTCTCTCTTGGTTTGGATAGCAACACGGCTATAAGATCACTATCCACGTTGGTCGCTTTGTTGTGATGTTTTATACGGTCAAATTATGACGCAAATCGTTGGCCTAAAGTAGGTTGCCAGTATGCAGAAAAATGTACGGTGTTGAGACCGTACATATTGGCAACCCCCAAAAGTAGTTAAGATTAGTGTAGAAAGAGAGAAAGAGTCGCCTGTACATAGTTACGCACATACATTACAAATTAATCAAAGTTAAACGCAATGTTGTCTTGTGATTTAGGATGGCAGTAGTCCGTGGCCGCCTGCTGGTTTTCTGGAAGTCTGCTGTTGGCCGGCTGCTGTCCCATAGGTTGAAGCTCGATGTTTTCTTGCGTTTGCGCTGTGTTTGTCGGCAATTGCTTCCTGAGCCGTGAGCAGTATTTCTTTATCATGACCCACAGGAACGTGACGACAGCAATTGTTAGTAAAATATAGCAGATTGTGTATTGGTGTACGTCATGATCCGTGATGGTTGATGGTAGTTTCGGCTCGTTCTCTCGTTGGAATCGCAGCTTCTCGTCTATTTCCTCAAATTCGTTTTTCTTGAGAGTAAATAAGGCGTGTGGCGCTTTATGAAGTGTGACGTTGACGATGTTATTTATTGGTGAATCCAAATTTGGAACACGCATGTCATAGTTCACGTTGAGGTTGCTGTTGTACTGATTGTGCGAAGTGATGGTAAGTTCCTTTGAGCGCAGAACGCATCCTTGACCCAAAGTTATGATTGCCGCCGTTCTGATACTTTGCGGTATTGCGTCATTTTCACAAACAGTACGTAATTCGCACGTCCCGCAGCAAATAACCAGCCAGCTATTTGATGCTTGCAACTTGATCCATGTCTCCTCGCATGACACGCTGTGCACGTCACACGGTGACGCAGTTGTCCGATGACCCAGTAATTTTGCTTCGCAAGGTGTATTCTTGTTTTGAAGGTTGAACACTGGCATATTTGCTTTGCAAATGTAGTTGTCCTTTTGTTTTTTGGTGCATTGCTTAAAGTCTTCTTCTTTTCATGAGATGTAGGAGTTCTTCTCAACGTTCACGGCAATGTATGGTGAAGTTAACATCATCATTTTGTAGTTTGACTCTGTTTTAAATGGTATGGCTATGGCTCGATAGTAGGTAAAATCCTCATCCGAAATTAATGGGATATGGGCTTCAAACATGAAGTAGTTCTTTGTTATGCGTGCTTTCACATACATCAGCTTGTAAATCTCCTTGATGTCTTCTCTAAGGTTCTCCGTCGGCAGTGACAGTGTCCTCGGCAGTCTGCCGGATATATCTTCTAGTTGCCTTACTAGACTGGCTGGTGTTATTAAGTGTACGTCCATATGTCCACTGTAGACGTTAGTGAGAGTGTTCAAAAGCATGGTTTGTATCTCTTTGAGATTTTGTAGTAATAGCGATGCTGTGAGCGAAGCAGAGTTGAAGTAGCTTGTGGCCATCATTATTTGTATTTCTGTTTCAATGCTGCCCAGATTCGTCTTAGTTTCTGCCATGAAGAGTTCAACCATCTTACATTGCAGTTTAATGTTTTCATCGTTTTTCTTCAACACGTCATTTTGCAGTTGCATGATCGAAGTTTGATTTTTTGCGAGTTCGCGCAGATAATTTTCGTTGTTTTGTATGGCATTAATATCTCTGTGATATTTTTCAGCAAACTTCTGGTCTAAGACGCCGAATAAGCTGTTGGCTACCATGCCTACTCCGTCGATCAAGCCGCGCTTCTTGCGCACAGATAAATGCATGTGGGGAGCCAGTAGGATTGTGTCATAGAAGTTTAGTAGCTCCATCTCGTGCAAGAGTTGATCCGTCGTAGCTTTCGTAGTCTTTGATGGATCTTTTGGCAAAGTTCGTTTACCCCGTTGACATATTTCTCAATATGTTGAACGCCTTGCCAGTAAGTAGTTAGGTTGTAGTACGTAAGCAAAGTCCATTCATCATGTATGAGTTCAATTTTGCCTATGGTGTCATAATAAATCGGTCGCTCGGGTTCCAGGCTAGTAATTTGAGTGCCTGACCTTTGTTGCGAACCATATGATTCATTAACAAGTATCAACATTATGAATACACACATTAAAATGTTTGTAAGACATTTTCTTGCGCCAGATTGTATTGTTTTGATAGGCCTTTTTGTTCCATCATGCTTTTCTAGCTCCGTCTTGCAGTTTTCGTCACTTTCGTTGCCCATCGTGTCAATGGGTAGAGGCGAAAGTTTCACTATGGGTCGTTTAATGACTCCAGTTTGGGTTTTCACCGTGGTCACTCGAACATAACCATCAGGACCGGGATGCAGTTCGATTACGCGCCCCATGGCCCATTTTCCTGGTGGCAAGTTGTTGTCCTTGATTAGGACTATATCGCCTTCCTGGATGTTCTTTTTCGGTTTGTTCCATTTTCCCCTGGTCTGAAGTTGAGTTAGATAGTCACTTGACCAGCTCTTCCATAATTGGTGCAGCATGTGTTCCGTTAGCTGCCAACGTTGACGTAGGTTGACGTACTTTTCGTCAGAGTGGCTTGAGATTGGAAGTGACATCGTGGGGCTTCCAGTGAGGAAATGACCGGGTGTTAGGTAATTCTGAAATTCCTCGGGATCTTCAGTGAGCGGGCAGAGGGGTCTTGAGTTCATACAGGCTTCTATTTTTGCCAGTATAGTCCAATCAACGGGGCTTTTGTAACCCGAAAAATTCTCCTGCCTGTGAGAGTAGGTTGTGTGATAAAGTAAGGTAATACAGATTACAGATTACAAATTATCCAAAAGATTGTGATAAGAGAAGTTAGGTATTTTTACCTAAACATGAAAATTGCATATAACTCTCTGTGAAAAATTCCTCAGTCTGAAATACTTTCTGTATACCTACGAATGTATTAATTAGAATAGGCAAGTGTAGGCATCCAACATTTTTTCGATTAGAGAGAGACACTCCAAATTTAACTTTTTAAATTTTGCGCTATAACTTCTACTGAAAAATTGGTCTGCTAATTTTTATTTTTTAATATGGTTTTATTTTCTTAAATAAATAGCTTTGTTAAGTTATCCAAAAGATTTGCCTATAGAATATTTTTTTTTTCATTTTTACTTAATTAAATCATGTGAATAATCGCTCAGGTTAATTCAATACGTTTTTTAGTAATGAGTCGATGTATTTTATTAGATTTTTCAATAAGCCAATGGAAATTCGACCTAATACCAAAGCTTTTACAATCTCAATAATTGTTAAGTACAAGCATTGCTGTCGGTTAGCAACGACCGGTCGCGGGAGTGAAGAAAGGTGCGGGGCGCACAGTGGTCAGGAAGGGGCCAATAGTCAGTCTTAAAGCTTTAGGCAATCGATGCACTAAACCTCCCAAACCCATAACCCAATATATTTATATCCATATTGTCCTTGGTGAACATACGTAGTACATACAAAACTTGGATATTATGTATTGTTCCCGATACTGATGGGCCTCTATTTTTTATAATTTTGAATGTCTTTTTAGAGTACCTCGAAAGGAAAACACGGAACCCTTAATGGATCACTTTGTTGTCCGTCCGGCCGTCTGTCTATCAAGGCTCTTTTTTTAAATTTATATCATATACTCAGGTCTGCTGCCCCTTAAAGCTGTGAAAAAATGAAATTTCTAAGCCAACGCAATCAAAAGATACAGCCGTTATTGCCGCAAATTTTCGACACTCGCGAGTGTCAAAACCTACAGGGTACTTCCCGTGAACTCAGAATCTTGAAATTTGGTACGAAGCAACGTCTTATAGCACAGATAAAGGAATAATGGTGAAAACCGTAAATTTTAGTTACATCATATAATAAAATATGTTTAATAATTTAAACTTACTATCCCTTTTCTCATGAACGCGTAGAGGTATTAAATTGAAATTCTTATCAAATACTCAGGTTTGTACGGAAAACCCGGTGCGCGAGTCCGACTCGCACTTGGCCGGGTTATTTAAATTTATTTAAAATGTAATGTCGCCGTTGTACAGTCAAGAGCACATCAGGTTATACAAAACTGTAAAATTTCTCCAAATGATTTTAAACCATAAAATGTTAAAGGTAAAGTTCAAAATCTAATGAGAAAATTTGACAATTTGTGGTAACTTCATAACTTAATAAGTTGTGCATATTAAGATAAAAAAAAGTTTGTTATAACGGTGGCCACCAAACGCGCCTACACTACTCCAAAAGTAGTGGAGTAGTGTAGGCTCCTTCCTAGTGCGTGGCAAAGAAGCTCCGAGCGGTCAAGTGAAGGTCAACCCTTACGTTCTAGCATAAATCGGCGAACTATCCTAACAAATATAATGAACGTTCGAAAATTTGTTGGATAATTGATAATTATTTTTTAATATAAAATCATATGACTAATAAAGGTATGAAAATGCACGGAGATATTTTACACATTACGTAATTAAGCAAAAACTCAAAAAAATTAGTTTAAAAAGGAAAATATTTTGGATAATTAAACAAAGCTTTGTATTTAAGGATATAAAAACATATTAAAAAATAACAATTAGCAGATCAATTTTTCAGTAGAAGTTATAGTGCAAAATGTTAAAAGTTAAATTTGGGGTATCTCCAATATCGAAAAAATGTTGGCTTCCTTTACATACATATTCTAACTAGTACATACATACGTATACAGAAAGTATTTCAGTCTGAGAAAATATTCACAGAGCCTTATAAGCGATTTTCATGTTTAGGTAAAAATACCTAACTTCTCGCAACATAATTTGTTGGATTATTGTACATCTGTAATCTGTATTACCTAATTTAATAACATGCCAAATTTCATAGGCGGGAGAATTTTTCGGAAGTCTCCATACAACAAATATCCTCGTTGACTGGACTAGTAGAGTAGTAAACTCCTCGAAAGTAAGTTTTTGATCTCCCAGTACCCGGTGAAGATGATGTTTCATCGATTTAACGGCCGCTTCCCATAAACCTCCAGCGCTCGGCCATGCAGGAGCGTTGAAGTGCCATTCTACCTCCATTTTACCGATCTCATGGAAGAACACCGGCGATAGCTCTTGTTGGAACTGTTGATATTCATTGCGCAACATCTTTAAAGCTCCAATGAAGTTAGTGCCACAGTCTGAGTATACGTGTTGAGGTGTACCGCGTCTAGCGCACATGCGCTGGAAAGCGGCGATGAAGGTTTCGGTGCTTAAGTCAGACACCAGTTCAATGTGCACTGCTTTAGTAGCCATGCACACAAAGACAGCGATGTATCCTTTTGTGGTTTTTACTCCCCTTCCCTTGTTCAGTTTGACATACACGTGTCCAGTGAAGTCTACCCCAGTATGTGTAAAAGGTCGGGATGGGGTTGCTCTTTGTAGAGGTAAATCCGCCATAAGCTGGTAGCTATCGGTTGGTTTATAGCGGTGACATCGCACGCAATGTCGCAGTTGAGTTTTCACAGCTCTGTTGCTTCCAACAATCCAGTAGCGCTGTCGGATTTGAGCCAATGTCAGCCGCGCACCTCCATGAAGTGTTTTCAGATGCGCTTGTTCGATTATGAGCTGAGTTAGTCGTCCCTTTCGTGGAAGGATTATCGGGTGCTTCATCTCGAAGGGCAAGTCAGAGTTATTCAGTCTTCCACCGACTCTTATAATACCTTTTTCATCCATGTAGGGGTTAAGTTTGTATATAGTACTCTTGTTGTTTACAGTTCCATTTGCCTTAAGTTGTTTACATTCATTTTATAACTCTGTAGTTTGCGCATATGTAATTATTCGGTCAGCTGCTGACTTGAGTTCGCTGACTGTAAGGTAGGTGGTTTCAGGTTTCATCTTGGAGCGTGCCGTCGCGATAAAGCGCAGCACCTGAGCCGTTACTCGAATTACTTGCATCAATGAACTATGTTTGTGTAACAGGATATTTATAAAATGTTCATTGTTTTTTGATGCCTCTTCTAAGGTTGCCGCTGCTAAGTTGATCCTTTCCTGGTTGGTTGTAAACAAACATGTGGAGTTTTTCATGAGGTCTGATTCTTCTTCTTCCTCTATCAGGAAAGCCCATTCCACCAGAGCTCGAAGTTTATGAGTTTACTCGGCATCATTCCTCTAGATGCACAGTCAGCAGGGTTTTGTGAATGACTTGTTTTATTTTCTCAACTCTGTTGGACACGTATCTATCCCATCTTAATGCATCTCCCTGCAGCCATGCTAAGACCATTTGAGAGTCACACCATGCTTGTACGGACAAAGTGTATCCAGATAGAGCTGCAGCAGTTTTTTCCATAAGTTTAGACAGCAGTAGTGCACCACATAGTTCCAATCGGGGCAACGTAGTTTTTTGTGATAGAGGCGCAACCCTTGTTTTAGCGACAAGTAAAGTTACAGTCGGTGTATCTTTCTCGTTCCTAACTCGGCTGTATATGACACACGCGTACGCCTTTTCACTTGCGTCGCAGAATCCCAGTAACTCTATTGATTGTCGTGCCCCAATCCATCTGTTTAGTTTGATTTTTCTTGCATCTGGAAGTTCAGTTTTCATTTTGACCCACTCGTTTAGTATGCCACTCGGTAGTTCTTCATCCCTTGCAAGTTTGCTGTTCCATACCCTTTGAAATAATAATTTTGCCGACACTGTTATGGGAGCCAACCAGCCCAAAGGATCGTATAGTTTCGATATTTCGGACAGTAAGTGCTGTAGCGTTGTGAGATCTCAACTGAAAATAGTCGAATGATACTAATATCAAAATTAGTCGGTCAATAGTCACATCTCTAAAAACACGGCACAACTCTAACCTTCCGGAGTACTGTCACTCGGTCATTTGGATTCCGGTGGCTTAGCTAATTACATATTTTCTATCCTCACGATTCTGGTGCCCCGATTTAGGGTGAGTTTCTCATTAGTTTAATTATTGTACCTTATTCCTTGCGCCAGGCGACCAATATCGATTCCATCACCTATTTAATATCAGTTTTGCACTGTCATGTTGGACGCGTGGCTAAGGGTCGCCTGGGGACAAAGGAAATTGCAATGAGCATGTGTTTCTACTGCATTGAATTGTGTCTCCGTGTTATATTGTAAGTGATCACGTTTACTTATGTTATTAAATGCTAGCGTGTTCATACTTAACCTAACTTTGCATCTGTCAATGTGCTTGCTATATTTGCAAGTTTCTTATCTGTAAACCGCTGCGATGTGCTGAGCTTTCACCTACAATGTTCCCATACCGTTCCTTGGCCTAAAATGGGGACGAAGCTGGTACATCGCATGCGGCTTGCTGCTTTTTGCACCGCATCTAACATGCGCACCCTATGGTGCTTTCAGGGTTCATTGTACGGGCTGAGGCCTGACGTGCTCCGACTACTTGCACGCTGCCAACTACCTGCACGCTGCCTACGCCCACCGCCAGGTCCTTTTATCTGACACCTGCGGCTTACCGCCGTGCCAGCCTACGCACGTGGCCCGGTCTTGCCTGCCTACCTGCGGCCTGCCGTCGCGCGAGCCGGTGCCAGCGCAGCCTACCCTGCGCACCCTAGCTGCTACAGTTCCGGCGACCCTATCGCTGTGCCGGTGCTGACCGGTCCCCGCGTCTACCACGTGCTGCCAAGGGACGGTACCCTCTTACTATTTTATCCGCGTGAGGGAATTTGTTCAGAACTGAGTGGCGCTAGAACCCACGACCTAGCTGTTTTAAATAACCATAAATATATGTATTAAATTAACAAGCTGTTTTTCTAACTACCTCCTAACTATCAGTTAGCGGCCTGCACAGCTTACCTAGCGCAGACCTAGCCGTTACAGTGGCGCCCAGGCTTTATTTTACTATCCGTCACACAGTTCTGAACCGATACCTATCACGCTTGCTCCATATACATCGTTGCGGTATAGAATAAGTTTATTGTGTTATTATCAGTCGTTACTAACAGTCTATTTTGTAATAATGGGAACTCGCCCGATTAATTTCATACACTTACGGAAGGCTGAATTAGAGTATGAAGTCTTGATACGGGGCGGTGAAATTGGTACTTGCCTAAACTTGAGGAAACAAATAAACATTTTGAGTAAAAAATATACCAGTGATGACATACATGAATCAGGCATTGATGAAAATGAGGATTTATGTGCGTTAAAGGCAACAATAGGTGAATACCAATTGATGTTAGGTGAAATTAACAATGAAGCGGGATTAGCAAAGGGTATATCATACAAAAATCATATCAAATACCGACTAGCCCGCATTAAACCAACCAACCAAGAGAACTTATTGCTAAGACAAAAATTAGAAGAAAAATATAATACACTAGAATCACAAATTACCAAACTAGAAACTAAGTTTAGTTCTGGTAGCTCACAACGAACTGACACAATAACTGCTACAAACACTAACTTAACCGTAACATGCACTAGTCATGTACCAAATAAACCCAAATACGATGGCAAAACCTGTGTGCGATCTTTCATACAAAAAATACGCGAGTTTAAAACATGTAAACAAATAAAAGATGATGAAATGTTTAACTTCGCGTTTGATATCTTCACGGATAACGCACTGCATTGGTACAGGCATGTGAAACCAAACGTCACCTCATGGGAAGAGCTATTAGATCAATTAAAGGCTGCTTTTGACTATGATGACTATGATTATAGATTACTTACCGAGATTAGAACACGTTCACAAGGCGAAACAGAAAACATAACCATCTACATATCCTTAATGAGCGGTTTATTCAATCGATTAAATACTAAACCATCAGAAGCAGAGATGTTTGACATCATCGTTCACAATGTTAAACCAATGTATGCGGAAGTACTAGCTATCAGTAACGTGCAAAGTCTGGAGCAATTAGAGTTGGTCTGTAAAAACTATGAAAAATATAAGATGCGGGCAGCACACTACCAAGACCCAACAAAAACAAACCTCAACTCCTTGGCTCCAGAATTTGCTTACGTCAAGCCAACTAACAAAACTAACAGCACTAACTCGAAACCATACTATAGCCGCTACGGGTATGGCCGCAGGGACTACGATAAAAAACCAGAAGCAACCGGGGATATCTCTCACTCTTCTCGACCGGTCGCGCTAGTAGACAAAAAAGGCACAGATACACCAATCAGAGGTCAACCTTATTGCCCTAGGTGTAGGTCTAACTCACACTCACTACGACAGTGTACTGCAGACCGTGTCCTAATTTGTTTTAAATGTGGAGAAAAAGGGGTGAAGTACCCCGATTGTGCGAAGTGTCACCCACCAAAAAACTAGCAAGTGAGGTTTGTTATGATAAAAAATTTAACGCCAGGCTAAGTAAAACAGACTGGGAGGATTGGCTAGCTGTAGTCACAAAATTCAAAACCTGCTACTCTGTATCAACTATACAAAACAAACCTCACAACGACATAAGGCCATATGCTTCTATAGAAATAAACAACATGCCAGTTAGTGGTTTGCTGGATTCAGGTTCGGCTGTTACCATCGTTGGTAAAGACTACCATAAACTCCTAACTAAGGACTTAGGGCTAACCCTGCAGCCTAGGGACCACTCAGAAACATTTGTTGCCGCTGGGGGACAAGTGCTTCATCCTATAGGTACTATAAACATACCAATAACTTTCGAAGGAAAGCTACACACTATCAAGGCTCATGTGGTGCCATCAATAGACACTCCTATCTTGCTGGGAATGGATTTTTGGAACACCTTTCATATATTCCCTAAGAATATTAAATCCATATTCCTAGTAAACATAAATGACACCAGTGCAAACACTAAGCCAAATATATATTTGCACTCATTTGCACAGCTAACTGAGGAACAAAAAGTAACAGCTGAGAAAATAAAGACTCAATTTAAGAACATTTCCTCAGAAAATAAAGGCCTAGGCCGCACTAACTTAATAACACATAGTATAGACACAGGTGATGCTCCCCCAATACGGCAACGTTACTACAGGATGTCTCCGGAAAAACAGCGTGTTCTCGGTAAAGAATTGGACGAAATGCTTGGCCTGGATGTGGTTGAACCATGTGAAAGTCCATGGTCTTCCCCAGTCCTACTAACACCGAAAAAGGACGGCAAATTGCGGTTTTGTTTGGATAGTAGGAAACTAAACGCTATTACAAAAAAAGATGCTTACAATTTGCCATACATTTCGGAAATACTAGATAACCTGAGGGATGCAAAATACCTAACTAGCATTGACCTATACAAAAGCTTCTGGCAGTTACCACTAAATGAAACTGACAAAAACAAAACAGCGTTCTACATACCTGGCCGGGGAACATACAGGTTTAAAACTACACCGTTTGGACTAACAAATGCGCCTGCTACGCAACAACGAATGGTAGATAAAATGTTTTACGGACCAGAGTTTGAGAATAGGGTCTTTGCTTTCTTGGATGACATAGTGCTGGTGTCGTCTGATTTTGAGAACCATATAGCCTTGCTAACTAAAGTATACAATAAATTATCTAACGCAAACTTAACAATAAACATGGATAAGTGCCAATTTTTCCGTGATGAATTGAAATATCTAGGCTACATAGTTAACTCTAAGGGACTACATCCAGACCCGGAAAAAGTAGAAGCTATACAGAACTTCCCAATACCCACCAATCCTAAAGAAGTAAAAAGATTCTTAGGAACGGCATCATGGTATAGACGTTTCGTACCAAACTTCAGTACTCTAGCTGCACCACTTAATAGACTCACAAGCTCAAGTAAGAAGGCACCTCCCTTTGACTGGTCTCAGGATTGTCAAGAGTCCTTTACTAAACTAAAGGAAATACTAATATCGGCCCCAGTACTATCGTGTCCAGATTTCACCATCCCATTCGAAGTACACACAGATGCCAGTAACTATGGTATCGGCGGTTTGCTAACACAAATTAGGGACGGCGTTGAACATCCCATAGCATACATGAGTAAATCCTTGTCTAAGCAAGAACAGAACTACAGCATCACGGAAAGGGAAGCACTGGCTGTACTATTGGCACTGGAACATTGGCGCTGTTACCTAGAAAATGGCATCAAGTTCACAGTGTTCACAGACCATTCCGCACTAAAGTGGTTTCTTAAACTTCAAAACCCTTCCGGACGATTGGCACGCTGGGGTATAAGATTGTCGGCTTTTAACTTTGACATACAACATAGACGTGGTACAGATAACACCTTACCAGACGCGTTGTCACGTGCTTGTCCGGTCGCAGCTCTCACCCAAGAAAACACTACACAGACAAGCCCGCCTAAACAGACAGACGACACTTGGTACCAAAATATCTACAATGGTTGCCAACGAGACCCTTCAGCATTCCCAAACTACACGGTAAAACATAACAAACTATACCGTTATGAAAAAAGTAAATTCGCAATACTATGTGAGTTCGATTGGAAAGAAGTCATTCCTAAGGAAGATAGGCAACAAATAATCACTAATAACCATGCTGAACCAACCGCAGCTCATTTAGGTATCCATAAAACATACAAACGACTAACACTACGCTACTACTGGCCAGGGATGCATGGTGACGTGGTGAGGTTTGTAACGGCATGTGACACTTGTATCGCTCACAAACAAGCTAATCACGCCCCCCTAGGACTAATGGGGAAGCCTAAAGAGTGTTCTCGTCCTTTCCAAATGCTGAGTATAGACATAGTGGGACCACTGCCGTTCTCTAGACGTCAAAACTCATATCTATTTGTTGCTACTTGTTGTTTCTCTAAATACTGCCAACTATTTCCCATAAGGAATGCTAATGCCACTACTATAGTACGACTATTAGAAGACAGTATATTCTTGGTCCATGGCATACCACAAGTTGTAATTTTGGATAACGGAACACAATTTACATCAAATGAAATGAAAAACCTCTTTAAAAAATACAATATACCTGATGTACACTACACACCGAGATATACACCACAAGTGAATACTGTGGAACGCTACAATAAAACTATAATCACGGCGTTATCCACATTTATCAATGATGACCAGCGCTCCTGGGACTTACACATCCCAAAGGTTCAGTTTGCACTAAACAGCTCAACCAGTGAGGTCACAGGCTACACACCAGCGTTTCTGGTCTATGGTAGGGAGTTGATCGCTGACGGTTCTCACTATCAGGACACTGATATAAAGGAAATAATATACCAACCAAGGGACCACTATGCAGAGAACTTGGGTGTCCTATCTAGCATCTTCGACAAGGTACAAACAGCTTTACTGAAAGCATTCTCTAGGAACACTAGTAACTACAACCTTCGTAGGAAGGACGTGGAATTCAATGTGGGAGATGTAGTCTGGAAACGTACGTACTACCAGAGCGATAAGGACAAATATTTCAGCAAAAAACTGGCACCTAAGTTTGTAAAATGCAGGGTATCAAAGAAACTGTCTCCACTGGTGTATGACTTGGTAGATATACAGGGAAAACCACTGGGTACCTGGCATATCAAGGATCTAAAGTGGAAGAATCCGCAGTAGTCCCGTAGGCCTAGCTAGCTAGCGTTTGACTCACACTGGGTCAAACGATGCCAAGGGACTACTACCACCACATCTCGTGGGAGGTCATTCACCAACAAGGGTTTATCTATTTAACTTTGGCTGCAGGAGTCCTAAGCTCCTTTGGTACCTAACTACTGGTCAGTTGGTGATCACACTAATCTCACCTACTAGAGTAAATAAAGTTCTTGCCTACAGAGTTGCGTGAGTTCGCTTGTGAGGGGTTTCTCAATTGAAAATAGTCTCGACAAAAATTTAATTATTCGTTAGAACGGCGTTGCCATAGAGAATGCTGGGGACTCCAAAGGGGTGTTACTTACTATTGGCAGAGTAGCTCTCTATGGTAACTACCTTTAACTTTTGTGTTGTACTACTCATGTTCAAAAATAAAAATATAACGAACATCATAAAGACGGCGCCTACAAGAGAGGTGACCGCAACCAGTTTGACAAACAGCCAAACAATAATACTACATGATACACCAGACGTCGATGCCACTAAC
The DNA here is from genome assembly GCA_949775005.1 of Orthosia gothica. NCBI lineage: Eukaryota > Metazoa > Arthropoda > Insecta > Lepidoptera > Noctuidae > Orthosia > Orthosia gothica. The sequence continues at coordinate 43,818,263 of OX459035.1, forward strand.
TTAGTTACAATATCAACAACCTACCTAACCAATTCCCTCTAACACGAACCCACTACTAAACCTAACCATACCAACTCCCACTAACCCACTAAAAACTACTACCGCTATACTAACCAAACCTACTCCCACTAACACTCTAACAATTACACACGAGACTACACTGACCCCAAGGGTAAACATACCAATAGAGGTACGTCACCAGAACTAACATGAGACACTTTCATGACAAGTAGGAAACCAGCCAAAGGTGTTACTGGCTGGCTTCTGAACTAGATAGTGGAAAGTATAGTAAGTTCTAGCGGATTTTATACAGGTAAAATCCTCTCTCTGCAGCCGGGGTACTGTAGCGTTGTGAGATCTCAACTGAAAATAGTCGAATGATACTAATATCAAAATTAGTCGGTCAATAGTCACATCTCTAGAAACACGGCACAACTCTAACCTTCCGGAGTACTGTCACTCGGTCATTTGGATTCCGGTGGCTTAGCTAATTACATATTTTCTATCCTCACGATTCTGGTGCCCCGATTTAGGGTGAGTTTCTCATTAGTTTCTCATTAGTTTAATTATTGTACCTTATTCCTTGCGCCAGGCGACCAATATCGATTCCATCACCTATTTAATATCAGTTTTGCACTGTCATGTTGGACGCGTGGCTAAGGGTCGCCTGGGGACAAAGGAAATTGCAATGAGCATGTGTTTCTACTGCATTGAATTGTGTCTCCGTGTTATATTGTAAGTGATCACGTTTACTTATGTTATTAAATGCTAGCGTGTTCATACTTAACCTAACTTTGCATCTGTCAATGTGCTTGCTATCTTTGCAAGTTTCTTATCTGTAAACCGCTGCGATGTGCTGAGCTTTCACCTACAATGTTCCCATACCGTTCCTTGGCCTAAAATGGGGACGAAGCTGGTACATCGCATGCGGCTTGCTGCTTTTTGCACCGCATCTAACATGCGCACCCTATGGTGCTTTCAGGGTTCATTGTACGGGCTGAGGCCTGACGTGCTCCGACTACTTGCACGCTGCCAACTACCTGCACGCTGCCTACGCCCACCGCCAGGTCCTTTTATCTGACACCTGCGGCTTACCGCCGTGCCAGCCTACGCACGTGGCCCGGTCTTGCCTGCCTACCTGCGGCCTGCCGTCGCGCGAGCCGGTGCCAGCGCAGCCTACCCTGCGCACCCTAGCTGCTACAGTTCCGGCGACCCTATCGCTGTGCCGGTGCTGACCGGTCCCCGCGTCTACCACGTGCTGCCAAGGGACGGTACCCTCTTACTATTTTATCCGCGTGAGGGAATTTGTTCAGAACTGAGTGGCGCTAGAACCCACGACCTAGCTGTTTTAAATAACCATAAATATATGTATTAAATTAACAAGCTGTTTTTCTAACTACCTCCTAACTATCAGTTAGCGGCCTGCACAGCTTACCTAGCGCAGACCTAGCCGTTACAGTGCCTTTTCGTGGTCCGACCCTTTGATTTTTCTTCCAGACTCCAGTTAAATATGAACGTGTCGAGATTTGGGTTCCAGCCGAGTCCGAGCGTTTTACTTGAGTCCTCAGTTTTGAAATCAAATATATAGTTAATATAATATAATATATAGTTTGCTTCGGACCAGTCAAGGCAAATTAGAAACGAAGATGAAATGGTCAAAATTAGCAACATCTTTAAATTCTCTCGGAGGAGTAATTAAAAACGGTCAAGGCTGGGCTAAGGTAAATCAATATAATAAAGTTCTTCCTTGGTACCTATTAAGAATCATTGTATCAGTATAGCAATTTCATTAAAACTAATCCATGTTTTCAGTATTGGGCTGAGAGGAAATGTGCTCTAAAGAAGCAAGGCACAGACATCTCAGCTTCAATGAGGCGCACTGGTGGTGGGACAGCAGACAACTTGCCAGTATTGTCTGCATTAGACAATAGATTGGTGGCGGTGATGGGTGGACAAGAGTTTGCGACTGGAGATGCCAGATTGACAGTCAATCCATTTCCTCAATCAGTAATATATTTTAATATTTACAATTTTATCATACCTATGTTATTTATTTTAAGTACGCTTAGTATTTTATCATAATAATAATCATTTTATTGTTTCAGACTAGACCTACCGAGCCACCAGTTGAGATAGAGGATGTTGTAATTGTACAAGAAGACACGGAAATGGATTCTTTACGAAACATTTCCCCTATTCCTAGCACGTCACACAATGACGCACACCAGCATCATCCACAAGTAAGTCTTTATTCGAATTTGTTAAGGAATGTTCAAACATTTTGAATAAGCATCAGTCACACAACCCAAGTACCTACACACATTTAAGTGACTATGAAGTGTTTTGGGACTAATCACATGTCGGGCTATAGCAAAAAAATACTTCATTATTATTTATTGACTTGTTTTTTGTAACAAGTGAAAAGGTTTAAACTTGTTTGGTCAAATCAGTGTGATTTTAAATTATTATTTTTTATGTTTCAGTACCTGCGCCGCCCACGCCCACGCCTCTTCAGAGTACTATACCACCACGACCCTGGCGGCACCGTTCTTTAATTCCGAGGCGGTTGGATGCAAATATGGAGCAGTTTGCGAGTATCGAAGCACCCAGAGTTGAAGCGGAATTTATTACAGCGCAAGCATTGGCTCAATTGTCCGAACACATTGGCAATATGACAAGTGCTTTGACGTCTATTGCTAATGCAATTTCGGATGTAGCGAGAAAAATGCCAAATCCTTGATTTACCCTTATAATCAAATTTATCATAAGTTAGTATTAGAAATTAGTAAATAGAATTGGTAAAGAATTTTAATATTTAGAAATTAAGGTCAAAGCTTTATTTAGATATTTTTTTTTCAGATATTGATTAAATGCTTGCATTGCGCTTCAAAGCAATTTATTGTTTTAGTTACTTGATATATTTTTTTATTGTTAATTTGTGTCTATTATTAGTAAGCAGGTAAGTAAGTAAATAAAAGTATGTATAAGAAAAAATAATATTTATTCATTTCTCCATTTTTCAAGAAATATTAAGGTGGTAGCAGTCTAGAAATTAATCATTTATAAACATAAACTGTAAAAATACTAATAAACTGCACAAATAGAATGAAATACATTTTATTTAAGAGAAAGTAAAATATTTTAACTAATAACAAAATTTTAATCTAAAATATCCTATCTAAATCTTACCATATTTTGTACTTACCTTCTACTGGCCCACAACTGCTGAACTAAAACATTTCGCTTTTCAATGCCTTGTCTTAGTTCAGCAGCTGTGCTGCTAGTTGATTCTTGAGAAGTGATAGTGGGTTCATTTCCATCCTCTGCTGTATTCTCTACAAGATCAATACCTATTCTATTGATACACATGTTGTGTAAGACACAACAAGCATTAATTATTTTGGCTGCTACATCAGGATGATAATGCAGCACCCTATGCCTGAGTAAGCACCGCCATCTATTTTTGAGTACACCGATGGCACGTTCCGCTGTATTTCGAGCAGAGCAGTGCAACTTGGTGTAATATTGTTCTGGGGAGCCTTCAGCAGCATCTACTATAGGGGTCATCATATATACCCTCTGGGCATATCCAGAATCACCTGAAAAGTCAAACTAATTCACAATCAGTAACACTAAAATTTATCTGACTACTTATTTACATCATTTACTTGCCTAGTAAAAACACACTCGATCGATCGGAATTAAAATCAAGAGTAAGTCCGATGCTAGGCTCAAGGCGGAGATGGGTATGGTCCAAATAAAAAACTGGCTCAACGACAACCTACTCACACAGTAAAAACTAACTACATTTGTTTTGCCATCTCGAATCGTTCACAACCTAATGAAACCTTTAGCATCTAAGTACATTCATGTGATTATGTATCCAATAATAATTGTAAGTGACCTGCAATCAATAAAGTCTCACAAACTAAATATTTGGGCATCATAATTGACCAAAGATTATCATGGTATGCTCACCTAGACCATGTTACAGGAAGAGTTAGGAAACTAGGATGGATATTTAAAACATTACGGCATGTCATCCCCATAAATATAAATAAAAAAGTAGGTTTTCAAAGAAATCTCCTTAATGAAGTTTATGTGGCACTTGTGCAATCTGTTATAGTCTACTGTATCCCCATATGGGGCGGTGCGGCAAAAACAAGATTTATAGATGTAGAACGAGCACAACGTGCACTAATAAAAATTATGTATTTTAAAAAGATCAGATAACCTACTGACAGTCTACATTGTTGTGTTGATACATATTCGGGTGTTTATTACTCGGACAGAGCTATATAGAGGCTTAATCAACCTGATTGGGTTAGATTCCCATTTTGAGAATATTATACCATGGGACACAACAATGTAAAATGTGAAACATGGGAATATCTATCCGCTATCTTGTCCTATGTAGTCAGACTGACAAAGATGTAAAATAGTGTGTTTGGGGGAGAACGATGAATGGTGACTGTACGGTTCACGTACATGGGTTTTAAAATTGTTAAGTAAGTAAGGAGTTGTGCAATAAGTAGGCTCGCACCTTTGCACTTACACGTGCGACCTACATTAGATTTTATGACAATCATGCAGCAGCAGCAAGCAGAGCATTGATGATGCATTTGTATCAATACTTAATTCAGTGTTCTAATAGACGCGGTTTGGGTCGGACAACTTGCATTTTTATTTCTTGATTCCAGCCCGTTGGCACTCATTGACATTTTACATTACACTGACATTTGCATTGCATTTACAATAATTAATGTTAAGGTGTATTTGCATTTGCACCCTACATTATTTTTTTTGGTCCTTCGAAATTATTGCAAGTACCGTACAGTCCGATTTATCGGTCAGCAAAACGTCGCGTGTGATTTGTGTCTTGATCGAGTGTTGCCGTCCAGAAGCAGTAGCAGCGATCCAGGTTCCAGAGCGACACGTTGCATCAGCGTAGAGGGAGAGTTCCTGTGTTTCAAGTAAGATCGTTCATTTTTGCTTACTTTATTAACAATGGAGGGTTTAATCGCGCGTCAGGCTGAGATCCTGGAGGAGATGAAGAGGATCCATACCAACTTCAAGAAGGATTCAGCGAGCAGGAAGACCTCCGATTACATTCAACAAAGGCTTGAGCGGTTAGATCAGCTTTGGACGGAATGTAAAGAGAAACATCAGGAGCTTAGTGCAGAAGAAGACAAAACGCATGAGTACTTCACCAACAATATACACGAGGTATTAAGGGATTGGTACCACGGGGTGCGGCAGGAGCTTGTAGCATGCGGGACCAAGGTGCAGAGTGGACCCAGCAACGCCAGCTCTAGCAAGGTACACGTGGAGTTTGACAGGACCTTGTTCGGGAGCTCCTCGGGAGCAGAGGTCAAGCTACTCGAGCTACAGCAGCTGCAAAACGCGAACTTCCGTGCGTTCGACAGGTTAGTGATGAGTAAGATAATTGAAGAGGTCATCGAAAAATGGGAGATAGAAGACGCTTTGAAAACGTTAGGGTCTCGGTGGTCTGCGATTGACAATATGCACCTGCAGATCGATGGGTTGTTAGAGGGGGCGCCTAGTGAGTACTCTGACGAGTTTTGTCGCCACGAACGGGTATTTGTATAAACAAAGCGGGCGCTGAACGTAAAACTGAACGCCTCAGTGCACCAGCAACAATCCGTACCCAAAATAGACATACCCATTTTCAACGGGAACTATTCGTTATGGCCTACTTTCATGGATCTGTTCGTGGAAGCTATACACAATAACCCTGTAATTGCAAAAGCACAAAAAATGCAGCACTTAAAAGGGAGATTGCGCGGCGAAGCGGAGAGACTCGTCCAGCATTTACACATCTCACCCGAAAATTACGACACGTGTTGGGAAATCTTGAACCACCGGTACAACATCAAGTTTTTGTTGTTCACCAAGAATTTCCAGAGCTTCATGCGTCAACCAAATCTGCAAAAACAATCTGCATTTGACCTTAAGCGGTTATATGGCACGAGCAATGAAACCATAAATGCGATACATAATTTGGGTGTAGATACAGGTTCATGGGATCCTGTTTTAGTCTACGTGCTATGCGAGAAACTAGATGCCGAAACGTACGCGGAATACATGCAGTCTAGGGCGGATCCGCGAGATATACCCACGTTCAATCAGTTTATGGATTTTATTGAGAACAAATTCATGGCATTAGAACCTTTGCATAGGAAAAAGCCAGAAAACAGTAGCAAGCCTCCTGCAAAACCACTATCCAACGCATCTGATCCATTCAACAAAACCCCCAAACCAGCAAACTCTCGAAACTTCCATGCATACAACGCTGGTCAATTTAATAAGATCATTTGCGCATTATGCAACACTAACCACGCATTGTTCCAATGTTCCAAATTCACTGACATGGCAAGTTCGGAGAAATTAGAATTCATCAAAACCAACAATATTTGCAGAAACTGTCTATATGTGCATAGCAAGGGCTATTGTGCGTCACAAAAAAGATGCAGAGAGTGCAGTGACCCACACACCACGCTATTGCACAATGACATCGTCAAGTCAGCGCAAATGCCCCCAGCAACACAACAGGTGGATAAACCGTCGAAGTCAACTGCAACTAGGTCAGCTAAAAGTATTCAAAATAACTTCGCATCGAATAATGATGACGAGATACTATTGGCCACTGCATTATTGCAAGTAGCAACAGCTGATGGCGATTACATTACACTACGGGCGTTAGTTGACCAAGGCTCACAAATGACCCTGATCACTGAGAATGCAGCTCAAAGACTAGGAGTAAAGCGTCACCAGCTAAACGCGAGCATAAGTGGGATCGGCACCCTATCCAACAGGAGCAAAGGAAAGGTGAACCTACTTTGTAGGTCCGTACATAACGACTGCCAGTTTACCACGGAAGCATTAGTCATGCCCCGGATGGTAAACAATCTACCTAACGCAACCTTTACAAAAAGAACTTGGACTCACTTATCAGACATCACATTAGCCGATCCAGAGTACAACATATCGAGGCCCATTGACATACTTCTGGATGCACAGGTATTCTCTGAAATCCTGATGAATGGCCTGATTAAGGGAGAGACTAATGAACCCATAGCTCAACAGACTCGCTTAGGGTGGATTCTGTCAGGCAATGTCAACAAGACATTCAATTGCAACGTGGTAATAAACCAAGTGGATGACTTGACAAAATACTGGGCAGTGGAAGACATCAGTGGGGATGCATGCAGTTCAATGACGTCAGCGGAGAGATACTGTGAGGAGTTCTTCACTGCAACAACAAAACGTCTAAAAAATGGCAAATATGCAGTTCGCTTGCCAATGAAGCCTAATTACGTTCAGCTACTAGGAAAATCAAAGCCACGGGCAGTGGCACAATTTATGCAATTAGAAAGGAGATTATGCAGGGATCACAAACTGTCAGAAAACTACATCAAATTCATGCAAGAGTACCTAGAAATGGGACACATGAAAGAGAGTAAGCCCGACTACAACCCGTCATGTTACTTACCTCACCATGGAGTCCTTAAACAGGACTCATTGACAACTAAATTAAAAGTGGTTTTCAACGCCTCACAGAAGACTGACACAGGTTACAGCCTAAACGACTTGATGGAGTGTGGCCCGAAGCTTCATCAAGATCTACTGACATTACTCATGGGATGGCGGTGATACAAGTACGTCTTTACAGCAGACTGTGAGAAAATGTACCGTATGATCTTAGTGCACGAAGAAAATCAAGAATTGCAGAAGATAGTTTGGAGGGAAACTAACCAAGGTCCTGTTAAGGAGTACAAGCTATGTACAGTGACATATGGAACTAAGGCGGCACCATTTCTAGCACTTCACACTAAAGCAACTAGCAAACGATGACGCAGAGAAATATCCGTTAGCAGCTGACGTTATTACTACTATTATTGTATGTTGATGACGTACTAAGTGGTAGTAACTCCATCGAGCAAGCACAAGAAATGCAGTACCAACTCATCAACATGCTGAGCGGAGCAGGACTGATGTTACGAAAGTGGTCAAGCAACGAACCGACCTTGATTAAAACTTTATCATCATCAGACCTAAACCAAACCACAATGAACTTTACAAACGATGGAAATGCAAAGGCCCTGGGTGTACAGTGGAACCCTAAAACTGACACATTTGCATTCGCTAACAAAATAAACCTTGACAACAATAAACCATTGACAAAACGGAAGCTACTGTCCGAGATATCAAAAATCTTTGACCCACTGGGCTGGCTGACACCTCTGACATTGAAAGCAAAATTGATGTTCCAAAGCGTTTGGCTATCAGGATGCGACTGGGATGAAACCTTACCTATAAGCGTACAAGAAGAATGGAAGCGGTTTACAAGCGACTTGCACAACATAACGCGATACGAGATACCGAGATGGTTGGGAGATACAACTAAACCCTTCCAAGTACATGGATTATTATGTATAATAATAATAGATGTAAAATGAGTTTGACTAAACAATCAATGCAATGGATAACAACCAGCAATTTAGGAGTGTTATTGTATTACTATTAATTATTTTTAACATAGCCAATAATATTGACGTACATGTAAATATTGTACACCCCATGGGTATGTTACAGTGATACAAAAATACTGATTGTAAGAACCGCCTTTTCACCTGTGACAAACAAAAAATTAATGAATTTGAATACAATTTCATACCCATAAGTTGTACATTATGTCCACAAAAATCTTACAAAGTAATCTGAAATCTGATATTTAATTATTATTATTTTACAGATAACAGAATTCTCCCAGCGGAATGCAAGGATACTGCAGATGTCCTGCTTTTTTTGACAATCTTTTTGATTCCGTCAATGACAGCTTTACAAAAAACAGGTTTTCAAAACCTCTCCTGGGACCTGTAACACCCCATTCAAAAACACCACGAATTTTGGACAGAAGCAAAAAAAGTTTTAAAATCCATGAAATTTATAACGGGTAAAGACAAAATTGCTAGTGTACCTAGTATTAATAATTGGGTATGGACACTGGAAGGCATAGAGGCTCTAGTTAAAATATTAGCTATTGAGCATAATATTACGTCTCTATGGATGCGGCACCTAAACCAAGACCCAATCGAGAATTTCTTTGGGGCCATAAGAAGCCATGGGTGCCGCAACACAAATCCAACGCCAGAAAGATTTGAGTCAGCGTTGACAACGTTATTGGTCAATAGCCTGTCCAGTATCCATGCCCCTGGAGCAAATTGTGAAGAAGACGAATGTAATGCACTCCATGCCCTCGTCGTTACGAAGACTTGTGAAGCTGCGACGACTGGTGAAATCTCTTTAGATGTTGTTAATGAGATTACCCTTACGCCTCTAGAGGAGAAAAGTCAGCCTCAAATAATGGGGCCCCTGCAATATGTTTCGGGATACTTTTTAAAAAAATCCAAAAATAAAATATTTAGGTCCTGCGAAATTTGTAAGGGTAATCTCTATAGCGAAATTGAGAATGATTTTATCCAAAGCAGAGAATATGCCAATCGTCGTTGGCTTTCCAGCCCTAGCCCAGATTTTGTTAAATGCATTTCAAACATGCAAGATATTATAAATAAAATAATAAATGAAAATTTAGAAAGAAAAGTCGTCAGGGAATACACAAAAACAATTATTTTATTGTTTATAGATTTTAATTTTATAACATGCTCAGTCCACAAAGAGAAGTTATTAGAATTTTTAATTAATTTGGTATGTAGATTTTTTATATTTACATACTGTAAAAATATAAATAAAATATTAACTGGAAAAAACGATATCGACAGTGACGAGGACGTACTGCAGTGCAAAGCAAAAAAGTATTTTAAACGATGCTATAAGAGAAAAAATAAATAATATTACGTAATACGCAATATTATTTATTTTTCCTTAGTAATAACATTTGAGAAAAATAAATGATTATGATTAGAATATTGTGGGTTTTATTTTGTGTTATTTTCTGCAGCCTTATAATCCCTTAATTTATTCATAAAAAGTAAAAAACAGGCTGGGAACTGAAATGACAGTACCAGTAGACGTATAGATCTGATTATATACATAGCAGGAAAGCTGAACATTTATAGTTACAGATGGCGCTACCAATCGCTTTCCGTCTGAACCCATCGAGTAAAGCCTCTATACCTATATAAAAAACCGGCCAAGTGCGAGTCGGACTCGCGCACGAAGGGTTCCGTACTTGGTAAATTGCGGTTTACAATATATGACGTATTAAAAAAAACCGGCCAAGTGCGAGTCGGACTCGCGCACGAAGGGTTCCGTACCATTTTCGTAAAAAACGGCAAAAAAATGACGTTTGTTGTATGGAAGCCCCCCTTAAATATTTATTTTATTTGGTTTTTAGTATTTGTTGTTGTAGCGGCAACAGATATACATCACCTGTGAAAATTTCAACTGTCTAGCTATCACGGTTCATGAGGTACAGCCTGGTGACAGACAGACAGACAGACAGACAGACAGACGGACAGACAGACAGACAGACAGACGGACCGCGGAGTCTCAGTAATAGGGTCCCGTTTTTACCCTTTGGGTACGGAACCCTAAAAAACTACTGGCTAGATCTCGTTCAAACCAATTTTCGCTGGTAGTTTACATAGTAATGTACATCATATATTTTTTTCAGTTTTATCATTCTCTTATTTTAGAAGTTACAGGGGGGGGACACACATTTTACCACTTTGGAAGAGTCTCTCGCGCAAACTATTCAGTTTAGAAAAAAATTATATTAGAAACCTCTATATCATTTTTGAAGACCTATCCATAGATACCCCACACGTATGGGTTTGATGAAAAAAAATATTTTTGGTTTTAGTTTTAAGTATGGGAACCCCCAAAATTTATTGTTTTATTTTTATTTTTGTGTGAAAATCTTAATGCGGTTCACAGAATACATCTACTTACCAAGTTTCAACAGCATAGTTCTTATAGTTTCGGAAAAAAGTGGCTGTGACATACGGACGGACAGACAGACAGACAGACAGACAGACAGACAGACAGACAGACAGACAGACAGACTTGACGAATCTATAAGGGTTCCGTTTTTTGCCATTTGGCTACGGAACCCTAAAAAGTACTCTGTGATCTAATACAATGAACACTATGGTCAAAATTACAATACCATAGGTATTGACAGTTTATCATAAGTTGTACATTAAGAGAACTTCTATATTTTAAGTTTGTTATGCATAAATTAGGTTGACTGTACCCTTTAAACTATCTTAATCTAATATTTAAATGGCATTACTTAATTAGCCGTGGTGGCTCAGTAGTTAAGACATCGTCTCTCGAGCTGGAAGGTCGTGAGTTCAAATCCGGAAAAGTGCCGATGTTATTTCAGTCAGTCAGTTCCTAATACTTTCTAATTTTATCTTGGACATCGCTGACATCGGTGTAAAAGTCTGGACTTACAGATAATTTAAATTGTAAAACGCCAAACCGCCTCAAGCAGGAGTGGTATCAATATTCGTGCTGTCTCTGTATGAGAAGAGGCCTTTATCCTGCAGTGAGACAGTAACGGGCTGGTATTTATTTTTATATTAGTTACATTCAACCAAACACTAATAACTCATCACATTTAACGATTTGGAATCCTCACTCGGTAGAACATTAGATTATAGGTACGCCGTTCAGATACTAGACAAATTAAAACTCAAATTGCATTTTACTGTAAACATAGGGAAGAAATGGTTAGTCACATGACCTACCACTACATTGACATTAACAGTCTGTACATTGACAACCATGTCGCGCTATTTCAGATCCCTTCATATTCGTGGGCACATTATCGTGAGATTAGTACGAAACAACTTACACTACTGTTTTATTTGTAGGTAATAATTATTACCCATATTCCGATTAGAAACAGACTCTATTACTCATTATCAACAGTATTTGTTGTTTAATCGTTTAAAATAAGTTGTCATAGCTTTTGTGCCGCATCACTACTGTTTTTTATTTCTATCTTCTATTTTACTGTAGAACTTTTCTTTTGCACAACCAATCTTATTACAACGTGTGCACTTCACAGTGGCTTAGTGCTGTGTGAAAAATGAGGCGCCTACTACTACCTTGTATTTCACTTTGATACAACACTACAGATAGTTGTTCCGGCTCTGGGTGTTGTGTATGTGATTTTATATGTTTGTAAACGCACCCACGATACAGGAAGAAATTCCTAGTGTGGGGAAAACGTTTTTTTTATAAATAAGACGTTATTTTACATAATAAATCACCTCGTTACGCTTGCTCTCTGCTAATCTTATTTTTAAAGTTCTAGGCGTAGTTTAGTTCGCACGGAAACGCGTTCAATAATTTCTCTTGCCATTCTTGCCCAATAAATAGAATAGCACCTACTTAAACTATTGTGCCACATCGTGGACAACCCTTGTTATTTTTAGTTAGCAAAATTAATGGTGATACTTTCATTCCAACTGTATACCGAACCGCACGCATTCAACTTTCAAACGAAAATATGTAACCAAACGTCTATTCGATGGTTTTTGGACGAAGAATCAAATTTGATAATTTTTCTGTAGTGATTTTGCTGCGCTTTGGATCACGGGTGGCAAAGCTAGACCGTTCCTAAAGTTCTTAATGCTATCAAATAAAAAGAAGGACTACGTGACCTGTCAATCCATGTTTCGCGGTCGCGCTGCCGCTGTCCGCGCCTCGCGCTTTCCTTTTCACGTGGCTCGTTGTCTCGTCTTCACACGGAGACCCTGCGATGGCGGCTGACCACTCGTGGCTCGTTGCCACGACGCGACGCTTCCGCAGGTCTTCGGCGGCGCCAGCACAGTCGTCTCGGCGACGCGCTGACGTTGAGCTGCTGCATCAACGCCTGGCCGTCCTTAGCTCGTTGCCACGACGCGACGCTTCCGCAGGTCTTCGGCGGCGCCAGCACAGTCGTCTCGGCGACGCGCTGACGTTCGCGCTCTCGCCGTACTTCCTACTTTAGCATCTTAAGCTGCGCATGGCCCGTCTCGATGTCTGCTTCTGGGCTTCATCGCCGCAGCTGAGTTCCGCGCCGCTTGGCAGAGTGGGCCGTAGCCCGGAGATTTCGGCATAGTCTGAAATCTCGCGGCAAAAGAGAACTTTAGAGCCGTAGATTATTAAATTCTAAGCCTATTAAGAATTATTTTTGGTAAGGCAATTAATTTGCATCCGTCTAATCCTTTTTCAAGTCAATAACATGTATAAATGTGGGTTTGACAATTAAGATTATGTAAAGTCAAAAAATTGTCTAGACATTACGTTAATCATATTATCATTTCCTTTGTTACAGTTAATTCACGGTCAACATATGTTAAAGATTGTTTTGTTGATCGAGTAAGGGACAGATGTATCTGACTTGTATACATCTGTCACTTACTCGATCTCAAAATAACCTTACTCTAAGAGCTTGTGGTTACCCCCCTGAGATGTAGTAGTCAGCGGGTTTACTACGAGTAGGTACTTGGATGTGATATATGAAATCAAACTCAAACTGTTCATTACTTTTATAATGTAAGAAAACTGTTCTAAACAAGAAATACAAATTTACAACAATGTCTATGACTTTAAGCACTCTATTTTAACCAAGCGTCTCAGGCGACGACCATCGACCGAATGAGTCCTCAAGCCACATTACTCGTACTAGCAAGAAACACTCAACAAACTAACGAGTGTTTACCATAAAAAATTATCGCCTCCTTGGCAGCCCTTGGGAATTATTAAGACATAGGTATTTATATAAAATAAAAAACCCTAACAAATAACCAAATTGCGTAATAAGATCATTCGCTTTTATTTAAAACAAGGCATTATTAGTTAAACATGATCAAAACCTAACACTATGACAATATACATAATCTTATCTAATTAGCTACCTTTTCTCTAAATCTTATGTATATTACAAGTTTTATTATACTCCTACTCTAAAATTCACATGGCACATACATGTGACATATTTTACACACGTGGTCATTTCGTGAACATACACGTGTTGATTTAGTTTTGTAACAAAGGAGAAAACTGCGACTATACTACTATCTACCTTTTCTCTAGTTCTTATATACATTACAAGTGTAGATAGCTTTACTCACATGGCACCTACGTCAATCCTACTTTAAATATGCACGTGTTGATTTCTTAGTTACAAGAAAGCTAAGAGACAATGCTTACGGTACATTGTGTCCGGCCCGGCCAGGTAGAGAGGTTGCATCTTATTTTCTCACTCCGTTTCGCGTCATGTGGCCATCCATTCATACCCATTTTAATTACGGTCGGTATTAGTCGGGCCCGAAACATTAAGCATTGATTTTAAATTACATTTTATAACATTGAAAAAGGCCGACAGAAGATCTATATTGCCGTCATTCATAGACCCGCTAAAAACCCAAACACGTGAAGCCTATAGAGAAAGCTATTAACGAATTTAGCGTGGGAATTGTCCATTTCTTAAAATTAACACGTGAGCCGTTGTCGTTTACAATAGTCACTAGCTGCTTACCATACCCTGACACTGTAACATAGCTTAGACAGTTTAGGTCTAGTTGCTTCTTTTGGTAAATTGATTTAAAAGGTGCCTGTTGATGGTAAATTAACTTCTTACATGAAATTTGGTTTGGAGCAAATATCAAGGCTATCCCAAAAATAATTTTAACTAGTGAGTTTTGTAATCTATTGTGATACTCATTTTGATGGTGTTGATCGTGATGATATGGAGCTAATACAGCCTTGTTATTACTTGTTGTTGCTTATTATAGCAAATGAATGTTACGGAGTCTCGGTACTATTGAGTTGGCGTTTCACAGTGGTGAATGCTATTGAACTTATAAGGCAGTATTTTACTTGAATGAAAATGCCTTGTTACGACAGATAAATCTATCCGTTAGGTATAGACCGTCTCAACGAGTCAACTTTAGTGCTGACTTTAGGTCTAGAGTACTAAGATAGTGGTTTGGTATTAATCCTTTGATTTTTAAGTAGAGTGCCGAAAAGCCAAACAAATGTTACGTAGGTATAGGCTTTACGCCTAAAGACAGTGGGTATGATAACGACATTATAAGGAATTTTTGATGACAAAATTAGAAGCAGATTGTTGGAAGCAAATATGCTCTTCCGAGTTTCGATGTAGCATTTTGTATCGAAGAAGAGAGTGAAATAGCGAAACAAGTAGTTCTGACAGTAGTTTATGTTGTGATGATAATATCAATGCTGATGAATCGCTTGTTTATCTTTGATGAAGATACGTATTGCAGTTAAAGGTGAATGGTCACCATTTGCTTAAAAATCTGTTAAGTAAAGATACTGTAAGAATAAAAATTAAAGAATGAGTTTCAATGGCATACTTTGACCTCAATATTGCAACGTAATAAATAACTGAAATAAAATAAAATAATCTTTATTTCGGACAAGTAACACCCTTATGGATTAGTAAACGAATTTATTACAAATTAGAATATTGGATGCTAGGATTTAGCTTTTTTTTAAAATAACTAAATCTGCAAATTCATTGTACTCATTCCATACCACATAAAAAAAAAAGAAACAAAAAGAACTATAGACAGATAAAGACATGACTTTACTGTCTTATGATATGATGCTACCAATTTTATTGACATAAAAGTAGCTCATAGGTAATGAATAAAAAAAAAAAAAGTTTCCTCAGAAAGAGAGCCGCATCGCTGCTAAGTCGTGTCCGCGGCAGTGGCAACAGCATTATTAGCGTTGTAGCTAGCCGAGCAGACTGCCCATTATTGTGGCATTGTATTATGTTACATGTCGGAAAGAAGTAACGAAAGTTTGGTCCTCATTGAATTTTATTGTCAATTGATTTAATTTTATTATATGATTTTTAAGTTATATTAATTTTTTGACATGTTAATTTAAATTTAATTATTTACAATATCTTCTTGACATTTAAAATCTTTTTATTTTTGACATTTTCATTATTAATTTACATATTTTTATTAATTGTGGTTTTAATCAAATGGCAATATTTTGTAAATGTTTATTTGATTTGTAATGTACCTTTTACTAACACTAGTTGTATAAGTTTTTTGTTACTAACAAGAAATGGACTGTAAATTGTCTGAATTTTGAAATAAATTATTATTAATTATTATTATTATTATCAAAAAAAGCCAAATACAATTTTTCCATCTCAATTAAACATTAAAACGCCATGTTATGATGTAAACACTATACATTATTTGAGACAGAGTGAACGTCTGTGTCTGTGCTAGTATAAACTGTGTTACAGACACAGGCGCCTTCCTCTTACAGTTCATTTACAATTTGCTGCACCTTGTAGTAGTTTTAATAAGCATAAACTTAGTTTAATATAAGTACCTACATAACACTTATCAAAATTTATGTAAACAAAGAATAGGAGTATGTGTGGGTGTGTGTGTGTGTGTGTGTGTGTGAGTGTATGTGTGAGTGTGTGTGTGGGTGTGTTTGGTTGTGTGTTTGGAATATTACACAGTCTAAAATAATATATAATAAAGGAGCACTTTAAATGTTTTTAGATGCGTTCGTAAGATTATTTTGCAAAGAGTTGTTCAGTCTCATCGTAGGTTAACTTTTGGAGAAAACTACTTACTACAGTTTTACATTTAAATCTAGGTAAGGGATATACGTTGCAAGTTTTGTTAATATTGTTATAAAGGTGACTGCTAAGCCACGGGTAGCTTCGCCTCGCCAGAGCAGTTTTGGTGGTGACAAGGGTGCATACAGGATCTTTACGTCGTTTATTTTGCGCCAGTAACCTTGGGTCATAGTTCAATGATGAGTGTACACGTAAAGTGATGTTAAGTGCACAGAGCTGTCGGACAGTGAGTACAGATACTTCTTTATAGAGCTGGGTAGTCGGGTACCGATAAGGTTTGTGAAGCATGACTTTCAAGACAGCTCTTTGTGCCCTCTCAAGGCGAAGTAAATACGTTTTAAAAGTACCACCCCAGACAGATATGCAATAGGTAAGAAGTGACTGAGCCAAGGCAAAATAAATAGTTTTTAACAATCGGGCGGCAACTACTCTTCTTAGTTTTTTCATAGGAAACATTAGCTTACGAACACGCGCAACTGTCACACTGATATGCTTATGCCAACTCAATGTGTTATCGATGTGCACTCCCAGGTATTTAACACAAGAGCTTCTTTGTATAGTAGGACAGCTGCAAGGGGTCAGTGTAGGGTGACAACTATGGGCCTTAACGTCTAGCATACTAGGCTGTGTAGCAGAGTTCACTGAGAAAGGGACATAGTGGGTTTTAGAGACGTTTAGCGTAAGTAAATTTAATGCAAGCCAATCCATCACTATGCTAAGAGCATTTTCGGCTGCGTGGCGAGCAGATTCCCATGTTTCTCCACTTATGATAAGCCCAGTGTTGTCTGCATATACGAGTATCTTGCAGTTTGGGATTGACAGCTGGCACAATCTGTTTACAAATAGAAGAAAAAGGGTGGGACCTAGCACGCTGCCCTGTGGTACGCCAAAGGTTAGATTCTCATCGCCACTGATGTAGTTGTCTACCTTAACTCGTTGGCTACGGTTTGTTAGATAGTCTCGTAAGAGGTTCAAAGCGATGTCTCTTATTCCCAAGCTTTCTAAACTATGCAGAAGGATCGGAGTAGAGACCGTGTCGAAAGCCTTGGCGAAATCAAGAAATATACCTATAGTTTTAGTCCTAGAGTCAAGATTCTTAACAATTTGGCTTGTCAGTTCAAGAACAGCATCCTCTGTTGATACGCCTCTCCTAAAACCGTATTGGTTTGGTGCAATTATGTTGTTGCTTTCAAGATAGCTAAGCAATCTTTTGTTCAGGACCTTCTCCATAATTTTGGACAGTGTGGTGAGTACAGATATAGGCCTATAGTTCTCGACACGGTCACCATCCCCACCCTTAAATATTCGTGTGACTAATGCCTTCTTAAAAGTGTCGGGGAAAATCCCTTTTAAGATACATAGATTACAGACATGCGTTATTGATGGAACAAGTACATGTCTGGCCGACTTAATAACTGAGACTGGTATTTCATCGTGACCTACTGCACAATTTTGTTTTAATTCCATAATGATATGTTCAATTGCCGAGAAATTCGTCTCTAGTAATACGAATGAGTTACCTTGAGGATTCATTAAGCTGTCAAATTCAAAGTTTGCGCGAATTACACGCTGACCCTGTGCAACCTGCCTCGCAAGATCCACTCCAACGTTTGCAAAGTACTTATTTATAGCATTGACAGAGGAGTTTGGATCGCTGCACATATTAAGGAGTTCTCCTGACTTACTTATGGGTGAAGTGTTCTTGTAGCTGATAGTTTTTATGACGTCCCAAGTTGCTTTGGGGTTACCATTGGCCTTTAAGAGTTCTTTTTGGTCAAAATTGCGTTTAACAGTCTTCAGTAAATTGTTACAGTAATTTCGGTATCTAGAATATATTAGCAGTAAGGTCTTTAGGATTTTGCATTGCTTTTTTATGGAGTTGGTCCCGATTTCGCACGCACCTCAGGAGGCCAGTTGTCATCCATGGCTTAATAGTCTGCTTCCAGTTAGGAACTTTTTTTAGCGTACTGTGTTGATTTATTGCGTTTGATATAATGGAGACGAGTTGTTCCGCACTTTGATTGGGATCTGTACTAGTTAAAACACCTGAAAAATCTACTTTTTCTAAGCAGCTAACAATATCTTGTAGGTTTAAATGGCTTTTTATATTTTTAGGTTTTGTAGCAATATTAGGGTTTCGTACAGTGCAAAACAGGATAGGTGCATGATCAGTAAAGTATGAGTCCAGAACCAAAGTTGTGGAGGATCTGTCTGTTTTTAAAAATACATGATCCAGGCAGTTTTCAATGCGAGTGGGGAGAACGTGGGCAGGTAGGACCCCATGGAAAGCCATTGTATTTAAATATTCTTCAGAGTTTGGGTCATTATTATCTGGTCTAATATTTATATTTAAATCTCCAATCACTACAACAGTTGTTATTGACGCCAGGGATTCTAAAATATTATTTAAGGAGTTAAGAAAATTGTCTAAATTTCTGACTGAGGGTGAACGGTATATTGCAACAATAGCTGTATCCAGACCTAGCCTCAAAATAAGACAGTTAGCGTCCTGGAATACCGGTTCAACTAACTTATGAGTCACACCAGAACTCACATAAACTACCACCCCATCATTTTGGTTGTTAAATGAGGATCTAGCTGAGGTAAAGCCAGTTAATACGGGCATATCTGTCACTTTACTTAACCAGCACCTGGAAAGGATTATTATATCACACTTAACATCCATGGAATGTATTAAGACATTGAGGCCATCAAAGTTGCGATTTAGGCTTCGGATGTTAACATGCAGTATGTTCAAAGTTGGTTGGGTAGTATCTACATGCTTCGAACATTGTTCCGGCAAACTCACATACGACCGTGAGATATTAAATGATTCTACGGAATCAATAAATTTATTTAGGTTGTCGAATTTATGATTTGGAATATTAATGACCAGTTTATGTTAGTGCTGCAGAGTATTATGTATGTAAGTACTGTAGTGTAGAATTTGGAATTTAGTGTGTTTAGTCTATTTATAACAAGGGATTTGAGATAATGTTTGGTGTGAATGTTTTGAGTGTGTAACTGCAATTGTGTTGTATTGTGATTAATAACAAATTTAGTTTCAAACGAAAAATTAAATAAACTACGGTTGTTTACAAGGTGAACTATAAAATCAAAACACAGTGAAATACTGAGCAAGAAAGCTTCTACAATAACAGATTTTGTAAATAATATATAAAAAATAATTATTAAATATTGGCTAACCATATCTTTTAGATACACCATACAGGTCACCAGCAAACCAACAAGACCATTTACTCCAATACTAAACTTAAAATAAAAATAGTTTATAATGAATATACTGTGAGACATGACATTGGGGTAGTTTGTACAGGATAGTCATTTTTTAGCTAAGAGTTTTAGATTTGTTGCGGATTCGATTCGAATTTGAGGCTCACCTTCGGCTTTACGCAGGAATATGGAACCACGTGAGGTCCAGCAGTATGTGAAACCATTCTCCCTTGCAAACTGTCGAGCTGCATAGAATAGTTTCTGCGCGTTAGGTGTTAGGACTTCTGATATGAACACAGGTTTGACAGGTCCGGGTATACCGAGGTGTTCAGTGTTTAATTTTTCTTCATTTCCTTTCTTCTTGTTGAAGTTCTTGACCCCCTGCATTATCCTGTCCTTTTTTAGGACACTATTCAGCTCAACTATGATGGTTTTGCTGCCTTCTTTGTGGGTTTGGATTCTGTATATGTCTTTTATGTCACAGTCCTGAACATCCACTTGCACAGCTTTCGAGAGGGTTTTCACTATCAAACTGGCATCCTTCTTCGACTCAAATCTTCTTTCGTCTCGCTAGCAGATGGGCACATTTCGTATCTCCAAGCTAGCCGACCTACTTTTACGCTCAAGAACTTCAATCTTTTCTTCCTATTTATGAATGGTCTTCTTATCATCTGCTCTATCTTCTTGCAGGTCTTGAAGTGTCTTAAAAATCAAGTCATATTTATCTGACATAAATTGCAAACTTTCCTTAAGCTCTTCATTTTTCTGCTTGAGTTCTAGGAAGCTCTGGTCTACCTTAGATGATAAGGACGAGATCAACCCTTTGAGTTCCCTGATGTCATCATCGCCATGTCTACGCTTATGTCTAACACTGACAATTCTGCCACCGCTTTTCTCAGATGCAGTATCCGATTCACATATTATCTCAGGCGCACATATCTCAGAGAGCGTGGGTCCGAGCTCAGGGGCTGGCGCGGGAGCGGGTGAGTTAGATGAGGGGCCGCGCTGAAGAGGCATGCTGGATGGTTCACTCGGTGTAGAAGTACCAGGCGCCCAATACTTATGAACAGGTTTCACCGGTGCGAGGTGCGTAGGGGTCACTATACTGGTCGACGATCGAGGATTCAGTACACTTTTCTATCCGCCAGCCTAACTTGACCCCTTCATTTAGTGGGACACTGTTGTATGACGACTTCTAGCTCAGCTACTTATTATCTTGTCTGTTGCTGTCCCGCTCGCTTTTTTCCTCCGAGTCTAGCGCAGCGCCGCCGTATTATGCGCGCCTAGTATTTTGTGAATTTTATAGGGATTTAATTTTATGCCAAAATTAACTTAATTTAAAAAATATTTAATTTAAACTTAAACTTAATTTAATTTAAAGAATAATCTCTTCCATTATCGTGGTTGATTAAGGCAGAGTTTTATCGGAGAAATTTTAAGAGTGATAAACAAAAGTTAACCTTTAACTCATCGCGTCTTATACGTGCAACTGGAATGTAGTGTATTGAGCATACTGAAGCCTATAAAGATACGACCTTGCCTTAAGGTCTATTAAGAAAAAATATTTGTATCAACTGTGTTTGTGGGTGTAAATTAGTACACCACTTGAACTGACGATAGACAAGAAGCGAGACTTTTGTTCTTTATGACAAGTATGTAGAAATGGTAGTTCTTATTTAGAAGTGCGGTAGGCAAATTGTTGAATAAGATAAAGATGGTTTGATAGAGCATAGATAGACAAAATGTTTTTGACCTGTAGTTTTGATTTAGAATAAAGAACGAAATAACAAAGTTAAGTTTAAAGGTGCCATTTAATTTGATGAGGTATTTTAACTAAGCGTTGAGAGACTTTGTACTCAAAATGTTGAGCTGATTACAAGTGCGCTCTATCGTGAGCATTGTATGGTTACGAGACCTAGTCACTGGGTTGACAATGGTCGTCAGAGTGGTCAGTGAGATGACTGCTGTAGCCACGGGGATGGTTACGAAACCATGTCACTGGGTTGACTATGGTTGTGTGAGTGGTCAGTGAGATGACTGCTGTAACCACAGGTATGGTTATGAGACCTGGTCACTGGGTTGACTATGGTTGTGTGAGTGGTCATTGTGATGACTGCTGTAGCCACAGGGATGGTTACGAGACTTGGTCACTGGGTTGACTATGGTTGGGTCAC
Source organism: Orthosia gothica (assembly GCA_949775005.1). Lineage (NCBI taxonomy): Eukaryota > Metazoa > Arthropoda > Insecta > Lepidoptera > Noctuidae > Orthosia > Orthosia gothica. Next base: position 43,840,295 of record OX459035.1, read on the forward strand.
TGAGATGACTGCTGTAGCCACAGGGATGCTTACGAGACTTGGTCACTGAGTTGACTATGATTGGGTCACTGAGATGACTGCTATTGCTCTATAGTTGTGAGAAGATCACAAGGATGACTATTGTGATGGTCACAGGGATAGCTATCCGAAACCACAGGGCTGGGCTGGCTGTGAGACTAAGGATCTCTCTTAGTTAATTGAAGTCAGAATGACCGAACGGTATTATTCTGTGTTGTAAATATCTGGTATTGCAGATTTACACACGCGGAAGTGTGCCACGTAGGATGGCCGTGTCGGATCTTGTCATGATTTGTTTACTTAAAATGATACACAATTACCTTTTGGTACTGGGTGGAGTCCAGTGTCTCGTATGTTGTCGATATGGTTCATGTAGAGCGACAGTGAGCTTTCGGACATGGCCGTGACAACATATTGGCCTGGGAACTACTCAGTGTTTCCTTTTAGGTCTAGAGTGGTATTTAGTACCATAGTGATAGTAATTGACTCGGTAACGAATTAAAACTGTGAAGAAGTTACAGGAGATATTTCTCTAGTTTACCCGTATCCCAAATTCTGCACCCACGACTATAATCTAACACCGGTATGTCACTAAGTAGGTTAAATCAAGATCCTATTTACCTGGATCTGACAACTATATTATTCGTTTTTCATGCTATCACTCACCTCACGACAGAACATTTTAGCGACTTCTTAAAATCTAATTGTATGTAGACCATTATTATAATATTTTAGTTTATGATCGTGTAATAACAAAAGAGGGAAAATCATAATTGGCACTTTTATCCTTCATAGGCTCACGTTTGACCACTATCTCACCTGATGGTAAGCAATGATGTGGTCGACGATGAAGCATGCTTGCCTAGTAGTACCTAACCTATTCACCCTTGAGGAACTTATATTAACGTTGATTAATTAGATAACCATAAGATTATGAAAACCCTTAGGGACTCGTTCACCATCTCCAAGTAAAGCGTTGATTAGTTATGTCCAGGATAACGTTATGTGGCACGTAAAAGTTGCGAGTATCTTTTGTCAATTTCACAAACGAAATTAGAGTTTCGAGTAACAACGTACTGGATAAGCGAATGACGTCACAAATCATACGTTATATTCGTTCATTATTACGTCAATGTTACTCGTCAAACGTCATTGGCAGTTGTCAATCAATTGTCATTCTGGTTTGGAAGGCGTGTGATATTATTTTGTTACTTTAATTAGCTATATTTTTTAATTATCATGGATAAAGTAAAAAGAGATAGAATTGCAAACTTTTCTTTATATGAGAGAGACATTTTGGTATCCCTTGTGCAGAAATACCAAAATGTACTTGAAAATAAACAAAGCGATGCTTCCACGTGGAAGAAGAAAGAAGCCGCATGGGATAACATCCAAAGTGAATTTAATGCTCGATCTGGAGGCACATTTAGATCGGCTAAAACATTAAAGGTTAAATACGAGGGCCTGAAACGCACGGTCAGAAAAAAGTCGGCTGCAATACGCTCGGAACTTTACCGTACCGGAGGCGGTAAGAACACAGCACCTCCGCTAGATAATGTGGAAGAGCAAATAAAGACAATGATAACTCTAAGCACCAAAGGTTTGGTAAGTATTTACGACTCCGATATACACACCACAACCTGAAGAAAGTCAAGGTAAGTTTAATGATTATTAGTTTATAAAAAAAGACTTGCACGAAGGCACAATCCCTTTATCCCGATAACATGTAATTATTTGTTATTCCATCAATAAATTGTAGATTACAATTTTTTGGTAGGTATTTATAAGTAATTATTATTAAACACAAACAGTTTTAAAACACATTTATTTAATCACAATTGAGCAAAACAATATTCTGGCATCGAAAACCGCGCGAAAAAGTACATCAAGTGTCTAGTGACAGATCGTAGTGACGGGCACGCGTCATCGATTGAGTAGTGCTGTGTAGACTCGATTTTATCTCGCTAACAACTCGGCCATCCTGCAACTCTTCGGTCCTCCGAAGAAGAAAGTAGTCCCATTGGCGGAGCATCTGCTTGAGCGGCGTCTAGTCGCAACCGTACTCCACGCCTCGTCACTGTGATCTTTAAGGATGATGTCATTCACTTCCAAAGAAGGGAATAATTTGATAGTGGCAAGGCCCCAAAGGCAACCACCGGCTAACACTGTATAGGCCCCGAAGGCAAGCACTAAACCAACGCTGTAGACCCCGAAGGCAAGCGTCAACTTGTATATGATTAAGTGCTGCGAGGCTCCGTAAGCAAGCACTGGTCAAAAGCTGAGGCCCCGTAGGCAAAGCGTATCAAACTTGTATATGATTAAGTGCTGTGAGGCTCCGTAAGCAAGCACTGAACAAACGCTGAGGCCCCGTAGACAAAGCGCATCAAACTTGTATATGGTTAAGTGCTGTGAGGCTCCGTAAGCAAGCACTGAACAAACGCTGAGGGCCCCGTAGGCAAAGCGCATCAACCGCAACATGTCACGGTGCGTTAAGGTGACAAAAACAAGCACCGCACGCTGCGTAGGCCCCGAAGGCAAGCGTTAAATTTCTTTAGGCAAAGCGAATCAGCCGCTATATGTCAAGATGCTTTAGAGGCTCCGTAAGCAAGCACTGCACGCTGAGTAGGCCCCGTAGGCAAGAGTTATTTTATTGTTGAGTGCTGTGAGGCTCCATAAGCAAGCACTAGTAAACGCTGAGGCCCCGGAGGCAAAGCAAATCAACCACAATAAGTCAGGGTGCCTTATCGCGCCGAAAGCAAGCACCGCAAGCTGTGTAGGCCCCGAAGGCAAGCGATAAATGTCTTTAAGGTTAACAGTAAAAGTGGTATAAGGCTCCGAAAGCAGTTTAAGATAAAAGGCACGGCACAGGGCCCTCAGAAAAATGTTAGATCTGGTAAACCTGTTAAATAATAAATGTAATTAATCTTCACCAGATGATGAACTTTCATCTCTGTGACACCACACTTTAATTTTGTCACGGGCAACAATGTTTTTGTAAGCTCGCTTTCCCTTCGTGGACGACGTCACCTCAAAGCGATCGCTTGGCAACACGGCAGTTACCTTATACGGTCCCGCATATCTGGGAACTAATTTTCCACTGGACAATCCAGGTCGTAAAATTTTACGCTCAACCATGACTAACTGCCCGACTGATGTAGGAGCACCCTCTCTACGACTTTTGTCAAAGCGTACTTTCATTTTAGAAGCGTTAGTCTCAATTGTCTGTGCAGCTTCTTTTCTGAGTGCCTCAATATCGTCACTGTAAACTGCACATTGCAAATCATTGGCTAGTCTGGGTCTAAGGCCACACAACAACTCTAAGGGTGACTTACCAGTTCCGTGACTGACTGAAGAATTGATGCCTAGTTGTACCTTTGGCAGATAGGCATCCCAACCTTTTTGCTCCTCACCCATATGAGCTGACAACGAACTGAGAATTGTGCGGTTAAGGCGTTCCACCTGCCCGTTCGCCCGCGGAGAGGCGACAGCATTTAATACGTACTTAGTTCCGTGATCTGCGCAATAACTCTCAAACTTCTTGCCAGTGAACGCGGTACCTCGGTCACTGATAATTCGATCTGGGTGACCAAAAACTTGACTAAGTTTAGACAATGCTGTGATAGCTCCTTTAGCATTAGCACTAGCGACAGCTTCCAACCAGACGAATTTTGTGAACCCATCAATAATAGCTATAAGTCTTCCCATTACTTTTGCAAAATAGGCCCAGGTGATCTACATGCAATGTGTGGAACGGTACGGATACTCTAGCAATCGGATGCAAAAGTCCAGGTTGTTTCCCAGTAGGCTTCTTCGTAAATTGGCATCCAATACAACTTGCAACATACTTCCCGACATACTTTCGCATTTTTGGAAACCAATATTTAGCTTGTATAGCTTCCAAACACTTTTCTGTTCCCAAATGACCGTTTTCGTCATGGTACAACTTCAGTATATGGAACCTTGCACTTTTAGGTAAAACAGGCTTAAAGCTGTTATCCACCAGACGACATAACTTGCCATCAACAACCTTATAGTCCTTTGAAAGTCCAGTATTCTTTTTCTTATTAGCCTCTTGTTCCAGTTTTATATTTTGAATCAATCCCCGAATTCCTTCATCTCCTTCCTGTAACGCATCAATCAAATCCTTCTCCACAATATGCTGTACCAATATAGGATTCCGACTGAGAGCATCAACGTGTGCCATGGATCTGCCTGGGCGGTGATCCACTTCAAAGTTGTACTCTTGAAGGTCGAGCCACCAACGAGCAATCCGCGGAGATAAATCCCTTTTCAGCCAGGCCATACGTAATGCTGAGCAATCCGTTACAACTCTGAACTTGATTCCGGACAGATACACATTAAATCTTTGAATGGCAAATACCACTGCGAGAGCCTCTAGTTCAAAGCTGTGGTATTTCGCTTCGGTGGCGGTTGTCTGTCTGCTCGCATAAGCAACAACCTCTTTCTTGATCGTAAATGACCAGAACTGGATCTGATGTAAGTATTTGCTTAAGGGTTTGCATAGCCTGTTCTTGTTCCGATCCCCACTGCCATTCTGCAGTCTTTTTCGTGAGAGAGGTAAGTGGTCGGGCAATAGACGCAAAGCCTTGGATAAATTTGCGGAAATAACTTGCAAGACCGAGGAACTGGCGTAATTCATGAACATTCGAAGGTACTTTAAAACTTGATACAGCTGTAATTTTATGAGTTGAGGGTCTGATTTCACCATTTGAGATAACATGACCTAGATACTCGACGCTCTCAGTGAGAAAAGAACATTTACTTTTCCTCAATTTAACGCCCTATAATCCACGCATAATCTACGTCCGCCATCCTTTTTATTCACCAGTAGAACTGGGCTAGCAAAAGTGGATGTAGACTTCTCGATAATGCCAGAATCTAGCAGGTCATCAACAACATTTCTCACGATGTCCCTCTCATGGAAAGACATTCGGTAAGGCTTGAAGTTTATCACCTTATTCTCCGTCAACTTGATGCTCATTTCTACACTACAGTTCCCTAGTTCCATTCCATTTCCAGAAAAACAATACTCACATTTAGCTAAAAGATCATTCAATTCAGCTTTCTCATCTTTATTCAAATGTGCACCCACCTTTACATTATCTACCATCCCTAAATCTGGTTTTATTAATTCCGCTCTTGCTACACAATCTGCTTCGTTAAGTTTTAAGATCGAATTTGTTCTATTCACCAGCTTAATGATAGCATACCCATCAGATGACTCAATATTGTCAACAAGAACATCCTTTTCATCCTACACATTCTGGTCACTCTTCTTGACATTCATACCATAAACAACAGGATCCAGTCGTACCAAAACCTTATTCACGCCAGGAATTAGGTGTGTGTCAGTTTGGGGATATAAGCGAACCTTATCAAAACTATCACAAAACTCAGTCACTTGAAAAGCCATCTCATCCTCATAAATATTCAAATCAGTGGCAGTCTTCACAACCACTAAATTTGGAGACTCTGTGAATGTCTGTCCTATCAAAACATCCACATTCTGAACATGATCAGGAACAATGTAGAACAAATTTTCCTGCTTTGCACCATCAACCACAAGAGTAGCAGTAACTGTACCTACAGGTGTAATAAATGCATCTCCGTATCCTTTTATTACAACATCATTATTAGGTTTTAACTCCAGGTCTTGTTTCTCATAAAAACTTTGTGTCATTGCATTGCAGGAGCTGCCAAAATCCAGAAAAGCATTTGCCAAAACCCCATTCACAAGTACCTCTTTAAAGTACTTTTTGTCAGAAGAGTCACAGCACACAGTTTGAATCTTTCGCACTAATCTATTCTGAGGACCAGTCTTTGACTTTTTTCGGCACTCTTCTAAAGAGTGTCCATCAATATTACAAAATGAGCAATGTTTACTAAGATTGTGCTTTTTATAACAGGTTGATTCCACATGGCCTAATTTGTTACAAAAGGAACATTTCTTATTCTCATTATTTTTCGGTGTCTGTCTGTGTTCCTTGCTCTTACGACATCTATTTGCCTTATGACCTAATTTGCCACATGTATAACATTTTATATTTTTGTTAGAGCTGACACTTTTTAATGACGTCACAGCTTGGTCCTGTTCTACACTAGCATCCAAGTTGTTAATACTGGCCAGGTATTGAAGAAGAGAAGCGGTGTTGCGGCACCCGGCTGACTTTGCACCAACTTCTAACAGTTTGTTACCAAGTGTACCAATGATAGCTTCTGTGATCACTTCATCGCTCAAGTGACATGACATGCCTATGCCCAATTTACTATAATAAAATTCGATAGGTTCTTCGCTAGGCAACCTTACTCGATTTACTAACTCCCTAATCTGTGATAATTTATTTTTAGTAAACGGAAAAGCTTTAATTAATTTTTCCTTCCACTCAGTCCAACTAATCTCATAAGATGCTTGTTGTTCATACCACCCTTTAGCATAACCACTCAACTTTGCAGTACAATTACAAATCAAAGTACGCTCATCCCATCCATGCATTTTAGCCGTACTTTCTATATTGCGAATCCAATGTTCTACAGAAACTGATGTAGTTTGTGGATTGAACTCAGGTATAAAGTCATTACGCCCTACATAACGCACAACTGGCTTTGACGTCACTTCACTTGAATTATTCTTTGGCACGCATGCTATTGAAGAAACAGAAACTGGTGGTGACGCACTATGATAATTACTTGTCTTACGTAACTCTTTAATCAAACCCTCCAGAGCATCAATACGCCTATCTTTATCCTTCAGCTCTCTTTTGTACTTCTTCTTTCCTCTATCAGATGAGGAAGATGAACTTGAAGTGCTGTGTGACCGTTTCTTATGTTTTGACCGACCCATTTTAGCACAAGCAAAAGTACTAAAATTCACACACACACAATTGTTCTTTAAACAGCACATATAGTTCAATAAAATACAATTACAAGAAAGCCATAACAATTAATCTAAGTAACCAAAATAATTAAAATTAAGTTTTGTCAATGTAAATTGTTCAAAATATTATATGAGTCCGGAAAACTTTATAGCTCTGAATTAACTTTATGTTGCATACACAATGTCTTTAGTATTGCATACACTAATTTCACTGCAATTTAATGTCAATTAAATCCAGACAAATAAATCAAAATGATACAGCTCACCAACAAGCAGGAACTTCATTGCAAACTTCAGTATGTGTTATTTCATGCACATGCATCCTTCCACCTCAGGGTCAAGATCTACTTGACCTTGTATAGTTATTTCAGGGCCATAAGTACACAGGCGTTAGAGCAATTAATACACTATTTTCACTAAAAAGCATCCATTTGCGCAAAATACAAGCAAAATAATAAACTTATAAACAACACAACAATAGGTAGAGTCTCATGCACATACACACTAAAATTACTGTCAAATCGTACAATATATAGTTTTTGGGTTAATATTTATCTCACTTCTGAACTTTATTAAACACAAACAGTTTTAAAACACATTTATTTAATCACAATTGAGCAAAACAATATTCTGGCATCGAAAACCGCGCGAAAAAGTACATCAAGTGTCTAGTGACAGATCGTAGTGACGGGCACGCGTCATCGATTGAGTAGTGCTGTGTAGACTCGATTTTATCTCGCTAACATTATATATTTTAATTATAGTATTTTTTTACGAAATGGAAGATGTGGTGTGATGTCCTTTGAGCTAAAACGGATATACGATCTTAATGGTGTAAAGAAAAATATAAAATACTTGCTGTTCTCGGATAGTTGCTCCCCGATTTCTTCCCAAATATTATCACGTCTCTGCTGATTGCTATATTCAGAATGTTGAAGGTTGTACAACTCTTCATATTGTTGCACTATTGAAATTAAAGCCGAATCGCTCATGTTCTACGAGATGTAGGTAGGTGCAAAAAACTCGAGAAAGGAACATGCGCAGCGTACGTGTTCCGATCTTGGAAGAAATACGGTTTTTTTTTAAATGATTATCGTGACCATAGATACAAGGCTTTCAGTCGAATACAGAGATGAGTTTTAAATGCATGAGTATGCATTAGAATGCGGATGTAACAGATTCTAATGTTTTTTGGAGTATTTGGCAGCAAATTGTATCGAGTATTTGACTATAATATTGGAAAGGCTGTCCAATATTATAGTCAAATACTACAATAAAATTCTCCGCTCCACTATCCCGAGATCGCTTTTGTAATGATTTCGCATATTGTCCAGTTGCGTAGACAGTTGAGACACAAACGTACACCAATTTTATATCACAATATCCACTAGGAATCATTTTTCAAATAATATTAGCAGTCGCTGAACTTCACTCGAAAAAATTCAGCCAAAAACTCTACGGAACACGATACGGATGCAGTGTTTTGTATTTGAGAGATTTGAATCAAGCCATACCATAGAGCCACGTTTATTTCATTTTTTAAGATCCGGTGCCTCTCTACAGACTCTCGAAAGTTTCATGTCATATAAAAAATTGCTAGAAATTATAGCTAAAGATTTAGCTACAAGTTTTGTCTCAACCGTACACCAATTTTATATCACAATATCCACTAGGAATCATTTTTCAAATAATATTAGCAGTCGCTGAACTTCACTCGAAAAAATTCAGCCAAAAACTCTACGGAATACGATACGGATGCAGTGTTTTGTATTTGAGAGATTTGAATCAAGCCATACCATAGAGCCACGTTTATTTCATTTTTTAAGATCCGGTGCCTCTCTACAGACTCTCGAAAGTTTCATGTCATATAAAAAATTGCTAGAAATTATAGCTAAAGATTTAGCTACAAGTTTTATTAAATAGTAGCCGAAAATAGCTTGATATAGCTATAAATTAGCTAAGTTGGCATCACTGTACGTATAATGGAACCCGTAACCTCGGAACCCGTCCTTCTGCAGCGAGGTGTGAGACAGGGAGACGTAATATCTCCGAAGCTCTTTACCGCTGCACTGGAGGATGTCTTCAAGGTTCTGGACTGGAGAGGGCTAGGCATCAACGTCAATGGCGAGTACATCACTCACCTTCGGTTTGCCGACGATATAGTGGTTATGGCTGAGACCATGGAGGACCTCAGTACAATGCTTGATGATCTCAGTAGAGCTTCCGAAAGAGTGGGTCTTAAGATGAACATGGACAAAACTAAGTTGATGTTGAATGCCCATGTTACACCCACTCCTATCAAGATTGGAGACTCTACACTCGAAGTTGTGGGCGACTATGTGTACCTGGGACAAACGATCCAATTGGGTAGGGCCAACTTCGAGAAAGAGGTCAACCGTCGAATCCGACTCGGCTGGGCAGCGTTTGGGAAGTTGCGCGGTGTCTTCTCGTCCAACTTACCGCAGTGTCTCAAGACGAAAGTCTATGACCAGTGTGTGTTGCCAGTGATGACATATGGCTCTGAGACGTGGTCGCTTACAATGGGCCTTATCAGAAAGCTTACAGTCACTCAAAGGGCAATGGAGAGGGCTATGCTCGGAGTTTCCTTGCGTGATCGAATCAGAAACGTAGAGATCCGCAAGAGAACCGGGGTTACCGACATAGCCCGAAGAATTGCCAAACTTAAGTGGCAGTGGGCAGGGCACATTGCTCGCAGAACGGATGGCCGATGGGGCAGAAAGGTTCTGGAATGGCGACCGCGAACCGGAAGACGATGCGTTGGAAGGCCTCCCACCAGGTGGACCGATGACCTGGTGAAGGTTGCGGGGATCCGCTGGATGCGAGATGCACGGGACCGGTCAATGTGGCGACGCTTGGGGGAGGCCTATGTCCAGCAGTGGACGTCTTTCGGCTGATATGATGATGATGACGTATAATGTCTCCGCGCCGCCCGCACCGCACTCGCCGCAAGCATCGAACGCGCCGAATCTGATGACGTCATCAGCACGCGCTGGTGGAATCCGTATACCTACAGCATTATGCTGAAATCTTAGAGCATTTAACCTATTGAGACGGCAAGCCGCGAATCACCGAACAAATTTTTCTGCCACTTTCTGCGGGAGGCGAGGAAAACACATACAGCACACTACAAAAAAATGACAATCACTCACAGATGCATGCATCCTATTGCTACAAACGCACACGAAAAAATAATAACCACACAATCAAAAAACACACACACATTGACAAATTTGTGTGTATCTACGCAATAATCCTATGACAACAGATACAAAGTGCTAGTGATGTGATACAAAGAATGACTGGAAATTCATTTTAATGCATGAATGAATGAGCAAAATGTTAATTCGTTTTATTTTTGTTATACTAAATAATAATAAACTTAAGTAATTAATTTCACAAATAAAAAAAATACGCAATATGATTTGTGGTCAGCTAAACTACGTAGGTAGGTAAGAAAGGTAGCAGAATTTAAGATACACTAAAAAAAGAACGATTGAATTTATTTTTAGTCAATAATATCAACCGGATAGAATTTTATTTGACACTTTTTTATGTAACACTTTAACACGTCAGTTTTTCGTTTGTTTTGAACTATTTGAGTACGGTGTTTCCTAGCTAAGCTAGTTTGATATCTTATATAGGAAAACATACGTGTATGGTTTCATAGCCATAATCTAGTTCATTTACATGTCTCAATGATCACGCCTAGAGGCAATCACTGATTTTTAAAATGTACCAGTTTATTAAATACATGTCGAACACATTTCTGTGGATCAACTTTTTTGGTTAAAAAGGATAAACGAACATTTGAGTATTTTTAACATTCGCAATTGTATATGGCTTCGAATTGATGTGCAGTGGGGTTGTCATTGTAACTACCATGGCTGCGATAGTCTCCTCTCGATAGAGGTATCAAACAAAAATCTAAATCGCTTCATCTGTTTTGGAGCTATGATGCCACAGACAGATACACAGCAATTCACGTCAAATTGATAACACCCCTCTTTTTCCGTCGGGGATTAAAAAATGATTGAAAACTCACTAACGAAACGAACAAACTTACTTTTTATTAGCCTAAAACTTGAAAAGAAAAGAATTTAAATCTATTCTCATAGACATTTATAAATGATATATTTTTTTAGTTCAACCTGACTTGTCCAAAAACAAACACAAACAAAATTATTTTGATATTGAACATACTGATTCAAAAAAATCATTTAATTTATCAATCATTCATTCACGTTGTCCCAGCACTATGCACATCGCTACCGTGTCAGCCCCTGTACTGCGTTTGTGCTACCAACGTACCACTGAATTTTTCTATCGTAAAGGCATTATCCATTATTTCGACATTGTTCTTAAATACAACTATGTTGATGTATAATTTATTCTTATATGTGGTAGGAAACACCATGGCTTCGCAAATTGAAAGTGGCAGCTCGCTTTTTGCAAGAGGAAACCGCACAATTAACCATTTTTTCGGAGAACTTACTTGCGACACAATACGATACACAATGGCGGCGGTCGGCGAATGAACTAGTTTTATATAACGCGTATGGTCATATGGCCAAGCGACTTTGGCAGAGGGGTACGCTTTGCTATGCCATCTCCATAGGTTAAATGCTCTAAGGCTGAAATGCGGCTCGTGCGGCGCGGATAGGTGCGCGGACAAATGCGCGTTCACCTGAAACTGCGTTAAGCGGGCACCCGCGCGGTTTCATACAAAAGTGCTCCGTCGCGGGGAACTGCGCGGGCGTCCGCAACGGGGCCCGCCTCCGTGCGACGGAACACGTCGCGGGGGCACGCGCTCTGCTCGCCAGTGGTAATACGCACGGACTTGTTCAGTCAATAACGCTAGGTGATACGGGTCGCACACACGCTCGGAGAAAATCAACGACAATGTCTTTCGACACAGAAAGGTTAATTGTGGAAGTGCAGTGTCACCCTCCCATATGGGACCAGGCGAATGAATTGTATAAAGACCGAGATGCACGAACAGCGGCATGGGTCGAAATTTGCAAAGAATTGTTTGAAAATTTAGAAAATTTCGGCGAGGCGGAAAAAAAAACAACAGGTAAACATTTTTTACTAATATATTTTAGGTAATTAGGTACTTACGTACTATTTGTGTTCTCAATGTGTAATTATAATAAATCTACAGGTAGGTATTCATACTTATTATACTTACAAGGCTACTTTAGACTAAGCTAGAATTATATGAATTATTATTGTGTCGTGTCTCGATACCTATCATCCCTGTTTAATATTGTCCACTAATATACCTAAAGTAAAGGATGGATGAACAAGTGTGCCTTTACTTCATAGAGTGAGGCTCGAGGACGTCTCAAAAAATACTACGATCTTGCCTAGACACTTTACCATCTGTGACGAAAGAATCAGCGAATTTATCGCGTATTGTATACGCATCTCTTTGGGTGTTCCCAAACCCATAGTCAACATCCCGAATATGGCGTGGTGTAATGACAACATCGTCATCATTATTGTCATCTTGTCTAGATCTAATAAAATTATGTAGAATACATATCGCTTTAACAAAACAAATGGCGTTCTCTTTTGAAACGTTTAAAGGACGATGAAGTATTCGAAATTTATTAGCCATGATACCAAAAGTCGATTCAATATAACGTCGCGCTCTTGTTAGCCTATATTTTTTTTTTTTTCTTATGATCCAAATTGAGAGCTCGAGCATATGGCCGCATCACATAGCTAGACAACCCAAATGCTTCATCTCCTAAAACAACGTAGGGTATTGGTACGGTTGCTGCAGTGTTGGTTGATTTATTATTGTGTAGCATGGGTAACGCTTTAGCAGGAGGTATATCCAATAAGTTATCATTCATTTGTTGGAACAAGCGGCTTTGGGTGAAAATTGCAGAATCAGATTCTTTACCTTGTACCCCCACATTTATGTAGGTAAACTCATAATTTGCGTTACACATTGCAAGTAGAACGATGGAATAATAATGCTTATAATTGTAGTAAAGTGAACCGCTGTGAGGAGGTCTTATAATACGTATATGTTTCCCGTCTATTGCACCAATACAGTTAGGAAAATTAGCTTTCGTCAAAAAACCATCTGCTATCTCTTCCCATCGCGCACGGGAAAACAATGGCTTCCTTCAATATTTCATTTATAATTTGACAGACTTCTTTCACAATTTTTCTGATTATGGTTATTCCTGCCTGATACGCCAGATGTAGGTCCACGAAAGTATGTCCGCTTGTCACGTACCTGTAATTTTTTTTATTGTTTCAGTCACAAAACTACAATCAAGATGGAAAACTGCAAGGGACACATAAAGAAGAAAGTGAAAGCAAGTAAAAAAAAACTTAATGTAACTCGACCAACAAGAACGAAACTACCCCAACAACGGAACAGAATAACCAAGATAAGACACATCTTGTACTTAATATACTACCAAAAAATATAGTAAGTCAGAAGAAGGTATGTATTCTGAGTACAAACAACAGAAATAGAATCTTAACGATTGCAGAAAATACATTCCCAGATTACAAAATCTGTCACTATTTAACACCGGGCTGTGGTATAGAGAAGCTTATTAAGAACTTGGATCTGAAATTGAAGAACTACACTATGGATGATTACTGCCTGATCTTCATCGGCGAGGCAGACTTTCGCCGAACTAACAACTATGTCGACCTCATAATTACTTTACGGGAAACTCTTTTGAAAATTGATTATACTAATATTATAATCTGTGCGCCTACATTTAAATTAGATGACTACTCGATGATGTTTAATGGACGAATAGAAACATTTAACAGTCTCTTATACTTAGACGCTTGTACCCATCAATATGCTTATTTGTTTGATACTAACTTTTATTTATCTTATGACTTTAAAATGTTTTCACCAAGTAGTTTAGCAGTGAATAATAATGGCTTAGTAAACATATTTAAAAATATTAATTTAATGCTTGGCGAGATCAGTAGTCGCGAAGATTTTCAATTAATTGATGGGGATTATCGTAAGTCTCCTCCTATTTCTCCCACTTGCACAAGGGATAACACGATTGATTTTTTTCTCGAATAAATATATTAAAATGTTTCATCAAAATATTGCTGGTTTAGCAAACAAAGCAAATATCCTTACTGTATGTTTAGATGAATTGTCGGAGAAAGGGATAGATATTGATGTTCTGTGCATAACGGAACATTTCATTATGGAGGGATGCCAACATCAACTGTATGTACCAAATTACAGTCTGGCTACCTGTTTCTGTAGAGAAGGGAGAAAAAGAGGAGGGGCTGGTATTCTCGTGAAAAATGGTCTACAATATAAGGAAATACCAAAAATTTCGAAATTGTCTTCATCGGGCATATTTGAATGTTGTGCAATTGAGCTTACGTGTTTTAAGATAATTGTTGTTTGTATTTACAGAGTACCTAATATAAACAATCTCAAGCACTGCTTTGATAAAATGGAAACGCTTCTGCGTGATATATCACGCACACGATACAACAACATTGTAATAGCTGGGGACTTTAACATAGACATGCTTAAGCCTAATTGCCATTCAAATGCTTTTGAGTGTCTTTTAATGAGCTATAACTTAAAACTAGCTTTAAGGCAGCCGACTCGCATGGCCAGTATGACATGCATAGACAACTTTGCCCACAATTTTAGTAAAGTGTGTAAAACTGACGTATTAGAATTGGCTTTGTCAGATCATACGGCACAGCTGCTTCACTGTCCAGTTCAAACCAAGTGTCTCATAAATTATTGGTACACGGCTAAAAGAGACTACAGCCTTGACCATATTTCTAAGTTTAAAAATCATATAAAAAATCTATCTTTTGCAGAGATTTATGACACAGTCGATCCGAATGAAGCCTATAACAAATTTCTCGATTTATTTAAATTAATATACGACTTGTGTTTTCCAACTAAATTGATCAAAGTAGATGTCTTAAAAAAACCGAAATGGTTATCAAAAGGAATCAAACTAGGTAGTCAAAAAAAAAGGAAACTTTTGTGGCAATATAGATTAAACCCAAACAAAAATAATAAGTCCACCTTCTCAACCTACTCTCGTTTACACAAAAAAATTATACATCTAACACAAAAGGCGCAAAATAATCATAAAATAAAATTATCGAAAAATAAGTCTAAAACCACGTGGCAAATTATTAATCGTGCAAAATATAACATACCAAAATGTAGTATTACTAAAATTGTAAATAATAATAGCACTCTATCAAATCCCAATGACATTGCTGAAGCATTTAACAATTATTTTATCGATAAAGTACAAGGGAAACTTGATGTTACTAGCAAACCAAAATGTAACAAAATTGATACAAATAATAAAACAATGTTCATGGCCCCTAGTACACCACCAGATATAGAGAGAATCATCAATTCATTAAATAATTCAAATAGTGTAGGATATGATGGTATTGCTACAAAAATACTAAAACATGTGTCTAGGGAAATAAGTGGTCATTTAAGTTACATTATTAACCTTAGTATTAGCGCAGGTATATACCCTGATGCGTTAAAAATATCAATAGTTAAGCCACTTTTCAAAAGAGAAAATAGAGAACTAATGGAAAACTACCGACCAATTTCATTAATTCCAGTCTTTTCTAAAATTTTTGAAAAGTATATTTATAAGGAACTTTATAAATTCATAGATAAACATAACATTCTGTGTGAGGAACAGAAAGGTTTTCGGATACACAGGACGATTAATATGGCTATTTATGATTTTATTTATAATGTCATTAAAAATGTTGATCAGCGAAATCCTGTTTGTAGTATATTTTGCGACATGACCCAGGCATTCGACTATGTACATCATGCTACTCTTATAAAAAAACTCGAAGCCTACGGGATTAGGGGAAATGTCCTTAATTTGCTTAATTCGTACCTACAAGACAGAATACAAATAACTGAAGTCAATAAAATTAATATAGAAAGTAATCGTGAAGAGATATCTCGGTCTTCGGAGCGTAAAGTATTATTTGGGGTGCCGCAGGGGAGTGTTGTAGGTCCCTTTTCATTTATTTTATACATAAATGACCTACCGAAATCTATTGAACGGCCTATAACACTATTTGCGGATGATAGTACGATCACAATAGCCTGTAAAAGTATAGATACTTATGAGAGTGAAATCAATAATAGTTTAAAACAGATGGTAAACTGGCTTGATACAAATAATTTAAAAATAAATTTGTGTAAAACTAAAGTTATCCATTTTAGACAACAGACCTCTAGTATTAACTTAAATATACACTATAATAATGATACCATAGAAGAAGTTGTAACTACAAAATTCCTGGGTCTCGAAATAGATAAAAATCTAAACTGGAAACCACACGTTGAGACTTTATGCAAGAAAATGAGTAAGTCTGCATACGCTCTACGTTCATTATCCCCTATATTGAACACGGATGCTCTTCTGACTGCATATTATGGGATAACGGAATCACATTTACGGTATGGGATTATATTTTGGGGCAACTCTACTGAAAGAGAGACTGCTTTCAAGGTTCAAAAAAAATGCATTCGAGCAATGTTTAAACTTAAACCCACTGACAGTTGTGAACCATGCTTTAGAAATTACAAAATATTAACATTACCTTGTTTGTACATATTTGAAGTAGCTGTGTTTGTAAAGACAAATCCGAGTCGATTTAGACGACTATCAGATGTAGTACCTCGCAATAGACGCGATAATAGTGTGCTTTGTCTGGAGTCAGCCAAGACAGCACTTATGCGCAAAAGTGTCTACTGCATGGCGCCCGTCATTTATAACAGATTACCGAAGATATGGAAAGAGCTTCCGCTACCTTTATTTAAAAAGAGACTTAGAAGCTTTTTAGTGGCAAAAGCATATTATAATATTAATGAGTTCCTGATTGAGAAACAGTTTTTAAGCTAGTGCATAATTATGTATAATTATTGAATATTTTGAAATTATTTTGTGTATAATAGTTTAAAATTATTAGTATTAGTTGTAAGTTGATGTTAAATCTTTTGCATGCCTACGTGGTAAAATATGGCTGTACTATTATTTGTTTTTTTTGTCATCGTTTTATGTTACCCATATTTGCAAAATAAAATTATCTTTATCTTTATCTTTAAATCAGGTTCAGGTGCTAAAACAGGCAAGAAATACATTTATTTTGAAATGTTAACCTTTCTAGATTCGAACTCAAGTAATGAAGCAGATGAATCTATAGAAAATCAGAGTGAAGATCAAGACTCATCAACAAATGCAAATAATAACATCTCAGTACCCAGCACCAGTACCGGAAATTCAAATCTTGAACGTACAAATAATAATACAGAGCCAGAATCATCACGGAAACGTAAACGCCAATCATCACCAACTCCTTTTGAAAAAGAATTGTTGCAGTGTGTAAAACAAAACAATGTTGATGACGAAGACTTGAATTTTTTTAAATCTTTAATTCCAACAGTCAAAAAATTTAATACGTTTAAAAAATTATTATACACATCAACACGGTCTAGGGATATTTTTAAAAAAGCGAATTACTATCAATGTGTTAATTATTTATATGACATGTATATATTTAAAAGACACGTTATTTAATATTATACCATTTTTTAATAATGGTTAAGGTACTTCGATTAAAATTTCAGGATTTTATGGAAAAAAAATGAAGCATAGACGGAAACCGTATATGAATTAACTTTTAATTTATGAGTAAAAACTGAAAAAAATAGAAAAATCATTTAATTTGTGTGAACTTGAAGTTAGTAGTCTGAGAAAGCGCCCATGATGTTCATAACACATCGGCAACGATTCGGCATGCTCAGAACAAAGTTGTCAATGTCTTGCTGCGGAATATTGTCCCATGTCCTTCTGAGGTGCGCAAAAAGTTGATCTTCTGTAGCCAGATTTTCAGGAACATCCTTCAGAGCTCTTCTTTGCAGCATATCCCACGCATGCTCAATGGGATTTAGATCTGGCGATTGAGCAGGCCAGTCTAAGGCCCTAACATTGTGTGTATGTAACCAAGCTGCTACCGTTCTCGCCGTGTGTGCCCTGGCATTGTCGTGCATGAGCAGGAAATCTTGCCCCATTTGTGTTCTGTGGGGCAAGATTACGGGCCCCAGCACCTGTTGGACGTATCGTTCTGCCGTCATATTGCCCCGCACCCAAACGAGATCCGTCCGTCCTCCAAGACGAATTCCTGCCCAAACCATAATTGTTCCTCCTTGGTATGGGTGAACTTCCTGAGGGTTCTGAAGACGGCTCCATCGTCCAGGAACTCGCCAAACACGCGTCCTTCGTGAATCTGGATGGAAGCCGAACCTGGATTCATCCGTGAACAGCACATTGGACCATTGCTCACGGCCCCAGTCCACGTGGTTCCGAACCCATTCTAATCGTCGTCCACGATTGCCTCTCCGTAAAGGTGGGACCCGGAGTGGTCTACGAGAGCGTAGATTGCTTTCATGCAGTCGCCTTCTGACAGTTTGGTCACTCACAAGCACTTGGTGTTCCACTCGCAGCCTTTGGACCAATTGAGTCGCCGTTGCATTTGGTTGAGCTCGCGCAGTAATTTGCAAAAATCGGTCTTGTCTGGAGGTAGTGATGCGACTTGGCCCCCGGTGCCTCTCCGCTACTTCACCTGTGGCACGATAGCGTGTCCACAATCTTGAAATTACATTTTGGTGGGTCCCTATGGACTCAGCAACATTACGCTGAACAGACCCAGCTTCCAGCATTCCCACAGCTCGTAACATCTCCGCCCTCGTCAAATGTTGGCGTTGCATGGCTACAATACCTCAATTTTAACTTTATCTTTCGTTTAAAAATGAAAAAAAAAACTGTAACTAAATGTAATTCGTATTGTTTTCTAAATTTCGCACAAATGAAAATTCCCTCTCCTACACATCAAGACATTTTTATGCCATCGAAACAAAAGAATTTTCAAAAATTTGAATTTGGAATTAGTCTGAGATAATTACAAACAAATCGGTGTATAAAAGATTCCAATGCGGCCAGTACTTTTCGAGTTATTTAATTCAGTATGAATTATCCCTAGACCGTGTTGTTGTGTGTATTTCGAACCAAAGTGTTAGAAGCTTTGATTGACATCGAAAAAGAAACCGTTATTACTCTGGATGATTTACCATCAATTAATATTGGTTTATCAGAAACGCAAAATACAATTAGCACAATTGATTTAAGATCACTTAATATCAGAACAGAAACTCAAAACACAGACACAATAGAAGATTAATCAGAATTATATGAGAATGAAGACTTAATATTATTATGACTGCTCTAGACTGCTATACACAAAAATTATTGCTGGGAAGCGACTTTTTTTTTGGGGGTGTAAAATCATTTTTTGTGGTAGAACTCAATGTAACGCACTCAAAACATTGTGCTGATGGACGGATTGAATAGTACGCGGGTCGTGGAGGTTTTTAAAGTAAAAATCTTACATTAAAAACTTGTATTTAAAAAAATACTTGTCATAAAGTTGGAACTTTGACCACTAATATCTCCGTAACTAGAAGGTTTCCAAGTATGGTGTAGAACAAAAAAATGATCGCAATGACAGGGAGAACCAGTGCCTTTCGGCTTCGTTAAGAGGTGTTTTACAACATTTTGTAAGTACTGGTATTAATAATAAATAATACCTTTAAAGAATGTCTCATTGATGGTGGGTAATGTAAGTCGAAACTGGATATTTTTGAGACAAAGACATTTTTTTTGTCAAAATTTTATGATACCTTAGAAAATGTGTTTGCCTCATTAAGTATCGACTTATCTGAAGAAAATTAACCTCCTTCAATGCGACACCCTGAATAAATAAAAATAACGTATGTTATTACATTGTGATTCAGTATACACTATCTGTATAGTAAAAATAATTAGTATTGTGCTAAAAAATCTGTTATTTTGATTCATAAGCAAATAAATAATGTTAATTAGTAATAATAGTAAATAATGTACGAGTAAAAAACTGTGATTATAAAAGTGATTTAAGAGCAAAGAAATAATGTTAATTAGTAATAATAATACTAAGAATGTACGAGTAAAAAACTGTGATTATAATTGTGATTAATGAGCAAAGAAATACTGTTAATTAGTATAAGCAAAAATAAAGATGATGAAGAACAAATTATAATTTTTTACTTACCGCAATGTTATTGCCAGCCTTTTCATTGGTGATATGACTGATACAGATTTTACTATTAAATTTTTGATCTTCAAATATGGTTCCAGTTTCGAAAATAATTCGTCATAGACCTGTACCGAAACTTTAAAATATTTGTAATTTTGTAATTCAATAAACGGGCTTACTGGCTGTCGTCTTTTTTTTTGCTAGTCGTCGTTTTGCTATGTAATAATATATTAAGTTCTCCATCGACACGACTATACACGCACACCGCTAAAATTGAACTTGCGACACTGCGTAAATAAAATAATCCGGTCTCCGCGACGGGTCCACGCGACGGGGACCGTCGCGTTCCCACGGAGCCCACCCGCGTGTCCACGCGCGTAGTCACGCGACGGTTGCCCGTCGCGGGCGCCCGCTTAACGCAGTTTCAGGCCTAAGGCCGGGACTCCACCAAAGCGGAGACGAGACGAGCGGAGAGGAGATGTTTTTTAAACAACCAATAGAATTGAGTTATTGACACGTCTCCTCTCCGCTCAGCTTCAGTGGAGATCGCTGTGCGGAGATGTGTAATATTTGTATGTCGCGATGGAAGCGGAGATGTGAGCTGTGCGCGGACGACGCGCAGTGGAGACGAGAGATGTGAGCGGCGTGCAGTGAGCGATGTCACCCTCCCCCCTCTCGCCCGCTAGCAACCCGCAGAACCCCGCGCGCGCGCCGGCCGGCCGGCCATCTTGCTAGTACCGTGCACGCGAGCACACGCTTTTATCGTGAATAATTCGTGCAGTTTGTATTTTTCAACGTAAACAATTAGTTAATTTAAATAAAACGTAATGGATGAACAATTTATTGAATCAGTAAAAAAATATCCATGTCTATGGAACACATCAATAGATACCTATAAACTTACTGACGTCAAAGATGCAGCTTGGGAGAACGTTTTGAAAGAAACTCAATTATCTGACGGTAAGTGCAATTTATTATACTAAGTATTTCGTTCAAGTAATATTGTAATACGAGTGTCTTGCCATGGAACGGCGCCCTCGTTGTTGAAATAACTACAGAATTTTTCTCGAACTTGATAGGCATCCATATTGTCATTCGATAATAGATTTTCCACGTTTGTGTCGTTAAACATAGTCGTGGCCAAACCCGTTTCATTATTATCTAGATAGCCAGGCATCTTGTCAATTAAAAAGTTGTGTAGAACACACGTTGCTTTTATCACTTTTTCCACTGTTTCTATTTTACATTCAAATTCTTTACGGTATACGTACCATTTCCGTGATAATACACCAAATGTAGCTTCCACAATACGACGAGCTCTTGAAAGTCTATAATTGTATGTTCGTTTTTCGTTATTTAAATTATCGCGTGGATATGGTCTCATTAAGTTAGGCATCAAAGGGAATGCTTCGTCTCCAATAAAAACAAACGGTACAGGTTCTCCATTTTGGTACAAGGGTTGTGGCTGTGGTAGATTTAGTCTGTTTTCTCTCAAACGAATTCCGAATATACTATCAGCAAAAATACCACCATCGCTGAACCTTCCCATTGAACCTATATCTACCATAATTATTCTTCGGGTAGCGTCGGCTACGCACATCATTACAGTTGAAAACCTGTGTTTATAACAGTAATATGAGGACCCAGATTTTGGGGGTGCAAACATGTACACATGCTTGCCATCAATGGCCCCGACGCAGTTTTTGAATTGCCAGATTTCTTGAAATTGCTTTGAAATTTTTTTCCAATCATTTTCATTAAGTTCTGGCATAACCAAAGGTTGTAATACTGTCCACAAGGCATCGCAGACATCTTCTATAATTCTTGGAACAGTCGATTTTCCAATCCTAAAATTTTCAGCTATTTGTGAAAATGTTGAACCAGTCGCCAAATACCTGTGATAATTATAATATAGATTTATATTTGTGTCGTGGTTTCAGTTAGAATAGAAGGGTCATTTCAAAATAATATCTTAATCAGTGTCGTGTTGTTTCCGGAACTATAAAAGATTAGGCATTACTGAAATTATGTATTTACAGAATTTTCACTCGTTCAAAAGTTATAGCCATTTTTAAATAATAGAAAATAAACAATTAAAAGTCTAAGATTCACACGAGCACAACACATTGAAATCAAACAAATAAAATGGATTTAACACTCGTTATTTATTAACATTTCAAATTTCGACGCCGCCGTCTGCCGCGACCACGTACGAGAGATACAATCCGTTTTGTATGTTTGATTTCAGATATTTTTATTTATAAATTGGTTTCCCTTGAAACTCTGGTATTTTTTAAATATTTATAATGGTTATAAATTCTGCATGAGTGATAATGCGGTAAGTATATTTTGACTATGGCAATGTCAACATTTAATATTTATAATGATTTCAATTATTTTTATTTCAGTAAAAACGGCTAAATCTAAGTGGAAAAAGTTGAGAGACAGCCACCGGGACGCATTAAAAAGGAAGAATGCCACTAGAAGTGGACAGAGTGGTAAACAAATTCGTGAATGGAAATATGAGAAGGTAATGGAATTTTTGGTACCATATATGACGAATAGAAACAGGACTACAAATTATACCTCATAAACAAATATAAATGAACAGGAAACAAATTCATTGGAAAATAATGTAACCGATGAGTTTTTTGAAACATCAAGCAATCATACAAGAAGCACTCCAGAAGATCGTCCATCTGTACAACATTCGCCGTCACCGACATCAAGCGTCTCAGCCTCGACATGCAGAAATGCAACAAGAAAATCGGATGAAATAAGTAATTTACTTATACAGCACCATGCAAACCGTGAAAGAATACGCCAAGAAAAACTAGAAATACAATCATTGATAGAGAAAAATAATACCCTTGACGAAATGGACACTTTTTTTCTGTCGATATCAAAAAGTGTAAAAAAACTTTCTCAATATATGCAGCTTCAGGCTAAACGTAAAATTTTCAATGTTCTTTTAGAATTGGAAGAACTTGAGCTACAAAACACATGGTATAACACAAATGAAAATAATTGGTATTCCCCCGGTTACACTTCAGCACCGGGTCCAAGTTCGACACCGGGTCCTATCTCAACACAGGCACCGGTTCTTACATCAACACAGGCCGGTGGTCCTAACTCAACACAGGCACCGGTTCCTAGCTCAACACAAACACCGGGTCCAAGTTCGACACAGGCACCTGTTCCAAGCTTGGAAGATACGCACATGACCGATGAACAGATAGAAGAAGCATTCAGAAACGAAGAAGACACATATGATAATTTGTAACTATATGGAAAAGAAAGCAATATGTCTCATGTGATTTACTGTTATAATTTTTTTGTACGTTATGTTTCTAATATAACCTTACGTTTTTTTTGCTACTCCCAGAACGGCAGTTGATTTTTTTGTTTTCTTTATGAATAAATAAGATAATATAAAAATATATTTGGTTTTTACATAATATGCATCACTCCAGTCTCCCGGAGGGGTAGAAAGAGACAACGGATCTCGATTTCTCGTAATCCTTACATACCTCAGTTTACATAATATTTTTCATGTATTCTCGTACTTCTTGATTCTCGTTTTGAGTACTTCTCACTTAGCCCTTTTACACAAAAAAAAAACAAACACTCAAAAAAGACTGATCACATTCAAACGCAGATAACACACATAAACACAAACACACATTAACAAAAAAATAATTAGGTAGGTACTTACTTCAAACATACTGCTAGCCGCTCTTGGGTGCAGATAGATCTCCTGTAGTTAGTATCTTGCTTAAATATATGCGGTTTAATTAAGTTATGTAGTTCATAGAATATATTCCTCGGTAGTCTGTAGGACTTGGTAAAACTTTCATCATCTAACTCATTAAACAGAGTAAAAAATTCTCCATGACTGGTATGGTAATACAAGTGACTTCTTTTCCAAAACCGATGTTTTCTTTTGTTTAGGTAGTATAAAGCTATCAATTCTGCTTCTTCAGACTGTAGTTCTTCTTCAAGTAAAAGAAGATACTTTTTTTGTAATAATAGCGACATCGTCTACCTTTCGTGTCAGAATGCGTACTGAGCACTCAACGCCTCGCACCCGAGCTGAAAAACATCTCTTCTCGCACAGCACACAGCACACCGCACACATCTCCGCTTTGGTGGAGTCCCGCGAGCTGAAAAACATCTCTTCTCGCACAGCACACCGCACACATCTCCGCTTTGGTGGAGTCCCGGCCTAAGAGTCCGCATCGTGTACCGCGCGCCTCCGCTCCCACGCCCCTCCGCCCGCGCGACTTGTTTACATCGTTGCAGTGCTTTGTTTATTTGCTTTAAGGTGGACGCGCATCTATCCGCGCCGCACTCGCCTCAGTCATCGCATTTTATAAATCTTTATATGAAATCGTATGCAGCCTCGCGCAAGTTAAGTGTACCTATCCGCGCCGCACTACCCACATTTCAGCAAAATGCTGTAGGTATACTGATTCCACCAGCGCGTGCGGATAACGTCATCAGTTTCGGCGGGCGATGCGGGCGGCGCGGAAACATGATCCGTATCCGTATGAAAATATAGTTCAAATGTACAGAAGTGGATACAATGCGTGCGGCGCGGATAGCGCGGGGCCTTGAGAAAATGCGATGACTGCGGCGCGTGCGGCTCCTGCGGCGCGGACAAGT
This sequence comes from Orthosia gothica, assembly GCA_949775005.1. NCBI lineage: Eukaryota > Metazoa > Arthropoda > Insecta > Lepidoptera > Noctuidae > Orthosia > Orthosia gothica. The sequence goes on from OX459035.1 coordinate 43,865,055, forward strand.
GCGCGTTCACCTTTAGAGAAAGACGTACAAACCTACATTGCGCTGCGCACTGTCCTGTACTTGAAGTTTAAGTTTATTGCCAGTATTTTGCTAAAAAGTCATGCTAAAACGAAAGTGTTCATTTTCTGACGATTATACTAAAGGGTGGTCATTTATTAAAAGAGGAAGAAATGATTATGAAGCCTTGTGTTCCATTTGCGGCTTGTATATATATCTGTTGGTCATGGCGGTAAGTCAAGTGTCAAAGTCCATATTCAAAGTAAAAATCACAAGACGAGATTATCAGTTGCATCAACTTCTAAAGATATATCGACATTCATGATCAAACAAAATACCGCCGAAGACATGTTAATATGCGCTGCCGAACTGACCACTGCTTATAAAGTTGTAAAGCACCACCAATCGTTTAGTTCTTTAGATTGTATGACAAAACTGAATGCCGTTATGTATCCTGATTCAAGTATCGCGGCAAAACAATCAACTGCAAGAACAAATGCTATGCGCTGCCGATCTGACCACAACTTATAAAGTTGTAAAGCACCACCAATCGTTTAGTTCTTTATATTGTAAAACGATTCAAGTATCGCGGCAAAACAATCAACTGCAAGAACAAAGGCTACTGCTATCATTAAACACATTTTGGCTCCACACTCGATCGCGCAAATTAAAACAGTAGTCGAAAAAGTTCCTTTTTATGGTATTTCTACCGATTCTAGCAATCACAAAGCAGAAAAGTTATTTCCTCAACTGATACAGTACTTTACGGAAAAAGAAGGATTGAAAATTAAATTACTAAAATTAAACTCATTGCCGAACGAAACATCTGATACAATCACTTCATTTTGTACAAAATCGTTGCAGGATCAAAACATCCCTGTGCAAAATATTGTTGCTTTCAGTGCGGATAACACAAACGCGAACTTTGGAGGAAGAGATAGGCGTGGAGTTATTTAAATTAAAAGAGATTTTGTCTAAAGACATTGAAGGCATCGGTTGCCCAGCGCACATTCTGCACAATACAGCTTCCACTGCTACCGATGTGATGTCGATTGACGTGGAGTCTATTGTTCTGAAAATTTTCAAAATTGAACGCATACTAAAGTAATGGCTGCCACTGAAATAATTTTTCTCTAATGAAGCAAACGCCCCAAAAGCTATAGTCGATTTTTTCGCTAATCCCTTATCAGAACTTTACACTCTTTTTGTGCACAGTCAAGCATTTCTGATTAAAAAACCAAAAAAAAGGTTGAAAACTCAGTTATTACTATTGTTGAAGTGAAAAATGTTTTAGAGGATACAAAAAAACAGTTGAGTGACAGATTACTAAATAAATATTTAGGCAATCAAACAAGACAACTTTATAACAAACTAAAGAATGAAGGCACAATTAATACGAATCAATCCGAAGCATTTGACAAAGAAACGGGAGATTTCAAACAGTGGACAGAACCGATGACAAAATTTGATGTTTTCGCTTGGATGATTTTAAATGATGTTCCTCAATGGCAACAAGTAGAAGAAACTACAAGATATTTAAATGAAAAAGATATAGCAGTAGATGATTCAATGTTTGAAGAATTTATGTACTTAAAATCGTTTATGGAATGTGAAATGACCGATGAATGGAAAGCTAAAGATATGCAAGAAAAATGGAAATACTTTTTTGAAAAAAACCGAAGAACTGGAAAGAAAAGCGAATCTTCTTAAAATGTGTCTATATATATTTTTGCAATCCCTGGCCACAATGCTCACGTGAAACGAGTGTTTTCGTTAATTTCAGCGCAGTGGACGAAAGAACGAAATTCACTCAAAGTAAGAACAGTGGAAAGCATCATTCAATGCATTTATAATTATAAAATGACGTGCGTCGAATTTTATAATTATGTTAAAGGGGAAAAGGATTATTGACAAAGGTCAAATCTACTGAAAAATATGAGTGGGCAAAGAAAAGTGTAGTGTAAGAAGACTTCGTTATTTTTTTATTAAATTTTCTTATATATTACTACTGTTTTTTTTTTAATAATCCATCGTTTGCCCTATTTCTGTTCTAAATGTCCCGGTCGGCGTCTCCGAATTTATGGCAGCCCTAGTCTATTTGTTTGTCTAGCTCTAATTGTATAGCTACTCGAGCTATACACTTAGTGCTCGTAACTGATTTGAGTTCCCAGGCATTTATTTGTGCCCTGAAAATGTTTGTATCTCGAACAGGTACTCTAACATGTTTGTATACTGATAATGCTACTGATTTTAGAGGTTCTAAAACTGAATTACATGAGCTTTATAAAATGTTCAAGTCAGATAAATCTTACAGCCGCATAATAGATTTTTGCACTTCGAATTCTATTAATTATAAATTTACAATAACTCTTGCCAGTCATATGGGTGGTATTTAAGAAGCTGGTATAAAATCAGTTAAGTCTTTACTGAAAAGACATTTATTTTCTACTAAATTAACTTACGAATTGTAATATACTACTTTAGTCCAAATAGAGGGCATATTAAGAGGAAATATGGGCAGAGAGCGCCGACTGAATTTCCTAAGTAAAAAGTCATAATTCGAGGTTTGGCTCTCGTCTGTTTCCTCCTCCAATATCCTCCTGTCAGATAACTGTTTGCTAATTTAAAGCGCCTGGCGTTTTTTAATAGCGAGATCATTATCTGTACACTTATTTCAACGATCTGAAGAATAGGTTTAATGAAACTGTTTTCATCTAGTCTGTTGTTGTGAAGTTCTTGAAGTTTTTTATTTATAGAAATTGATTGTGCTCATATTTACGAATATAAAACAACAAGAACCATTGTTGTAAATTAAATTCGATAACTATGCCGACGCCCATACAAAATCTGTCCATGTCCTTTTTAAGGGAACTTTCGAGCAAAGTTGACATTGTTGTATAATTAGGCGATTAAGAGGGGACTCTAGTGAAACTTTCTCCATACAAAAACATTCTGCTGTTTTCTTCGTGGATAGTGCCTCTAGAGCAATGATTTTTCCCCATAAAATCTGGGTCTAATTAATACGTGCCCCTATCATTTCCTTTTTTCCAAAACATAATCACAAAAAGAAATATGACAATCCAAAAATCCGAAAAAAATGCCCGTTTTTACCGCCATGTTCAGAAGACTTTCAGACAAAATTTATAAGTTTTTAACAAAAAAGGAAATGATAGGAGCATAGATATACTTTTCCTCTAAATTTTGATATAAGAATTTTTTAGATCAGACCAGTTTTCATGAAGAAAACAGCAGACCACGAAACGTCTTTTAGTCAAAGTTTTTGTAGGTAAAATCAGCCTGAGCTGCAGTTGTCCCTTTCGCACTTTACGGGGTGAGGTTGGAGGTGACGCGACGGCAATAGACTATATTACTATACTATATTACCGACTAGAGTCCGCTCTTAACACACGGCACCGCGCACCGCCGCGGACGCGGAGTGGAGAGCACCGCTCGACGGTCGAGCGGTGTACGTGTGTTAGGCATCAACGGATTTATTAGAGGCTAATGCGACATGAGATCCGCTTCACCGCCTACCACGGCGGTGCGCGGTGCCGTGTGTTAATCGCCTTATAACTTGAAAACATGATTTTTTGTTTATGGTGATATATTCATTATTTTATACTTAAATGACAGATATAGGCGTAAAACTAACATTTCTGTTTGAATTGTGAGAATCGATCGACGTATTTAAGAGATATTTACGGAAGAATTAGTGTAACGAAAATCTACCAAGTTAATATTTTTACGTTTCTGTTCTACAAACTTTTTAGTGTTTGTAAATATATAATATAGACATTAGTGTTCAATATTATTAAGGGATATTGTCAATCTGCCTAGCCTTTAACCCAGTAACTGGGTAACACGGTACCCCTCGGCAAGACTGGTGTCAGATCTCAAGCTTCTGACTACCCGTAACGACTGTCAAAGATCTTCAATTGACAGCCGGGACCAAAGGCTTAATGTGCTTTCCGAGGCACGAAGGAAACACGGTAAGTTGAAATGGTTACCCATCCACGGACCGACCTAAACGTTGCTTAACCTTGATGATTGAACAGTGCGGCTGTTATTATTTAGCCACGAGCTCCTCTATTAAGGGATATGTAAATAATGGGAATTACCAAAATTATGTGTATGTGTATCATATTTAGTGGTATCTAATGAAGTTTTTTGTTAACCAAAGTCAAAGTTTCGCGCCAATCGTGTTTGTTTCCTTTTTTTTTTTCACCAATATCACCTACCTATATGTAAAAACGATTACGTTATGACAATTATGTTTCCTAATGTACCTGGTAAACAACAATAACTAACACCGGTCCACTCTCACGTATTATTTATTACGACTACTTTATTTATGCTCAAAACTTCCAATTCGTCCATCAGGTGGGTATATTATCGACATTAGCCTTTATAAATCCTTTATCACACATGACTAAATAAAATTTGCTGTATATTAATATTTTTGCACTAATTTTCGGATATTTTTAGTCAATCTACGTGTAGTTGACACTATAGTATCATGATTTCCTTGAACGTTATGACGTCACCAACATGGCGACCAATTGTGGCCCGTTTGTAGTCACGTGGTTCTTTTCAAAATTTTATCGATTTTCAATTGCTTATAATACATTGAAAAAAAATATTGAAGAGTTTTTTGAAACGACAATATAATTTAAGTTATGTAAAGTTTCGAAATAAATTTAAATAATCGTATTTTTTTTTTAAATTCAACAGCTCAATTGCCGATGTTCCAGATGATGTTATCTGTTTAACTCCAGCCCATTTTATAATAGGAACTTCTATAACAGACATACCAGAACCTAGTGTATTAGATTTAAATGAATCTAGATTAAGTGTGTACCAAAAAATAATGCTAATCAAACAAAGATTTTATTTTTCTTACATTTCTGAATAACAAAGTAGAAATAAATGGTTAGACATTAAGACAAACTTAAAAATAAGAGACATTGTAATAATAATAGATGAATGTACACCTCCTACATTGTGGCCTTTAGGTAAAGTTATATCTACTAATGTCAACAAAAATGACAACTGTATCATCTGTATCTGATCTGTAACCATTCATACATCCAGGGGTGATTATACTAAGCCCATACATAAATTGATTTTGTTACAACAATGTAATAATCATAACTAGTTAAAGAATATTTATTAGTTTAAGAATATTTACTACATTAAGAATTGTATGTTTGAACATAATTCATTATAAAACAACTTGCATTGTTAAACTTAAAAGTACCTAGTGCAGTTTCTTTAAGGAAGGCGGCAGAATGTTAAGTATTGTCATACTAATTTATATTCAACAGTACTCATCCCTTTCACACAACCTCGCTCCGCTCTTCTCTCTGGTACAGCCATACCAAATACACGCGCACTGTAATGCTCTGTATAAAAAAACATAACCCTTTCCTTGCAGCCGGGTAAAAATAAATAATAACTGTGGCAATATCAACAAAATACTATTTGTGAAATGTCTAAATATAAATATTAATAAATAACAAGTGATTGGTGATTTTGTTTCACTCCAGCAACCTGCTGCCACCATCAATACTTTACATATGGTATGGTGAATTTGGAAAGTTATGCCAGTTGCTATGAGAGTGTATATACACCTACTATGTGAATGAAGTGTGGAAGAGCGGCATGTGTTGAGAATATGCATATCTGGGGACAGATATGGGGGCAGGATGGCCGAATGTAGGATGAGTGTTCATAAGTGTAAATCTATGAAGAATGGAATGCAACGTGGTGAGAGAGAAGGAATGAAAGTGCGAGAAAGAGGCAGAAGGTGAAATGTCAGTGAAGAGTGGAGAGATGGTTGGAGTTTGAGAGCGAAGACGAGAGGATGTATTAAATTATTATATGAAGATTTTTATTGTGTTGTGTTGAATAATAAACAAATAGTAAACTGTTCGGCATTTCAAGCAATCGCGGAAACTGACCCGAAGGGTTAAACTCAAAATCTTTGGGTCCAATGTCGAATCCGTGCTGCTCTACGGGTGCGAAACGTGGAAGGTAACAAAGGACATCTCGCGCCAAATCCAGGTCTTCGTCAACCGATGTCTTCGTCGCATCCTCGGACTTTACTGGCCCGAGATCATTTCTAATGTAGACCTGTTGAAGAGATGCAACGAGACCCCGATCGACCGCCAGATCAAGCGGCGTAAATGGAGTTGGCTTGGTCACACTCTCCGGAGGGGTTCCGATCACATTCCTAAACAGGCCTTGGATTGGAATTCTCAAGGAAAAAGGAAGCGAGGCCATCCCTTTCACACAACCTCGCTCCGCTCTTCTCTCTGGTACAGCCATACCAAATACACGCGCACTGTAATGCTCTGTATAAAAAAACATAACCCTTTCCTTGCAGCCGGGTAAAAATAAATAATAACTGTGGCAATATCAACAAAATACTATTTGTGAAATGTTTAAATATAAATATTAATAAATAACAAGTGATTGGTGATTTTGTTTCACTCCAGCAACCTGCTGCCACCATCAATACTTTACATACGGTATGGTGAATTTGGAAAGTTATGCCAGTTGCTATGAGAGTGTATATACACCTGCTATGTGAATGAAGTGTGGAAGAGCGGCATGTGTTGAGAATATGCATATCTGGGGACAGATATGGGGGCAGGATGGCCGAATGTAGGATGAGTGTTCATAAGTGTAAATCTATGAAGAATGGAATGCAACGTGGTGAGAGAGAAGGAATGATAGTGCGAGAAAGAGGCAGAAGGTGAAATGTCAGTGAAGAGTGGAGTGATGGTTGGAGTTTGAGAGCGAAGACGAGAGGATGAATTAAATTATTATATGAAGATTTTTATTGTGTTGTGTTGAATAATAAACAAATAGTAAACTGTTCGGCATTTTACTTGCCCCGCAAATCCCATAATCTACAATAATGTACACATAATTACTAAATTATACCTACTTATATAATCAAATTGTTTAAAACTTTTTAAATTAGTTATTCTTTTAATGACTTATTTAACTTAATTATTAAAATCACAGACCAATAAAATACAACATAGGTAATAATATTAATAGCGATCCGGTCCATCTTAAATCGCATCTTTAAGTACGAGTACCTGCATACTTAGATTTACAATGTAGGTACATGAATACGCCCAAACGATTGTAATAAAAATTCTGAAACTAACCTTAAGTAGACAACCATTAATTTCAGATTTTTTTCATTATATTCATTAGAGCCGACTATTCGGTTGTATAAAGAATTGAATGAGGCATTAAGTTTCTTGCACCATTCTGAATTTTACTATATAAATCATCGTTACATTGAAATGACCGAGCGTCGGCATCTGTGGCACTTAACGCGCTGCGGATAGGTTCTGCACCACCTAGTCCGCTCGACATTGATACGGAACCACCGTCAGCCTCTGAAGTGACTGAAGCGATCCTCTCTTTGAAGGCAGGCAAAGCACCTGGTCGCGACCTGATTACGGTGGAAATGTTACAAGCCGACTTAGCCTCCGCTGTTGACGTGCTGACGCCTTTAATTGAAAAGATATGGACCGTTGAAGAACGCCCGGACGACTGGAACAAGGACTTTTAATTACCGTGGCCAAGAAAGGTGATCTTAGTAGTTGCGATAATTGGAGGGGCATTACGTTGCTGTCGACTCCCTCCAAGGTCTTCTGTAAAATAATCCTTGATAGGCTGTCGAGGGCTGTTGAGCCTCTTCTGCGCGGGGAGCAGGCGGGTTTCCGTTCGAGCCGCTCATGCACGGACCAGATCAACACTCTTCATATCATTCTTGAGCAGGCATCAGAATGGTAAAGGGAAATTTATCTTACTTTTGTCGACTTCGAAATGGCCTTTGATACGTTGAAGTGGTCCAGCATCTGGTCCCGACTGTTGGACATTGGAGTGCCGTCAAAAATAGTCCGCCTATTGGAGAGTATTTACAGAAAATATTCCTGCAAGGTGACTCACGAAGGCTTCATTTCGGAGGACATCGCAGTGCACGTTGGTGTCCGTCAGGGTTGTCTTCTTTCGCCCCTCCTTTTTATAATCGTTCTCGACGGAATCATGTTGCGCACTTACGATAGCAGGCGTCGCGGGATAGAGTGGGGATTGACCAACGTCTTGGAAGACCTGGACTATGCCGATGATCTATGCCTGCTGAGTCATACACACGCCGACATGCAAGCGAAACTGAACGACCTACGCCAGGAGGCGGCGAAAATTGGGCTCAAAATTAACATCCGAAAGACTCAACAAATGCGTACAGGTGTGAAGAATTCTACACCGATGTTAATCGGCACAGAGGTTGTGGAACGCGTCCACAAATTCACGTACCTCGGGAGCGTCGTGTCAGAGACTGGAGGAGACCTGTGTGGCAATCGCGGAAACTGACCCGAAGGGTTAAACTCAAAATCTTTGGGTCCAATGTCGAATCCGTGCTGCTCTACGGGTGCGAAACGTGGAAGGTAACAAAGGACATCTCGCGCCAAATCCAGGTCTTCGTCAACCGATGTCTTCGTCGCATCCTCGGACTTTACTGGCCCGAGATCATTTCTAATGTAGACCTGTTGAAGAGATGCAACGAGACCCCGATCGACCGCCAGATCAAGCGGCGTAAATGGAGTTGGCTTGGTCACACTCTCCGGAGGGGTTCCGATCACATTCCTAAACAGGCCTTGGATTGGAATTCTCAAGGAAAAAGGAAGCGAGGCCGTCCCCGTCAATCCTGGCGACGTACCGTATTAGCTGAAGCGACAAGCATTGGAATGGCGTGGGGCGAGGTGAAGCGCGACGCTCAAGACCGGTCTCGATGGAGGACTACTGTGGAAGCCCTCTGCCCCAGCTAGGAGAGATAGGATCTTAAGTCAAGTAAGTCATACACTAATTATCTGCTAATCTGAAATGAAGAAATTCGAATTTTTTCCGCTGCGACTACGTACACCAGCTGATTCATCTATAACTACTTCATTTGGTCATGTTTTGTTTTTAGCCCAAGTATCCGGCCATTTGTATATTGTGTCTAATGTGTGACTGTCAGAAATAAGTTGAGCTGCTGGAACTGTTAGAATTACTATCTGTAGGTGACGCATCACACATTCATACTTACCTGTGTGTTACCATGTGTACCTACTTAAGCTAATAAACTTATAACTAATCCTAAAACTATAACTTAAAGCTAAATAACCTAAATGTGTCTTAATACTAAATACTTACCTTGTATGTTGCCCATGCCTATTTCATGTATTTATGTGTGGAACTATTGATGTTATGAATAAATTGAAATGCCCGCGCGAGCGTCCCATTCGCGCCTGTGCTCATTCGGTCCGCGATTCGTTTCTACATTCAATCATTCGCGGAAAGGGTTGGCGCGCCATCGCGCCCCCTGGCCCCGGCAGTCAGACGTTAGATGCCAACACGCGCACACGCACCGCGACACAACGCGAAGGACGCTCGCCCGCCGTTTGTTTACCGATGAAAATCGTTGTTTCCGTTCATCCCCCGGCCTCCCAACACACCAGCGACCTACCTACGAACTCTACACTTTACAATCTGGTCCCTCGAGCCGGATCTAGGCCGGGGACGCGAAATCTCAAACGGGAGTGAAAAGACAAAATGGCTACCGAGCCCGTGAAAAGTGTAAAAAGTGCAGTGACTCTGGCATCGTCTGCCTCAATTTCATGTCGCCTGAAACGCCAGCAATTGGAGCTGGCCGCCGCTGAAGCGAAGGCAACAATTGATAAGGAGCTCATCGATAAAAAGCTAAAATGCGAGTTAGCTCTGATTGAAGACGAACGTGAACGCGTGTCTCGAACTCACTCGAGAAACTCTGAGCTTGTGACTATTGATGAATGGCTGGACCATACGTTAGAGCCGCCGGCGACACGTGCCGCGGCAGCAATGTTGGAGCCGCCGGCGACGCCCGCCGCGGCAGCAAAGATGACAGCGCCGACGGAGGCCGCGCCGGCACCAAATGAAAAACATGGCCGCGCACCCGCCCCCGCCGTTCCCGCTGATAGTATTCTCCAGCTAGCCTATGCACTCAGGGACTCCATGGACGCCTCGTCTGCCAGAAGAGAGGATAGGTTACTGACACGCCTGTCCACCCCACGTGAGCTACCTACTTTTTCCGGCGACTGCATAGAATGGTTGCACTTTAAAAGTGCATTCGAAGAGTCGTCCCATATTTGCAACTACACCGAGTCTGAAAACTTGTGGCGACTACGCCGAGCATTGAAAGGTGAAGCCAGGGAGGCGGTCACCGACCTACTCATCGGCAATAAGTCACCAGCCGTCGTGATGGAAGCCTTAGAATTGAGGTTTGGGCAAGCTGATATTATTATTCAACATCTCTTGTCACAGATAAGGAAATTACCTCATTTACCTACTAATTATCATCACGAATTAATTAACTTTGCAACCAAAGTTAATAACTGCATAGCTACGTTGGACTCACTAAATCTCTTAGGGAACTGTTTAAAAATATTAATATTATGACAGTTTCTTGCCAATTTATTTATGAAAATATTATGTATGTAAGGAAAAATATACATCTCTTTAGTAAAGTCAGTGATAGACACAATTGTAATACCAGAAATAAAGATAAGTTAGATCAGCCTTCTTACAGACTAGCTAAAGTACAATCATCTTTCATGGGGTACTGTGTTAAATTCTATAACAAAATACCTTGTGATATATTAAAACTAAATGAAAGTAAATTTAAAACTTTAGTTAAAAGCACCCTTTGTAAACAAGCATATTACAAATTAGATGATTATATTCAAGATAAGAATGCTTGGAAACATGCTGGTCCTGCTCCATAGGGCAATCTTTGGTGTAGACAAAATCAAATTTGTTAATTTATATTCCCATTCATAGTTATTGTATTCATTGTATTTTTTTTTTTTTTTTTTAGGAAATTGACTCACACACTGTTCCGTTGTTGTTGAATTAGGTATTTTACCTATGTTTGTAATATTTGTAAGTATGTGAGAACCATGTTCCTACTTATCAAATTAATTAATTTTCCTGTTAATGCTTTTTAATACTTTATACCTGCGTGTAGAGCTATTCTGGGTGCATCGTCCTCACATATATTAATGTATGTACGTATGTTAATATTGTAAAACACCAATTTTTTTTTTTTTTAAAAGAGTAAGTATGGAGTTTCTTGTGCGTTCTTCTCCATATCAATCTACTTTCCGAATGCACGGTAGAATCATTTTTTTTTTTTTTTTTTTGTCTATATTTTTTTTTTTTTTATTACTTTTAAATTTATTTTTTATTACTTTTAATTTTTAATTTTAATATATGTGACGTTCAAAAGTGCCGTTTATTGGCCTAATTGAATAAATATATTTGACTTTGACTTTGACTTTAAACCAACGAGACTATCTACGAAGCCCCGAGATTGCCGCTACCATAATATCGAAATTACCTAGCGTGCTACTCAGCCGGTGGACGGACTACGCCCACGATAAAGTCGTACATAACAACATACCTAAACTTGAACTACTTGGATTGTTCCTGAAAAGAGAAGCAAAGATGTTGTCTGTTGTTGGTGTACCACAGACACGGGATTACAGAAAACCCGACCCCGGGCCCCCCAGCCGTAAACACGACGAAAGACAGCGCCACTTCACGAGCCGACCAGTGTTCGCAACAACAGCCACGCCCGAGAGTAGAAGTAATAATAATAATACTTCGTGCCCGCTTTGTAAGAAACCTCACGTTCTTACTGAGTGCCGTACCTTCAAACGCAAACTGAAGAGGGACAGATGGAGATTTGTAAGATCAGAAAATCTATGCTACTGCTGCCTGTTATCACGACACGGCCGTGACACGTGCCCGGCGCCCGTATGTGACATCGATAGCTGTGGGATGGCACACCATCCGCTTCTGCACTACAACGCCAGCAACCCAAGGAGTACGAGTACGATACCTGCGCCTACGTCACCATCACGCGACGAGACCGTGGCGCACGTCGCGACTACGGCCGCGGCGACGCGCCCTCCCGCGCCCACCGTTTCGGGCTCCGCTGCCGCGCTTGGCGCGCGCGCCCCGTCAGCCCCGACTTCAGCGGTTAGTGAAGTGATGCTAAAGATAATAAAAGTGAATCTAAGTGGCCCCAAGGGCACCGTTAGTGCGTACGCGTTACTGGACGATGGCGCTTCTATTTCTATGATTGATAAGACTCTAGTTAACGAGCTAGGTTTAGAAACGTCACAATGTAGTCCGATTAAGTTCATAGATGCATTCGGCATCCAAATATTTCAGTCAGAAGTACCTAAAGTTTCTGTTAACATTTCTGGTTGTATGCAAAATGCTGAAAATTACAATGTAACTTTACGTCAAGTCGATAATTTGAATTTACCTAAACAAAACTTATCTTGCGTCAAACAATTGCAGTGTAATCATTTGTTAGGTATCAAAGATTATGTCTGTAGCGAATGTGTGGTGCCTCGTTTACTGATAGGGGAAGATAATTACTTTCTTTTAGCCCCCCTACAGATTCTGCATGGTAACAAGCAGGAACCGTATGCAACGAGATGCAGGTTAGGATGGTGCATTCATGGCTGCCATGGTCTCACTCACTCTCCCGTGAACGCGCACGCCTTCCATATCGCTCACTCGACGCATCCGCAAGCGCAGCCGGAGCCGGAAGCTAGCTGTGACGTAAGTAAATTAAACGAATTGGTAAAAATGTCGTTCGAGCTTGACTCCATTGGAATTTCGACCTTACGCCGTGAGAATACGGCACATTTGAGAGCGGTAAAGATTTTGGATGAAACATCGCGAAACATCGGTGGTCAATGGGAAGTTGGTTTACCGTTTACTAAAGACCAGCTTTCTCTCCCGGACACTTTTGATTATGCACATTCTAGATTAAGGGGTTTATTAAAGAAATTTCAGGCTGATGGTAAGTATGCTGAAAAATATTGTCAGGAAATGAAGCGGCTCTTTGACAACGGCTACGCGCGAGAACTAGAGGACAATGAACTTTCGCCGAGTCATACATGGTACCTGTCGCACTTTGGAGTCCAGAACCCGAACAAACCCGAAAAATTAAGGTTAGTGTTTGATTGTGCGGGAAAAGTTAAAGGTGTCTGTCTAAATGATTTTTTACTTACCGGCCCCGATTTGTATAATTCTTTACTAGGAATTATGTTACGTTTTCGTGAGCATAAAATTGCATTAATAGCCGACATTAAAGATTTCTTTGTTCAAATTAAAATTCGCCATGAAGATAAACATGTTTTTCGCTTTCTTTGGCAAGAGAGCCCGGATATGCCTTTGAAAAAATGTGTAATGGAAAGTTTACTTTTTGGCGCCACTTGTTCTCCTTTTGTCGCACAATACATTAAAAATAAAAATGCTCTTAAATACCAGGATACCTATGTACCCCGAAGCCGTCGATGTTATCATCAAAGACCATTATATGGACGATTGTCTTCACTCATGTGAAGACGAAAGTCAGGCTATCCGATTAGTGCGCGAAGTAACCGACATACACAAATCAGGCGGATTTGAAATTACGCGCTGGTCGAGCAACAGCCGCTCGGTTCTCGACGCAATCCCGCCCGCCGCTCTAGCGCCTGCCGCCATTGAGCTCACACAAGGAGCTACGAATACGCATGAGCGCACGCTCGGTTTGATGTGGTATCCGAGCGATGACTGTTTTGGTTTTAAAATTGCGTTAGATAGAATACCTCCTACTATTTTAGATGGTTCCGAATTCCCTACTAAAGCACAAATGTTAAGCATTTTAATGTCAGTGTATGATATTCACGGTTTCCTTTCTCCGTTTACAATAAAAGGTAAAATTATTTTCCAAAACGTTCATCGCAGCGGAGTCGATTGGAATTGCCGCATCCATTCCGAGGAACATACTCTTTGGGTAAGTTGGCTCGCCGACCTACGTCAGCTGTGTTGGCTTCGTATTCCGCGGCACTATGGCAGCGCACACGAGTGGATTGATTGTTACACTGGCGAGCAGTGGTCATCGAACATTTCGGATTCGAACCAAAATGATATTGTTAACGTACAAATGCATGTTTTTTGCGACGCTTCATCAAAAGCGTATGCAACGGTAGTATATTTTCGTTTTACACGTGCAGATGGCCGTGTACTAGTGTGTTTTGTAAGCAGTAAATGCAGGGTAAGCCCGTTACGACCCGTGTCTATTCCAAGGTTGGAGCTGCAGGGCGCGCTACTGGGAGCGCGGCTCGCCGCCGCGACGCAGCGCGAGCACAAAGATGTTCAGCCTGGGAAGAGGTATTACTGGACGGATTCTAGCACGGTCCTACAATGGATCCGCAGCGACCCACGTAATTATAAGCCTTATGTGGCTCACCGACTGGGTGAGATTGATGAATTGACGAAGTCGTGTGAATGGCGACACGTCCCAACGGCACACAACGCGGCGGATATCGCCACGCGTGATGACGCGCCGCCGCTGGCGTACTCCAGTACCTGGTTCCAGGGTCCTACGTTTTTGAGGCTGCCAGAAGATCAGTGGCCTAAGGATCGTAAGTTTACCAATTTGCAGGAGGACGCCGAGTGTGAAGTACGTGCGGTAAATGTAGTTGTTGCAGACAGCTGTTCGTCACCGGTTTTGCCTGATGAAGGTAACATTTCTAATTGGATTACTCTTGTCCGTGCCACCGCTAGAGTTTTGTTGTTCATTAGAAAATGTCAGCGTAAGACCTGCGAGCTTGACATTGTTCTAATGAAGGAGGCAGAGGACCTACTGATTCGAAAATCACAATTAGACAGTTTTAATAAGGAAATTGCATGTTTGAAGCAGAACAAACAGCTGCCACCTAGCTGCCGCTTGCGTCAACTTACGCCGTACTTAGATGACGCAGGTATTTTACGTGTTCGTGGTCGTATCGAATCCGTTGCAGGAGTCCCTGATGACGTACGGCGACCAGCTATTTTAGACGGACACCACAGGATTACCCGTTTGTTGGTGGAATACGCACACCGGCAAGCACTACATGGTGCGAACGAGCTGGTCGTGAATAATTTACGGCAGCGCTATTGGGTGCTGCGACTGCGGCCGACCGTCCGCAGCGTTGCGGCCCGTTGCTTGTTCTGCCGCCACAGACGCGCCGCGCCGCAGCCGCAGCGCATGGCGGACCTGCCGCCGGACCGGCTGCAGCACAATAGGCGTCCCTTTACGTACACAGGCGTTGACTTTTTTGGACCGCTGGAGGTAACCATCGGTCGCAGCAGACCTAAGAGGTATTGTATGCTCTTCACGTGTTTGACCATACGCGCGATACACATTGAGGTGACCGAGGACCTCACCACAGACTCCACCATTATGGCGCTTAGGCGAATGGCCGCTCGTCGTGGTATGCCCCAGGTAATAATATCGGACAATGGTACTAACCTGCGTGGCGCCGACACGGAGCTGAAGCGTAGCATGGCTGACCTAGACCAGGAGGCAGTGCGCGAGGCTGGAGCCATACGTAGTAGAGTAGAGTGGAAATTTATCCCCCCTGGCGCACCTGAGATGGGTGGTGCTTGGGAGCGCATGATCCGCACCGTCAAGTCGTCCCTAAAGGTAATCTTGAAGGAGCGTGCTCCGCATCCTGACACGTTGTTGACATTGATGGCTGAGGTTGAAGCACTGGTTAACAGTCGCCCCATAACGCACGTTTCTGACGACCCGTCCTACCCAGAGGCGCTCACGCCCAATCATTTTTTGATCGGCTCGTCATCCGCTAGCCCACAGTTTGGTAAATATGATAATTCTGACTTATTACTTAGGAAGCGCTGGCGGGTGGCACAGCGACTGGCCGACATGTTTTGGTCACGTTGGGTAAAAGAATACCTACCTACTTTGATACCTCGTCAGAAATGGACGTCAGAGTCTGAGGGTTTACAGGTTGGCGATTACGTGGTGCTCGTCGAACCCAACTTGGAGCGCAGCTGCTGGCGACACGGAGTGGTAAGTGAGACCCATGCAGGTAGAGATGGCCGCGTCCGCGTAGTAGATGTGCGCACTCGCACCGGCTTGTTACGCAGGCCTGTAACTCGCGTCGCTCTACTTACACCTAGGGTTAGTGATAGCGCTAACTAGTTAGCACTAAGGAGGCAGATTGTAGGCGACGCATCACACATTCATACTTACCTGTAATGTGTACCTACTTAAGCTAATAAACTTATAACTAATCCTAAAACTATAACTTAAAGCTAAATAACCTAAATGTGTCTTAATACTAAATACTTACCTTGTATGTTGCCCATGCCTATTTCATGTATTTATGTGTGGAACTATTGATGTTATGAATAAATTGAAATGCCCGCGCGAGCGTCCCATTCGCGCCTGTGCTCATTCGGTCCGCGATTCGTTTCTACATTCAATCATTCGCGGAAAGGGTTGGCGCGCCATCGCGCCCCCTGGCCCCGGCAGTCAGACGTTAGATTCCAACACGCGCACACGCACCGCGACACAACGCGAAGGACGCTCGCCCGCCGTTTGTTTACCGATGAAAATCGTTGTTTCCGTTCATCCCCCGGCCTCCCAACACACCAGCGACCTACCTACGAACTCTACACTTTACACTATCAAAATAGTCTTTTAATATTATTATGTGAGGGTATGTAGTAGAATAAGTACATATACTACCTACTTTATTATTGAAATAAAAACGTCAGTCTGAGCTTAACCACTAAACGTGTTTCATTAGGTTATGGGCCCAGTCCCGTATTAAATAAAGTTTCCGGTATTTCTTAGATATTCTTTTGTGCAAAACCAATAATGTCGACGCCGGGCTACCTAGCTAACGTACCGAAGTTAAAAGGTCGTGAAAATTATGACGATTGGGCGTTCAGGGAATCGACATTGAAAGTCTACCAGCAGAAATTAGTGAAGCTAAGATGAAGAAAGCCAAAGCCAAACTCGTGATGACCATCGACTCTTCATTATACGCGCATATCAAGAGTGAGACTACAGTGAAAGGTGTGTGGAACAAGTTGAAACAATTGTTTGATGACACCGGATATCAACGAAAAATAAGTTTACCTGGAACATTGATATCGATTCGTCTTGAAAACAGTGATTCCATGACAACCTATGTATCACAAGTGGTTGAGACGGCGCAGAAATTGAAGGGGACAGGTTTTGAGATTACAGACGAATGGATCGGATCTTTAATTTTGGCTGGACTCCCAGATAAGTTTTCAACAATGATAATGGCAATAGAGCATTCTGGCATCGCCATTAGCGCTGACGGCATTAAGACAAAGTTACTTGACATATTATGTGAAGAGGTTGGCAATAATGGAACTAACTCTGTCTTTTGGTCTAAGGAGCGTTCGAAAACTGGCAACACTAACCGAGGTGTCAAAACTTTCCAAACGTCAACTTCAAATGACACGTCAAAAAGCAGCAAACAAATAAAATGTTATAATTGCAAGAAACTCGGCCATTTTAAAAACAAGTGCCCCGAATTAAAATTATACAGTAATAGACCAGACCAGTAAATGCTTTTAGTGGAGCGTTTTTCAACGGAATTTTTAGCACAGAAGACTGGTACGTCGACTCGGGCGCAAGCGCACATATGACGTCGAACCACAAATGTTTATTGCGTACGAGACGCGTGCACGAATACAAAGAAATCGTAGTTGCAAACCAAACGACAGTGCCTGTAGAAAGTATCGGTGAAACACGCATAACGACAAGCGTAAACGGATCTCAGTATGATGTGATTGTGAAGAATGTTTTGTACATACCGAAGCTCACGACAAACCTACTTTCGGTAAGCCAACTGATAGCTAATGGCAACAGATGAGCGTTCAAAAAGAATGTCTGTTTGATATATAATCAAGCTAATGAGCTTATCGGTACTGCGAATTTGACTAATGGTGTGTACAAGGTAATGTAGCGTTGTGGGATCTCAACTGAAAATAGTCGAATGATACTAATATCAAAATTAGTCGGTTAATAGTCACATCTCTAAAAACACGGCACAACTCTAACCTTCCGGAATACTGTCACTCGTTCATTTCGATTCCGGTGGCTTAGCTGACTACATACTTTCGATCCTCACGATTCTGTGTGCCCCGATTTAGGGTGAGTTTCTCATTAGTTTAATTATTGTACCTTATTCTTTGTGCCAGGCGACCAATACCGATTCCATCACCTATTTAATATCAGTTTTGCACTGTCATGTTGGACGCGTGGCTAAGGGTCGCCTGGGACAAAGGAATTTGCTATGAGCATGTGTTTCTACCGCATTGGATTGTGTCTCCGTGTTTTATTGTAAGTGATCACGTTTACTTATGTTAATAAATGCTAGCGTGTTCATACTTAACCTAACTTTGCATCTGTCAATGTGCTTGCTATGTTTGCAAGTTTCTTACCTGTAAACCGCTGCGATGTGCTGAGCTTTCACCTATAATGTTCCCATACCGTTCCTTGGCCTAAAATGGGGACGAAGCTGGTACATCGCATGCGGCTTGCTGCTTTTTGCACCGCATCTAACATGCGCACCCTATGGTGCTTTCAGGGCTCATTGTACGGGCTGAGGCTTGACGTTCTCCCACTGCTGCACGCTGCCAACTACCTGCACGCTGCCTACGCCCACCGCCAGGTCCTCTTACCTGACACCTGCGGCTTACCGCCGTGCCAGCCTACGCACGTTGCCCGGTCTTGCCTGCCTACCTGCGGCCTGCCGTCGCGCGAGCCGGTGCCAGCGCAGCCTACCCTGCGCACCCCTGGCTGCTTCAGTTCCGGCGACCTATCGCTGTGCCGGTGCTGACCGGTCCCCGCGTCTACCACGTGCTGCCAAGGGACGGTACCCCTTTTACTATTTTATCCGCGTGAAGGAATTTGTTCAGAACTGAGTGGCGCTAGAACCCACGACCTAGCTGTTATATATAACCCTAAATATATGTATTAAATTAACAAGCTGTTTTTCTAACTACCTCCTAACTATCAGTTAGCGGCCTGCTCAGCTTACCTAGCGCAGACCTAGCCGTTACAGTGCGCCCAGGCTTTATTTTACTATCCGTCACACAGTTCTGAACCGATACCTATCACGCTTGCTCCGTATACATCGTTGCGGTATAGAATAAGTTTATTGTGTTATTATCAGTCGTTACTAACAGTCTATTTTGTAATAATGGGAACTCACCCGATTAATTTCATACACTTACGGAAGGCTGAATTAGAGTATGAAGTCTTGATACGGGGCGGTGAAATTGGTACTTGCCTAAACTTAAGGAAACAAATAAACATTTTGAGTAAAAAATATACCAGTGATGACATACATGAATCAGGCATTGATGAAAATGAGGATTTATGTGCGTTAAAGGCAACAATAGGTGAATACCAATTGATGTTAGGTGAAATTAACAATGAAGCGGGATTAGCAAAGGGTATATCATACAAAAATCATATCAAATACCGACTAGCCCGCATTAAACCAACCAACCAAGAGAACTTATTGCTAAGACAAAAATTAGAAGAAAAATATAATACACTAGAATCACAAATTACCAAACTAGAAACTAAGTTTAGTTCTGGTAGCTCACAACGAACTGACACAATAACTGCTACAAACACTAACTTAACCGTAACATGCACTAGTCATGTACCAAATAAACCCAAATACGATGGCAAAACCTGCGTGCGATCTTTCATACAAAAATACGCGAGTTTAAAACATGTAAACAAATAAAAGATGATGATATGTTTAACTTCGCGTTTGATATCTTCACGGATAATGCACTGCATTGGTACAGGCATGTGAAACCAAACGTCACCTCATGGGAAGAGCTATTAGATCAATTAAAGGCTGCTTTTGACTATGATGACTATGATTATAGATTACTTACCGAGATTAGAACACGTTCACAAGGCGAAACAGAAAACATAACCATCTACATATCCTTAATGAGCGGTTTATTCAATCGATTTAATACTAAACCATCAGAAGCAGAGATGTTTGACATTATCGTTCACAATGTTAAACCAATGTATGCGGAAGTACTAGCTATCAGTAACGTGCAAAGTCTGGAGCAATTAGAGTTGGTCTGTAAAAACTATGAAAAATATAAGATGCGGGCAGCACACTACCAAGACCCAACAAAAACAAACCTCAAGTCCTTGGCTCCAGAATTTGCTTACGTCAAGCCAACTAACAAAACTAACAGCACTAACTCGAAACCATACTATAGCCGCTACAGGTATGGCCGCGGGGACTACGATAAAAAACCTGAAGCAACCGGGGATATCTCTCACTCTTCTCGACCGGTCGCGCTAGTAGACAAAAAAGGCACAGATACACCAATCAGAGGTCAACCTTATTGCCCTAGGTGTAGGTCTAACTCGCACTCACTACGACAGTGTACTGCAGACCGTGTCCTAATTTATTTTAAATGTGGAGAAAAAGGGGTGAAGTACCCCGATTGTGCGAAGTGTCACCCACCAAAAAACTAGCTAGTGAGGTTTGTTATGATAAAAAATTTAACGCCAGGCTAAGTAAAACAGAGTGGGAGGATTGGCTAGCTGTCGTCACAAAATTCAAAACCTGCTACTCTGTATCAACTATACAAAACAAACCTCACAACGACATAAGGCCATATGCTTCTATAGAAATAAACAACATGCCAGTTTGTGGGTTGCTGGATTCAGGTTCGGCTGTTACCATCGTTGGTAAAGACTACCATAAACTCCTAACTAAGGACCTAGGGCTAACCCTGCAGCCTAGGGACCACTCAGAAACATTTGTTGCCGCTGGGGGACAAGTGCTTCATCCTATAGGTACTATAAACATACCAATAACTTTCGAAGGAAAGCTACACACTATCAAGGCACATGTGGTGCCATCAATAGACACTCCTATCTTGCTGGGAATGGATTTTTGGAACACCTTTCATATATTCCCTAAGAATATAAAATCCATATTCCTAGTAAACATAAATGACACCAGTGCAAACACTAAACCAAATATATATTTGCACTCATTTGCACAGCTAACCGAGGAACAAAAAGTAACAGCTGAGAAAATAAAAACTCAATTTAAGAACATTTCCTCAGAAAAAAAAGGCCTAGGCCGCACTAACTTAATAACACATAGTATAGACACAGGTGATGCACCCCCTATACGGCAACGTTACTACAGGATGTCTCCGGAGAAACAGCGTGTTCTCGGTAAGGAATTGGACGAAATGCTTGGCCTGGATGTGGTCGAACCATGTGAAAGTCCATGGTCATCCCCAGTCCTACTAACACCGGAAAAGGATGGCAAATTGCGGTTTTGTTTGGACAGTAGGAAACTAAACGCTATTACAAAAAAAGATGCTTACAATTTGCCATACATTTCGGAAATACTAGACAACCTGAGGGATACAAAATACCTAACTAGCATTGACCTATACAAAAGTTTCTGGCAGTTACCACTAAATGAAACTGACAAAAACAAAACAGCGTTCTACATACCTGGCCGGGGAACATACAGGTTTAAAACTACACCGTTTGGACTAAAAAATGCGCCTGCTACGCAACAACGAATGGTTGATAAAATGTTTTACGGACCAGAGTTCGAGAATAGGGTCTTTGCTTTCTTGGATGACATAGTGCTGGTGTCGTCTGATTTTGAGAACCATATAGCCCTGCTAACTAAAGTATACAATAAATTATCTAACGCTAACTTAACAATAAACATGGATAAGTGCCAATTTTTCCGTGATGAATTGAAATATCTAGGCTACATAGTTAACTCTAAGGGACTACATCCAGACCCGGAAAAAGTAGAAGCTATACAGAACTTCCCAATACCCACCAATCCTAAAGAAGTAAAAAGATTCTTAGGAACGGCATCATGGTATAGACGTTTCGTACCAAACTTCAGTACTCTAGCTGCACCACTAAATAGACTCACAAGCTCAAGTAAGAAGGCACCTCCCTTTGACTGGTCTCAGGATTGTCAAGAGTCCTTTACTAAACTAAAGGAAATACTAATATCGGCCCCAGTACTATCGTGTCCAGATTTCACCATCCCATTCGAAGTACACACAGATGCCAGTAACTATGGTATCGGCGGTTTGCTAACACAAATTAGGGACGGCGTTGAACATCCCATAGCATACATGAGTAAATCCTTGTCTAAGCAAGAACAAAACTACAGCATCACGGAAAGGGAAGCACTAGCTGTACTTTTGGCACTGGAACATTGGCGCTGTTACCTAGAAAATGGCATCAAGTTCACAGTGTTCACAGACCATTCCGCACTAAAGTGGTTTCTCAAACTTCAAAACCCTTCCGGACGATTGGCGCGCTGGGGTATAAGATTGTCGGCCTTTAACTTTGACATACAACATTGACGTGGTACAGATAACACCTTACCAGACGCGTTGTCACGTGCTTGTCCGATCGCAGCTCTCACATAAGAAAACACTACACAGTCAAGCCCGCCTAAACAGACAGACGACACTTGGTACCAAAATATCTACAATGGTTGCCAACGAGACCCTTCAGCATTCCCAAACTACACGGTAAAACATAACAAACTATACCGTTATGAAAAAAAAAAATCGCAATACTATGCGAGTTCGATTGGAAAGAAGTCATTCCTAAGGAAGATAGGCAACAAATAATCACTAATAACCATGCTGAACCAACCGCAGCTCATTTAGGTATCCATAAAACATACAAACGACTTACACTACGCTACTACTGGCCAGGGATGCATGGTGACGTGGTGAGGTTTGTAACGGCATGTGACACTTGTATCGCTCACAAACAAGCTAATCACGCCCCCCTAGGACTAATGGGGAAGCCTAAAGAGTGTTCTCGTCCTTTCCAAATGCTGAGTATAGACATAGTGGGACCACTGCCGTTCTCTAGACGTCAAAACTCATATCTATTTGTTGCTACTTGTTGTTTCTCTAAATACTGCCAACTATTTCCCATAAGGAATGCTAATGCCACTACTATAGTACGACTGTTGGAAGACAGTATATTCTTGGTCCATGGCATACCACAAGTTGTAATTTTGGATAACGGAACACAGTTTACATCAAATGAAATGAAAAACCTCTTTAAAAAATACAATATACCTAATGTACACTACACACCAAGATATACACCACAAGTGAATACAGTGGAACGCTACAATAAAACTATAATCACGGCGTTATCCACATTCATCAATGATGACCAGCGCTCCTGGGACTTACACATCCCAAAGGTTCAGTTTGCACTAAACAGCTCAACCAGTGAGGTCACAGGCTACACACCAGCGTTTCTGGTCTATGGTAGGGAGTTGATCGCTGACGGTTCTCACTATCAGGACACTGATATAAAGGAAATAATATACCAACCAAGGGACCACTATGCAGAGAACTTGGGTGTCCTATCAAGCATCTTCGACAAGGTACAAACAGCTTTACTGAAAGCATTCTCTAGGAACACTAGTAACTACAACCTTCGTAGGAAGGACGTAGAATTCCATGTGGGAGATGTAGTCTGGAAACGTACGTACTACCAGAGGGATACGGACAAATATTTCAGCAAAAAACTGGCACCTAAGTTTGTAAAATGCAGGGTATCAAAGAAACTGTCTCCACTGGTGTATGACTTGGTAGATATACAAGGAAAACCACTGGGTACCTGGCATATCAAGGATCTAAAGTGGAAGAATCCGCAGTAGTCCCGTAGGCCAGGCTAGCTAGCGTTTGACTCACACTGGGTCAAACGATGCCAAGGGACTACTACCACCACATCTCGTGGGAGGTAAATCACCAACAGGGGTTTATCTATTTAACCTTGGCTGCAGGTGTCCTAAGCTCCTTTGGTACCTAACTACTGGTCAGTTGGTGAACACACTAATCTCATCTACTAGAGTAAATAAAGTTCTTGCCAACAGGGTTGCGTGAGTTCGCTTGTGAGGGGTTTCTCAATTGAAAATAGTCTAGACAAAAATTTAATTATTCATTAGAACGGCGTTGCCATAGAGAATGCTGGGGACTCCAAAGGGGTGTTTAATTTTTGATGGCATAGTAGGTCTCTATGGTAACTACCCTTAGCTGTTGTGTTGTCTTGTTGTGTTCAAAAAGAACATCTTAAAGACGGCTCCTACAAAAAGGTGACCGCAACCAGACTGAGCAGGTGTGTTCAAGTATAACTAACTACTAAGCAATAGTTAATCTACTAATCTACTACGTAAAAATGGCGAATACTGAGGACCCTACAGGGGTGTTACTTACTATTGGCAGAGTAGCTCTCTATGGTAACTACCTTTAACTTTTGTGTTGTACTACTCGTCATGTTCGAAAAAAAAAAAACGAACATCATAAAGACGGCGCCTACAAGAGAGGTGACCGCAACCAGTTTGACAAACAGCCAAACAATAATACTACATGATACACTAGACGTCGATGCCGCTAACTTAGTTACAATATCAACAACCTACCACCACTTACCTAACCATTTCCCTCTAACACGAACCCACTACTAAACCTAACCATACCTACTCCCACTAACCCACTAAAAACTACTACCGTTATACTAACCAAACCTACTCCCACTAACACTCTAACAATTTCACACGAGACTACACTGACCCCAAGGGTAAACATACCAATAGAGGTACGTCATCAGAACTAACATGAGACACTTTCATGATGGGTAGGAAACCAGCCAAAGGTGTTACTGGCTGGCTTCTGAACTAGAAAGAGGAAAGTATAGTAAGTTCTAGCGGATTTTATACAGGTAAAATCCTCTCTCTGCAGCCGGGGTACTGTAGCGTTGTGGGATCTCAACTGAAAATAGTCGAATGATACTAATATCAGAAATTAGTCGGTTAATAGTCACATCTCTAAAAACACGGCACAACTTTAACCTTCCGGAATACTGTCACTCGTTCATTTAGATGCCGGTGGCTAAGCTGACTACATACTTTCGATCCTCACGATTCTGTGTGCCCCGATTTAGGGTGAGTTTCTCATTGGTTTAATTATTGTACCTTATTCTTTGTGCCAGGCGACCAATACCGATTCCATCACCTATTTAATATCAGTTTTGCACTGTCATGTTGGACGCGTGGCTAAGGGTCGCCTGGGACAAAGGAATTTGCTATGAGCATGTGTTTCTACCGCATTGGATTGTGTCTCCGTGTTTTATTGTAAGTGATCACGTTTACTTATGTTAATAAATGCTAGCGTGTTCATACTTAACCTAACTTTGCATCTGTCAATGTGCTTGCTATGTTTGCAAGTTTCTTACCTGTAAACCGCTGCGATGTGCTGAGCTTTCACCTATAATGTTCCCATACCGTTCCTTGGCCTAAAATGGGGACGAAGCTGGTACATCACATGCGGCTTGCTGCTTTTTGCACCGCATCTAACATGCGCACCCTATGGTGCTTTCAGAGCTCATTGTACGGGCTGAGGCTTGACGTTCTCCCACTGCTGCACGCTGCCAACTTCCTGCACGCTGCCTACGCCCACCGCCAGGTCCTCTTACCTGACACCTGCGGCTTACCGCCGTGCCAGCCTACGCACGTTGCCCGGTCTTGCCTGCCTACCTGCGGCCTGCCGTCGCGCGAGCCGGTGCCAGCGCAGCCTACCCTGCGCACCCCTGGCTGCTTCAGTTCCGGCGACCTATCGCTGTGCCGGTGCTGACCGGTCCCCGCGTCTACCACGTGCTGCCAAGGGACGGTACCCCTTTTACTATTTTATCCGCGTGAAGGAATTTGTTCAGAACTGAGTGGCGCTAGAACCCGCGACCTAGCTCTTATATATAACCCTAAATATATGTATTAAATTAACAAGCTGTTTTTCTAACTACCTCCTAACTATCAGTTAGCGGCCTGCGCAGCTTACCTAGCGCAGACCTAGCCGTTATAGTAAACACAATAAAATCCGAGAATTTGTTATCGGCGATGTCAATGTGGCATAGAAGGCTAGGACATATAAATAGTAAAACCTTACAGAAAATGAAAGATGGAGCTATTGAAGGAGTTTCTTTTGACAAGAAAGCTGACATACAGATCCAGGAATTTTGAAGTGTGCTGTGAGGGAAAACAGACACGTTTCCCTTTCCCATCAGCTAACCATAGAAGTGAAAAGTAACTGGATGTGTTACACTTGGATTTATGCGGGCCGATGGAGACCAAGTCCATTGGTCAGTCGAAGTACTTTCTCCTACTTGTGGATGATGCCAGCAGAATGACTTTTGTCTACTTCTTGAAGGAAAAGAATCAGGTATTCCATCATTTCAAAGAATTTCGAGGTATGGTTGAGAATCAAACAGGAAACAAGATAAAAATATTGAGAACAGATAACGGAGGAGAGTTTTGTTCGCGAGAAATGGAGAGCTTCCTAAGACAAGCTGGTATCATCCATCAGAAGACCAATCCTCACACTCCTGAGCAGAATGGTCTCTCGGAGAGGTTCAATAGAACTATAGTCGACCGGGCAAGGTGTTTACTGTTTGAAGCGGATCTCAACAAAAGTTTTTGGGGAGAAGCAGTAAATACTGCAGTGTACTTGATCAATAGAACGCCAGCCGCCAGTTTAGGCATGATGACACCATACGAAAGGTGGACAGGTAAGAAGCCAGACCTAAGCCATGTCAGAATATTTGACAGTAAGGTAATGGTGCACGTTCCCAAAGCACAAAGACAAAAATGGGATAAGAAGGCTGACAAATTGATTTTAGTTGGGTATCCAGAACATGGAGAGAGGGCGCTACTGTGCTAAGTTCAATATCAGCTCTGTGTATTTTGTGGCTTTTTAAATAAAATCAGTGCTTAAAAATAACTTGACTGCCTATAAATAGTGAATAACTTTAATAGTGAAGCTATCAGCTGTTGGGACAAACGGTCAATACTTACGGTAAATTATTACCTAAACGACTTAAAGCCCGTTAGGAAGTGAAAATGTGTTGATATTAGTGAACTTCTTGTGGTCCATTTACAAATATCAGAAGAAAATAACCTAAATCGGTACTAAATGATTCGGCAATTATCAATAATTTGATTGAAATCAGCGCCATCTGTTGAAACCTGACTGTACTACGTTCTACAGGCAGTACACGAAACACTGTCGCTAGATCACCTTACCAAATAATTCAAAAGTGAACCAACAGAGGACACCACTTGGATGAAAACAAATCAATAGTTCAGAATAAAAAAGGCCACTTGAAGACAATACCAGTGCTATAAATAATATTTAATTCAAAAGCAATCTCGCAAATCATGGAGGACATTATGAAAGCACTTCGTAACATTCAAAAAGAGTTGAATGAACAAAAACTCACCATACAAAAAAGCGGCGAAAAAGTAACAGAACAAGTAACACAAAATATAAATAACATTATGGAAGAAAAATTTAGAACATTAGAAGAAAAATATGACAACCTCCATATAAAAGTAGAAAATCAAGAGAAACGTCTTTATTTCTTGGAAAAACAAGCTAGACAAAGAAACATCGTATTTTTCGGAATCGAAGAGAAGGAGACATCATACTTAGACTTGGAAAATATTTTGGTTGAATTTATTAAACAATACTTTGATTTAAACATTGAACGAAGAGACATACAAGAAATAAAGAGAATTGGAAAAAAAGGTGAAAGATCTAGACCAATTGTTGTCACTTTTACTAATCTAGGATTGAAAATTGAAATATTTAAACAAAAATTTACACTGAAAGGCACAGCATACTACATACAAGAAGACTATCCGCGTTATATATTAACTAAAAGAAAAGAATTACAAGAGCAAATAATGATAGAGAGAGAAAAAGGAAACACTGCCATAATAAAGTACGATAAACTTATAATACTAGGCAAAAACAGGAACACAGCAAATAAGAGAAACCTCTCAATATCTCCTGAAAATATTCATATTCAAGAAAATAAAACAAAAAAGAATAAACAACAACAGTCTGGCTCAAAATTCAAGGTCACAAGGTCAAATAGTGTCACCGAAGGAGTTATAAAACCAAGCATGTTGAGCTTCTTGACAAATAAAAATACAACGAATAAAAATGCATAGCAACTAAACCCCTCTCTTCACACCGATACCACAATTAAACAAACATTAATAAAAAACTCAAAAAATCTTCCAACCCGGTTGGTCACCGTGGAAGATTACGACCAAAACCCTCCAAAGATACAAAACTCATACTCAACCATAAAAACTTCGAAAAATCACACAAAGTTAAGCCGTCAACTAAAAATAATAACATACAACGTCAGAACCCTTTCATCATACGACCGACTATTAGAATTGGAAGAATGTTTAAGTAAAATTAACTATGATATTATGGGAATTTCGGAAGTAAGACGACAGGGCAACAAGATAGAAGAATACAAAACCTTTATACTTTGCTACATGGGATCTACACCCGGAAAATATGGAGTGGGATTCATAATACACAAGTCACTGAAAAACAATATAGAGAGCTTTATAGGAACAACAGAACGAGTAGCAACTCTCAACATGAATATTGAAGGTTTCAAGATATCAATAATACAAGTATACGCACCTACAGAAACAGCAAACGAACACGAAATTGACGAATTTTATAAGACCATAGAAAAGGCCTTTGAAACAGCACACACACATATCATTTTAATGGGGGACTTCAATGCAAAAGTAAGAGCGCCCAGAGAAAACGAATATCTGGTTATGAAACAATACGGAAACGGTGTAAGAAACAATAGGGGTCAAAAACTTGTTAACTTCGCGCTAGAACATGAGCTAACAATTATAAATACCTGCTTCAAGAAAAAACAAAACCGCAGATGGACTTGGCGATCACCAAACGGTCAGTACAAGAACGAGATTGATTACATTCTTTCAAATCACCCAAAACTGTTCCAAAATATAGAAGTGTTGAACCTAAATTACGCATCAGACCACCGTCCTATCAGGTGTAATATTCAGCTTACCACGCAAAAGAAAAATAGGACCAATTTCACAAATAATAAAACAAGTCAACTCAAAAGTAAAGATGAAATAACAAAATACAAAGAATATCTATCAAGCTTTCTTTTGGAGCCATCAAGTCAATCCGTCAGCCAAGCGAACAAACCGGTGCAAATCTCCTACAACAAAATAAAAAAGGCCATCCAACAAAGTTTGATCCTTGCTAAACCAAATAAAGAAGATAGTAAAAAACATAAAATATTACAAGAACGAACGCTAAAATTATTAAAAAGAAGACAAGAACTACAAAACACTAAGAATAAAACACGCTCATTGAAAAACGAACTGTCCGCACTATACAAACTGGTTAATAAATATATCAGGAGAGACTATGCAAAATATAGACAAGAGACAATAGAGAAACATCTTCAGCTTTATGGTAGCTCAAAAAGAGCATACAAAGAACTCAGAACAAACCGATCTTGGATAGAAGGACTGAAAACCCTTAATAAAAACCTATATAATCGAACGGATATTGTCAGTACAGCAACTGAATTCTACAAGAAACTCTATAGAGACAAAACACGAATAACTACTAACAAAACTGAAACAGAAACTGCAGACTGGCATTCTATACAACCAATCCACGAAACGGAAGTAATAAGCTCAATAATGAAACTGAAATTCGAAAAAAGCCCTGGATCTGACAATGTCACAAACGAGTCACTAAAATATGCTCACCAAATTTTGGCAGAACCATTAACTGAACTATTTAATTCTATACTTCTGAGTTCTGAAACGCCCATAGAATGGTCTGAAGCAGATATCATACTTATATATAAAAAGGGTGACCCAAAAAATATCAGCAACTACAGACCAATTAGTTTGTTACCAAATATTTACAAACTTTTCTCATCGATTATAAATAATAGACTAAGTCCGATAATAGAGGCAAAACAACCTGTAGAACAAGCAGGCTTCAGAAAAGGATACTCTACTATCGACCACATCCACACCATCGAGCTAATTATAGAGAAATATCAAGAGCTTCAGAGACCTCTCTACATAACTTTTGTTGATTATCAAAAAGCTTTTGATTCGGTTACACACATAAGTATATGGGAAAGTTTGAAAGAACAAGAGGTGCCAGATAAATACATAAATGTGATTAAAAGTATATACCAGAACAACAAAGGAAGAATAAAGCTCGAAACCTTAGGCCCCGCCTTCCATATAGAAAGAGGGGTAAGACAAGGAGACCCGCTTTCACCCACTATTTTCATAGCCATTCTCGAAAACATCATGAACAAGTTGGATTGGAGTAAAACAGGACTCTATATAAAAGGCGCCTACCTAAGTCATCTGAGGTTTGCCGATGACCTGATACTTCTGTCAGAGTCAGTCAACGAGATGCAATCCATGATAGAATCCCTACAACAAGCGAGTGCTAAAGTTGGATTGGAAATGAATCTAACGAAGACTAAGATAATGACTAACACACGAATGAGACCTATAACTATCAACGGTAACCCTTTAGAATACGTGGGAAATTATATCTACCTGGGAAAAAGAATAAGTTTTGAGAAAAACAGCAACATTATAGAAATAGAGAGAAGGGTCCAACAAACCTGGAATAAATATTGGAGCCTAAAAGAAATATTTAAAAGTAGCTTACCAATAACTCTCAAAGCTAAAGTTATGAACTCATGTCTACTACCAAGCTTAACTTATGGAAGCCAGACCTGGAAATTCTCTACACAAGCTATGCATAAAATCAATACATGTCAAAGAGGTTTAGAGCGAAGCATGTTAAACATAAAGAAAATGGACAAAATAAGACACACAAAGATAAGAGACATCACTAAAGTTACAAACGCTTTGACTTTTGCTCAAAAACTGAAATGGCATTGGGCTGGCCATGTAGCGAGAATGCCTGACAAAAGGTGGACCACACAAGTTACCCAGTGGAATGGACCACCAGGCAAGAGGGGGAAGGGGAGACCCTTAGCCCGCTGGGAAGACGATCTGAAAAGATTAGCTGGCATAAACTGGTGCTTCATAGCACAAGACAGACAAAAATGGGCATCTTTGGAGGAGGCCTTTACCCAAACCGGGGTTCCTGTTAATTTATAAATATTTTTTAAAACATTACTTATATTACTAACATAATCTAAGAAAATTCTTACTAATATAATACAAATTAAATTTATGTTTACTGTAATATTATAACTACCAACTATTGTAAAACAAGAAATAAAAAGGCTTATTATTATTATTATTATCCAGAACATGTGAAAGGGTACACATTATATAACCCAAAAACTAAAAAAAAAACTACGAGCAGAGATGTCATTATTATGAAGAAAAGTCAGAGAAAGAAAGTGAAGAAAGTGCATCAGAAAATGCAATTTCGATTCAGATGATCGTACGTAAATGATAAATAAATGATAAATGATTTTATTTCTGTAAGTTGGTTTGTACAAACGCTTTTACATGTCTAACATATTTTTTTTTAAAACTAGATGAGGTCGGCGTTTCCTATCTGACTACTCTGAGAAGAAAGGCCGAAACAAACTCAGAGGTCACAGTCTCTTTTAAAGTCCTGACAAAATCTTGGTTCGATCATGTGAAGACCATGTAGACTGATGTCTGAAATGGTCTTTTGAGGAAAGAACCAGCCAGATTGAGTGGACCTGTCCAGTCAGTGCACGCATTTGTCAATAACCGAGCAGCTCAACTCAGAATTTAAGGAGCTCAACGATTCGACGAACAATACCAAAGAAAGGACATTCGGGTAGGCCGCATAAACTACTCAAACTGCCAGACCATGATTAAAAACTAAGATAAATTAAAAAACAAAATAATGATCCACATAGTCTTCACATTCACAATAATTAAAATAAAATAATATAATACTTTAAAAAGTAAATATTCTTGTCATTGCAAGAAAACAAATAAAAAAAAAATATTAAAAAATTTAAAAAATAACAAAATACATGGTGCAAAATATTTAAAAAAAAAAAAAAAAAAAAAAATTAATTGGAGCAGCTCACTCCCAAGCCGTTTTATCCTCAACGTAATCTTTAATGCTATAAAACGCTTTTTGGCACAACTTACGTTTAATGAATGATTTAAATTTATTAAGACTTAGATTTTGTACGTGGCTTGGAAGCATATTATAAAAGCGCACACATTGACATCTAAACGAGCCACCTATTTTCTTGAGCCTTGTTGTAGGTATTACAAATTTGTGTTTGTTCCTAGTATTTATATTATGGATATCACTGTATTTTTTAAACAATTTTATATTTTTATGGGCATATAAAAGATTTTCATAAATATACTGAGAAGGCACAGTCATTAAATTAATCTCCTTAAATTTCTCTCTGAGAGAGTGTCTCGGGCTTAATTTATAAACCAATTTTTTTAGTATATAACTAAAAAAATCATCATATTGATGATTAGGTTCAGCATGAATTGGCAAAATTGGTAATTTATCAATGAGTTTAACTTAAAAAACTTTCAAGCGACTTGCAGTTTTGGGGTTAACAGTGATATCCTTTTTAGCCACTTTGTTGTTTTGGATTGGTATAGTAATCCTCTGCCCGCAATGATCAGAATCTAGTAAATTTATAATTTGTTTGTGGACTGGTACAACATTAGTATAAATATTATCTAAGCATGTGGCACTAGTAGGGGTTATTCTTGTGGGCTCCAAAAATAGGTTTACAAGATTGTAGGACTGAAACAGACTTATTATTTTACTACAAGAACCTGAGTTTTCCAACAAATTAACATTAAAATCACCACAAGTTATAATTGGTTTGTTGAACCAATTTTTTTTTTGTAAAAAATGAAAAGATCATATATGACGCCGCGTAGGCGTGAATTTGCTAATTTATTATCCTAATTAATCGTTTTATGTGTCTATGTCTATTTAAGTTGGGTTTTGAGTTCAGCGCCATCTATTGGCTCACTGTGGAATCAGTATTGATTCATAATTCATATGCTAATTTTAATGTTTAATTAATACGAGATGTTTAAATTAAACAGGAACACTTATTGTAGGACTTTTGGATTTGTTCTCATTTTAACTATTGCACATTTGACGAAGCAAATGTGTTTCATTATGTTATTCTTATTAAGTTGTCAAACAATGGCGGATGTTATAATTTCTATGACCAATAACCAGATTTAATAATTTAATACGAGAACTAAACAAATTTGAGTAAATGATTAAATACTAAGAAGTCATAAGACTATTTTACACAGCTATGTAATAATGAGAAACTTTCTAATTAGTAAGATTGTTAGATCACCGGAAACTTGAATAGTTTTGTTATTAGATGACTATTTCAATAATAAACTACAAACCACTTTGTATTTGTGAGTATTGAGGTTGTTTAATGTTAAAATAATTAACTGATCAGCATTTTAGTATTGTTTGCTAACTTTACTCAACTATCCAAGTAATTAGTGTCTAAACAAAAACTATGGAAGTCCCGCCCATAGTAGAGTACGTGCATGGCGCGTACGGTGCATGGTGTGTGTAAAAAATAATAACTGTAAAACTGTTTAATAAATCTGCTAATTGAATAGATGTTTGAAAACCTAATAAACATTGCCTGTAACTAAATCAAATAAACACTCTTGAGTTTCAATCCAGTGTTGTGTGTTATTGAAGTAACCCGCTCCAGTCAAGAATAAAGGAATTGCCTCTAGACATTGGGGTTAAAGATGGCGGTTCTACGATACATAGGTACTTCGACGTGACATCAGAATTGGGCTCAGCTCCCACTATCGCCTTCTGCCCATGCTATGAAAGCCATCCGAAGAATTTTGTACAACATCGCCAGCGCCGAGGGTATGGCAAAAGATTTTCCTATGATAATTTCCAAGAGTAAGCGATGCCCAGACATAGGCGAAAATAACTGGAATATTTTTACGTGAACGATCTGAACTCTATTGAAACGACAGAAATAGCTACTGACTAGTGGCATGGATGCTGTCCTACACCATTGTGGCCAAAACTTTATACAGCACAGAATGACCGAAGCAGCTAAACGAACAACTTGATCTGTCCATTGATAGATTCCATCATGGTTGAGGGGAGTATCCTGTTTTTTTTATTTATGTAACTTAACATTCTTAATTATTTTCATCATACAAGGCAAGGTCAGTGACCTTTTGTGTGACAATTTTAATCAATCTGCCTAGTCTTTTCCCAACCAAGTCCGGGACAGCTTCCATTCTAACTGGATTCAGCTGAGTACCAGTGTTTTACATGGAGCAACCAAAACCCAGTAACTGGGTAACACAATACCCCTTACTGACTGAGTGGTCCCTGCTGTTGTTTGTGTGGCAATTTGTGGAATTAAAATGAATGAAATGGCTTAAATTACTCCATAAAATAAGACAGCTGACTAGGAACTCAATGTTATTGTTTAAATATGGTTCTTTTGTCTTAAGAATTGCAATGGCTCAGTTATTTGAGAAACTTTATTTTATTTGAGGAGTATGTAAGGATCGTAGCAAGTGGCAATCTGTGGTTGCTGCCTATCCCCATGGGGACAAGGTGTGAGTGTATGAATGTTAAACAATTCAAAGTACCTACGTTGAGTTTTGTACCGGACAAAAAGTAACAACTTATTTTTATAGCATTCATTACATTTAGGTAGCTAAAACAAAAGTTTAGTAGGTAAATAAGTTAAGTAAGTTACAGAATGTATGTGCAACAGAAGTAGTAAACATTTGGCAGAAAGTGCCATGACATATTCATGTTGATGCACTAATTGGCATTTTTGCAATTTATTGTTTTTACCCGACTACCAAACGGGGTTTATTATTGAATAATGTGGAACCCGTTGCATGTCATACTTTTTTAAAAGTAAAGTAAGATAAGAAAATGTATTAACACATTCCTTAAACATGAAAAGCACAACAAATAAAAAATAAAATTATAGTGTGCTCAAGAAAATACTTACAACGATTTGCATTTAAGTAGCTGGGGTGAGAATAATTGTTTGGTTACAAGACTAAACAATATTTAAAATATTATCTAGAGGTTTTTGTAGAGTGAGTATGCATCTAATATAAATGTATTTGTATGAATGGATGAAAGGGTTGTGATACACCTGGGTGAGTCATTACAAACTTTATAATCAGGGTAAGTATCAGCAGAGCTTCAGTTCATGCATAATCATAATATAATAATAAATAGTCATAAGCTGATAGCCACCTGGTAACTTTTAATTTACAAGTAGGTACGCTTAGTATGTGTGAGTAACCTATTATGTATGGACCTTGTGATTTTTGGTAAATTAATGGTCCTGTGTATGTAAGACATATTTGAGTGAATGTAATGTGATTACTGTGTTCCATCTTATCTGTCTACATGATCTGGTAGATTTGTTTTGGCTATGGGGTTCTTGACAGTGATAGCGCTATAAGTTAAATCTAATTAAAAAATTGTCTGACCCTACATTCTTGGTTCAGACTGTCAGTTGGATACTGATGGGGCCTTTTATAAGCTCTAAGATTTATGCTTGTTCAAGTTAAGTTCGTTATAATAAAGTTTATTTAATCATTCAATATTTGAGAACCTTCCTAATGAATTAAATCTCACAATGGGTTTAGTTGAATTTTACTTGTTATGGTACATGGGTGTAAATAGATTAGTAATTTCTGACAGATTTCAAAGCTTGTTATTGGATGCACTTGCACAGAATAAAAACAATCAAAAGACAGGTTTGTTTTTGATAATTTGTCACTTTTAGCATTTAATAACTTTCTTTTCTTTTTGCAACTTTTTACCTAGCTTGTATTCAAACTTGTTCACACATAAATGTTTTGTAATGAAATAGGTTTGTAATAGGTGTGTAAATAGGTTGTTGTGTGTGTGGTATGCAAACATGCATCATTAAAAGTAGTTTTCAACATGTTTTAACATTAATCTTTAGCTAGTGCAAACACCGTCATAAGTAATGCAGCAATCTTCATAGTTATTCATTTCAGTGTCATCAGATTCTAGTTAACTTTGAATTACTCACTTACTATTTCAAAACAATAACATAATTTAATTGTTATCAGTACTAACTCCTACTTATTTAAATATTAATAGGATCATCTTTTCTTTTATTATTATTTATCTGTATACCTTCTCACATTCCAGATTCCTGTGTCATATCAAAAATCAAAATGGTTACCTACATAGTCAAGTATTATCAAGGATGTGGAAACAAAACTAAAAATACCTGGTTTGCAAGTGACCGTGTCGCCGGGTCAGGACCTTAGAAGCTACCAACATACATACAAGCCACCAAATAGAGGTCAGCTGAAAAATGACTTCCAGCCCAACATAACTAAAGTAAAAGGTGAGAAGTTTTCAAACTATCTTCTACTCACCTCGCTAACTGATACGGTGTTGTTGTATCAGAAGGCTCAACACAATAGCCATGTCGAATAACTACATGACGCTTGTGCATGATACTACCATGCAACAAAGTACTTTTAAATTATTATTCCTGGGTTCAATTCCTAGGTTGGGCAAAATTTGTTTATGGGGTTTTTCCAATAGGGATTCCTCTGTAGCAGCCCAGAGTTTTGAAATTGGTGAACCCCCATGCTTCAAAAAGCATGTTGAGCCATTGGCCTTGTGCACCATAGTACCTCCTTATGCAGATGGCTCAACAGTCAGGAGGACTACTGTTATTATTATGTTTTTGTAACTTGTTTCAGTTTATGCTATTCTATTGTCATATTTAGTCAATTATAAAAATGAATAATAAAACAAGCTCTAATTATTGAGATGTCCAATAATCTATAGCTCTGGAGGCACTTAATAAAATAATGGGTTATATCAACACCAAACTATCAGCATCCATGGAGATGGATTTGAGGTAATAATGAGAACACAATAAACTATCTTATTATGCTGTGGAAGCAACTAAGATTGATAACACAACAAACTATCCTATTGGTATGCTGTGGAATCAAGTAATAATGATAACACAACTATCTTGTTGGTATGCTGTGGAAGCAACTAATAATGATAACACAATAAACTATACTGTTGGTATGCTGTGGAAGCAACTAATAATGATAACACAATAAGCTGTCTGTTAGTAATCCGTGGAGGAAACTAATAGTGATAATACAACACACAATCTATTGGTTTGCTGTGGAAGCAACTAATAAAGATTTAATATCCATTGGTTAGGCGTGGAGGCCGCTAATGAACAATCTCTCATGTTATCCTGCTGGGTCCACGGTGTACAAGACCACCCAGAGCCTGGTTCCTTATATCCTGTCAAATCAAAGACTTCGTGCCTGTCACGGAGCAATGATCCTAAACTCCTTAACCTTTAATCCTGTCAAATCAAAGACTTTGTGTCTATCACAGAGCGGTGTTCCTGATCCAATCCTTAAATCCTGTCAAATCAAAGACTTTGTGTCTATCACAGAGCATTACCGTCCCGTGAGAATGAAACTAAACAAAAAACAGCTGATCACAATACTCCTACACTACCTACACTATACTTACCAAATACAAGGCTGCTATGTAAGCCTTCTTATAAGTAGGTATGTGCTCATTAATGCATCAAATATTTTCATTTGAGATAAACTTAATAGTTACCTAATTTCATAAGTGTTCAGTGATAAATTGATAACTTAAACTGACTATTACCTATTACAAATCAATGAATATTGTAAGATAATACAAACAATAACATTCTGCAAACAAGATTCAAATTGGACTAAATAAGCTAGCAACTGATTATTCCATGTCAAAAATCTGAAATAGAAATTGTATGCCTTCATTGACATGACATGTAGCAGTTAGTTGTTTCCTAACAACATTGGTCTTTACCATATAGCAAGTAGAATACCTAAAGCATATAGCTGTGGGTGTAAAAATACATTCAATATTTCCAAAATAAGGCATACTCAGCTTAGATTTATTACAAGCTGTCAATGATAAATAAAATCAGTTGTTATCAGATTCTAAACTTAATTAATACTGTAGGATGATAAACAACAATAATCTGCCGACAAATATTTCTCCGCTATTACAGATAACAACCAAGAAACACAGAGACTGAGGACACCGGAAGGCCCAGAGCGCGAGCCTCCGATCACAATGGCCGTGACGCCGCGTAGGCGTGAATTTGATAATTTATTATCCTAATTAATCGTTTTATGTGTCTATGTCTATTTAAGTTGGGTTTTGAGTTCAGCGCCATCTATTGGCTCACTGTGGAATCAGTATTGATTCATAATTCATATGCTAATTTTAATGTTTAATTAATACGAGATGTTTAAATTAAACAGGAACACTTATTGTAGGACTTTTGGATTTGTTCTCATTTTAACTATTGCACATTTGACGAAGCAAATGTGTTTCATTATGTTATTCTTATTAAGTTGTCAAACAATGGCGGATGTTATAATTTCTATGACCAATAACCAGATTTAATAATTTAATACGAGAACTAAACAAATTTGAGTAAATGATTAAATACTAAGAAGTCATAAGACTATTTTACACAGCTATGTAATAATGAGAAACTTTCTAATTAGTAAGATTGTTAGATCACCGGAAACTTGAATAGTTTTGTTATTAGATGACTATTTCAATAATAAACTACAAACCACTTTGTATTTGTGAGTATTGAGGTTGTTTAATGTTAAAATAATTAACTGATCAGCATTTTAGTATTGTTTGCTAACTTTACTCAACTATCCAAGTAATTAGTGTCTAAACAAAAACTATGGAAGTCCCGCCCATAGTAGAGTACGTGCATGGCGCGTACGGTGCATGGTGTGTGTAAAAAATAATAACTGTAAAACTGTTTAATAAATCTGCTAATTGAATAGATGTTTGAAAACCTAATAAACATTGCCTGTAACTAAATCAAATAAACACTCTTGAGTTTCAATCCAGTGTTGTGTGTTATTGAAGTAACCCGCTCCAGTCAAGAATAAAGGAATTGCCTCTAGACATTGGGGTTAAAGATGGCGGTTCTACGATACATAGGTACTTCGACGTGACATATATAAGTTTCCATACAAAACTATTTTTAGTTTTTTTTTTTCACTGTAATTACAAAGTAAAATCCAATTGAAAATATATTTTTGAATCCAGTAACGAAAACACCCCGATAGTTTGCCGAACAAATCCGAGCCCGTGTGACGTCACAACGTTCATTTCTACTCATTGTAGCACATAGCTGATACATTGTTTTGACTTTGAACCGATTCAATCTTGTTATTATCGTCAATATATTGATGAATATCGAATATATTGATCATAAATATCGAACCTTAAAAGTTATCGTGCTTGCTTCGTACCATTATGTACGAATACTACAAAAAGATCCCAATTATATGTGTTTCGCGCAATAGCCTAGTACCTAGCAATCTACTAAATTTAAGCAATGTTATATGTCTAACTAGATTCCAATTTTAATGTGTTAACTCTGTTGTTATCTTGTTCTAATTTAGTATTAGATTCGTATTAAATTCTTACTTTGATAATTAAAGACTGATAATAGTAAATTTTTAAGGGAACTTTCGAGCAAAGTTGACATTGTTGTATAATTACGTAACTTGAAAATATGATTTTTTGTTTATGGTGATATATTCATTATTTTATACTTAAATGACAGATATAGGCGTAAAACTAACATTTCTGTTTGAATTGTGAGAATCGATCGACGTATTTAAGAGATATTTACTGAAGAATTACTGTAACGAAAATAAGTACCAAGTTAATATTTTTACGTTTCTGTTCTACAAACTTTTTAGTGTTTGTAAATATATAATATAGACATTAGTGTTGAATATTATTAAGGGATATTGTCAATCTGCCTAGCCTTTAACCCAGTATTTGGGTAACACGGTACCCCTTGGCAAGTCTGGTGTCAGATCTCAAGCTTCTGTCTACCCGTAACGACTGTCAAAGATCTACAAATGACAGCCGGGACCAACGGCTTAATGTGCTTTCCAAGGCACGGAGAAAACACGGTATGTTGAAATGGTCACCCATCCACGGACCGACCTCGTCAAGCGTTGCTTAAACTTGATGAACGAACAGTGCGGCTGTTATTATTTAGCCACGAGCTCCTCTATTAAGGGATATGTAAATAATGGGAATTACCAAAAATGTTATGTGTATGTGTATCATATTTAGTGGTATCTAATGAAGTTTTTTGTTAACCAAAGTCAAAGTTTCGCGCCAATCGTGTTTGTTTACTTTTTATTTTACACCGATATCACCTACCTATATGTAAAAACGATTACATTATGACAATTATGTTTCCTAATGTACCTGGTAAACAACATTATCTAACACCGGTCCACTCTCACGTATTATTTATTACGACTACTTTATTTAAGGTTACACTAGTCGAAAATTCTTCCATACAAACGTAGTCTAGAGATTACTCCACTGTTTGACGGTGTACGTTCAAAATAAAAAATTATAACAATTTGTCTCATCATTATCTAGTCCTGTATGGAAACAAAAATGTAAAAAAATAATGTATTTGAAAGTTATGAGCGTCGAAAGTTCCATATTTCAACACTAATTTTAACGCATCTTTGGGCGGAAATAAATACCAT
Organism: Orthosia gothica; assembly: GCA_949775005.1. NCBI lineage: Eukaryota > Metazoa > Arthropoda > Insecta > Lepidoptera > Noctuidae > Orthosia > Orthosia gothica. The sequence goes on from OX459035.1 coordinate 43,905,569, forward strand.
AAGAAGAACGAAAATTGCAAAACGGCCTCCATACAGGGATGGATTAGTAATTCAACAATGCAAATAATTTTATTTTGAAAATATACATTTGGAAGTTTTTTCATGATATCTAGACTCCCAAAGGTCTGTTTATAAAAAATCGCGCGCTCGTTTTTGTCCTAAATCATCATCCATTTCGCTACAAACTTGCAAAAGTGTTAATTCGTACACGAACTAGCTTCTTACTGCGCATCACAGCATCTATTTCTTTCGCACGTGTTGTCGGATAAGATAGCATGCATTTAACCCCGCGCACAAAATAGTTCGTGCCGTCGACTAGTTCAACCTTAAGCTCAAAACTTCAAATTCGTCCATCAGGTGGGTATATTATCGACATTAGCCTTTATAAATCCTTTATCACACATGACTAAATAAAATTTGTTGTTTATTAATATTTTTGCACTAATTTTCGGATATTTTTAGTCAATCTACGTGTAGTTGACACTATAGTATCATGATTTCCTTGAACGTTATGACGTCACCAACATGGCGACCAATTGTGGCCCGTTTGTAGTCACGTGGTTCTATTCAAAATTTTATCGATTTTCAATTGCTTATAATAAATTGAAAAAAAATATTTAAGAGTTTTTTGAAACGACAATATAATTTATGTTATGTAAAGTTTCGAAATAAATTAAAAAAATCGTCATTTTTTTTAAATTCAACAACCCAATTGATTTATTAGTGTTACAAATCTTGTGTAACACTTCATCCATTACCTTTTCAAAGCAGTCATACAATCCTGAAGGGGGTCTGTATACACTTAATACAATAAACTGCTCTAATTCTATACAAGCTATTTCAACTGTCCGCTCAACAGATAGGCTCACAATATCCTTACGGTCTTTAAATTTAAGCTGGTTACTTACTAAAATCAAGGAGCCACCATGTATAGCATTAACTCTGCTGAATGAACTACCAACCTGGTGATTATTAAAATTGAACACAAACAACAATAACTGGTGGCTTTTAAGCCACCAGTTATTGTTCAAAATGTTCTGTTATACAAAGAATATCAATACTGTTAAAATTCATAAACAATTCTACTTCTAAATCTTTGTTCATAAAGCCTTGAATATTTTGATGCACCAGGTTAATACTATTTACTGAATTAAAACTTTTATTTGATTTTATTTTGCAATTTTCATTTTGTAAAATTTTGCAAGAGGTTGACTCTATTGTCCTAATTTGTAATTTAAATTATTATCAATATCAATTACTGATACCAAATTATTGTCTGAATTACATAACATTTCTTGGCATTGTCCAATAGAAACAAGTTGTTTAGCCAAATTCTTGGCTGTAATAGAAAAATAATATGATAGCGACACAGCTATCTGTCTTTTATAATACTTTGAAAGAAAGTACCTATCCATAAAAAAAATATCTTTTGTCAAATAAAAGTGATTACCAACATAATTGTTAGTGTCAATTAAATGGAATAAATTACTACTATAAGTTAAATTATGTAATGTCCTATTCAATTCAAATCTAAGATTGTTTTCTTCCTGTGGCAAACTTTGGCTGTATGGGAAAGTGAACATCACAATTTGTTTTAAACTAAGGTCGCACAAAGATCTATAATGTTGGAGTAATTCTCCTTTGTTCACATTACCCCTATTACCAATAAATATTAATAATGTAGTATCCTGGTTAAAATTACATTTAATAACTTTTTTCATTATGTCAAATAAAGAACAACCAGGCATACAGTAGTTCATAATTGAGTGTCCTGGATATTTATTTGTCAACAAATATCTGTGACTCATCAAGTTCCCAAGATGATTCATATCAATCGGTGCCAGAAGATGAAAATGAGTCTCTCATGGAGATAGAAATGCCATTAGAGGATGATAGTAAGCGCAAGAGAAAACCAGTAAAAAGGTACGGCATAACTAACCTCTGTATTTTGGACGAGCTGGCAACCTGCGGTGAAGAACTCAGTTATGAAGTAGCAATGAATGGACCGGAGAAGGATCAGTGGAGACAGGCGATGATAGATGAACTGAAAGCTTTCAATGACAATGAAGCATGGGAATTCGTAGACAGGAAATAAGCTGATAGGGTAGTGCAGTGCAGATGGATTTTCAAAAAGAAGTTCGGAAGTAACAATGAAGTGCGATATAGGGCAAGATTGGTTGCAAAGGGTTTCACTCAAAAAGAAGGTGTGGACTACACTGAAACATACTCACCAGTGCTTCGTTACTCTACTTTGAGACTTTTATTTGCCTTGAGTGTTAAACTTAACTTTGATATTATTCATTTGGACGTAACCACAGCATTCTCAAATGGCTACCTGAACGAAAATGTGTACATGCTTGCACCACCTAATTTAGATTGTAAAGAAAATTGTGTCCTTAAATTGAAGCGTGCAATATATGGCCTAAAGCCAGGGCTTGGAATAAAAGAGTAAATGATTGTTTATTGAAATCCAACTTTGTTAAGTCAAAATTAGAACCATGCCTTTATGTTAAAAAATTTAACAAAGATCAGATCATAATAGCTATTTTTGTTGATGATTTTTTGTTGGCAAAGACAATACATATTATAAAGCTCGTGCATTGTTAGATAACGGCAGTTAACACTGTTTTTAATACAGATTTTTATGTAGGAAATTAAACAAAAACGTATACGGTCCAATTAGCGGAATAGGACATTCAGTCACACAGGCAGTCTATTCCTGCGATTAATCTTAGATCGATATACGGCGATCATGATATAAACATGAAATGTCTGGTTTTACCTAGCATTACGTCGACTATACCGGCCACAAGTATAGACATTAACAATATTCTTTTACCTAAAGATATTAGGTTAGCCTATGATCCAAATTTCTGTACACCCTCACACATTGAATTATTAATTGGTGCAGATTTTTCTGGGACTTAATTGTTAGCGGTAAAATTCGTTTATCTTCTGGACCTTATTTGGTTAATACCAAACCAGGGTGCATAATTTCGGGTCCTGTATACACTGATAACTTACACACAAATAAATTCAAGTGTCATTTTGTTCAAACAACACAATTAAATGAGCAATTGAAGAAATTCCTTATGTCTCTCTTCAAGGTCATCGTTCAATAGAATAAAGTTCATGTGAAAATCTATTTGTACGAACTACTAAGAGGGTAGACAATAGCTTAAAAACTAAATTACGCGTAGTGTTTGATGCTAGTCAAAAAACATCTACTGGAAAATCGCTTAACGACATACAGATAGTCGCACCTGCATTACAAAATGATTTATTTTCTATTAATATACGTTTTCGTCAGTAGAAGTACTTTGCGTTTGCAGACATTGAGAAAATGTTTAGGCGGTGTTTAGTTGAGGCGTTAAGTTTGCAATTGATATTGTGGCGGGAGAAATTGTCAGATCATCTTAGTGTGTACCGTGTTAACACTGTAACATACGGAACGGCGTCGGCGCCGTACTTGTGTACTCGCTGTGTTAGACTGTTAGGATTAGACTATAAAGACGAACTAGTTTCTCGAACTATATCAGAAGACTTCTATGTAGACAATCTAATAACCGGGGCTTATTCAGAGACGCAGTTTTTGTATATATGTAAAAGTGTAACAGAAGTATGCCAATCGGCAGCCTAATTGCGTAAGTGAATTCGGCAAAGGAAACAATCTGTTTGTTTCCCAAAAACGACTTTTCGCAATACGAAAAGTCGATTTTGGGAAAGAAACAGATTCACAATTAGGCTGCCGGTTCTTTTCCCTTATAAAAATGGGTAACAAACTCGCCGAACATTGTTATAAACACAACAGTATACTTAAATAATACTTCAAAGTATTTGATAATTGGGTGGGAAGGATGAGTTTCATTTTACATCCAATATAAATAATGATTTCTCCAAATGTGACGAAACGTTCGATTTTTTCTGCTGTCTCTCAAACTTACGATCCTTTGCGGTTATTAAGTCCGGTGGTTATAGTAGCCAAAGTTCTTCTTAAAAAACTGTGCTGTTGGGACAATGCTCTGTAGCAGGATATAATGTTGCTTTGGAAGAAATTCGATGATCCAATATCTAACTTAAATAAATTTCGTATTCCTAGAATAGAATAGAATATACTTTATTGTACACCATAAAATTATACACATTTACAAGAAAAACTTATATAAATGGGTACAAAGGCGGTCTTATCGCTGACAGCGATATCTACCAGACAACCTTTGGATGGAAAGAAAAAAAAAATTAGAATAAAAAAGGGGGCAGTCGGTGTACTAGATTTGTTTTGTGTGATTCACCTAATGTACACATATCTACCGATGCAAGTCAAACTGCGTAAGGTGCTTGGGCATATATTCGCACCCGTAATGCGAATAGTGACTGTTCGGGCGCTTTCGACTATCTACGGCCGGCGGCGCAGGTGAAGGCTGGAGACAGAGGGAGGCGCGGGCGCGCGGGGCACGGTACCTAGGGGCCCGCCACCGCCACTTCACTTCCGAGCTCCGAAGAAGACACGCGCATTTAACTTATTTTATTGTTACCTATTCTATACTACCTACATTCTATCAGTTTATACAGCCCACTGTTCTTTAATTTAATGTGTCCTGGAAAGGCGTTTTGGGATATCCTATTCCTAGTATGTCGACTACTGGCAGTACGACAACTTACATTTGAAATCGCCGGGGGTTGGGGGGTTGAAGTCACGAAAAACTACGACAGCTTCACCGAAGTCTTGAAATACGACGCCGTGCATAGCAGATCTGCTGGATTAGTGGATTGATGCCGAGTCATCGCTTCGAGTGGGACAAATCATCTCACCCTAAGGATAAGGATCAGGATATTTTGTGAGTTTGTTCCAATTATTTCCCTTCTACTCCTTCTCATCTTTCTTTTGCCAACATTCTTTCGTGATATTTTCCGTAAAATATATAAAAAGGGACCAACCCTTATCAAGAATCTACTTTTCAGAGGCAAGTGCTCTTGCGCGCCAGATAAAGAATCTAAAGAAGACTAAAGCTACATTATATAATGCTATGAATTTAAAAAAGGCGGTAAATCTGTCTGAGAACGCAAGCTTCCAAAAAATCTTTCAAGTGGCTCAGAAATGTTTTTGTGCTAACATCCCCTTTATCATTGAATACTATAAAAGTGAGTGCCAGTTTAAAGCCTGGAGGCGATGAAGATTAATTTAATGAGTTAAGAAAAACGGTCTCAAAAATGACAATAAATCAAAAGCTCTGTTCATTATTATTTGATGAAATTGCCATGGCACCAAATTTTGATTATAAAAGTAGGACAGTCATGATCACAGACTTTGTTGATAATGGAAAATGTATACAGAAGAAAATTGCAGACCACCTATTAGTATTTATGATAACGGGAATCCAGTACAATACAATAGTATAGGTACTCTTTTCGTTCCGGAACCACACCGGCAAATGAACTGGCACAACAGATAAAATAAATTATACAGAAGCTACATTCAATGGTTTCATAGTATTGACTACTATAAGTACTCAAAACGAGGAGTACCGCGGCAAAATTGCAATCCTTGAAAATCAGTCTAAAAAGGACCGGGAGTACATTAGTTTATTGGAGGACAAAGTAGAAGGCCTCCAAAGCCAGTCGCGCAAGACCTGCGTAGAAATTAAAAATGTCCCTAAAAAGCCCCAGGAAACCAGGGATGACTTGATACAAATGGTTGGAGATCTCTCAAAAACCATTCATTTTGGTTTAAATGGATGCGATATAAGCGACATTTTCCGTCTGAAACCCCGAGGAGAAGGTGAGAAGAAACCTACAATCGTGGTGGAATTAAGGTCAGCAATACTGAGATCCGACCTCCTGAAAAAAGTGAAAGTCTTCAACCTTCTAAACAGGACTCGACTACAGGCTAAACATCTAGGCCTCATAAGCAACGAAGAAACTCCTGTTTTTATAACTGAACAACTTACTCCTAAGGGGGCTCGTCTGTTTTTCTTGGCTCGAGACCTGAAAAAGGCTGAAAAATACAAGTACTGCTGGACCTCTTTGGGAAAGGTTTTGATCCGGAAAGATGACACGTGTAAAATTATCCGTATACAACACGAAGCACAGGTGCAACAACTAATGCAAGAACAATGACTAACCATGGGTATATATATCTCAAAACTGTTTCTCCTACCTAAACCAGCTTACCTAAGCCCTACAACTAATTTGTTAAATAATATGTTAACTGTCTACTATTAAACAAAACATGCACAGAAATCTACACACAAACTTATACACGTCTACACACAATGTTGCCTTTTTCAAGCTAGGTATGGGTTGCCTAGCTTGATAAAAGTAATATCAAATGTCTACTATATATTGGAATTTTCACAGTAATCTACTTACAAACCCTTACATACCTATACACCTTTATACTACAATCACAACCACCAATTTAATATACCACATTTACATCACTTGATCTCTGACAAAAAACATAAACACGCTCAGAATACAAACATATCAACATATTTACACGCCGTCTACAACCCCAGTTACAATAGTTCTAAACCTAAATTAGTAGAAAACCTACATTAATATACAATTTGTTACTCGCTGTTTTCCCCTATACAAAATGTTGAATTCATCCGTGTGTACTTACACTTCCTAGAACCTGATCCGCTATTATTCAAAACATCTAACTACCCTAGTTGCAATCCCGTGAATACTAACTTCTTCTTCGATACACTTAAGGAAATTGATCAGATTAAACCATCAGAATCGAAAAAGTGTAACATACAGGAACTAAAATTAAACACGGGTAATTCTCCACACAATCTAATTATTTTAACACAAAACATTAGAAGTATATACAAAAATTTTGATGACTTGCAACTCACCCTATCACCGAATGTTGGTTAAACCCTCAAAAAAACATACCACAATTAGTTAATTACACATCTTTCCAAACAAAACATCATATTAACCAAAGTGACGGGGTAGTTGTATACATCACAAATAAATTGTCAGTAAAATTTAAAGAACTAAACCTTGTAAATGCCACCGGACTCGAGTTAAATATACCAAATTACACTATTTTGGGTATTTACCGTTCCCCATCATTTCTACATGCAGGTAACTTCATTACATCCCTTAATAATCATCTTGATAATATGGCTCCTAGTAAAAACTTTCTAATCTTAGGGGACATTAATATTGACTTAATTATTTCCCCTACTGAAACAAATAATGAAAGAAACAATAGACTAACCTACTTAAATATGCTATCTACGCATGGACTTTTACCATCTCACAACTTACCCACGAGGGGGGATGGATGCCTTGATCATCAGCTTTTACAGCGGTTTTAAATACAGCCGTAACAGACCACTGCCTGATTTTGTTATCACTTGAGAATAAATATTGCTATAATAAACCCAAAAAGCACAAAACAATAGTCAACTACGAAAATGCTCATAATAGTCTAAAAAACATTGATACCTCCTTTTTTAACATCTTCAAAGACCCTGATACTTACGCCTTTGCGCTTATAGAATTGATCAAGACAGCTTTACTTTCGAACTCTAAAAGTGTAATTATCACGAACAGCAAAAGAACGATTAAACCCTGGATAACAACAGGTGCCCTACGGTGTATTAGACTAAGAAATTCAATCTACCTTAAACTCAAATCGAACCCACATAATCAAATTCTAGTGATTACATATAGACGATATCGGACTTTCTGTGGAAACCTTATAAAAAAACTAAAAAATAAATACAACAAAGACAAAATCAAAGCATCTGCTAAAAACCCACGGGCATTGTGGTCAGCCATTAATGATATCACAAATTATAAGCCACCCAGGAGCTCAAACGACGAACTACTTAAGATAAAATCATGTCCCCTAGACTCAGTCAACTATGTTAATAATTATTTTATTAACACTGGACAAACTCTAGCTCAGAACATCTTAAATAGTTACGTACCCCCTACATCTTGTAACACAGACAGCCCTAATCAGTCCTCCTTTGTTCTCCTAGACACCTCCCAGGAGGATGTTGAAAATATACTGATGTCACTAGACTCTGGGAGTGCACCAGGATGGGACGGAATTCCTACCCTTTTCCTAAAACAGGCCAAGGAGATCATAGTCCCGCTGATCTGTGACCTGGCCAACCTATGCTTTAACACTGGTATCTTCCCCTACCTGCTTAAGCGCTCCGTTGTTACCCCTGTGTATAAGAGTGGAGATAAAGACGACGTTAACAACTATCGGCCAATTTCTGTGTTGACCTCCGTTTCTAAAATCATTGAGAAGCTCTTGAACTCTAGAATAGTTAACTACCTGACTAAGTGTAACATCTTATCTTCCTCTCAATATAGTTTGAGGAACTTGCAACCAAGGAATTAGATAAGGGGAACAAATGCCTAGTGGCCTTTCTTGACCTCAAGAAAGCCTTTGATACCGTCTCTATCTCTAAACTTATACACAGGCTGGAGAACTTAGGATTTCGAGGTACTGCTCTCTCTCTTCTCAGCAGTTACCTTCAAAACAGAAAACAGGGGGTAAAAATTGATAACCATTTTAGTGACGAGGAGAACGTGACGTATGGCGTCCCGCAGGGCAGTGTCCTCGGCCCGACGCTCTTTTTGATTTACATTGATGAACTCTGTAACCTTATTATCAACGGTGCGAGAATACTGTCCTACGCGGATGACACCGCTATTATCTTCTCTGCAAAGACCTGGGACAAAGTTAGGCTGGAGGCTGAGAGGGGACTGGCCAGAGTTAGTGATTGGCTACGGGAGAATCTACTTACTCCTAATATCCTAAAAACCAACTTCGTCTGCTTCACTAAATACGTAAACTCTCAGCCTGCGCCTGACTTAAAAATTAGAATACATTCCTGTCATACCCCAACCCAATCTAGCTGTAGTTGCCCTGTAATTCAGAAGGTAAATTTTGTCAAGTACTAGGTATTGTAGTAGATCAAAGGTTAAGCTGGTACCCACACCTCGAACTAACTATAGGGAGGGTAAGAAAACTCATATGGGTTTTCAAATCTTTGAGACATGTTATGAGTACAGAACTACATAACAAAATCTATATTGCACTGGCCCAATCTGTAATCATATATTGTATCTCGGTATGGGGTGGAGCAGCTAAATCGTATTTTATTGAACTAGAGAGGGCACAGAGATCCTTGATTAAGGTCATGTACTGTAAGCCCTACAGGTTCCCTACTGAGACTCTATACACAAGCTCTAAGCTGATCTCCGTCAGAAAACTCTATATACTACACATGGTACTAAGATATCACAAAATTCTACCCTTTAGCCATGCCAAACTTAAAAAAAGACGGTGTGATATAGTAGCCCCTACATACTCAGCACGTTCAACTTTTGCTAGTCGCCAAAATGTAACTCAAGCCCCACTCGTTTATAATAAAGTAAATCGCATACTTAACATTTACCCTATGCAGCTGTATGAGTGTAAGAAGACATTGACGAAATGGCTCTTCACACTTAATTATGATGCCGTGGAAGACATTTTGGCTACACTGGGTTGAGCATCATGCATACACATACACACACACACACTCTAACACACACACACACACTCCAACACTCATTCACACAAACACACGCCCACTCACACACCCACTCATAAACACTAAATATACATTCACTCACACATAAACACAAGTAAAAACACACATTTATACAAAACACACTAATTTCACACACTGCCATAAGCACGATCTTCATTTTTGTTTTTATTACTTTAATAAAATGTGTAACTTATACCTAATTAGCACAACGAAACAATTGTTAAATAATCGAGGAAGAGCGAGGTTTATCCCATCACAAGTATCTTCGGATTACTTTCTGGGAAGCCCCGACAACTTAATTGTATAAATTTCAGATAATAAATGTGTTTATTAAGTGATCAAGGCTCGAGTAATGTGAATGCTATCAACAAATTAATACAGAGTACTAAGGCAGACTATCTACGAAGTAAAGAGGAATTTAAAAGAAATGTCTTTGAAATTGATGGGGAGGAAATTATACCGTTATATAACCCACCTCACCTACTCAAAGTTATCCAAAATAATTTAATAGCGCATATGGCAGCGCATGACTCATCACGAGACAGGCAGGGATTGGCGTCAGACAACAATGCAGCAGCCACTAATCTTCATGTGGATAACCCACCTGTAACACTACCAACACCATTACCGTCTGTTCAAATGCAACTTGTGCCACCACCATTGCACCGGCACCATTGCCGCCTGTTCAAAGCCCACTTGTGCGACCACCGGCAACATTACCGCCTGTTCAAAGGCCACCTGTGCCAATATTTTTAACTTTTAAATTCTTGGAAAAGCCAAACCATTTTTGCCATTATTGGACTGGTCTTACAGTACCCCAGTTTTTAATTCTTTATAATCTTGTACCGCCTTTAAATTTTAAGCACTCTAAACGCGCTTTAGCTATTTATTTAGTAAAATTAAGAACAGGCGAGAGTAATAGACGATAGTCAACTCTTGTTGATTATACCTTTTTTTACGTGGAGAAATGCTCATGCATACTGCACTACCACGGGGAGATAGCGCACACTAAAACTCCACGGTGCCCTCCTGTGCCGCTTATAGCGGGAACACGGGAACGCGTAAGCATACACCCGCCAACCCGCCGCGGCTATCCGTTGCGACCCTCCTTTGCGGAGTAACCCCCGTCAACAGCGTACCAGAACACGTTGCACGCTGTGACCACCCCAAGGACCAAATAGGCACATGGGTGCCAGACGACCACCTACCACTTTTCGGCCGCAGGGGATACGGAGAGCGGCCGACGCTATACTGACACTCCTCCTCCCCTGCGGCCCCAACGCGTTCGCCATCAGACGGTGGCGACCCCGTGCAGACCGCGGAGGGTAGGGCGAGCGGCGCACCGTAATAACGGCACTCCTCTCCCGCCGCGGCCTCCAACCCTCAGCCGCGATGCCAACCATACCACATCGCGGCCCGCCTCAGTTGCGATGGCGCCCATACGGCATTGCAACCACAGTATAGATATCTATACAGTATTGTGACTCGGCCCTGACCTTGAAATAAGTGCCTACAAGTGCGCGTCACCTAAACACGCGCTAGGGCCGCCCACCTCTACCTACTTGAGTTTCTTTCCAGTTTTATAATTGGTAGGTACCTACCTAGTAATAACAATCACAAAATTGTGAATATCTCAGATTATTTTCTCTAATCTGAGGTAAATATTATATTTTTTTATTAAACTTATTTTAAATCTTACTAGGTAGGTACCTACCAATTATTGATCTCATGAGTACTTAATCATTTCATAATGATATTTTTTCCAATTAAATAATATATGTAAGTAGCTAAGTACATAAGTAAGTAGCTAGCCTAGCCTAGGAAACTACCTGCTAGTTTTTTTTTAAACCGAGCCTGTGCCGAGCGAAGGTAGGTAGATAGATAGATAGATAGATAAACCATTTATTCAGTGCACACAAAAGACACAGCACAACACACAAAATCACATACATGTGGGTATTTGGAAAAAAAGGTGCCAAAATACAAAAAAAGAAGAAGAAAAAACAACTTAATACAAATAAAAGTGACACAAGTAACATACTCGTGTGTGACTTTATCACCCTATCCACTTATTTATATATCGGAGGAAGGTAAATGATTAATAGTTGGGAACGAAAAAATATCGCTTGTAAACTTATTAATTCAGTTTTATTTAATTGGCAACATTTAGCTTCTGATTCAAATTTCAATTAGATTTTATTCGATCAACACTTGATTTTCCTTATGTCAAAATACTTGAATTCGATTGGATCTTCAAAGCGGTGGTTTTGCCGGATGTGTCCTGGTGTCCTGAATCACAGGCCACGAGCCTAGCTTAGGCACCAGTCTCCCACAATATATACTTACCTATGTTGTGTATCATTGTCGAATCTGACCAATGTAAGATAATTTGTTTTGAACGATGTATATTGTGGTGAGAAAATTAAATAAAGTTATTATTATTATTAATAATAAAGCGGCGAGCGTCTATACGGCGCTCTGTGTGGGCTCCCCCGCCATTGTTGTGCTGAAGTTAGAAAGAAAACGCGCGGACACGCGTTTGGTGTTTGAAAAGAGTTTGGAGGAATTCTAAAGTGGCGTGTATAAACTTGACAAAGTGTGGTTTTGTTGAGAGAAAGCGAAACTATTGGTGGCCGAATCCACTGCTTCGTTGTTGGATCAAGGACTATCTCTGAAACGGCATAAGTTACCCGCCTTGCGCATGCATAACCCACGATAAGCCCACAAGTTGCGAGGGTATATGGAAGGAAGCCCTCCTGTTTCCGACATATATTTATTAATCCAGGTATTTTACTCGGTGGAAAAAGCGAAATAACTTACTATTAAAAAAATAAACAAATTACGTATTATTAGGTTAGGTATTATCTCTTGTTGCGTTATAGAAAAATTCAAACAAACAAAAAATAATAAAGGTATAATTGCTCTCTGACATATTAAGTAAGTATGTAGGTATTTGAATAAAATATTCACAAATCGCACGCTTACTGCTTTCAAAATCATCACACCGTTCGTTCGTCACTGCGGCGCGTCCGCGACTAGTAGTATATTGAGTGCGTGCTGAGCTCGAGTCACGTGTCCATGACTCGCGTTTCGACCGTTTGTATGAATATAGAATACTGTATAGATATTTTTACCATGAGCATTTTGTTCCTTACAGTATTGGTGTGAACCATATCACTCGATAGGGAAATATCAGAGAGAAACTTGAGAGTTCCTCAAGCATTTTAGGTGATAATCAGGAGCCTATACCTCGAGATAGGCCTACAATCGCAATATTTGATGGGACTTATATATATTTGCAAAACGCAAACCATATTTCAAAATAAGATATAGTTTGCACAAATACAATAATTTGATTAAACCATTTATGATTGCATCTTGCGATGGCCACATCATCGATGCTGTGGGGCGCTATGCTACATCCCACACCGATGCCGAAATTATGACGCACTTGTTTGAAAATGAAAATGGCTTGTTTCAAAGACTTTTTAGAGAAAATTATATTTTTGGATTAGACAGGGGCTTTAGGGATTTCTTTGCTTGAAAGTTTTAATTATCGTGTATACAAACCTGAATCACTAGATGAATACAAGCCAACTAAGAGTTTCACAAGCTATGAAAGCCGTAAAGTGGCACTATGTAGATGGGTTGTGGAAGTCGTGAATGGGAGGTTTAAGAGGGATTTTAAATTGTTTAGGCAAAGGCATTTTAATAATGTCTCAACACATTTAATGGTTGATTTCAGATTTGAAGGCGATCTATTAAATAAATTCCATCCTGTCTTAGAGGATAGTCCTAACGCTGAGAGGATAATGCAAAGAGCATTGCGATTTATGAATGAACCTAATCATCTTCGTCAATTTATTCATGATTATAATATAAACAGAAGACTAGTAATGTTAACATTAACATTCGAAACGGGATATTTACCATGTTGACTGTTTGTTGCGAGTTTCCGATATTATCCGTGATCTTGGTGCTTGCAACAGCACCGAAATATCGGAAACTCGCAAAAAACAGTAAACATGGTAAATATCCCGTTTTGAATGTTAATATTAGTGTTAGTAACTATGACAGTTTAAAAACGAGTAAAGTTTCCGTATTGATGGTAACTTATATCAACTAATTAATTTCCAACTTCTTACATACTTTGATTTAATATTGTTTGCATTAGGCCCATATCAGGTGACACAAGCGCGTTCATACTTCGTGAACATATTAGGGATAGTGGTAGGTATGTATGTTGTTGAAGTATGTCCGGAACTGGAATATTCCCAAAAAATTGTACTACAGGTTGGTGGAAATTATCCCTATTTATTAAGAGGTCGTATTAAGACTCGTCATATTTCCCAGACTAGTCACTGTCCTGTTGTGTCCTGTCTGTCACTGACTGGCTATTTACTTGTAACCTCTGTTAAGTAATTACTTTATATAAACATCTATTTATTTATTGTTATTATTCTGTCCTGGAAGCTATTTTAGGGTACTATTGTAATTGCCTTGTAGGGAACAGGAACGTTGGTTGTTGTTGTCACGTTATGACAATATTTTGGTACCTTGGTTGGGCTAGACACCAACATAATATTCAACCTCCAGCAGGTTATTTAGACAACATATTATTAAGAATTCATGAATATAAAAAATATAAAAAAGTGGTAGGTAGGAAAGTGTAGTGTGTAACATTAAGTACCTAGACTAAGTTGTTACACATGTTCAGTTTAAGTGAGCAGTCTCTAAATATACGTCGTACAGAACAGACGCCTTTTAATTCAATATAAACCTCGTCCCTCTACATGGCGACCCTGCCAGAGGCACGGTGTTGGATTACGTCGCGACGAAACAATGTGACGGTGTCAGCGTTTTTAACCGTGTGACCGCGTCGCGTCGGCCACCGGCCACCGTGCATTGCATTGCATTATAAGAAAATACACAACAGTTCAGTTAAAAATACTCGGCTTGTTCAGACATTTTAAATTAAAAATAATGGGAAAAGAGTGCAGTAAGTGTTTATGTGAAAACAAGGAAACCATCATTACACAACACGGCAGTGAAAATAATGGAGGTGCTGATGTCTCTTCACACTTTAGAACGAGCAATATCCTACTGGGGGTGATGGTTGCTGTTTGTGCTGGAGCTGTCTTGTACGTGCTATACGCCCAATACAGAAGATGCCACAGTGAGTGGGTACGTACAGGGATACAAAACGGCATGCAGGCGGATTTTATCAAGCGAATGCAAGAACGAATGTCGGTCCGAGGACGAGGCCGCCCAGCTGAGGAGGAAGTTTAGAAAGATTATTCAACGGAGTGAAAGAGTGCCAATGCCAATGCGAGTGAATAAGCAAAAGTGCAAAAGTGAAAAATGAATAAATAATAAAGTTCATTTAGTGTGAAAAGTGTAACAAAAAACTAAGATAACCCTAAAATAACTGCGTTGTGTCTACGAAAATGTGAACATTTTAAGAACTTTAAGTGATTAATTTTAAATGATTTTAGTAATAAGATTGTGATTTATGGAAATACAGTTTAACAATATATACTCAAAGTTAGATTATATCAGAGTAAGCCTAAGGAAATTAGGTCCAGAGAAAAGATTGCGAGAATTAGGTCTAAGCAAAATAAGAAAAGCAAAAGAAATATATAACTCTTATAAAATATGTGTTAAGGAATTAGAACTAAAACACTTAACTACTGAATATTCAGGGTTATTGATTGATAATCTGTGTAAATCTATAGAAGAAACTTATATAAAAATATTAAGTTACAGTGAGTCTAAATCATCAGACAACATGGCAAGTTTCGATTTAAAAACGGCAAATTCACTTATTCCTGTGATGGATGGTAACGAGGAGACCACGGAAAAAATTATACAAGGTATGGAAATGTATGATTCTTGTTTAACTTCAGCGGTAGATAAGAAATAAGACGTAGTAAATAAGACTAACAAAACTAGCGAAATTAAAATTAAAAACAGATTATTCTAGTATGAATAATTTAATAACAGATATAAAATCATTTCTTTTAACAAAAAAGTCAGCAAATTCTATACTCATGCAAATGAATAAATTATCACAGAATGACTTGAGTATAGCAGAGTTTGGTAATAAGTTAGAAGAGCTTTTTATTAATTTAACTATTTCTCAATCTAACGATAACGAAGCAACGAGTGACGTTTTACAACCGATAAATGAAAAATATGCAATAAAACGGTTTTCAGATGGCCTTCGCAATAGAAGACTCAGTACAATCATCGCGGCTCGCGATTACCAACAGCTGAAGGACGCCATTCGAGCAGCACAGGATGAGGAGCCAGACCAGTCGGCCCAGCAAGCGGTAATGCATTTAAGAGGTAAGCCAAGGGGCAGAGGAAGATGGCAAAATAATCGTGCCCGTGGGTTCTACAATCGAAGTAACTACAATCAAGGTAATAATAATTATTCCTATCGTGGACGTGCCAATACTTCAAACTACAGAGGACGAAGTAATAATTACTACAATCGAGGACGAGGAAATAATACCCCAAGATTTCAATCACAGGCAAGTTACGGACGTGGACGAGATTTTAGAGGTCAAAATCGACAATTTTATGGTCGAGACAACCAACAACAAGCTGCATATGTTGCTGACCAACGAGCAAACCAACAGCAGCAAGAAATTGCGACAGAAAACCGTGAGTCGGGTAGCCAAAATACGTTTTTTCGAGCATAAAATTTTAACATGCCAGGGACTAGACTGCGTTAAATTTAAAATAGGTAATAAGTTATGTTCATTTTTGGTAGATACAGGGGCAACATTATCAGTCATAGCTAAAAATAAAATACCACATTATATAACATTACAAAGTAATGATATGTCGCCGCGTAGGCGTGAATTTGCTAATTTATTATCCTAATTAATCGTTTTAAGTGTCTATGTCTATTTAAGTTGGGTTTTGAGTTCAGCGCCATCTATTGGCTCACTGTGGAATCAGTATTGATTCATAATTCGTATGCTTATTTCAATGTTTAATTAATACGAGATGTTTAAATTAAACAGGAACACTTATTGTAGGACTTTTGGATTTGTTCTCATTTTAACTATTGCACATTTGACGAAGTAAATGTGTTTCATTATGTTATTCTTATTAAGTTGTCAAACAATGGCGGATGTTTGATTTCTATGACCAATAACCAGATTTAATAATTTAATACGAGAACTAAACAAATTTGAGTAAATGATTAAATACTAAGAAGTCATAAGACTATTTTACACAGCTATGTAATAATGAGAAACTTTCTAATTAGTAAGATTGTTAGATCACCGGAAACTTGAATAGTTTTGTTATTAGATGACTATTTCAATAATAAACTACAAACCACTTTGTATTTGTGAGTATTGAGGTTGTTTAATGTTAAAATAATTAACTGATCAGCATTTTAGTATTGTTTGCTAACTTTACTCAACTATCCAAGTAATTAGTGTCTAAACAAAAACAATATGGAAGTCCCGCCCATTGTTGAGTACGTGCATGGCGCGTACGGTGCATGGTGTGTGTAAAAAATAATAACTGTAAAACTGTTTAATAAATCTGCTAATTGAATAGATGTTTGAAAACCTAATAAACATGTAACGTTAATTGTCATAAAGTGATTGTGTAATCTATAAAAACATTTAAAAAGAGTATCCTGGAGTTTCTGGCTAGGTCTTTTCCAGCGACCGACAAAAGTTTTGGACCTAGCAGGCCACACGAATTCACGATGTGGTTTTAGCTTCAAGTTCATTTGAAAACTCAAAGTGCCTGTAACTAAATCAAATAAACACTCTTGAGTTTCAATCCAGTGTTGTGTGTTATTGAAGTAACCCGCTCCAGTCAAGAATAAAGGAATTGCCTCTAGACATTGGGGTTAAAGATGGCGGTCCTACGATACATAGGTACTTCGACGTGACAGATACAATAATCAAAGGCATTGGTGGTAATATTAGTTCCACTGAAATCGCTAACTTGACATTGCAATTGTTCAGCTCACAAACACAGTCATATTCAACTTACCGAGAATCGGCGATGTTTACATTTAAGTTCCATGTATTAAATAACATGCCATGTCAGGCGGATGGAATTATTGGTCTAGACTTTCTTAGAATGTATAATGCAAACATTGATTTATTAAACAATGTTTTAAAATTACAAAGTAATGACAAAGAGTTTTTAATACAAATGTATCAGAATAGTAGATCTTATAGAAATCTGTATTTACCACGTAGAAGTGAATCAATTCACTTTGTAACAGTTCAGTCAAATTCACAAAATGATTACGTAGTTATTCCAAAACAATTATCGGAAAACATATTTTTGGCAGGAAGTATAGTACAACCAAGTAATGGGAAGATTCCTATTTAAATTGTAAACACATCTGAAGAAGATATTAGTTTACCATATTTTAAACCCGAATTAGAAAAATTGACAGATTACATTATTTGTCAATATAGCAGCACAGAAATGGATGCAAAGCGCGCAA
The DNA here is from genome assembly GCA_949775005.1 of Orthosia gothica. Lineage (NCBI taxonomy): Eukaryota > Metazoa > Arthropoda > Insecta > Lepidoptera > Noctuidae > Orthosia > Orthosia gothica. Next base: position 43,923,641 of record OX459035.1, read on the forward strand.
AAAGACTTTTATCTACTTTAAATCTGAATTATTTACATCCAGACGAACAAAAAACAATTGAACAGATTTGTGCCAAGTACGCAGACGTTTACCAATTAGAAGGTGATAAGCTGAGTACTACTAGTATAATGAACCAATCAATTAACTTAAAGCTAGGTGCTACGCCCATCTATACGAAACCATACAGACTACCACAGTCTACGAAATCGGAAATTGATAAACAAATTAAGCAGATGTTGGATGATGAAATAATAGAACCAACTAATAGTGAATGGAACAGTCCTATACTACTCGTTCCAAAGAAAAGCGACAATAATAATAAGAAATGGAGATTAGTTGTCGATTATAGAAAAATAAATGAGAAAATACAAGATGATAAGTTCCCACTTCCAAACATTACAGAAATACTAGACTCTCTTTCCGGTTGCACTTATTTCAGCCATTTAGATTTATCACAAAGTTATTATCAAGTTGACCTTGAATTAAATAGCAGGAACGTAACAGCTTTCACTACAAGCTCTGGGCAGTATCAGATGACGCGCTTACCGATGGGATTGAAAATAAGCCCAGGTGCATTCTCGCGTATCATGTCAATTGCTATGTCGGGACTAAATTTTGAAAAATGCATAACATATATGGATGATTTAATAATCATTGGTAGAAACCTAGAAATACATAATCAAAATTTGATAAAAGTACTCGAAAGATTAAGGAAAGTCAATCTAAAAATAAATCCAAACAAATGTAATTTTTGTAAAAAGGAACTATTATACCTAGGTCATATTGTAACTGCTAAAGGTGTTTTGCCAGATCCAGAGAAGGTAAAGGCAATACAAAATTATACAAAACCACAAAATTCAGACGATGTACGACGATTCGTTGCTATGTGTAATTATTATCGTAAGTTTATCCCACATTTTGCAGATATTACTATTCCATTAAATAAACTTTGTAGGAAAAACATTAAATTTGAATGGACAGAAAATTGTGAAACTTCTTTTGATATCTTGAAAGGAGCACTTACGACTCCACCTATTTTACAGTACCCAGATTTTTCAACAGAAAACGAATTTATACTTCAAACAGATGCATCAGGTATATCTATAGGATCAGTTTTATGCAATAAAGACTTAAGACCAATCGCATATGCGAGCAGACCATTAAACAAAGCAGAACTAAACTATCCAACAATCCAAAAAGAGTTATTATCAGTAGTATGGAGCGTGAAGTATTTTAGACCATATTTATTTGGAAGAAAATTTACAATCATGACAGACCACAAGCCATTGATATATTTATTTAGTATAAAAGACCCCTCAAGTAGATTAGTGAAGTTCAGGTTACAGCTAGAAGAATATGACTATAAGATTGTTTATATAAAAGGAAAAGATAACGTAATAGCAGACGCACTGAGTAGAATAACTTTAACTTCGGACGATTTGAAGCAAATTAATGAAAATATATTAGTGACAACACGAGCACAGAGTAAGAAAATACAAGAGGAAAGTAGATTAAAAGAAATAAAAGAGGAAGGAAGTTCACTGGATTTTTCTAGTAAACCCATCGATTTGAGGCCTGATCAACCAAAAATCGTGGAGCTATTAAAAAAGCCAATTGACTCAGTGGAAATAAAATTTATAGAAGGTAAAGAGTTAGATAGACTTCGAGAGAAAAAACTAATAAGTAAAGAAGAGAAATGTTTAGCTTACATAGAAAAGCAATTAATTATTTACATTAATCTTAATTATATGTCACAATTCACGCGAGACGTATTTGTGAATATATTAAGGGAGTTTTGTAAGAAAATAAATGTAAAAGAAGTTTGTATAATTAAAGAAAAGAATAACGATATGTTTATTAAAGAATTATGTGAAGAAATAGATAGTAGAAATGAGTGGTCCGGACCACCTCGTATTCATATATTACGAAATGTAAGGAGAATTCTCGATAGAGACGAAATAACAGTCATACTAAATGATTATCATTTATTGCCTTCGAGCGGACACGCCGGCGTTCGACGAATGGTGAACAACATTAAAAGTAAGTACTACTGGCCAGGACTAGAAAGTGACGTCAGAAATTACGTAAGTAAGTGTACTAAGTGTCAGGTGATGAAACACTCACCCAGTTACAAGGAGCCTATGGTGATAACAACCACGGCGAATTCAGCATTTGAAAAGATCTTTCTAGATCTTGTGGGACCTCTAGACAGAGATGATGAAGGTAACCAATACATATTAACCCTTCAGTGCGAGCTTTCAAAATATGTGGAAGCTTACCCAATACCAACAAAGGAATCAGCTATCGTAGCGAGGTCTTTAGTAAGTAATTTTATTTTAAGGTATGGCGTACCGAGAGTAATCGCAACTGATCGTGGTACGGAGTTCATGTCTTCTACCATGACGGAAGTTTGTAAGTTATTAGAAATAGATAAAATAAACTCCACTGCTTACCACCACCAAAGCATAGGTGCATTAGAAAATACACATAAAAATTTACGTAACTTTTTACGTATCCAATGTGACGAAAATTCAGACACTTGGAGCCATTGGCTTCCCTTTTGGTGTTTTTGTTTTAATACTACAATACACACTTCAACTAACTACACACCGTATGAACTCGTATTCGGTAAGCCATGTAATATTCCAACTAGGTTAAGAGATGATTTAGAGCCATTGTATAATGCAGAAAATTATGCGTTAGAATTAAAATATAGACTACAGTTAGCAAATAAGGATGCTAGAAAAAGGTTAATAGATAGTAAGGTGAAAAGAAAGGAAATTTATGATAGAAATAAATACCCTATTAGTTATAAGAAAGATGATTTAATTTTAGTAAGGAATGAAGATACTAATAAAATGGACAGATTGTATAATGGACCGTATGTTGTAATTGAAGAAGTAGGACCTAATGTTAAGATAATTAAAAATAGTAATGTAGAAACGGTACATAAAAACCGTACAAAACCATTTAAGGAATAAGGTAAAAAAAAAAAAAAAAAAAAATGTATTTGATTATTTTTTTATTTTTTCTCTTTTAAGGAGGGTGATGTAGTGTGTAACATTAAGTACCTAGACTAAGTTGTTACACATGTTCAGTTTAAGTGAGCAGTCTCTAAATATACGTCGTACAGAACAGACGCCTTTTAATTCAATATAAACCTCGTCCCTCTACAGTTGTAGATAGTAGATGGGTTAGAAAGGGTAGATATGGCACGTAGGGTAGATAAGGTAGGTGGATAAGAAGGGTAGGTGTGGCACGTAGGATAAGAAGGGTAGGTACGATAGGTAGGTAGATTTATTGAATCAAACCTGTCAAAATATTTGCACTTTTCATGTTGATTCCATTTCTTACACATAAATGTATTCTCACAACTGTTTACTAATTTAAAGCGCCTGGCGTTTTTTTAATAGCGAGATCATAACCTGTACACTTATTGCAACGATCTTAATAATAGGTTGAATGGAACTGTTTTCGTCTAGTCTGTTGTTGTGACGAGTTCTTTGAGTTTTTTATTTATAGCAATTGAATGTGCTCATATTCACGAATATAAAATTGCAAGAACCATTGTTGTAAATTAAATTCGATAACTATGCCGACGCCCATACAAAATCTGGTCTTGTCTTTTTTTATCTACTATTATTGATTCAGTAAGAATATTGTTATTAAAGCAAACGCTATCGCGACACTCACTTGGCGCTATTTGCTTAATTCGTTATAACGCAGTATCGCCCGAATCGCGCGTAACGCAAATTCTAAAATAAAGCAAGAAGCAGGGGGCGCCGGGCGGGCGCGGCGACGCGACGGCGGCGCGGCGACGCGACGGCGGCGCGCGCTTTACGTATTATACCTACGCTATTTTACTTCGTCCTTTTTAGTGTAAACAGTGATAAGAGACGTTATAATATTGACAAAGTATAATTTTGTAAGTAAGGACGATTGATTGAAAGATTGTTTAATTTTTGTTTTTTGTAGTTTAGTCCATACTATACAGAATATACTTTATAATATAGTAATAATATAGTAATAATATAGTGATAATTAAATCCACCACTATACAGAATGGGTCAGTGGGTCGTCTTAGGGGCGGAGATTAAGGAGTTGGAATATACGTTTAGGGGCACTATGATTAGCAAAGAAAACCATTTTTTTTTGAATTTATTCAAATTTTCGAAGTTTTTTTTTACACATTTCTGCCATTTTTTTTTCGCCAACTTATTAATCTTGTCCATAGAAGCTATTTAAGCTCTGAGACACATGGTCCTATGATACACCGTTTTCGAATTATGGGCCTCCGAATTTTATTTTATTTTGTATGAAACGATCTATATTTTCGAAATGGTAGTATAGTATTTATGTTGGGATGCTGCTAGCATAGGGGTATCACGGGGGGGGGGCAAAATTTTGGTTATTTTTTGCCTAGGACACACCGTTTTCGAGATATTCGGATATAACAATTCGGAGGCCTATAATTCGGCAATAGTGCGTCGTAGGGCTATGCTTTTCAGAACCTAAATGATTTTTATGGTTTAAGTTAACCCGAACTGCAAAAAAAAATGAAATTGCCGGAAAAAAAAATACGATATTTTTTTGAAGTCCTCGCACCATAGTGCCCTTTAGGGCCCTAAGGCTACACTCCAACCGTTTAATGTTTTGTTTTTGTGTGTATATAGTGGTCGACAATGTCTAAAAGAAATAGTGAATTACCAATATGGAGCTTTAAGTAGTGACGTAGAACTGAAAGTATGAAGGAAAATTCATTGTTTATTTTTTACTGCTCCATTTTATCGTAATAAATTCATAAAAAATGATGTAATATTTAAAAGCATGCTGTCTGTCCAACGAGTCCAACGCTAGGGTAGGAGCTGCGAGTTAACAGTCACCGCGCTTGCTTTATTCGTGTCCGCCCCGCGCCCGTGCGTTATAAAAAAGCGCGTTATAATAAAGCTTGTAAAATAACGCGCTTAAAATATAAAGCTTATAGCACTTAGCAAGTTATTGACATATAGCAACTTTGAACACTACTAGCTGGCATCATTAAGTTTTTTTTTTATTTAAGTTTGGTTTTGTTCAGTCAGAATTCAATTTCATTACAGAAAAGGTCAGAGATAAGTTAACTGTCATTGAGTATGTGCAAAATTTTTCGAAAAATGGAGCAAAATTTTGACTGACTGGTATCCTAGAGGTGGATAAAGGAACAGAGGAAGACAGAGAAAGAGATGGGAGGACGAATTAAAATTGACAGCAGGTCCTAATTGGAAAAGAGTCGCTAGAGACAGAAAACTGTGGAAACTGTTAGAGGAGGCCTTTGCCTGGAGGCACACTGAATTGAGAGATATACTTTAAAAACAACTGGAAAGAACAACAACTGAACAAAGAATCGAAATTCAGGATGGAGAGGCTTATCTTATGTGCAAGATATATTTTAACTAAGGCTTTAGCTACTGTTAAATTCGAACATAAAAGATATTAAGTTTTGTCAGTTATTTAAGTTGAGTTGTTTATTAATGTCAAAGTTGTTTTTAGTCAGGCAAACGAAAGTAGACACTCGATTTATTTGCAAACTTTTTATGTGGCAATGCTATACTAATGTCAACATTATATATTAGTCTATGATGTCAACCTCAATTTTCCAAAACACGATGGCGTGTTGTTGGTGATTTGTTGTGGTCTTAATTAAAGCATTTATTAAGTGAAAAATGAATAAAACAATTAAAAGTGGATTACGGCAGATGTTGTTTCGCATGGTGTATAAATATAAAGAAAAACAACAGAAGAAAGAAGCCGAATTCAAATAAAATAAGATTGTTAACGTGTGGTGTTAGATTTCATAAGTTAGTAGGACGCTATTAAGTTGATACTTCGTTTTAATTCGTAATCACTATTTATCTTTTTGTGTAAACTTTTACTCTCTTTTTAATCACATTCATTTTATAAAAAAGTTATACACTTTTATAATAATGCATTATGGTTATTTTTCATAGCATAATAAATGTTGCATTGTAATTTTAACACATTTTTTTTTTATAGTAAATCTGGCAGATGAAACGAGGGTTTGATGAGATAGTGAAAACTATTGAAAAACTTACGGATTTAGAGCAGAAAGATTGAATAAGAACCCAGATCCAGTACTTGGATGAAATAGCTAGGAGAGGAGTGGCAGAAAATGAGTGATCATATCATACATGTTGAAAATAAATATATCGTGTCCCTTGCCTTCCTGTCCTTACCTGCTCAACAAAGAAGACCCAGGGTTTGATGGTCTTCTTATGCTGCCAAATTTGACAGAAAGTCAATAAAACAAAAAAAAAAGTAAAATGTGACATGTTGAAAATAAATATATCGTGTCCCTTGCCTTCCTGTCCTTACCTGCTCAACAAAGAAGACCCAGGGTTTGATGGTCTTCTTATGCTGCCAAATTTGACAGAAAGTCAATAAAACAACAAAAAAAAGTAAAATGTGCTGCTCAAGTACTCAGCCCTTCAACCGCAGTATTTATGGGATATTTAGCAAGTGATTAATTTTGCTATGAAAACCATAATACTATGCTATTCCACTATAATACACTGAAAAGAATACAAATCAAATCAAATCAAATCAATCATTTATTCGCATAGAATGTAGGTATTGTACAATAAAGTTGTTATAAAATATAGTGATCCGGGTACATTCTGCCCGAGTTTAGGCATGCAAAATTCAACAATAATGTCATCATCAATTAGCTTATGGGTAAAAATTATGAAATAGTGTCAATTAAGGTATCAATAAATTATTCTAACAAGTCCAGAAGTGTATCAAATAATTTCAATAATATTAAAATCTTGAGATGTCACACATAGGATCATTCAAAAAATCACTTATCGAATAATAACATTTCTGTATCAAAAAAGCCTTCAGTTTATTCTTAAATTGTCGAAGGGTGTCACTTTTTATGCTGTCCCGTAGTTTATTAAATATTGTTGGGCCCATGCAGAAAACACTTTTTCCAAGTAGTGCCGTTTTATAGCCACCAGTAATTAAGAGGTTTTTGTATTGACTTCTCACGGGACCTTTCTTGGAGTCCGAGACCTTAGCAAACAATTTATTATTTATTTTTACAAAAATTGCCATCTCCAAAATATATAACGATGGAAAAGTAAGAATTTTTAAAGATTTGAACACAGGCTCACAACCATCTCTAGGTTTAAGATTACACATAGCTCTAACACAACGCTTTTGGGCTCTAAATATGTTATCTCTTAGACTGCAATTACCCCAAAAAAATATTCCAAACCTTAAGACCGATGCGACCAAACCATGGTACGCTACCAAAACAGTATTTATGTCAACTTTTTTTGTCAGGTTAAAAAGAACATAAGCTGCAGTGCTTAACCTTTTGCACAACTCTTCCGCCTACGGTTTCCAAGTCAATTGATCGTCTATATTAATGCCTAAAAATTTCGCGACCTTTGTTTGATTGATCACTTGTCCATTATACTGTACATTAACGTTCGGCGGAATTGTACGTTGGTGAAAATGCATCACGTTAGTCTTAACTAAGTTTATTACCAAGTTGTTTTTATCAAGCCATTCAATAATATTTCCAAGGTTAATGTTGATATCCTGTTCATAGTTATTAATATTTGTACATTTTATCAGTGCTGTGCTGTCATCAGCAAATAGAACCATTGGATTTGGTATCTGACGGGGCAGATCATTTATATATAGCAAAAACAAGGGGGGACCCAACACACTTCCTTGCGGTACACCAAATTTGACAACTTTACCATCAGATTGATATGTTTGTTCACATTTTGTTCTATGACAAATTCTGGATATCTCCGTATATTGTGTGCGGTTACTGAGGTAGGATTTTAATAGATTCAGCACGTTTCCCCTCAGACCGTAGCTACTAAGCTTGTTCAATAATATATCGTGATTGACACAGTCAAAAGCTTTAGCCATGTCTGTAAAAATGGCACAGATAGGTGTCCATTATCTAAATTTATCATTACTTCGTGTAAGAAATCATATATTGCTGTATTAATGTTTTTATTTTTTTTAAAGCCTGCTTTTTCATTACATAATGTTGTATTTTGCCAGAAAGTTGCTAATTAATTCATATATTATCCTTTCTACCACTTTGGAAAACACAGGAATCAAAGCAATCGGTCTGTAGTTAGCTATATCCTCCCTGCAATTTTTTTGTGAAGCGGTTTGACTATGACTGTTTTTAAACCGTCAGGAAATACACCAGTGCTGATAGCTAAGTTAATAATGTGGCTAATATGTACGATAATGTTATTTGATACAAATTTTACAACTTTCGTTGCTACTTCATCATATCCTACGCTGTTTTTATTTTTCAAAGATTTTATTACCCTGAGTATGTTGTAGCGTTACGTATAGCGCCCGGGAGCTATACGTAAGCCACGTTATTAAAATTAAGATAAAAGGTTAAAATTAAATTAAATTATGAAAATAAAAGGATATAGAGAGCAGAACTATGGTCAGCTTCGCACGACGTGGGCAGCTATCCAGGCAGCAGCTCGGGCAAGAAGTCGTGGAATGCCCGAGGTAGGTAGGTGATCAGGCAGCTACGACGGACATGCAGGCAATCGTGCAGGTAGGCAGGTCAGCAGACACCATGGGTAGGTGGTCCAGGCAGGCAATCAGGCAGGTAGGCAGTAGAATAACAGCAGAATGGATAGCAGGATGGATAAACAGGCAAACGGGTAAGTACGTAGGCTCCGAGGGGTGTGGAGGCCGGCTATGGCTCAATACGCCAAACAGCGAGCCCTTTGATACGTCGTGACGACTGAGGAGGATTATGTACCAGTAAAGATGCACACATTTATAAGTATCACACTCAATTATTAATATTTATTGCACTTCAAAGATTTGATACACACACAATTCACAGGCCGCTTATATAGTATAAAGAGTTTGCTGATACAATCGTAAAATTGCTAATCTCAAATATTCCACCGACTTTCAGCGTTCAGACCAGTTCCAAGACTGAAAAAAGCTGAAGCCCGTTTTTCATTCGATCTGCCATCTCTTCTCAATTTCAAATTCAAATCTCAATCAGAACAGAGTGAATAAAAACGGCTTTACAAAGGCGGGTCAGTCTGCTCTGACCTAACAATAATGTACAACTAGCTTAAGGAAAGGTCTAGGTATTATAGTCCATGGTACATATGGTATGTCTATGGCTTTAAGAAAATAAAATAGACAGACATATGTCATGTCAGATAAAACGTCACAGTAGAAAAATATTACAAGAAGAATTATAAATTACGAATATAATTTAAGTTTAGATATTTAAAACAGTCAGAGATAACTAAATATGCTTTCCAGATGTAATAATACAAAGAATATATATAAAAATGAGTTACACAAATTGATGCGATATCAAAAGATGTGAAGATGGATTGTGGAGTGTTATGAAACGTAAGTAGATCTTTAATAAATACCACATTTCCCCGATGACCCCAGAAAAATTTTCAACTGGAAGAAAATTTTGAGGTTTAAATATAATCCTTGCTCTATCACACAACATCTTTCATACTTTCGTCAAACACTCTCATTCAATCACACGTTAGGGGATATAGTTCACATTCAATGACGTATACTCCACGAGGAAATATTTATTAAGATATAACGAAGGCTTATTTATTTTTAATAGGTGTCGTTACCCGCACCTGTTTGAAAACCCTTTAAGAAACTATTTATTTAAACAAGAGGAACTCAAAGAGGAGGAGGACTCAAGTCTATAAGAGGGAAGTCTCAAGTCTATAAGAGGGAACTCTCAAGTCTATAAGAGGGAACTTTCAAGTCTATAAGAGGGAACTAGGTTGAGAGGGAACTAGGTTTGAGAGGGAAGGATACAAGAGGGAAGGATACAAAAGGGAAAAAAATATATTAAAGAATACTCCACGCATTTGGCTTATTTTTAAAGAGTTACGGGACCGCTCTTTGCATATAAGGCTTCCGAGTTATGCAAACCGCTCTAAAATAACACCTCATTCTTTAAGAATAAGATTCAAGGGAATTAAGAAGTTTAAGAAGACTCCACGCATTTGGCTTATTTTTAAAGAGTTACGGGACCGCTCTTTGCACATAAGGCTTTCTGAGTTGTGCAGACCGCTCTAGAGGAATGCCGCTCTAAAAATAAAACAAAGAGAAAACATAAGGAGGGAAAAAGAAGTTGCCTAATAGGTTTAGTACAAGGTGAAAGAATAAAAGTTCTAGCAAAAGTGAAAGATGATGATGATATGAGGGCCTGTATGAGAAACCAAAAGTAAGCTTATGTATATACTTGTGTAAGTATGTTTTTTAGAATTTAGAGAATAGATGAAAAATCGAGCCCACGTTAAAAAAAGATAGTGTAAAAAGTAGGTATAGTGTGGGTGATGGGGTGGATTCAGATAATTGGGCGCACAAACAACGTTGCGCCCAATTATTTAAAAGTTGGGCGCCAAACTGTAGCGTTACGTATAGCGCCCGGGAGCTATACGTAAGCCACGTTATTAAAATTAAGATAAAAGGTTAAAATTAAATTAAATTATGAAAATAAAAGGATATAGAGAGCAGAACTATGGACAGCTTCGCACGACGTGGGCAGCTATCCAGGCAGCAGCTCGGGCAAGAAGTCGTGGAATGCCCGAGGTAGGTAGGTGATCAGGCAGCTACGACGGACATGCAGGCAATCGTGCAGGTAGGCAGGTCAGCAGACACCATGGGTAGGTGGTCCAGGCAGGCAATCAGGCAGGTAGGCAGTAGAATAACAGCAGAATGGATAGCAGGATGGATAAACAGGCAAACGGGTAAGTACGTAGGCTCCGAGGGGTGTGGAGGCCGGCTATGGCTCAATACGCCAAACAGCGAGCCCTTTGATACGTCGTGACGACTGAGGAGGATTATGTACCAGTAAAGATGCACACATTTATAAGTATCACACTCAATTATTAATATTTATTGCACTTCAAAGGTTTGATACACACACAATTCACAGGCCGCTTATATAGTATAAAGAGTTTGCTGATACAATCGTAAAATTGCTAATCTCAAATATTCCACCGACTTTCAGCGTTCAGACCAGTTCCAAGACTGAAAAAAGCTGAAGCCCGTTTTTCATTCGATCTGCCATCTCTTCTCAATTTCAAATCTCAATCAGAACAGAGCGAATAAAAACGGCTTTACAAAGGCAGGTCAGTCTGCTCTGACTTTACAATAATGTACAACTAGCTTAAGGAAAGGTCTAGGTATTATAGTCCATGGTACATATGGTATGTCTATGGCTTTAAGAAAATAAAATAGACAGACATATGTCATGTCAGATAAAACGTCACAGTAGAAAAATATTACAAGAAGAATTATAAATTACGAATATAATTTAAGTTTAGATATTTAAAACAGTCAGAGATAACTAAATATGCTTTCCAGATGTAATAATACAAAGAATATATATAAAAATGAGTTACACAAATTGATGCGATATCAAAAGATGTGAAGATGGATTGTGGAGTGTTATGAAACGTAAGTAGATCTTTAATAAATACCACAATGTCTTGAGGTACAACTGGTCTCATGAACATTGTGTTAGGGTTTTCGTGTAGACCATTTGTTTCGAGTGATGTTTTAGGCGAGTCTTTAATCTGATCAATGAAGTAGTTGTTGAATGCGTCTGCAATTTCCTTGGGGTTATTAATAATTGTATTATTTATTTTTATTTGAGAGATGGGTTCATAAGTACATACTTTATTGTTGATAACTTGCCAGGACGCCTTTGATTTATTGAGTGAATTCTTAATGAAATTGTTATTTTGAGCCTTTTGAGTTAATTTTAAAATTTTTCTTAATCGCCGCGAGTATTTTTTAAATTTATGTTTATTTTCATTTGATGGCCTGAGTCTGTGCTCCCATAGAAGGTGGCGCTGCTTCCTACTACATAATCGTATTCCCTTAGAAATCTACTTCATTTTTTTATATGGTTTCATTATAACTAATTTGACAGGAAAACAAAGCCCATACAACAAACCAAACTGCTGCATAAATATGTTATATGCTTCATTAGCATTTTCCGTCTCATAAATTTCAGCAAATGAAAGGCATTGTAGATAGCCATTGAATTTCGTCAAGTTTTCCAATGATAGGTCCCGTTTTTTTACATGCCATGATTTAAGCCTATAGGTTTTGTTTACTTTAATCTCAAATATTTGTGCAGAGTGATCAGACAAGGCAAAATCTATAACTTCACATTTACATTTAATCTTAGAATTATGAGCGAAATTATCCAGACAGCTGTTGCTAGATAGCCGAGTTGGTTGATCAAGTTCTAGTCTGAGGTTAAATCCCAACAGAAAATATTCAAAGTCTAAACTAATGTTATTTCTTTTTAACCTGTCTATATTAAAATCCCCGCAAACAACATTTTTTTTCTTAGGGTTGGTACATAATGATTTTAAAATTATTTCTAAGTTATCATAAAAAACATTTAGATTACTTGACTTAGGTGGTCTATATATATACTATTATCAATTTCTGTTCTACCAGTTCAATAGCACAACATTCGATGACACCTGTTATTGAATATTTTGTTGCATCTCCAAATCCTGTGTATTGAAGAGACTTGTTTACCAGAATGCAGGCGCCTCCCCGTTTCTTTTCACGTCTTGCATAGCATGCGGCAAGCTTATAATTTGGTATTTTTGATAGGTGTTCTTGATTATGCATAATAAAGTGGTCGGTTATGCATATAACATCTATATTTCTTCGACTTAGCGTTAGTTCTTGTAGATGAATCACAAGTAAATCTGCCTTGTTCAAAAGTCCGGCGATATTTTGATGTAGAATTCGTATATTATTGTGTACGAAAAAAATCCATATTATTGGTGGTTAAATCTGTATCACTGCAGTGAATCTGCAGTTGCTTAGATGTCGTATTAGTATCTGATAATTAAGGTATTTTTTGAGTATGATTTATGGTTTTGTTAATTGAGATGGCCAAATTATGACATATATTTTTCATTCCCACACTGTCGCCACTAATTTTAGCACAATCTAGATCGTAGTCAGCAAATATGTTGGATCTGATCTGACCAAAGATGTCCCTCCATCCGTATTTGTTGATTTGCCCCGTATTGCAAGAAAACATGTCAAGAGTCAAGGTGTTATTACTGTCGAAAAAGTATCCGTATTCGTGGTGTTTTATGTCCAGACTCAGCAGGTTGTTAAATATCTCGACTTTATAATTATGAATTAGTGCACCTCTTATATAAGTCGGAGCGCATATAACAATATTTGTGTGTGCCGTGTTTTTCAGCGAGTTTTTCAAGTTTCCAAGGATATCTAGACACTCGCAATTTTTTATATCCTTTCCTCCAATTAAGATCAGGCAATAGTCCTGCATTTTGAAGTCCTTTAAATTGTCTTCGACGGTGAGTAGAAACTTTTCTGTGGTAGCGTTCTGCAGCAAGTAATGGCAGTAGTCAAATTCACTAGAGAATACTTCTTCAATTAATGGCAGTGCTTCTTTAGTACACCCACTACACATTATAGCGAGTTTATTTTTAGGCTTTGGTTTTGGTTGAGATACGCCTACTGTTTTTTTTGAGGCAACACTACCCAGGTGTGCAGTTAGCGTCAAGTTTTGTTTTTGCGCCAATGTTTCACGTGTCATCTCGGGAGTTTGTGTTTCTTTGTTGTCAGTGTCGACTTTTATCTCATTGCAATAATTGGTCGAGTGTGCGTTGAATGTATTTGCCATACTTTCCAAAGTCTGCGTCTGTCTTGTATTTGTACGAGCAGTATTCTTATTTGGTGTTTGGACTTTGGTCCTAAGTGATAATTACTTTATTTTGATCCAATAAAACAGCATTTCTCCGCTTCAAGTTACTATTTTCTAGCGATAATAGTTCTATTTCTTTGTGTGCACTTTGTAATTGAGCTTTGAGATCTTCTATCTCTTTCCTGTAAATGTTTACTTGGCTTTCATCTTCATCCTCAGACATATCTGGCACGGAGTTCGAGGTACAGTCCATCGTATGTGATAATATTATGTCGCTGGTATCAGGTTCCGATCGCGTGCGTGTTCTTCGGAAAGTTATATTCTCTAAGGGCTATATTTCAACGGGACACCATGGCGGCGCAACCAGTCGCCGCTACCAACAAAATGTATACAACTCTATAGAGAGTTACTCACTTGGTGTCCGTTTGGTTGCGCAACCAATTTGGCGGCGCGACCAACTCGGACGCGTGCACAGAATGTTACTGGCTGCGCCGCCACGCTGGTCGCGCCACCACTAGTTACTATAGCGCTGTATGGTGTCTCACTCACTCGGCCGCCAGGCCGGCGGCCAGTGACGCCCCCACGTCATTGCATGCAACACGTGTGTACTGTTGTTTTGTTTTTTAACTGCTTATTTTAATTGTTTGTTAATTGCATACGATGGATAACTTCGATACAGAAAGGTTTATTATCGAAATTCAAAGTAGACCATCAATTTGGGATAATTCCTTTCCAGATTATTCCGATAGAGATTTGAAAAAGAAATGTTGGGAGGAAGTTGTAGATTTGTTTGGAAAACAGGAGCAAACCGTTGAAGAAAAAAACAGCTTAGGTAAGTAAAGAACATATATTTTTATTAATGAATTATTAATACAAGGTGAAATTTAATGGGTTGTTTTACGAGTGAAGTTGTGTATGTATTTATTAATGCATATAATTATTTTGCCATGGAAGTGGGTTTTCGTTTACAAAATAATGTGTAAAATTATCTCGAGTGTTAGTAGCAGCACGCCCTCCTCTAGTGAAATTTTGCTGTGTTGTAGTTTGAAAGCCCGTTATTGTCAGAGTATAATCATATGAATATCCATCTCTAGAACGTACAAAGTTGTGTAACACACAACATGTTCTCACAATGGATTTTGCTAATTCTGTGTGGACATTTAATGGTCTGTGGAAAATTCGCCATTTATTTGTTAAGATGCCGAATGTGCACTCGATGTAACGGCGAGCTCTCGATAGTCTGTAGTTAAAAATTTTCTTTTCGGCACTGAGGTTGTTTCCTCCGTATGGACGCATAATGTTTGGGCTCAACCCGAATGCTTCATCGCCTATAAATACATAAGGGAAAAGCGTTGGGTTATTTTCTGAAATTTGTAGGGGCTCTGGAATACCTAAAGTATTACTTATGAGTTTCTTATACAATTCAGTTTCTTGGAAAACTGCTGAATCGCTACTTTTCCCATAGGCACCGACGTCTATATAAATGAAATTATAATTAGCGTCACATGCAGCCATCAACACCAATGAAAAAAAGTGTTTATAGTTATAATACATCGAACCAGAATCAGCAGGTTGAATCAGTCTTATGTGCTTTCCATCGATACTACCGATGCAGTGTGGAAAGTTGGCATGTTTTTCGAAACCATCTGCTATTTTCATCCAGTCATTTGCAGTAGCCGGAAGTGATAAACATGTTTGCAACTTATCCCAAATCACGGCACACACTTCTTTTATTATTGTGCTTAATGTCGTTTGTCCTAGACGAAAGTTATAATGCAATTCCCTCATCGTACATCCACTTGCGAGGTACCTGTAATTAACAAAAATTAATAAGTAATATAATTTAATTTCCAGGGTAAGTGTTGCAAAAAAGATGGAAAAGCATCAGATCATGCTATGCGCGGGAAGCCAAACGCCAAAAAAATATAAAGTCTGGTTCTGGAGCCACTAACCGCAAAAGCAAATACATATATTTTAAGCAGTTACAGTTTCTACAAAAAGTAGTAGCTATCAGAGAAGAAGGTGTAGAAGAAGAAAATTCGGAGAGCACTGAAGTAGGCGAGCGACCTAAACAAAAAGTTACAAACAAACGTAAACTAACAGCAGACGATGATCCCTTTGTTCAAGCATTAAATAATTCAATTGAGCAAAGACGCCGTGAGATAACAGAGCAGAGACTACGCGAGACAGCTGAGGTTGACGAAGATCGGCTATTTCTGCTTTCATTGTTGAGCACATTAAAAAATCTATCTCCTCAAGTTAAAATGGCTACCAAAATAAAGATGCTAACTTTGTTGAACGACGCGTCAGGTTTTTCTGGTAACAGGACGTTTGATTATGCTGATCGGTCATTTCGGAATTCTTCAGAAATTAATCCAGGTGGCAGGATCGTGAGTCATGAGACCTATCATCCTGGTTATTCGACGCAACGGCAAGTGATTGCTACTGAATATCCTGGACCGAGTTATAGGACAAACACGAATTATCAGAATGAACCTATTACAAGTGGTCCTAATTCTCCATATAATTCTATGAATACAATGACATATGCAAGTTCTCCAAGCGACACACATGATTCACAGGACTCGGAACCACTTATGGATCTATATAGCACTTAAACATTAATGGCTTGTTTGTTTGTCTACATTTTTTAATAAAACTTACTTTAAAAATGTTCATAGTTTGTTTTAACTTACCTTAATGTTACAAACAACTTTTCTTCAGGACTGATTGATTTTCTTAACACGTTGAACGCCAACGCGGTCAGTGCTGACCGACAGCGAACTTTTCCTTCAGGCCAAGCAACAATCACAGTTCTATCCAAATTTAGACCAACAGTTTTTTTTAACTAGATACTTATATCTAATGTCCAAATGTATGTTTTTATTAACAAAAGTCAACTTTAGTCATTATTTATGGAGATAGTAAACGTCGGGCAGCACTGACCGACGCGGCTCCTACAGACGAAAAAGCGACTTTCCGTTAAAGGGGGCCGCGCGGGTCGCGGTGTCAGGTCTCCCCCCGCACAGTCCAGAGTTTGTAAGCTCGCCCGCGCTTACGCATTTGACGCCCATATCTTGAGCTGAGACGTCGTTACATCGGACAACTGTTTCAATAGCGTATTTGTTTGTTTAATAAAGTATTGTTAACTATTATTATGGATGGCTTCGAAGATTTTGAGATTACTCAAGATATCTTGAATGAGATAGAAAACATAGAAATCAATCTACTCGACAAAACTTTAAATCTAAGTTCTGATGATGATGAAGAAAAGATTCGACCCCCCCGATCGAGTTACAGGCGCCTGCGGATTCCGTCATCAAGTGTAGGTAGTGATGGTGAAATTGGACGCGCTATCGAAAATTTAGAAAGAAATTCAGCATCTAAGTGGACAAACCCCAAAGGTAATCAGCGCAATATAATTCCTTTCACTGAATGTTGTGGCATGCCAGTTTCTATCCGCACGTCAATGACTAACAAATCTCCAGCTGATTTTTATGCACTTTTGGTGACGGATAGTCTTTTACAAAATATTGTTGAATGTACTAATGCTTTCGCAATGACTAAGATAACTCGCACGGCAGAAGCTTCAAAAAATGCAAGAATTCGCTCATGGTCTGAAACTAACCTCGCCGAGATGAAACATTTTTTCTGCTTGATTTTGTTTATGGGTTTAGTGAAGCTTCCAAAAATTGCTGATTATTGGTCTAAGGATGAGATTATGGGCCAAAATTTTCCACGAACTGTAATGTCTAGAAATAGATTTGAACTGCTCTTGCAAATGATCCACTTTTCCCAAGAGGATGATAATAATAAATCGGACCGACTTCACCGAGTAAAGCATTTGCTAGATGTGATGAATGATAATTTCAAGAGAAATTATATCCAGGTCAAGACATATGCATTGATGAGAGTATGGTTCCGTTTCGAGGACGTTTGATATTCCGCCAATATAATAAACAGAAACGACACAAGTACGGGATCAAACTATTTAAAATGTGTACCCTACCAGGATATACATACAGGATTAATATATACGCTGGTAAACAACATGAACAAATCAGTGTCACCCCTCAAAGCGTGGTAATGAACCTTTGCCAGGACCTACTTAATAAAGGGCATTGTTTGTACACAGATAACTGGTACACAAGTGTAGGCTTAGCCAGAGAACTCCTGAAAAATGAAACACATCTGATTGGTACTTTAAGAAAGAACAGAAAGTATTTCCCTAAAGTTGTAGTTTCCACTAAGCTAAAAAAAGGCCAGTACATAGCAAAAGAAAGTGATGATGGGATAACGGTTTTAAGATGGAAAGACAAACGAGATGTTTTGGTGCTTTCCACAAAACATTCAACACGTTTTGTTCCCGTTACCAAACATAATAAAACTACAATGAAACCGGCTATCGTCGTAGATTATAACAAGGCAAAGGGAGCAGTGGATCTGTCTGATCAAATGGCAGCATACCAGACACCATTAAGGAAAACTTTGAAATGGTACAAAAAAATTGCATTTGATCTGATTTTGAATGTCGCCATGGTGAATGCTTTAGTTTTGTATAAAACCGTCACTAACAAACATATAGCTATTGTGGATTTGAGAAAAGAAATACTAAAGAGTTTTTTGGCAAAATCTTCAACCTCCGAAGGACCTTCAGAACAGACGATAAGAAAGAAGAAACACGTACTTCAGAAAAAAGAAGGACCTTCTCTGAAAGTGCGTCGTATGTGTGTAGAGTGTTACAAAAATAATGTGACTACATTTGGACGTGCACTAGCCAGAAACAAAACTAAAAAAGTGCCTACTTTTTGTGACACTTGCGTAGACAAACCCTTTCTGTGTGTTGAATGTTTTGCCAACGTTCATGTATGATTTTCATTACTTTCAGTATTTTGTTCTTTTCATGTCGCTAATGATATTGTTGTTATAGGTCTACCAGAATCTCATGGCAAAAAGGGAAATAAAAATTTGTTGTATGCAATACTGGGGAAATATGATCAAACGATCTTGATACTGTTTAATTTTTATTTATGTCTTTAGTATTAATGAACATGAGGTAACTATATTATAGTAGTCACAACGGATCTTTGTGTCTTTGAACTTGGTCCTGCCAACCATTGCGTAAGAAACAGTTTGTCATCGAGTATACTGCATAGAGTAAGCGAGATAGGACGATGACAAAAAAGACAAAAGATATTTATTTCAACTGGGCCACCAAGCGGCACTTTTGAATGTCACAATTTAAATTTACATGGAATAAAAGTTGATTCTACCGTGCATTCGGAAAGTAGCTTGTAATGGAGAAGAATGCACAAGAAACTCCGTAAGCTTATGTGACATACATAAGCGAGTGAAAGAGACAGTTATACAATGCTATTTTCACCTTCAACATTGACACAAAAATAGCTACTGCGCGGGGTCTTGCAACCAATTCAGAGACACAAAGATCCACTGTGAGTATTATAGGTATGTGTATGAATAATGTTGTTATACATCGTGTTCTTAACATAGGAAAAATAAATCAATTGAATATTAATTTATGTACTAATTTATTATTTAGCATTTAAATCATACTAATAACTTAAAACCTCATTCAGAACTAGAAAACTAGAATACGATTCCATGAACTCCACTGGCATTTCAAAAACTTGTATCTTTGTAGTTTTATGTCATCTCTCTCCATCAAAATGGTTCTTTTTTATTGGCATTTAACATATTCAAAACCAATCTCTTTATGTATAAAGTCTGTAAAAAATAATAAAATGTATCATGTTACTTAAAGTCATTCATCATCATCAGTCTATATATTTTCTTTTTATGTAAGTTTTATGGCCTGGTTGCTAGGACCTTTTAGCCACGTCTTTGGAAAGAGTTTTGGATCTTATATTTATTCTTTAGTATGCATTAGAATGCGGATGTAACAGATTCTAATGTTTTTTGGAATATTTGGCAGCAAATTGTATCGAGTCAGTCTTCCCAGTAAGCTTTGCAGAGGCAGTCAATACTACAATAAAATACACCGTTCCACTATCCCGAGATCGCTTTTGTCAATGGTTTTACAAATTGTCCAGTTGCGGAGACAGTTGAGATACAAAACTACGCCAATAATATATCACAATATCCACTAGGAATCAATTTGCAAATAATATTAACAGCCACTGAACTTCACTCGACAAAAGCCAGCCAAAAACTCCCGTCTATATACACGTCCCACTGCAGGGCGCAGATTATTACTTAATATTTTTCTTACGTCAAAGATTCTCAATCTCCGTTAAAATCAATATCTTGTCGAAGAATTAGTAACAGTTACATTACTGTTGCCATTTCCTTCCGGCCATCATTCGATGTGCCCTGACCTACGATTTACCTTATAATAGTAATGGAAAGAAAATAAAATTATGTAAGAAAAATATAAATTAAACTAAATGTATCAAAACAAGTCAGTCCAACTTACCGGTCCACTCTACGACGCACTTTAAAATCAAAGATTGAGTTTGATTTACGCCTTCTTCTTCCCTTATTTTATGATACACATTGAAAACAATATGTCTCGCATGAGATCGAAGTGGGTTTTTCGACATTTTCACAAAAATAACAAACTTTCAAGATAATATCAAAAAAATTCAGCAGCGGTTGACACATCAAGTACTTTGAATCGACAGGTGACAATTGACATTGCCATATGAAAATCACAATTTAAAAAAAATAAAAAATGCCATGAGATTCTGGTACACCTATACCTACCTAATTCGTTAGAAAAAATGGGAAGAGTTATTATTTTTACTTTGATTTTTTTTTAGTTGTTATAAACTAGTGCTTGACTGCAATCCCATCTGATTACTACGGTATTTGATACAATTTTTTATGTTTAATTTTTATAAATAATTTAACTCCAATAAACTTTTTAATACTTTTAAAAAATGAGTTTATTTTGTATACTTCTCATTTCGTGCCGTACAAATTTTCACTCTTATGTAATTGTTGTTTTTTTCTAAGTCTTTTATGTTTTTCAAAAACCATCATAGTTTGGCGTAACTAGAGGGCCACGCGGGTCAATGAATATAGGATTTAGTTTGATAGCACTGCCCTACGGCCTGTATGAATGAATCAAAAACACTCTTAAAACGCGGTCAGCACTGACCGACGCGGCCCGAACGGAAAGTTTAGTTGTCGACCATCACTGACCGACGCGGCCCGAACGGGAAGATGCATTTTTTTTGTTGGCGTTCAACGTGTATTGTATCTTGCTTCAACAAATCATTTTCACACAAAGTCAGTAATTCATCAAAGGACCTCACGGACATCCTCACATAACTAAAAAACTTATCCGGATATCTTCTTAGATCGTCGTTTATGTTGACGAATTGTCCTTTCTTACAGCGATCGGCTAAATAAGGATGAACCCACCACTGTTTCTTTTTTCTCTTGAACTTTCTTTTCCTACGTACATACAGCAGTAGTGCTATCTCTTCGAGGTCCATTTTGATAACTGTCTCAGTATGGTGTGGCGACTCTGGTGTCTGTATGGTGTCTAGTTTGGTAGCTTACGGACACCACGGTGGCGCAACTGGTTGCGCCGCCATGGTGTCCTGGTGAAATATAGCCCTAAGAAATTCATACCCGCAAATTAAAATTAAGAATTTAAAATAATACACAAAGAATATCACTTGTGGGATTCGAACTCGCGTCACCCAGACGTTTTGACGAGAGTACTAGTCATTCGTAGCCACTAGGCCAGTCGTGCTTGTGAACCAATGTCGAAATTTTCCATCCGTACAAAGTCTGATGTTTGATCAATGTTAGTTTGTAACTTAACCGATAGATGGCAGTTTTGTCAATGGTAAAATACTTCATTAAACTGTTAACACAGATAATAGTTTGGCAACACAGATAACATGTTAGTTTACGCGGTTTGTTATATATGGTGCTGTACTTGTCACAACATTTGAATAAAAAACGACTTTTGGTAGACAAAGTTTGAATAAGAATAACATCAGGTCAATATTGTTTATGTTACGAATATGTTTCAAGTATTTTTAACTGTAGTCCACAATTATAACAGGCACAGGAACTCACTGAAGGTTTTGAATAGTATTAATACACTGTTTTCAAAGTCACTACTAATGTATCTTGAAGTTAGTATTTTTGGATAGTCCGACACCAAAAGACGTCAATAACACTGTCACTGTTGGTTCGTATGATCAGCTTCACTTTTCTATACTATAAGTAATTTAAAACTTATTTTTTCTAATTTTAATATTTAATTTTCTAGGAGTACGTACAATTTCAATGTTTACTTGACAGCTCGCTGCTGTCACTCCAATCACTCCAATACAGATTTGTGGATACATAGTTTATCCTGGGCTTATATTAGGTCCTTACCTATGAAATTGGCGTTTTTTCGTACTGGCCACTTTGATCTCAAATATCTCCTCTTTGGTTTGGAATTCAAATTTTAAATCACATCACATCATCAGCCTATTAATGTTCCCACTGCTGGGACACAGGCCTCCTCTCTGTGAGAGGGAAATTTTAAATGTATAGAGCTATTTACTCATGTTTTTGTGTTTGGAAAACCGTAATTCGTTTGTTTTTTTTCCTCTTTTGATTATTTCTTTGGGCCAGTAAGTTTATAAAATGGAAAGCTTGAAATATCGCGTTATTTACGAGTACGAGTTCCATCGTGGCACCAGTGCTGCAGAAACGGTTCGAAGGATTAATTATGTGTATGGCAACGGTTTCGCAAAAGAAAACACAGTGCGTTTTTGGTTCCAACGTTTTCGTTCTAGAAATCTCGACCTGCAGAACAAGCCCCGTGGACGGCCGGAGACCAAAGTCGATAATGAAGAATTGAAGGCTATTGTGGAAGCGGATCTATCGCAAACCACATCTGAGTTAGCTGCAGGCTGCGGTGTTAGTGATAAAACTGTTTTAATCCACTTGATGCAAATTGGGAAGGTGAAAAAGCGTGAAAGATGGGTACCTCATGAATTGAGTGCAGCAAACCGACAAACGCGCGTCGACTGCTGCGTTACATTACTGAATACGGCACAATAATGAAGGAATTTTATATCGAATCATTACCTGTGATGTGATGAAAAGTTGATCCTGTACAATAATCGCAAACGCTCATCGCAATGGCTGAACCCTGGCGAACCAGCCAAATCCTGCCCCAAGCGAAAATTGACTCAGAAAAAATTACTTGTGAGCGTTTGGTGGACCAGTGCCGATGTCGTTCACTGCAGCTTTCTTAAATTTGGCTAGACGATTACGGCGGATGTCTATTGTCAGCAACTGCAAACCATGATGGAAAAGCTAGCTGCTAAACAGCCGAGGCTGGTCAATCGCTCTAGGCCACTGCTGCTTCAGGACAACGCTAGACCACACACTGCACAAGAGACGGCTACCAAATTAGAGGAGCTTCAATTGTAATCTCTAAGACATCCACCGTACTCCCCGGACCTTGCTCCAACAGATTACCATTTTTACCGAAATTTGGATAACTTCTTGCAAGGGAAAAAAATTAACTCCGTTGGGACAGTCCAAAGCGCCTTCAAAGATTTTATTGATTCCCGTCCGAATGGTTTTTTTAGTAAAGGGATCAATGAACTACCTATGAGATGACAAAAGTGCATAGATAGCAATGGTACATACTTTGATTAAATAAATATATTATATTAAAAAAAAAACCATTTTATGTTCCTCCCTTACAAAACGCCAATTTCATATGCAATGACTTAATATTTTCATGCGAATAGCTGATTAATATATGGTATCATAAACATAACATAAAAGTAAATTGTTTAACTCATGCATAACAATATTATGTTTCAGGAAAAGGAATATTATAGGAAAATGCAAAGGAAACTGCTAGTCTTAATCTTTTTTGATAATTTGTTTGACTCTGTAAATGGAAGTTTTTGTAACTATAAAAGAAAATCTGTAAAAAATTACTGAAGCCTCTTACACCAAAATCTCCTCATCAAGAGGTGTGGAGTGAGGAAAAAGAAGTATTAAAAACGATAACTTTTATAGATACACGCAAAAAACAGGCATTACGAATAGGACAAAACCCTTACAAAATTTTGAATGACTAAGAAATAATTAAATTATAACTTATAATATACAATCAATATGCTTACGACACTTGAATCAAGACCCACTCGATACCTTTTTTGGGTTTGTTCGTAGCCATGGATGTCGAAATAACAATTCCACATGTGCAGGCTTAAAATCAGCATTCACCTCGCTGCTCATAAATAACTTTAGTGGAATACACTCCCCGGGTGCAAACTGCGAAAAGTCAAATGCTTAAAGTTCACATAATTAAAAAATATTTTTTTTCCAAATTCTACCTTCCACATTTCAGAATTTGGAAATTGAAATGGAAGATTTACATTATGACCATATTATAAAAGATGTTCAAATTAAAAAGAAAAACCCTAAACTGAGAGCCATATTAGAATATGTAACTCGCTGTGTAGTACAGATAAAAGTATTAGAATAATTTTCTATGATACAAGTTTAAACAATTTTTAAAATAAGATAAATAAATCAACAGCAGGGTATTAAAAACTATAATTGAACAATATTATGCATCAATTTTAAATATAGATTTTATTACATGCCCTATATACAAGAAATAGAATATATGGAGAGTAATTTGTTTTTGTACAATTATGCTAATAAATAATAATAATAAATATCTTTATTTACAAATGAAAAGGAATACAATTCAGTGAAGTCCCTGACTCCTGTGCTAGGTGATTAACCTGTGTTACAGGAGCCAGTGCCCTCTCCCGGCAACCGAACAACTATGTGTAGGTCATACAAATATTTGTTCCGTGCGGGAATCGAACCCGCGACTGCGTGCGCACTCATTCACATTGTCGTCGTCATGAATGATGATGATGCGAATGAGTGTGTGTGTGGAATGTGAATTGTTAATTTTGTGTTTAGTGTTCAGTCAGCTGTCAGACAGATTGTTATTTAGTCGAGTCGATTTAATTAACTGCTATCTGCAGAGTTCGGGAATGTTACATTTAACTAGTGTTAATGACTTGATCTTCGTTACGAAGTATATTTACGTGTTTGTTATCTATATAGTAGGTAATGAGTGTTGTGAGTGAAATTTCAATTTTATTTGTGTAGGAATACTAATTCATACAAGAGCTCATTTTCAAATTTAAAATCCCACATGAAGATTACTGCCACACTAAGAGACGTTAAAAGGTTACTTAAGTCGCTACTTAGTAAAGATTTAAAAAAGTGCACTCTCAGATATAGTTAACGGTTCGATAACGTCCCTTAATGAAAATTAATGTTAAGAACAGCAGAACCCTTACTTTAACTTTTTAACGATTGATTTTGACATTTACATTCTTTGCACCCACGTTAAAATAAGAAGCCCTGGAGGAATAACTTTAGAAGTATGTATATAGGAATAGAAAAGGGTATTTTCTATCAATGTTCACAGAGCCAAGCCCGCAGTTTTATAATTTATTAGCTTGGTGGCCTAGCAGTACGCATGATAGTTTTATTTGCAAAAGCAGTGCTATTAAACTAAATACTGGTGTGGTAAAAGGGATAATTTTTGGGGACGGCATGTATGCAGTTAGCAATGTGCTACTGACATCATTTTTATCACCCAATTCAACTTCCCAAGAAAAATATACAAGAAGAAAAATTAAAATCTGAATTACTGTGGCAAGATATTTCAGTATTTGGAAAAGATTTCCTTGTCTTCAAGTGGGAATGGGTATCAAGGTGTGGCTGTCATATGTGCATGTGCAACACTGCATAATGTAGCATTATTGATATACAATTTGGTGCCATTGGACTAAGATGACATTCCTATCCAAGTAGTGCAATACCAATAGTGAAAACGCCAGCAGCAATGGTTTTATGGTGCGACAGTTGGTTGAAAGGTTTTTCTCTTAATATTAATACTTTATAAATAAAAGTCTATAAATTAATCAAATAAAATTAATTTTATTTAAACTATTTCAATTACATACATCTACACATATAGATACTAATCAGTTAGGAGGACTTGTCTTGCAATAGATTTCATCAATTTCTCTAATTCTATTTTAGCTTTTTCTAATTAACATTTGTTCCTCTCTCCCTAATGATGCTGCTTTTTTATCTGCTCGAATTCCAACTGTAAAGAAAAAACTATATAAGTTATCTGGCAATAAATTAATTCATAGTAATAAACCATTACATTGATTATTGAAATTCATAGATATGAACCTATGTTTTTAATATTTGTATACCAGCGAAGGGTTTGACCGCTATCAAATCGACCAATCATATGCCAGATGAATGACGCGATATGGATTTCCTTCTGTGTGATTGGTCGATTGATTTTGATCAAACCCTTTGCGTTGCCGTATGTGCTAAGGTTACGGGCCTCTTGAGTGACTAAGTTGCAAGATTAAAATTTACGTGTTGTGAAAGTTTACGGATAAGTTATTCAATTACTGTGCTTTTAATTCAACAGCCGAGCACCGACCTGAAGTGGATATCGCGTCTGTAACACGAGGTTTAGACATTGCCATGTGTACGTCATCCAGGTCGAGAGACAGCCGCCTTAACCAATTGGCAATGCAACATGTCAACTCCGGATTAGCTAATAAATCTGGAGTCTCATCTTCCCGTGGCCACGAGCATGTTTGCATACTTTGTTGATGTTCTCTGCGGAACCGTAAACATGACTAGAGATTGCAATCCGAATTCTTCGATATTCTATTATAACTGAAAAAGCCAGCTTTTCTTTACCCTTTTTTAAAACCGGTTTTTAAGACACGAATTCGGATTTTTCGGATTTAAGTAAAAACTGATACTAACGGATACACGTGATATTTGTATTTATCCACGAATTTTCATTGTAAATAATCGGTAAATCAATATTATCTACTCTAATGCGCAAATCCGAACAATATTTGAATTGGTGGGTTTAGGTGTAGCATAGTTTGCGCGAAATCCGTGGTTTTTTTCCTCCTGTGGCAACACTACAGCTAACAGCTGATTTGAATTTGTCCTAATAATTTTAATTTCAAATATTAGATTTCATTCATAATAAAGCCTTTTTCCAATTTATAAACTAGTTTTAAAGTGTAATTAAGTGTTTTTTTTGTGTTCAATTTAGGCACTAAGTGCAAAATAAGTGTAAAAATTTCATTGTTTCGTTGACAGTTACCGGCTCAAGTGAATGTTGCTTTTTCATCTCGGTACCAGGTGCAATTAGGCTTGTTCTTACTCGGACACTAAATGGAACGCTCCGAACTAGTACAATCGTTGAAGTGAACTAGTTCGGTCTTCTAGTTCTATTAGTTCATTTTAGTTCACCGTTCATTAAGATATTCTTAAGCGACATGTCGGTCATCGAGATCGTACGTAGACCGAGCAAACTGTACTAGTACATTGTTCATCAGTCATCACGCTCGCGCGCACGCTTCTCAAATCTCTCAACTCGTTCACTCGCTCAGGCTCAGACAATCGTAGTTCGTACCGTACTAGTTCGTTCTGATTCAGCACTCGAGCGATCCGATGTCGCTTGGATCACTGTACTAGATGAACTATTTAAACGACCGTAACAGAATAGTTCGTTCTCGTTCACCTAAAGGAATTGCTTCCTAATAGTTCATAGTACATGTACTACACAAGCCTAGGTGCAATACTGTATATTTTTACTTGATATTGGATTGTTTGCGTTTTGATATTTGCCTACAATTAATTGGATCACTTTTATGACGATTACAAGTTGATGCCTATAAAACGTAAACATAACCTTAATTAGTTTGGTTACAGAACTTCTTTCTTAACGATCTAAATTTCATTTTCCGTTCAACTAATCATCTGTTACTCATTCCACTACTCTTTTCTAACCTCTTCTTTCTTCTCTTTAATCATGATTATGACTCGCAGCGCGCGGGCTCGCCTAGAAGAGACCAAACTCAGTCAGGCTTTAAACGAATTAAAGGCATCTCAGGAGCTATGTGACTAACTGATTAGGGAAAAGGATGAAAACGAAATAGAGTTCCTTAGTGTCCTTGACAGGAATAGCAAACTGAAAACAGAAATGGCTCAGTTATATATTCAACACACTGATGCCATAGCAGCACGGGACAGGCTCCAAGTTGTTGTGGACGAGTTCAGCCAGTGTAGCAATGAGTATGAACAAGCTCTTAGTCACAATTTTTTATTACAACAGCAGCTACATGAGGCTCAAAGTCAGATTGAACAACTAGAAACTACAAATCTAAACATCACTGCCTCGTTGAATCAAAGTCTATTCAATGAATTGGTGCCTGTTGCCTCATCAATGGTTACTGCAATAAACCCCTCTTACACAATAGATTTAACAGGCAAACATATAAAGGACATGGACAGAAAGTACATTCTATTTACAAATACTTAATAAATAATATTGTATAAAAAATTGATAAATGAATTATCACACAGTTTTTTACCTCTCTGAACTTGACGTTTTTATTTCAAAATAAAAAGTAGTGCAAGACGAATCAAAGTACCGTGTGTCACCTGCCACCATAATAGACCATAGAGAAAGATAAACAATATATTATTGGACGTTCCTCACCACACACGTAACTTATTAGACGTGAACTGTACAACAAGTTCTCTTATTAAGAACATTTAAGTCACACGAAACTGTCTCTATTGGTATTGTTTGCATTTAATAAAATGTTTTTTGTTATTTTGATGCGTTAGTTATTTAGTTTTTTTTATTTCACATAAAATAAAATACTTAAAACGGAATGCGACGTGTTTGACAGCCGATGTGTCAGACTTGATGTTTTTGTCTATGTCATCAAAAACTTCAAAAGCAACGTTCACTTCTTACAGTAACAGTAACCTTTAGAAGTATACATAAAATAAATAAAATAGTTAAGCTATTTTTAGTTAATAATGCCACATTTTTGAGGCTCAACCAGACTCGGTTTATAACACGCTAATCATTATACAGCTTAGGAGTCCATTACTTTCTTTTAAATGACTAGTAATGAGATTGCCCTGTGCGATAAGACCGCCCATTGTACACTTGCTTTTATGATTGTTTGTCCTGTATATATATTTTTGTGGTGTACAATAAAGAATATAATAAATATAGAATGCTAAAACCATATCAGATAACTGTATTCTCACAACTGTTTGCTAATTTAAAGCGCCTGGCGTTTCTTTAATAGCAAGATCATTATCTGTACACTTATTGCAACAATCTGAATAATAGGTTTAATTAAACTGTTTTCGTCTAGTCTGTTGTTGTGACGAGTTCTTGAAGTTTTTTATTTATAGCAATTGAATGTGCTCATATTCACGAAAATAAAACAGCAAGAACCATTGTTGTAAATTAAATTCGATAACAATGCCAACGCCCATACAAAATCTGTCCATATCCTTTACATAGCAAACAGTTCGGTTTTACAAGGGGTCGTTCAATTACAGATACCGGTGTTGAGCTTTTGGGACATATTTATAATGCATGGGAGGATAAGTGCAATGCCTTGGGAATCTTTTGTGATTTGTCCAAGGCATTTGATTGTGTTCTTCATGAAACCCTACTCAGGAAACTCAGCCACGGGATCCGGAACAGCGCTCTGGATCTTCTTACTTCATACTTGAGTAATAGGATTCAGAGCGTTGACGTTAATGGAAAAAGATCTCCCGGATCTATAGTAACAATGGGAGTCCCGCAGGGCTCTATTCTTGGTCCTTTCTTGTTTCTTATTTATATTAATGATTTGCCTTACCTCATAAAGGATAACCATAATATAGTGTTGTTTGCGGATGATACTTCACTTTTGTTTAAACTTAAACGTCAGTAGCTAGTTACTGACGATGTAAATAGCGCGATCTCAAAAGTAGCTCACTAGTTCAATGTTAACAATTTACTTCTGAATTTAAAAAAAACGAAATGTATTAAGTTTACCTTACCTCACGTTAGGCAGGTGAAAACTGATGTGCTGATAAAGGGCGAATAATTAAATCCTGATAATAGCACAGTATTCTTAGGTTTAACTTTGGATGCTAAGCTTCAGTGGGGCCCACATATAGATAAATTGTCGAAGAAGCTAAGCTCCGCAGCATATGCTGTTAGAAAAAATCGTAATTTAACGGACATAGAGACAGCCCGTTTAGTATACTTTAGCTATTTTCATATTGTAATGTCGTACGGTATTCTGTTGTGGGGAAATGCCGCCGACATCCAGACTATCCTATCTTTGTTTTGCAGAAAAGAGCTGTTCGATCAATTTATAAATTAAGCCCGATACACTCTCTCAGAGAGAAAAATAAGGAGATTAATGTAATGACTGTGCCTTCTCAGTATATTTTTGAAAATCTTTTATATGCCCATAAAAATATAAAATTGTTTAAAAAATACAATGATATCCATAATATAAATACTAGGAACAACCACAAATTTGTAGTACCTACAACAAGGCTCAAGAAAATAGGTGGCTCGTTTAGATGTCAATGTGTACGCTTTTATAATATGCTTCCAAGCCACGTACAAAATCTAAGTCTTAATAAATTTAAATCATTCATTAAACGTAAGTTGTGCCAAAAAGCGTTGTACAGCATTAAAGATTACGTTGAGGATAAAACGGCTTGGGAGTGAGCTGCTCCAATTAATTCAATTAATTTAGTTCTTTTTTAAATATTTTGCACCATGAATTTTGTTATTTTTTATATATTTTTTTTAATTTGTTTTCTTGCAATGACAAGAATATTTACTTTTTAAAGTATTATATTATTTTATTATAATTATTGTGGATGTGAAGACTATGTGGATCTCTTTTTTTTGTTATTTTTTTATCTTAGTTTTCAATCATGGTCTGGCAGTTTGAGTAGTTTATGCGGCCTACCCGAATGTCCTTTCTTTGGTATTGTTCGAAGAATCGTTGAGCTCCTTAAATTCTGAGTTGAGCTGCTCGGTTATTGACAAATGCGTGCACTGACTGGACAGGTCCACTCAATCTGCCTGGTTCTTTCCTCAAAAGACCATTTCAGACATCAGTCTACATGGTCTTCAGATGATCGAACCAAGATTTTGTCAGGACTTTAAAAGAGACTGTGACCTCTGAGTTTGTTTCGGCTTTTCTTCTCAGAGTAGTCAGATAGGAAACGCCGATCTCATCCAGTTTAAAAAAAATATATGTTAGACATGTAAAAGCGTTTGTACAAACCAACTTACAGAAATAAAATCATTTATCATTATGCACATACAAAAGAGAGAAAGAGTTTTT
Organism: Orthosia gothica; assembly: GCA_949775005.1. NCBI lineage: Eukaryota > Metazoa > Arthropoda > Insecta > Lepidoptera > Noctuidae > Orthosia > Orthosia gothica. The sequence goes on from OX459035.1 coordinate 43,954,685, forward strand.
CTACTAATGGCTGTAATAAAATAAGATCGCACCTAAACGATGACAAACTAGACGCGTTCATGTTTATAACATCTCGTTTTTTAAAGAAGACTAAAAATAGAAAGAAAAATACGTATTACTATTACGATATTATGACTGACTGATAAGATACACTAGAAATATAATTTTCTTTTAACTACGTAGTAATTTTATCATTAATCACTACAAAACCAATCACAAAAGACGTATTTTTATGCTTAGAACCAAAAAAGTGCAGAAAAGGTATATCTAATCTCATTTTTGTACAGTTTTTTATTAATGCACCTTTTTTTATTTGTTATTTAGATATAAATTTACCACAGAGGTTTAATGTCTCCCATGAAGTTTAATATAAAATGTATGCATGACATCAAAAAGATACAGGCTGAAAAAAATAAACATAATAAACATAGCTGAATAAAATCGATTTGATGACAAAAAAACAAATGGCGCGCATTTTGTACCATTGTAAAACTGATACTTCATATTTAGCAAGAAAAGTAAAAAAATATAGAAATAGACAGCGATAGCGATATGAATTCAGCTCCAGAAAGTATAAATACAGCTGCAAATTAAATTGTTAATATTTGCCACAAAAGTCGGGGGATAAATATTTTTCATTAAGTTTTTATTTTAAGTAGGTTTAATTTATCACGGTAGGTAGATTGGTAGTTGAAAGAAAAGTAGATTACGCACCTCGCTAATGTGAGTAATTGATGCACTCGTGTTAATTTATTGCCCCCCAAGAGAGTTGCAATGCACAATATGCAGCAAAATATTGAGCAGGAGGACGAGCCAGAGCAAGGGCCTCAACCCCAAGAACCTCGAAGCTCTCCAACCATCGACCAGCAAGCTGACGAAGAACCCAGAGTGATTTGTTTACCTCAGTATAGACGAGCGGCTAATATTGCAGCACATTGTATTTTTCTCGTTGCCAGAACAGAGATCTGCATAGGATTTCTGACCCTCTAAGAGCAACTATTCTTAAAGTATATATCTGTTTGGGTACTTAGTCTGAACGGCCCAAATCGAATGGCACGCGGGCCATTCGACCGTAAACAAAAATTGTCTACGTTCGAATGGCCCGGTGGTCAAATGAATTTAAAAATAATTCAAAAGTACAGTCGCAAACATTCTATTAATCACATAGTTTATGAATTTTAACTAAATAAATATTTAATTATTTGAAATAGTCTAAATAAACGGAATACATCTTCATAACCGGTCGGCACGATTTCAGGTAGCTAGATAAACAATGACCCTTCTTGTCATCCAATAACAAGTAGGATGCTTATCTGTGACGTCAGAGGACTATGGAGAAATATGTTTAATAGTGCAACTTAGTAACACCACTGTTAATTTTGCAATTGTCCATTAATGTTGTGCATTGAACTTTTACTTTCGAGAGTTTTGTGTTTTGTTTACTGTTGGATCCTGGTAAGTTTTTTTGATATATTATAAAGCCAATTGCATATAATGCAATATTTTTCTCAAAATGTTTCTTCAGTTAAAGGCGTTTCATATGTATTCTATCTTTTTGGGTCCAAGAACATAATATGATCGAATTTAATATAAGTACTTACATCTCTTTCAACTCGTATGTAAACAACATCAATATTCGGGCTAAAGACTAAGCTACCATATTTTATTTAGAACATAAATAATATATGACAGGGACTAGATTTTAGACCATACACATACAAATCTGTATTATATACTTTCACACTTCTAAGGCCCATATTGTATTTTCTAGGTTTAAATAATCATAGAAATGGATGACGCACATCCCTCTACATCACAATCTGCAAGTGAGGGTATATCAAGAAAAGGTGCTCGCCTTCTACGTAAAGGTGGTTATGAATATAATTGGAAAAGGCTGAACAAAGACGGAACAGAACTTTGGCGTTGTGCAAAAAAAAGTACGTGCAGTGCTTCTATTAAAACCAAAAGTAACCCTTTAACAGTTGTACGTGAAACATCACATAATCATGGACCTAAAGACTTAGAAACGAGGGAAATTAAAGAGCAAATGGAAAAATGTATAAACGCTGTTCAACACGACGTATCTATTCCGATTCCTCAAATATTTAATGAGCACATGCAAATACTTACACAAAAAGGAGTACAAATTTTACCTAAGTTTGAAAATATAAGCAAACATCTATACCAAAAACGAAATAGCTCAATTGGAGCCAAGAGACTTTGCTTTAGAAAAGGAGCTGACGTTATTATCCCTCAAAAATATTTATTTATGTTATTTGCGGATTATCAATGCAGACAAAAAAGAATATTGATATTTGGACATAAGGATTTCACTGTTTATTTGCGGCAGTCAAGAAGTTTTTTCTTTGATGGGACATTTAAGATCTGCCCGAATGGATTTTATCAAGTTTTTACAGTTCATGCAGATATAGGAAGCACTCAAGAATTTGTTAACGTGATTCCTATTTTGTATGCTTTACTACCTGATAAGAAGCTTGACACATATCAGTTACTATTCCAATTAATAAAAAGTCAAGAACCAGAATGGAAACCAACTTATGCCACTATGGATTTTGAAGCAGCTACCATAGTTGCATTACCAAATATTATTCCAAATGTTAAAATAACAGGGTGCAATTTTCATTTTAGTCAATGCTTGTGGCGTAAAGCAAATAAATTAAATCTACACAAGACCCATTCAGGCAAGGCACATATAAAATTATGTACAGCATTATCACAGATTCCTCCACAATTCGTTGACGATGGTTGGCTTTATATTATGGCAGAAAGTCCGTGCAGTGATAATTTTACAAAATTCAACGATTATTTTGTTAGCACATGGCTAGAGGATAAGCTGAACTCAAGTTTCTGGTGTACATATAATAAATATCATAAAACAAATAACATTGTAGAGTCATGGAACAATAGAATTAGAAAATTCATAAAAGTCAAACCAAATATTGGTCAACTTCTGCAAGGGTTGCATAACGACTTCAAATATTATTCAAATCAGATAAGGAAACCTGATGGCATCAAAATTTCAAAAAGGAAACCTGAAACTTTATCAAGAAACTGGAAAATTCAAAGTATTGTAGAAGAATTATTGACTGGACAGATAAGCGTGGGGCATTGCTTAGAAAAATTAAAGTTTTAATCAATTATATTGTTCAGTCGTATTTTCTTTTTATTTTGTTGGTTTTTTATTTTAAAATAAGCCCGATTGTTACTAAATCTTATTGATTAATATTGTATTTTTATATTTTGTTGATTTGTTTTTCTAGAATAAGACTTATTTTAGGTAAATCTTATAGTAAATTCTCATATTTTGTTGATATGTTTCCTTACAATTGCTGGTTGGTTTTGACTAAACATTGTTGTATAATAATATTTTTATGTTTGTTCATTTGTTTCTCTAAAATAAGACTGATTTTCACTAAATCTTATTGTGTAATAGTAAATTCCCACGAATTGAGGATTTTTATTCTTTAAAATTAGGCTGCTTTTGACTAACTTTTTAATTGTATTTTTTTATATTTTGTTGATTGGCTTGTTGTTTTATTTTATCTTATTGTATATTTTGTTGATTGTTTTAATGAAGATAATACAAATCTAAGAAAAAATCATCTTTTATTTAAACTTTTTACTTTTGCACCCGAATGTACATAATGTAGTTTATCCATTGAATTAAGATAGATTGTGTCACCAACGGGCCATTTGTACGTAGACGATTTTTGTTTACGTTCGAATGACCCACGTGCCATTCGATTTGGGCCGTTCAGACTAAGTACCCGAGATCTTCTTCTGTGTGTTCCAGTGGTGATCAGAACTGCTTGTTCAGCTTCTACTTTGGCGATTTGATGGGGTTTTGTGTGATTAAAATAAAACAAGTTGTCGTTACAAATGGTCGTTAGCGAATATATTCATTTTTAGGTATACAGCAATTGAGGTAAAGGGGACGGGAACAAAATGGACCAATCACAACAAGCTATCGCGTCATTATCTGTGCTATGATTGGCTTACGATAACGTGATAAAATTCTGTTCGGATACTCATCCCAAACAATAACAAATATTACTTTCCTATAAATGCTCTATTTGTGTAGAACATACATTTAGTTCAGATTGGAATATGTTGTTTTCTTTTAATTTAATAGTTAGTTAGTTTTTTTAAATTATAGTTTAATTTTAAAAATAGTTTTAGTACTTTTACGGCTGAACAAGTGGAACATGCGATTTCTTGTATAAATGCTTTAATAATATCTGGATTTTTCGAGCATGGATTGTTGAAAGAATTGATGAACACTTGTTTCATTATTGGCTTGGAATGAATAAACAGCAATCTGAACTATTATTATACGAAATACTGCATCTTGTTGATATAGGCATTTTGTGGTTTGCTCTTCTAATGAAGATGAGAACTGGTGACTCAGATGACCGGCTATCCCAGTTATTATAAGCTTAGGGATATATTGGTGCAGGATTTTTTAACACATAGCCCGTGAACAATTGTTGCAGCACAAATTTAATGTTGCCAAATGCAATTTATAACTACAAATAATGAAAATACAATAATTATATGTGATGGGACTTATAATTAGAATGTTCCAAAAGGACACATATTTCTTACACAAGTATAGAAATTGCCTTACTTTGATGGCTTCATTGTAGACTGATTTGGCCCATACAAAGCTACTACATCTGATGCTGATATAATAAAGACCCTTTTCAGAGTTGAGAACTCTTCTCTCAGACAATACTTCCAAAATAATGATATTTTTATTCAAGGATTCTGGGACGGATCTGCAAAATATCAGCTTGATGCACTTAAGGGGATTGACAGACGGGCCAAGAGGCTTATTGGCAACGATGCACTGGTCGCGTCAAAGCTCCAGAACCTCGAACATCGACGCCGAGTTGCCAGCCTGTCGGTTTTTTATCGGTTACATTTCGGGGAGTGTGCGACGGAACTGCACAATTTGATTCCGCCTAGCCCTTTCCATCATCGGACTACAAGACGTACGGCCATACGCCATCGGTTCATGGTGGACATCTCACCCATACGCACAAAGCGTTTTGCTAATACTTTCATTGTGCGCGCACAGCTAAGGAGTGGGATTCCCTTCCGGAGTCTTTGTTTCCTGATAGCTACAACTTTGGGGTCTTTAAGTCAAGAGTGAATAGGTTACTTCTAGGCAAGCTTGCTTCACCGTAGGCCACATCATCGCTTACCATCAGGCGAGGTAGTGGTCAAACGCGAGCCTATAGATAATAATAAAAAAAAGGTTTAGAGATTCAATAGAGTTTAACAATAAAACACATATCCCTGAACCCCTGCTTGAGGGTGAACATCAGCTCACTACCGAGCAAGCTAACAGGAGTCGTGTAACCTTATGCCGTTGGGTTGTTGAAGTCGTTAACGGGTACTCCAAACGAGATTTTATAATATTCCGGCAAGATTTTTTTTATGAAACTGTGCATCAAATGATGCAAATGTTCTCTATAGCTGCAAACCTTTTAAATAAATTATAAAATAGGAATGATCCGAATCTCTTCAAAGTTAGAGTGAACAGGCTTCTTCTGGGTAAGCTCACTCCATCGTAGACTCTGTCTCTGTCACCTCTGACCTAGACTAGAGTCAAGAGCAAACCCATCACAAATAAAAAAAATGTGATTGGGGAACATTTTTCAGTACATAATAATTCATATGATTTTATAATCCACATGAATAGACGAACATCTGATTTTACTAGTATAGAGCTCATTCCAGTACTAATATTACATTCCCCCAAATAGAATATAGCGAAGTTATATTATTTGCCCTTGTAACATATCAGATCCGACAGGCAAGGTCCTATTATAGCGAACATGTCAGGTTTCACGGAGGATATAGAATTTAAATTAGCAGATAAGCAGAGAGTTTGAGAGGAAGTGGAAATAATTCTCTAATAAGAGGCAACATTAAATCCAGACACATTACGAGAAAATTAAATTATGTTTATATATTAAATGAAAATAATGTGCCTGGGAGGGAAGCTATAGTAGAGTATTGCTGTAATTGTCTAGTTGGTATGAATAATAACAACGGTTGGGTGCTGTGCACATGTTATGACACTTGTTTGGTACCTTGAGTGGGCCAGGCATGAGCCGACAATACCAGTGCCAGCAGCATACCTTGATGCTGTAGTTATAAGAGAGGATGATGAATAAAAAGTTTTCTTTTATTTAAGTACTCCTATATCCTTCCAGTATACTTCGTTTACTCCTGTAACCTACCATTACCCGATTTGTCAAAACCTACGCAACTTGAGCATTGTATACTGTGACTTTAGTGTGTTAGTGCCTGTGGGTTCCCAGAGGCGGCTTAATTAACTCTGACACCAGAGGAGACCATATCCTCACACGAGAAGAAAAAGAAGGCATATTATGTTCTATTTTTTGGGGAATCCTCTACATAAATCGAAACGAGATCGCTAATTACTCTCCACCCTTGTCGCTAACTACCTTTTTAGGCTACGCCACAGTTTGGTAAAAGGTAGTTCTTGATTCTAACCTCAAAAACATTATTGACATTGTTATAAAAAATCGTGGCTATTTAGATATGATTTTCAAACGTGGTAATGTTAACAACATAATAACAAACCAATCTGGCTATAATTTACTTTGGGACATAAAAAATAAAAGTCAAGTTCAGCGATGGTGTTTTAGACGCATTAAATGACTCGGTCTTCGGTGGCGAGTCCGATGAAGACGAAAATTGGATGGCCCCAGGGGAAGGGCCCGACAGCTCATCGGATGAAGACCAGAAGGAAGACAATAGGGCTCCTGTTGTAGCAACACCAGCTGCTAGAAATACTTGTTAAAACACATATTTTCATTTTTTTAGGTACTGTTGAGTACTTTGAGAAGTATTTCACAAAAGAAGTGTACGAAAAACTCGCACTGTGCACAAATATATACTACCAAACAACATATAACGAGGTGCTGAAACATCCTATCACTGCAACTGATGTAAAGAAGTTTTATTTTATTTTTTTGGGAAAACAAACGACTGCATTTTCCACATAATATAAAAACATTTTACAAAATTAATGCGACGTGTGCTTACAATATTCAAATTAAAAATAAATAAAACCAAGTGACAAAGATAGAACCAAACAGGCATGCAAGAAAGAATAAAATGAAATTATATAAAAATAAATCAAATTCATCATTATAGAATAAATAAAAAATTAAATTATAATTACATTATTACAAAAAAAAAACAATCAGAAAAAATACGGATTAAAATGTCGGCAGAATCAATTATAATTATATTTTCTGTGACACTTGCGAAGATATACCTTTTCTATGTGTTGAATGTTTTGCCAACGTTCATATTAAAATTTGATTTTTAAATAATGTTGTTAATTAAGATTTATTTTTGGATAGGTATTCAAGTTGATTGTTTTTACTCTCTAAAATTGTTAAAAAATATCGTTATTACTTTGACCACATTTTTTTTAATTTTTATTCAATGAACTTTTTTTGACGACGCAATTTTTTACTCTTTGGTAATTGTTGTTTCTTTTTTCTAAGTCCTTTCAGTTTTTTAAAAACCAACATATTTTCGTTTAACTGGAGGGCTACGCGGGTCAATGAGTATAGGATTTAGTTTGATAGCACTGCCCTACGGACTGTAAGAGTTGATTGAAAACACTCATAAAACGCGGTCATCTATGACCGACGCGGCCCAAACGAAAAGTCTAGATGTCGACCAGCACTGACCGACGTGGCTTGAACGGTAAGACGCGTTTTTTTTCCTGGCAGCTAACGTGTTAAGTAATTTATCAAAGTTAGAACTGTCAAAAGTTAGAATGCCCAGCTAAGTAATAGTCACCATTTCCTTTACTTAAGCAATACTTAAGCTTTACTTTTTATTTTAGATAAAAAATGAAAACTTTGGATAGCATCGAAGCGGTTTTTGCTGTTGTAGACAATGTAGGAAATCCGAAAGTTTACTTTCGTGAGGCGGATCCATTTCATGACTATTCGGAAGATTGTTTTAAAAAGAGATTTCGTTTCTCCAAAAATATTGTGATACATGTGATTTCACCGAGAATTACCGATTCTTTACAATCAGATACACAAAGAGGGCTTCCTATAACTTCACTTTGTCAGTTGCTTGCTGCTTTACGCTTTTATGTCACTAGAAGCTTTCAGATTCTATGTGGAGATATCATGCATATTTCTCAATCGACGGTGTGTAAATATAGTGAAGAGAGTTAGTCAAGCAATGCCAATGCTAATGCCAGATTTTATTAAGTTAAGTTTCCTGCAAATGTGAGGAATACAAAGGACGGTTTCGAAAAGCTTGGTTGCATTGGCAGAGCAACTGGACTGTAAAATATTGTAGGTGCAATCGATTGCACATTGAGATCACCAAGCCTAGAGGTATTCTTCATACAGAGCAGTACCGGAATAGAAAAGGTTATTTTTCATTGAATGTGCAAGTACTTGGTGGCCCAAATTTTATGATATATGATATAGTAGTACGTTGGGCTGGCAGTACACAAGATAGCCGAAACTTTAGAAACTCACGACTAAATATAAGGTTATTAAATAATGAAATTGATGAAGTTTTACTTGGAGATGGAGGATATACTTGCACTAATTAAGTAATAATATAGTAATTACATAATAATAATATAGTATTATTCATAACCGATAAATCTATAATTATATCGATACTATGTGCCATGTGGTCTTTAAAGCATCATAAATACCTCACTTCAATATAGCTAATTTCTTAACAATAAATCATTCTTTATTTCAGTTATTTATTGACTCCCAGTTTCAAATCCCAGAACTGCACAAGATGAGAGATATAATAATGTGCAAATAAAATCAAGAAATTCAGTGGAACGTTTATTTGGAGTATGTAAAAGACGGTTTCCATGCTTACAAATTGGTTTAGCAACCAAACTTTCGACAACAGCCAATATCATAATGGCTTGTGCAGTGCTCCACAACATTACAATAGAAGTAAATGACATTTTTCAGTTGATGCTCAGCCTTCTTACACAGCAACAACAAGCACAACAGGTACCAGTGATGGATAGGTACAATTTTAGGGTTCCGTAGCCAAATGGCAAAAAACGGAACCCATATGGATTTGTCATGTCTGTCTGTCTGTCCGTCCGTCTGTCACAGCCACTTTTTTCCGAAAGTAAAAGAACTATGCTGTTGAAACTTGGTAAGTAGATGTATTCTGTGAACCGCATTAAGATTTTCACACAAAAAAGGAAAAAATACAATAAATTTTGGGGGATCCCCATACTTAGAACTGAAAATCAACATTTTTTCCATCAAACCCATGCGTGTGGGGTATCTATGGATAGCTCTTCAAAAATGATATTGAGGTTTCTATTACATTTTTTTCTAAACTGAATAGATTGCGTGAGAGACACTTCCAAAGTGGTAAAATGTTTGTCCTCCCCCCTGTGACTTCTAAAATAAGAGAATAATAAAACTAAAAAAAAATGTATGATGTACATTACCATGTAAACTTCCACCGAAAATTGGTTTGAACGAGATCTAGTTTTTTTTTTTAAAAACGTCATAATTCGTAAACCGCAATTTACCTTTCATTCAATCAACTCAAATATAAAAACATTTAATTTCATAAACATAAACCTTAAGCATAAACCGTGAACCATTATTTTCTAATAATAAATCTGTAATAGGTGCAAAATCAAAATTTCTTTATTCAAGCGGCACTTTCGAACGTCAACAAAAAAATAAATTTAGAAGTAATAATAATTGATTCTATCGTCCATTCGGAAAAGTAGCTTGTTGTGGAGAAGAACGGACAGGAAAGTCCACACTTACTCTTTTAAAAAAATGTGTTTGTGCCTAAGTAAATAATAATTATAATTCACGCGGGGCGTGGCTTGATCGGAAGCGGATCGCGCTGGGGGCAGGTTCCCGACTGCGCTTACCCGAACGGGCAGACACGTGTGAGGGCAGACGTCGTTGCCACTCGTGCGCGCGGAGCAAATTTTTCGATACATGTGCGAATGCTAAATATTGTACGTTTATGATTTGATACTGCTTTCGTTGGATAAAATTTATTTCAATTACTTACATCGAAATTATTCTTTTAAACTCATTTACTGCCTAGAAAAAGGTAAATACTTTAAAACATCAACCTAATAAAAAAAAATAGATTTTCTGTTCATTTCCTTACATCTAAATATATAATATACCTACCTAATTCGATAATACCTACTCATATTAGAATAAAACTTAAGTGTTATTTTAAGTATGAATTCCTTGGCTGATGACACTTTCTCCTATGTATTAAACCCAAATAACGTCCTGGAAGATGACGTCGTGCGAGCATTTCATGAAAAATTGTCTCGTCATACATCTTTCCGTCCGCGGGAAGTGGGTATGTTCGGGTTCCCGGAAGTCATTGAGCCTGTGCCGCCAAATGAGTCTCATCTCCAAAATATTTATGATAGCGATGTGGGTTCAATAGGACACTGGTCTTGTATTTATGATAGCAATGATATACTACGCGTGTACGATAGTCTTTATAATTGTTTAAAGCCAACTCAAAAAACATATATTAATGCATATGCCTTACCTAGCAGAATTTAATATTCAATTTCCTAGAGTGCAACGTCAACCCAATGCAAAAGATTGCTGGCTTTATGCAATAGCTTTTGCCACTTCTTTACCGCTTACAACGAATCCCTCTCTCGAAATTATGTTCCAGAAATGATGAGATCTCATATGCGCTGTATGATTTTGAGCAACAATTTTTTGCCTTTTCCGCCCGTAAATCTTTTTGATAACACAGCTTTCAAATTAGAAACGCAAAATGAGAAGAAACAAAGACAGCGAAGTACGAAAAAAATGCTGTAGCAATATGTAAAAACAATGAAAATGATGTTGCAGAGGAAACAAGTAAAATACCTAAACCACAGGAGATTAAAGACAAAAATGCGAACAGGAAAAGGATTTCAAAATCTAATAATGAGGTCGCCGAAAGAGAAAACAGAGAAATAAATCAATTATATAAGGAAAATAATAATTCTATTCGACGAAGCAAACGATTAAATCCTGAATATAGACAAGCTGCAGGAGAGCGCGACACTAAGGCTCACCAAGTCACACGACTCGACTCTGAATACAGGCAGGTGAAGCAAGAACGCGACACTCAGACTCGGCGAAGTGTTCGAGAAAATGAAGAATACACAGACAAAAAGAACAAGCACGTGATACCTGAGCACGGCAAAAAATTCGATCAAATAATAAGGCATCCTGGAAAAAACTGCTACACCTCGAGCGGAGACTTTGTTTCATCCTTCAACAGCCGTATCACCAACGGGAAAGTGCGGCGAACGGCAGACTTGACGGGGGACTTTTATATAGAGATTAAAGTCTATAATAAGAGCGTAGTTGCTCTAAAGAGGATGGCATCAGTTGCACATGAAAGTGCAACTTAACAGAGACTCTCCACAATGGGACGGGTTACAAACATTTATGAGACGAACGCATGAGTTGTTTGATAATTCTGAGCCCGTCTTTTATAATTACTGATAGATAAATAGATAGATATACATAAATAATAATAATTTCTTTTTCAATATTGGGGTAAAAGAATAATTTATTTTTTGATATCTTTTGCGATCATAAATAATCATATTGCAACATTTTATAGTACCCTAAGTCTAAAATTAATTTAACGTACGTTAGTTGACGTAAAATCTAAAATGCCTTTCTGTTTGTAACACATCTGTTGAGCACAGTTACAGGTAACTTACGTAGTACTAATGCTAAAGCTTCTTATAGAATTGTCGATCCGTCAGAGAATTGTTCATTAGAATCATTTCATGGTCTGTGCCGTCGGCTTGACCTGTGAGATAACCTTACAATAATCTTCCGGGAACACCGTGACTTATATGATTCCTGCGACGTACAGGCTGCTAGACATCGTCTCGCCCCGCGTGCCCTCCTCGCGGCGTTGCGTCGGGGCGCGGCCTGGCAGCTCAGTCAGCTGCGCGATCTACAGTACACTTTCGATAACGCTTCTGAGTGCACGCGTGTCACTAAGCGTAAAATATCAACGACGTAGTTTCGTTCGAGATCTTTATTATATGTTATAATAACGATTGTGTTGTGAATTCTTTGATACTTTGTGGATTGTTCTAAAATATTGGTAAGTGAATTTTTATTCTACTAAGTGCTTGCTTTGAATAAAATATAACGTAATAATAATGTTTATTGTTTCGACGTTTCTTCTGAATTTAGCTAGTCTCATTTTAATTATATATAAGACTAAATATTTTTTTCCGGAATGTGTTTTCTTGTCTATGCTAGATTATTCTATACTTACTGAGACTCGCATTCTACGATCTCAGGAATCGTATGACCTGAGGTAATCTTCAATATGAGCAGCCGTACGTCTCGTTTTCAGCAGTAATGCGATTCAATTCGAGTAAAATTTGAGCTTTTAAGCTATGTATGGCTGCGTGCATTCACCAGCTTGCTCATTTTCAGAAGGCTACTCCTGTAGATTCTACACTTGAATCACTTCTGGAGTGGGAGGCTGAAGACCCTGGTGACAACCCGATCGTCGAAATATATCCTTCCATAAAGAAGCTGGCGGGTGCTCATTTACCTGAAAGATGGTTGGAATAGAAAGTTATCCCCCTCAAGAAAGAAGAACTGTTAGGCCCTGAGCTGGACCCTCAGGTTCTAAATAAAATAAGGTTCGCTTTGCCAACTGAAAGTCTTGCAAGAGCTTTCTCGCCTGACTGTACTAGCCTTCCGGAAAAAGTGTATAGAGGCATGAAGATTAAAATGCTCGGATGGCCTCTTTGTGTCGGATTAGTAATAGGCCCCCCTTCTGTGGCCTCCAGATTGAGGGGCTCTGCCGTTCAAAATGAGTTGGTTGTCGCTGCCCTAGTCGACCTAAAGCCTTTGTTATTAAGCAGAAAAGAAGCTTCAAAAGAGCTTTCTAAAGAGGAAGAAGACGAAATTGATGACGCATCAACAATGCGCTCTTTCTTTTCAAGTCAGAACAAACCCAAAAAGGGTTCGAGATTAAACAAATTAGAACAATCTCAAGCTGAAATAAAAGATATGCTGTTCTCCCATCTCCTAGATCCGACTTGCCACGGATGGAAGAGACAATATGGAATGCTGCTCCAGGTCTACCCATCGATACGGGATGCTGAGGATACACTGATTTACAGATTTTGATTTTGCGCCTAAAACCAAAGAACAGGAGCCCGCCATCCCTGCCCCAAAACCCCACATCACAATTCAGGGCACTGAGTGCCAAAGAGTAGGGGATATGTCTTACAAGCAAAAAAGGTACATAGATGCGCAAACAGTGTTACATGCTTTGCCGATCTTTAACGCTTTGAAAGCCAACCCTGTCCTCGCAAAGCAACTATCCCCGTCACCAATGCAGGACCAATTGACGCGAGCTGACTACACTTTAGGCACAATTTTGCATGGTCTGCTATTGGAAAGGGATGCATTGGCTAGCACATTAAAGAGTCTTTCTGAAAAAACATCCGTCGCCAAAGCAGAACCTAGTCTACTTTTTCAACAGACTCTCAGTGCCGAGTCATCACTAACAACCTGCAATACGTATGTAGGCGTAGAGCTGAGGTAATAGAACAAAGGAGGAATAGTTTGCTACCCAAGGAAGAATACCAGGCGTCGCTTTTGAATACATACATAAAAAAATGCTAGCACGGCGGCGTGAGATATTTTCTTGACTTGTGGCATAACTTCATGACGTTTATTTTTTTCTTTTTCGGAAATTTTCTAATTTTATTGCAGTTTCGGTTTAACCTTGGCCATAAAAACCATTTAGGTTCAGAGAACCATAGCCCTACGACACACTGTTTCCGAATGATGGGTCGCCGAATCTTATTTTATTTTGACAAACGCTCTATATTTCAAAAATGGTATCTCGAAAACGGTATGTCCTAGGCAAAAAATAACCAAAATGTAGTACCCCTTTGCTACCCCCATGCCAGCAGCATCCCAACATGAACTTACGAAAACTTTTTTTTTTCTTTGCATGGTTTTCGACATGAACTACAAATTCTTAACAGAAAATATTTTCGGTCATGACAAGTTATGATAAAATATGTCATGTCTTACAATTTGTCTTAAATGCTAGCACGGGACAACCATGTGACTTAGTTTAAAGGCACGACTTAATAAGCATTGATCACCACACACAACATAAATTTATTGTCATTTGGTGCAGTAATTAGAAGAAAATACATTTTATTCATCTATATAATTTTATTCACCTCCGGACGAAAGTGATAAATATTACATAATCATCTGTCAAAATGTGTCATTTGTGACAAAATGGGTGCGCCCCTATTAGCAAGACCCGATGAGTCCCAAATAAACGTCAGAAAATTTTCTTACGCCGCCGGTGCTAGTATTTAACACAAAATGGCTTTATCGCCCAAACTGCGATGAAATGTGTGACTCAAGCCATGTCACAGTAGGCTGTGCTCGCCGGGCAGCAACAAGAAAGGCATACGCTCCTTTAAAATATGTCACATGTTTGACCCGTGCTAGCATTTAACAAAAATTGTAAGACATGATAAAATTTATCATGTCTTGTCACAAATGTCTTGGGCACGCCCATGCTCGCCGGGCAGGGGAGGACATAGAGGCAAAGAAAATCCGAAGCGAAATTGACACACAGAAGTACAGAGGGGGTAGACTCCTATCCTTCTTAAATATTTGGGAGGGGGAGGGGGCACCCCTAAGTATTTTAAACATAATAAATTAATATTAATAATTACTCGATTCCTTTCATAATGAAACCCCCTCTGATTCCTCTTTCAGACCAAATCTCACATCTACACGATACAAAAAAGATGGACGTAGAGAACCAGTCACTAGTGTATCAAGGAATATTGGAGGATACAACATGCAAAACAGGGTTTTTGTTCAAAATGTTTCCGGTACCCAAGCCGGACGGAAGAACTCGACCAATTATCAACCTTCGACGCTTGAACAGATATCTTCGACCAAAAAGGTTCAGTTTATTGAATCATCTAAAAGTACCCCAATTCTTACAATAGGGAGATTATCTGGTAAAGATATACATTTCACAGGCTTATTTTCATATACCTATAAAGATACAGCACCGAAAGTTCCTCTCTATCGTTCATCAAGGCAAATTTCTGCAGGTTTCATGTATCATTCCTTTCGGTCTATCCACCGCTCCCCTAACATTTGCCAGTGTTTCAAATTGGATGGCATCACGTTTGAGAGAGATGGATATAAGAGTGATAGTCTACCTAGACGATTTTCTCTTAGCCGATCAGGACCCCGTAAGACTAGAAGTCAACTTCGCCAAGACAGTCCAGTTTTTAGAGAAACTAGGATGGATAATCAACCGAGAGAAATCTCTGAATTACCCGGCTCAACGATTGGAATACTTTGGGATTCTGTGGGACACTGCAAAAAATCTGCGAGCTCTACCAGAGAAGAAGGTACGAAAAAACTTGATACAATTACTGAAAGTACGAACCTGGAGTTGGATATCGGCCAAGAGTCTGCTGGGAAAACTAAATTTCGCCAACTGTATAATTGTATGTACAACGGGCGCCCCATACACTGCCAGATTGTTTACGGAAAAGAAGTTTCCCATACCAACGTCGGCCCTTCAGCAATGTCGGTGGTGGTTGGAAAACCTAGAAAGAACTACAGCGCTTTTCGCGTATCACGAAACAGTCTTAGTAACAACAGATGCGTCGGACACAGGCTGGGGAGCTCAGGTAGATGGAAATCTCATTTGCGACGAATGGACACCTCAACAAAATTACTGGCATATCAACATGAAGGAATTGTATGCGGTTGTACAAGCATTTCGCCTAAAAAGAGAGTTACTGAGACGAAAAAGAGTAATAATACAATCGAACAATCGAACGGTGATTTCTTATATAAAAATCAGGGTGGAACCCGTTCCTCGCAGTTAACAAAATTGACTTCTCTTCTCCTGGAATTAGCCCTGAGCATGGGTACCGAAATCTTTTCAGAGTACATACCGGGAATTTACAACGATATAGCCGACAGCTTGTCCAGAGAGAAGCATATAGCGGATTGGCATCTATCAGAAAGAATATGCAACATCATATTCCAGAAAAGGGGAGTCCCAGAGATCGACCTTTTTGCCACAAATGCGTCCAGGGTGGTTCCAACCTATGTCACTCGGGATGTGAAGGACAAAGAAGCCCTGTTCATCGACGCATTCAGCAAAATGTGGTAGTTCAAGCTAGCCTGGGTTTTCCCACCTCCGTCACTAATTCCAAGGGTACAATCACATCTGAACCAGGCAAAAGGACTGTATATACTCGTAGCCCCTCGCTGGGGGAAAGTGTTTTGGAGAGGAGACCTGAGATCGAGGATATAGAGGAGAGAGGGTAGATCGCCCCTTCCGAATCAGGAATCTCCAACATCACATGATGGACATGACATCTGAATCACATCTCCCCAATGCTCGAAAGTTATGTTTGGAAGCATGGAAAATACGGGGTGGTCCGAAATAATCTCAAAATGGCCAGAGGAAGACCGGCAACTCCTAGAGAAATCTTGGAGACAATCCACATTAAAAACGTATAAGGCCCCGTGGAAGCTCTGGACAAGGAGATGCAATATGTTGAATCTTGATCCAAATAAACCAGATGCGGCTACAGTAGCTTTGCATTTGAGTTTTCTCCATGGAGTAAAAAGTTCTCTCCTAATAGTATCAAGTTACATAAATCGGTAATAGCTACTTTTGCCTGCTGGTAAAACAAATGATTAAGGCTATCGATACAAGTAACCCGCCGTCTAGAAAGAAAACAATTTGGGATATTGCTCAACTTCTTCCCGACGTCACGATTATTGCATGGGTGGTTACGTCATACCGCGGCCCACACGCGTTAGTGCGAGATCTTGGTGTTACCTTTTCCGAGGATTTGTTATCGTTTCGTACTCATGTGGTGCAGGTATGTAGAAAAGCCTTCAAAAATCTTGGATTTGTCATGCGTGAAACCCGTGACTTCACCAACATGGCAGCAGTGAAATCGCTTTATAATGCGTTAGTACGAAGCAACTTGGAAACTAGTGCTATCATCTGGAATCCTTATGAAACGAAGTATTCTATGATGGTGGAAAAAATGCAAAACAAATTTACCCGGTACCTATACATGAGGCAATTTGGTATTTACCCTTTCTACCCGCTTATGTGTCCAACTCTCTTTGTTATAGGGCTACTGAATAGCATCTCTCTGCGTTTGGACATATTTTCTTGCTCTTTGGCGGAATGCCAGAGGGTGACACTTAGTGTGTTGTCCACTGTGTAACTTGTGCCTCTACCTAGACCTGTTACTGGGACTGGCAAACTTGTATGTATGACTACTTTTGTTAGCTTGGGTCTTACCTGTAAAAATAAATGTACGTGTTAATAATAATAATAAATAAAATAAATAAACTAATTAGCTGGATGGAGAACTTATCTGTAAATAAGGATCTTTATGATAGGAGATATCTTTGAAGTATCTCGTCATCTAGCTTTTATTTTACTGTTAGCTTCCGGTCGACGAATACATGTAATAGTATGTTTTTTGATGAGACCTCTGTCACTTTCTGGCCTGATTTTGGCTCTAAAACGGATAGCAGGCTTCAGAGGCAGTCAGGGTGGAAGCTTTCTAAAATACTTAATATTAAACTTGACCCTGTTTATTGGACAAATGTATTTCTTTCGCTCACCGAGATCAAGGAGATGCGCAGGCGGAAATTGTGTGAATTCTTTATTTATATCGACTCGTGGTCGAGTGAGACCAGCTTCCCGGCCAATTATTGCTGGTTAGCTGAAGACTGCTTTTTCACAGTTAAATATTAGCTTCCCTCCAGGGGGCATTAGATCAGCGGTGGCTTCGTCAAGAAGGGATAATAATGTCCCATTAGATACTATTTTAAGGAACGGTAACTGGAGAAGTGACCGTAATGTGATAAAACATTATTTCAAAGAAATAATCAGTGTTCCCACCAAAAACGACTCAGTCGATAACCTTGTTAATTCTAGTTTTAATACTATTTGACTGAAATGGATCTCAAAGTTTTGTTGATTAGATACTTGTAATTTGTTACGTTCAATAATTATTTAGAAAAATTATTTTATGTTACTTTGCAATAAATATTTTCTTTTCGTAACTCTTGAATTTTATTTTCTTACTATACTTACCTAGGCACTTAGTAGTCTTACCTGTACACAGTTTATGGTAACAGTACGCATCCCCGCGTCGTCAGAAACCAAACATTTCTCACAGGTCAAGCCGACGGCACAGACCATGAAATAGCAGACGTTTTTCCCCGCAAAGGAAAAAAAACGATATATTTCATGTCTTGCCTAGGCTTGACCCAGTAAGTCCTTGACGAATTATAATCTCAAGGTACCCAAGGTAACCATCAGAACTAACTTATAAACGAGCTGTCGAGTTGTTAGCGGCCCATTTACAACCAAAACCTTCAGTATTGGCGGAAAGGTAAAAGTTCCGCCAACGTCGTCAACTCAATGAATCAATAGCGGAATGCGTTTTAGAATTGAAGAAACTGTCAAAGTACTGTGAATTTGGATCTACATTGGACGAAAACATTCGCAACCAGCTGGTTTGTGGATTAAAAAGTGAAATAATATGACAAAGATTGCTTTCAGAAAAAATATTAGTTACAGCCGAAAGGTCACGCTGGCATTGTCATTGGAAGCGGCCGAACGGAACGCGAGTGCAGTGGAGGTTACCGCGAAGATGGCGGATGGCCACAAACTCAACGCCAATAACTGTTGTCCAAGATGTGGATCATAGGCATAACTCGGTAACTTGTTCGTATAAAGAGTACGTGTGCAGCGAATGTAAGGAAGTTCGGTCACCTCACCTAAGACGGATATAACCAAAAAGGGATTACAATCAAATGAGACGGGCAAGACTGGTGGAATATGATGGCCAGGAAGAGACGCGCAGGGAGCGCGAGTTCAGCCGTGGGGCTGGCGGTGCTGGCGATGCCGGCGGGCGAAGTTTACGAGAGGTGCGCGGACGCGCGGCGCGGTGCGACGCGGTGGCAACGCGCGGCGAGTAGGCCAGCGGGCTCCGGTGCACATGCTGGACGAGGAGGACGGCGGCGACCCTGAGCCCGACGAGGAGAGCAGCCACGAAGAGGGAGAAGATGAGCTGTTTCAGATGTCGCTAATGAACTATAAGCCGGTGTGTATGATCCTTAAAAACCTTTTGCTTCGTATGGAGATTGACACTGGATCTGCTTTATCTTGTATAAACAAAAATGTTTATGAATCTTGGTTTAGTCACTTGAAATTGAAACCGTGTTGTTTAAACTTGAGATTTAACGATGGCTCAACCATCCAGCCATTAGGGTTTGTTGAAACGATTGTGGAGTATAACGGGGTCATAAAAACATTAGACTTATATGTTATGCATAAGGGCACAAGAAGTTTCCTAGGTAGACAATGGTTAGCAGAATTGAATATACCTATGCAAATATGTAAAGCGAAGACAATGTCTAGTAACTATCTTGCTGATCGTGTACCAACCAAACACTAAAAAAATAATTAATGAAATAATTTCCAGGCATGAATCCTTGTTTGATGGCACATTGACAAAAGACAAAAGATATTTATTTCAACTGGGCCACCAAGCGGCATAGTAAGATACCGTAAGACATTATACTATGAAAGTAATTAAAATAGACTAGCCTAGCGGTATCCACATCAGTAAATTGACGAATCTTTCTGACAGCATAATCTGCCGAACTCAGCCGCCCCGCAAGTGATACTAAATGAGGACCTCATTGCAACCTTGAGTCTAGCGTGATCCCCAGGAAAACCGTTTTATCGACGAATTCGAACTTCTCCTTGTTGAATATAATGTCACAATCAGTACTTTTGACATTTGGCAAGGAAAATTTTGCATTTTTTTTCATTTTGCATTTGGTTTTTTTACCATTTAAAACTAAATTATTGGCAGTGAACCAATCCTGAACCTGCCGTAGCGCGTTATTTACGTCGTCAACCTGACAAGTACGTCTATTTATTTTAAAAACTAAAGATGTGTCATCAGCAAATAACACCATATTTAGTTTGCCTGCCAATAAATGGGGTAAATCGTTTATGTATATTAAAAATAATTAATGGACCTAAAATTGAGCCCTGGGGTACCCCCATTTTCACACTTAACCCCGACGAATTCACACCGTTTATTTGAACTAATTGTTGTCTATCACTCAAATATAAGATTTAATCAAACTTAACGCTGATTGACCTAGCCCGTAATGTTCAAGTTTCAGAAGTAATGTTTCATGATTAACGCAATCAAACGCCTTCGACAGGTCGCAGAAGATACCTATGGCTGTATGGCATCCTGCGACTCTTCCCACGCATTAAATATGTGTTTTAATAGGGTGACACCAGCGTCAGTTGTACAACGTCCTTAGGTGAAACCATACTGTTTAGCATGCAAGATGTTATTCGTATTAAAATGAATGAACATCTGATTTAGGCGCTGGCTCCACGAGCGAGAGAATCGCGGCGATATTATCGTCGTGCCACGTATTTCTATACACTCTCTATGGAACCGTCTCCACACGGCGATATTATCGCCGCGATGCGACGAGTGGCAATGAGCGCGCGAAACGTCATTACATCGTCGCTAGCCCGCCGCGACTAGCAGCGGGCCAGCCGCGCGCTCGCGACGAGAGCGCAGCGGGCGCGCTGTCAAACGCAGCGTTGCCTCTCGTTAAGCAAGGACGTTTCGAGAAGCTTTTTAAACAATAGTACAATGTTTGACATTGAAAAGTTTATTCTTGAAGTGAGAGAGAGACCTGCCCTTTACGATGTTCAGTTGGCCGAGTATCGAAACAGAGAAATAAAAGCAAAGTATTGGTATGATGTGGGAAGTGCTATGTTCACAGAGTGGGATGACCTAACCTCTAAAGAAAAAAAAGAAAAAGGTATAGGTCTACCAGAATCTCATGGCAAAAAGGGAAATAAAAATTTGTTGTATGCAATACTGGGGAAATTGGATCAAACGATCTTGATACTGTTTAATTTTTATTTATGTCTTTAGTATTAATGAACATGAGGTACCTATAATATAGTAGTCACAACGGATCTTTGTGTCTTTGAACTTGGTCCTGCCAACCATTGCGTAAGAAACAGTTTGTCATCGAGTATACTGCATAGAGTAAGCGAGATAGGACGATGACAAAAAAGACAAAAGATATTTATTTCAACCGGGCCACCAAGCGGCACTTTTGAATGTCACAATTTAAATTTACATGGAATAAAAGTTGATTCTACCGTGCATTCGGAAAGTAGCTTGTTATGGAGAAGAATGCACAAAAAACTCCGTAAGCATATGTGACATACATAAGCGAGTGAAAGAGACAGTTATACAATGCTATCTTCACCTTCAACATTGACACAAAAATAGCTACTGCGCGGGGTCTTGCAACCAATTCAGAGACACAAAGATCCACTGTGAGTATTATAGGTATGTGTATGAATAATGTTGTTATACATCGTGTTCTTAACATAGGAAAAATAAATCAATTGAATATTAATTTATGTACTAATTTATTATTTAGCATTTAAATCATACGAATAACTTAAAACCTCATTCAGAACTAGAAAACTAGAATACGATTCCATGAACTCCACTGGCATTTCAAAAACTTGTATCTTTGTAGTTTTATGTCATCTCTCTCCATCAAAATGGTTCTTTTTCATTGGCATTTAACATATTCAAAACCAATCTCTTTATGTATAAAGTCTGTAAAAAATAATAAAATGTATCATGTTACTTAAAGTCATTCATCATCATCAGTCTATATTTTTTTTTTATGTAAGTTTTATGGCCTGGTTGCTAGGACCTTTTAACCACGTCTTTGGAAAGAGTTTTGGATCTTATATTTATTCTTTAGTATGCATTAGAATGCGGATGTAACAGATTCTAATGTTTTTTGGAGTATTTGGCAGCAAATTGTATCGAGTCAGTCTTCCCAGTAAGCTTTGCAGAGGCAGTCAATACTACAATAAAATACACCGCTCCAGTATCCCGAGATCGCTTTTGTCAATGATTTTACAAATTGTCCAGTTGCGGAGACAGTTGAGATACAAAACTACACCAATAATATATCACAATATCCACTAGGAATCAATTTGCAAATAATATTAACAGCCACTGAACTTCACTCGACAAAATCCCGCCAAAAACTCCCGTCTATATACACGTCCCACTGCAGGGCGCAGATTATTACTTAATATTTTTCTTACGTCAAAGATTCTCAATCTCCGTTAAAATCAATATCTTGTCGAAGAATTGTAACAGTTACATTACTGTTGCCATTACCTTCCGGCCATCATTCGATGTGCCCTGACCTACGATTTACCATATAATAGTAATGGAAAGAAATTAAAATTAAGTAAGAAAAATATATGTCGGAAACACGAGGGCTCCCTTCCATATACCCTCGTACTTGTGGGCTTATCGTGGGTTATGCATGCACGAGGCAGGTAACTTATGCCGTTTTAGAGATAATCCTTGAATCCAACAATGAAGCAGTGGATTCGGCCACCAATAGTTTCGCTTTCTCTCAACAAAACCACACTTTTCAAGTTTATACACGCCACTTTAGAATTCCTCCAAACTCTTTTTCAAACACCAAACGCGTGTCCGCGCGTTTTCTTTCCAACTCTAGCTCCACAATCGCGGGGACCCCACACAGATCGCCAAGTCTGGCGCTCGCCGCTTCATTATTGGCTCAAGCACACATCCGACAAAACCACCGCTTTGAACATCCAATCGAATTCAAGTATTTTGACATAAGGGAAATGAAGTGTTGTCAATCGAATAAAATCTAATTGAAATTTGAATCAGAAGCTAAATGTTGCCAATTAAATAAAACTGAATTAATAAGTTTACAAGCGATCATTTACCTTCCTCCGATACGGCCATCTTGACATTCAAACGGTCCCACGTTTGATGTAGAGCGATGAACAAGATGAACAACATCGTTACTCAATTGTGATAAAAAAACAAAAACCAAGAGGAGAAAAAAATAATTACCTAAACAATAGGTAAAGTTCGGCCGCTCCTGACCAAATAAAAAAAATTTACGTGGTCGTGACATCTTCCACGTGAAACTTTCAATCAACACCGTATATTACCAGCCGACAACTAAAATCAAGAACTTCTTTACTCATGAAAACATAATTCTCATAGCTTTCACACTGTTCATTTGTTTTCTCCATGTAAATCTAGGTCTCCACACCGTACACCATACACAACCATCGTCGTACTATAGAAACAGATACCTCACCGTTTAGACAACCATATTAACACTCACACATTCTAAACGGTTACCGAAGCACCAGAGGTACCAGGTTCCCAACAGACGTCAAATCGGTCTCGAAGCACTAAGTGTGCCAGAAACCACTCAAACACCCAACACAACATACCATGCCACATACACCAAACAACGGGTCACCGAGGCCCCAGAGGGACCAGGCTCCCCCAGACACACAACAGGTCACCAAAGCCCCAGAGAGACTAGGCTCCCCCCAGACAACAGGTCACCAAAGCCCCAGAGGGACCAGGCTCCCCCAGACAACCGGTCCTCTCGAAGCAACAAGACTGCCAGATACCCATGCTACATACATTAAACAACAGGTCACCGAAGCCCCAGTGGGACTAGGCTCCCCCCCATACATATCCAGCAATGTTTCTTGGTCCCACAGCAATTGCTGTGCCTCCTGATGGTCAACCCTGTGACCATCCTGCAACCATAGTCATCCTGACCAGGCCTCGTAACCCATCTCGGTTACAGCAGTCATCTTTTGACCACTCACCAGCCCACTTTAGGCTACAGCAGTCATCTCTGACCACTCACCAGCCTATCTTAGGCTACAGCAGTCATCTCTGACCACTCACCAGCCCATCAAAGGCTACAGCAGTCATCTCTGACCACTCACCAGCCTATCTTAGGCTACAGCAGTCATCTCTGACCACTCACCAGCCTATCAAAGGCTACAGCAGTCACCGCAGTGACTACTCTTCACCGCACAGTCAGTCCTTTGACCATGCACACGACCTCACCATTGCTAGATTGATTTGAATCAGTCTTCAACATATTACATTCAGTTACGTCAATGGGTACTTAATCTTTCAGATTTTCTCAAACTCATCATGAACCAAACAAAGCCTTTAATTCAACACATAATTGCCATCATTCAGAATTCCATTTCACTTCCAAACAGCACCTTTAAACCAAAATGAAATTTGTTATTTCAATCTTTACTCTCAGTATCAATCTTTATTCTGAATACAACGGCAACCTCACATTCAGGATTTCATACACAGCCAAAAGCATACTCAAGAACTCTATTCTATGTTCATGATTTCATACACAGCCAAAAGCATACTCAAGAACTCTATTCTATGTTCATGATTTCATACCAAACTCTCAGTACGATAGGTATAATAACTTACAACACCAAACATTACCAACTTTGCAAACTAAAAATTAAATCATGCACCGCACATCACCGACTTTACATCTGTGTTAACATTATCTTATCCAACTTGAATGAAATAACACAAAATAACGTTAGGTATGTTCAAAATGACCAGCACAGACTATTCAACAAGTTAGCACAGCCATTACTGACAGTATACTTTAAATTCCAAACTTATTATTCAAGTTAGGTAGGTACTAGACTTCCTACATGACACCACACAATTCACAAATACAAACCTTCATTTTAAAGAGATGCTACAATTATTAAAAATTTTGAACAATGTTCAAGATTACCGAGGCCAAGCATCGTTGAACAACACAGAACAAGGAAACCATTCCTAGTTTCCTCCAAAAAAAAAAAAAAACAAAAACCCATGTACCAAGTACATCAAATAGAACCCAAGTATCCCATCCGTGGTCTACAATTCACAATAACTTAGCAAATACATTCGCTACACAGAATGCACTTTCAACTTAAACGCCGAATAAACTCTTGACTCCGTCATCTCTCTGACCCACGAAACTGAGAAACCGTTCTATGTGAATTAAAATGTTGCCAATTGAACATCTATCTCATCCTCAGCCACAACTTGGAACAGTTATTGGCTCTCGAGCATCTCATAATACCTGAACACGTCTTCTCGACACCATCTAAATGTCTAGTTGCACTTGTCATTCACCATAGTCAATTTAAATCATTTTTATTTGTAGGTACCATTAGAATGACATGTTATCAGTTGGTTAGTTCTCTACAATGCGATATATAACAACTTCAGACATTAACTTTACCTTTATTCAACCGTTGGTAGCAACAAAACTAAACGCCAACTGTCTAGGCTATAGTAACGTTAATCCTCGTGATGTTTGCAGGTTGTAAGATTGCAAATCGAGTCGAACAACAAACTATTTCACTAAACTTTAACACTGGTTTGAAAATAATCTTGATTACATAGCTCTTAACTGAAAGTTATTGCATGTCTTTGCAACAATGCAAAAGTTAAAAGTCTAATCCTCACAGTGACTCACACATTGTAACGATTTATTAATAATCTAGTCTTTATCTAGTAACTTTTAAGTTAAAAATCATATCAAAGTTATTTGTTTTGTATCATCAAACTTTTTCGAATGTTGACACTTACTTGTCAATGTCTTTATGTCTTAAAGAGATGAGCAAGGGATGACGTTCTGTTATCGATTAATTGACGAATCAATTTTAAGGACAAAAATTAAATAAACGTTTTTTCAATCGATATCCAGTACTGAATCGATCCAGCGAATCAATATTTCACCTTAGAAAATCGAGATAAGATTTTTCTGTTTTGATATGAACCAAAATATCATTTTAAAAATAATTGAATGTTTAACACAAACATAAGTGAACTCAACGTAAACAAAATAAATATTGTTCCCTTATACCTGATACTTTAATTTAGTTGTGAAAACAACCCCAATCGGTCAAAGATACTAAAGATCGACTATTATTATGATTTTTCTTTTTGCGTTCCGTAACTGGATTCAAACTTGTATTGAAAATACCAATGCGAACAGTTAGAAAGTATGTTGTTTCCAAGGAATAGCATATTCACAAATTCCCTTTGAGATCAAATCAACAACAAACTCAGTGGTAGTAATATTTACGGTAAATCTGAAGTGACACCTATTAATAAAAAATGCATGGCTAAAATTCCTAGTGTTCAAACATATAAAAAAAAAACGGATTGCTAATATCTTTACTTCTCGATTGTCAGTAAACTAACAACCTATTTATTATCTGTGTTTATGCTTGTGACAGCACTAGTGGTCACAAAACCGTTTATTATTGTTCTAACAACATAATAATGTAATGAAATCTCATTTTTTTTGCGTTTCGTCCCCACGTTCCAATGCTCCGATTACATTAGAAACATAAAATTGCGAAAATCGTTTTGTTGTTTATTTTGTTGGTGAATAAAAAAGATTAAATACTTGATGAAACAAAATATTTCAAAGCTCGAACAAAGCAAGGATATCAATAGATGGCGTGACATGGACTGACTTCTCATTCTGTCCATGTAAAAATGATTTGTTCATTTTTTAATTGATCATAAAAAAATTCATGCACCTATTCAATAAGTTATTTCAAGCAGCATATTACAGCTAATGGGGTCCCGAATCTTTCGATGATTATTGAAAGAAACATACAGTATCAACACCATAACACATTTCGATGATTATTGAAAGAAACATACAGTATCAACACCCTAGCACATATAGCGCTGTTTCAATTTTTTTTTTTTTTTTTTACTCTTTTTTTTTGTAACTTACATGACACATTTCCATGAAACAAAATAATGCAATAGTTATAGATTGCAATGAATGCAAGAATTAATTGTAAAACTTCGGTAAATCCAAACCCAATACATACTTCAGCTGCCACAAAAATGTACAGCTGAATGCAGATGCAGCAATTGTTGAATGCAGATCAATCAAAGTAACATACCTTAAGCCTGTACTCCCGGATGGGTCAGGCAGCAGTGCCGACCATGCTCACATGCACAAGTCCAGAATCCTAGATGCTACCAGAAAATATTAAATGGATTGATCACCGCAGTGGCATGTATAACACCACTAGATTTCCTCTTTCATAGCGCTGTAGGCTGCGGGTTATGTTGCCTTTTGAAATGGAACCTGAGCTCCGCACTTGTATCACCACACACAGCTGGTCACAACAGGTCTTGTGGTATCCACAGCAGCCATGTTGAAGGGCTCAGACGTCCATGCTATTTGTTGCATATTGAACGAATGCCTGAAAAATTCATGTCTATGAGCAAGTTTTCACACAAGCGTAATGTTTTGTTGAATCAAGTTGTAGCTTAAGGATGTTTGCTCTCTTGCACTGTATTTACACAAGTCGTCTCATTCTCATGCGAGTTCCACTGACAGTATGAAACTGGCTAAGTTTCTTTTAGCATCATAACGAAAATAGAAATTTATTTTAAATTTTAGCCACTTTATACCAAGAAAAACAATAGGTATTGTGGCTAAACTTCACAAGGCATTAGATAGGTACTAATTATTGTCAGAATACTCAAGTTTATACTTCCCTGCACATCTGTACACCACAGTTGCGTTTGCCCAGTAGGTATCTAGTCAGGATTGGGCATCCATGTCATCATTAACATTATCTGCAACCCGACTTCGCATGTTGTCTAGGATAGGCCACACTATTTGGTTGAATTCGGGCAACATGATATTCCTGTCTCTAGTAGCCGGCGAGTTGCAAAACGTCTCCATTAGGTAGGTACTTCGATGCCATTTTGTTGCGCACCAAAGAGAGCGCGCCAGCCATTACTCGTCTCATTTGATCTAGCATCGCCTTGTGCGTGCATTGGTTCATACTTCTGATGTCGGAAACACGAGGGCTCCCTTCCATATACCCTCGTACTTGTGGGCTTATCGTGGGTTATGCATGCACGAGGCAGGTAACTTATGCCGTTTTAGAGATAATCCTTGAATCCAACAATGAAGCAGTGGATTCGGCCACCAATAGTTTCGCTTTCTCTCAACAAAACCACACTTTTCAAGTTTATACACGCCACTTTAGAATTCCTCCAAACTCTTTTTCAAACACCAAACGCGTGTCCGCGCGTTTTCTTTCCAACTCTAGCTCCACAATCGCGGGGACCCCACACAGATCGCCAAGTCTGGCGCTCGCCGCTTCATTATTGGCTCAAGCACACATCCGACAAAACCACCGCTTTGAACATCCAATCGAATTCAAGTATTTTGACATAAGGGAAATGAAGTGTTGTCAATCGAATAAAATCTAATTGAAATTTGAATCAGAAGCTAAATGTTGCCAATTAAATAAAACTGAATTAATAAGTTTACAAGCGATCATTTACCTTCCTCCGATATATAAATTAAACTAAAAGTATCAAAACAAGTCAGTCCAACTTACCGGTCCACTCTACGACGCACTTTAAAATCAAAGATTGAGTTTGATTTACGCCTTCTTCTTCCCTTATTTTATGATACACATTGAAAACAATATGTCTCGCATGAGATCGAAGTGGGTTTTTCGACATTTTCACAAAAATAACAAACTTTCAAGATAATATCAAAAAATTTCAGCAGCGGTTGACACATCAAGTACTTTGATTCGACAGGTGACAATTGACATTGCCATATGAAAATCACAATTTAAAAAAAATAAAAAATGCCATGAGATTCTGGTACACCTATAAGCGTACAATATTATTTATTTAGGTAATTTTTGTTGTTATAATTGTTAGTTTTTATTGTCTATGGTAGGTATAACAAAATAATATACATTCGTCGGTACAAAACCGTTGTTTCAACAATAATTATAAGAAAGATAATTTTCATTAAACGATGTAGTCATTTTGCCAAGGAACCGCGCCCACTGTGTTAAAATAATCTTTAAATAAGTTTCGAATTTGCAACCCCGAATTCCTTGTCCTTTGAAGTACGGGTGTCATATTTTGTTGATTGTATATGTCTTCATTTTCCCCGTCAGTGGCATTTAATGCTCGACGCTTTATGAAGTTGTCCAAAACGCAAGCTGCTTTTATTACAAGAATTGAACTGTCCGGTTGAAGATTAATTGTATTATGAAATATGCGAAATTTTGAGGTGATTTGTCCAAAGACACATTCCACGTAACGTCACGCACGAGACAGTCTGTAGTTGAAAATCTTTTTGTCCGTAGGAAGACATCGACCTGGATACGGTCGCATTAAAGAACAATGGCAGCCTTTCATATATAAAATTAGTTGAACAGAAATGGTAGCGTCTAGACGTAAAAAAAATCTTAAAATGCTCTGCGTCAGTCCCTGAGTAACTTAGTCAAAGAATTTTGTCCTGAGAGGGCCTAGAAAAAAATATATTTGGACTTGAACATTTTGAACTTTTTTAGGTTATGCCTTATGTCACTTGGATAAAGTACTGCATGCTGTTGTTGTTAAGTAAATTCTGTACTTAATGTACTTACATAATACAGCTTTGTAAGGTTTTTATATAATATATGTAAGTACCTACCTTTTTAGCTTAATTGTAACAGTCAGTCAACCTTTAGTGGGCACCTTCTAGGAAAATATTTATGCGTACTTACATCGTTGGGTCAAAAGTACGCTTGTATGGTTGCTTTAATAGTGCTAACACACGTCCGGATTTGGTCCGGCCGGACCACGGATTTGTGGGCGGGGTTAGTCCGGCCGGACCATATCCGAGCGTGTGTAGCGTGGTCCGCCGGACATTATTATTATTAATTGAGTCCGTCTCGGTCCGCTCGTTTTCCCATCGGATATGGTCTGCTCCGTACCAAATCCGGACGTGTGTAGAGTTGTCCGCTGGTTTGGCCGGACCAACTACGACTAGTCGTCAGTGTGGCCGATGCCCATGGTCTGGATTACCCAAAAACCTGACTGAAAAGATTATATCTAATAAAAAAATAGTAGGTATCTCGTTTTGCTAGGGTAAATAAAATACAACTTTGATTTAATAACTTTATATTAGAACTTAATATTTCGAATTAAATATTTATATTGTAAATAATTGTTATTAAATCGTTTAGTTCAGACTTGGCATTTCGTTTGAGATTTCGGAATTCTTGAGGTCATACATGTTTACAATAAACAAACTGAACCATTTTCGGCAATGGGGTAAATGTAACGAATGATCTATCATCTCGTGTTAAAATTAATCGTGTAATCATTACCAATGGTCTCCTGAGCGTGTTCTCAGATCGGTGGGACTCCCCTCTCCTGCGGCACTGGGTGAGCATCCATACCAATTGATATTTTAAATACTTTTTGTCTCCTTATTACTAACACTAGTTATTAAGTTATCTTGTTGCTACTAACACTATGGACTCATGTCTGAAATAAAGAATTTGAATTTGAATTAAACTTTGCAACATTTCAAGGAATAATCGGTTACGTTAAATATTATTTATGCCCCTAAAAAAAGCCCAACATGGAAATTTTTACCCTAAATTTGGAGCCAAAAGCCCTAAGTTGGCAACCCTGTGCCGTCCGGTCGGTCCGTCGAACCAGGTTCGAGCGTGTGTAAGCGAGAACGGATTTGTGGGCGGGGTTAGTCCGGCCGGACCAAATCCGAACGTGTGTTAGCACTATAACACTCAATAGTTGCCTTAAAGGTTAAGCGAAAGAGTTTAGACAGTATCGTAGGTACCAAGAGGAAGGATGATTTCTCTGCCTGCATCTACGGAGAAAAGGCGTGACTTGCCGATATGTATACAGCATTTATCATAGGTACTTGTAATGAATAAAAAATGAAACAATTCTAAATTTTTTACATTTTTATTCCTCCGCATCATCTTCTCTTATAATTATTGAATCTAAGAATTCTGCTGGCGCTGTGATATTATCTTGATGTCTGGCCCATCCTAAATACCACACCAGAGTCATAACATGGGCGCAACACCCTAAAGTTCGCCGACCAACCAAACGTTGCAGTTAACACATAGGATTCGCGTTAATCTGCTACGATCTCCCATAGTGGTTCAAATAAAACGCACTTCAACAATCCAAACGATGGGGCAAAATCGTAGTCCAAAGGGGCGATAGCACAGTTACACAGGGCAAGATCAGAATCCTTTAGGCAAGCACAAGTCAAGTCACACAAATCGAAACGAATATCAGTCCGTAAGCCAAGTCAAATAGAAATAAGAGAAATAGCAACAATACAAAACGAACACAACCGATACGAAAAGCACGGGAGCATGTCATTATTAGTGTTTCATTTAGAGTTGCCATAACATTAAATGTAATTGTTACTTATATTATGTTTGAGGTATTGAATAATTGCATGAAGTATTTCTTGTGAAACCTTTTTTCAACCATAATACTTTTATTTTTGATTTTTTACTGATTGTATAGTTATTAGTAATAATAACTTCCTATGAAAAATATAATGAACCTTTAAGTGGTCTTACAAATATATACGAAAATAGTATGATTTTAGTAAATGGCAACACTTGAACGTGTAAAATGGTTCTGATCATTATTTTAATCATTTGACATTCCCATAAATGTTTGTATTTTTCTGTGGTTTTATTGAAATACATTTTTATTTGAAAAATCATAGAAAAATCATTAAACTCTTTCTATATTATAAGATTTTCTAGACGCTTTAATTTTTGTGAACTATTATTCTGCCATTGTTCTTTCGATGAATACCGAAGGCCTCATCAGCTACAATCACATATGGCATTTTGGGTCCACCAAATACCAGTTCTTCTTCTTCCGGCAAATCAAGGGCTTCTTTATTTAGCTTCTGGCCTAGAATTGAAGATTGAAAAATGGTAGAATCATTTTCACGGCCGTAAGAACCTACGTCAATCACAGTAAATAAATAATTCGAATCAACCAAAGCCAATAAAACGATTGAGTTGTACTTTTTATAATTAAAGTATAGAGAGCCGGAATTCCGGGGGCACTGAATTCGAATGTGTTTGCCGTCTAGCGCTCCCAAGCAATGTGGGAAATTCGCGTTGTCTTTAAATCCCTCTGAGATTCTTTTCCATGATTCTTTGTTCGGGGCTGCCATTTCTGTAGGTGCTAGCACTTTCCATATAATTCCACATGTTTCTTTTATTAATTTAGACAACGTTTTTTTCGAAATTCTGTACTTATTCTGAAGGCGTTTATAACTTGTTCCAGAAGCGAGATATCTGGAAAATGACATTATTATTTAAAAAATATACTTTATCATATATTTTTTTTAATAAGTATAAAATAGGCTCGCGTTTTTTTGCAATCACACCTGATGGAAAGTTTTTTTTTAAAAGGGATGTAAAACGAAGACTCCATCAAAGCGTTCGGATTTATTAATCTGTGTTGTTTTTTTTATTAAAATACATAATAATTAATATATGTATACTTACATATTATTATAATATTTAAATTAAAAGTTATCTCTTTGCTTCAGGACTTGAGTTAATGACAAAATGGAAATCTTTTAGGGATCAATTTCGTAAGGAGTTAAAGTTGCAGCAATGTTCAAAATCCGGTCAAGCTGCGACAAAACGACGAAAGTATATTCATTATGATGCATTACTTTTTTTAAAGAAACACACAGAACACGCTTCAACATCGTCAAACATGTTCAATGAGGACAGTCAAGATGTTTTTGAAGATAACGACAGTTCGGTTAATACCACCCCTTGTGTTACGGAACCATCCACGTCTAATAAAAAGAAAACATTAGTCCAAATGTTTCTGGAATCTAATAAAGAGATATCGAATGTTATAAGCGAGAGTATAGATATACAAAGAAATAATGTTCAACCACAGTATCGCAACGAGCGTGGAAATGAAGCATTTTTCCGTTCGTTGCTACCACTTATGGCCCAAATAAAAGAAGACTGTTTAATTGATGCCAGAACTGAGATTATGGCCGTAATTAAGAAATACACACCATCATCACATACATTGCTAGACTCTTATTCTCGTACATCCACACCAACAAGCGAGGATGATATTGCTCAAATGTTAGAACACTTTGATGGAATATAAACTTGTTGATGTAAGCGTTTAAGCATAGACTACTATTATATACCGTTTAAGTAAAATAAATCTGCTTTAAACTTACTGTAGTGTTACTGCTAATCTTTCACATGGCCCGATACTTTTCCTCATATTAGTATCTTGCTTTGATAAGTGTCTTGATAGTAAACTTAAAACAGTTCATCGAAAACAGGAATTGGCATTAAATATTCATCTTCAAACCATTCTGGATGATTCCGATATTCTTCACATGGAAATGTCCATGACTTTCACGACGTAGCAACATGGGATGTGTCCACCAACGGCGCTTTTTTCCCTACTTAACAATAACAATAACTGCATATTCACTAGCGTACTTGCAGAAGCACCCCACAACACTATATCCATAATAAAGAATTATTTTATAGACTGAGACACTACTTATTTCGCTCTCGTCTGGCACGTAACTGATTTTTTTCTTTCGCAACGCGTCGTCAAGGAAACGCGGCGATACCGTTACGAGTCGCCGCCGAAACGCTGCGATTCCGTTACGACTCGCGACGATACGCGGCGGTTTTTTTTATTTTTTATTTATCGCTCGTTCGTGAAGATTATCCGACGATATAAGGGCGGACTCGTCGCGATTCTCTCGCTCGTGGAGCCAGCGCCTTAGCATTATCTTTTCAAATACCTTGCTGAAAACCGGCAACACGGACACTGGTCTATAATTATTTGTGTCTTTACTGTCCCCGGATTTAAAAAGTGGTATAACCTTACTATATTTCATTAGATCCGGAAAGACTCCTTGATCCTCACACAAATTGAAAATCAAAGCTAAGTACGGCGCTATAGTCTGAATAATGGAGGTACAAGCTTTGATGGACATTCCCCATAGATCTTCGGTCGGTTTTATCTTGATTTGCTTAAAATTTACTTTGCTTTGCTTTTATTACAGTTATGGGGTTTATATGTGAAAAGTTAAATTCATTGGGGCAGGCTGAAACGTTCGCGTTTAATAATCCAAAAGCGAGCGAGGGCGAAGAATTTAAGGTTTCAGTAGTTTTAGTTGGGATGTTGGTAAAGAAATTTACAAATTCTTGAGCAACTGTTTTGTTATCTCTAATAAGTCCGTGTGTGGTCTCAAGCGTGTAATCAGTATTATTTCTTTTAATCCTGTTCGTTTCATTGTTTATAATTTGCCAAACCGCCTTGATTTTATTTTCTGCTAAATTAACGTTATTGCTAATGTACAAGGCCTTAGCTGCCTGACATGTATTTTTAAAAATTCTTGAGTAAGTAGCAACATACTTATTAAACGTTTCAGTATTAATACAAGGCTTAAGGCCGTATTGGGCAAATACACGGGAGGTACTGCAGAGCTGTGCGTGCGTGATGGCGTGGTCCCGCTTTTATTTCGCGCGCGGCCTCTAACTTACGGCCTGGCCACGGGACATTCGCCATAGCGAATATTCGCGCGGTGCGAACCGCGAGTGAAACAAATACATGAATCAGTACAGACAGAGTATTTTGGGGGTATGTGGAACAGGGTGTAAAGTCCCACAAACCTCCATAGAAAAGGAAGGATCCTCCGACCAGACGGGTGTTGTGTCTGGTCCGGGCAACTGCCCAACGGTTGTTGTCGGACTGTTGTATGTGCTCTAATCGCGCCGAAAACTTTACTTGCGCGATGCAGGATTTGTGTGACGTCATGTCATTAGTTCGTAAGTGGCGGCGTCGGTGCCGCTACATCACTCCTGAGAGGGAGATGTCAATGTAACCATATAAACTTGTGTTCTTTTATAATAAAGGGCAGTATAGCAACAGCATTCGTTGTATCACTTACTCCTAATATCACTCATCCGTACATGGCGACCGTGACAGCGTAAACGCTAGCAGCGTATGTTTACATTTCTTTGACCAAAACGGGTGTCGCAATGTATTGTAACGAGACCAATCTCGTACTGGGACTTAGCGTGGTCACTATTCTATTTTGTGAATATTTACCACGACAATCACAAAATGGGTACAACTAATACGAAGGAAGAAGTTATAGTTCCACAAAACGCAGCAGGTGGAAGTAACAGCGCTGACATCACGCAGCTGACGATACATGCCAGCACAACAAACATCATTTTAATCGTGTTACTTCTTATAGCATCGTTGGCGTTTTTGTATGGTATCTTCAGAATCTACAAGAATTGCCATCAGAAATGGATGGGTAATGAGATCAGGAAGGACAGATTACGATGTTCTATATGGAGACGTAGAGCTGACGCAGAGGAAATGCGGACGAATGCCAGAGGCTACAAGAAGGACACTGAGGACGTCATCTGAAGAGTTAAAAACCCAGGGTTTACGAAGAAAAGTGCGCGAAAGTTGTATTCGTTACGTGTCAGTGCGTGGTTATATATAAGGTGTTGTCTATTCTCTATTAGTAGTAAACGTGTAATAGCATAAAATATACATGACATTATTTTAGTGGACTAAAATAAGTGACAAATGAAAAAAAAATGAACGCTGGAGTGTATGCAGTATAAAATAATGGTATGTAATTCAGTACCTACTAAGAAAATAGAAATAAGTATTTATGTTAAATGGCAGAAAACTTAAAAACATTGTACGACAAGTTAATTGAAATCAGAAAATATTTGATAAAGATAGGTCCAGATAGAAGAAAAGGTAACATTATAGTCGTAAAATTAGCAGAGGCAGACAACTTACTAAAAGAGTACAACTTATTTTTAGAATATTATTCAAAATCGAAAAGCACCGTATGTGAGAGTGAATGTTCGCATATTCACGAGCTTTGCGCAAATTTTGATCATTTATATGAACAAATATTAGAATTGTGCTCACAGAAACCTAGTACGGCAGATAAAATGGCAACTACTTGTAAATTTGATTTAAAAGTTGCTTTAAGTTTATTATCAGTTTGTACAGACGATGAGGCTAGCGTAAAGCAACTTATAGATGGCATAGAGTATTACAAAACAGAGTTAGACGAAAATTCACAAGGAAAACTGTTAAATTTCGTATTAAAAAATAGACTCTCACAGACCGCAAAATTGAAATTAGCGACTTCATATGTCAATATTGACGACTTTATAGCAGACTTGAAGATTCAGTTATTGCCTAAAAAATCGGCTACAGCAATTCAACGAAAGCTGCAAAGTCTTAGGCAAAACGATTTATCAATCGATGATTTCGGCAAAAAAATTACGGAATTGTTTGTTGATTTGACGATCTCTCAATCGGGGGCCAACGAGGCCAGTTTGAAAGTTTTAAAGCCAATTAATGAGAAGCAAGCTATCAAATGTTTCTCAGATGGATTGAGAAATCGACGACTTAGTACAATAATTTCAGCCAGAAATTTTACATCATTGAAAGATGCAGTACAGGCGGCCATCGATGAAGATATAACAAGTCCATCAACATCTTCCGATATTTTAACGATGAATTATAGAGGGAGATCGTCTTATAACTGGTCACAGCGGAGAGGCCGCTTCTCATACGCAGGTAGAGGACGCGCACGTGGCAATCAACAGGTTATCCAAAACCAAGACGAACAGCAGGATCAGGTTCGGAGAGGATCGCAGGCAAGCTGGCGCCGGTCCACCCGACCATTTCATGGAAACAGAGGTAGGTCCAATTATAGCACCTCCAGGGATCAACACATACATACATTGGATGACTCAGAAACGCAGGAAAATACAGAAACAGAACAGCGGAATGAGGACCAGTTTTTTCGGGACTAAAAATATAATTTTATCATGCAATAACGTAGGCTACGTAAATATAAAATCGCATAACCATTATTCATACCAATTATTAGTAGACACCGGTGCATCCATATCTGTCATAAAGTATAAACAAATTCTCGACCAAAACATTCCAATCCATATCGAGAAGACACTTGTAAACGGCATCGGGGGCAAAGTACAGGCTATAGGATATGCTTATTTGCGCCTAGTTATTGGAAATCAGACCCTACAACATAAGTTCTATGTTTTTAAAACATTGCCTTGTAAAGGTAGTGGCATACTGGGACAAGACTTTTTAAGCAAGTATAAATCAGTATTAAATTACGGTAACCAAACTTTGTTACTATGGAATAACAACTCAAAGGTATCATTACCATTAATAATGACAAACAATCATTTTAATATACCGGCAAGATCAGAGTCTATTCACTTTATTCGAACATGTGAGATAGAAGAATGTGTAGTTAATGGAACAGAACTGCGAAAGGGGATCTTTGTTGCAAATACTTTAGTTAAGCCCACGAATGGGAAAATACCAATTAGGATTTTAAACACCACGGAGACAGATTTAGTCTTGACAACAATTAGTCCAACACTTTACAAAGCAAGCGAGTATGATGTATGTTCATTTCAAGAAACCAATAATAATGCTGATCGTGTCAGAAAGGTATTCGCTTCGCTATCACTGAAACATTTAAATAAAGAGGAGCAATTGTCCATAGAGTCCATTTGCGCAAAATATGCAGATATTTTCTTCCTACCGGGTGATAAATTAGGAACAACTAAATTATATGAACACTCAATAACATTGAAACCAAACGTGGCACCAGTGTACGTTAAGCCCTACAGAATGCCGCATTCACAGAAAGCCGAATTAAAAAAACAAGTGGACAACTTATTGGAACAAGAAATTATTGAACCTTGTTCCAGTGAGTGGTCCAGCCCAGTACTCCTAGTGCCTAAAAAATCAGACGCAAACGGGAAAAAAAAATGGCGGTTAGTTATAGATTACCGTAAGCTCAACACTTGTATTCAGGATGATAAGTTTCCACTGCCAAACATCACGGATATACTAGATTCCTTGTGTGGATGTATTTATTTCACACATTTAGATTTAAACCAAGGATTTTTTAACGTAGCGTTAAACAAACACAGTAGGAAATATACTTCATTTAGTGCAGACGGTGGTCAGTATCAAATGACAAGAATGCCTATGGGACTCAAAACTAGTCCCAGCTCATTTTCGCGTATGATGACCATGGCAATGACCGGGCTATCCTACGACAAGTGCTTAGTGTACCTAGACGATCTTATTTGTATGGGACGGAACTTAACTGACCATAACAAAAATTTAATAGAAGTATTCGAAAAGTTGCGCAGTGCCAACTTAAAATTAAATCCCACTAAATGCGATTTCCTTAAGAAAGAGATGCTTTATTTAGGCCACGTGGTGACAGGCAATGGTATATTGCCGGACCCAGATAAGATTAAAATAATTAAAGAGTATCCAGTTCCTAAAAGTACGGACGAAGTGAAACGCTTCGTTGCTTTTGCAAACTACTATAGAAAATTTATAGACCACTTTGCCGACAAAGCCTATCATTTAAACCTTTTAAGTAAGAAAAACACTAAATTCAACTGGGATAGCAACTGTCAAACGTCATTTGAAACTCTAAAACAAAGTATGATGTCACCGCCAATCCTACAGTACCCAGATTTCTCAGAACTAAATCAATTCATAGTACAAACCGATGCATCTGGGTACGCAATTGGGGCAGTACTATCAAATTCAAATGGCAGACCAATAGCTTACGCTAGTAGGAGCCTTAACAAAGCGGAAAAGAACTATCCCACCATAGAGAAAGAACTCTTAGCTGTAGTTTGGGCTGTCAAATATTTCAGACCCTATTTATACGGTCGTACATTTAAAATACTAACCGACCACAAACCCCTTGTATACTTATTTAATTTAAAAGACCCATCAAGCAGGCTCTTTAAATTTAGACTAGCTCTAGAAGAATACAATTACGAAATAGAATACGTAAAAGGGAGTGAGAACTGCGTTGCAGACGCATTATCTAGAATAAAAATTACGTCAAAAGAACTTAAAGAAATGAATGAGTGTCTGTGTGCAGTAATGACTCGCGCTCAAAAACGAAAATTAGATGCTGTCGCCCCGGCAGATGAGTTGCCCACCGACAACTTGCCAGTTCAACCACATGTAGTGGAAACTCATATCAAACCAAGAGGCGCAGTAGAGTTAAGATTTGTACCCAGTAGCAGTCTTAAGAAGTTAAAGAGCGATAGCTCAGTAGTGTTACAAACACACATAATATTATTGTATAATGCCCAAATGAAAACTATATTCATAAACTCGGCATCTCAATCACAAACTACGCGAGCCGAGTTTGCGAGAGAGCTGAGTGATCTATGTAACAAGCTAAATATAGAAGAAGTATACTTCATTAAAAATTCGAATAATAAAATTTTTGTAGAGAAATTAACTAGTGAGATAAGAAAACAAAGCAACTGGAAAGGGCCCAGATTATGTATATTAAAAGATGTCGAAAGAATAGAGGACAAAGATGATAGGAAAGTGATACTCAACGACTTTCATCTTTTGCCCACTAGTGGGCACGCGGGCATGAGAAGAATGCTGACTAATATAAAAAAATACTATTTTTGGCCAGGCTTAGAAAGTGATGTCAAAAATTATGTCAAAAAATGTGTTCAATGTCAGAAGCATAAGTATACAGTTCAGGTGAAAGAGCCAATGGCAATCACCACAACTGCTCATTCGGCTTTCGATAAAATCTTCTTAGACTTGGTAGGACCATTAGACAAAGACAGCAACAATTTTTCTTATATATTGACATTGCAATGCGAGCTGTCCAAGTATGTATGTGCGTATCCCCTCGTCACTAAAACCTCTACAGAAGTAGCACGCACCTTCGTGGATAACTTCATACTTCAACATGGCATCCCGAGGGACATAGCTACCGACAGAGGCACAGAGTTCATGTCCGAGACCGTGACACAGGTTTGTGAATTACTACATATTAAAAAGTTAAACTCAACTGCGTATCATCACCAAAGCATCGGAGCGCTAGAGAACTCGCATAAAAATCTAGGTGCATTTTTGCGAAT
This sequence comes from Orthosia gothica, assembly GCA_949775005.1. Lineage (NCBI taxonomy): Eukaryota > Metazoa > Arthropoda > Insecta > Lepidoptera > Noctuidae > Orthosia > Orthosia gothica. The sequence goes on from OX459035.1 coordinate 43,994,708, forward strand.
CCAAGCAGAAGGAAAACCCGAATTATGGAGTACTTGGTTACCATTCTGGTGCTTTGCTTATAATACGACAGTTCACTCGTCAACAAAATTTACACCATTCGAACTCGTATACGGTAGAAAGTGTAACTTGCCCAATAATTTGGAAAAGTGTGTAGAGCCTCTATATAATTACGACAGTTACCCGCTTGAACTTAAGTACCGCCTACAGGTTTCTCAAACCGAAGCGCGGGAAAATTTGATAGCCAATAAAATAGGCAGAAAAAGTAGATACGACCAGCATGTAAATCCAATACGCTACAAGCCAAACGATCAAGTTTTAATTAAAAATGAAACTGGCAATAAACTTCAACAATTATATTCTGGACCTTACAAGGTGATTAGAGATTTGTCACCAAATGTTGAGGTCAATTATAAGGGAAAACCCGACATTATTCACAAAAACAGAACGAAACCGTATCATGTTTGTTTGTTTGTTGTTTGTTTTGTTTTAGGGAGGAGATGAGAGGGAGATGTCAATGTAACCATATAAACTTGTGTTCTTTTATAATAAAGGGCAGTATAGCAACAGCATTCGTTGTATCACTTACTCCTAATATCACTCATCCGTACACTCCCCTCCGGAGACCGGAGGTCGATAGCAGGTTAGGATGAGTCGTCTGTACATCTTGTGATGTGTGCCTGGCCAGTGGAAGGTTGGTTCCAGTGAGTCGGAACCGGAAGTCGTAGAGTTCGCGGTGAGTCGGAACTGTATGCGGTTGTGCCCCAGTGAGTCGGGGTGATGATATCCCAGTGAGTCGGGATAGAGTTGCTGGCTCCAGTGGGTCGGAGCGGTGATGATGTCCCAGTGAGTAGGGAGAGTGCCGCTGGCTCCAGTGGGTCGGAGCGATGATGCTGAGAGAAGCTGAGGGTGCTGACCAGGAATGCGCGTCCGCTGCATGCTGGTGGTCAGGATACCCCCGTAGATGCCGTGGGTACTGGCTGGCTGTGTGACTCGCTGCTGGAAAGCTTGAGGAAGTGATGATGACGTCACGATGAAGTAGCTCTGCACGAAGGCTGCACTGATGTTCATGTTCGAGGGTCACCAGTTTGGGGGGTATGCGGAACAGGGTGTAAAGTCCCACAAACCTCCATAGAAAAGGGAGGATCCTCCGACCAGACGGGTGTTGTGTCTGGTCCGGGCAACTGCCCAACGGTTGTTGTCGGACTGTTGTATGTGTTCTAATCGCGCCGAAAACTTTACTTGCGCGATGCAGGATTTGTGTGACGTCATGTCATTCGTTCGTAAGTGGCGGCGTCGGTGCCGCTACAGTATTTTTTTTATATATGAAATAGAGGTCTACGAGTATCTCAGCGTCAAAATTAGGAAACTGAAAGTGTCGCCCTCTGCACACTGGATTTCGAACTATTGCCAGTATATCGAGGATATGGTCATCAGAAACAAGGTCGCCAAACAGTACAAAGGCAGCATCAGACTTCTATAGGCAATTGTACAGCGATGGGACCCAAAAGACTAACATTCCAATTACTATAAATGAAAGCGTTAATGAACCAACAATTAAACCAGTCGACGAAATTGAAATCATAGAAACAATTAAAAGTTTAAAATAAGAAAGAAGAAAATAAGAAACATACGGCTACACACACGCACACGCCTAGCTATATAATATAGCTAGGCGTGTGCGTGTGTGTAGCCGTATGTGTGTGTGTGTAATAATACGCTCTTTAGCTAGGCAAGCTAGTAATTAGTAAGTAGGCAACTACTAATTTAGAATAAATAAAACAACGCTAACTTTCGATTTAATTATTTCTTTCTTTCTTTTAAAACATTTTATGTAAAGTTTCTTCGCTTTTATTTTATGCATATCCGTATCATCATCACACTCTCTCTTATTTATTAATATTTTATTTATTGCTTTACAATAATTATGTATAAAGAATCTGCAGGATATTTTAATTAAATAATCTATTAAATTTTCTTTGTGAATTTCGCATTCTATGAAATCGAAATCCACATACATTAATATTAGTGTTTTGATTAGCTCTTTTAAATGTTTTATTTCTAAATTTTCTTTTAATATCATATAATTTATATCCTGCAGACTTGAAATACAATTTAAGAGAGAGTTGCTAGGACTGCAAAGCCATTTTTTATTTGCGTATTCTCGGTATCTTAAATACTCAGGCTCGTGGTTGGACATCACATTTTTATTACATTGATCACACCCCTTGAATACTTTATTTTTGGCGCTTTGAATAAAATACCCGCTTACATATTGTAGGCCTCCAACTTTCAGAGGGTCATTTTTTTCTTCAAGGGGTGTGAATGTGATATCAGGAATATTTTGAAGCTCGCAATTTATTTGGTCGTTGCTGTCCCCGCCTGTGATGATTGCTTCATGCAAAGCGTAACAATTGTCGATTTCACAATTAGCCCCTGGAGCATGGACACTAGAGGCTCTTAATTAGCAACGTGGTAAATGCTGCTTGAAAACTGTCAGGTATAGGGTTTACGTTGCGGCATCCGTGGCTCCTAATGGACCCAAAAAAGTTTTCTATTGGATCCCCGTTCAGATGCCGCAACCAAACTTAATTACACCATATTTCGCTGCAATATTTTTTAACAATAATTCTATACCTTCTAGTGTCCATATCCAATTCTTTAATGTGGGAACATATTCATTGCTTAAAGTTTTGGTATTAATAAATTTCATATTCTTTATGAATTGTTTGGACTCCGTCCATGTTTTGTGGTGTATTGAAGTCGGCGTCGCAGGTCCTAGAAGAGGCTTCCCATGCTTCTTTCTTTTTCCGAAGCTTCCATTTACGGAATCAAAAAGCCGATCGACGAACAACATGATGTCTGCTGTATTTTTAGCTTCTTCTGGAATGACACTTTTATCTGCAAAATAATAAAAGAGGAAATGGTTATTACAGTATTTAAATGTGATGTGGAAGATTAAAGAAGTGAGAATTGTATGGAAAGTAGGTAGGTACCTATATAATATTGTATTTGTTGTTATTAAAACAAGAGCTGGTTAATAAAAACATTACCGTAATAATTATGTATTTTAATTTTACATCATTGACTTTTACAATTCTGCTTATGCAACAAATTACTGCTCCTTACTGTCTGTGATACAGGATTACCTAGTAAAGGCATCTTCCATTATTATACCTACATTCGTTATTTAAGATTCATACAGTGTTTTTACCTTCTTATTATCAGACTAAAGATTATCATTATTTATAAGATTATTAATATTATTATTAGGGACTGATGACATTTACCTGCAAGATAGCCCATATTTGATGCCACAGTTTGGCTGAATAATTGTGTGGCGTATTTAACTTTCATCCGGGGAATTTTCTTTGGGTCACAATGAGAGTCTGTTAATTTTGGTACCAATCGTATACCTTTGTAACCCGGGTTTTCTTTATGTAGAGCAGTTATATGTTCCCATTTTGCAATTTTACTTTGTTTCTCTTTTACATATTTTAAATGTTTTGAAATTAAATTATTTCTGATACATTTCATCAAGTGAGGAGGGTCGTATAAAGGTATTATCTCTTGGTTGTATATTAAGATGACATTGTCTCCTTGTTCTTCTGCCATTCTCAACAAGATACCCCGTGTCTCTTGCAAGAGATATTTAATCCAATTTACATTATATGTGCCCTGATCGCACACAGATGCTACCACAATAAGACCTGCATCTTGTAGCTCCGTAATGACAGCCTTTAATTGTGTCGCAAGTTCAGGCCCCTTTGTTGCAGCTTGGGAAAAGGTATATGCAACAGGTTGCTTAATTTTTTTTATCAAGCCTCTTATCATGAACACCTGTGCATGATCAGCATATTCAGCTATTGTCTCTTGAACATTTGTGACGAAACCGCTAACACTATCCTTTCTTTCATTATATGTCACATTAGGCTTGAGTGACACTTCGTCAAACAGAACAATGCATAGTTTATGTTCTAGCTTCATTTTCTCGGTAGCTTTTTTTATCTGCTCCGTCAAATTTTTATTGATTCCTGGATTTATGTCAGCCATGTTAATGAATTTTAAAAGAGTTTGGCGTGACGGCAGGATAAATATTTTCCTGAGAAATCTGTATCCTTTTGGGCTTTGTTTAAGCATAGATAAAGCTATATTTTTTTCTTAAAGGTTGAATCGACGGCCTTTGTTTCCCTTTTTATGCTCTCGGAGTTGCAGCAAAGTTCAAATTTTGGATGTACTAGGCATTTTGTCTAGTGTTTTCAGTAACTGAGGATTTGTTGTTATATTTTGCAGCTCCTTGATCTTATTAGACTGCCTTTTAATCCTGCTGAGACATTTACTGACTAGGACTAGTTTTCGGTAAAGAGCATGCTCAGATTGAGTAACAGCAACACGTTTAACCCGCTTCTTAGCAACCGTTTTGGTTATTCGCATTTTACGTTGCTCTGCAATAAAATGAAATAAACTTATTTATCAATATTAAAAAACCTAACAGATAATGATTTTTTATGTCTTCGACAATCTCGGAACTCTGGGGTGGTCCTTTAAAAGGCGTGCGAGGGGCCGAAGCTAACTCACAGAGGCCTTGTTAGGCATATATCAGGAATTGTGGTGGAAAAATCGGCGATTATCCCTGTATGCACTGCGCAAGTGCACCCAAGGGCAATCACCGGTTGGTGCACGACTATTGCAAAATATGGAGAAAAATGATGATGATGATGATGATGAAAATAGGGTTTGGTAGGTTTAGTGGATCGATTGACAAAAAACTATAGGAGGAATAATGGCCCCTGCCTGACCAATGTTGAACTACATGGACTAATTACTACTCCTCATAACTACCACGCATATATTTGTGCAATTTATAGACCACCAAGCGAAAGTAAGCATCTGTTCGTAAAAGAAATAAGTTGTATCTTATCACAAACATCCATTCAATCATACGACACTTATTTGCTAGGAGACGTAAACATAGACCTAAAAACCAATGACAACATCCGAGAATACTACGTTAGTAGCATGTCCGAGTGTGGTCTAACGAGCGCGATATCTGACTACACAAGGATTGAAAAACGCGGCAATAACACTACACGTAGCTGTATAGATCACATTTTTAAAAGAACGCGCTCGTTAGATCTGTACTCGGCCGCACTCGGAACTGTATTAGCAGATCACCGTATGGTAATACTGTCGTGTGTGGGACTTGACCCAACCTCAATACAGGATGATACAAAAACGACTCAACACATTGATAATGTTAAAATTAGATCATTACTTAATAGCGTAACCTGGAGTGAAATAGATAATACAGAATGTCCAGAAACGATTTATAACTGCATCAAAAATCAATTTAATAAATGTTACGAGGAAGCAAAATACACCAGAAAAAAAATCAAAACAGTAAAAGAAACAAACAGCCCTGGATAAATAATAAAATTGATAATATGTGTAAAAGAAAGGATTTGTTATTTATAAAATGGAAAAACGATTCGACTAATAAAATATTACGATTAGAATATAATAAAATAAGAAATAGGGCTCATAAAACAATTGAAAAATATCGAAATAAATATTATATAGAACAAATAAACAATAATAAAATAAACCCTAGAAAATTATGGCAAATACTGAATAACATGTCGGGTCGCAACAAAAAATCAGTTGACGAAACAATCTTAAGAGCTTTCAAAAATAATAATTTAAATATAAAAACCATAGCTGACAACTTTGCCGTTGAGTTTAGAAATAGTGTTATAAAGATTTTGCCAAAATGTACACAGCGTCTTCTGAACGAAGCAGAATATGTATTTCCTAATAACAAAACAATGTACTTCAAAAAAGCTACAATTAACAGTGTAAGCAAGATAATTAAAAACCTTAATACTAATAAAGCTGCCGGGGTGGATAATATTAGGTGTGTTGACATAAAATCCATCTGCGACAAGATAACTGGCGTTATTGTCAAACTAATCAATAATAGTATTAAACAAGGAAAATACCCAGATGACCTTAAAACTGGTATAGTGCGACCGATACATAAAAAAGGCAGTTTTGCTGATTATGCAAACTACAGACCGATCACCATTCTACCAGTTATTGATAAAATAATAGAAAAGTATGTCTGCAACCAGATTCAAGAATTTTACGTTAAAAATGAAGTTTTGTCCAGCACACAATACGGTTTTCAACCCAATAAATCAACCTCTCAGCTATTGTCTAAATTCACGGACGAGATCAACGAATCTCTTAATGAGAAAAATCATGTCATTTTGCTATTTATAGACTTCATTCAGCAAGGCGTTCGACACGCTTAGACATGACACGTTGTTGACCAAATTGGACAACTCTGGAGTTCGAGGACCATTACTTGAATGGTGCAAGGACTACCTCCACAATCGAAAGTACAATGTGAAGATCAGTAATGAGAGCAGTGACGCCATTGAAGTCACTGAAGGGACGGCCCAAGGTTCAGTGCTTGGACCTTTACACTACCTGACATATGTCAACGACATGGAACATGTGGTCAACCACTGTTCTGTCTATCAATATGCCGATGACACATGCCTGGTAGCTGCTCATAAAGACGTTAATGTGGCTGCTCAATGGCTGCAGTATGATTTCACTAGAGTTTCTAAATGGGCGCACGATGTTGGACTGGTTCTCAATGCAAATAAAACCAAAATTATCCATGTTCATTCTAGCCATTTAAAACAAATTCCTTCTTTTAAGATAATCTCACATACTCACAGCTGTCTTCACTCTGTTTCTTCAAATACATGTCTATGTGAGGCAATTGAGCAAGTAACACACCACACATACCTGGGGTTAATCGTAGACAATCGTTTCAACTGGGCCTTTCACGTAGACTCAGTCTGTGATAAATTGCGGGCCATTTTGGCAAAGTTCTTTATTTTAAAACCTAAAGTGCCGCTAAAAATCCTGCGTAATATGTACATAGCTTTGGCGGAGTCGATAATAGCATACGGAATCACGAGCTATGGACGAACTTTTAAATCTTATATCGATAAAATTTGCAAACTGCAAGTCAGATTTTTAAAAATAATAGTACCCACAAAAATAAAATACCAGTACAAAGAAAGAATTCTGGACCTTTTCAAATATTGCAAAATTCTGCCAGTACAGACTAGACTTAACATGGCCCTCTTAATTGAACAATTTAATAATAAAACCATTCAAAAACCCATATCGCATAAAATAATCACCAGAAGTATCACAAATAATCAATTAATAGTACCTCAGGTTAAAAACTATTATGGAAGGCGAACAACAAAATTTTTGATTCCCACTCTATTAAATGAAATCCCACCAAACATAAAAAATGAAGTAAATTGTAAAAATTATAAACATAAATTAAAAAAATACTATTATGACAACATATTAACTTAGTCTTACTAATAATTGCAATGTTGAACGTTAGAAAAATATAAATAACAAACATTAAAAAAAAAAAACTCAGTTAAAAATGTATCAACCTATATAACCTGTTGAGCTACCAGTTTTCTAATGATTGGCACAATGGCGCACAGCTTGGACGAAACCTCACTAACAAAATATTCACATACCCACAATTACTCTCATAATTGTACTTTTTCTTTTGCTGATAGATGTTTACGGCTTAAATAAAGGATTGCGTGAATGTTTGGTTTTTAGGATGAGTGAATAGTTGAGTAGTTAGTTAATATAGTTATTAAGGCGAATGTGAGTACCAACACAAACCCATACAGGTTTATTGGTACAAAATTAAAGTGAAATTGTATTCAAGACTGTATTAATGAATAAAATAAAAAAATAAAAAAAAAACATCAACATCATCATCTTCTAACCTTTTTCCAACTATATCGGGGTCGGCTTCCAGTCTTATCGGATTCAGCTGAGTACCAGTGTTTTACATGGAGCGACCAAATTTAAAACAATTATTAGATAAATAAAACTCACATGAATTGTCTAATGGTTATAATAATCATAATCAACTTACATAAATTCCCGAAGGGTAGGTAGGTGTCAATCGTCTTCTAGCACACGTCAACCGTCCGTATTCGGTGCTGTCCCCGCGCCCCTCCGAGCCCGAACCCAGTCTGGCCGTTAATTTTCAAAGTAGTGTTGCCAGTGTAAGAAATAAAATGTACAAATAATCGACTAAAATGTTTTACAATTGATTAATATTTAAAAACCTAACACTCGACCATCCTGACGTCGTGCATGTCCTCATGCACGCAAGAGACTTGTTTCTATCACCTAACATTCGGTCCACATAAATGACAGCATCGAATCCGGCTCACAGATATAATTTAAATACAAATTTAATGAAAAGAAACAATTACAAATTGTGTAAATAAAATAAATCCATACTTGTGGCTTCCTTCCAGCAAGCAGGGAACGAATATATAAATAAATCCATACTTGTGACTGCCTTCCAACAAGCAGGGAACGAATATATAAATAAATCCATACTTGTGGCTTCCTTCCAACAAGCAGGGAACGAATATATAAATAAATCCATACTTGTGGCTTCCTTCCAGCAAGCAGGGAACGAATATATAAATAAATCCATACTTGTGGCTTCCTTCCAGCAAGCAGGGAACGAATATATAAATAAATCCATACTTGTGGCTTCTATCCCACAAGCAGGGAACAAATATATAAATAAATCCATACTTGTGGCTTCCTTCCAGCAAGCAGGGAACGAATATATAAATACATCCATACTTGTGGCTTCCTTCCAACAAGCAGGGAGCGAATATATAAATAAATCCATACTTGTGGTTTCTATCCCACAAGCAGGGAACGAACATATAAATAAATCCATACTTGTGGCTTCCTTCCAACAAGCAGGGGACAAATATATAAATAAATCCATACTTGTGGCTTCCTTCCAACAAGCAGGGAACAAATATATAAATAAATCCATACTTGTGGCTTCCTTCCAGCAAGCAGGGAACGAATATATAAATAAATCCATACTTGTGGCTTCCTTCCAGCAAGCAGGAAACGAATATATAAATAAATCCATACTTGTGGCTTCTTTCCAGCAAGCAGGGAACGAATATATAAATAAATCCATACTTGTGGCTTCCTTCCAACAAGCAGGGAACGAATATATAAATAAATCCATACTTGTGGTTTCTATCCCACAAGCAGGGAACGAACATTTAAATAAATCCATACTTGTTGCTTCCTTCCAACAAGCAGGGAACAAATATATAAATAAATCCATACTTGTGGCTTCCTTCCAACAAGCAGGGAACAAATATATAAATAAATCCATACTTGTAGCTTCCTGCCCACGAGCAGGGAACGTACACATAAATAAATCCATACTTGTGGCTTCCTGCCCACAAGCAGGGAACGTAAAAACAAAATACATTAAATGGATTTTAAGTTGATAGTGAACCTTCCATCTCATAAACCAACACGTCATTATTTATACTATTTAACTATGCATATGATTAGTTCAGAACACAAAAATATAAATAATATATAATAATAATCAAAACATGTTGCATCAATAAATCCGCCTATTTATAATAAGTAGATATCATTTTATCGCTGAATACATTCTTCTAGCGTTTATTCTAATGTGACAAACAAACTTATTAATCAGATCCTATACAATTACGAATTAAAATCTTTATAATCTCAATTAGCATATTGGCAAAGATGAGGATGACAGAATTGTAAAGTGAATGTAAACTTAATTTATAATCGCCAACTATAAAAATTCTCTGGCATCTTTACCTGCAATACTACAACTATTCGGCTCATCATCAATATCATCATCACATTCATCACTTCCTTCCCTTACATCGACAACATGCGATAAGCAGTCATAGACAGTTACCACAGTTATTCTTTCTTATTTTTGGTACTAAACATCCTAGTTATGGCAGCCAACGTAAACGATTCCTATCCCCGTTAAAAACATTTAAAACTAAGTATTTCTATATCATATAATTTTCTTTTATTACCTGAAAGTATCGGCATCCGTATTAATAGTTAGTATATTTCGATTGAAATACGACGGAGTTCCGAATCATCCATCGGCAAGGTAACATTGGTAAGCTTAATTCATGACCCGTCTATGACTCCGCGTATTTTTTTTTTTTACTACGTACTAGCAGTAGGTTGAATTTTGATTGTATATATATATCCTTAACAACAAACTTGTTATCAATTTAATAAGTCACTGACAAGTGATAATTTGTTTAGCCACCTTGCTAACCTTTCAATAACACGCTAAAGTTGTCACAATCTAAGAAGCCCGTTGACGTGTCTTGTTCTACATGCCGCGATAACTTTCTACGTAAGAAATTGAAAAATCAAATTCACAATCCTTATTAATTACTATGTTACCCAAACACTATAACAACGAGTATCATTCGCAAGCATCAAGTTTAATTATTTTTAAGTATTTTTATAGCCGTCAAAACGGGCCTTTTATTTTTTTTGACAACTTTACCTTATTATTATCTACTTGACGTTTTATTTTTTGGCATATTTCTTTTAATTTATTTCTATAAGCAAACAAAGTTGGACGGCAGCTACTTCCAAATTTAAAACATAACTTCTGATTTTTATACAAGATAACATATGACCATGTTGTAAATAATTGTCCTACACTACAAGCAATGGTAAATCAAGAAGCCTGTCATCTATTAATTGACACAAAATACGACCAATTACCACCAATGTTCAAATCTACCTCCATCCCGGCGAAGAATCGTATAATATCATTCCCAAAGCCTCTTAAGGTAAATATAGAAGAGCTATAATTGTAGGTTAGACCAAACGATAAGGCTGCAACTGCCTTAACAACGTAACCTCACTAACAAAATGATCGAACGTTTTTATTGCAATAATATCTAATCTACCCTCTTTAGTTAATTTTGAATTACTCGTTGTCTATTGTATATTATCAGGGTTTATTGTGGTTTCCAAATTTAACCGTGCAATTTTCATTGTTGTGACCAAACTTGTGGCACTTCTCGCATTAAATTAAGGGCTTTGGACATTTATGGTATGTATGTCCTTTCTCTATGCAGTTAAAATAAATTAGTTCAGTCCGATAACTATTATTACTATCGGTCTTAGTAGATCGATGAATATCAGACAACTCAAGACGACCGACCTTTAGAATTGACTTGATCATAAGACTGCGAAATCTCCTAGTTGGTCATGAGAAATTGTAGCAATTGATAGGGTTGGGTACAACGTATCGCGTTGCCACTACATCTCATTGTCATGTCACCCAAACTATGGATAATACACTCCACTGTACGTTTGCCATCGATGTCGCAATGGTTTAAAAGAGCCAGTTTCTCATCATAATAATAAAACTCAAGAGGTCCATTAAACCTACTCCTTCTTTTGAGCATGTCCTCCAAGGATTGGCCATAATTTTGATCAAAAGGAAAAGCAAGTGTCAATTTATGCTGCCGCTCACTCCAACTAAATAGTATGGAGTTCAAACTCTCATGCTTTGGCCAATCCTTGCAGTTTTTGCATAGCAAAATGTATTACAGTCCTTTCGTCCCGACCGTAGACAGTGGCACACTCATTTACCTTTTTAAGCCAAATATCTATTCGCTGACTGTTTGAAGAAGGGTCAAAATCTGGTAAAATATTTTTGTGACTAACACTATACTACTGCTACTAAAATTTTGCGACTGAGTTGCCACTGTTATCGGTTGTGATTTATTTATATTTTTTTATAGAATGTATGAAGTTCATAATATCTTTGGATCGAATTGGGCTTACGTCTCGAGATTGCAACCGGTTCAGTTCATTGTCCTTCGAAGAGCGATGACAACGCTCCCGGCTCAGCTCACTCTCCAAAGCACGGAGGCGCTCGCGATAATGTTCCTGCTTACTCTCCAGTTTTCGGACACTGTCACGTCCCTGCCTTTGATTCGGAGTGCACACGCGACTGCGGCTGCGGTAGCTTCCGCCTTCACGATGCGTGCGCCTGCGGCTTCGTCTGTTTGAGTCTGCACTACGACCCGCTTCTCTACGGTTGGGCATCCTCAGGCACCGCCCCGGCGAAGGTTCGATAGCTCGTTGCATCTTTACTCTGGAACTTGAAAACGTTGGACATGTAACTTCTCAATAAAAAATGCTAAAATAGTTGTGGAGGTTTGTCAAAATATAAATTGAATTATCTCGAAAACGGGGCTTCGTAGGTCAAAATTTATGACATTTTTGGGTCCTCTTGCATCCAGTACCTATGCAGGCACTACCCTATACACCTAATTTGAAACTGAAAATTTGAAACTAAAAATTATGAACTTTAAAAGACAATCTACAAAATCTCCAAAAAAAATATTTTTCAAACTATTAACATTTAACTATAATTTATATATATATATATAATTTATTAATATTTATTTATTAATATTAATTTATTTATTAAACTGTAACTCAGTGGGTTAACAAGCAGGTTAATTCCACTTCTGAGATATTAGATAAATAAAAATCACATGAATTGTCTAATGGTTATAATAATCATAATCAACTTACATAAATTCCCGAAGGGTAGGTAGGTGTCAATCGTCTTCTAGCACACGTCAACCGTCCGTATTCGGTGCTGTCCCCGCGCCCCTCCGAGCCCGAACCCAGTCTGGCCGTTAATTTTCAAAGTAGTGTTGCCAGTGTAAGAAATAAAATGTACAAATAATCGACTAAAATGTTTTACAATTGATTAATATTTAAAAACCTAACACAATGTTTACCAATGTTGAACTACATGGCTAATTATTATGCAGATAATTATTTTGATATGTAGTGTTCAAATTTGAAAATTCTGAAAAATATCTTATTAGTATTTTTCTGAAAATGTTGTGTTTGTACTTGCTTGTGTTATAAACAAAATTACACTCAAATAAATAAATGGAATAGGACAGGATAGAAAAAATTAAAAATAAATTGAGTTATGTAATGTAGAGTACATGCAAAATAATATGCCTATTATTAGAATCAGTAGGCCTTATCAGAATATCAGCGCAGCGTTATTACTTTTTTTGGATATCGCTGCACATGCTGAGATAGGAGCCTTTTTGGTCTCGCACAGGGTTTTTATTTTATTATTGTTTAAGTGTATGCTTATTTTTTCGTGTCTCCTGTGCGGGTCACAAATAAATATTTTTCTTTCTTTCTTTCAATATTTTCCTTCATCATCTCTTGCACCTTGAGTGTGTATCTGCGTAGCCATGAAATCCAGATGTGAAGTAACAGGTTCTGCAAAAATATTGGAATTACTAGTTATTTAAATTGTACAATCAATCTGCCTAGCCTTTTTCCCGACTATCGTGGGGTCAGCTCCCACCCCAGCTTCAGTTTCAGCTTCTACCAGTGTTTTACATGGAGTGACTGCCTATCTGACCTCCACAACCCAGTAGCTGCATAACACGCGCCTTGGCTGGATTGGTGTCAGATCTCAAGCTTCTGACTACTCGTAACAACTGTCAAAAATCTTCAAATGACGCACGGAGGTAACTCGGTATATTGAAATGGTCACCCATCCACGAACCGACCTCGTCAAGCGTTGCTTAACCTTGACGATCGACCCGTGCGGCTGTCATTATTGAGCCACGAGCTCCTAAAGTTATTTAAATTATACAAACTGTTAGTAAAACTTTTCTTGTGCAGTTCTAAAGCCCTAACTCATTTTGACATGAAGTGCGAGTCTGTGTTGACGGTACGTACGCGGGCTCCCGCGGACTAGGCGCCGTGCTGGCGCAGCGCTCGCCTGTTGGCAGCAGCGGGGAGCGCGTAGTGGCCTACGCCTCGCGGTCGCTTACCTGTCACGTGTTAGACTACGGTCAGATTCATAAACAGGCACTAGCAATCGTCTTCGCGGTTAAAAAATTTCATAAGTATCTCTACGTTGAATACGTTAAGACAGATAAAAATTTAAATTTTTTATCTGTTAAATTTAAATTAAAATTTTAAATTCACCGGACATATATCGTTGCTTCCAAAGGTTGTTCACCCAAAATCTTCTTGATTGATTAGATTTCTCTTCTTCTTCAGCAAGAGTTGCTATGAACACTAGATCCCAGTCCACCATATTAAATACAATTCAGACAACTAGCTTGTAACAACTCTGAGACTGTTATGATGAGAAATACGATATTGAGACGCTTCGGCAAGCTACAGGACGGTGAACGATAGAAGAAGAACGTTGCAGCATACAACAAACATAATTGCCGATAGTGTGCGCTTGCATGTAGGATGCCGAAGGATCGTTTTCCTTGCCGATGCCGATAATGGGCGCCGGGGCTAACATTCATTTCAATAATGTTAAATCAAAAACCCTGATTCCTCCAGATTTTTTATACAACATCCAGAACTTGTAAAGTTACTGTGAACTACGCTTAGGTACTCTTTAGAGCTTGGATCTTTTAAAATTGCATCTTGATTGAAATAGCGCAGCAGTAAACAATTAAAACATATGGTATGAGATGCGAAGGCAAAAATCTACAGGAATCAGTTTTTTTGATAAAACACTATTTAAATGCATAATTGATAAAAATGTTGTTTTGCATTTTCTGCCGGGTCTATTAGTAAGTCTTTGTTTAAAATACAAAAAAAAACATACAATTTAATTAAATAAAGGTACTAGCGACTAACTTTCGAAAGACATCCCGGTAGTACAGTAAAAATTATATACATTAATATATAAATTTTACCAATTATTCATTTAAACAACGTTTTATCAAAAGCCCTGATTCCTGCAGATTTTTATTACGCCTAGAGTTAGGATGTTTCCACTGCATCTTGATTGAAGTTGTAAAGAGTTAATACATATGGTATGAGATCCCAAGGGAAAAATCTGCAGGAATCAGGGTTTTTGATGAAACGTTATTAAAATAAATAATTGATAATAAAATTATACATTGCTGAATTTATTGGCCCGAGATCATCTCTAATGTAGAGCTGTTTGACCACGTTGTTGATGGCATCAGCAACGAGACCCCGATCGACCGCCAGATCAAGCGGCGTAAATGGTGTTGGATTGGTCACACGCTCCGGAGGGATTCTGATCACATTCCTTGGATTGGAATCCTCAAGGAAGAAGCAAGTCCTGCTCCACAACCACTAGGGCGCAAAAACAAATGATATGTTTATTTTGTATAGACTCGATTTCTTTTAGTATTGTATAGCTGCACAGCACGTGTGTGGGTACTATGTACCCAACTGTAAATCTACCATTTGCTATACCTATGTGTCGTTTTGCTATACGTATGTTCGTTGACTTGTGTGTGCCCTGGCAGTTGAGTGTATCATGCTCTCTCAAATGTCTCTCTGATGGTGGCGCGTGTGTTGGATCAATCGGTTCCCTTCATGATGGTTGAGCTGGGTGGTGCCGATTCATGCGTCATGTTCGTGAACGGGCGCCGTCAGTTGGGATTGGTCATAACTTAACTGCTTCGGATGTTAATGTTTTTCTAGTACCTATTATATAACTGCACAAGTACATGTGTGAGTACTTTTAATACTTTATACCTTTACGTAGTATAGTGTGTAGTGCTATTCTGGGTGCATTGTCCTCACATATGTGAATTTATTAATGTATGTACTTATGTACCTAAATATTGTAATTTTTTTTTTAAAAGAGTATGCATGGAGTTTCTTGTGCATTCTTCTCCATAACAAGCTACTTTCCGAATGCACGGCAGAATCATTTTTTTTTAAAGATTAAGTATGGAGTTTCTTGTGCATTCTTCTCCAAAACAAGCAACTTTCCGAATGCACGGTAGAATCAACTTTTATTCCATGTAAATTTAAAAAGTATGGAGTTTCTCTTGCATTCTTCTCCATAACAAGCTACTTTCCGAATGCACGGTAGAATCAACTTTTATTCCATGTAAATTTAAATTGTGACATTCAAAAGTGCCGCTTGGTGGCCCAGTTGAAATAAATATCTTTTGTCTTTTTTGTCTTTTGAAGCGAGGCCGTCCCCGTCAAACCTGGCGACGCACCGTATTGGCTGAAGTGACGAGTATCGGAATGACGTGGAGCTATGTGAAGCGCGAAGCTCAAGACCGGTCTCGATTGAGGACTACTGTGTAAGGGGCAGAGGTGCCCCAGCTAGGGGCCATAGGATCTTAAGTAAGTCAAACCTTTTAGCAGTAACAGAGAAAAACTAAATGCATCTATCCAAAATTGCGACAATGCAATTTCTCTAGCGTCCTCCTCACAAGAGCACATTGTCTTCAAATTCATAATAAGTCAACTCGATGACAAAGCTCAAAGTGCATGTTCAAAAAAAGAGTTCGACATCTGGTGCTTACTCAAAGAATTCCTACAAACACAGTTCGGTGAAAACAAACCTCACATCAATTTACGCTCACCTATTAATTGAACCTCAGGCATGCAGGCAAGGTAGCGAAGAGACTAAGGCAATTCCATCTACGGATTGAAACATGTTTGTCCCAACTTTTAATTGAAGTCACAATATCGAATTCCAAAACGAGCGAACTTTCCGGTAGGGTGGCTGCAATGGAGGACCTTGCGTTGCACACATTTAACATAGGCTTATAATCTCGCATAGCAAACATTGTTAGATGTAGATTCTCTAAGAACTTGAACGAAACCGTTAACTATGCAATTTCAGAAGAAAAAATACAACAGCCCACCACCCGCTCTGACACCGAACTCCACGCGTCTGTCGGGTTTGTCGAAATAAGTACCAAAATTATAAAAGTTTGTGCTAATCACTTATGCAAACCGATGAGCTACTTAATTAATGTATCGTTTTCAGAAGGCATGTTCCCGAGCGCATTAAAGAACTCAATAGTCAAGCCAATATTTAAGAATGGTGATAAATCTATTATAACCTTAATACCTGTATGTATATATCAAAAATATTAGAGAAAACGATATTAAAAAGACTATATGACTATGTGTAAAAGTATAATTTACTAAGGCGGTAGCAATTTGGATTCAGAAAAAATTGCACAACCTCTTTAGCTTGTTTTAATTTAATAAAGGTAATAACTGAGGCGATGAATGACAACATACCTGTAGTAGCTATTTTCCTGGACATGAGTAAAGCCTTTGATTTCGTTGATCATAAGCTATTACTAAATAAATTAGATAAATATGGCATAAGGGGCCAAGCGAATGACTGGCTTAAATCTTACCTTAGTGATAGGCGTCAATGTGTGCAAATATCAAAAATCGTTAATGGAAACAAAGTAGAATATAAATCTAACTTTAAAACTAAAAACTCCCCAAAGCAACTCGCCACGAAACAATCTTATTTGCTGACGATACTACACTAATAATAAAATGTTATGACATAAATAAATTGGAACAGGAAGATAATGAAGCAATCAGAGACATAATAATTTGGCTTAATAACAACAATTTAAAAATCAATATATCGGAGGAAGGTAAATGATTAATAGTTGGGAACGAACAAATATTGCTTGTAAACTTATTAATTCAGTTTTGTTTAATTGGCAACATTTAGCTTCTGATTCAAATTTCAATTAGATTTTATTCGGTTGGTAACACTTAGTTTTGTCCAGTGTCCAATGCTAGGGAAGGATTTGAATCCTAGAGCAAAGTGACACGTGACAGTGACAGACAATTTTGGAGGGAATCGCGAAGGCGCGCGGCAGCGCGGGTTGGACTGGTGTGGAAACTTAAAAAGAATTGGAGATCGTATCGCGATCAAGTGTGATGAGTGGCATTATTGGTGCCGGTGGAGTTACGTCTAAAAGTCAACATGGCGCGTCAACTTGCTACTAGAATTGGACAATGGAATATCTCTAAAACGGCATAAGTTACCTGCCTCGTGCATGCATAACCCACGATAAGCCCACAAGTACGAGGGTATATGGAAGGAAGCCCTCGTGTTTCCGACATCAGAAGTATGAACCAATGCACGCACAAGGCGATGCTGGATCAAATGAGACGAGTAATGGCTGGCGCGCTCTCTTTGATGCGCAAAAATTTGAATGGAAGTACCTACCTACATAGAGAGACGTTTCGCAACTCGTCGGCTACTGGAGAGCGGAGACAGGAATATCATGTTGCCCGAATTCAACCGTATAGTGTGGCCTATCCTAGACAATATGCGAAGTCGGGTTGCAGATAATGTTAATGATGACATCGATGCCCAATTCTGACTAGATACCTACTGGGCAAACAACTGTGGTGTACAGATGTACAGGGAAGTATAAACTTGAGTATTCTGAAAATAATTAGTACCTATCTAATGCCTTGTGAAGTTTAGCCACAATACCTATTGTTTTTCTTGGTATAAAGTGGCTAAAATTTAAAATAAATTTCTATTTTCGTTATGATGCTAAAAGAAACTTAGCCAGTTTCATACTGTCAGCGGAACTCGCATGAGAATAAGACGACTTGTGTAAATACAGTGCAAGAGAGCAAACATCCTTAAGCTACAACTTGATTCAACAAAACATTACGCTTGTGTAAAAACTTGCTCATAGACATGAATTTTTCAGGCATTCGTACAATATGCAACAAATAGCAGGGACGTCTGAACCCTTCAACAAGGCTGCTGTGGATACCACAAGACCTGTTGTGACCAGCTGTGTGTGGTGATACAAGTGCGGATCTCAGGTTCCATTTCAAAAGGCAACACAACCCGCAGCCTACAGCGCTATGAAAGAGGAAATTTAGTGGTGTTATACATGCCACTGCGGTGATCAATCCATTTAATATTTTCTGGTAGCACCTAGGAGTCTGGACTTGTGCATGTGTGCATGGTCGGCACTGCTGCCTGACCCATTCGGGAGTACAGGCTTAAGGTATGTTACTTTGATTGATCTGCATTCAACAATATGTGCAGCTGTGTTTTTGTGGCAGCCGAAGTTTATATTGGGTTTGGATTTACCTAAGTTTTACAATTAATTCTTGCATTCATTGCAATTTATAACTATTGCATTATTTTGTTTCATGGAAATGTGTCATGTAAGTTACATAAAAAGAGTAAAAAAAAAAGTAATTCAAACAGCGCTATCTATGTAATGGTGTTGATACTGTATGTTTCTTTCAATAATCATCGAAATTAGATTCGGGACCCCATTAGCCGTAATACGCTGCTTGAAATAACTTATTGAATAGGTGCATGAATTTTTTTATGATCAATTAAAAAATGAACAATTCATTTTTTACATAGACAGAATGAGAAGTCAGTCCATGTCACGCCATCTATTGATATCCTTGCTTTGTTCGAGCTTTGAAATATTTTGTTTCATCAAGTATTTAATCTTTTTTATTCACCAACAAAATAAACAACAAAACTAATTCTAATGTACTCAGAGCATTGGAACGTGGGGACGAAAAGCAAAAAAAAAAAAAAATGAGATTTCATTACATTATTATGTTGTTAGAACAATAATACACTGTTTTGTGACCACTAGTGCTGTCACAAGCATAAACACAGATAATAAATAGGTTGTTGTTTACTGACAATCGAGAAGTAAAGATATTAGCAATCCGTTTTTTTATATGTTTGAACACTAGGAATTTTAGCAATGCATTTTTTTTTATTAATAGGTGTCACTTCAGATTTACCGTACTACCACTGAGTTTGTTGTTGATTTGATCTCCAAGGGAATTTGTGAATATGCTATTCCTTGGAAACAACATACTTTCTAACTGTTCGCGTTGGTAATTTCAATACAAGTTTGAATCCAGTTACGGAACGCAAAAAGAAAAATCGTAATAATAGTCGATCTTTAGCATCTTTGGCCGATTGGGGTTGTTTTTACAACTAAATTAAAGTATCAGGTATAAGGGAACAATATTTATTTTGTTTATGTTGAATTCACTTATGTTTGTGGTATACATTCAATTATTTTTAAATGATATTTTGGTACATATCAAAACAGAAAAACCTTATCTCGATTTTCTAGGGTGAAATATCGATTCGCTGGATCGATTCAGTACTGGATATCGATTGAAAAAAAAAACAAAAACGTTTATTTAATTTTTTGTCCTTAAAATCGATTCGTCGATTAATCGATAACAGAACGTCATCTCTTGCTCATCTCTATAAGACATAAAGACAGTGACAAGTCAGTGTCAACATTCGAAAAAGTTTGATGATACAAAACAAATAACTTTGATATGATTTTTAACTTAAAAGTTACTAGATAAAGACTAGATTATTAATAAATCGTTGCAAGGTGTGAGTCACTGTGAGGATTAGACTTTTAACTTTTGCATTGTTGCAAAGACATGCAATAACTTTCAGTTAAGAGCTATGTAATCAAGATTATTTTCAAACCGGTGTTAAAGTTTAGTGAAATAGTTTGTTGTTCGACTCGATTTGCAATCTTACAACCTGCAAACATCACGAGGATTAACGTAACTATAGCCTAGACAGTTGGCGTTTAGTTTTGTTACTACCAACGGTTGAATAAAGGTAAAGTTAATGTCTGTAGTTGTTATATATCGCATTGTAGAGAACTAACCAACTGATAACATGTCATTCTAATGATACCTACAAATAAAAATGATTTAAATTGACTACGGTGAATGACAAGTGCAACTAGACATTTAGATGGTGTCGAGAAGACGTGTTCAGGTATTATGAGATGCTCGAGAGCCAATAACTGTTCCAAGTCGTGGCTGAGGATGAGATAGATGTTCAATTGGCAACATTTTAATACACATAGAACAGTTTCTCAGTTTCGTGGGTCAGAGAGATGACGGAGTCAAGAGTTTATTCGGCGTTTAAGTTGAAAGTGCATTCTGTGTAGCGAATGTATTTGCTAAGTTATTGTGAATTGTAGACCACGGATGGGATACTTGGGTTCTATTTGATGTACTTGGTACATGGGTTTTTGTTGTTTTTTGGAGGAAACTAGGAATGGTTTCCTTGTTCTGTGTTGTTCAACGATGCTTGGCCTCGGTAATCTTGA
This sequence comes from Orthosia gothica, assembly GCA_949775005.1. Taxonomy (NCBI): domain Eukaryota; kingdom Metazoa; phylum Arthropoda; class Insecta; order Lepidoptera; family Noctuidae; genus Orthosia; species Orthosia gothica. Next base: position 44,015,630 of record OX459035.1, read on the forward strand.
ACATTTTCAAAAGTTTTAATAATTGTAGCATCTCTTTAAAATAAAGGTGTGTATTTGTGAATTGTGTGGTGTCATGTAGGAAGTCTAGTACCTACCTAACTTGAATAATAAGTTTGGAATTTAAAGTATACTGTCAGTAATGGCTGTGCTAACTTGTTGAATAGTTGAATAGTCTGTTCTGGTCATTGTGAACATACCTAACGTTATTTTGTGTTATTTCATTCAAGTTGGATAAGATAATGTTAACACAGATGTAAAGTCGGTGATGTGCGGTGCATGATTTAATTTTTAGTTTGCAAAGTTGGTAATGTTTGGTAGTATGAAATCATGAACATAGAATAGAGTTCTTGAGTATGCTTTTGGCTGTGTATGAAATCCTGAATGTGAGGTTGCCGTTGTATTCAGAATAAAGATTGATACTGAGAGTAAAGATTGAAATAACAAATTTCATTTTGGTTTAAAGGTGCTGTTTGGAAGTGAATTGGAATTCTGAATGGTGGCAATTATGTGTTGAATTAAAGGCTTTGTTTGGTTCATGATGAGTTAGAGAAAATCTGAAAGATCAAGTACCCATTGACGTAACTGAATGTACTATGGTGAAGACTGATTCAAATCAATCTAGCAATGGTGAGGTCGTGTGCATGGTCAAAGGACTGACTGTGCGGTGAAGAGTAGTCACTGCGGTGACTGCTGTAGCCTAAGATAGGCTGGTGAGTGGTCAGAGATGACTGCTGTAGCCTAAGATGGGCTGGTGAGTGGTCAGAGATGACTGCTGTAGCCTAAGGTAGGCTGGTGAGTGGTCAAAAGATGACTGCTGTAACCGAGATGGGTTACGAGGCCTGGTCAGGATGACTATGGTTGCAGGATGGTCACAGGGTTGACCATCAGGAGGCACAGCAATTGCTGTGGGACCAAGAAACATTGCTGGATATGTATGGGGGGGAGCCTAGTCCCTCTGGGGCTTCGGTGACCTGTTGTTTAATGTATGTGGCATGGGTATCTGGCAGTCTTGTTGCTTCGAGAGGACCGGTTGTCTGGGGGAGCCTGGTCCCTCTGGGGCTTTGGTGACCTGTTGTCTGGAGGGAGCCTAGTCTCTCTGGGGCTTTGGTGACCTGTTGTGTGTCTGGGGGAGCCTGGTCCCTCTGGGGCCTCGGTGACCCGTTGTTTGGTGTATGTGGCATGGTATGTTGTGTTGGGCGTTTGAGTGGTTTCTGGCACACTTAGTGCTTCGAGACCGATTTGACGTCTGTTGGGAACCTGGTACCTCTGGTGCTTCGGTAACCGTTTAGAATGTGTTAGTGTTAATATGGTTGTCTAAACGGTGAGGTGTCTGTTTCGAGAGTACGACGATGGTTGTGTACGGTGTGGAGACCTAGATTTACATGGAGAAAACAAATGAACAGTGTGAAAGCTATGAGAATTATGTTTTCATGAGTAAAGAAGTACTTGATTTTTGTTGTAGGCTGGTAATATAAGGTGTTGATTGAAGGTTTCACGTGGAAGATGTCACGACAACGTAATTTTTTTTATTTGGTCAGGAGCGGCCGAACTTGACCTATTAGGTACTCATTTTTTTTTTTTGTTGTCTTGGTTTTTGTTTTTTTATCACAATTGAGTAACGATGTTGTTCATCGCTCTACATCAAACGTGGGACCGTTTGAATGTCAAGATGGCCGTATCGGAGGAAGGTAAATGATTAATAGTTGGGAACGAACAAATATTGCTTGTAAACTTATTAATTCAGTTTTGTTTAATTGGCAACATTTAGCTTCTGATTCAAATTTCAATTAGATTTTATTCGGTTGGTAACACTTAGTTTTCTCCAGTGTCCAATGCTAGGGAAGGATTTGAATCCTAGAGCAAAGTGACACGTGACAGTGACAGACAATTTTGGAGGGAATCGCGAAGGCGCGCGGCAGCGCGGGTTGGACTGGTGTGGAAACTTAAAAAGAATTGGAGATCGTATCGCGATCAAGTGTGATGAGTGGCATTATTGGTGCCGGTGGATCGCGATCAAGTGTGATGAGTGGCATTATTGGTGCCGGTGGAGTTACGTCTAAAAGTCAACATGGCGCGTCAACTTGCTACTAGAATTGGACAATGGAATATCTCTAAAACGGCATAAGTTACCTGCCTCGTGCATGCATAACCCACGATAAGCCCACAAGTACGAGGGTATATGGAAGGAAGCCCTCGTGTTTCCGACAAATATAAATAAAACAAAAATAATTCAATTTCAAACTTAAAATCAACCTTTCAGAATCTTAGTATAAAATATGAACACAGTATCCTAGAACAAGTAGTAAACACAAAATTCTTGGGCATAATAGTGGATCAGAACTGTAACTGGAAGTCGCACATCAATTACGTTTGCGATAAGCTAGACAAATTCGTATACGCAATAAAACGTCTACGAACAACGGTGTCCATAGACGCAGCAGTTACTGCATATCACGGATACGTATCGTCTGTGCTATCATATGGTCTGATACTATGGGGCAATTCAGTTGAAATTTTAATGGCATTTCGGGTACAAAAGAAGTGTGTTAGGGCAATATCTGGCATCTGGTTTTTGGACAGCTGTAAACCTTTATTTAAAAACTACACATATTACCTTTACCCTGCATGTATATCAAAGAACTATGTATGCTTGTAAAACAATATCCGCACTATTTTCGCATGCAATCAGAAGTCAGTCGCAAGCAGGCTATTGCTAGAAATAAGTACAAATATGAATTAAATGTACCTCAATGTAGATTGCAAATATTTATGAGGAATGTTTATGTTAATGCCATTCAGGTGTATAACAAGTTACCTAACGCATTTAAGGAACTTCCCATCCCCATGTTCAAGAAAAAGCTGACAAGTTGGCTATTAGATAATTGCTTTTATGACATTGGCAAATATATATAATTTTGTAAAATCCAAGATGACATGAACTTAATTTTGACATTTTAAAGTAACAATTATCTAATTTTAATAATACTAATTCATATTGGACCTACTGTAAATATTAATTATGTACTTAGTTAATGCAAATTAAATATTTGTAAACCATATATTTCGTGGTAAAATGTAAAACTACATTCTTACAAATAAATAATATTCTAATTCCACAGGAGAGGTACTTGTTCAAATTTTTATTCTCTACTAATCTTAACATTGTTAAACGCGGTTCAGAACCCACTCGGGTCCCGGCCGAGGACAAACGATAGATTTAACTCTCACTAAAGAAAATGCGACAAACCTTATCACAAACTGGCACGTAACGGAAGAGCCTTCTTGCTCAGACCACAGAAGGATCCGCTTCACACTAACTACAAAAACAAAAAAAAAACCCCGCACCGAGGCGAAACCCGATGCGTACCAATGTTCTCGGGTATAAAAGCCTCACTACTAGCTTGACATCTAGCATCTAGCAAGCACAATTAGAACACACCGTAACAAAATTATCCAAATACCTAACTGAAGCTTATCACGCATGCTGTAAATCAAGAGCGCCACAAAGCAGGAACGAGAGGAACCCCTGGTGGAACGCTGAACTTGGTTAACTCAGAGATAAGCTGCCTAAGCAATTTAACAGAGCAAAAAACACGAGACTTCCGGAAGACTGGGAGATATACAAAGATACCCAATATGTATTCTTAAGACAGATTAGAACCGCCAGGAGGACGGCATGGCGGAAATTCTGTGAATCCATAGAAACAAATAATGAGGCCGCAAGGGTACGGAAGATCCTATCAACTGATCAGGACCGAACCCTCGGCGCGCTGAAATAACCCGACAACTCATACACAACAACTGACTATGAAACCAGCAAGGTCCTCCTCGAAACTCACTTCCCTGACTGTCAAATCCTGGAAGTCAGGACGTGGGAGGCTGAACACGAATGGACTCCAACGGAACAAAACTGGTCAAGAGTCCACAATATAGTAACAGTAGACCGGATAAAATGCGCTATCAACACCATTCAGCCATACAAGTCGACGGGGCTGGATGGCATCTTTCCAGCCCTGCTGCAGTGGGGGGTAGATTATCTAACATCATGGCTCTCGCATGGCGCGAGGTGAAAGCCATCTTCATACCCAAACCTGTATAAACTGATTACACACAACCCAAGGCGTACAGACCTATAAACCTCACATCCTTTTTACTGAAAACCCTCGAAATACTCTGTGATAGGCAAATCCGTGATGGGCCTCTCCGGGTAAAACCACTGCATAAACAACAGCATGCGGTACGCGCAGGCAAATCAACAGAATCCGCGTTGCAAAACTTGGTTTCTAAAATTGAATGCGCTGTGGACCACAAATGCTTAGCACTGGCTGCCTTCATTGACATCGAGGGAGCCTTCGATAAGACCATGTTTAACAGCATAAACACGGCCCTCGACAAACACGGCTCTCGATAGACACCGCATAGATTCGACCCTAGGGGGCTGGATCACCAACATGTTCAAACTGAGAGCGGTTCAAGTCACGTTTAACGACACTAGTCTACAAGGGCTGTCGTCGTGAAGGGCTGTCTACAAGAGGGCGTCGTTTCGTTTCGCCACTTCTATGGAACCTGGTAGCAGATAGACTTATCAAAACACTCAACGACAAATGTTATTTCACCGTTGGCTACGCGGATGACGTAACAATAATAATAAACGGACTCACGAAAACACTATGCAATCTTATGCGTCAAGCTTGAAAATAGTAGAGGAATGGTGCAGCGAGCACCAACTCTCAGTGAACCCCACAAAAACTGAACTTATTCTCTTAAAAAAAAGAAGAGAAAACCAACAAAAATGCAACTACCACGATTCTTTGGAACAACCCTAAGCCTTTCAACCGAAACCAAGTACCTGGGCATCTATTTAGACAAACAACTGAATTGGGCAAAACACATGAACTATATCACCACATAAGCCAGCATATCCCTGTGGCAGTGCAAGCGACTGCTAGGCAGAAATTGGGGGATCAGCCCCATGGTCACCCACTGGGCATACACCACAGTCATATGACCAATCATCACATACGGGTCGTTGGTCTGGTGGCCCAGGACAGACCTCAGCTCAGCCCAAAGAGATCTCGAAAAACTGCAGCGGTTCGCTTGCGTTGCAATCACTCGCAGTATGAGAACCACACCCACTGCCACCCTACAGGCCATGCGGGGATTGCCACCTCTTCACCTTATCGTGCGGGAGGAGGCAGCCCATTAGCAACACTGAATGTCAGATACAGTCGGACATTTCACTGCTGCAGCCTGACAGCCACCACCCTCCATTTTCTTTATTAACTTCCCTGATGACACCACTCACACCCATGAAGCGTCATTCTACAATAAAATACAATTTCTTTAAAGCTAGTCACCAAGAAATTAACGTAGATCTAAATAAGTTGAACTGGGACGAATTGTTTCATAATCTGTCCAGTGAATCGTCAGACTACATGTTCCATTGTCACGTCAAAAATCAACCTCATTTCCCGTTTGGTTTAGCGCTTCCCTAATTAAAACTTTCAAAAATAAAGAACGCGCGTGGATAAGATGGCAAAAACTGCGCAACTTATCTGATTATGAAAAGTTCTCTATTCAGCGTAAACGGTTTAAACTACTTTGTGAACAGTGTTACAATAAGTATATGCAAACTGTTGAAGAAAGCATACCTATTATTGTCAAGCACTTCTGGACGTACATCTCTAACCGAAAGAAAGTTTCTGGAATTCCAGCTAACATGCAGTACAAAAATAAATTATCTAAATGCCCTGCTGAAATATGTTCACTGTTTTCTGCCTTCGTCAACTCGGTTTATGAGTCCTCAACTTTTGACCCTAAAACCTGGACACCCCCAGAAACCCTTGACGAGAATTCTGTATGCATTCCGGATATTTATCCCGAAAAGAGTGTCATACTTAAGGCACTCATCTCATTAGACTTAACTAAAGGAGCTGGCCCGGATGGCCTGCCCCCTTCTTTCTTTAAGAACACTGCACAAACCATCTGCGTCCCGTTACACATAATATTTAATAAATGTCTCAGGGAAGGTATTTTCCCTTGTGTTTGAAAGAGGGCCTTCATTACGCCCATTCACAAAAGTGGTGTCAAAGGTAACGTTTAGAATTATCGACCCATATCTATCTTATCCACCTTGTCTAAGCTCTTTGAGGGTCCAGTGCACGGCCACTTATTTCCGCAGTTAAATCACCTAATTATACCCGAGCAACATGGCTTCGTTAAATCCAAATCCACTACCACAAACCTAATCATTTTCACTCAATTTTTATTTGAAAACATGGACATGTGGATGCAGGTTGATGCTGTGTACACAGATTTTCGGAAAGCTTTTGACAAGGTGGACCATAAATTACTTCTCGATAAAATTGCTTTCAATGGCATAAGAGGCAATTTACTCAGATGGTTTGCTTCATATATATTTAATAGAACTCAAAAGGTTGTTATTAATGGATTCGAGTCTGATTATGTGGTCGTCGAATCAGGTGTGCCTCAGGGATCAGTCTTGGGCCCATTGCTTTTTATCTTGTTTATAAACGACATAAAATCCTGCATAGTCAACTCTGAATTTGTAATGTACGCCGATGACATTAAAATCTATAAGGCTTGTGCGGTTTGCTACTACAAGAGGACTTATGCAGGCTTTCACAATACGGTCTGGTCAATAAACTTCATCTTAGTCTTCCAAAATGTCACTTCATTTCATTAACTTCCCTTATACCTTGAACGATACACAATTGAAGAAAACTGAGTGCACACGTGATCTTGGCGTACTACTTGATTGGAAATTACACTTAGACACCCATATCTACAACATAATTAACAAGGCCTTTCAGATGTATAGTTTCGTCATGCGGTCTTGTAAAGACTTCAAAAAGCCTTCTACTTTTCTCTTCTTATATAAAACACTAGTCCGTTCACAATTGGAATACGCGGTACCAATCTGGTGCCCGTATTATGATAAATATAAGCAAGCTATAGAAATGGTTCAGAAAAAATTTCTTCGTGCCACGCACTTCAAATGCTTCCGTACTAGGATTCCCTATGCAGATTTGCTAAAACATGACGAAGTACTGAGCTTGGATTCCAGACGTTCATTGATCATGGTTGTGATGCTATATGGTATATGCAATAACAAATACAATTGTACTGAGCTGTCGAATGGATTATGTTACGTAGTACCAAGAACTGTTATTCGGCGGGAGGTGCGCGCACCTCGACTATTCCAAACTGCACGATGTAGAACGAATGCTAGGATGCGGGCCCCTCTCCGCCGACTTTTAGAAACACTCGCAATTTACTGATTTTGACATTATCGCGCTGTCGCTATCTAAATTTAAAAGAATGGTTTCTCAATTTCTTGCAAGTCGCCCATGAGATGTAGGCGCTTGTCATCCGCTTTCATCGATTCATGTATGCAGTGTTTTTCTGCTAATTATTATGATTATATTACTCTCATTAAACATGCGTTCGTTATCATACTCCGATGTCACTTCGTTGAGAATAGTGTGGGTTATACGTTTTCTCGACTGTAATATAACTACTTTTTGTATATGCTGTACTGTATAACTGTTTTTTGTCCCAAATAAATAAAATAAAATATGTATCCATATATTTCTGCAAACAGCCCTCACTATCTTACCTATTGTTGTTGATGCTATTCTAAAACTATATTGCAAATCCATAAATGTACATCCAGTTGCCAAATACCTGTAAAAACATATTTTTAAATCAATCAATTATACTAATAAATTTTTTTTTTGTTGTTATAGCCATGTTAATACAGAAAAAATGGCAAACATTAAGAGATGGGTACACCAGATATGCTAAAAAAATTAACCAAAGAGTGGTTCAGCAGCCCTCAACATTCGGACATATGCATATTATCAGCAGATGTCTTTTTTAAAGGCAATAATAGAAGATAGACCCGACAAAAAAGTTTACAAGAAAGTGAACACGCTCAAATTACGTCCGAAGAAAGCGAAAATCGTCAAAATAAAATAAACAAAGAAAGAAACAAAAGAAAATTAACTACTACAATCACTAAGGGAGATCATCAATCAGAAGTTTCTTACTAGCGAAAATAATAATGCTGTGGCGATCGCACTACTGCAGGATTGTACAGAATGGGTAGAAAAGGATATTTGTTTCACGCATACCACTCCAAATGAAATAAGTAATATTGTCAGAAAGATGGCTAATAAACGATCCTGTGGCTATGATGAAATTCCTATTTCTGTTATTAAAGATAATTTAAGTATACTTGGAATTCGACACATAAACGTAGTACATAGTTGGCCTAGTGGTTAAGACACCTACTTTTGCCAATTGACTTGTGTCGCACAAGTGGTCGCGAGTTCAAACCTCACTCCGAGCAATATCCACTTTTCGTAAATTTCGAACAGCGGAACTCTTAATCTGCATAGTTGAAATAACGACAGGAGTAAATATAAAATACCACTATCAGGCGCAAGAGGGCAGTAACTTAACTAACTTAATTAACAATAATAATTACAAAACTATTCAAAGTAAATTGCGTTAAACAAACATGGAAGGAATGATGGAAATTTTAAAACAAATACAAAATGATCTTTTAGATCAAAAACAAGAGATGAAAAACATGGAGACGATTATAAAAAAATCAATTAATAGCAACATAAATGAAAAGTTTGGGCAAATCGTACTAAGAACCAAAGAATTAGAGAATAAAATAGACCACCAACAAGTTATAATAGATCAACTAGAAAAGCAAATAAGAAAGAAAAATCTAGTGTTCTTTGGAGTTGAAGAGTCGGAACGCAACTATGACGGGTTACTGAACAAAATATTCGTCATCATAACCAAACACCTTGGAATAACTTGCCAAAGAGGAGAAATAGAGGAAGTCAGGAGATTGGGTAAGATGAAGGACAAAACCAGACCTGTTGTCGTCGTGTTAAGTACCGTGGGACGCAAACTAGAGATATTAAAAAATAAAAAAAAGCTTGAAGACTCACCAATATATGTGAAAGAAGACTATCCTATTCATGTACTAGAAAAACGGAAACAACTACAAGAAGAACTAAAACGTGAACGTGAAGCTGGAAAAAAGGTTGCTCTCCGTTACGATAAAATAATAACTCTGGAAAAGAAGTTTGCAGAAACGAAAAATACACGTCTGCAAAAGAGAAACCTATCACAATCACCCGAAGTAAATGTAGCCATGAACACAGAAAATGGTAAGGTCAAACAGATCCAGAAGAAAAGCAAGACAGCAGATATCTCTTCATATTTACGAATGCCGAACACAAACACACAATCACCAATCCGAACTAAAACAAACGAAGAACAAAAAAACGCCTAAGCAGAGCCTCTCTTCCTCCCCAAAGCCGGTTGGTCACCGTGGGAGAGTATGACCACCGCCCCCCAAGAGTTAACACTCAACCAAAAAATCCACCAAATAACCATATGAAAACTACCTCTGTTAAACCGATAAAACAAACTCAATACCTATATACAGCATGTTTAAACGTTAGGACGCTCTTACAAGATAATAGGATTTCAGAACTGGAACATGCTATCGCTAACTTAAAGTGGGATATTATAGGCCTCAGTGAGGTTCGGCGACCAGACGAAAAAATAGACGAATATGAAGATTTTGTGCTGTATCATTCGCAAGCAACAAATGGAAGAAACGGAGTTGGTTTTCTAATAAAGAAGCTATGGAAAAACAACATTTTGAGCTTCAAGACATTCTCAGACAGAGTAGCGGCCATGGAAATTCAAATTTCAAAAGAAACCGTTTGGTCTTTTATCCAAACTTATGCGCCAACAGAGAGCTACAAGTCAGAAGACGTAGAAATCTTCTACCAAACCGTTGAAAACGCCTTAGTCTTCGTAAACACAAAAAATCTGATACTTATGGGTGATTTTAACGCACAGATAGGAAAGGTCAGAGTAGGTGAAGAAACAGTAATTGGTAAATTCTCTGATAGGAAAAGAAGCAACAATGGACAAAAGTTGTTAGAATTCGCTCTGGAAAAGAATCTTATGCTTGTTAATAGTATGTTTAAAAGAAAACCTCAAAAGAGATGGACATGGGAGATCACCAAATGGAAAGCACTTTAATGAAATTGATTACATTCTAACAAACCAACCAACATATATCCATAGTTTTAGTGTATTGAACAACCTCAACTTCGAAACGGATCATCGTATGCTAAGATGCAAAATAGAATTACACGCACAAAGGGAAAGAAAATTTATCAAAAACAATTATAAGCATACAAAGAACCTACCAATACTATCCAGGGCTGACGGTTTGCATTGGGAAAATAGGTTTATAGAATCTGTAAACACATCAAGTAAAGTCCAGGACCAATATAACGATTTCGAATTGAAAATGAAGGATCTATTAAAGCAATTACCGAAAATGGACGAAAACAAAAAACAATTTACGGCTCACATCAAAACACTCTTCGAAAATAGGAAACAATTATATAGAAAAATACGAACAAAATCAGTAAAAGAAAAAATTACAGAAATAAGTAAAGAAATAAACAAAAACATATCCAAAGAGAGAAAAATGCGAAGACAAGAAGTCTTAGAAAGACATTTAGAAAAGTCAGGTGCTATAAAAAAGCGTACAAGGAGCTCAGAAACAAAAAAGAGTGGACGGAGAGCCTAAAAAACAAAGCAGGGAATATAATAAGCAAGAGACCAGGGATAATAAAAGAAGCTACTAATTATTACAGGGACCTCTATGCATCTGGGGAAAGTCAAGACTCGTCAAGGCACATGCTTCAGTTTTCAGAATGTCGTACAACTCTCAAAAATCGGATAAAACCCCAGGTGAAGACGGCATAACGAATGAAGTACTAAAGTCCCTCTCTGAACCATTACAGGCCCCACTTCAAGTCCTATTCAATAATATACTTGAAACAGGACAAATTCCCCAGCAGTGGTTTAAATCAACTATCGTACTACTACATAAAAAGGGTGACAGAAAAGACCTCGAAAACTACCGGCCTATCAGTCTAATGTCAAACATGTACAAAATTTTCTCCAAAATACTTTTAAATAGACTCTCAATGCCATTAGATGAGCAACAGCCTTACGAACAGGCGGGTTTTAGAAAGGGCTATTCGACATTAGACCACATACATGTTGTTACACAAGTAATAGAGAAAATCAAAGAATACAGGAAGACTTTATATCTATGCTTTATTGACTACAAAAAAGCCTTTGATTCTCTAAAGCATGGTGCGATCTGGAATTCTCTCTTGCAACAAGGCGTGGAAAAGAAGTATATAACTCTACTCCACAATATTTACTCCAACAGCTGTCCGAAGGTGAGGCTAGAAAGAGAAGGGGACCAATTCCCCATCGAGAAGGGCGTTCGGCAGGGTGACCCCCTTTCACCTAAGGTTTTTGCTGCTGTTCTAGAGTCAATCTTTAGAAACTTAGACTGGGAGGGCAGAGGTCTTAAGGTCGACAGGGATTATCTCAGCCATCTTCGTTTTGCTGACGACATTGTACTTTTCGCTGAAAACACTACTGACCTGGAAAACCGGTTAAAGGAATTAACACGTGAAAGCAAAAACGTAGGCTTGACACTCAATACCGAAAAAACCAAGATCCTAACTAACGGGGACAGAAAAATAATTTCAATTGACGGTAACAGCATAGAGTATGTAGAAGAGTACATTTACTTAGGACAAATGGTTTCATTTAACGAATGTGCCAGCAACGAAATTTGAAGACGCATATCTTTGGCATGGAAGAGGTATTGGAGCTATAAAGATGATCAACAATCATGAAGAATAAACAAATAAAAATACATTTAAAGAAAAAACTCTACGAAGTAGCTATTCTTCCATGCTTAACGTACGGCTGCCAGACCTGGTCATTAAAGAAACATGACGAAAACTTACTTGCCATTTGTCAAAGGAAAATGGAACGCAGCATGATGGGAATAAAGCAGAAAGAAAGACTCAACAACAAAATTATCAGAAAGAAGACAAAATTAGTTGACGTCGTAAAGAGGATAAGGCTACTTAAGTGGAACTGGGCTGGTCATGTCTGCAGGTTAGAGAATACTCGATGGACCAAAAAAGTAACCGAGTGGATACCAAGAGATCAAAGCAGAAGTAGAGGTCGGCCCAGGAAAAGGTGGGAAGACATATTTTGGGAGATAGGTGGACCTGGTTGGATGACTAAAGCTAGGGACAGGAATCAGTGGAAGGAAATGGGGGAGGCCTACGCCAAAGAGGCGACTACTGCTTAAAGGCGTGATATACACTCGTACAATTTTTTTAATTAATTTAGAAAAAACAAAATTTAGCAAATAGTTTCTAGTGTAAGTAATTATAGAAAATATTTATGTAAAGTAGTAGAATAAAGGCTTTTTTATTTTATTTTATTTAAGTATACTTGCCGTACCGCTTTCTTGCTTTTTTACCCGACTATAAGGAGGGTAATGTGTTTATCAGTCTATGTATGTATGTATGTTTATTCCTATATGGCGTTCCAGAGACCAAACACGTTGGCCGATTTTGATGATTCATACGTCAATCGATTCGTCTTAACCCTGCGAGTGTCATAGGCTACATTAAAATTATATTCCAAAAAGTCATTAAAAGTTCTACTATTCATCGATAGATGGCTCGCTGTGCCGGTCGGAGTGGGGGGTGTTAGGTTATTTTTTCGTTACGGAATTTCTGGATTCGGTCTCCACGCTCAAGGCCCGCGATAGAAGCTATGCAATAGCTTAAAAAAAATTTGGGCCCCCACAATTTGGCACCCAAAATCCGCCATTTTTCTATTGTCCAATTTTAATGTAGCCTATGACACTCGCAGGGTAAGACGAATCGATTGACGTATGAATCATCAAAATCGGCCAACGCGTTTGTTCTCTGGAACGCCATATAGGAACAAGCATACATATATACTTACATTCATACATACATACATAGACTGTTAAACACATTGCCCTCCTTCGGCAGTCGGGTAAAAATAATCAAATCTCGGCTTTTAAAAATATATAATTTTGAACCTATTCATAATTATTTTAAGAACTGTTTTATTGACATAGTTTAGATCTTAAGCTTAAGTTTAGTTTAGGTTAAACTACTATTGATTTATTTCAAATAATGATTGTTTATTTATTTAGTGTCGTATTGTTTATCATGACATCACTCTTACGTTGGCCAAACTGACGAGGCGAACGCAGGTAAACTTGTGTACCCTAACCCTCTTACAAATAAACGCAGAATAAAGTTATACCAGGTATAAACCTATGAAAATGTATGGGTATACCTTAGTTATACCTGGTATAACTTTATTCCGAGTTTATTAGTAAGAGGGTGAATAAATAAGAAAACTTTGTTGTAAATAAATAATAAAACGTTGAGTGACGTGTACAAATAGTTGTAAATAAATAATAAAACTTTGTGTGGCGTGTGCAAATAGTTGAAAATGGGTAATTAAAATGTCTCGAATTAATTTAAGCGTCATATGGGACCGTTTTGACAAAATTAATGACGCCGATAATAAGGCATGTCGTGTTTGTGGTGATATTTACAAGGACATAGGATCGACGGGCAATTTAAATGCCCACTTGAAGAAGAGGCTCCTGGACGCATAAACCCAGTTATTTACTGCTCAGCAACAAGCAAAATCTGCACAAGGCCGCTTGGCACACAACATAGGCATAGGCAACATAGGCATATGTTTCTGTGGCAACAACATCTGCAATTGCAGCAGCAGCAACCTGCACTACAGAGGGCGCGTCCACGTCCACCTTCATACCCACAGCAGCAGCGTCGTCGACATCTCCTTTAAGGCAACAGTTGTAGTCCAAACCAACTACCATGGAGAGGTATGGTTCTGAAAAAAAATATCAAGTGACCTTAAAAGAAAAATCGACAGCAATCTTTTAAATTTATTTGTGTAAAGTTATCAGCCATTTTCACTTGACGAAGAAAAATCTTTAAAAAAAAATTGCTAACTGGAGCTTCCAAGTCGGAAACTATATCACATATTATGATACCGAATCTGTACATCATAATAAAATAAAAAAATGAGTTCATGTCCTCAAAATGAGAAAAGATTTGTCTGAATACTGATTGGTGGACTTCCAGGATTAATGACTCCTACTTGGCAGTTACGGGTCATTATTTAACGGAAGATTTATTTTTAAAAACAGTGTTGCTGGATTGTTGCCATTTTGAAAACTTCACACCATTGAGAACATCCAGTGCTTTGTTAAAATTGACCGAAGAGAAGTCAATATAAGAAAAATATATTATGGTGACGGACAATGCAGCAAATATTGCAGCAGTGACAGACGTAACCTGGAAGCACTACGGGTGTTATGCGCACACCTTAAATTTAATTGTCCAAGAGTCCTTGCGGTCATTGGCACAATCACTACAAAAAGTAAAGAAAAACTTCCGTTTTTGAAACAAGCAGTACAGCGTTGGAAAAACTATTAAAGGCACTTCCGTTTTTTGAAACAAGCAGTACAGCGTTGGAAAAACTATTAAAGGCACAGACTGACGACGTGCCAAATTGTGTACCAAAGCGTATGATAAAAGAAGTTCCCACACGCTGGAATTCTACTTTTCATATGCTTGAAGCATATAACGTTTCGTGGAATTGGAACAATACATAAGAGCCACAGTAGCGGTGATAAGAAAGGACCTTCCGATAATTTAAAATAAAGAATGGATTTTTTGTGTACTGTGCAAAATTTTGAAGCCCTTTGATGAGGCTACTAAATCAATGAGCGGTGAAAACTTATGACTGCTAGATCAATTATTGTCATAACTCGTTGTTTGATCACGGCATGTGACAAATTGTTAGCCGAAGACTACGGAACTTGCACTGTCTTGCATTATAGTTTGCGCACGGGGCTTATTACAAGATTTGCAAACTTGGAAAAAAGCGGCACATTCTCTGTATGCACAGTTTTGGATCCAAGATATAAAATAGCCGTATTCACAGACACAAATGACGCATGAAATGCCCACAAAAGGTACAATATCTCTTAACTGACGTCATTAGAAGTTATGAAAATGTTAGTCAGCAGGTACCAACTGAAGCCGAGATACAGGATGTCAAATTTTCGCCTTGGAGAATTTTAAATGAGATGGTAGGCCAGTAATATAATGTAGGTACTCCGTTGTCGAATGCCATTAAAGAACTGGGCCTGCAGTTAGTTAGCGATCGCTAACTTAAGTAACGATCGTTAACTCTTACCGAAAAAATACGCTTGCCGTAACGACGCTAACGATAAACGCAAGTCTCGACAGCCGAGTTAACGTGCACAATCGGTCACTATCTTGACTTAGCGATGTCGGTACGCTACTGATGTTCGTATTCATAGTGCGGTAATTTTATTGTTAAATGATGGCAGTTGAAAAAAATCCTTGTATTAAAGGGAAAATTGGTTGACAAGATATTAAAAAAAAAATTTTTCTCTGCAAATTGTATAGAAGATAGGTAAACCATATCATGTTAACACTTTTTTGCATAAAAACCAGTCCTGTGAAACTCCGAACAAAATATTTTTCTAGGGAATTAGTAACCTTCTTTAGCCAACATTCAGAAACACATGTCAGAATCACAGTTTTACCAACATTAGACTATTAAAACGTAGTGATTATCTGTGCGGTGCGCACCTGTGGCGCTATAGAAAATTTTTCTATGAAACAAACATGGCCGAACATGTGTTGTGATTTTTCTGTTTGTTTTTTTCTAAATTTCGGAATATAACAAAACAGAATAATTTTTGTGATTGAATGTATAACGTTGAGTCGAGCATCTGCACCTCCGTTTTACTCTCACATAGTTTTATCGAGATATTGACTCTTTTAGTGTAAGTGACTTGTGCGAGGCTTAAATTGTTATAACTCTTTAATAGTGAGACAGTGACTCTTTAAGCTTGTGAACCATCATGGGTAAGGGCCATAGGAGATGTGAAGTTTGCGGTATCAAGGAGGCCTGGCATACCGGAAATAAGTTGCTTTTTTCCAAGTTTCCACTGGATCCAAACCGGTGAGTAGGTACCATAGTACATTATTACCTCAATGGTAGGTACCGATACCTATTGCCATCATCATCATCATCATTTCAGCCGAAAGACGTCCACTGCTGGACATAGGCCTCCCCCAGGCGTCGCCACATTGACCGATCCCGTGCGTCTCGCATCCAGCGCCTTCCCGCAACCTTAACCAGGTCCACCTAGTGGGACCCCTTCCAACGTATCGTCTTCCAGTTCGCGGAAGTTCCTATTGCCATATTGCTAATTATTGTAAATAACCTATTGTAAATGAATAGCATCATTCAAATTCTATATTACGACCCTCGAGCCATCAATCAAAATTAGCTGAAACTTTGAATAAAGAAATGTATTAAAACACTTGTGCCCACAATATAATTTAGTATGTAGGTTGACTGCTAAATAAATGTATTTCACAAAGTTCTATATATTATGTTCAGAAAGTCTAAGACATTATATTATATACCTGTGACACCATTATGTAAATACTGAGAATATGTAATAAATAGCAGAGTTTTACTATCAAATAAAATGCTTGTTGTGTCCGGAGACTCATTCGATTAAAAGTAACCATTTATATTTTGTACCTTCCAGCTGTCGAGAGTGGCTAAAAGCAGTTGGTAATGAAGAACTGGTGCGTCTACCAATAGAAAAACTGCATGAGCAACGAAATGTTTGTGCTAAGCACTTTGGAAAAAAGGATTTTAACAAAAAGGGAAATCGTCTGAAAAGACATGCAATCCCATCGTTGAATTTGATGGCCTTACCTCTCACTGACGGACAATTGGCAGAATTTCCACAACATGTGTATTGCCATTCGGAGTCAAAAGGTAACTATAATAAGAACCATAATTGGTCTCTATATTAATCAAATTGAAATCAACTTCTTCTAAACAAGAAGTTGCATCTATTTTCATATCTATACTAATATTATAAAGCTGAAGAGTTAGTTTGTTTGAACGCGCTAATCTCAGAAACTACTGGTGAATTGAAAAATTGATTTTGTGTTAGATAGTCCATTTATCGAGGTTGTATAACATCACGCTACGACCAATAGGAGCGAAGCATAAATGAAAAATGTTGCAAAATCAGGAAAGTTTTTTCCTTTTTGAGAGCTTCCGTTGCGTGCGCTGCGTAAGCGGTTAAAGTACCGCATCATTCATGTATGTAGGGTAGGTAGGTAGCCAGTTGACGGGAGCGAAGCCGCGTGGGACAGCTAGTTAAATATAAGGTTACATCCACTAAACTGACAATCAAGGCTAATCAGAAAGAAAAGGTTATAGTGCGGGACACGTAAGTTGAACCAAAATGTATTATCGTTCTCTTGAAATTAAACAATTTAAACTGAAATAAATCCCTTTTCTACGACCTAATCGTTTACAATATACAAATTGCCAACTGTTAGGTAACATAGAAAGGATTCATTTCGGTTTAAATCGTCTAATTTCAAGAGAACGATAATACATTTTGGTTCAACTTACGTGTCCCGCAGTATAGCTCCCTTATTCCCTGCAGGAAATTATTTGTATTAAGCACACTCAAAACATTTGTGATGTCACTCAAGTGTTCAAAACAGTAAGACACCAACTGTTTTTTTACCCGACTGCCGAAGGAGGGTAATGTGTTTATCAGTCTATGTGTATGTATGTATGTATGTTTGTTCCTATGTGGCGTTCCAGAGACCAAACGCGTTGGCTGATTTTGATGATTCATACGTCAATCGATTCGTCTTAACCTTGCGAGTGTAACTAGCTACATTAAAATTAGAAAATAGAAAAATGGCGGGTTTTGGAGGCCATATTGTGGGGAGCCAATTTTCTTTTTTCTTCCAAACCCATCGTGTGGGGTATCAAAATAAAGGTTTTCAAGAGGTGATTTCAAAAATATAAAATACTTATATGTTTAAATGTACCAAAATCGAAAAAAATGTTAACTTAGTTAATTAAAAGAAAGATTAGAAGAAAATCATGCTGTGCAGTCGGAGGATACCTACATATTCGCGAGCTGGCTGACCAATACCAGATGTATCCACCGACAGCACAGCATGATTGTCTTCTAGTTTACGTCTTTTAAGTTTGCTTTTTAAGAAGTCAGGTTTTTTGATTTTTGAATTAATTTTTGTTTTAGAATCTCATCCAACAGCTACTGTCCAGACTGAAGATATCCAGACAGTGCAATCAGGTACGTGAATCAATACATCTCATTTATATACTTTCCAAAATACAGCTGATTGTCGCAAACTAGGAACAAAATGCAGTATTGCCATTCAGAGTCAAAAGGTAACTATAATAAGTGGCAATTTTTCGCATTTATAGGGATTAATTCTAAACTTACACATATTTATACAGACATATTCATAATGTTCTCACTGCTGGGACACTGGCCTCCTCTCGGTCAGAGTGAGCTGTTGATGTGGTCTGAGAAGGTAGCTTTAAACTGGTATGCAAGGAATAATCTTCTATACTAATCTATACCAATATTATAAAGAGGAAAGATTTTTTTGTTTGTTTGTTTGTACCGAATAGGCTCCGAAACTACTGGACCGATTTAAAAAATTCTTTCACCAATAGAAAGCTACATTATTCCTGAGTGACATAGGCTATTTTTTAATCCCGAAAACGGGTCCTGTGGGGTGGCCTACGGGAGCGAAGCCGCGGGGAACAGCTAGTATATATATGTCACGTCGAAGTACCTATGAATCGTAGAATCGCCATCTTTAATTCCAATGTCTAGAGGCAATTCCTTTATTCTTGACTGGAGCGGGTTACTTCAATAACACACAACACTGGATTGAAACTCAAGAGTGTTTATTTGATTTAGTTACAGGCACTTTGAGTTTTCAAATGAACTTGAAGCTAAAACCACATCGCGTGGCTTGCTAGATCGCTAAGCCCTTGTCGATCGCTGGAGGAGATCTAGCAAGAAACTCCAGGACACTCTTTTTAAATGTTTTTATAGATTACACAATCACTTTATGACAATTAATTAGGTTTTCAAACATCTATTCGATTACATTTATTAATCAGTTCTTATTTTTCACACATAGTCCGCGCGACGCGCGTTCTAAGTGGGCGGAACTTCCATATTGTTTTTGTTTAGACACTAATTACTTGGATAGTTGAGTAAAGTTAGCAAACAATACTAAAATGCTGATCAGTTAATTATTTTAACATTAAACAACCTCAATACTCACAAATACAAAGTGGTTTGTAGTTTATTATTGAAATAGTCATCTAATAACAAAACTATTCAAGTTTCCGGTGATCTAACAATCTTACTAATTAGAAAGTTTCTCATTATTACATAGCTGTGTAAAATAGTCTTATGACTTCTTAGTATTTAATCATTTACTCAAATTTGTTTAGTTCTCGTATTAAATTATTAAATCTGGTTATTGGTCATAGAAATTATAACATCCGCCATTGTTTGACAACTTAATAAGAATAACATAATGAAACACATTTACTTCGTCAAATGTGCAATAGTTAAAATGAGAACAAATCCAAAAGTCCTACAATAAGTGTTCCTGTTTAATTTAAACATCTCGTATTAATTAAACATTGAAATTAGCATATGAATTATGAATCAATACTGATTCCACAGTGAGCCAATAGATGGCGCTGAACTCAAAACCCAACTTAAATAGACATAGACACTTAAAACGATTAGTTAGGATAATAAATCAGCAAATTCACGCCTACGCGGCGACACGGCCATTGTGATCGGAGGCTCGTGCTCTGGGCCTTCCGGTGTCCTCAGTCTCTGTGTTTCTTGGTTGTTATCTGTAATAGCGGAGAAATATTTGTCGGCAGATTATTGTTGTTTATCATCCTACAGTATTAATTAAGTTTAGAATCTGATAACAACTGATTTTATTTATCATTGACAGCTTGTAATAAATCTAAGCTGAGTATGCCTTATTTTGGAAATATTGAATGTATTTTTACACCCACAGCTATATGCTTTAGGTATTCTACTTGCTATATGGTAAAGACCAATGTTGTTAGGAAACAACTAACTGCTACATGTCATGTCAATGAAGGCATACAATTTCTATTTCAGATTTTTGACATGGAATAATCAGTTGCTAGCTTATTTAGTCCAATTTGAATCTTGTTTGCAGAATGTTATTGTTTGTATTATCTTACAATATTCATTGATTTGTAATAGGTAATAGTCAGTTTAAGTTATCAATTTATCACTGAATACTTATGAAATTAGGTAACTATTAAGTTTATCTCAAATGAAAATATTTGATGCATTAATGAGCACATACCTACTTATAAGAAGGCTTACATAGCAGCCTTGTATTTGGTAAGTATAGTGTAGGTAGTGTAGGAGTATTGTGATCAGCTGTTTTTTGTTTAGTTTCATTCTCACGGGACGGTAATGCTCTGTGATAGACACAAAGTCTTTGATTTGACAGGATTTAAGGATAGGATCAGGAACACCGCTCTGTGATAGACACAAAGTCTTTGATTTGACAGGATTAAAGGTTAAGGAGTTTAGGATCATTGCTCCGTGACAGGCACGAAGTCTTTGATTTGACAGGATATAAGGAACCAGGCTCTGGGTGGTCTTGTACACCGTGGACCCAGCAGGATAACATGAGAGATTGTTCATTAGCGGCCTCCACGCCTAACCAATGGATATTAAATCTTTATTAGTTGCTTCCACAGCAAACCAATAGATTGTGTGTTGTATTATCACTATTAGTTTCCTCCACGGATTACTAACAGACAGCTTATTGTGTTATCATTATTAGTTGCTTCCACAGCATACCAACAGTATAGTTTATTGTGTTATCATTATTAGTTGCTTCCACAGCATACCAACAAGATAGTTGTGTTATCATTATTACTTGATTCCACAGCATACCAATAGGATAGTTTGTTGTGTTATCAATCTTAGTTGCTTCCACAGCATAATAAGATAGTTTATTGTGTTCTCATTATTACCTCAAATCCATCTCCATGGATGCTGATAGTTTGGTGTTGATATAACCTATTATTTTATTAAGTGCCTCCAGAGCTATAGGTTATTGGACATCTCAATAATTAGAGCTTGTTTTATTATTCATTTTTATAATTGACTAAATATGACAATAGAATAGCATAAACTGAAACGAGTTACAAAAACATAATAATAACAGTAGTCCTCCTGACTGTTGAGCCATCTGCATAAGGAGGTACTATGGTGCACAAGGCCAATGGCTCAACATGCTTTTTGAAGCATGGGGGTTCACCAATTTCAAAACTCTGGGCTGCTACAGAGGAATCCCTATTGGAAAAACCCCATAAACAAATTTTGCCCAACCTAGGAATTGAACCCAGGAATAATAATTTAAAAGTACTTTGTTGCATGGTAGTATCATGCACAAGCGTCATGTAGTTATTCGACATGGCTATTGTGTTGAGCCTTCTGATACAACAACACCGTATCAGTTAGCGAGGTGAGTAGAAGATAGTTTGAAAACTTCTCACCTTTTACTTTAGTTATGTTGGGCTGGAAGTCATTTTTCAGCTGACCTCTATTTGGTGGCTTGTATGTATGTTGGTAGCTTCTAAGGTCCTGACCCGGCGACACGGTCACTTGCAAACCAGGTATTTTTAGTTTTGTTTCCACATCCTTGATAATACTTGACTATGTAGGTAACCATTTTGATTTTTGATATGACACAGGAATCTGGAATGTGAGAAGGTATACAGATAAATAATAATAAAAGAAAAGATGATCCTATTAATATTTAAATAAGTAGGAGTTAGTACTGATAACAATTAAATTATGTTATTGTTTTGAAATAGTAAGTGAGTAATTCAAAGTTAACTAGAATCTGATGACACTGAAATGAATAACTATGAAGATTGCTGCATTACTTATGACGGTGTTTGCACTAGCTAAAGATTTATGTTAAAACATGTTGAAAACTACTTTTAATGATGCATGTTTGCATACCACACACGCAACAACCTATTTACACACCTATTACAAACCTATTTCATTACAAAACATTTATGTGTGAACAAGTTTGAATACAAGCTAGGTAAAAAGTTGCAAAAAGAAAAGAAAGTTATTGAATGCTAAAAGTGACAAATTATCAAAAAACAAACCTGTCTTTTGATTGTTTTTATTCTGTGCAAGTGCATCCAATAACAAGCTTTGAAATCTGTCAGAAATTACTAATCTATTTACACCCATGTACCATAACAAGTAAAATTCAACTAAACCCATTGTGAGATTTAATTCATTAGGAAGGTTCTCAAATATTGAATGATTAAATAAACTTTATTATAACAAACTTAACTTGAACAAGCATAAATCTTAGAGCTTATAAAAGGCCCCATCAGTATCCAACTGACAGTCTGAACCAAGAATGTAGGGTCAGACAATTTTTTAATTAGATTTAACTTATAGCGCTATCACTGTCAAGAACCCCATAGCCAAAACAAATCTACCAGATCATGTAGACAGATAAGATGGAACACAGTAATCACATTAGATTCACTCAAATATGTCTTACATACACAGGACCATTAATTTACCAAAAATCACAAGGTCCATACATAATAGGTTACTCACACATACTAAGCGTACCTACTTGTAAATTAAAAGTTACCAGGTGGCTATCAGCTTATGACTATTTATTATTATATTATGATTATGCATGAACTGAAGCTCTGCTGATACTTACCCTGATTATAAAGTTTGTAATGACTCACCCAGGTGTATCACAACCCTTTCACCCATTCATACAAATACATTTATATTAGATGCATACTCACTCTACAAAAACCTCTAGATAATATTTTAAATATTGTTTAGTCTTGTAACCAAACAATTATTCTCACCCCAGCTACTTAAATGCAAATCGTTGTAAGTATTTTCTTGAGCACACTATAATTTTATTTTTATTTGTTGTGCTTTTCATGTTTAAGGAATGTGTTAATACATTTTCTTATCTTACTTTACTTTAAAAAAAAGTATGACATGCAACGGGTTCCACATTATTCAATAATAAACCCCGTTTGGTAGTCGGGTAAAAACAATAAATTGCAAAAATGCCAATTAGTGCGTCAACATGAATATGTCATGGCACTTTCTGCCAAATGTTTACTACTTCTGTTGCACATACATTCTGTAACTTACTTAACTTATTTACCTACTAAACTTTTGTTTTAGCTACCTAAATGTAATGAATGCTATAAAAATAAGTTGTTACTTTTTGTCCGGTACAAAACTCAACGTAGGTACTTTGAATTGTTTAACATTCATACACTCACACCTTGTCCCCATGGGGATAGGCAGCAACCACAGATTGCCACTTGCTACGATCCTTACATACTCCTCAAATAAAATAAAATTTCTCAAATAACTGAGCCATTGCAATTCTTAAGACAAAAGAACCATATTTAAACAATAACATTGAGTTCCTAGTCAGCTGTCTTATTTTATGGAGTAATTTAAGCCGTTTCATTCATTTTAATTCCACAAATTGCCACACAAACAACAGCAGGGACCACTCAGTCAGTAAGGGGTATTGTGTTACCCAGTTACTGGGTTTTGGTTGCTCCATGTAAAGCACTGGTACTCAGCTGAATCCAGTTAGAATGGAAGCTGTCCCGGACTTGGTTGGGAAAAGACTAGGCAGATTGATTAAAATTGTCACACAAAAGGTCACTGACCTTGCCTTGTATGATGAAAATAATTAAGAATGTTAAGTTACATAAATAAAAAAAACAGAATACTCCCCTCAACCATGATGGAATCTATCAATGGACAGATCAAGTTGTTCGCTTAGCTGCTTCGGTCATTCTGTGCTGTATAAAGTTTTGGCCACAATGGTGTAGGACAGCATCCATGCCACTAGTCAGTAGCTTCTTCTGTCGTTTCAATAGAGTTCAGATCGTTCACGTAAAAATATTCCAGTTATTTTCGCCTATGTCTGGACATCGCTTACTCTTGGAAATTATCATAGGAAAATCTTTTGCCATACCCTCGGCGCTGGCGATGTTGTACAAAATTCTTCGGATGGCTTTCATAGCATGGGCAGAAGGCGATAGTGGGAGCTGAGCCCAATTCTGATGTCACGTCGAAGTACCTATGAATCGTAGAATCGCCATCTTTAATTCCAATGTCTAGAGGCAATTCCTTTATTCTTGACTGGAGCGGGTTACTTCAATAACACACAACACTGGATTGAAACTCAAGAGTGTTTATTTGATTTAGTTACAGGCACTTTGAGTTTTCAAATGAACTTGAAGCTAAAACCACATCGCGTGGCTTGCTAGATCGCTAAGCCCTTGTCGATCGCTGGAGGAGATCTAGCAAGAAACTCCAGGACACTCTTTTTAAATGTTTTTATAGATTACACAATCACTTTATGACAATTAATTAGGTTTTCAAACATCTATTCGATTACATTTATTAATCAGTTCTTATTTTTCACACATAGTCCGCGCGACGCGCGTTCTAAGTGGGCGGAACTTCCATATTGTTTTTGTTTAGACACTAATTACTTGGATAGTTGAGTAAAGTTAGCAAACAATACTAAAATGCTGATCAGTTAATTATTTTAACATTAAACAACCTCAATACTCACAAATACAAAGTGGTTTGTAGTTTATTATTGAAATAGTCATCTAATAACAAAACTATTCAAGTTTCCGGTGATCTAACAATCTTACTAATTAGAAAGTTTCTCATTATTACATAGCTGTGTAAAATAGTCTTATGACTTCTTAGTATTTAATCATTTACTCAAATTTGTTTAGTTCTCGTATTAAATTATTAAATCTGGTTATTGGTCATAGAAATTATAACATCCGCCATTGTTTGACAACTTAATAAGAATAACATAATGAAACACATTTACTTCGTCAAATGTGCAATAGTTAAAATGAGAACAAATCCAAAAGTCCTACAATAAGTGTTCCTGTTTAATTTAAACATCTCGTATTAATTAAACATTGAAATTAGCATATGAATTATGAATCAATACTGATTCCACAGTGAGCCAATAGATGGCGCTGAACTCAAAACCCAACTTAAATAGACATAGACACTTAAAACGATTAGTTAGGATAATAAATCAGCAAATTCACGCCTACGCGGCGACATATATAATATTATAAAGCTGAAGAGTTTGTTTGTGTGTTTGTTTGTTTCAACGCGCTAATCTCAGGAACTACTGGTAGGAATTAAAAGAATATTTTTGTGTTGGATAGTCCATTTATCGAGGAAGGTTAAAGTCTATATAACATCACGCTACGACCAATTGGAGCCGAGCATAAATGAAAAATGTTACAAAAACGGGAGAAAATATTCCTTTTTGAGAGCTTCCGTTGCGTGCGCTGCGTAAACGGTTTAAGTTACGCAAATATCAAGTATGATGGAATTGTTCCTCTTTAAAAGATCTAAAAAAAGTTTGCGACAGCATATGTCTATCTTTTTACCCGACTGCCGAAGGAGGGTAATGTGTTTATCAGTCTATGTGTATGTATGTTTGTTCCTATGTGGCGTTCCAGAGACCAAACGCGTTGGCCGATTTTGATGATTCATACGTCAATCGATTCGTCTTAACCTTGCGAGTGCCACTAGCTACATTAAAATTGGAAAATAGAAAAATGGCGGGTTTTGGAGGCCATATTGTGGGGAGCCAATTTTCTCTTGAAATTAAACAATTTAAACTGAAATAAATCCCTTTTCTACGACCTAATCGTTTACAATATACAAATTGCCAACTGTTAGGTAACATAGAAAGGATTCATTTCGGTTTAAATCGTCTAATTTCAAGAGAACGATAATACATTTTGGTTCAACTTACGTGTCCCGCAGTATAGCTCCCTTATTCCCTGCAGGAAATTATTTGTATTAAGCACACTCAAAACATTTGTGATGTCACTCAAGTGTTCAAAACAGTAAGACACCAACTGTTTTTTTACCCGACTGCCGAAGGAGGGTAATGTGTTTATCAGTCTATGTGTATGTATGTATGTATGTTTGTTCCTATGTGGCGTTCCAGAGACCAAACGCGTTGGCTGATTTTGATGATTCATACGTCAATCGATTCGTCTTAACCTTGCGAGTGTAACTAGCTACATTAAAATTAGAAAATAGAAAAATGGCGGGTTTTGGAGGCCATATTGTGGGGAGCCAATTTTCTTTTTTCTTCCAAACCCATCGTGTGGGGTATCAAAATAAAGGTTTTCAAGAGGTGATTTCAAAAATATATAATACTTATATGTTTAAATGTACCAAAATCGAAAAAAATGTTAACTTAGTTAATTAAAAGAAAGATTAGAAGAAAATCATGCTGTGCAGTCGGAGGATACCTACATATTCGCGAGCTGGCTGACCAATACCAGATGTATCCACCGACAGCACAGCATGATTATCTTCTAGTTAACGTCTTTTAAGTTTGCTTTTTAAGCAGTCAGGTTTTTTGATTTTTTGAATTAATTTTTGTTTTAGAATCTCATCCAACAGCTACTGTCCAGACTGAAGATATCCAGACAGTGCAATCAGGTACGTGAATCAATACATCTCATTTATATACTTTCCAAAATACAGCTGATTGTCGCAAACTAGGAACAAAATACAGTATTGCCATTCAGAGTCAAAAGGTAACTATAATAAGTACCATAATTGGTCTCTTTAATAATCAAATTCAAATAAAAACGGATGCAACCTCTTGTTTAGTTTTCATATCTATACTAATATTATAAAGCTGAAGAGTTTGTTTGCTTGTTTGAACGCGCTAATCTCAGGAACTTGGTTGGAATTGAAAAATTATGATTGTGTTGGATAGTCCATTTATCGAGAAAGGTTATAGACTGTATAACATCGCGCTACGACCAATAGGAGCGGAGCATAAATGAAAAATGTTGCAAAATACGGCAAAAATTTTCCTTTTTGAGAGCTTCCGTTGCGTGCGCTGCGTAAGCGGTTAAAGTACCGCAACATTCATGTATGTAGGGTAGGTAGGTAGCCAGTTGACGGGAGCGAAGCCGCGTGGGACAGCTAGTTAAATATAAGGTTATATCCACTAAACCGACAATCAAGGTTAATCAGAAAGAAAAGGTTAATTCCCTGCAGGAAATTATTTGTACTAAGCACACTCAAAACATTTATGATGTCACTCAAGTGTTCGAAACAGCAAGACACCAACCATTTTTTTTTTGTTTTAGAATCTCATCCAACAGCTACTGTCCAGATTGAAGATGTCTAGGAAGTACAATCAGGTATGTGAATCAATACATCTTATTTATAGTATAGTGTGATATACGTACTCAAATACAGCTGATTGTGGCAAACTAGGGACAGAATGCAGTAAATGAGGGAGAAAAAATATATAATAAACTGAAATTGACACAACCAAACATAAAATAATGTGTTTGTTGTTGCATAATGTTACTAGCATAGCCAATTCCAGTACTAAAAACAAAAGTGGCAATTTTTCGCATTCTCCGTCAGGCCCCTACCGTGAGCGCACGCTTGTTCGTCTAAAGAGAAATTCCAGTGTTACTCAAACTTTTCGCATCATGTTCACCTGCGCTAGTTGTGGTTCTGAACATACCGACGGCCCTGTCTGTAGTGGCTGCAAACAACACTATGACTATCAGTGTGCCGGAGTCACCGAAGCCGGATACCGAAGACTCGGTGACAGTAGGAAGAGTGCTTGGCGCTGCCCGAAATGTAAGTCAGGCTCAACTCCTTCTCCTCTGGCAGTGTCACCCCAGCCCAGCCAGCTAGACAAAATGCAGGAGCAGCTCAACAAGATTGTCTTCGACCTGGCCCCGCTGGCTATGTTAGTCGCTGACGTGAAATCCATCAAATCGGAGCTGTCCGGACTCAAGGACTCCATCGAAATGGCGCACGACATCATAAACGGCTTCTCCGAAAAGGTAAAAACAATCGAATCTAATGTAACTGAGCTGCAGAGGATGGCGGGTCAAATACCGATTCTTCAGGATCATATTGACAGAATAAACCGGGAGTCGCGAGACAGAGACCAATGGGCTAGAGCTAACAATGCCGAGATTAAAGGCATACCGCAGAAGAAAAATGAGAATCTGTATGATGTTGCCCAGAAAATCGCTAACCTAAGCAACTTTACGGTAAGAAAGGAAGACATAAGTTACATTGCGCGTATACCTACTCGTATCCCCAATACTGATAAGCCGATTGTCGTTGCTTTCAACAGTCGCTATACCAAGGAGGAGTTTGTAGCTTCGTCGCGTAAAAGTAAACAGCTCAACTTATCCAACTTGGGATTTTCTACGTCTGCAAACTTCTACGTCAACGACCACTTGACTCCGTCTAACAAATCACTTTTAAGCAAAGCAAGAGCCCTTGCGAAAGAAAATAATTTCAAATACATTTGGGTGAAACACTGCAAGATCATGGCGAAAAGATCGGACACTGCGCCTACATTTTTTATAAAGTGCGACAAAGATCTTTTAAAAATCACAAATCACCAGCATTAATTATCTCTTATGTATTAAAAATAAACATGTTCACAGTTTGAGAACCATATTCAAGTTTAAATTACCTCCTAATATACACTTATGCTTTACGTACCGTGTGAGTCACAACAGATTAGTCGAACAACAAGTTGAGCGTTATTGTTTACTGCAGCGTGCGCTATTACCACTCGCTTGCGCGTACTTGTACCGCGACGTACGGGTCACTCTTGGTTGCGCCCGCGTCAGCGCAGACTCGAGCCGCTTATTTTTTGAACGCATTTTAATGTCTACCTTTCTTTTTAAATACCTTTGTGTAGTTTGTGTCGAAGTTTACTCAATTCTACATAATTTGCGCGTATCGTTTTTTGTGTTCACTCTGATTTGTGGATGTGGTGTTGCACTTAATTTTTGTGGATTCAATCATGGGGCGAATGCTATCAATCTATTTATCGCGTCTAGCTTACTAATATTTATATTAGAATTTTATAGTTTTTATTTTTCCGTGTATAAAAATGGCGTTATTTAACATTTATTACCAGAATGCGCGGGGTTTACGAACGAAGACGCATACTTTCAAGCGTAATGTACTTCTGAACTCTTACGATGTTATTGCAGTAACAGAAACCTGGTTGCTAGATAGTATTAGCGACAGTGAACTTTTTGGCAGTGAGTACTTAGTTTGGCGTAGGGACAGAGATTACATTAAAACAAAACAAACCATGGGTGGCGGTGTGATGTTGGCCGTGCGACGTGAACTATCTGCTGAAGTTCGTTCGGACTGGTCATCATCAGCTGAAGATCTTTGGGTTGCGATTAGTTACAAAAAAAAGGATCGCACTATACACAAATTTAACATTTGCGTTCTTTACCTTTGTAAGGAAAATCTGGGGAACTCGTACGAGACGCAGTTGCGTAATTTTACTAACAGTATTTCACTTATTATAAACACAAACCCTGATGACACTTTTGTAGTACTAGGTGATTTCAACATGCCCAATATTGAGTAGTCAAGTGTCGGCACCTGCTTGCAACCCTCTGGTATAACAGGCGAATCTCAAACATACTTTTTTGATATTCTTTCTGAGTGTAACTTAATTCAGTACAATAATTGTTGTAACAAATCTAAGGGAAGAATATTGGACTTAGTGTTATCTAATATTGATTTATGTATTAGCGCCTGTGTACACCCTCTTGTTCCTGAAGACGATCATCATAAATCTCTTGATATTGTACTGAATTACCATCTCGAGGTACCGTTAAAACCTTATCCCAGGATGAAATGGTATTATGAGTCTGGGGACTACGATAATATTAATACATTGTTAAACGAATATGTATGGGAAGAACAATTGCTTGGCAATTCATTAGACGACGCGGTTGATATTTTTTATAACTACCTTGAGAAATTAGTTAATGATTACATACCTCACAAAATTATTTACCCTTCAAACTACCCACCATGGTATAACTCAAGTTTAAAAAAAATACTTAAGGAAAAGTACAAATATCTACGTAAATATCGTATTTACGGCAACACATCGGATTACGACACTTTTGTACTACTTCGTGCTAGAGCCAAAGCTGTTGAGGAAGACTGTTACAAATGTTACATTGCCAAAACGGAAGATGCTATATTAAAAAACCCAAAAATGTTCTGGTCCTTCATAAAAGCGAACAAAAAGGGCACTAACACTCTCCCCTCTACTATGTCGTTAGAAGGTCGATGCTACAATACAAGTGAAGAAATTAGTGATGCTTTCGCAGCGTACTTCCAATCGAACTTCCTTTCTACTTCAAATCGAAATTCGAGTATCCCAAGTCCAACAAATGCCCCCCCTACTGACTCTGCACTAAACATAGGTGAGATTGAAATTAATCCAAACCACCTGCTTAGGCTCTTAGAATCCTTAGATCTCAATAAAGGTGCGGGTCCGGACAACATACCTCCATTATTTATAGTCAAGTGTGCCAAAGGACTAGTTAAACCACTTACGATTATTTTTACGCGTTCTCTTAAAGAGGGAATTGTTCCTAGTATATGGAAGTATGCGTACATAACACCGGTGCACAAGGGTGGGAATAAGGGTGATATTAATAATTACAGACCCATATCCAAATTATGCCTGTTTGGTAAAATACTTGAACGTATCATCTACACACAAGTTTACAGCACTTTTTCGACGGCCTTCATTCCTGAACAGCACGGTTTTCTTAAAAACCGATCGACCACTACTAACCTACTATCTTTTGTCGACTTCACTACATCTTGTATGGATGATGGCGGTCAGGTAGACTGTATTTTCACAGACTACAGTAAATGTTTCGACCGTATTGACCATAATATACTTTTACAGAAGATTTTTTATGCAGGTATTCATGGTAACTTATACCGGTGGATAACATCTTACATAAAGAATCGTTCTCAGGCTGTCGTGATCAACGGTGCTGTGTCGAAGCGGCATGTAGTCCCTTCAGGAGTTCCCCAGGGATCGCTTCTTGGGCCCTTATTATTTAACATTTTTATAAATGACATTCACACGTGCTTTCAAAATTCATTATATTTGCTTTACGCAGACGACATGAAAATCTTCAAACATATAAACAATGTCGAAGATTGCGACTCGTTGCAACAAGATCTCGAGAGACTAGAAAACTATTGTCAGCTGAATAATCTGGAACTCAATGTATCTAAATGTTACACAATTACGTTCACTCGCAAGGCCAACATCATATCCCACACATACACTCTAAAGAATGCCCATCTAAAACGAGTAGATTTCATACGAGATTTAGGTGTGATACACGACTCCAAACTTACCTACGAGAAGCACATAGATCACATAGTTAATAAAGCTAACAAAGCTATGGGGTTTTTAAAAAGATCTTGCTCCCAGTTCACGGATGTCAAAATAGTTAAGATTTTGTACTGTTCCTTCGTCCGTAGCTCACTTGAATATTGTTCGCAAGTTTGGAATCCCATGTATGCTGTTTATATCTCAAGATTGGAATCTGTCCAGCGAAACTTTACAAGATACCTGCAGTACAAGTGTAACACCCGCGATCATAATTACGAGTCGAGATGCAAAAGGTACCATTTACTTCCACTTAGGGAGAGAAGGAGTATATCAGATATCTCCTTACTTATTAAGTTAGCGCAATCTTTAATCGACGCCCCGCAACTTCTCTCTAAGATTAATTTACGCGCCCCTACCAGATCTGCTAGAATGCCCTTTCTTTTTCTTAACGTCCCCCGCTGCTGCACAAATTACAGACAGAATTCGTTCTTTATAAGATGCGCTAAATCTTACAATAAATTGGTTGACTTTTCTGAATTTGACTTATTCACTACTAAACCGCAAGTATTCATTCGAATACTTACTAAACATTGGTTCGAATTGGTTCAATAACTGTTTTTTATTGCACCTCAAGACGAGGTATTATTGTGATTGTATGTTATAGCTTAAAGTACATATTATCATTGTAATTTTTTTTTTTTTCTCTTACAGGCTTGCTCTTTATAGTAAATTAAATGCGAAAACATGTAATTGGTTACTAGTTGGTAAATCTGATGTTAAATTTGTTAGTTGTTAATACTGTTTGTTTTCCTATTACAATAAAATAAAAATAAAATAAAATAAATTTATAGGGATTGATTCTAAACTTACACATATTTATACAGACATATTCATAATGTTCTCACTGCTGGGACACTGGCCTCCTCTCGGTCAGAGTGAGCTGTTGATGTGGTCTGAGAAGGTAGCTTTAAACTGGTATGCAAGGAATAATCTTCTTTACTAATCTATACCAATATTATAAAGAGGAAAGATTTTTTTGTTTGTTTGTACCGAATAGGCTCCGAAACTACTGGACCGATTTAAAAAATTCTTTCACCAATAGAAAGCTACATTATTCCTGAGTGACATAGGCTATTTTTTAATCCCGAAAACGGGTCCTGTGGGGTGGCCTACGGGAGCGAAGCCGCGGGGAACAGCTAGTATATAATAATATTATAAAGCTGAAGAGTTTGTTTGTGTGTTTGTTAGTTTGAACGCGCTAATCTCAGGAACTACTGGTAGGAATTTTTTTTTTTTTGTGTTGGATAGTCCATTTATCGAGGAAGGTTAAAGTCTATATAACATCACGCTACGACCAATTGGAGCCGAGCATAAATGAAAAATGTTGCAAAAACGGGAGAAAATATTCCTTTTTGAGAGCTTCCGTTGCGTGCGCTGCGTAAACGGTTTAAGTTACGCAAATATCATGTATAATGGAATTGTTCCTCTTTAAAAGATCTAAAAAAAGTTTGCGACAGCATAATTATGTCTATCTTTTTACCCGACTGCCGAAGGAGGGTAATGTGTTTATCAGTCTATGTGTATGTATGTATGTTTGTTCCTATATGGCGTTCCAGAGACCAAATGCGTTGGCCGATTTTGATGATTCATACGTCAATCGATTTGTCTTAACCTTGCGAGTGTCACTAGCTACATTAAAATTGGACAATAGAAAAAAGGCGGAAATTGGGTGCCATATTGTGGGGGCCCAAAATTTTTTATTTCTTCCAAACCCATCGTGTGGGGTATCCAAATAAAGGGTTTTAAGAGGTGATTTCAAAAATATATAATACTTATATGTTTAAATGTATCTAATTCGAAAAAAAATAACTAAAAAGTTATAAATAAAAAAAACTTAATTAAAAAAAACAAAAAACCCGACTGCTTCAAAAGCGAACTAAAAAGTCGTAAACAAGGAAAAAATCATGCTGTGCAGGCGGAGGATACACCAGATTTTGGTCAGCCAGCCCGCGAATATGTATCCTCCGACTGCACAGCATGATTTTTTCCTTGTTTACGACTTTTTAGTTCGCGTTTGAAGCAGTCGGGTTTTTTGTTTTTTTTAATTAAGTTTTTTTAGATTGACTCACAATAGCAGCTTTTCATCATCATCATCTTCCTGCCCTTATCCCATGTAACTTGGGGTCGGCGCTACACGTTTTCCTCTTCCATACCGTTCTGTCTCCAGTTACGCTATTACTGACTCCCTTTTCCTTCATAGCAGCTTTTATGTTCTAAATTTTAATTAGATCGCCGCCTCCGGTTGAAACTATAGTTGGTTACATTCGTATAGTACTATATTATTTCTTATTCAAAGAAATAGTTTAATAAATTGGTAGGTAGGTAGGGTAGTTAGGGTAGAGTAGATAGGGTAGGGAGGTAGGTAGCCAGTTGACGGGAGCAAAACCGCGGGGTCAGCTAGTGTGGAATAATTGCCGACCTCCACACAGACGTTCCTGATAGATATTTAAAATGACAAGCTTGTCATTTAAAATATTTATCAAATTTTATTGAATGTATTAATATCAGAGAATTTGACAGTATTTGTCACAGATTTATTTTTATTTTACTGCCAGTGTTGTGGTAATTCATGACAAAGGAAATCTTTGCTATTCCTTTACTTATTATTGTTGGCATTTACTTTTCAGAAGGAATGCATACCCAGTCTCAAAAGAAATCAGGCAAGATTTTTGAAAAAAAATCAGCATTTGGAGAACTATTGAAGGCAAAACCAAGTAAGTACTTTATCATACATAGTTATCCACCCACGAATTTTACCATAAAACTACAACTCTGTTCCACTGCCACAGGAGTTTGTCTTAAGACTCGTAAAATTAAGAAATTCTCAAAATTGCGCTCTATTGCTCGTTTTACTTATAAAAGATCCCTGCGTTTTAAAAATATGCAGGGAAATGTTTACAAGTCTCATCGAATATTTTGCTTATATTTAATTACCTATCTTTACAGATTTAACACCAAGGGAAAAGCAGTTGATGGAGCAATTAGAAAAAACTAAATGCAGCCTAGCATCACTAAGACGCAATGCTAATCTCTTGGAAAAATTGGAGTCAGGCGTGCTAAAAGAAATTGTTACGGCAGCGCTGAAAAATCAAAAAAGGAAGCCTAAGGGTAGACGTTGGACCACAAATAATAAAATATCGGCCTTGGCTATATTTAAGAGGTCACCAAAAGCCTATAGATACTTGCAGCATCTCATGCCACTGCCAAGCACAAAAACATTGTACAATGTTTTAAAAAAAAATCCAGTAACAACTGGTGTAAATAAAGCGGTGATGAACCATTTAAAAAAAATTGTTACCAAAAAAGACGTCAAAGATAGATACTGTGGCTTAGTATTTGACGAAATTGCACTAAAACGACGTATCCTCTTCGACGTTTCAACTGATAAAGTTGAGGGATATGAAGACTTTGGCGTAGAATCTGTACGTAGCTCACAGTTTGCTGACCATGCATTGGTATTTATGTTGCAAGGGGTAAGAGCAAAATTTAAGCAACCTATTGCTTTTTATTTTGTCAAGGGAACAGTTTCCTCCCAAAAACTAGGATCTTTAATTAAAGAAATTATATCTACTGTAGAAGCTACCGGTTTCAAAATTATAACCACAATTTGTGATCAGGGCCCTACAAACATGGGAGCGCTTAAATTATTAAAAGCAATGACTCCTCCATATACTACAAATGATAATTATTTTATTAACCATAATAGCAAAAAAGTGTATATAATCTATGATGTACCCCACCTGTTTAAATCAATTAGAAATAATTTCCAAAACTATGGGGAAATGACTATGTGCGGCATTAAGGCCAAATGGGAGCATTTGCTACAAGCTGAAGAAAAAAATAGAAACCTACTATATCTCAGCAAAATTACACAAATGCATGTTCAGCCAAAATATAGGGCAAAAATGAAAGTAAAATATGCTGCTCAAATTTTGAGTACCACAGTAGCAGCAGTTGTCAAACTAATGGCACAGTCACAAAATGACCCATTAACATCGGAAGAGATGATGCAGACTGGCACAATAATTCATGATCTTGACCGCCTTTTTGATAAAACCAATGGTCCATCATGCCCAGATGATGTTAAAAGAGGGCGCCGGGAAAATGTATCCATTGCGACAGACCACGTGGACGCTTGGGTTGAATACCGTGCTAAATTGGAAACTGTAGTTTTTAAAAACTCCAACGGGATCAAAGCCAAGAATGTACGCTGTATTGAAGGATACATAACGACATTAAAATCATTGCGTGATATTTGGGCGGAGATGAGAGCTTGCGGTTTTCAATATTTAAATTTGCGTCAATTGAACCAAGATGCTCTTGAAAATTTATTTGGAGTGATTAGACAGCACAACCCTACTAACAGAAACCCGACTTGCTATTCTTTTATAGCAGCCCTTAAAACGGCAATCATTTCAGGAATGACAGCTCCACACAATAGGGGGTCGAACTGTGAAAAAGATTTTAAAAATCTTTTAACAGACTTTCATAACGAAGTTTTTGAGGACCCCGAAAATAAAGAGGAGCTGACAGGAACAAGTACCTGTGAGTCAAACTCAAAGCAAGTTAGGTTGGGTGAATCTGTTGCTGCAAGCTCCAGTCAGGACTATCCTGTACTAAGCATCCCAGAGGAGTTTGAGACTATGGAAACTAATCTGACAGAAATGGAGCAACAACCCATTGTCTATGTTAGTGGATACATAGCTTCAATCATTTAAAAAAATATTAAATGTGACATTTGTGAAAAATGTTTGAAGATTGAGGATCCCGATGATGACCCTATGTTTAGTTACATAAAATTAAGAGAATGGTGGCCAGAGAAATTGTCGCTGACATATCCTACAAAAAACCTGTGTAGGTTAGTTGAGGCAGCCTGTAAAATATTTGAAAGTGAAGTTGTGCCATGTCTGCATTATTTAAATATTTGCCAACTAACAACTACATTATTTATTGCCAACTGTGATGCTACTTTTATGATATGTGAAGAGCACAAAAATATAAAAAATATCATATATGTCACGTCGAAGTACCTATTAATCATAGGAGGACCGCCATCATTAACCCCAATGTCTAGAGGCAATTCCTTTATTCTTGACTGGAGCGGGTTACTTTAATAACACACAACACTGGATTGAAACTCAGAGTGTTTATTTGATTTAGTTACAGGCACTTTGAGTTTTCAAATGAACTTGAAGCTAAAACCACATCGTGTGGCTTGCTAGGTCACAAAGCTTTCGTCGGTCGCTGGAGAAAACCTAGCCAGAAACTCCAGGATACTCTTTTTAAATGTTTTTATAGATTACACAATCACTTTATGACAATTAACGTTACATGTTTATTAGGTTTTCAAACATCTATTCAATTACATTTATTCATCAGTATTACAGTTATTATTTTTACACACACCGTGCACCGTACGCGCCATGCACGTTCTAAGTGGGCGGGACTCCGCGGGACTTTTATATTGTTTTTGTTTAGACACTAATTACTTGGATAGTTGAGTAAAGTTAGCAAACAATACTAAAATACTGATCAGTTAATTATTTTAACATTAAACAACCTCAATACTCACAAATACAAAGTGGTTTGTAGTTTATTATTGAAACAGTCATCTAATAACAAAACTATTCAAGTTTCCGGTGATCTAACAATCTTACTAATTAGAAAGTTTCTCATTATTACATAGCTGTATAAAATAGTCTTATGACTTCTTAGTATTTAATCATTTACTCAAATTTGTTTAGTTCTCGTATTAAATTATTAAATCTGGTTATTGGTCATAGAAATTATAACATCCGCCATTGTTTGACAACTTAATCTGAATAACATAATCAAACACATTTACTTAGTCAAATGTGCAATAGTTAAAATGAGAACAAATCCAAAAGTCCTACAATAAGTGTTCCTGTTTTATTTAAACATCTCGTATTAATTAAACATTGAAATTAGCATACGAATTATGAATCAATACTGATTCCACAGTGAGCCAATAGATGGCGCTGAACTCAAAACCCAACTTAAATAGACACCGACACTTAAAATGATTAATTAGGATAATAAATTAGCAAATTCACGCCTACGCGGCGACATATATAATCGACTGGCTCTTCTGTTAATTAGAAGGCAATGCCAGCGCATTAATCAAAAAATAGTTGTAGAAGAAGAAACCGTTGCTGACTACAACAAAAAAGCTCAACAACAAGGCATTGCAAAATAAATAATATTACTGACTAGCTCGGAAGAAGGAGTGTCTCTACATGATGAACTCCTTTTTCAGAAAGTGAGCACAGGAAGTGGACCTAACAAAGCTGCTCCGTACGCAACGTTCAGCACTCATTCTTTTATCAAAAGCATACAGGGGGGTGACCATAAGCTCTTAGAGTAAGGTTATTTTGAGATCGAGTAAGTGACAGATTTATACACGTTATATACATCTGTCCCTTACACACACTCAAAATAACCTTACTCTAAGAGCTTATGGTCACCCGCCTGGTCGGTCAGCACCGCAGCGTTACCTGTGCTAGCGGGTGCAGTGCTTCCGGCCGACCTGGAGGTATGTAGAGCAGGACAAGTCGCGCAGGAGTGTTCCGGGATGGTCAGCAGGGAGTGCAAGGTGGCTATCGGGAAGGTGAGAGCGGAGATCATGGCTCGATGGCAGGCCTCTAAAGATGGTAGGGAACTTTTCTCGTTTTTCGGTAACGTGACGGATAGGCTATAATTCGGTTGGGTGGAGCCGGAGTATGTGGTGTCGCAGATCCTTACAGGACATGGGAGCTTCAGAAGCCGCCTACACAAAATGTCGTTATGCGACAAGGCTTTGTGCTATTGTGGGCTTGCGGACGAAACTCGGGACCATATCCTGTAGCACTGCCCATTATACGCAGATAAACGGGAAACATGCTGGGGGACTGGAGTAGGGAGGAAATAGGGCCTGTCTATCACAGAAAACTGGTGGCCAGACCGGAGGGCTTTAAGTCATTTGCTCACAAATGGCACAGCAAAAGAAAGGAATTGGAATTCCAGTAGGGTCGGTCGTACAGAAGCTTCATAGGACAGATAGGTATGGCAATTCCAATAAGGTTAGGTACTGTGGTTAGATGATGGCATGTCAAGAAGGGCTGCTCGTGCGCGAAGTACATGATGTGGTGTGGCACGCCCCAGAATGGGGAGAAGTGACATAGGTAAGACAGGGACAGGAAAAAGAATTTGTGGAGGAGGAGATACCGGGATGCAAACTCCGGTAGAGCAAGCTGTAATTTATATAAATTAATAAATGCTGAAATAATACAAACCAGTGTTTTATTTTACCCATTTCTCAAAGTAATTAGTTTTAAAGCCTCATTATTACCTGCACAGAATGCATTTTATCGATATCGATGAATTTAAAAATATATCGATAAGTTTATTGATTTCTATACATTGTGCATCCCTATCAATGACAGTTCT
The DNA here is from genome assembly GCA_949775005.1 of Orthosia gothica. NCBI lineage: Eukaryota > Metazoa > Arthropoda > Insecta > Lepidoptera > Noctuidae > Orthosia > Orthosia gothica. Next base: position 44,054,434 of record OX459035.1, read on the forward strand.
TCCCGTCAATGTCATTGAACGAACTGTCATTGATTGTCAGTCATGGTTGTCAGTGCTGCTTCGAATTCTCATGTTGGTGTTATGTATTTTTTTTCATGCGGTTGGCTAAAGAAGGTTAACAATTTCTCAAAATCGAATGTTCTAAGTTCTGTCTCTTATAACGTAGTTTTACTTTCTCTATGATAAAAACGTGCTTATGCCATTTTAAAGAATACGCATAACATAGACGAAAATAGTTCGCTTCCTTGCAACACAGACGTTGAACATGGCAAATAGACAAACTGGCAATGTCAAGTTTGTACACAAAATACGACATTGAATCTGATTTTATCTATAGAAACTGAAAAAAAAAAACAGTTTTTCGATGGTGGGGGATAATGAAACAGGCCCGAAGCCCGAGTGCCAGCACTAGCAGGCCCAGCAGCGTGACCGTCAGGTAACTACAATCTACAACAACTAGTTTCGATTCCTATTTTTGGTACTAAATTGAATTGTTTGCTTATGTCCGAAGTATTTTGTGTTTACATAATGAATATTTCAAATGTTTCAGGCGTAAGCGTACGCCACGTGTAACGTCGGGGCAGGTTGGCGCGCTTTTGGTGACTTTGGAAGCCCACCCGTTTCTTCACACGCGGCAATTTACCGGCCTTCAGGGCCGGGAAAATTATGAAAGGGGCAGGAAGGAGGTTGCTGAGGAACTCAATTAACTCCCCAACGGATCCATGAAGTCGCCAGAGTTCACGGTAACTCTCAATCAAAAATTCAGTTGGTTTTAAACTATAACTAATTTCATGCTGCTCATTTATATATGTCACGTCGAAGTATCTATGAATCATAGGACCGGCATCATTAACCCCAATGTCTAGAGGCAATTCCTTTATTCTTGACTGTACAGTAGTTACAGGCACTTTGAGTTTTCAAATGAACTTGAAGCTAAAACCACATCGTGTGGCTTGCTAGATCGCAAAGCCTTCGTCGATCGCTGGAGAAGATCTAGCCAGAAACTCCAGGATACTCTTTTTAAATGTTTTTATAGATTACACAATCACTTTATGACAATTAACGTTACATGTTTATTAGGTTTTCAAACATCTATTCAATTACATTTATTCATCAGTATTATTTTTTAAACACAGTCCGCGCGATGCGCGTTCTAAGTGGGCGGGACATCCATATTGTTTTTGTTTAGACACTAATTACTTGGATAGTTGAGTAAAGCTAGCAAACAATACTAAAATGCTGATCAGTTAATTATTTTAACTTTAAACAACCCCAATACTCACAAATACAAAGTTGTTTGTAGTTTATTATTGAAATAGTCATCTAATAACAAAACTATTCAAGTTTCCGGTGATCTGACAATCTTACTAATTAGAAAGTTTCTCATTATTACATAGCTGTGTAAAATAGTCTTATGACTTTTTAGTATTTAATAATTTACTCAAATTTGTTTAGTTCTCGTATTAAAATATTAAATCTGGTTATTGGTCATAGAAATTATAACATCCGCCATTGTTTGACAACTAAATAAGAATAACATAATCAAACTTTGGGCCCACATATAGATAAATTGTCAAAGAAGCTAAGCTCCGCAGCATATGCTGTTAGAAAAATTCGTAATTTAACTGACATAGAGACAGCCCGTTTAGTATACTTTAGCTATTTTCATAGTGTAATGTCGTACGGTATTCAGTTGTGGGGAAATGCCGCCGACATCCAGACTATCTTTGTTTTGCAGAAAAGAGCTGTTCGATCAATTTATAAATTAAGCCCGAGACACTCTCTCAGAGAGAAATTTAAGGAGATTAATGTAATGACTGTGCCTTCTCAGTATATTTATGAAAATCTTTTATATGCCCATAAAAATATAAAATTGTTTAAAAAATACAGTGATATCCATAATATAAATACTAGGAACAAACATAAATTTGTAATACCTACAACAAGGCTCAAGAAAATAGGTGGCTCGTTTAGATGTCAATGTGTGCGCTTTTATAATATGCTTCCAAGCCACGTACAAAATCTAAGTCTTAATAAATTTAAATCATTCATTAAACGCAAGTTGTGCCAAAAAGCGTTTTATAGCATTAAAGATTACGTTGAGGATAAAACGGCTTGGGAGTGAGCTGCTCCAATTAATTAATTTAGTTTTTTTGTTTAAATATTTTGCACCATGAATTTTTTTATTTTTTATTTGTTTCTTGCAATGACAAGAATATTTACTTTTTAAAGTATTATATTATTTTATTTTAATTATTGTGAATGTGAAGACTATGTGGATCATTATTTTGTTTTCTAATTTATCTTAGTTTTTAATCATGGTCTGGCAGTTTGAGTAGTTTATGCGGCCTACCCGAATGTCCTTTCTTTGGTATTGTTCGTCGAATCGTTGAGCTCCTTAAATTCTGAGTTGAGCTGCTCTGTTATTGACAAATGCGTGCACTGACTGGACAGGTCCACTCAATCTGGCTGGTTCTTTCCTCAAAAGACCATTTCAGACATCAGTCTACATGGTCTTCACATGATCGAACCAAGATTTTGTCAGGACTTTAAAAGAGACTGTGACCTCTGAGTTTGTTTCGGCCTTTCTTCTCAGAGTAGTCAGATAGGAAACGCCGACCTCATCTAGTTTAAAAAAAAATATGTTAGACATGTAAAAGCGTTTGTACAAACCAACTTACAGAAATAAAATCATTTATCATCATTTATCATTATCATTAAACACATTTACTTCGTCAAATGTGCAATAGTTAAAATGAGTACAAATTTAAAAGTCCTACAATAAGTGTTCCTGTTTTATTTAAACATCTCGTATTAATTACAGTTAAAATTGAAATTAGCATAACAAATGATCTTCATTCGAACAGTTTAAGAACTGATTCCACAGTGAGCCAATAGATGGCGCTGAACTCAAAACCCAACTTAAATATACATTGACACTTAAAATGATTAATTAGGATAATAAATTAGCAAATTCACGCTTTCGCGGCGACAAATATATTTACTTGAATAAATTATCCTTATTATTACAGGCTTGGAGAGACTTAGAAAGCCGAGACTGCAGTAAGGCGGCAAAATTAAAAAAAGAAACGATTCAAACTGGCAACAGAGGCGTCAACACTGCTCCTTTGACTGAGGTGGAGAGACGTGTATTATCCATAGTTGGTGTAGAGTACACATTTGGCACCGACTGCCCGGACGCTATGCCAGAGGAAGATGTGAGTTGGTGATTATTGTGTTAAGTAGGGTGTAATATTCTCTGATAAACAAATTAATATTAATATACTTAATCTTTGAATGATCATAAAACTAAAAGTACTTTTACTACTATTTACAGTCATTACAACTTGAGATGGAGGCTGGGGTGGTAATTTCGGAGGTTCTCACCTTACCTCGGACTCACTGTAAGTATTCAAATTATTAATTCAAAATATAATGTTAATATTATTGCAATGTTTAATGTACTTAATTCTTTTATTACAGTTGAAGACGCCATGGACATCATACCATCAGAAATAAGTAAGTTGGTGTTTCTTGTTATGTTTATTACTCCTAAATAATTTATTACGTATATACATCTCTACACAGTCATAATGTCACCAAAATATCATATAAATTAATGTATTTTAATCTTTTAGCAACAAGTGACAGCCGAGCAACAGCTGTAATTTCTCCACCAGCCTTGCAAGAACAGGTGCAAGATGCAACCTCTCAGTCGTCAGCACCACAGATTAGTAAGTTTGAGTTTTGTTACTCTTACTATAACTATATATTTCTTTTCCCTGATTGTTATTTCATATGATTTTGATTATTTCAGCAGTAAGTGGCAGCAGGGCAGCACCTGTTGTATCACCACCACCACCACAACAACAAGATAGACCCAGAAGAAATAGGAGTAAGCTTAAATTTTATTTACTAATACAAACATTACTTCTACAAGGTGGTCAGACTGGTCAGCCGAATATTCTTAAAATTTCTACAATAAAATTCATTGTGTGTTTTTTCCAGATCTGAATCCTCGCCAAAGCGTTGCTGAGCAATACAGTGCAGCTCGACGAGAATTTCCGACAGTTGCAGAAGCAAATGCAGATACAATGAGGGTGTGTTTCAGTATACATTTCTGTTTTATTATTAGTATCGACAGCATGCTAGAGAGTATTAAGAAACATTTCTTATAACTTTTTACAGATGCTGGCAGCTGCTACTCAAATGCAAGCAGACGCTGCCAAGATACAGGCTAAGGCAGCCAAGGCACAAGCCGAGGCTTGTGCCTATTTGCGCAAGCTGCAAATAAAATTGCCGACGCTTTAACAACTTTTTCAAATAAAAATAATCAATGATACGAGTATTATATGTTTTTTATTCAAATCACAGAGGGTCACAATAAAATAAAATTATGTAAAACTAATATTAATGAGTCTTCTTCGTATGAAAAAAAAAATAAGATTTTATGAGCATTTATACAATGCTGTTCAAAACTTCTAGGGCATCATCATGAACTCTACCATCATTGCCCATTATTTGCGTGGATATGGTGGTATCTGGTTCATTTAATTTATTTATACGCATGTTGTGTAACACTGCACATGCATTTACTATTAGGCCTGCAGTGTATGACTCATACATCAACTGGCGTTGGTGGGACAGACACCTAAAACTGATTTCAGCACACCAAAGCATCTTTCGACAACGTTCCTGGCTGAACAGTGAGCATTTGTGTATTGATACTCGGGTGTGCCAGGGGGTTGATTTTTAAAGGTGTCATCAACCATGGTTCCAGTGGAAATCCCATCATCACCTAAAAGATAAAACATAGTAAGTACTTTCAGCAATCTAGTGGTGGGCGTTGAATGAACGAACTGTTTTTTAGACTGTTTACTTGGCGTCAACTGTTCGACTAGTTTACAGTTCACGGATAAACTACTCATGAACGACATTTTAATCATCGACTTGATTTCGAGGCATCAACTTGATTTCGCGTAGTCGATGCACGACGGAACGGAACGAGTGATTAGAACTCAGTTCACGGATAAACCAGTTTACTCATAAACGACATTTTAGGCATCGACTTGATTTCGCGTAGTCGATGCACGACGGAACGGAACGAGTGATTAGGGCCTTTGCCACACTAGACGGAAATTCCGTCGCCGAACTTCCGCGGCGGAACGCCAATACATTGTTATTGCATATAAAATACAAATAGCGGGCACACTACGCGGAAGATCGGTCGTTCCGTCGCGGACGATCGGTCGCTCGGAGCGGACCGCTCACTCGCCGCGTCTGCTCGGTCGTCCGCGCACCGATCTTCCGTCAGCGTAAGATCGGCAACGTCGCATTACAGGTATTTGTATGCATCGCGCCATATTCAGCGGATAACTCGCAGTGACGACGCACGCACAGGATGTTTGACACTGAACGATTTATTATCGAAGTGCAAAATAGAGTTTGCCTTTGGGACTCTAGAGAAAAGCCGGATAGAACTGCAAAGAAACGAGCATGGGAAGAGATTGCGAAAATATTGTACGACAATTGGGATAGTGAAATAGAAACAAAACAGCGAGAACTTGGTGAGTTTATCACTTTATTATTTTTATATACCTAGGTATATCTAATTATAAGTACTCGTATGCATGTAGGTACTAATTGAAACTATCATTCATATAAACCTACTTATCAATGATTATATCAGTCACCTTACCTAAATGAAGTTGTGTTGCCACTCTAGTTTACCTTCTTCCATAAAATATTTTTTAAATAAATCTCTCGTATGTATGGCATTAGAGGGTCTAGATGTATTACAGTTTGGTAATGTAGGTAGATCAGAAGTTAACAATTCGTCGTTGTAGTTCAAACCGTCTCGTCTCCGTACAAAGTTATGAAGAACACATGTTGTTTTTACTATCTCTGTAGCAAAATCCGGGTTAACAAGTATGGCCGTATGAAGAACTCTCCACTTGTTGCTCAATATGCCGAAAGTACATTCCACATAACGCCTTGCACGAGATAGGCGGTAGTTAAATGTACGTTTTTCTATGTCTAATGTTTTATTGGGGTAGGGTCGCATAACATGTTTATGTAAAGCGAAAGCCTCGTCAGCTACCAGTACAAATGGTAGTGCTGGGCCGGTAGTACCGGGGAGTATTTTATCCTCGGGTAGGTCTAACATGTCATGGTAAAGTTTCTGTCCGAAATTTGAACTTCTAAATACATTACTATCAGCTTCTTTTCCAAAAGATCCAACATCGATAGAAATGAAGCAATAATTAGAATCTGCGGCTGCCATAAGAACTATTGAAAAAAACTTTTTATAGTTAAAATAGTTAGATCCGCTGTTGTCAGGATTAATTATTCTTATATGTTTACCATCCACAGCTCCTAAACAGTTTGGAAAATTTGCGTATTTATAGAATTCTTCTGCCACTTTTAAAAAGGATTCCTTATTTGGCTCGGGCATTTCAAGTGATTGCAGTATTTTCCAAATTACTTCACAAGTTTCTTTTATTATTTCTGCAACAGTCGATCGTCCCACCAAAAAATCGTGAGACAAACTTTTAAAATTCATTCCGGTAGACAAATACCTGAAACAAAAAAAACGTTCAGCATCATCACGTTTTCCCGCCAGTGGCTCCCCCAATCTAAAATAATTAATAAAACATTTATAAACGAACTTATGAAAAATTTGCTTCGGTCAATCCCTCAAGACTACATTTAACAATGTTTCGCATCGATTCACATAATTTACTAGTGATGCCAACTCTCACCTTCGGCGTATAAACAGAAAAGTGGCACCTTTGCCTTCAAAATTCGAAGTTAAGAGTTCGCATCGCTAATACACTAAGTGAAAACATAGTTAAATGTAGTTTTGAGAGGGTCCACGAAGCGGATTTTCCATATGTGGTATAGATAAATTATAGTAATTGTAGTTATAATTAATTATTTTCTATTGGGGGCGCCACTATTGGAGCTATATCACCCTAAGCTAAGTTATTTCGACATTTTGTTGATACTTATATTATTTAATTTTACAGTGGATGAACTTCAAAAGAAATGGAAGCACTTAAGAGATTATTACGTAAAAGAAAAAAAACAAGATAATACAAGAAGTGGAAGTGCAGCACCTAAGAAACGTAAAAACTCGTACATTGAATTGCTGCGATTCTTGGATGTGGTGAAAGAGTCTCGGGTCTCATCGGGGAATATAAGCGCTCCGGCAGGTGATAATGACCAAAATGAAAATTCTTGTGATGAAATATCAACTAATACAAACACTCAACCAAGAAATGCAAACGCACAAGAAACTGTAACTGAGAATTTTATTCCACCTCAAACTGAAGAAGTTTCAGGGACCTCCCAAATGAAAAAAAAACCTAAAATGACAGTCTTTCAACAGAGTTTAATTACAGCAATGAATAAAAAGCAACAATCACCTAAAGCAGCCGAAGAAGATGCCGACACGAAATTTTTACTTTCTTTACTTCCTCAAATTAAGAGCCTAAATGAAAGACAAAACTGTGAGTTCAGAATCGAAGTGATGAATTTGATTTATAAAATCAAATATCGTAACTCATATAACATGTCACATAATCAAACGTATTCTTACAACCATCCTGGCTATAGTACATACGAACAATCACCTACAACATATAGTATACCTACAGGAGATGTGTCTCCGCCGGTGTACCAAGGATATACTACGAATACAAGCAGTGCAAGCTCCTATTCGACCATACAGTCACCCGATTGTATTGAAACTCAAGTACGTCCAATTCAATCAGCTGAAACTGAAACAGCACACTCAATTGAGGAAATAGACGAAATATTTCAGAATAGGTCCACTTAATTGAGATAATAGAGGAAATGTTGCAGCAATTTAATTCAATAAAAAATTAAAAGTTGAAATTTTATTCAATAAAAAATTTGTTTCATTTAATATACTTACTTAATATTTATCTTACCTTAATGTAACGGTCAGCCTTTCTTCGGGGGGTATAGCTGTTCTAAGTTTTGTATTTTGCTTGGTAATGTAGTCCTTAGTTAAATTCAGCAATACATCAAATGATTTTATGGACATACGATAATATTCGAATGCTTTGTCTGGATTAAGTCTTAGTTGCATATACAGGGTATGAAATTGCCCAATTTCTAGTCGAAGAGTATTTAAGGGATGAACCCAATATTTACGCTTTCTTCTTCTTTCTTCTTCTAATGCCTCATAAATAGCTATCACTTCTATCGGATCCATCACGAATTCACGACCACACCGTATAAGCGCAGGCAGCCGACTGATGATCTGCCACTGAATATTCAGTGTGGCTGGTACCGTATAGAACGGATTGACCGCCGCGGAAGTTCGGCGACGGAATTTCCGTCTAGTGTGGCAAAGGCCTAGGACTCAGTTCACGGATAAAGCAGTTTACTCATGAACGACATTTTAAGCCGGGTCCAGACGAGTGTAACGTGTAATGTAACACGAATTCTACGTGTGGACGGCACTATGAGCATTACATGTAACGCTCGCGCGGCGCTCGGGGTTGATCCATCGGCTGTCGGTTTTTCGCGCGAACACAAAGACGCTCGCAGTGCTCGTTTGGACGGCGTTCGTGACGGTTGTGTCGTATGTACGTTCATGATGTGGAGTGACGAACAATCGCTTGAACTTATTAGTTTGTATCAAGAATAACCTTTTATTTGGGATCCAAAAAACCCGCAATACTATAAAAAAAATCTGAAACACGATGCTTGGAGTGATATTGCTCATTCATTGGAAAGAGATGTAGAAGAATGCAAAAACAAAATGATTAGTTTGCTTGCTTCACATCGAAGAGAAAAAGGAAAAGTAAAGAAGAGCCATAGTTCCGGAAAAGGTATGTTTTATTATAAATTTCTGTTGCTTTACATATTACACACTTTTATTTATTAATTTAGTTTTTACTTAGGTATTATCACTTACTTGCTATTAGTACAATTATTACTTCTATTGTATACCCACTATATTACTATATTTTACTATACATATATGTACTATATTCTATTGTATTGTTTATTTATTGTAATTTATTTTACAGGTGGGGATGAAACGTACAAAAGTACATGGTTTGCTTACGAGGCGCTGGCGTTTTTAGGAGATCGAAATAATCCAAGGAAACGACGCAACACAGAGGTAACTGCATTGAACTAGTTTCCTTCGACTTGATAAAAAAAACTTAACTATATGTATTCTGCCAAGAAACTGTACCCTCGTTCATAAAATAGTCATTAAACTCATCCCTAATTTGTTTTGCCGTTGAGGCAGCTCTTCTAGGTACATTATTCAATGGAAGTAAAGATGACATTTCACAATCTCTCCGCCAACTACCTTCACATAATCTTCCGTTTTGGTCGCTGTCAAGTGAGCCAGGGGGTGCATACAAGTTTTTAGATGAATCCGTGTTTCTCAAAAAATTATGCAAGTGTGCAATAGCCATGACTATAGTCTCCACGGTTTTGGGCTGAAGGAGCATAGGTTTTCGTAGAACTCTGAACACAGATGCTGTGATACCAAATACATTTTCTACAATCCTGCGAGCTCTGCTTAACCGGTAATTAAAAATTCTTCGCGGCGATCCCTTGGGGTATTCTCCTGGATAGGGTTTCATTATATTGTTTTGTAAAGGGAAGGCAGAGTCTCCTACAAAAACATATGGTACTACTTTGTTTCTACCTTGCAGTGCTTCAGGTGCAGGCAATCTTAACGAATTATTTTCTAGTTTTTTATATAATTCAGTTTCTTTAAAAATTCCACCATCTGAAATGCGGCCTTGACATCCGACATCCAGAAATTTATAATTATATTCTGCGTCTACTAAAGCAAACATCACTATACTGAAATTCGATTTGTAGTTACGATATTCTGTGCCACTATGTACCGGAGCCTCGAGAATGACATGTTTACCGTCCATGGCTCCGGCACAATGGGGAAAATTCCACAATTCATCAAATCTGTTTGAGATCTGGATCCATTCTGAATCTGTTTTTGGCAGCTGAAACAATGAATTTCTTTTTAATTACAGATAACAAATGAACCGGAACAGAGTGCATCTACAAGTGTAGAAAATGATAACAGTTTAGAATTTATATCACCAACTGGTCAGGCCCCCAAAAAAAAGAAATCAGACGAAAATAAAAAAAAGGGTATGCTTTCGGAGGCTCTTGGCCTGCTTAAGAGTGCTGCTTCTAGTCCTACTCCTGAACCCCGAAACAATAATCCAAACAATTTTGACAGTGAAACCCTTTTCTTTTCAAATTTTATATGCAGCAAGATGCAACAATATAACAGAAGTACTAAAAATGCCGTGCAGCGAGCAATAATGGACGTAATATTCAAAGCCGATGAAGGATGCACTAACTTTTCTCAACATTATTATCCATCGGCATTCAATTACAGTGGGTATACAACAGGCTCGGTTCCGTCATCAAGATACTGCAATGAACCACCTTCTTTGTCTAATCGCTCAGAACTTACTTCAGGGTATTCAACAGGTCAGAATCAGACAAGTTGCCCTACTGCTCCATATGCTTCACCTGTTCCCTCAGAATTATCTCAAACTTCATATGAAGATGTAGATTTTGTGAATGACCTGATTTGAAAAGAATAAATTTTGTACTACATGATTTGAAGATACAATTTGATTTAACTTTCTAATTTTAATTTTGGAATAATTTTAATTTTGCTTACCCTACTTAATACAATAGCTTAATTTGTTATTTTAATAAATAAATAAAAATATGTAAAACTCACCTTAATGTTTTCTTTCAATGATTTTATAATCGCTTCACAAACTTCTGGTACAATGCAAGACATTGACTGTTTTGAAATTCTGAAGGTGTATTGAAGGCTTGTAAATGAATCTCCTGTTGCCAAAAATCTTAGTGTTAGAGCCAGTCTATCTTGCGGCGGAATTGCAGATCTCATTATAGTGTCTTGTCTTGATATTTTAGGCGCAATGATTGTTAACAAATATTCGAAGTCAGTAGGCGACATCCGGGTAAAGTTTTTATATTGACCGCTTATATGTTGAGATTTTAGTTCCACAAGTAAAGAAGATCTTCTTTTATACAAATTAGTTTTCCACCATCGACGCTTCCGACTTTTGCGGTCTTTAGTTAGTAAATACATGAAAATAAATGCCGCACCAGCTATCACGACCTTCCTATTCGGCATGTTCGTAGCAACTGAGTGGAAACAGCTTTTGAAATATTTTCGCGTTCACAATTCGCTTTGAGTTCGTGTGCCGTCCACACTGTTGATGCTAAATTACACGTAATCTTACATTACACGTTACACTCGTCTGGACCCGGCTTTAGGCATCGTTTTGATTTCACGTAGTCGATGCACGACGGAACGGAACGAGTGATTAGAACTCAGTTCACGGATAAACCAGTTTACTCATGAACGACATTTTAGGCATCGACTTGATTTCCCGTAGTCGACGCACGACGGAATGGAACGAGTGATTACGAAGACTGCCAAGCCAAAGCATAAGCGACGTGCGGTCTGCTTGTTATTGTTTCTCTCTCTTTCTCGTGCTACGTCCCGACCACGGCACACCCCGACGACGAAGTTGAGACTATGTTTGAGGACATTTCCAGAGCCATAAATGGTCATAAAACTCACTTCACCGTGGTCATGGGGGACTTCAACGCGAAACTGGGTAAACGAGACGATAATAAGCTGCGTGTGGGGCAATTTGGATTTGGACGAAGGAACCACCGGGGTCACCTTCTGGCCAGTTTTATGGAGAAGGAGGGCCTCTATACGATGGACTCCTTCTTTAGAAAGCGTGAGCACAGGGAGTAGACCTGGCAGAGCCCCGATGTTGCAACGAAAAATGAGATAGACTTCATCATGTCGACGAAGAAGCAAATGTTCAATGATGTCTCTGTGATCAACGCGGTAAAAACCGGAAGTGATGACCGCATGGTAGTAAGAGGCATATTGAACTTAATTTTTAAGCTAGAAAGATCTCGACTGATGAAGTCTACGCTCTGTAATAGAGTATAAGCGCACCATCTGAATATGATGTACTCTGTGGGCAACACCGACCCGCCCCCTTGCACTGACGTACTTGAAGCCTACACACGTTCTCGATATTGCTCTGTAATATTATAATTTATAATATTAAGATTTATTTAAAATAAACCCTCAGGAAGACCTCCAATGATTGTTTTAATCAACTAATACTACAAGGCGCAGTCGGAGAAGAACCGGTAAGCAGGATTAAACAAGATTAATACCATGAAGGCATATGGCCGCCGGCCGGCTTAAAGTTACTAATTACTAATAAAAATTTTTCACCGACATCCCCTAAACTACCACCTACGTATGGGATCTTTAGCTTAAAAGCTCCCCCAAACTGACCCCTAAATTAAATTTCGTTTCACCATCATTCTATCACCTAACTAGGTGACACGTAGCTATGTGACGTTTGGTTTTCGATTATAGTGACTGCTTCGTATTTGAACTAATCGATACTTTGAAAAAAATAAAGATTTCATGCAATTCTTTAATGTATACACTTATATAGATAGTCATTAATTAATCATGATTAGATAGCAATAATAAATATTATTTCATTCATATTTTTAATTAATTTCATAATTTCTTGCTTACATAATCTGTTGATCATTACGAAAACTCGCGTGTTATCTGTGGTCTTTGACACTTCTCTTTTGGGATGTTGTATTTGTTTGTTTGTTGTGACTTCTGAGAGTGCATTTCATGTTATTAACTGACTTCGCAAAAAGAAGGAGGTTATCAATTCGACTGTTTTTTTATGTTTGTTACCTCAGAACTTGCTATACTGAGTGAACCGATTTTGATGATTCTTTTTTTATTTGAAAGATGGTGCTTGTCATGTGGTCCCATTTAATTTTCGTCAAGATCTGATGAAGAACTTCGGAGATATACATCAGAACTCTTCAATAAATGACGGCAAATCTATCGGGATGGCTGCCATCGCATTTCTGTTTATAGTTTTCACCATTTCATAACATAACATCACACTGGTACGCTCTAAAGGGGTACGCAGGTGTAAAAGGTTCACCTTGGTACTCATATTCCACCGGTTTTGTTTAAGTTTCATGTTATTCGGTTAATCTATTCCGGCTTCACTTTGGACATTATTGGTACCTAGCCTATAGAACTGGTCCATTATATACCACAACTAAAAAGTGAAAAATAAAAAAAACTTTTTATAAAAAATACAGTCAAAAACCGAAAACAAGAACACCGACTTCCGAAATTGTATTTTTTCTAAAAAGTTTTTTTTATTTTTCACTTTTTAGTTGTGGTACATAATGGACCAGTTCTATAGGCTAGGTGAAGTTATTTTTCACTTTGTAGTGTTTTTATTTGGAAGTCGGTTGCATTTTTTTTTTGTAAAATATTTTTTTTTATTTTACCAATATTTTCGTGATATTTTTACGTGAACTAAATCTACACGTTAAGTAACTAAACTTTTACTTTATAAATTATCGTTACGGTGCATTATAATGGCAGAAAAGAGGAAGCGTGGCCAAAATTTCACTATGGATGAGAAAGTCAAGCTGGTGAATTGGTGTATGTCTACAGTCAATCAATCAATCAATCAGTCTTTATTTGTAAACATAAGTAGGTTACAGCAGTGTGCAAGATGTTACAATAAAAAACAGTATCTATATGTTTTGCCATGTGGCGTACAAATATACAATGAGGCCTTTGCCAATTAGGTAAATTAATTTATAATAATTCCGTGATCAATGTAATTTTTTTTATTTAATTTAATATGTCAAGTAATGTCAATAATTAATTTATAAATGCGATCATGTTAGTAATAAATAATTTTAATGTCAATAAGTTATTGTTAACAGAAAAGTATAAAAGTGACATTGTCCACAGAATCACAAAATCATCATCATACATATTTTTCATGGGGCATGCTATGGGTATACAAACTTCATACTTCAATACTCAATAGAGTTGTGGTGACATTTCAGATAAAGCCAATCATTTTTCATTTAGATAATCATTAATTGAATAATAACATTTTGTGACTAGGAATTCATGCAAACATAATTTAAATTGGTACATTTTGTGTAGGTCTGTGATACTTTTTGGCAACTTATTGTATATTTTGGGTGCCATGCCCAAAATGTTTTTACTAAATACTGCTTTTTTATGACTTCTTACGCATATTTTATTTTTGTGTCGTGTGCTTCTTGGATGGGTGTAAAGATGTAAATTCGCTTTGACAAAGATCGCCAATTCATATATATAAAGACACGGGAATGTTAATAATTGGAACTCTTGAAAATATGGTTTACAGCTTTCTGTGCGTTGTATGCCACACATTGCCCTTATGCATTGTTTCTGGGCTTTGAACGCCATTTCTCTGTCTGGCGAGTTCCCCCAAAATATGAGTCCGTAGCGTAAAGTAGATGCAACATACCCGTGATACGCCATTAATAATGTTGCACGATTTGAAACTTTTCTTAGGTTATGGAGAGCATAGGAATACTGGCTAAGCTTTTTGCATGTATTTTCAACATGCGTTTTCCAGCTCATATTTTTATCAATCCAAATACCTAAAAATTTGGTGTGTTCTGCTTCATTGATTGTTTTGTCACCGTAACGAATATCCGGTTTTTTATTATTTGTTTGTTGTTCAAATGAAATGTAATTTGTTTTTCCAAAATTTATTTTTAAATTGTTTTCAGTTAGCCAAGTTATTATACCATTTAAGTTGTCGTTTATTTCTTTTTCGAATGTTACATCATCTTTACTTTTGATTAGTATTGTGCTGTCGTCAGCGAATAAAATCATTGGATTATTAATAGTTTTAGGCATGTTGTCATTAATATATATAATGAATAGCAATGGAGCAAGAACACCGCCCTGTGGCACACCAAATATGCATTTTCTATGTGTAGAGACGAAAGTCTTTTCAGTTCTTGTATAGGGGCTGATTTTATTTATGTATGTTATTTGATAAGTTCAAGTACATTGCCTCTACAGAAATGTTATTTTATACAAGAGAACAGATGGTACCACCAATCAACAATCAAGCCAAGAACGAAGCTTGGATAAACCTCTGTACCCAATATAATTCAACGAGAATCATGAACAGGTTAGTCATCTTTAAATAGGTACAAACCAACATGCTGTATTTTATCAATATAATCCTATAGTACCATGTGTGAAACTTATATTTTACATTAAATAATGGGTTTAGATCCTACAATTTAGTTGATAAGGATAATGTTAAGTATACGAGAACCTCTTTTCACATCCGACCGGCGTAGGGCTTTGTGCTCTACCAGAGTCTACTACAGGCTCAGTGCTTCACTCCCGCGGCTATCTGGGACTAACACGGGGAGGGAAAAGGAATAGAAATGTAAACATTGTTATAATAAGTAAATTCTAGTTGTCATTTAGGTTGTTTGCTTAGCAATTTTAAAATAAATGTATTGGTGCAATTAGTCTCGTTTGTATTAAATTTCGTTTTAAGAGGGGATGATGTAATAGAGTTTAGGCGCACCTTAATTAATGTCTAAGACAAACTGTGCAAACGCGCCATCTGAATATGATGTACTCTGTGGGCAACACCGACCCGCCCCCTTACACTGACGTACGTCAAGCCTACACACGTTTTCGATATTGCTCTGTAATATTTTAATTTATAATATTAAGATTTATTTAAAATAAACCCTCTAGAAGACCTCCAATGATTGTTTTAATCAACTAATACTACACGCTCCGTCCAGCACTGATTCAGATTCATAACCCCGAAGGCTTTCAGCTCGAACTCCAGATACGTTTCGAGTACCTAGGTAGCTCCGTGGACGATTACAATGATGGGTTCGTGGAAACTGTCCATACGGTCGGGTCTAAGTTTTTCAAGACCCATCGTGCAAATAAGAACAAGAAAATATCCGACCCAACTCTAAAGCTCCTGAAGGAGAGGCGAGAAATGAATCCTGCAGTCTTCAGACGATGCGTGGAACTATCGGCGGCTCAAAAGACAGATCTCGAAGTCCTTGAAAACCGATCTCCGCCGCTTTAATACTGAGCGGGTTGAAGACGCGATTGAGCGGATTAAGGGCTGTAAGGTGTGTTTGTCAGAGATCTGGCTATTGGGTAGAGCCAGCTCACGAAACTGAAGACCGACGATGGCAGGATCGTATCCGCCAAACCGAAGCTTCTGAGAGGTTCTTTGGGCAGTTGTACACGTCAATCAGCAAATCCGTTGCGAATCTAGCAAACGACCCAAGAGCTAGATTGACCCGACACTACACCGAAGACATCCCAGATGTCAGCCTCTACGAGATTAGGATGGCTCTAAATGAACTTAAGAACAACAAGGCGCCGGATGATGACGGAATTACGGCCTGCGATATAAATATAATATAATAAATTATTGTATTATATTTATAACACAGTGGAAGACACCAATAGGGAGACCACTGAAGCCACAGAGACGGCTGTTACAATTGCAGCTGTAAGTATTCTGAAATTCGTTTGACAAGAAATAATGTTTTTTTTTGTAATTTATATATTATTTTATTCAGGACTAGTCTCACTACACATCTAGTACGCTTAGAGTATCAATTAGCTCAGTACTTATGAGTATTATGACTGTCAAGAAGCCTGAAAACCTGGCAAGTGAGAGTCGCATCAACCACTACACCTACATAAAAATAAATGTATTCAAATATATTGTGCATGCAATAAATTTAGATAATCTACAAGAAAATTATAAACAAGTAAAATTAAAAACAGCACAGAATGAAATTTAAAAAATCGACATTGTATGAAGCATACATAATAATTCACTAATGCCGTTCATGTGAACAATCCTATGTCAGTCATCATTCGCACCCTGCCAGTGTAAAACGTATATATTTTATTAATATACCTTGTGCTTCAATTTAAATACATTCCACTATATCAACCTTTTTTATGTGGTTTTATTATCAGCGTCTGCCACATAAAAATGGTCCTTCGACGGAAATAGTGTTCGCGGCAGTATTGTCATTTTGTGCGAGTGACTCAATTTTCATGACGTGGACTAGCGGTCATCATTACCGCGTTGTCATCCATCCAAACGCCTCCTGCCAGAGGCTCTATGCGGGGGTCGTGCGGTCCATGGCCCTATATGGGGCACCCGTGGGGGCGCGTTCCCTGAGGCGGCGACCAGTCCGCCGTTTGAACGCGTCACAAAAGGTCATGGCCATCCGGCTGGTCCGGGGATACCGCACGGTCTCCGGTGAGGCGGCGAGCCTCCTTGCCGGATTACCGCCATGGGATCTGGAGGCAAAAGTCCTCGCACACATTTGGGAATGGCGCGAGGAGGCGAAACTCCGTGGCCGCGACAAATCGCGGCTCGGCGGACAGAGCTCCGGCAAGATCTCATGGCGACATGGAGAGAACAACTGTCGCAACCCAATGCTGGGCACGCCACAATTGCGGCGATAAGGCCCCTCTTTGAGGAGTGGCTTGAGAGGCGCCACGGCGTCCTCACCTTCCGCCTGACGCAGGTTTCGCAGAGCATATAGCAAACAAGTTAAGTAAATATGATGACTATACTCGTGCTCAGGCAGAATTCAACATAATGAAAATTTTATTTGACTGTGACACGGGAAAATACAGAAATCCAGCTTCGTTTACACAGAGTCCTGCTGGCGAAAGCGGAGAAAGAGCTAGCACGTCTACTATGCTCTTCACTTTCTAAACTAAAAAGAAAGTAGTTTTATTGCTCAATTGTCGGTTGTTCAGTACACATCGCTAGACTCTTGACGCAGTTGAAACTGATTACTAAATTAAAGGTTGGTGGTAAATGCGCGCAAATATTAACAATTTGTAGCAGTTGTATCTTTATCGTGGGTGACTTTGAATGTGTGGAATTGTGGATTATCTCATGAAAGATGCCTTCTTCAAATAAGACTGTATACAAGGAGTTTTTGAACTAACGCACACAAAGCTCTATCTGGGAACATTTCTTGAGAGCTGATAATGGACAAAGTGTTGAATGTAAGCATTGCAAAAAAAAATTGAAAACTCCTGGTGGCGCTACTGGAGCGTTACACACTCACATGCGTGCCAAGCATATCGGAGAGATGCCGCAAGAGCAGGAGTCGCAACGGCCGAGTACATCAACGTCTAATAGTGGTCAAATTCAAACACGAAAACGTATGAACCTTCACCTGAATGAACCTTCACAAAAGAAAATTAAACTCACTGATTATTTTTCAAATATGGAGGTTCGAGTGGCCAAAATGGCTGCATTGGATGGGATACCATTGAGCACATTTTGTACTTCAGAAGATCTGAGATATCTTTTTAAAAACTCTGGCTACGATCTGCCGAAATCTTCTACGACTATAACACAGATAATTCTAGAACAGAGTGATAACACAAAAAACAATTTGAAAAATCAATTGGTAATTATGAAGTCTGAAAATAAAAGATTTACAATCACGTTTGATGAGTGGACATCTACCCGTAATAAAAGGTATTTTTAAAGATTTCTCTAACCTCAAAACCATTATTAGAAGGCCTCCCAACATGAGCGAGCAATGGTCTTAACGAATTTTCTGTTGTAGCTGTTGAATCTTGCCTTAAATATCCAATGTCGTTTCTTTGTCGTAAAAAATTATGGAGTACACAAGTACTTAAAATAATGTAATCCACATTTCTGGTTTAGATTTGATTCTTCTAGAATAAATTCTGAATTTTTGTGTCAATATGCCAAAGGCATTTTCAACTAGTCGTCTAGCCAGCGTCAATCTCTGATTGAAATATGTATTAGCACTATTTGTAGCGGCCTGATCACGTGGATATGGTCGCATTAAATAAGTTTTTAAAGGAAAGGCTTCGTCGCCAACTATGACATACGGTGAAGTTATTGTGGTATTGGGAAAATGTTTTCCGATGGGTATATTTAGTGAATTGTTATTCAATCGTTGTCCCAAAGAACTATTTGCAAATATACCACCGTCGCTATTGCGGCGGTAGGACCCAACATCGATGAAAATAAAATTGTAATGAGCATCCACCAATGCCAACAATACAATGGAATACGTTTTCTTGTAATTGAAGTATACAGATCCACTGTTAGCTGGTGCTTCAATAGTAACGTGTTTTCCATCCAACGCCCCTATACAGTTTGGAAATTGCCATAGCCTTTGGAATTCATGAGCAATACTTTTCCATGTTTCTTCATTTGGCTGTGGCATTACTTAATTTATTAATCTGTTGACTATAGCTCGACATGTTTCCTTTATGATTCGAACTACAGTTGAGTGACCAACCCGATAATTCAATGAAATCGTTTTAAACGAATCCCCGGTTGTCAAAAACCTGAAACACAAAAATATTGCATTAATATTATTTGTTACAGATGTGAATTGCAAAAAAAGATGGTCAAATATTAGAGATCAATTCAAAAGGTCACTTAAACAATAGAAAAACAAAAAGTGGACAAAGTTCTACCGTTATAAAGAAATATAAGTATGAGGAGATTCTACAATTTTTGCTACCCTACATTCAAGATCGTAAAACGAGATCCAACATCGATGACGACGATGCAGACACAAATGAATCGGAGATACAACAAGAGCAAGAGTCACAGGAGACAGGGACATACAATAATCAATCCATGCAAGAGATAAGAAACGAAGGAGACACAGACAGCGAACGAGGAGTTATAGGAGACAGGGCCACAGAAGTACAAAGGATTGATCAATTTACAACACAACAGAGTGGTCAAAGTAGTAACCGTAGCAGTGCTAAAGTCAGTAAACGTCGTACAGTTCCACACAAACAATCCTCATCCGATACCTTGATGAAGTACATTCTTGAAAATAACGCAAAGAAGCAAAATGAATATAATAAATCACACCCTATAGATGATTTTTTCAATGGTCTGTCGAGTACAGTGAAAACATTTTCTCCATATTACCAACATGTCGCAAAGGGACAACTGTTTGCAGTTGTACAGGAACTGGAATTCGAACAGATGTATAATGAATCGACACCGTCGTCATCGGCCTCATCACCGATTGTGATTAATGAATCAACACCTTCGTCATCGGCCTCAACACCAATTATGTTACAATACACAGAAATTCCACCATCGGCATCGACCGTTTTGGATTCATCTCGTCAATCACAAGACTCAACTGGTACAGAGCAGCCATCGATATCTCCTACAGTCCAAGCTCCTGCTCCATTAGACGAAAATCTGCCATCAAAATCTACAGAAAATTCTGCTGGAACTTATTTATCTCATTTTATATCTGATTAAAATTATTGTGATTGTAATAGTTCAACAAATATATGTGTAAATTAAATTAATGAATTTTTCTTTGTAATACCACTGTTGTGTTCTTTTTAACCCAAAGGTTGACTGGTAGAGAATGCCTTGCTGCATTAAGTCCGCCTATGTATCACCATTGTACATGAAGTTTAAATAAATAAATAATAAATAAATAATATTAATGTAAATGATTTCTCTGCCTCTGACCGACTGTGCTACTGCCAGAAACCCAACCGTCTCTCCTTTTTAATGGGTAATGTATTTCGAGTGTATGTATGTATGCCTGTTTCTTTGTGGCCTCCTGTAGCCTAAACGGCTTGATGGATTTTGATGTATGAGGTATCGTTAGATTCGTCTTGATCACGGGATTATAATAGGTTCCATACAGTACATATAATTCCTACAGTAAAATAAAATAAAAAATAATTAAACCACAACCTAACTAAAAAGACCAAAATAAAAATCAATTATTAAAAAAAAAAACAAAAAACCCGACTGCGTACCCAAAGTAAACAAATATAGCAGTCAACTTCTGTTAATAGCAACTTTAACAGTCGGGGACCATTATTTTGTAAAGTTGAATAGGTCTACATTTTAAATAAACTTGTTTTTTTCTTTTCAGTTGTTTCGGTACGCCGTCGGGTTTTTTGTTTTTTTTAATGATAATGATACCTTGGATAATCACACACGGCTTCTGACCCTAAACTAGGGAAAGCTTGTATAAAATTACTTATATATGTCAAGTCGAAGTACCAATGAATCATAGGACCGCCATCATTAACCCCAATGTCTAGAGGCAATTCCTTTATTCTTGACTGGAGCGGATAAACTTCAATAACACACAACACTGGATTGAAACTCAGAGTGTTTATTGATACTCTTTTTAAATGTTTTTATAGATTACACAATCACTTTATGACAATTAACGTTACTTGTTTATTAGGTTTTCAAACATCTATTCAATTACATTTATTCATCAGTAGTATTTTTTACACACAGTCCGCGCGATGCGCGTTCTAAGTGGGCGGGACTTCCATATTGTTTTTGTTAAGACACTAATTACTTGGATAGTTGAATAAAGCTAGCAAACAATACTTAAATACTGCTCAGCTAATTATTTTAACATTAAACAACCCCAATACTCACAAACACAAAGTTGTTTGTAGATTATTATTGAAAATAGTCATCTAATAACAAAACTACCCAAGTTTCCGGTGATCTAACAATCTTACTAATTAGAAGGTTTCTCATTATTACATAGCTGTGTAAAATAGTCTTATGACTTTTTAGTATTTAATCGTTTACTCAAATTTGTTTAGTTATCGTATTTAATTATTAAATCTGGTTATTGGTCATAGAAATTATAACATCCGCCATTGTTTGACAACTTAATAAGAATAACATAATCAAACACATTTACTTCGTCAAATGTGCAATAGTTAAAATGAGAACAAATCCAAAAGTCCTACAATAAGTGTTCCTGTTTTATTTAAACATCTCGTATTAATTAAACATTGAAATTAGCATAACAAATGCTCCTCATTCGAACAGATTAATAATTGATTCCACAGTGAGCCAATAGATGGCGCTGAACTCAAAACCCAACTTAAATAGACATTGACACTTGAAATGATTAATTAGGATAATAAATTATGCGAGCAGCCTTTAAAAATATTGCGCTCTTTCGGTTCTTGTTGGCTTTCCATTGGAGAAACTGTGACCAGAATATTGTCTCAATGGGAAGAACTCTAATTGCATTTCTCTTTGAACAAACATAATTGCTACACAGCAGAAGTACTTCATTCGATGTATGCCGATGATAGGAATCACCTTTATAAGTGCTTTTTAAGGAGCATCTTGAATTATGTCCAAATGAGTTAAGAGTTTTGAAAGTGAAGATTCAAATCTAGTGGCCCTAATGAACACATTAATGGCATTGCTTCGCATTATGCCAACCCAGGGCCTAGGACATCTCTCGGAGACTCACGATATCAGTGCCCACCAACTTCTTCTTACAAAGGCATCAATGCCGATTCACTGATTCCTGCTCTCAATAGGTAAGAAATACAGTCGTACTTCGGAAGGTGAGTTGATTTATAAAGTATCTTGAATGCTACATGACTTACCAGAGTGCCTAAAATACTATTCTGTTTATTTCAGATTCAATGCTCAGTCGAAAGGAAAGGCTATGTATGAAGCCAGGTACTTGTTGACTGCGCGGTATACCACTGAATAAATGTGTACCATACCTACAAGGCCAATGCAAGGCCCAATTGAAAAAAGTTGTCTACATTGTAAATGTTCTGTAGAGAATATGGTCTGATCTAAAACTATTATTCTGCTTCAGGTTTGTACTCAAACTCTAATGACTTTCAAAAAACAAGCAAGGAGAGAAATTAGACAAAAAAGAAGAGTCAATGTTAAGTTTGATCCATTGTCAAAGGAGGATGATGTAGACGACGCGTGATATTTTGTTTTAGCTATCTGCATGTATGTTTATGATTTAAATAAATAGAGGGTGCCGGAGACGAAGGCAAGCGAGAGAGCGAGCGCGCGGCAATATTTAGTAGTCTTTTACAAGTGATTGCGCACGGACGTGTAGTTGTCATCATTGCGTCTACCAACCCATCACCCATTTCGAAATCTTGTGTTTTACTATACATCCACATCCCCTACATTAGCTGGTCTTCGAGCCGGATCTCTGGATGTCTCATACACCACAACAAAGCATGGTGAACACAAGGAGTACGAGAAGAAAGGAAGAAGAGCAAAATGAGGCGCACCAGAAAGATGCTCAACAAGTGAAAGTTCGAGAATAGTGCAAAGTCGAACACGCAGACATTTCGAAAGAAGCTGTAAAACCGATTGAACCTGGGAACAAGATGGAAGAAAATCAACCTAGACCTTCTACAGCCCAAAGTGTTCGAATGTCTACCAGTCATAAAAATCATCGGCGTCATCTATTACGGCGAGAAAGAAAAGGCTGGAACTAGAAGCCGCTCATGCAAAAGCTCAAATTAGAATGGAGTTGATAGACAAACAACTAGATGCAGACCTAGCAGAACTGGAAGACGAACGCAGCAGCTGCAGTCTACCCTCCGAAAAATATAAAAATAACCGTGTAGTGGAAAAGTGGCTAGAAAGTAGTCGGCAGGAGGTGAAAACTCAAGGCGTCACCAACCGTGGCTTCTGCGATGACATGTTGCGTCCGGCACCGCAGGAACAGCTCCTGCACCATGTGGGGCATACCCTACAGAAGAAATAGACAAATACCACGATTATGTTCGCAATATAGTGTTACAAGATAGGGCAGCGCCATCTAGTGACGAGTAGAAGAACTAAGTAGTAACTAGTGGCGCCATCTAGTATCGAATAGCGGAACTAATGTTCTCGAAAGTTCGTCTAGTGTAGAATTTTCCAGAATGTTCGAACCGAACATTCTGGAAGTTTCTAGTCGCTTCGAGAACGATGAGTTCAAAAGTCGATTGTTCTGGAAGATTCTGGAAGTACCTAGAACAGTATGGAACGTTCTAGAAACATCTTCCGGGCTATATAAAGAGCGGTTGGGTTCGTCGTGAGTCAGTTTCGATTGAGAAGCGATACAGAGCGATCAAAGCGGAAAATAGTGCGAAGTAATAGAATTGTTTAAGAAGTGTTTTTGTAATAAACAGTGATTAATTGAAGTCAGCTGTTTAAATAATTTATCCCTGAACCCCAGCTCGTAACAAATTGGTGTCAGAAGTGCGGTATAAATTATGCCGGTTGTACCGAAGGAAGAAACGGAAGGGATGCGCACCAGGAGTCAGCGCCAGCATGACGTAGACCAAAGGCGCATTGGAGACGCTCCCTCACCGTCATCAGGTGGACATGGAGATTCCGCGGCTGCAGCGGAACCAGCTCAATCGTCGGCGTCGCCTGACCTAGCCGCCCTTATGGCATTCATGCAAGAGCAGGCTCGCCGCTTAAAGGAGCAGCTGCAGCGTGACAAGGAAGAGCAGGCTCACCGTCAGGAGGAGCAAGCTCGCCGCTTAGAGGAGCAGCTGCAGCGTGACAAGGAAGAGCAGGCTCGCCGTCAGGAGGAGCAAGCTCGCCGCTTAGAGGAGCAGCTGCAGCGTGACAAGGAAGAGCAGGCTCGCCGTCAGAAGGAGCAGCTCTTGGTGATTAAGGACCTCCGCACAGCCATCGGTAAGGAGATGAAAGAGTTTAAGGACCAGGTCCAGCAGCAGGAGATCCGCATCGCCGAGTTAGAAAAGATTGTTCGTGGGCTCAAATCTGGAGGAGGGGCCGTGGCAGCTACGATAGTTGCGCCCTCACCGGTTGGTTTTAAAGTGCCACCATTTGACGGCTCTTCGTCATGGTCTGCCTACAAGATACAGTTCGAGGCCGTCATGAAATCAAATAGGTGGACCAAAGAACAGGCTTTGACTGCTCTAACCTTGGGTCTTCGCGACCAGGCTTTGACGGTGTTAGAGGCACTTGGTCAGGACCTTACTTTTGAGAAGCTTCTGGAAGCATTGGAAGCTAGATACGGCGACGCGCACCTAGAACATGTGTTTCGCGCCCTGCTGAAGGACCGATCGCAACGTGTTGGTGAAACCATACAGCAGTGGGCTCTGGAGGTGGAAAAGCTGGTCCAGAAGGCCACCTGGTCACCTGTGCTGATCGACGGGAATCTCGTACAGGCATTTACGGATGGAATCCGCGATCTGGAGGTTAGGGCTGCCGTAAGGCTAGGCCATTTTAAGAACCTTAAGAACGCCCTAGCCTACGCTTTGGAAGTGGAAGCTGTACGACAGGACGATCGAGCTCACTGCATAAGGGATGTTGTGACTTCACCCCGGTGCTATAGCTGTGAAGAGAGAGGCCACATCCGGTTGAGCTGCCCAAAGCTCAACTCAGGCGACTGAACTAAGTAGTAACTAGTGGCGCCATCTAGTATCGAATAGCGGAACTAATGTTCTCGAAAGTTCGTCTAGTGTAGAATTTTCCAGAATGTTCGAACAGAACATTCTGGATGTTTCTAGTCGCTTCGAGAACGATGAGTTCAAAAGTCGATTGTTCTGGAAGATTCTGGAAGTACCTAGAACAGTATGGAACGTTCTAGAAACATCTTCCGGGCTATATAAAGAGCGGTCGGGTTCGTCGTGAGTCAGTTTCGATTGAGAAGCGATACAGAGCGATCAAAGCGGAAAATAGTGCGAAGTAATAGAATTGTTTAAGAAGTGTTTTTGTAATAAACAGTGATTAATTGAAGTCAGCTGTTTAAATAATTTATCCCTGAACCCCAGCTCGTAACAATAGCTATAAATTTTAGAGACACAAAAATGCCTATATTACAGACATTTAGACCAGCTAATCCCTATGACCTGGAACAAGATCATACATATTCAAGTAAGGATTACAAAGATGATGTTCTTGACAGTTTATTATTGCAAAATGTGGCCAAAGAGCAAATTGATAATGTGGAGTTATTGGCAAGGGCTCAAAATAAATCTATTGATTAGCATAAGTGGAGGTCATATAGCGCCACAGCAAGCATGTTCTAAGCAAGTTTCCATGTCCGAAGTGCCGAATTGGGAAAAAACTATTGATTGATAAAATATTAAACCCAAAGAAAATTTTCTCTCGTTCTATAGTTCATAGTTAATTAAATGTACAAAATGATGGTCTCTTCATATGCTTGCAATTTCCTTGCAGCTTCTCCAGGTGGGCTCCTAGGTGGAAGAGGCTGTTGTAGAGATAAAGTGCCCCTATAAAGCAAGGTTCATGCCAATAAATGCAGTTACTGTACCCTATTTGGAAAACAGTAATGGGCAATTATCTTTAAATTGAAACCATCCATATTATGCCCAAATCCAAGTACAATTATTCGTGCACAATGAGACAATTTTGTAATTTGATTATTTAATCATTTAACAAAATCCAGGTCTGTTTTTATCAATAGAGATGATACATGTCACGTCGAAGTACCTATGAATCGTAGAATCGCCATCTTTAACCCCAATGTCTAGAGGCAATTCCTTTATTCTTGACTGGAGCGGGTTACTTCAATAACACACAACACTGGATTGAAACTCAAGAGTGTTTATTTGATTTAGTTACAGGCACTTTGAGTTTTCAAATGAACTTGAAGCTAAAACCACATCGTGTGGCTTGCTAGATCGCAAAGCCCTTGTCGATCGCTGGAGGAGATCTAGCAAGAAACTCCAGGACACTCTTTTTAAATGTTTTTATAGATTACACAATCACTTTATGACAATTAATTAGGTTTTCAAACATCTATTCGATTACATTTATTAATCAGTTCTTATTTTTCACACATAGTCCGCGCGATGCGCGTTCTAAGTGGGCGGAACTTCCATATTGTTTTTGTTTAGACACTAATTACTTGGATAGTTGAGTAAAGTTAGCAAACAATACTAAAATGCTGATCAGTTAATTATTTTAACATTAAACAACCTCAATACTCACAAATACAAAGTGGTTTGTAGTTTATTATTGAAATAGTCATCTAATAACAAAACTATTCAAGTTTCCGGTGATCTAACAATCTTACTAATTAGAAAGTTTCTCATTATTACATAGCTGTGTAAAATAGTCTTATGACTTCTTAGTATTTAATCATTTACTCAAATTTGTTTAGTTCTCGTATTAAATTATTAAATCTGGTTATTGGTCATAGAAATTATAACATCCGCCATTGTTTGACAACTTAATAAGAATAACATAATGAAACACATTTACTTCGTCAAATGTGCAATAGTTAAAATGAGAACAAATCCAAAAGTCCTACAATAAGTGTTCCTGTTTAATTTAAACATCTCGTATTAATTAAACATTGAAATTAGCATATGAATTATGAATCAATACTGATTCCACAGTGAGCCAATAGATGGCGCTGAACTCAAAACCCAACTTAAATAGACATAGACACTTAAAACGATTAGTTAGGATAATAAATTAGCAAATTCACGCCTACGCGGCGACACGGCCATTGTGGTCGGAGGCTCGTGCTCTGGGCCTTCCGGTGTCCTCAGTCTCTGTGTTTCTTGGTTGTTATCTGTAATAGCGGAGAAATATTTGTCGGCAGATTATTGTTGTTTATCATCCTACAGTATTAATTAAGTTTAGAATCTGATAACAACTGATTTTATTTATCATTGACAGCTTGTAATAAATCTAAGCTGAGTATGCCTTATTTTGGAAATATTGAATGTATTTTTACACCCACAGCTATATGCTTTAGGTATTCTACTTGCTATATGGTAAAGACCAATGTTGTTAGGAAACAACTAACTGCTACATGTCATGTCAATGAAGGCATACAATTTCTATTTCAGATTTTTGACATGGAATAATCAGTTGCTAGCTTATTTAGTCCAATTTGAATCTTGTTTGCAGAATGTTATTGTTTGTATTATCTTACAATATTCATTGATTTGTAATAGGTAATAGTCAGTTTAAGTTATCAATTTATCACTGAATACTTATGAAATTAGGTAACTATTAAGTTTATCTCAAATGAAAATATTTGATGCATTAATGAGCACATACCTACTTATAAGAAGGCTTACATAGCAGCCTTGTATTTGGTAAGTATAGTGTAGGTAGTGTAGGAGTATTGTGATCAGCTGTTTTTTGTTTAGTTTCATTCTCACGGGACGGTAATGCTCTGTGATAGACACAAAGTCTTTGATTTGACAGGATTTAAGGATAGGATCAGGAACACCGCTCTGTGATAGACACAAAGTCTTTGATTTGACAGGATTAAAGGTTAAGGAGTTTAGGACCATTGCTCCGTGACAGGCACGAAGTCTTTGATTTGACAGGATATAAGGAACCAGGCTCTGGGTGGTCTTGTACACCGTGGACCCAGCAGGATAACATGAGAGATTGTTCATTAGCGGCCTCCACGCCTAACCAATGGATATTAAATCTTTATTAGTTGCTTCCACAGCAAACCAATAGATTGTGTGTTGTATTATCACTATTAGTTTCCTCCACGGATTACTAACAGACAGCTTATTGTGTTATCATTATTAGTTGCTTCCACAGCATACCAACAGTATAGTTTATTGTGTTATCATTATTAGTTGCTTCCACAGCATACCAACAAGATAGTTGTGTTATCATTATTACTTGATTCCACAGCATACCAATAGGATAGTTTGTTGTGTTATCAATCTTAGTTGCTTCCACAGCATAATAAGATAGTTTATTGTGTTCTCATTATTACCTCAAATCCATCTCCATGGATGCTGATAGTTTGGTGTTGATATAACCTATTATTTTATTAAGTGCCTCCAGAGCTATAGGTTATTGGACATCTCAATAATTAGAGCTTGTTTTTTTATTCATTTTTATAATTGACTAAATATGACAATAGAATAGCATAAACTGAAACGAGTTACAAAAACATAATAATAACAGTAGTCCTCCTGACTGTTGAGCCATCTGCATAAGGAGGTACTATGGTGCACAAGGCCAATGGCTCAACATGCTTTTTGAAGCATGGGGGTTCACCAATTTCAAAACTCTGGGCTGCTACAGAGGAATCCCTATTGGAAAAACCCCATAAACAAATTTTGCCCAACCTAGGAATTGAACCCAGGAATAATAATTTAAAAGTACTTTGTTGCATGGTAGTATCATGCACAAGCGTCATGTAGTTATTCGACATGGCTATTGTGTTGAGCCTTCTGATACAACAACACCGTATCAGTTAGCGAGGTGAGTAGAAGATAGTTTGAAAACTTCTCACCTTTTACTTTAGTTATGTTGGGCTGGAAGTCATTTTTCAGCTGACCTCTATTTGGTGGCTTGTATGTATGTTGGTAGCTTCTAAGGTCCTGACCCGGCGACACGGTCACTTGCAAACCAGGTATTTTTAGTTTTGTTTCCACATCCTTGATAATACTTGACTATGTAGGTAACCATTTTGATTTTTGATATGACACAGGAATCTGGAATGTGAGAAGGTATACAGATAAATAATAATAAAAGAAAAGATGATCCTATTAATATTTAAATAAGTAGGAGTTAGTACTGATAACAATTAAATTATGTTATTGTTTTGAAATAGTAAGTGAGTAATTCAAAGTTAACTAGAATCTGATGACACTGAAATGAATAACTATGAAGATTGCTGCATTACTTATGACGGTGTTTGCACTAGCTAAAGATTAATGTTAAAACATGTTGAAAACTACTTTTAATGATGCATGTTTGCATACCACACACGCAACAACCTATTTACACACCTATTACAAACCTATTTCATTACAAAACATTTATGTGTGAACAAGTTTGAATACAAGCTAGGTAAAAAGTTGCAAAAAGAAAAGAAAGTTATTGAATGCTAAAAGTGACAAATTATCAAAAACAAACCTGTCTTTTGATTGTTTTTATTCTGTGCAAGTGCATCCAATAACAAGCTTTGAAATCTGTCAGAAATTACTAATCTATTTACACCCATGTACCATAACAAGTAAAATTCAACTAAACCCATTGTGAGATTTAATTCATTAGGAAGGTTCTCAAATATTGAATGATTAAATAAACTTTATTATAACAAACTTAACTTGAACAAGCATAAATCTTAGAGCTTATAAAAGGCCCCATCAGTATCCAACTGACAGTCTGAACCAAGAATGTAGGGTCAGACAATTTTTTAATTAGATTTAACTTATAGCGCTATCACTGTCAAGAACCCCATAGCCAAAACAAATCTACCAGATCATGTAGACAGATAAGATGGAACACAGTAATCACATTAGATTCACTCAAATATGTCTTACATACACAGGACCATTAATTTACCAAAAATCACAAGGTCCATACATAATAGGTTACTCACACATACTAAGCGTACCTACTTGTAAATTAAAAGTTACCAGGTGGCTATCAGCTTATGACTATTTATTATTATATTATGATTATGCATGAACTGAAGCTCTGCTGATACTTACCCTGATTATAAAGTTTGTAATGACTCACCCAGGTGTATCACAACCCTTTCACCCATTCATACAAATACATTTATATTAGATGCATACTCACTCTACAAAAACCTCTAGATAATATTTTAAATATTGTTTAGTCTTGTAACCAAACAATTATTCTCACCCCAGCTACTTAAATGCAAATTGTTGTAAGTATTTTCTTGAGCACACTATAATTTTATTTTTATTTGTTGTGCTTTTCATGTTTAAGGAATGTGTTAATACATTTTCTTATCTTACTTTACTTTAAAAAAAGTATGACATGCAACGGGTTTCACATTATTCAATAATAAACCCCGTTTGGTAGTCGGGTAAAAACAATAAATTGCAAAAATGCCAATTAGTGCGTCAACATGAATATGTCATGGCACTTTCTGCCAAATGTTTACTACTTCTGTTGCACATACATTCTGTAACTTACTTAACTTATTTACCTACTAAACTTTTGTTTTAGCTACCTAAATGTAATGAATGCTATAAAAATAAGTTGTTACTTTTTGTCCGGTACAAAACTCAACGTAGGTACTTTGAATTGTTTAACATTCATACACTCACACCTTGTCCCCATGGGGATAGGCAGCAACCACAGATTGCCACTTGCTACGATCCTTACATACTCCTCAAATAAAATAAAATTTCTCAAATAACTGAGCCATTGCAATTCTTAAGACAAAAGAACCATATTTAAACAATAACATTGAGTTCCTAGTCAGCTGTCTTATTTTATGGAGTAATTTAAGCCGTTTCATTCATTTTAATGCCACAAATTGCCACACAAACAACAGCAGGGACCACTCAGTCAGTAAGGGGTATTGTGTTACCCAGTTACTGGGTTTTGGTTGCTCCATGTAAAGCACTGGTACTCAGCTGAATCCAGTTAGAATGGAAGCTGTCCCGGACTTGGTTGGGAAAAGACTAGGCAGATTGATTAAAATTGTCACACAAAAGGTCACTGACCTTGCCTTGTATGATGAAAATAATTAAGAATGTTAAGTTACATAAATAAAAAAAACAGAATACTCCCCTCAACCATGATGGAATCTATCAATGGACAGATCAAGTTGTTCGCTTAGCTGCTTCGGTCATTCTGTGCTGTATAAAGTTTTGGCCACAATGGTGTAGGACAGCATCCATGCCACTAGTCAGTAGCTTCTTCTGTCGTTTCAATAGAGTTCAGATCGTTCACGTAAAAATATTCCAGTTATTTTCGCCTATGTCTGGGCATCGCTTACTCTTGGAAATTATCATAGGAAAATCTTTTGCCATACCCTCGGCGCTGGCGATGTTGTACAAAATTCTTCGGATGGCTTTCATAGCATGGGCAGAAGGCGATAGTGGGAGCTGAGCCCAATTCTGATGTCACGTCGAAGTACCTATGAATCGTAGAATCGCCATCTTTAACCCCAATGTCTAGAGGCAATTCCTTTATTCTTGACTGGAGCGGGTTACTTCAATAACACACAACACTGGATTGAAACTCAAGAGTGTTTATTTGATTTAGTTACAGGCACTTTGAGTTTTCAAATGAACTTGAAGCTAAAACCACATCGTGTGGCTTGCTAGATCGCAAAGCCCTTGTCGATCGCTGGAGGAGATCTAGCAAGAAACTCCAGGACACTCTTTTTAAATGTTTTTATAGATTACACAATCACTTTATGACAATTAATTAGGTTTTCAAACATCTATTCGATTACATTTATTAATCAGTTCTTATTTTTCACACATAGTCCGCGCGATGCGCGTTCTAAGTGGGCGGAACTTCCATATTGTTTTTGTTTAGACACTAATTACTTGGATAGTTGAGTAAAGTTAGCAAACAATACTAAAATGCTGATCAGTTAATTATTTTAACATTAAACAACCTCAATACTCACAAATACAAAGTGGTTTGTAGTTTATTATTGAAATAGTCATCTAATAACAAAACTATTCAAGTTTCCGGTGATCTAACAATCTTACTAATTAGAAAGTTTATCATTATTACATAGCTGTGTAAAATAGTCTTATGACTTCTTAGTATTTAATCATTTACTCAAATTTGTTTAGTTCTCGTATTAAATTATTAAATCTGGTTATTGGTCATAGAAATTATAACATCCGCCATTGTTTGACAACTTAATAAGAATAACATAATGAAACACATTTACTTCGTCAAATGTGCAATAGTTAAAATGAGAACAAATCCAAAAGTCCTACAATAAGTGATCCTGTTTAATTTAAACATCTCGTATTAATTAAACATTGAAATTAGTATATGAATTATGAATCAATACTGATTCCACAGTGAGCCAATAGATGGCGCTGAACTCAAAACCCAACTTAAATAGACATAGACACTTAAAACGATTAGTTAGGATAATAAATTAGCAAATTCACGCCTACGCGGCGACATACATATATAGAGGAGATGGTACGAGGACTTCTAAAAAATACGTCAAATGAAAACACCTGAATCAGTAGGTGTCACGTTACATACGAAATGTCATACCTACTGAATCAGTAGGTGTCACGTGCGACTGGATAACAAAAGATCTTGTTCTTAAAACATTTTTACTAAAATATGCAGACTTTAAAGATACGCACAGCAGTGCTCATGTTCAAGCTACATTGCTCGAAACGACCAACGAGTGGAATATAAAAAATATAGTATAGTTGTGGTGAAGTTTATAGCTTCAAAACTTTAACTACGAAGTTGAAAACACATTTGATGCGAAAACACCTCCATGCGTATACATCCATTTGTATCACGCAATTTACGGCAAGGACCCCAGAACTAAGTCGTGGGCAGGAAACCTCAGGCGATGTCCAACCACAGCCCTTGTCGTCCAGCTCGGATGCTGCGTCAGCTTCTACGTCCACTGCTGCAAGTACCATACCAATATACTGCGCTGCGCTATAGCTACGGAATTTGCAAAAAAGTAACACTAACTAAAAAAAGAAAAAGAAGAAATTTATAAGGACCTTGCCGATTTATTTATAGATAGTTTTCACTCTTTTTCTTGAGTAGAAGAACGTGCTTTTAAAAAGTTTGCCCGAAAAATACCTGGAGACGAGTTAAACCATCGCGAAATACTGTCTCTAACATGCTGATTTCCACATTATACGACAAAACTGTTCGACAAACAAGACACAATAAAAGAAAACAAGAAGAAATAAACGATATTGAATTTATATCTCTAACAACAGACTTATAGACGTCTACGCACAGCAGTGCTCATGTTCAAGCTGCATTGCTCGAAACGATCAACGAGTGGAATATAACTTTAAATAAATATATTTTTTATTGTTAGTACTAACGCACCCAACGTCAAAAAAGCCATAGCTGATATAGGGTGGAAGCATTACGGATGCTACGGCCATACGTTGAACTTATTTTTTTTTTCTGTAATTAAAACAGATTTTAAAGAAGTCAGTATATCTGCTGTCAAAAACCATATCAAGATGTTGACTGCCTTGTCTGAGATGACCACATATTCCCTAGTACAGAAAGTCATTGCAACTGGGGGGAGTGTCATCCTGATGAAACCCCTTCCCGACCAAGTACTAAGCTTTATAAGGGAGAAGCAAAAACTGTACAAAGATTTAAAAACCTGGGGTTATGAGGAGGACGATTTAATATATATCCAACTTTTCCATCCCAATATTCAGTGCTTCACTTCTGCCACTTATCCCGATCTGGTAGTTACTGCCAACGTCATGGAAAATTACAAGATCCCAAAAACAAGACGTTGGATAGGTACAAGGCCAAAACAGAAAACGCATCAATCAATGTAAACCATGCTCAAAGCCTATCTCAAGGCACAGTCAACCTCAATCACCTGCACAATAGATGGAGAGACCAAGGAAAGACTGAAGGAAATATTCGGGGACTCGATTGACTCAATGATGCAGGACGCAGAACGAGTCACAAAGATTCTCAATAGACAGAACCGATTGGAATAGGAGGGCCTACACATTAATAGTGCAAAATGCCCTGAATTTAGTCCAAGCTTCTTTGGATATTTGTCAGTCTATTGTTTTAGAAATTATTTATGTATTTTATTAGTTAGGTAGTTTTTTTAATATCCAAATTTAATTATTGTTTTTATTTTTTATTTTATTTTGTACACCTACCACTGTTGTGTCCTTTTGAACCCAAAGGTTGACTGGTAGAAAATGCCTTGCTGCATTAAGTCCGCCTATGTATAACCATTGTACATGAAATTTAAATAAATAAATAAAGACAAAACTATCGTCCAACTTTTTAAGACAAGTACAGCAACGCTAGAAAAATATTAAAAGCGTAATCACAGGAAAAGCCCGACGTGACACCAAAGCGCTTGATACAGGAAGTACCGACCAGGTATAACTCTACGTTTGCTATGTTACAGCAATTTGTCGAACTAGAAAATCAAATATGTGCCACTGTTGCAATTCTTAGAAAAGATTTTCCAACCTAGTTAAGATTCGAGGAATGGACAATGTTTCACGAACTAAGCTAAGTTTTAAAACCATTTGTCGTAGCTACGAATGCTATGTGTGATGAAGATTATATGACAGCCAGTACCATCATAGTCATGACACGCTATCTTAGAGAATCTTGTGACTACTGCTTCTGGAGGGCTTCACTGCTATAACAAATAATGTAATTACAGCACTTCGGACAGGCTTAGATAAAAGACTAGAAGGTGTTGAGAAAAGTGGTACGTTATCGGTGTGTACAATTTTAGACCCAAGGTACAAAATGAATGTCTTCTCTGACATAAATGATACAGCAAAAGCAAAGAAAATGCTGGAAGAGATACAAGCAGCTAATATTAGACGGCGGCCACACGAAGAAAACCAACTGCAACAATACACTTCAACCTCAGCTTCCATTCCTGTACGAGATGAATTTTCACCTTGGTCCATTTTAAGTAATATTGTCGAGCGGGACGCAACAGCAGCAAGTAGGCACACCTTTGTCGTGTGCCATAAAGGAAGTAGACTTTAAAAGACAACATTCTGCCTATGTTTAACGGCAGTGGGAAATTCATCTGTCCATTGCGATGTTGGCAACTTAACTGCCACATTTATCCCAACCTTGCCATACTTCTACGCAAGTATGGCAACATATTAGCAACTTCAGTTCCGTGCGAGAGGATATTCAGCAAGACAGGGCTCACTATTAATAATCGCCGCACACAATTGAAGACACACAATGTTGCCCAATTGGCGTATTTAAATGTTAACTTAGATCCAAAAAAGTTTTGTATAAATAGCTAAACAAACAAAAAAATTGCAATAAACAAACAAAATAATTGTCCAATGTAAATTAAAGTGCAAAAACAAATGACAGTGAAAACGTTGAAAAGTGTAAATAAACTGTAAATATATCAAAAGTGTCAATCATCATTGAATATACAATCAAATTAACTTTTAAATACGCCTGTATTTTTTTATTTCATTAATGTTGTGTTTCGGTAATTGTTTCATACATTTTTTAATGTTCGTATGCACTTGTACCTCCTTGTCCTCTATCCCATTCCCTCATGCACTTTGTATATCGCTATCTCAGGCGCGCAATGCTACGTAAGATGCGAGTGTATTTTTTTATACTATGTAACGTGCGTGAAGTGACAGTTTAGTTCAATGTCTTCAAGCAAAACCCATAGCCGTGTGCGCAAGAAAAATACCGTGATAATCGAGCACCGCAAACCAGCTCCAGGAGAAGAGATCAGCAACGCCAAGTAAGTGCATGTGATCCTATCCTTCCGGGCAGCTGCCGCCCAGTAAGTAGGGTAGGTAAGGCGTAGGTTGGGTAAGTAGGGTAGGTAAGGTGTAACTATGACTCTCTTCTTACTCAGGCGTAAGCTCTCTCTGGGGTTGAGCTCTCTTGTTGCCGGAGACCTATTATGGTCGTCCACGTTTGTGGGCAGCAAGACCCACATTCGTTAATCCCAGTGACAGCAACAGCTGGCGATGCTGGTTTTGGCTCCTACCCTTGGCCTCACGAGGCGATTGTGTGTGCTCTTTCTATCTAGGAAACAAGGGAGGGGGGGGCAGCCATGAATTTCTTTCTTAAGCACAAGCTCTCTCGGGGGGAACGAGTTCTCTTACTGTCAGAGACTGAGTCGGTTACTCTCGTTTGTGGATGTGTACCCGCTTGA
Organism: Orthosia gothica; assembly: GCA_949775005.1. NCBI lineage: Eukaryota > Metazoa > Arthropoda > Insecta > Lepidoptera > Noctuidae > Orthosia > Orthosia gothica. Next base: position 44,090,896 of record OX459035.1, read on the forward strand.
CTACCGCTATCAGCCAACTGGGAAGAGGAGGAAGTGCAGTCCACAAACGGCAACGGTCCTAGTCATACGCCAACAACATCAGACGAGGCTTGGACCCACACCTACTTTTGGCCTGCACGTGGCGCCGCTGCCAAGCCAACAAGGGGGGGGGGGGCTACTCACCAACGAGTGGACTGGATAGCAAGGACAGTCCACCAAAGAAGGCATCTCATGGTGAGTATGCCTTTTGAACGATGTTGAGGTGTCGCGCATACCTCCCCGCATTGACCAGTAAATGGTCAGGGGAATGGTGAGCCTGGAGGCCCTGGTCACGGAATCCGACTGGGGTGCGCAATCACATGCAGTCTAGCAGTGTGTATCCAGGACTGGCTCTGGGGGAGGTTCCCAGAGACGCCCCGATGGAGGTCTACGGACCTCAAATCTAGCAGCTCGTAAGGCTGGGGCGTACGAGAGCTGTGGGTGTACCTGTGGCAAGGGTTAGCCGCCCTGTCACAACAGGTTTTCAGGTTGCTTTCGATTTTGTAAAAGGAATAGAAGGTCGAACCTCCGGCCTCCCACAGGAGTCGGAGGCGTCGACCCTTAAACCTGTAAGCCCGACTGCTCGATCTCCGCCTGGGTCTGGGCGGGGGACGGGCGATTGGACATGTCCGGAGTGTGGTGCATCATTCCGGACCAAAATAGGGTTGGGCGTGCACGTGCGGCGTGCCCACCCTGTGACGGCAAACGCCGCAGCAGCGCCACCGCAGGTGAAGGTGAGATGGCGTGAGGAAGAGGGGGAGCTCTTAGCTCAGACGGAGGCACGTCTGGTTAGAGCTGGAAGTAGTGCCAGGTCCATAAACCAGGACATTATGAGGGAGTTGCCTAACTTTGGGCGCACCCTAGAAGCGATAAAGGGGCACCGGAGGAAGGAGGCCTATAAAAGCCGGGTACAAGCGTGCCTCGTTTAACTGGCTGAGGACCCTACTCCGAGTGTCACAGGGGAAGCAGATGCGCCAAACAGGGCCACCCCTATCGCTAACAGCTCAACACCGGAGCGGCCTCTCGTTGAGGCGGAGGTACCTATCCGACTCACGCCTGACCCCGTAAGCCTGCAAAGCCCGAACCTGTCGCAAACGCTAGACTGCGCTAAAATTGTGGAGGACCCCCTAGCGAGTTCCGAAGCGAGGATGGTGCGGGGCGCGCGTGATGGGAAAAGGCGGGGGCTGCCTAGGTGCAAAAGCCAACACTTACAAGACACTGCTTTTAACTTGATGTCTGCGCGAAAGCGGCGAAGAATTGAGTACGCGAGGGTGCAGCGACTATATAAGACCTGTCGATCCCGAGCAGCTGCTGAGGTCATAGACGGCAAAACTCGGGGCGTCAGGCATAGCCTTGCTGAGCTGGACGCCTATTGGCGACCGGTGATGGAGGCCGTGTCTGATGCCTCGGGGCTCACACCGGAGGTTCTGGGCGCGTTACAACGCTCGGAGCAGTACGGGGGCTGCCGCGATTACGCAGCTGTGGACGCCTTTTACTCCCGAGGAGGTGAAGGCGTCTAGGGTCGACAGCAGGTCGGCTCCAGGTCCTGAGGGAATTCTCCCAGGGGCTTGGAATACACTGTCGGCTGTAACTCAGGCGGAAATATTCAACACGTGGCTGATGGCTGGCGAGGTCCCACAGAAGCTTCGCGGCTGCCGGACGGTCTTCGTGCCAAAGACATAGAGTCCGCAGGGGCCTGGGGAGTACCGGCCGATTTCGATCGCGTCGGTGCCTCTCAGGCACATGCATTCTGCATTGGCGAAAAGACTAGAGGCATGCTGCCCTCCAGATGCACGACAACGTGGATTTATCTGCGCCGACGGCACACTCGAGAATTCGGCTGTGCTGGACGCTGTGCTTGGAGACTGCGGGCAGAAGCTGCATGAATGCCATGTTGCAGTGCTGGATTTTGCCAAGGCGTTCGATACGGTGTCGCATGCGGCACTTATTGATCTGCTGAGGAAAAAAGGCCTGCCTGAGGGGTTCTGTAACTACGTTGCGAGGTTGTATGCCACGTCCGAGACTGTCTTGGATGTGAATGGAACCCGCAGCGACCCCGCAAGAGTGGGCCAGGGAGTTCGGCAGGGAGACCCATTGTCGCCGTTGTTGTTCAACATGGCCATCGATGCGATTTTAGCGGCCTTACCGAGGGGAGTTGGCTATAGGCTAGAGGGCGAGAGTCAGAGACACTCTCGCCCTCTAGCCTATAGCCAACTCCTTGGCTTATGCTGACGACCTAGTCCTGCTTGCAGGTTCAAAGGTGGGCATGCAGTCCTCCATCGACTGTGTCTGGCGCACTGGCAGGATGATGGGCCTTTTTATCAGTCACGCGAAAAGCGCTGTGCTTTCGATGGTGCCAGACGGGAAGCGAAAAAAGGTGCACTACCTGACCGACCGTACCTTTAAGGTTGGAACACGATGGTTGCGGCAAGTCACCTGCGTTGAACGCTGGCGCTATCTTGGAGTGGACTTCAAGGCTTCTGGATGTGTGACTTTAGAGCACAGCATTAAAGACGCCTTTGTCAATATAACTAAGGCACCCCTTAAGCCGCAGCAGCGGCTCGAGATTGTAAGGGTTCACCTGATCCCCAGATTCCTGCACGGTCTCGTGCTGGGAGTCATCACGGAGGACAGGCTGCGAATGCTCGACGTCCAAATCCGGAAAGCAGTAAGGACTTGGCTCAGGCTACCAAAGGATGTGCCTGTCGGGTACTTCCACGCAGCAACCGCGGACGGCGGCTTGGCGATCCCATCGTTGAGGACTTGTGTGCCGGATCTAATTCAAAAGAGATTCGGCCGCTTGGACTTGTCGTGATTGCCAGTGGCTAAAGCCGCCGCCAGATCCGAAAGGATCCGAAGGAAGCTGCAGTGGGCCGATAGGTTACTCCGAAAATTCACGAGAGAGAACCCCAAGACTGGCGAGCGAATGACAGCTCTGTATTGGCGTGAAGCCCTGCATGCGACCGTGGATGGACACGAGTTGCGTGAAAGTCCACGAGTTCCTGCGTCTACGAAGTGGATGCGGGGGCGCAGCATGCAGTATACTGGCCGGGACTTCGTGCAGTTCGTGCACACTCATATAAACGCGCTCCCGTCGCGAGTACGCAATACACGGGGGCGCAGGACTGGTGTGGAGTCTGAGTTGAACTGCCGTGCAGGTTGCATGGTTAGGGAGACGACGGCACACACCATCCAACAGTGTCACAGAACACACGGCGGCCGTATTGAACGCCACAACTGCATTGCGGATGTCGTTTGCTCCGCCATGTCCGAGAAGGGGTGGAAGACCGTGAAGGAGCCAAAGGTCAGGACCGCGTTGGGCCTCAGAAAGCCTGACATCATCGCCTCCAGGAATGGTGTGGGGGTAATTGTGGACGCACAGGTGGTCTCGGGTCAGCGATCACTCGATGAGCTCCATCGTGAAAAACGTAACAAATACGGGAAGCACGAGGAGCTTGTCGAGAAAGTTGCAGACATACTAGGACTGCCTTGTAAGGAGAGCGTTCACTCGACCCCCTGCACTATTTCCTGGAGGGGCGTATGGAGCCTAGCCTCTTATAGAGAGCTAAAGAGGTTCGTCGGGCTCGATGAGGGAGTGTTGGCTGGCATCCCGTCGTTGGCTCTGAGAGGATCCCACATGAACTGGACGAGGTTCAATCGCTTGACGACCCGCCTTGACTGAGTCGGGGAGCGAGTGGTCGGGTTCCTGTGGTTGCGGGCCGCCGCACTATGGGACCAAACAGTATTTTCCATCTCAAAAATGGTTTTGTCGAAAGTCGTAAATCCATAGCTTGTTTTATGGTTTTATACTCTCAAAAGATGGAACTTTCGAATAAATTACAAAATATAAAAAAATATAAAGTTTTACGTTTATAAAATGAACCTCAAACATTGGGCATAAATATTTTCATGCCAATTAAATTACCGTTAAGGGAGTTCAACACATAATTATTCGGAAGTTTTCCAAGGAAACATATTAGTGTTATACATCATTAGATAGCTTAGAATATACACTTTGCAACCACGTTCAGTTTTTGTAAAAAAAATATTTTTATTTAATTTTTTAATATTTTTTTAGTGAAGTAAAGAAAATTTAGTTTTTGTTAATTTCAATTGGAGTTTTCGTTGTTGCCGAAAGCAGCCGATGTCAAGTTAATTACTCTATTAGAGACCTTATCTACTCAGTAATATGAGGATTTAAAAAAAACTTGCGCGTTTTTTGCGCCAGAGGTGATTTTGAAGCAATAATGTCAATCGGGGAAAAATCCTCGAAAATTACGGTTCTTCTTTTTTATTATGAAATATTATATTTAGTTATTATCCTTTGATGTCTATATTGTTTTTTTTTTATTTCTATGATAAAAACATACATTTGCAAATTAAAAAAACTGCTATTATATTTGAAAGAATCTTCCCATGGCAATTTTGTTTGGGGTGGTCACCTTAACCACAAGTATGATAAACTATATTGCTGCGGAAGTTCTATTTATCTGTTGTGGTAAATAATTACAATCAGTACTGATTACACTATTTATGGAAATGATCCTCCATATTTCTTACAATTTAGGTTTTGAGAAGTGGTCTGCAACAACTCCAGAAAATAAGCAACTTAAAGAAGACAAGAAAAAATTTGTCCAAAAACGTTTCCGAGAAGTGCTTGGCTTGCATATTGATAAACCACGTCAAGGTTCCGGTAATAGCAATGACGGTAATACGGCAAGGAGATTTTTCCAAAATTACCAATGTTCTGCAGAGATAACCGGAATTGATGAAGAATTAATCAAGAGACTATATGTAATTCTTCAAACTATGTCATCGGGATTTCCTATAAACGCAGAAAAATTTGGTCAGTATACATTGGTAACCGCGCAATTATATGTAAGCAAATATAACTGGTACTACATGCCATCTTCGGTCCATAAAGTACTTATACATGGTGCTAAAATAATAGATCATTATGCAGTTTTGCCTATAGGACAATTATCCGAAGATGCCCAGGAAGCTCGAAATAAAGATTATAAGAAATATAGGTTACATCACGCTAGGAAGTGTTCCAGATCAGCAACAAACGAAGACGTTCTGCATATTTTGTTATATACATCTGATCCTTATATATCTAGCTTAAATAAACCAAGTTTTCTAATATCCAAAGAATTATTTGACGAAGCTAAAGAATTGTTGGAAATAGAAAGTGATGAGTAGGATAAGTTTAAGTAATATTTTTTTTTTGTCATGTAACTGTTTGTTTAATAATAATAATTTAGTTTTAAACTTATTTTAAGCATAAGTGTAACTTTTATTGCTATTTTAATATAACTGTATGATTTTTTGTATGAAATTTCGTATAACTTTATCTTTGTCTTTTTTTTTCGGAAGAAATATTTTTTTTAGAATGATGATGTTTGATTTCTTTTATTGCCTAGATATTCACAAATACGTGAAAAAAAAATCAAGGAGATAAATCACAAAACAACAGAGTTATCGATTTTTGAGATGGAAAATACCGGTTGGTCCCATAGTGCGCCGGGCCCAGGGGTCGAAAAGCTCCCACCAATGGGCTCACCCTTTTGTTTGTGTACCAATTTTTCGTCCTCGTACCCCCCGTGTTTGTACGGCAATTGCCGTTTCGTACGGCAATCAGGCTCTTTTAAGACGAATTTTACGGTATACGGCAGAGTGTTCATTGCCGTACGCAAAAATACGGCAATCAGGCAAACCAAATTAAATAAATTGTAGATGAAAAGTAATCAGCGTTTGCGTAAAAATGAACGCAACTCTAAATTATTGTATTTTCTTTGGTATTCGGGGAATTATTTTTGCTCGCCGCTCGTCACTACTTTTTAGTTCGTATCGAGATAGGATAGGACTAATTTTTTACTTTTGAAACAGTGTTTTCGCAGTGCAGTAGCCGGTGATATTTACAAAATGTCTTCGGATTCAGAAGAAGATGCTACGGGTCCGTCAACACCTAAGAAATGTAGGAAAACCAAACACAGAGCCCAAAAGTATAGAACCCAATGGGAATCAGAAGGCGAATTTAAAGATTGGATTGGACCTGATGAAAATAATATTTATAAGGCCTATTGTAAATTATGTGATGTGAAAATATCTTGTGAAATTTCTACTTTATAGAGACACATGTCTAACGTTGAACATTCGCGGAAAATAAAAAATAAAAATCTTGCCAAGCCGATACATTCGTTTTTCTAAAAATCGGATGTTAATTGCCCCCATGAAAATCCTGTTGCTGAACTTGAATTAAAACTTTGTTCATTTATGGCTGAGCATAACATTTCGTTTCAACCGTTCCGTTTATTGAAGTGAAATAATAAAAAGTATACCTGACTCGAAAATTGCACCTGATATTAAATTGAAAAGAACAAAATGTACAGGAGTAATAAAAAACGTTACTGGAGAATGTCACAAAAGCGATTTACAATCTTTGTTAAAATCAACAAAATTCAGTGTGCTAGTGGACGAGTCGACTGACATTTCATCAGTTAAAACAATGTGCATCGTTGTGCGTCTTCATGACCCTGAAAAACAAAAAAAATCGAGTCTTCTATGGGAATTGCGACCTTTGTTTGAGAAGGACGATTTTGACGCTGCAAATCAAGGTGCAACTGGAGAAGCAATTTATAATTCGATCAGAAGCTTTCAGGACCGTAATGTTCCCATAGATAATATAATTGGATTTGCATCAGACGGTGCTAGCGTCATGATGGGACAGCACAATTCAGTAGCTAGTCGATTTATGTCAAACAATCCCGGCATAATCATTCTTAAATGCATCTGCCACTCGTTACACCTGTGTGCAAGCGAAGCGTGCAAGAAATTACCAAGGCGGTGTGAGGATCTAGCTCGAAACGTGTATGGATACTTTAAGCACAGCTCAAAACGTCAATCTGAATTTGTCGAATTCCAGGTATTCACTAATACTAAAGTGCACAAGCTACTGCACCCCTCCCAGACACGATGGCTTTCCTTATTAGCAGTTGTCAATCGATTACTGGAACAGTGGGAATCTTTAAAACTGTATTTTACGAAAAAGTGGCTAGATAAGCGTATTGTATCTGCAGAGCATACATTCAATGACTTGAATGATGAAGCTATATTTTATATTCATGCAATGGGTGCTGCCTAAGTTCGTCAATCTAAACTAATATTTCCAAAAAAGCGGCGACGCAATAACAGAACTAGACAGGAAAATGAGAGCAACTTATAGAGCATATATAGCTTCTGATGTGAGAAATGAAACGAGACTATGTCGTTACAAATGATATGAGCGCTATTGACCCCACTAAAGAACATTTTTTACGACCTGAAAGTATGTATTTTGGGGTGCAACTAATGACTGAAATAGCAAACCAGAATATTCAATCCAGGCAAGACTTGATTTCAGATTTCCAAAAAAGGGCGCGAGATTTTCTTATAACCGGGTGTTGTCAAATAAGGAATAGATATGACTTTTCCGACGTATTACTGCAGAAGTTATCGATATTATCGCCAAAAAATGCTGTTTCTCATGCCCTAAGAACCACGGAGCCAACTCTGTTGGCCATGATGCTAAAGGTTCCCTTCATCATGAAAGGTAAAACAAATGAACAAAAACAGGCCATAGACGATGAATGGAGACTTCTACCTGAAACAGTTCTTCCCGAAGACTCATTCCTTGATATAGACAAAATGTCGCCTGATGAGTTTTGGAGCAAGATATTACATTTATCGGAACCGCAATTTCAGAATTTGGCGAAGTTTGCTCTTGAAGTTCTCTCCTTGCCACATGCAAATGCCGATTCAGAAAGAATCTTCAGCGCTGTGAACTTTATTAAAACAAAACAAAGAAACCGCCTCTTAACATCTACTATAAATGCAACATTATTAGCCAAACAGTGCATTTCCAGAAAACATTCGAATTGTACGAGGTTCAAGCCAACTCCCGAAATGATAGGGAAAATAAAAAAAACCGCCTGATTATGAAAAGAATGCCACTGAAGATGTCTTATTAGGTGATGTTGTGGATCTGATGGGAGGAGAGGAGTGATCTGTGGTGCCTTTTTCTTTTAAATCTATAGGTTCAGTGGCATTTTTTTCATAAACAGAAGGTTTTTATATTTGTTTGACTTGTGTTTCATGTCTATATTTTTCTTTTCCATGTAAATAACAAAATAAAAAGAGTACGGCAATTTTTGTTTCAATACGGTAATTTCATCTCTTGCGTACGGTAACCCTACAAATGACCAGCGGCAACACTGGTACTTATTTCAACTGAATTGAAATCCGGCTGAACGAAACTAGCCACATTTCTAAACAGCAACGTTTTTAAAATGGCCGCGCCTATTTGTAATACGGCGTGTTATACGATAAGGCTGCGACAGAAACACAAGGAAAGCCACTGGGTACCTGGAATATCAAGGATCTAAAGTAGGAGAATCCGCAGTAGTCCCGTAGGCCTAGCTAGCTAGCGTTTGACTCACACTGGCTTAAACGATGCCAAGGGACTACGACCACCACATCTCGTGGGAGATCAATCACCAACAGGGGTTTATATATTTACCGTTGGCTGCAGGGGTCCTAAGCTCCTTTGGTACTGGTCAGTTGGTGATCACACTGATGACATCCACTGGAATACTATTTAACAGTCACTAAGGTTCTTGCCTACATAGATTGCGTGAGTTCGCGCGTGAGGGTGTTCTCATTTAAAAATAAGTCTAACCAAAAATTAATCTAGTCGTTATAACGGCGTTGCCATAGAGAATGCTGGGGACCCCGAGGGGCGTTACTTATTATTGGCAGATAAGGTCTCTATGGTAACTTAACTTTGTGTTGTACTACTTTTCATGTTCAAAAAAAACAACGAACATCATAAAGACGGCACCTACAAGTGAGGTGAGCGCAACCAGATTGAAAAACAGCCAAAACAAAACTACATAAACAATCAACTACATAGTTAACTACCGGAGGCACTGCCGAGGATTTTTTAAAAGAAACAAAATGAGTCTGGTCGCGAAGACGATTTAATTCAGACTAAATGACATAAAACTATGGCCAACACACTGTGTTGCTAATTCTAAGTTCCTTATCGCTACGGCGACGCGACGGCGTGTCGCCAGATGCTAGTCATAACATTCCGCGGCTCTAGCGCGAATGCTGGATCAGCATGGATGGCAATCTTACACGAGGTTATAATGTTGGGGTTTGATACAGCTTGTATAACAACGTTTATTAAATCATGTTTCTTTTGTTTGTTATGATTAAATTGTCTATATCACTTTAAGTATCCTACGACTGTAAGAATAATAATAATATTATTTTAACAATTTGTTTAATGTAAATTTCTGAACCATGCCTTTGTTTCAGAACAATAATAAAAAGATTTTAAATTCTAACAATATAATAGAACATTCTATGTACAACAATATATGTTCACGCAAGAAACCATGCCAAACGTTATAACTATACCCGTTTCTGAAAAACCACAAAGTTCCATTATTTTACAACAAATTGAAGATTCACTTGTCACGAATTATGTTTTACCGAAGATTGAGGAATTGTGATGTGTGTGATGATTGATGAATATCAGAAAGCCTAAAAACTGTTAGGTTAGATTAGGTTAAAAGGTTAAAACGGGCTGCTTTCCTCGACCAAGCGCGTATTTTATGGGTACTTTTAATACAATCAACGAAAATCAAGACACGCTATTTCGAACTCAAAACAATATGTTGTCAAAACTTTCAGAAATGCTAACTTAATTTGAAGAATTTGCATATCAACTTTTTATACCAGCAGACAGAACCCAATCATCAGTCATAAAGCCCATTAGCAGTTTAAAAGAATTTCAAGATTTTGAAAATGTACTATTGACCAATGTACCATTGATCCGGAATTCATTTCTAACCTGAAGAATAAACTTGTGGTGTGGTCACATGACCACACATTAATATGCCCAAATTTGGACGCACCGCACTCACGTTCGCATTTTGCAATTAATCTGAACCGGTTATTTTCCATCAAAGCCGTCTATGGTTAAGGTAATTTTTCAGTTTTCAGATAAAATGTTGCGTCGCACTGAAGCCAGCAGCGGGTTAGCATTTCGCATGCTGAATGCGAAGGTCACGTCAACATCTGAGTGGACAAGACAGGGCGTCTACTCCCTATCTTCGTCGACGAAGTTACGGGCCGTCCGAAAGTATTCCGAAACTTCGGAGTGAACCCTACCCTCCTTAGATAAAGTACCTATAGACGGAGCCATGGCGTGGCCGCACATGAAACAACAATAACACTTTGGCTTTTACAGCCTAGAACACTTCAACCCACCATCGCAGTGACATTTATTATCTATAAATAACCCAATTCCTTGTCTCAATAATAAACACTTAATCCCGCGAAATCACAAAAAAATCAATTACGACCGAGTTAGTTTGTCAAACCTGCCATAATATTAGCGTTTGACAAACAACAAAAGACGACCATGGTGACAAAGACAAAAAATAATCTTTTGTCCTTATTATTTACATGGGGCTGCCAATTAGCGATCTCGCTCTATCAATCAAGCTCATTTTAAGGCTTAATCTATAGGTACTTTATCTAAGCTACCCCCTAACGATTTCGGGTTATTGAGCTTCGATCGGAATCATAGACAATTTTCGTGAACGAACGACGGATGACGTTAGAGTTGCACTATTTTATCGGTCGATTACCGGTTTTCCTAGCTTGTGGTTTCAAGCTTACTAAACAAAAAATAAAATATTATTTAAGTTAGGAAATGACCATATCTTTAACAATTTACTTTTTTTATGTCTTTAAATATAGAAATGTTTTACTTTTGTAATTTTTGTCTGGATAAGGATGAAAGGAATAATAAAAAGGACAATGGCAAGCGCCATTGTCCTTTTTCTTTATGACAGCAATTTTCAAATGAAATGTCAAAAATTCAAAATTCGATTACCCGATAAGACTAAAGATACTTTCTCAACTTTCCTTTGCTCCCTGTTTTGTGTTTTTCTACCGAAAATTGTAAATTCGTCTCATTTTACTTGTATGAATTGGCTTGATAATTTCGTTGTTTTTTGCGCTTTTACCTAATGTTGGGAACAAAACTAAGAGAGATAATTTATATTTTTGTTTTTATTAATTTTCAACAATTTTTACATATATATTTTTGACATCACTTGTCAGTTACTTTTTGTTTCATAAAAACTATAGATACAAACAAAGAGCAAAGAGTATTCACAACACTCCCGGGCCCAAGTGGACCGGCAGGTCCACTTGGGCCCGGGGCGGTTTTTCTTGGACGTGTGGGCGGACGTACCGTGCGTCCTGACCGTGTTGTTTGAGTTCGTGGTTCGTCAGTTGCTACGTCTAAGTCATTGGTCATGTCAACCCTACCATCGGTAATGTCAACCCTACCATCGGTCATGTCAACCCTACCATCGGTCATGTCAACCCTACCATCGGTAATGTCAACCCTACCTTCGATAAGGTCGCTTGAGCTGAATGAAACTTCCAATGATGCTACTCGACACACTCCATCTCTTCCCGGATGTCTCTAGGATTACTCCTAACGGCCAGTTGGTCCTTTTATCTTCGGTGTGTATCAAAACCACGTCCCCAGGTAACAGGCTTTGAGATGTTTTCTTAGATTTTTGTTGTACCAACATGCTCAAATACTCTCATGCGCAAATCTAAACGAAGTTTTTGACAATATTTTGCTCGAATGTTTAAGGACCTCCGGTCTATTGTATCAAGATCTGCAACGTCGACTCGTACTCGTGGTTGGATAAACAATGATGGGGTAAGCGGTCTTAGTTCATCTTGTCCTCCAGTAATATACGTCAGCGGTCGGCTATTTATTGTAGCTTCACAGTCGCATAATACTGTTTGTAACTCCATGAGCGTTAGTGAGGCTCGACCTAAAACTCGTCTTAGGATTTGTTTTGTCATCCCGACCAGCCTTTCGTAAAACCCTCCCCACCAGGGAGTCGCTGGCGGAATGAACTTCCATTCAATTATATGTATTGCTGATACTTTCTTGATCTCAGTCCAGTCTAGTTGACTAAATGCATTATTGAGACCAGTTAAATTAGTACCATTATCGCTAAACAAACAACGAACTCTACCGCGACGTGCTGTGAAGCGTCGCAGAGCCATGTTGAAGTCATTAGTTGATAATGTTTCCGTCAGCTCTAAATGCACCGCACGATATGTGGCACATGTAAATAGTACAATCCAGCATTTACTGCCTTTGCGTAGTACCAAAGGGCCAGCTAAGTCAACTCCACTAGCCTCAAAGGCATCAGCTGATTCTAAACGATCTTTGGGTAGACCAGTTAGAGGTGTTTGACAAGGTGTAGCCTTGTAGCGTCGACACCTACCACATTCACGTACGACCTTCTTGACCAATTTTCTTATACCAATAATCCAGAAAGTTTCTCTTAAATTGGCCATCAATGGTCCCATACATTCAGATGTAGAGGTTGCTCAGGAATTTGAAAACTTTTTTGTTAATATTCCTTTTAAAACTACAGCAGCTTTAAACTCCTCACCCGTGCTCTCTGCTGACTTACTTAGAAAGAATGTAAATGCGTGCCCTTCGGAGTTTAAGTTTCAACATACAAACCCCCAGGCTATTTTAAAAGCTTTTAAAGATCTAAAAATTAAATCAACAGAAGATCTTTGGGGATTATCTGTAAAAGTATGTAAATCAATCATTGAAACTATTGCACCCTATTTAGCTTTCATTTTTAACACGAGTGTCGATCAAGGAATTTTTCCGGACCTCATGAAACACAGTAAAGTAGTTCCATTGTTTAAATCCGGGGATAGTAAGGAAGCCAATAATTATAGGCCAGTTTCAATTCTGCCGGTTCTCAGTAAAGTCTTCGAAAAGTTAATGCTCAACCAATTGTTGCGTCATTTTAACAAACATTCCATCTTTCATGATCAACAATACGGTTTCACCAAAGGGCGTTGCACAACTGACGCTGGCGTCACCCTAATAAAGAACATCTTTAACGCCTGGGAAGAAGCACAAGACGCCATTGGAATCTTTTGCGACCTCTCGAAAGCGTTCGATTGCGTTAACCATGAGACACTATTGTTAAAACTCGAGCACTATGGAATTAGGCATACGGCCCTTGAATTACTTAGATCATATTTGAAAGCCAGACAACTTAAAGTTCAGGTAAACGGCGTAAACTCACTAGGGTCTGAAATGACAATGGGCGTTCCTCAAGGCTCTATATTGGGTCCATTCCTCTTTTTAGTTTACATTAACGATTTGCCCCAATTATTACAAAATCAACCGAAGATCGTGTTATTTGCTGATGACACATCTTTGATATTTAAAATAGATCGACGATCACAAAATCTTGATGATGTGAATAAGTCTATTCATCAGGTCCAAACTTGGTTCACGGCAAACAATTTGGTACTAAATGAAAAAAAAACCAAATGTATTAGATTCACATTGCCGAATGTTAGAAGTAGCGAATGTGACATCATATTGAATGGAGAAAAGCTGGACTATGTAAATCAAACAGTTTTCCTAGGAATCACTCTAGATGACAAATTACAATGGGGGCCTCACATAACATCTCTGGCAGGACGGCTGAGCTCAGCCGCTTATGCTGTTAGAAAGATAAGACAGTTAACGGATGTAGAAACCGCGCGTTTGGTCTATTTTAGTTACTTTCACAGCATTATGTCATACGGTATTTTACTGTGGGGTCGGGCGGCTGACATTGAATCAATATTTATATTGCAAAAGAGAGCTGTCAGAGCCATATATAAGTTAAGTCACCGAGAATCTCTTAGGGAGCTATTTAAAAAGATTAATATTATGACAGTTTCTTGCCAATTCATTTATGAAAATATTATGTATGTAAGGAAAAATTTAAATCTCTTTAGTAAAGTTAGTGATAGACACAATTTTAATACCAGAAATAAAGATAAGTTAGATCAACCATCATATAGATTAGCTAAAGTACACACATCTTTCATGGGGTACTGTGTTAAATTCTATAACAAAATACCTTGTGAGATATTAAAGTTAAATGAAAGAAAATTTAAAACAATAGTTAAAAGCACACTTTGTAAACAAGCATATTACAAATTAGATGATTATATTCAAGATAAGAATGCTTGGAAACATGCTGGTCCTGCTCCATAGGCCTATCTTTGGTGTGGACAAAATCAAAATGGTTAATTTGTATTATATTCATAATTATAGTAACGCTTTATTTTTATTTTTTCTTCTTTTTTTGTTTAAAAAAATTGACTCGCACACTGTTCTGTTGTTGTTTAATTAGGTAATGTACCTATGTTTGCACTATTTGTAAGTACGTGAGGACCATGTTCCTATTTATCAAGTAAAGGAATTTACCTGTTAATGCTTGTAATTCTCTCATACCTATATGTAGTATAGTAGTGCTGGGTACATCGTCCTCACGTATACGAATTTATTAATGTATGTACCTATATAAATATTGTGTAAAACTTTTCTTTAAAAGAGTAAGTATGGAGTTTCTTGTGCGTTCTTCTCCATAACAACCTACATTTCCGAATGCACGGTAGAATCAATTTTTATTAAATGTAAATTTTAACGTTCAAAAGTGCCACATAATGGCCTACTTGAAATAAACACATTTGACTTTGAATGTCTGAGTACCTGCATGAAGTAGTAGCCGGTGTCGTTCTTCTACCAGCCTCTGCACGATAACATCGTTTCCGGGTAGTACGATCAAAAAAAAAACAAAAAAAATAATAATACAAAACCATTATCAAATCAACCAAGCAACCCCACACCACAACCTCCACTAGACGGTTAGAGAGAAGACCCCTTCCTCCACCCTCACACCCCCAATGCACAAGAACTCAACTCCTAGAGACAAGAGAGGGCCAAGGAATCAACTCAACATCAACCATCACTCCAGAATCTTCACATCCAAGCGCTTCTCAGAGAAAAAAGACTCAGGTGTCTCCCTCGATAACATGGACACTCTCGAAGGTGGAAGCTGGGCTCGACAGGTTGAAATGACACTGCCTGATGCCCTTGATAATTTACCCATTGGAGGCCTTCCCTATGATGAATGTCTTATCAGATCGCAAGATCGAAAATATAACGCTCCACTCCAAGCTGAGGATCAGCTGGTGCACATTCCCGCTCTCACTGCTTTGCCTGCTCCTCAACTCTCAAAAGCAGAAACCTCAAAGCCCGATCCAGACCCAATAAAAGTGTTCAAGGCAAGATGGGGCGGACTTCGGAAACAGTGCATAGAGCCAAAAACAACTAGGACTGTAATCACCACGATGAGATGCGACACGTTGATCTGCTTGAGAGAGTCTGGAATATTATCTAGGGACCCTCTGGACCTCTTGGACCAAGAATGGGACACATTAGGAATAGATAGACTCTGCCAGTTTGTAAGCTTATTCCTAGAGAAAACCCCCAGCACCTCATTGACGACCGGATCAGGCCCCTATGCATACCTGAAAGGCATGGTGGATTCTATGAAGTCGACACAAAGTGATCTTTTCTTATCATTCCTGGAATCCCAAGCCAATGTTACGGCTGACTTGAAGCTGACTTCGAAGTCGATAGACTCATTCAGAATAGTAGATACGTAAAAACCTCATTGTTGATTTAAGTGAAACTCACGTTAATTTCTTTCATGTTTACCATAGTAGATTACTCTTTTAACCAAAAATTACTTCTTGATTTTAACTACAAACAAATTAGTACATTAAATTGATAAGTGAGTTTTATTTTACTATTTACATACATACATAAACGCACGCCTTTATCCCATGGGGGAAGACAGAAACTATTTTGCTACTTTTATTCAGCTGCCAGGCGGTCAGCAATAGCTACAGATGGAGACCCATCGTTAGCACCAATCCCTCAAATCGAATTAAAGATCCTGTCGATTAAGGGAGAGGGTTTTGGAGAGCCACAAACAAACAGAGGCAAGATTTCCAGATTTTCCAACGGTAATGCTTATTTATTGTTAATTAATTTACAATTTATAGTATTAGACTTTTTTTTATTAAATAGTAATATATTTCAGATACACAATTATATATTTTTGTAGTATCCATCAATGATATTCAGTTTTTGTTGTACAGAGTCTACCTGTAAGATAGCCAGTCACCATCTCACCCAACCATGCTGCTACATCTGCCGACCCACTGTCCCAGATGCAACCCTCAACATCCACTGAGGAACTGCCTGCTCCGAAGGTGCCAATGCAAAATCAGCGAAGTAAGTATTATCGGTTTAGTTGAATAGAGATTATGTTAATAATGTTGCAAAAAATTACATAAAACTGACAAAATATGATTGCTTTTGTTAACAGCATTAACCCCTCGTCGTGCACGTCCACGGGTTCGGTGACGGCGACGCGTCACTTCCAACTCAGCTAGTAACCGAATCGTTGAGTTTGAAGAGCAAAGAAACGAGGTGCTCATAGATATTAGGGTGGCTCATCAAGAACTTTGTGCCTTGGTACGGGAAAACATGACTAAAAATAGTTGAATTCTGCCGAAAATGCCACGTTAACTATTTCTAGTCATGTGTTTGCCATTCTTGGAAGTCATAGGGAGAGGCCTTTGCCCTGCAGTGGGACAGAATAGACTGCAAATAATAAATAATAATATTAATCAATAATAATAATTAGTTATTTGAGACTGAATTAGACATGTAAAAGAAACTAAGTTCATAGCAATAATTTTAGACTAATAAAATGTTTTGATTGTTATAGTGTGTTGTTAAGTGTTAATTTTATTCAGATTATTAGGTATTTGAGATTGAAGTAGTGTATACACGTAAATATCGTTTTACTAACAACACTTAATTTAGGAAAATAATCAAGTGTCAAATTAGGGGTATCGTGTGATCCAGTAATTGGGTTGTGGAGGTCAGACCGACCACAACATAGTTGAGAAAAGGCTATAGAATGATGATGATAAATCAAGTGTGAAATTCAAATTTGATTAGGACGAATTGAAAAAACAGATGTAAATAAAAACAATGCTTTTATTGTGGAAAGCTTTTTCTTTCACCAGTCCCAGTACCCATTATGCACTGTAAGCATAATAAAAAATGTGTTTAAAAGAAATACTCAATAATATAAATACAAATAATCTATGCAATTTTTTTTATCTATATCGATCTCTCAACAAAAATCAAAATATACATGTTAAATATCCCGAAACAAATATTAATTCTATGCATTTTTGTTTGTTTTATTTGGGAAATTTTCTTTTATGACTTCATAAGTACCTATTTATTTCCAGCAATTGCCCTAATCTGTCTCTCGCTCTTTGCTCTTGCTGAAGAGCTTGATGGGCAGATAATATATTAGCAGACTCTGCTCCCTGTCTACTGCGCTCAGATTGAAGGTCTTCCTCGCTAAGGAAAGGTGCTTCTACACCCACCCGAATACACATATTGTGTAAAACAGCAGGCAATGACAATTTTGTTGCTGCCTTAAATTTGTTAAAACCGCCAAATTTATGGTGAAAACAAGTGATGAGGAGAAAATCGAGAAGTCTGTACAAACTTTAAATAATTTCATACAAACAATCGAAGATTTTAAATCGATTTAGCAATTATTACAAAAAAAATATTATTTTGACGCAATGCTGACACGCAATTTAAACCAAGACCCACTCGAAAATTTCTTTGGAAGTGTTCGAAGTTTGGGTGCTCGAAATGTTACGCCTGTGTGGGATTTGAGGGAGCATTTAAAACTTTATTGTTATATAATTTCAGCACGAATCATTCTGTAGACGCCAATTGTGAAGAGGATTCCAACGAATGTTTGCAATCACTGACCTTCATCCTTAAATATAAAGCAATAAGTAATGCTCCCTTGCAATCCCAAATTATTGTAATTGATAAGCCTCCGAAAGTAATGCAAAATACAAAAAATATTTCTGACTCAGGGGCTGATCAAAGAACTTATGTCTGTGGGTTGGCCTTGAGGAAGTTTCTGCAAAAAGTCGTCAGAGGTTGTAAAAATTGTAAAAGCAAGCTACTTGGCAATTCGGACAATGATATGTACAAATACATACGTGCCAGAGAGTATAGCGAAAATAAGAAGTGGCTTTGCTATCCCTCCGACTGCTTAGTAGCTTGTTTTCAGGAAATACAAAAAACAACTGTTGCGTTTTTAAATAATGAATGCCACAAAAAGAATATCCAAGAACGAATAAAAGCCTTCATTGAACTGTTTACCAATTTTAGTTTTATAGATCAATGTTTTGTTGATACAACAATACATGCAATTAATTATAGTTGGTGCAGGTGTATTAATAGGATACTAGAAGGTAAAATTACGTACAAAGGTGAGGATGTCACAAAAAAGCAGCTCAAATGTATTATTATAAGTATAAAACTCATAAATATGAATTTGTCTAATAATAATTTTTCATTTCATTATTAAACTTCATTGATTGACAATTCATAGAGCAATTTTTTACTTTTATCTTCGATAGAGAAGCAAGAGTGTTTTCTAAACATAAGTAAAATACTAGGACAACAAGTTGAAAAATCTGTAAATTGAATATGAATAGTAAATCTTCATAGTAAGTATGCATACCTTGGCGTCTACTACGGCTGGACAGGAATGGCCTGCGCCTGGTGACGGGGACCATCACGGGACACTGCTCACTTAACAAACACTTCCACACAATAGGCATAACGGACAGTCCTCTGTGCAGGGCATGCATGGAGACCGAGGAAACCGTTGCGCATGTTCTCTTTGAATGCACAGATGTCACCCAGATAAGAACACAAACCCTCGGGTCACCCAGATGTGTTCAGAGGAAACCAGGAGTTCTAATTAACTTCTGGAGGGAGGTACGCTGGTTGGAATAACCTACCAAACGGCCGCCAGAGCCGACGCACTTTTACCGACTAAAACCCACCCGTGTTCCTTCAGTTGCTTGTGCCAGCGCCTACCGCGGCCCTCTCTGACTCTCTTTCAAATTTATCCACGACAAACCAAGCACCCTAACATAGCGTTTAAAATCATAATATTAATTTTAATCTGCGAAAAATCGTCCAATATATCCTAGAATCTAGAGTCCTTGACAAAAGAGTCTTTCCAGAAACCCAAAAATGCTGTAACATGTGTTAATTTTTCTCAAATGTAACAAATTGTCAACCGCTTGCCACACATGGTTTCGACAAACTCAAAGTAGCATTAAACGGCGATTATACGTTGATTTCGTTATCATCTCAATAATTTAGTTTTGTGAAACTAAGTGTAAGGTTCCCATAACAATAATAAATTGTTTTGTTATAGCAAAAGGCACCAGAAAAAAATGTTACCTCCTGAATCCACATCAACAAATAATGTGCAGAGTCAAGTTTTGCCATACCATGTCGAGTCACACTTGGCTAGATCAGCTTCCAAGAAGTTCAATATAATCCTGAGTACCATCAATGTGTCTAAAAAATGTAATTTAAGTATCAGCCATTCTTTTGATTTTTTTACTACAAAGCCAGTTAAAAAATTGCCCTAAAAAACCAAACGGGAGAAGATACACGCTGAAAAAATTCATGGCTTGAGTAATTTATAAAAGTCACCTGTCTGCTACAGACTACTCAGAAGAATGTTCACATTGCTATGCCAAAGCAGTCTGAATCAATTGCTTAATAGAGTGCCATTGAAACCAGGAATTAATCAACACTATATATTTACATTTCTTTACAAAATGACTGCAAAACAAACAGATGAAGAAAACATTTGTATTTATCTTTTGATGAAATATCAATTAGAAAACATTTGTATTATGACTTAATATCAGACGAAATACAGGGCTTCAAAGACCATGGAAAAAATTTATGGCTTGAATAATTTATAAAAAGTCGCCTGCCTGCTACAGACTACTCAGAAGAATGTTCACATTACCATGCCAAAGCAGTCTGAATCAATTGCTTAATAGAGCGCTATTGAAACCAGGAATTAATCAACACAATATTTAAATTTCTTAAAAAAATGACTGCGAAACAAACAGATGAAGAAAACATTTGTATTTTATCTTTTGATGAAATATCAATAAGAAAACATTTGTTTTATGACTGAGGCTAAGAACTCACGGAGCGATTTTCACCCGCGTCCGCCGCGGTTGCCGGCCCGCAGCTTCTGTAGAGTGCAGATATACATGTAAAAAATTAACTCCACTAAAAGCGCTCGTTTAGACACGGCGGGAACCGCGCGATTTTGGGCGCACGGTTGGCGCAGTGGTTGAGCGATTGACTGCTGCGCTGCGTGTCGCGGGTTCGATTCCCGCACGGAACAAATATTTGTATGACCTACAGATATATGTTCCAGCTCTGGGTGTTGTGTATGTGAGTTTATATGTTTGTAAACGCACCCACGATACAGGAAGAAATTCCTAGTGTGGGGCAACGTTTTTAAAAAAAAAAAAAAGATTATAGAATCGCATGGAAATCGCGCGGGTCTTATTTATATGAGTTAGTTAGTAATCGTTCAGACATAACCGCGCGGTTAATCAAGCCGCGCGGTTACCGCAACCCAACCGCCAGAAAATAGAATCGCGCTGCTCCTGCGCGTTTCTATTACTATGGAGTCTTTACTTCGCGTTCAGTTGCGTTGCGGATACCGCGCGGTGAGCACGTCACTGTTCGTGAGTTCGCCATGGATCGTTTCGACACTGAACTATTTATTGATGAGGTGGAGAAGAGACCTGCAATATGGGACATTCAGTGTGATGATTACTCAAATAAAATTATCAAGAACCGAGCTTGGCAAGAGTTGGTGGAGATATTTGGAAATTGCGAAGACACGGTGGAAAAAAAGAATATTTTAAGTAAGTAGGTTTATTCACCAAAAAATAATTGACAGAATTATGTTATAATTATTGTTATGAAGCGTATATTATACTCTCCGTATACTTTAGGTACTTAAATATATATAAACAAACTTCGGCTGCTTTATGCAGACATTTCGAGCATTTTTCAAATGAAGGTCACAACGGTATTACCATATTTCGTTTGTTTACATTTAGTTATGTACCTAAACATTACAAGTACGGTATGTTAGTTGCAGCTATATCTTTGTGTCTTGCCATGGAACACGCCCATCGTTCACAAAGTAATGAGCGAATTTATCTCTGATATTCAAAGATGACGGTGTCCCTCTTCCCGCATGCAAGGTATTGAGATTAGTCATGGGTGCATTATATAAAGTATCTTTAAATTTTAGACCATCTCTAGTCCGCACATAGTTATGCAGAACACAAGAAGCTTTTATTATATCTTCGGCAAAATCTATGTTTACATTTATAGGCCTATGAAAGATGCGCCATTTGTTCGCCAAAATACCAAAAGTGCACTCAATATTACGTCGGGCTCTCGATAACCTATAGTTAAAAATCCTTTTTTCATATGGTAAACATTTGCCTGAATATGGGCGCATTAAATTTTCTGCTAAGCCGAAGGCTTCATCTCCAACTATAACATAAGGCATTGGTGTTAGGTCTACATTAGATATTGGTTTAGGTGTTGGTATGTTTAATGATTTTTCTGTCAGGCGTTTATAAAAAACCGAATTTTTAAATATAGCAGAATCACTGCTTTTGCCATAAGCCCCAATATCAACATAAGTAAAGCAATAGTTGGCGTCGCAAAGTGCTAAGAGCACTATGGAAAAGTAATGTTTATAGTTATGATACAAAGAACCCGAATCAACAGGCTTTATAACTCGGATATGCTTGCCGTCTATAGCACCAATGCAATTTGGAAAATTTGCATATCTCTCAAAGTCTCGTGCTATTGTCTTCCAGATATCTTCAGTCGCTTCGGGCATGACTATGTTTACCAACTTATTCCACAATGATTTACATACTTCGCGGACAATTCCAGTAATCGTCGATTTTCCTAGGCGATAATTGTAGCTTAGTTCTCCAAATGAACAACCCGTACCAAGATATCTGAAACAAGAATATTATTAATAATGTTATTATTTTTAGGTACACAACTCCAAAAAAAATGGAAAAACATACGAGATTGCTACAATAAAGAATACAAAAAAGAAAAAACAACTCCTTCTGGTTCAGGTGCTCGTAAAGGAGCCCGATATATGTATTTTTCAAGATTATCTTTCCTGCAGAATAGTGTAAGTAATAAAGACACTACAACTAATATTGAAGAACAGAATGAAAGGCAAAGTGAGGAGACAAGTGAACTAAACGCCAATGCAACCGATGCCACTGAAATACGTCCCCCTAAAAGTAAGAAAACACAAGTGCCAGAAGAAAAAATAGCTGTTTTAATAGAAAAAAGTATCGAGTCACGAAAACATTTTCAGAATGAACTTCAAGAAAATAGTATTACCAAGCAAGATGACGACAAACTCTTTTGTTTGTCGTTATATAAAGAACTCAGAAAAGTACCAGAAAATAGGCGTTTAGCAACCAAAATTGAATTACTTCAAGTGATACAAAAAGGACAAAGCTTACCACCCCCTGTTCGCTACAATACTCAGCAGATCACACCTACGTATTGGCAAGGACAACAGTATACAAGCCCGCAAGGATATTTTACTACATCTGGATCATCTCCTCCTGTTCCGGCACCGTCACCGTCACCATCGCAATTTAGTTCTGGCTCTCAGTCCTCTACAGTTATAGAAAATATTTATGCTGATTTTGAAGAACAATAAATAAATCTTACCTTAAAGTTATTACGAGTTTCTCTTCCGGTGACACGCTTGGCCTCAAATGCGTTTCAGAGCATGAAATATCTTGCCTGATCAGTTCAATTAGTTCATCAAAAGATTTTATTGACATTCTCAAATAGTCAAAAAATTTGTTATCATACATTCTTAATTTGGGATATAATGTTACGAACTGACCATGTACTAGTCGGTCACGTAATATTGGATGCACCCAATACCGCCTTTTTCTTTTCTTTTTTTTAAGGAGCAACCACAGTAAACACACTTCTCCATTTTGAAACTGACGCTAACCCGCACGAAATCGCATACTAACCGCGCGTGTCTGAATAGCATCACAATTTTGCGGTTTGAAACCGCGCGATTCGTAAACGCACGATTCCCGCATGTCTGAACGCACGCTAAAGCACATTTCACGACGCGTTTTACGCCCGCAGTCTGCGCGTTTGTTTGCGGGCCCCGCTGCACCGGCGGGCAACTAGTAGAATCGCGCGGGCCGCGGTCACCCGCAGCCTCGGCGGGTTGCGCCCGCGCGCTCTGCGGTCGATTGGCGGGCGATCGCAGCGGCGCAGAGGCGGCGGGCGGCGGGGCGGGGTACAGAAATCCAACGCCATTTTGCACCAGTGACCTGCGGCATCGGACGTGGGCACGTTCGACAAACATAAAATGGATATTGAAGTCGATATTCTTATTACTTTGGTGCAAGAAAGGCCAGTTCTATGGGATAAGAGCTTAGAAGAATATAAGTACAAGAATTTAACGCTCAATGCATGGGAAGAAATATTTGGTATTTTAAATAAAGATTTTGAAAATTTGGACGAGACAAATAAAAAAGTATATGGTAAGTATTATATTAAAAGTTTATTTTATAATTTATACTAGTAATTTATTTCGTTAAATTTTTGACAATTGCCAACTTAAGGCTCCACTGTCACTCATAAAATATTGTTGAAAAACATTTCTTATGTTATTGGCTTGTCTTCCGCTGCGAATTGATTGAGCTGTTTGTATACTCTCAAGATTGTGAGTAAAATCTTCTTCTCCTAAGTGATGGCCGTCGCTTTTTCGTACAAAATTGTGAAGTATGCAACATGCCTTCACAATATCAATTGATAAAGTTATTGATACATCTAAAGCACGATTTAATATACGCCATTTGTTTGTTAAAATGCCAAATGCACATTCTACGTATCTCCGTGCTCTAGATAAGCGATAATTAAATACCCTTTTTTGTACACTCAAAAACTGACCGCCATAAGGCCTCATTATATTTTGATCCAATCCAAATGCCTCATCGGCTACGAATATATATGGCACAGGTGGCAAGGTAGATCCGGGTAGTATTTCTTCATTGGGTAGTTTGATAGAATTGTTAATAATCGCATTCCAAAAAGTAGTATTTTTAAATTAGTTGAATCAGCATAACTTCCCGGGGCCCCGATGTCTACAAAAACAAAGCAGTAATCCGCATCAACTACAGCCATTAACACAAATGAAAAAAAATCCTTGTAATTGTAGTAAGTTGAAGCACTGTTATCTGGTTTAATTATTCTTATGTGTTTCCCTTAGAGCATTTAACCTATGGAGACGGCAAGCCGCGAATCACCGAACAACTTTTTCTGCCACTTTCTGCGGGCGGCGAGGAAAACACATACAGCACACTACAAAAAAATGACAATCGCTCACAGATGCATGCATCCTATTGCTACAAACGCACACGAAAAAATAATAATCACACAATCAAAAACACACATACATTGACATATTTGTGTGTATCTATGCAATAATCTTATGACAACAAATACAAAGTGCTAGTGATGTGATACAAAGAATGACTGGAAATTCATTTTTATGCATGAATAAATGAGCAAAATGTTAATTCGTTTTATTTTCGTTATACTTAATAATAATAAACTTATGTAATTAATTCCACAAATAAAAAACATACGCAATATGATTTGTGGTCTGCTAAACTACGTAGGTAGGTAAGGAAGGTAGGAAAGAATTTAAGATACACTGAAGAACGATTGTATTTATTTTTTGTCAATAATATTTCATAATTACATAATATATATTGTTGGACCCGTGTCTTTCCTATAAGAATGACGTCACAAATAAATGTTATATCCAAATACCCCATGCATGGTAGACGAACTGGGGATAGTACCTAATAAAATGGTGGCATACGTCTTGGAACAATAGTACCTACAGGTTTCAGCATAGAATAGTATGAAACTGTCACTGAAATTTTGTTTTATTTAGGTTCGGGCATTCGGAATTCATACTTGAGCCCGTTCTTTAATACGGACCTTATGTATACGTGTTAAATAGTAAGAACGCGTAAATAATAAATAATACAATCAACCGGATAGACTTTTATTTGACACTTTTTTTATGTTTTCACTATTTTAGTACGGTGTTTCCTAGCTAAGCTAGTTTGATATCTTAGATAGGAAAACATACGTGTATGGTGTCTACGACACATTCGCTGTTCATTCTTAAACTTTCATTGTTCGATGTATTTCATTCATATTCACTCGTTCTATATCATTCATACAACTCTGCTACGTTGCT
Organism: Orthosia gothica; assembly: GCA_949775005.1. NCBI lineage: Eukaryota > Metazoa > Arthropoda > Insecta > Lepidoptera > Noctuidae > Orthosia > Orthosia gothica. The sequence continues at coordinate 44,116,194 of OX459035.1, forward strand.
CGTTATAAAAAATTTAAAAAAATGATTGTAAGGTCTTTATTAAACCTACTGATTTCTACAAATTTCTTTGTTTAATTTATCATAAACATATGGTTTCATAGCCATAATCTAGTTCATATACATGTCTCAATGATCACGACTAGAGGAAATCACTGATTTTTGAAATGTACCAGTTTATTATATACCTACATGTCGAACACATTTCTGTGGATCAACTTTTTTAGTTGAAAAGGATATACGAACATTTGAGTCTTTTCGCAATTGTATATGGCTTCGAATTGATGTGCGGTGGGGTTGTCATTGTAACCACCATGGCTGCGATAGTCTTCTCTCGATAGAGGTATCAAACAAAAATCTAAATCGCTTCATCTGTTTAGGAGCTATGATGCCACAGACAGTTACACAGATACACAGCAAAACACGTCAAATTGATAACACCCCTCTTTTTCTGTCGGGGGTTAAAAAATGATTGAAAAACTCACTAACGAAACGAACAAACTTACTTTTTATTAGCCTAAAACTTTAAAGAAAATAATTAAAATCTATTCTCATAGACATTTATAAATAATATTTTTTTTTAGTTCAACCGGTCTTGTCCAGATACAAACACAAACAAAATTATTTTGATACTGAACATAGTGATTCAAAAAATCATTTAATTTATCAATCATTCATTCACGTTGTCCCAGCACTATGCACATCGCTACCCTGTCAGCCCCTGTACTGCGTTTGTGCTACCAACGTACCACTGAATTTTTCTATCGTAAAGGCATTAACCATTATTTCGACATTGTACTTAAATAAAACTATGTTGATGTATAATTTATACTTATATGTGGTAGGAAACACCATGGCTTCGCAAATTGAAAGTGGCAGCTCGCTTTTTGCAAGAGGAAACCGCATAATTAACCATTTTTTCGGAGAACTTACTTGCGACACAATACGATACACAATGGCGGCGGTCGGCGAATGAACTAGTTTTATATAACGCGTATGGTCATATGGCCAAGCGACTTTGGCAGAGGGGTACGCTCAGCTATGCCATCTCCATAGGTTAAATGCTCTAAGGTGTTTCCCGTCTATTGCTCCAACGCAATGAGGGAAGTTTGCGTATTTGTAAAATTTTTGGCTGACTTCTTTTAAAACTTCTGTTGTGATAACCGGAAAACATTCATGCAATAACACCTCCCATAATTTTTCACATGTTATTCTTATAATTGTCGATATAGTTATGTGCCCAATTCTGAATGTGTAATGGAAATCTTTCATTGAAGTTCCACTAGCTAGGTATCTGAAATAAATAAATATGCTTTTCAGGAAACGTGGTAATTAAAAAACCGCAGTTCCGCCACCGCGGCGGGCACGGTTCAAAATCGCTCCGGGAGTTCTTAGCCTTAATATCAGACGAAATACAGGACTTCAAAGACCATGGCATTTGGCAACCACGGTAGAAGTAATGAAATTGCCACTAAAGCCCTTGTATGCTTGGAGTAGTAGGGATTCCCCGGTTCTCGATCACGGAAAATCCTGTGGTTGTGAACCGGTTCGGCTACTAGTCACACATGCCGCGAATAAAGTTTATTACACACACGTCGCGGTTAATTAATTTAATTACACACGCGAATTACATTTATAGCGCGCGAATCGACTTTATAGCGGACTACTCGCGGTTCAAATATTTTAACGAAATCGTATATGATTTATATGATACGCGAATTATATTTATTGCTTGCCGAATTAACTTTATACAGCTCGCGGTTTGCGTGCCTTACACCTCTGCTAATTCAAAGGTGGTGTACTTATACCTTGTGTGGACGACATACTTTATACACCGCGAATTAACTTTATTGCATGCTCATCAAACCTCTAATTATTTTATCGACTAGCGAAGGATCACATCTACTTACTACCTGGCCCGTACCTCAGACCTTTGCTTAGGACAATGGAATTGTACGGCCATTATGTTTTCACTGTTTCAAGGTATCATAAAAAAGGTTTATTGCTCTCCAACGTATTGTTAGGCTTACTCATTGTTGCATCCTGTGGAGTAATTATAGCGATAAAAACTAAAAAAAAACATTCCTTCAGACATATTGTTCTTACACAGGTTCACACACATGTATTTGTTATTCACGTCGATTCCTGTCTGGAGTGAGATACCCGTTATGTCCCTATAAAACAGACGACCGAAAGCATACAGCATCGTATTATCTTCTGTGCTCTACACCAAACACGGTCTCCTGTTGTTTATATAGTGAAGTGGTGAAATAGTGAAGCTGCTGAATAATGACTGTAAGTATCTCATCTTTGTTTAAAATATGTTCGTTTATGTCTCATTTACTGTCGATTTATTTATTATTATGTGTTCACCATGTTGTTACGCTCGTTCCTTAACCAATTTTTTATTGTTTCAGTTCTCTGAAAATACGTTTAAGAGTTATTACTATCCAGAGCTCCACGACGAACCCAGTGACGAGGAAGGTACACTTGCCTACAAAGTGAAACAGGCAATATCCAAAAGGTCCAATAGCATCGATGACTTTTTTGAAAAACCGAAGAAGAAGAAGAAGCTCATTAAAAAGTCGTCGAGTGTTGGTCGTCGCTCATCGTCGAACGGAGGTGTTCAATACATCACCTCAAATAAAGAGGACGGTGAGAAGGCATCCCACCTTATCAAAATAGAGATATATGATCTCAACAGGATCAAGAATGTCGCACCGACGGACCACTGGAAACATGCAGACGTCCGTGTTAAGGGTACACTAGTCCAAAATTCTTCCATACAAACGTAGTCTAGAGATTACTTCACTGTTTGACGATGTACGTTCAAGATAAAAAATGATATCAATTTGTCTCATCATTATCTAGTCCTGTATGGAACCAAAAAACTAAAATAAAAAAGCATTTAAAAGTTATGAGCGTCGAAAGTTCCATATTTCGGCACTAATTTTACCGCATCTTTGGGCGCAAATAAATACCATAAGAAGACAGAAAATTAAAAAACGGGCTCCATACAGGGATAGATTAGTAGTTCAACAATGCAAATAATTTTATTTTGAACAGATACATTTAGTCGTTTTTGTATGATATCTAGACTCCCAAAGGTCTGTTTATAAAATTTTGCGCGCTCGTTTTCGTTCTAAATCATCATGCATCTCGCTACAAATTTCCTCCCCGGTCAGTGGGGCGGAGGGGTGGCGCGTGCGGCGCGTAGACACCTACACACACACACGCTCACTAGTTTAGCTGCCGCCCGGCGCAGGGCCTCTACTATAGCCTGCTGCATACGTCACCGTAATTACGCGCGTGCTGTGCATAAAGGTGACTGATATTGTGATATCGGCGATAACGAATTCGTATAATATTTTGTAACATTGACCTCTGGCTTGAACTTTGGATTCTGATATTCCTTTATGTTTTGTGTTGATCCCAAATTTTACTGACACTGGGTTTGGACTTAGGATTCTGATTTCATAGTGATTTACATAGCGTTTGAATTTGAACTTGTTGCGTCAGTGAAGTGAATTGAAGATATTTTCAGCAATTCAAGTAACAATGGGTAAGTTGAATCTTTTATCGAATTTAGTTTGTACAATTCATGAGGGCGCTTGACATGACTTTTATACCTAAACACAGACTTGTATTTGTAATGTTTCACGCGCATTTATAAAATTTTAGAATTATAAACTACTATACTCCATTATTTGAAATAACATTACACATGTTTCCAAATCTTTTTACAGTCCGTTCAACCGATTTTGAGTTTTATCCCGTAAACATAAGGATCACATAAAAATCATAAACCTGTTACCAAAACCAATTGTTTACTACAGGTACCCTTTGTCGTATCACAAACGCAATAGAAGTCAAAATCGGTTGAACGGGCTGTAAAATGGGCTAATTTAAATGTCTATTGTTATCGCAAATGGAGTTTAGGTATACCTATCTTCATCTTTATTTAGTTAATCTTTTTTACAAATAAATACTACCGACTTCCAAATAAAAACACTAGGTACAAACTTCAATTTCGGAAATCTGTGTTCTTGTTTTTGTTTCTTCGTTTTTTATTTTTCTAATTTTAGTTCTGGTACATAAAGAGCAATTTCATACCTATAGTCTCAGATAAGAGAAAATCTGAGCCTATAATGCTCAAATTCATGCTTGATTAGATTACCTGAATAACATAAAACTAACATAACTGGTGCAATGAAAGTGTACCTACCAGGGTGAACTGTATATATGCGTACCCCTTTGGAGCGTACCGGCTTGTCTCCTGTGCGGGTCACAAATAAATATTTTTCTTTCTTTTCTTTGTATAGGTACGGTTGCAGCAATCCCGAGAGATTTGCCGCTGTTTATTGAAGAGTTCTGTTGTACATATTTGTTCACTTACATAGAATTATATAGGTATTTAGGTTATTAGATGCCAATTAGAGTAGTTTTACGATTTTCAATAGTCGTGCCTACATAAATCGAAAGTTCATAATTATGTAGATACCTATCTGTTATATCGGCTCGGAGTCAGCGGCGGACAAAAACAAAAGGAAGTAATTTTTTTACCTACTATGCGCGCCGACACTCACAAGCTCGGCTCGACCACCCGAAGCTACTTACTGGTTACTTTATGTCATGAAATAGTACCTAATACCTACCTAGATGCCTACTACTATGCGTTTCAACTAAGAATAGGACGGCCTTCGCGCCATAATGTGACGTCATAGCTATCGAATCGAACCAGTTAGGTAAAGCAGCAAAAAAGTTGTTTGTTTGTTATACAAACAACTTTGAATTAAAAATAATTTGAATTTTGGTTGGTTATAAATTGCTAAAAATCATTGCGGTTCCTATTCTTATTTGAAACGTACTAAATAAAATAGTAGTAAGTACCTAATTTTGCTATCTTAGGTATTATAGTATATTTATTAGGTTTGATTTCTTACAGAATAATAAGAACTACCTATATAAAACTGAAACACAAAAGATTATTCTGCATGTTACAGAATAATCTTTTGTGTTACAGTGCCAAATAAGGATAAGCGTATGGGCAAAAATACCAGCCTATGGGCAAGTGTCGCTCGCACAAAGAAGTGGAAAGTAAAAGGGAGAAAAATGTGTAAGTTTTATTTCTTTGAATCATTTGGAGCACACCTCTAAGAACAAAGAGAATATTTCTTTGTCTTGTGATAACAAAGAGAATATTTCCAACCTGTTGTAACTAACAAAACTATTATACTTGTGTGTAAACAAACAATCAATAAACAATTTACAAAATAACATTATTTTTTATTTGATGAACCTAAGTACCTAGAAAACAAGTCTCACATCAAATTGGCGCTGTCGAAAAAGCAGTTATCCTGACTCTGGCTGGTATGAATACCTCCTACTTATGGGGTGTCGCCTATAGGTTATAGCTAACTAGCTAAGGTTACGAAGTAACTATTTTAGTAATCTGTGGCTAAAGTAAGTAAATACCTATTTAACATAAATTGTAATTTTTGCACCACCTGCAATAAAATATAAAAACATGACCTACACCCGTGCGTATAGAGCCTAGCTTTCCGCACGCGCTGGTACGATACCTACAGTCAGCAAAGCCCTGGCGCCCCGCTCTGCCGACGTAAAATCTACCGACTTGGCGCTCGAAAAATTTTCATTCTTATAACTAAGGGCATAAGGTTCAATAAGCGCGCAAGCGGCAAGTTGCTCCCGCTGCGCGGTCGTCGCCGCCGCCAAAAATAATTTAGAAGACAAATCAAAAAAATTACTTGTTGATAATAACAATACATAAGTAAATTTACATTTTCGCAAAAGATTTTATTGTCAAGTTGGCATAGTCGCGGGTAAGTATAGGTGCATAGTAACAAGTAAATTGAGTGCCTTCTAATTACGTTACACACAGTGAGAATCCTAAGTTCTAACATCTATTTGTATGAGTTTATGTTGTCATAACATGAATTGCATTCGCGCCACCGGGCGGCGGCGATGACACCGCACACACACCGCTGTCGGTGCTCTTCAATGAAATTGCGCATGTATGCGTCACACAGCGTTATGAGTGTGTATACGTATGCGAAATAGCTTCTCACTGCTCATCACAGCGTCTATCTCTTTCGTGCGTGATGTCGGATGAGACAGAAAATATTTTAACTCCGCCCCCTAATAGTTCGTGCCGTTGACTAGTTCAACCTTAAGTACTATTCAGAAGTCGAGGAAGACAAACACATGTTAAGTGTGAGAGATATCATATTTGATATTACCAAAGAGTTGGCAACAAAAGACGATTGTGTAAAATATTTTATAGAGACTGATAAGTGAATAAGAGTATGTGTGTGTGTGTTGGTGCTTAGAATTTAAGTCTTTTTAGGGTTCCGTACCCAAAGGGTAAAAACGGGACCCTATTACTGAGACTTCGCGGTCCGTCTGTCTGTCTGTCTGTCTGTCACCAGGCTGTATCTCCTGAACCGTGATAGCTAGACAGTTGAAATTTTCACAGATGATGTATTTATGTTGCCGCTATAACAACAAATACTAAAAACAGAATAAAATAAATATTTAAGTGGGGCTCCCATACAACAAACGTGTTTTTTCTGCCGTTTTAAGCGATAATGGTACGGAACCCTTCGTGCGCGAGTCCAACTCGCACTTGGCCGGTTTTTTAAGAACATTGTAAATTGTTTTATATCTGTGCTATTGTAATTTGAATTTCACTAGAGTTAAGTCATACTATCTATTCAGGTACGAGACTTGTTTCGAAGAACTTTGTATTAACAATACGTTGTTAAATGAGTTGGGTGTGGGTAAATACTATATAAAGCTAAAAAAGTAACTTGTAGGTCATCATTTCTTATTCATCCAATACCATGGATAGACTAAGCTGTGACCTGTACAACTCAGAGCTCATCTTGTTTGTTGAAGACATCGAATCATTGGAACTGATGTCTTCAAGCTTCGATCAAGAATTATACGAGCTCTGTGAGGAAGCAAAAAAGGACCATTTTGAAACGTGAGTAGTCTTTTGTGTTATAAATTAACTTGTTGCTACATGTTTTGGTAATCGATGAGGAGGGGATGGAATTTTGATTACTTAAAGTTGTAGTGGCGTGTTTTGAAATCATTCGTTTCTTTGGACCGTGTTTTGGTTACTACAACGATAGAAAATGTATCGCAGCTTTGAATTTGATATTTTATCTCAGAATGACATTATAAGTATGGAAAAAAGTCTCATTTTAAAAAAAAAACATCGTTTAATACGGTATTGGTTCATACAAAATGTGTTACCGGAATCAATGTTGCGAGATCCAGATATAACTCCATATTATACCCCATGTGAAGGACATACAATCATTGACCACAGTGTTTAATCCGGTCAAGATGATTTCGATGGCGTTTTACCAATGCAAGCGTATTGTTTACGGTGTCAATATTCATGTTAGTACTTTATGTGTAATCGGTGAATACTATACTTGGTGTAATTGTTGATAAATTTTGCTAATGTTATTTTGGTTTCTTTTTTAAACAGATCTATTCTAATTGGTGGAGGAAGAAAGAAAAGACCGGCGACAACGGACCTGATAGAAGAGGAACGGGCAAAGAAGAGGACGAAAAAACATGTTGAAAGTCCTTCAACATCAACATCGTCGGTGTCAATAAATCAAAATGTGAGTACAGAAAATAATGATAAAATTGAATGTTCTGTATGTCACGTATTTGTATCAAGGAAATATTTAACCAACCATTTCAAGAGTAATACCCATAAAATCAATGTTTTAAGATCTGATGAAGAATTAACAAACGTACAAATAATAGAAAGTGCGTTCGGGAATAGAATTCTTACTAACAGAATAAAATCGAATATAAATTCAGACCAACCATTTGAAACACCGGAATTATTTTTAGAAAATATTAAAGATTTAATATATAAATTACTAGAACGATGTATTATAGAACACTTTGCTGTGAAAGTAAATTTTATTCTTAATGCCAACTTTACCCAAGAAACCAAAAATCTTTTTAATACTTTTGAAATATTAAAAAGTCTAATTAAAACTTCTTTTCAAATGTCTAATTATGTTATTTGTCGTGGGGATGATACGGGAATAATTTTTTCATCTATTGTTACTGAAATAACAAATAAAATTTCAAAGGTGAACGGCAGATTTCGTACCGCATACTTTTTTTGTTGTTCGGTTATAGAATTTGTACCAGTTATTAAGGCAACTAGGCCATTTATTTTTATGTAAGTTAACTATTTTTAGAACTTCGGATTAATTAATAATATCAGTAAAAAGATATTAATAAATAAACGTAATAAAATCGTTCATTAAACGCAGTTATGTTTTAGAAGTTGCCTTGTTTAAAATAACACAAATATTGAAATGATAATTAATTATTTAGAAATACAAATAACACTAAATATAATCAAACTCATCATTATCAAAATGTTGCCATCCGCTGCTGGACATAGGTATATCATAATGCCCTGAGTAGGTACAATCCTCATCTCAATCTACCTACTTAATGGTAAGTAAAACACTACAAAGATAGCAAAAAACTATTTAAAACATTTACTTTACACATTATGTAACAAAATGTAACATTTACCTATATGTAACATTGGTACACTAGTACATAACCTTAAAATTTAAAACTGGTTATAACTTTTACGTCCCAAGTTCTAAAAATCTAAGAATTTTAAAAAGGATTATCTATCATATAAAGTACCAATTAAGACAAAAAATATCCCAAAACAAGAAAATTTATTAGCGGTACGAAATTCCCATACAAACCTGCCGTTCTCCTTTGAGAAAAAGGATAGTGGATGGAGTTTAGTTAAAATAAAACACTTAGACATGAATGTTAACAAGTTTAACCCATTACATGGATCGTCATACATAGATTTACCATTAGATATAAAATATAAGAAAGCTGTTATCAACGTTCAAAATAATGATAACGAATGCTTTCGTTGGGCCGTATTGTCAGGATTGTACCCAGTTAAAAATAACTGTAATAGAGTAACAGCTTGCATGCAACATAAAAATAAATTAAAATTTGATCAACTATGCTTTCCTTTAAAAATTAATGACATTCATAAATTTGAAAAACTCAATAATATAAGTATTAATGTTTTTGGTCTAGAATACGATTTAACAAGTAAGGCGAATAAAGTTGTAGGACCATTACACTTAACAAAACAAAGGAACTCTACTCATTTAAACTTATTGTACTTATCTCAAGGTAGTAACGGTCATTATTGTTATATTAAAAACCTTTCAAGATTAGTTTCTAAACAATTATCAGCATCAGAGCATGCAGTTCATATTTGGGATGGTTGTTTATTACATTTTACATCACGCGATAATTTACAGCGACATCAAGAAAATGATTGTTTCAACGTATGCACAGATTTACCATCTAACTGTGACAGTAAGAGAAATTGATTCAATGAAATAACTCCATCTAACCAAATCTCATTTAATAATTATGAACGTAAGTTAAGAGTTCCTTTTGTTGTATATGCTGACTTTGAAGCATTTTTAAATCCAATCGACAGTTGTTCTAACGATCCGAGTATATCATCAACTTCTAATATTCAAAAACATGAAATGTATAGTTTTGGATACTATCTTAAATGTTCTTATAATGATAGCTTTTCAATATATAGAACATATACTGGTAAAGATTGTGCACTCACATTTATGCAATTCATTAAAAAAGATTTAGAAAGTATCTGTAAAAAGAATAGTTGTGTTAAAAGCCCATTGCCGTTAACGAGTAAAAATATTACAGATATTAGCCAAAGCAACACGTGTTATATTTGTAATAATAATATAAATGGTCATTCCACAATTTCATATAATTGGCATACTGGCGAGTATGAAGGAGTCGCCCATCCTTTTTGTTCTGAGAAATACCGAACACCAAACTTTTTACCTGTATTTTTTCACAACTTAAGTAATTATGATGCTCATTTTATAGTTCATGGTCTCAATTTTGAAGAGGGTAATATAGAACTCATTCCTGAGAATAAAGAGAAATATATTTATTTTTCCAAGGTTTTACGTATTAATAATCGTGTTATGAAATTAAGATTTCTTGATTCACTTAAATTTATGTCCAGTAGTCTTGACAAATTAGCTAAAAATTTACTACCCCAACAATTTAACGAACTCAAATTAAATTTTCCACGTGAAGAAGACTTCAAAAAATTAATACGAAAGGGTGTTTATCCATACGAATACATGACTTCATTTGATTCTTTAAAAATAACTTCTCTTCCTACTCGCGATAAATTTTATAGTTCTTTGAATGATAGCCACATCTCCGAAAATGATTACCATCACGCTCATGATGTATGGAAACACTTCAATTGTCAAAACATGGGCGACTATTCAAATCTTTATTTAAAAACGGATGTTTTGTTATTAGCAGATATATTTGAAAATTTTAGAAACGTTTGTCTTAACACATATAGTCTGGACCCAGCTCATTATTATACAGCACCTGCCTAGCGAGCATGGGCGTACCCAAGACATTTGTGACAAGACATGATAAATTATGTCATGTCTTACAATTTGTCTTAAATGCTAGCACGGGTCAAACATGTGACATATTTTAAAGGATAAACATGCCTTTCTTGTTGCTGCCCGGCGAGCACGGCCTATTGTGACATGGCTTGAGTCACACATTTCATCGCAATTTGGGCTATAACGCCATTTTGTCCTAAATAATAGCACCGGCGGCGTGAGAAAATTTCCTGACGTTTGTTTGGGACTCATCGGGTCTTAATTGCTAATACGGGCGCACCCATTTTGTCACAAATGTCACATTTTGACAGATGATTTAGAAAAATGTATCACTTTCGTTCGGAGGTGGTGATAAAATTTTATAGTTGAAAAAAATATATTTGCCTTCTAATTACTGCACCAAATGGCAATAAATTCATTTTGTGTGTATGGTGATCAATGCATAATAATTAATTGAAATGTTACAGGATTATTAATTAATTTTATATTATTACTTTCTCATAATTGTAATTTTTTTTTATTGTTGTTGTTATTTTTATTTTGATTATTATTTTTTTTATAATTAATTTCTGTTAAACCATATTCTTCTTACTCTCTACATTTTTAAATGTTTTAAATAAAATCCCCAAAAAACATTTAAAATATAAAAATAGGGGCTCACCGGTATTTGTCCACGCTATTATATTTTTTAGTAATTATTAAAATTTTCACAATAAAAGAAAAATAAAGTGTGCATAAGTCTATGGTCGTGGGTCAAATATTAATTTATTCCCAACAAAATTAAAAAGTTGTTTAGCTGGATGAACGGCATACTTTTTTACGTATTATTTTATTTGGTCGGCTATTCAAATTATGTCGCTCTATGAAGTCAACAACAAGAAAAGCAAGTCCCGCCTTTAAACTATGTCACATGGTTCTCCCGTGCTAGCATATAAGACAAATTGTAAGACATGACATATTTTATCATAACTTGTCATGTAGTTCAAGTCGAAAACCAAGCAATGTAAAAAAAAAAAAACTTATAATTCAAATTGGGATGCTGCTAACATGAGTGTAGCAAAGGGGGGGCAAAATTTTGGTTATTTTTTGCCTAGGACATACCGTTTTCGAGATATCATTTTGGAAATATAGAGTGTTTTATGCAAAATAAGATACGGAGGCCCATAATTCGGAAACAGTGCGTCGTAGGGCTATGCTTCTCAGAACATAAATGGTTTTTATGGCCAAGGTTTAACCGAAACTGCAACAAAATTGAAAGATTTCCGAAAAAGAAAAAAAAGTAACGTCAAGAAGTTATACCACAAGTCAAGAAAATATCTCACGCCGCCGTGCTAGCATTTAAGACAAAATGAGTTTATCGCCCAAACTGTGATTAAAAGTGTGACTTAAGCGATGTCACAGTAGGCCATGCTCGCCGGGCTGGATTAAGTTGGGATGCAATGTTAATTTTTACTAAAATAAATTTAGAACTTCTTACAGATATCGATAAAATTGCTTTTATTGCGAACAATATCAGGGGTGGTATATCTCAATGCAGCCCGGCGAGCATGGCCTACTGTGACATCGCTTAAGTCACACTTTTAATCACAGTTTGGGCGATAAACTCATTTTGTCTTAAATGCTAGCACGGCGGCGTGAGATATTTTCTTGACTTGTGGCATAACTTCTTGACGTTTATTTTTTTCTTTTTCGGAAATTTTCCAATTTTATTGCAGTTTCGGTTTAACCTTGGCCATAAAAACCATTTATGTTCTGAGAAGCATAGCCCTACGACGCACTGTTTCCGAATTATGGGCCTCCGTATCTTATTTTATTTTGCATAAAACGCTCTATATTTCTAAAATGATATCTCGAAAACGGTATGTCCTAGGCCCCCCCCCCCTTTGCTACCCCCATGTAAGCAGCATCCCAACATGAATTATAGTTTTTTTTTTACATTGCTTGGTTTTCGACTTGAACTACGGTCATGACAAGTTATGATAGAATATGTCATGTCTTACAATTTGTCTTAAATGCTAGCACGGGACAACCATGTGACATAGTGTGCAGTTGCGACTTGCTTTTCTTGTTGTTGACTTCATAGTGCGACATAATTTGAATAGACGACCAAATAAAATAATACGTAAAAAAGTATGCCGTTCATACAGCCAAACAACTTTTTAATTTTGTTGGGAATAAATTAATATTTGACCCACGACCATAGACTTATGCACACTTTATTTTTCTTTGTTTGTTTGATAACATATTAAGTGTTTGTTAGAAAGATTTACTAAAAAATATAATAGCTTGGACCAATACCGCTGGGCCCCTATTTTTTATATTTTAAATGTTTTTTGGGGATTTTATTTAAGAACCTTTTAAAAATGTAGAAAGTAAGAAGAATATGGTGGTATAAAAGAAAATAATAATAAAAATAATAATAATCAAAATATAAAAAAAAATACAATTATGAAAAAGTAATAATATACAATTAATTAATAATCCTGTAACATTTCAATTAATTAATAAGCATTGATCACCATACACACAAAATGAATTTATTGCCATTTGGTGCAGTAATTAGAAGGCAAATATATTAATTTTCAACTGTAAAATTTTATCACCACCTCCGAACGAAAGTGATATTTTTTTCTAAATCATCTGTAAAAATGTGACATTTGTGACAAAATGGGTGCGCCCGTATTAGCAATTAAGACCTGTTGAGTCCCAAACAAACGTCAGGAAATTTTCTCACGCCGCCGGTGCTATTATTTAGGACAAAATGGCGTTATCGCCCTAACTGCGATGAAATGTGTTTCAAGCCATGTCACAGTAGGCCGTGCTCGCCGAGCAGCAACAAGATAGGCATGTTGCGCCTTTAAAATATGTCACATGTTTGACCCGTGCTAGCATTTAAGACAAATTGTAAGACATGACATATTTTATCATGTCTTGTCACAAATGTCTTGGATACGCCCATGCTCGCTGGGCAGTAATAGACACGCAAAAGCAAATAACTTATTTATGGCAGAATATGATTCCAGTGCACCATCTTCCTTTCTGATGTATCTAGATGCAAATAACCTTTACGGTTGGGCTATGTCCCAGTGCCTCCCAACAGGCAAATTTGAATGGGTAGATGTAAACACTGATTTTAACATCCCCGACGATGCCGAGCACGGTTTTATTTTAGAAGTAGATTTAGAATATCCAAACAATTTACATGATTTTCATTCAGATTTACCCTTTTGTCCTCAAAACATATGTTTAGGTGATAGCAAAGATCGAAAATTGATCCCAATTTTAAATAATAAAAAGAACTATGTTATTCATTATAGAAATCTTAAACAATGTTTAGAAAAAGGTTTGCGATTACTTAAAGTTCATAGAATCCTTAAATTTGAACAATCCGCATGGTTAAAAAGTAACATAGATTTAAACACACACATGCGTTCTTTGGCAACTTCAGATTTCGAAAAAGACTTTTTTAAACTTATGAACAACTCTGTTTTTGGTAAAACAATGGAAAACGTACAAAAAGGAGTGAATAACCTTTACGGTTGGGCTATGTCCCAGTGCCTCCCAACAGGCAAATTTGAATGGGTAGATGTAAACACTGATTTTAACATCCCCGACGATGCCGAGCACGGTTTTATTTTAGAAGTAGATTTAGAATATCCAAACAATTTACATGATTTTCATTCAGATTTACCCTTTTGTCCTCAAAACATATGTTTAGGTGATAGCAAAGATCGAAAATTGATCCCAATTTTAAATAATAAAAAGAACTATGTTATTCATTATAGAAATCTTAAACAATGTTTAGAAAAAGGTTTGCGATTACTTAAAGTTCATAGAATCCTTAAATTTGAACAATCCGCATGGTTAAAAAGTTACATAGATTTAAACACACACATGCGTTCTTTGGCAACTTCAGATTTCGAAAAAGACTTTTTTAAACTTATGAACAACTCTGTTTTTGGTAAAACAATGGAAAACGTACAAAAAGGAGTGAATGTTAAATTAGTCAACCACTGGTTGAATCGTGGGAAAACCCAAGGAGCTCAAGCTTTGATAGCAAGACCTGAATTTCACAGTATTTCAATATTCTCCGAAGATTTAGTCGCAGTACAATTAAAGAAAACTAAAGTTTTATATAACAAACCAATTTACCTCGGGTTTTGTATATTAGATCTATCAAAAACCTTAATGTATCAATTTCATTAAGATTTTATGAAATCAAAGTATCAAGATAATCTCAAACTACTTTACACGGATACTGACAGTTTAATTTATCAAATATTTACATATAATTTTTATGATGATATCAAAGACAACTTAGAATATTATTTTGATACGTCTGACTATCCACCTAATAATGAATATGGTTTACCATTAATAAATAAAAAACGGTTAGACTTTTTTAAAGATGAAAATAATGGTAAAATTCTCAAAGAATTTGTAGGACTTCGTGCAAAAATGTATGCAATGGATGTGCAGAATAAACTTGTAGCTAAAGCAAAAGGTATTCATAAATGTATCACAAATAAATTTGAACTTAATGATTATAAAACATGTTTGTTCGAAAAGAAAATTCGTTATAGTGAAATGTTAATATTTAAATCAATAAAACACGCGATTTATACTCAAAAAATAAACAAAATATCACTATCGCACACTGACACAAAACGATATTTATTAAGAAATTCTACTGACACTCTCGCTTGGGGTCATTATAGAATAAAGAACATTTAATATTATTATTATTTTCTGTATATTAAAAGATGTACCTCTCAATTATATGTGCATGAAAATATGTGTATGTAAATATGTATTCTTGCTTTTTTATTAGTTGTTGATTTATTTTAACATTGTTGACCAAATATAATAGCTTTAATTTTTATGATATGTTTTATTCATTCCGATACACCTGTAGAGTTCACACGTTTATTTAGAATGATCCATTTTTCCCACCCCTTTACTGCCATAGTCGCAGGTCCGAGTGCTTGTGGGAAACCGAAGTTTGTGACGGATTTTATAAAATCTATAAAAGAAATATGTAATTGTGATTTTAATCAAATTACATGGTGCTTTGACGAAATGCAACCTTTGTATAATTTACAAAATGTCAATTATCATCAAGGTATTCCCGACCTTAACATGTTTGATGGGGAGAAACCACATCTCGTTATAATAGATGATCTAATGAGAGAATCAGATGGTAGAATTGTTGACATATTTACCAAGGGTAGTCACCACAGAAATTTAAGCGTGTTTTATATATCACAAAACTTATTTCATCAGTGTAAAGGGCAAAGGGACATTTCCTTGAATTCAAGTTACATAATTTATTTTAAAAATCCTCGTGATAAAACTCAAATACGATATTTAGCAAGACAGGTATCCCCAGATGATGCAAAATTTATTGAAGATGCTTACAAGGATGCTACATCAGAAGCCAATGGATATTTATTAATTGATTTAAAGCAGAATACTAATGACTTGTGCCGTATCAAAACAAAAATATTCCCATTTAATGGGTATTGCACAGTATACGTACCTACAAAAAGGTTTAAATACTCCAAGAATCAAACAGTTCCTATCATTTGTTAACAATGCATCGTAGACTAACAACGTATAGAAATTTATTAAACGCATTGTATACACTTAAACCGAAGTATCAAAAAGCAATTATCAAATCTTGTGATGACGAAGAAATAAATTTTCTATGTGAATGCATTCATAACGATCTACAAGGGAAGGTACCTCTCAAAGATCAAGAAAAGAAGAAATTAAATAAATATAAAAATATTCTCCGGAAATTGGTGCGAAAGTGTAAAACTAAACTAAGAAAAAATATAATCATTCAAAAAGGAGGAGCTTTCTTACCTATAATATTAGGATCAATTTTGAGTGCTTTCGTAAGTTGTTTTACTTCACAAAATTAACATGGAAAATGCAAAAAAGATGCTACTTATAGAACCTGGATTAATTGAAAAACTAAAACATGAAACCATGGGTAACAATAATTTATCTCGATTAGACACTGAAATGCAAAATATTTTGAAAAGTAATACTGAAGATCGAAAGAAGTGGATGTTATATTTACAAACTCTACAAAGATATCTCCACTTTGCTGAAGAAGACCGTCAACCTTATAAACTACCAATTTATAATGATATCTCTAACGATGGTATAAATTAATCTAAGAATAGTTATAAAAATAAAGAAATGGATGATAAACATATAGTTACTAACGAAGCTTCGTTGCGAGACATTGAACCTATTAAGAAAGAAGATAATTTTACAACAAAGCCGGTCTACTCAACCTCCCAAATACTTAGTTTGATACCAAAAACTTATAATAAAAAAGGTGAGTTACTATTAAATTTAGTGGAATCAAGTAAAAGTAAAATACATTGGGACAACGAAGTTACAGTTATAATTGACAATGAAAAAATTCCTGGAAGTAATATTGTTGACTTAGTAAATGATTCACTAAGACCATTGAAAAGAAGTGACCCAATAGGGTGGGACAAATTTGCTAAAGCATTAAAAGATATTAAAGTACCACTGACTTACATTGGTAATCCAAAGAGATATGAATTCATCAATAAACTTCAAACAAAAGATCTAGGCGAGCCATCAGAAGTTGAAGAATTCACTACACCAAGTAGTGGGGATAAGAAGCTCATAAAAAAAATAAGAAAAAAGATTGATTGGGAAAAATGGATTCCGTACTAGAAGAAATTAATAGAATTTATTATGACCCATCAAATCCTGCTGGCTGTAGTAGTATTGATAAACTAACAACAGCTATGAATGGTAAAATGGACAAAAAACGTGTAAAAATTGGTTACAATCACAAGAAACGTACACACTTCACAAACCGGTTCGGAAGAAGTTTTCGCGAAATAGATATATTTTATCAAATATTAATGAACTATGGCAAGCAGATTTGAGTGACATGCGATCTTACTCTCAATATAATGATGGTTTTAACTATATACTTTGTGTTATTGATGTCTTTAGTAAATATGCTTTTGCTAGACCTATGAAAAAGAAAAATTCAGATACTACCAAATAATGTTTTGAAAGTATATTTACTGAAGCTAATACAACTCCTACACACATACAATCTGATAAAGGTACTGAATTTGTTTCAAAAGATGTACAACGATACTTCAAATCTAAGCAGATTAACTACTATACGACTAACAATCCTGACATTAAGGCCAGCATTGTCGAACGATTTCAAAGAACATTGAAAATGAAAATGTGGCGTTATTTCACTCATAAAAATACATATAAGTACGTAGACGTTTTACAAGATTTAATATATTCTTATAACCATAGCATTCACTCCAGTATTAAGATGTGTCCTTGTGATGTAAATTCTAACAATATTATGACAGTCTGGACTAATCTCTATGACAGAGGACCAAACAAAATCTCTTTAAATGGTCCAAAACCAAAATTAAATGTTGGTGATTACGTTCGAATAACAAAATATAAGCATGTATTCCAAAAAGGTTATGAATCGAACTGGAGTGATGAAGTATTTATTATATCCTCAATAATTGATAGGTCTCCATGGATTGTTTATACAATAACAGATTTAGAAAATGAACCAATCGTTGGCACTTTTTATGAAAGAGAATTACAAAAGGTGTCTTATAACCCCACCTTAAACTATAAAATAGATAAAATAATTCGTACTAGATATTCAGGTATCAGAAAAGAAGTGTTAGTGAAGTGGAAAGGTTATCCAAATAAATTTAACAGTTGGATTTTAGCTACTGATTTAAAAGAAATATGAATAAAGATAGTTTTTATTTAACTTTGCTTAGCGCTTAGCAACAGTTCGATGGAGTATTTTCCTGATAACAAAACAACAAACTTTTCAACTAAGTTACCGAAAGCTATAAAATTGGAGGGTGAATGGTCGGTTGGAGTGGTTGAATTTCAATATCCGTGCACGATGTTTACAGTTCAAGAGCATGAAAATGTTGTTTACGTTACGAAAAAGATGCTTATGCCTAATGAAGAAAAATTATCTACAGTGTATTATAAAAAACACATTCCTGCCACCAACTATGATAACATTGATCACATTTTGACAGCATTAAACAGTATTAAAGAAAAAATTAAATTTCGTTATGATGAAATAACTAAATTTGTATCTGTTACGGTTATGGATAAAGCTATAACAATGGTAACATTATCCCCCAAATTATGTGTTCAACTGGGTTTTGAACCGAACAAAAATCTTCTAGAAAGAAATTTTGGGAAGTGTCCTGCTATAATTTACATTTGGGGTTACCATCTCAATTATTTGTTTATTGCGACATAATTGAACCTCAGATCGTTGGTGATGTTATGACTCCACTTTTAAGGATCATTTCTTTAGATCCCTCAAAATATATTTATGGTGCAAATAAAATGCATGTTTTCTCACCACCTCACTACCTGCCTGTTATGCGAAGGGAATTTGATACTTTAGAAATATATATAAGATCAAGCGCAGGACAAAAAATACCATTCCAGTTTGGAACTGTGTGTATTAAACTACATTTCCGAAAATTGTAATATAATGCGTTCTCATCGTGATCATACTAAATGCCCTTACGAAAATTATTATACACATCAAGCTGGGTCCGGTATTGGAGTAATTTATAAGGGATCATGATACCAGCGTGGTCACGGTATCGGGAGCTTCTTAGGTGGATTATTTAGATCAGTTTTACCTTTACTTTCGAGTGGTGCTAGAGTTATTGGTAAAGAAGCACTAAATGCAGGAATAGGACTCTTGACTGATATAGCTCAAGCGCGTCCCATGGAAGATTCGATTAAAGCTCGCCTCAAGCAAGTTGGTTCAAACTTAAAAAGAAAAGCCGATGACAAAATTGATAGAATCGACATGTCTGGCTCTGGGTATATAACCAAAAGAAAACGATTGTCTTCATTCATTCCACCATTAACTGCTAGAGTGAAAGCTGTGAAAAAATCAGGTCTAAAACCAAATAATATCAAAGATATATTTTCTAATTAATTATGTCTTTTCTTCATAATCATTCTTGTGAGTGTGTTAAGTCAGAATTGGATTTGTTTGCTTTACCGTCTACACAAACAAGCATTGAAAATGGATTGTGGATTCATTATAAACCAATTTCATCTCTTGCTGATGATGGGCCTATAGAGTTTCAAATTGCGGGTACAGGTGATGACTACATAGATTTGTCACACACATTACTCCACATAAAGGCAAAGATACTAAATCAGGATTCATCAAACCTGTTATCATCTACGGTGGTTGCCCCAGTAAACAATTGGTTGCATTCACTCTTCAGTCAGCTTGATGTTTATTTGAATCAAAAACTAGTATCACCACCCAATAATACATATGCCTATCAAGCCTACATGGAAACGCTTTTAAACTATGCTCCTGCAGCTAAACAATCTCATCTCACTTGTGGTCTTTGGTATGAGGATACTGCAGGAAAAATGAATTTTACAGATGAAAAAAACAAAGGATTTGTTAAAAGACAAGAATTTACTACTGAAAGTAAAGAAATTGAAATGATTGGGCATCTTCATGGTGTTATATTTAATCAAGAAAAATTTATGATTAATGGTGTTGAAATGTGTGTAAAATTGGTTCGTTCAAGACAAAGTTTTAATTTGATAGCTTCTTCGAGCGATACAAAATTTAAAGTGTGCATTACAGATGCAACTCTCATTGTTCGAAGGGCAAGAATTAATCCAACTGTATTACTTGCACATCAGAAAGTTTTAGCTTCTACCACAGCTAAATACCCCATCACTCGAGCTGAAGTTAATGTCTTAACAATTCCATCTGGTGTTCAGGGAAAAACTCTTGATAATATTTTTCTAGGACAGGTACCACCCAAAAGATGCATAGTTGGGTTGGTAAGCAATGCTGCTTTTAATGGTACTCTTACTAAAAATCCATTCAATTTTGAAAATTATGGTATTAATACTTTTAGCTTATACATTGATGGTCAACAAGTTCCTTCAAAGGCTTTACAACCATCTTTTGATAAAGATGTTTTTACATCTGCTTATCACACTCTTTTCTCTGGAACTGGTATACATTTTCTTAATGAAGGTAATGCAATATCTCGAGAGCAATATGCTAAAGGATACTGTCTGTTGGCTTTCGATTTAACACCTGATTTATCAGCTAACTCATCAGGATATTGGAATCTCATTAAGCATGGTAGTGTAGGATTAGAGGTTCGTTTTGAATCATCACTTATACAAACAATTAACTGCATTGTTTATGCAGAATTTGATAATATAATTGAAATTTATAAAAACAGAAATGTAACTGTAGATTATAGTAGTTAAGAATAAATGTATAATAGTGTAAGATATAAGAAAACATTGTATAAACTGAAATTTTGAATAAACAATTATGTAAAAACTATTTCCATTTTTATTTACCCCCTAAATATATAATTGAAAACTTTAGTTCTCAAATCATATTATACATAATTAGATAATCAAGTTAAAATGAAACATTTACACATTACCCACAGCATAGATTAGTACTGTCATAGCTCTCACCGTTTGTTTAATAAGTATGGATACAGTAGACATACAGAAACACTTAAAAAAAATTCATCCAGGTCTAGCAAAAAATGTGTATGCTGCAAACAGGTTACCAGTTTATACCCAGCTACCAACATACATAATAGGTAACCTGGACGCTGATGATAAACCAGGCACTCACTGGGTAGCTATAAATATTGATTTGAATGGTGTTGGTCAATATTTTGATTCCTATGGACGGGCACCAACCGGATATTATCTACAATTTTTAAGAAGGAATTGCAAAAGATGGGACTGGAATATAAGTAGGATTCAGAATGATTTTACTTTAGTTTGTGGGGAGTACTGTTTAATGTATTTGTTACATAAATTTCACGGATGTACGATACTGAATTTTACTAAATTATTTACCAGTAATACATTATTCAATGATGTATTAGTTGACAAGATGTTCCGTTCATATTTTAAAATATAAAAGTAAAACCCACAAGACCAGATCTGCCTAATGCAGAGTTGTTAGATAACCTTTTCTGTAATGTTGCTACTTTGCTGAAGTCAAGAAATGAATTAAAGACGAGAGCAATAAACCTTTTTTATGATACCTTGAAACAGTGAAAACATAATGGCCGTACAATTCCATTGTCCTAAGCAAAGGTCTGTGGTACGGGCCAGGTAGTAAGTAAATGTGATCCTTCGCAAGTCGATAAAATGATTAGAGGTTTGATGAGCATGCAATAAAGTTAATTCGCGGTGTATAAAGTATGTCGTCCACACAAGGTATAAGTACACCACCTTTGAATTAGCAGAGGTGTAAGGCACGCAAACCGCGAGCTGTATAAAGTTAATTCAGCAAGCAATAAATATAATTCGCGTATCATATAAATCATATACGATTTCGTTAAAATATTTGAACCGCGAGTAGTCCGCTATAAAGTCGATTCGCGCGCTATAAATGTAATTCGCGTGTGTAATTATTAAATTAATTAACCGCGACGTGTGTGTAATAAACTTTATTCGCGGCATGTGTAGTAGCCGAACCGGTTCACAACCATAGGATTTTCCGTGATCGAGAACCGGGGAATCCCTACTACTGCTTGGGTATAAGAAAAAATTAGAAACAGCCAATTGCATTCTATTTCTCCGACCCACTAACCGCCGCGCGCCGATAGAATGACTGTGATTTCAAGAGGTATTTATCATATATATATATATAAATTTGCCTTCGTTCGTAGTTGTTTCAAATTCAGATTTTAGAATTATAAAAAACTAGCTGACCCAGCAAACTTTGTTTTGCCATAAAAAGACCAAACATTTATCTACCCTACCTACCCGACCCTACACTACCCTACCCTACCCGACCCTACCCTACCCTACACTACCCTACCCTACCCTACCCTACACTACCCTACCCGACCCTACACTACCCTACCCTACCCTACCCTACCCTACCCTACACTACCCTACCCTACTCTACCCTACCCTACCCTACACTACCCTACCCTATCCTACCCTAACCTACCCGACCCTACACTACCCTACGCTACCCTACACTACCCTACCCTACACTACCCTACCCTACCCGACCCTACACTACCCTACACTACCCTACACTACCCTACCCTACACTACCCTACCCTACACTACACTACCCTACACTACCCTACACTACCCTACCCTACCCTATGTCCTTCTCCTGGTTCTAAGCTACCTCCCTGCCAATTTTCAGCTAAATCTATTCAGCCGTTCTTGAGTTATAAGTGAAGTAACTAACACGACTTTCTTTTATATATATAGATGAGCGCGTCTTCCTCAAGTGAAAGTAAAGTTTCTTACGACAACTACACCCTGAGACACCGTTTTCCGAGAGTATTTGTAATTCCCAAGCTGTAAATAAATCTACAACTGTAACGGATGGTACTACTAAAATTGTTACGATGCACTTTCATAATTGTTCAAGTATAAACATTAGCCTCTAATTATTAAGTTTTATGTCTTATGGTTTTGAATTGTATGTAAATAAATACAGTAGAATCCGTTTATTATGACTCCGCCTATATTGACCAACCGGTTATTATGACGTAACTATACTACGAAGTTTGGTTTTCATATAAAATTCTTTATAAAAAAGTCGGATAAAAAAGTTGGACTTCCCTTACAGGATATGTCGCTTATTATGACCCATTTTATCATAAGAAACAAAGGAATACCTGTCAGCGGCCCTATGCTACATGAAAAGGCAAATGTTTTTGCCGCGCGTTTTGTTATTCTCGACTTCAATTGTTCTGCAAGCTGGATCAGTCGTTTTAAAGTTCGACAAAACATTGTGGCGGGAAAATTTGTAAATACTTAAGTACATATTTACATAAAAAAGTGTATTTTTCACAAAACGCTTTGTATGACGTCCGCATATTATGACGTGTTTGTCAATTCCTTTCGATGTCATAATAAACGGACTCTACTGTAAACTTAACGTTCTTGTTCATAAGTTGCACTTACTTATTTTCTCATAGAGGGTGATAAAAACAAGAATGTCCACCTCGGGAACCACTATTTTCAGCTCGAGTAACGTACTTTGAATCCCTCGCTGCACTCAGGATTCAAAAAAACACTCTAGCCTTTAAAATATTTGTTTGCTCCCTAGGCAAACAATCTACTATTTCAGATGAACTTTCGACTGAAGCCAATGCGACGGCAACATTCGTCCAAAATATTGACCAGCTGTTTGATGTAGGGATGCTCGATGAACATCGATGTTCGATGATCATCGATGTTGAAAGCAAAAACATCGCTGTTTTAACATCGATATTGCTATACGAAAAATATCGTAACATCGATGTTAACGGCAGCTATCATCGATGTTAACTCACGGCCCACTTTTTGAAAAATACAGTATCTGATCTTAAACAAGATCCTTTCCAAGTTTGGAATAATGTCATCGGTTCCACTTACCCGAAATTAAAAATAATAGCGCTGAAATATTTGAGTACTATCGCGACATCAACGCCATCCGAAAGAATGTTTTCAAAAGCTGGCTCTACTCTTTATCAACAAAGAAATAGATTTAAAGGTTCTTCTTTATCAAAATTACTCTTCCTGC
Organism: Orthosia gothica; assembly: GCA_949775005.1. Classification (NCBI taxonomy): domain Eukaryota; kingdom Metazoa; phylum Arthropoda; class Insecta; order Lepidoptera; family Noctuidae; genus Orthosia; species Orthosia gothica. Next base: position 44,140,371 of record OX459035.1, read on the forward strand.
AGTCAATTGATAAAAAATATTGGAATATGTACTCATTTGATCTCTTTCTTAATAAATTCCGAATTTTTACAATGTGTTTTATTTTTTTGTCAGTTATTATTGCATAAATCATCGATGGTATCCAACATCGATGTTCGGTTTTCGATAAATATCGAATATCGATGTCGGGCTTTCGGTTATGACATCAATGTCAACATCGATGTTTTTCGAATATCGATCATCCCTAGTTTGATGCCGTTAATGCTGACAGCCCAGATCTAAGTAGGTGAAAAAAGTATTCCACAAACCGGCCTGCACGGAGCCCTCATATAGCGCTCTTCGGAGAGATGAGAAAGTTACTTTTATCCATAAAATAACTGGGGAGTAAATCAAATCCTCCGTATCAAGGAGGACAAATTTGCAGGCATTAAGGAACATAAGAGTCTTTCGACGCGTCGCACAGTGTGGTATTTTCATGATCTAGACGGACATTATAAATTATTGGTACTTGTCTGAACAGGTTTAACACTAGTGTGTATTGACTGAAGACAAGTTATACTACAATGGACAAAGGTTTATTTACCCAGAAGTCGTGCCGAACAATAGATACAAGGGTCGGAACGGCCGCCTACCTGCGCTTCACAGACACGTACGCCTCGCGCTCGTGTCATTCGTCTGAGTTTGCTCGATGAATATGCTGTGTTTGTGTACGTTAATAGTGATTTTTTGTTGTTATTGTTTCCACGTGAATCTCAAGGTAAGTTTGCATACATATTTTCTTTAATTCGTGTATAAATTTTATCGTTAGGTCCAAAAGAATAGATCAAGGTATTTATGGTAAAAAAAAAAGTTTTTTAGTTTGTACTTGAGTTTTAGTTTATTATTCCGCATTATTCCGATCACGTATTATATTCTAATGAAAGAACCATCTTTAAGCTATACGTAACAAGTTTATTTGTTGGCGAAAGTTTGCGACACTCATACAATTATTTTTTATTTTCAGAATGACTCCGCAAATATCGCGACGTTCGTTTTTCGATGTTTGGTTTGCAAACGCAAAACAAACGAGAATGGATGCCTTATTACATCATATTCTACAAGAATTTGGTGACCCACCCCTCAGTGATGACAATTTAAAGAGAATTAGAACAATAATAAGAAATAATTGCACAAAAATCGATGCAAAATGGTCGAAGTCGGGAAGGCACCGAGAACGCTTCTTTAAAGCGAACTCTTCGTGGTTAGAAGAGAATATTTCGCTTCCAAATATTGTCAGTGAACCTACCATGGATATTTCACTACCTGGAACGAGTAACCGACCCGGAAGACCACAAAAAGTCTTTGAACATTCAAGCGATAAAACAAAAAGGCGACGAATTCAACAGCTCCTTGATACATCGAGCCAGGAAGAGTTATCGATGGCAACCGAGGTAAGCCTTCGTCAAGCTGGAAAAAAAGATTCAGCTGCTATTGTAAGAGAACTTTGTCTCTTTTCACCTCAGAGAGGTACAAAAATTAAAAAAGCGCGGAAGAGTTCTGCATGCAAAATCCATTACGGACTTTCAGAAGAACAAGCTCTCTCATTAATTATAGATGCAAATCTCTCGTCACATCAATATAATGTTATACGCCAGCAAATAAAAGAAGTGAATAAAAAACTATATCCACCTTATTATAAAGTTAAAGCGGCAAAACAAATGTGCTATCCTAGTGGTATTAATGTCACCGAAACGCACGCTGAAATTAAACTACAATCTTTAATGGATCACACGATTACACGACTATGCAAAGTACAAGAAGAGGTCTTGAAGACTATAACCGACTTGAGAAACCTGGATATAATTGTGAAATGGGGTTGTGATGGAGCGGAACAAACCAGGTACAAACAAAAATTTTCGGACGAACATTGCAGTGATGCCAGTTTATTCAGTATTTCGATGGTGCCTATCCAAATGTATGCAGTGAGTGACCAAGACATCAAAACAATTGTGTGGCAAAATCCTTCCACATCGTCTACTAGATATTGTAGACCCATAAAGTTTGTATTTGGAAAGGAAACTGTGGACTTGATTCTTACGGAAGTTGACAAAGTTAAGGAGCAGGTAACTACTTTGTCGCCTACTAAAATTGTTGTAAATGACACAGAAGTCTTTGTAAAGCCAACATTGATATTCTGCATGATTGATGGCAAAATTTGTAATGCAGTAACTTCGTGCGCGTCCACACAAACCTGTTATTTATGTGGTGCAAAGCCTAGAGAAATGAACAACGAAAGGCTGATGTTAAAAAAGACGGTAAAAAGCGAGTTTCTCTCATTGGGCCTGTCCCCTCTGCATTCATGGATAAGATTTTTTGAATGCATCTTACACATATCTTATCGTCTTGATATAAAAACATGGCAGGCTCGGGGAGCAGATAATAAAAAAAAAGTAGCTGAAAAAAAGAAAAGCGTACAAGAAAAGTTTAGGCGCGAGTTGGGCTTATTGGTAGATATGCCTAAACAACAGACAGGCAATACAAATGACGGGAACACGGCTCGCAAGTTTTTCAGAAATGCTGAAATGTCAGCAGAAATAACAGGTGTTAATGTTGAGCTTATCAATCGCTTCCGTGTCATATTAGAATGTGTTACGCAAGCATAGCCGAGGCAAATCGCTATAGTATGCATCGCCCTGATTTCCCACAGCAACAACACTGCGCAATATCTAGAAGCTGACGCTGCACACGTGCCTCGTGTCGCCATGAAGACGACACCGGACGCGAGCGACTCGATTCCGTAATCCATGTGAACATTCTTTGGTCAATCGTCGACTGAATGATACCTATCTTTTAGTTTTAGTTTTAAAATATAATTGTAATTCTATATTAATTAAATTCTTATAAAATAAATCGGTTTTTTTTGCATCTTCCGCTGCCACCGGACTTAATTGGCGTAGTCGGTAGGATACATCGAGATATATTCGGTACGTGACGCGTCAAGATTTCCCCTAAAATCGGACCGAAGTCCCGCGTGACTTACCGATTCCCGAGTATCCCGAATCTACATCGTGCGGCGCCAGCGGAGGTGAATCCAGACATCGATTCGGCAAGAAAAACTATGTTGTAAGTACTTTGAATCTTTCAAGTCCTTGCTTCCCTATTTTTAATCTAACTTAGATCCTTCCCTATCGTTTACAGATTTTTATTTCTTGCAATTACGCATCTTATAATTTAAATATTGTGTGTTTGATTCAATTTAGTGTTTAATATAGCTTTCAAAATTTTTCACCCAAGAGAATCGCGTAACCCTAGTTTAGGTAGTAGTAGATCGAATAGGCTTAGTATTATAGACGAATCTAGGCAGTTAGGTGAACCAGCACTACTGGACGCAGATATGGCTCAGGGTAAATTAGAAGATATCTTAAAGTCGCTTAGGATTGTGCCCGATTTCGATGGTAACCCTCACGTGTTAACCCGTTTTGTAAACCTCTGTGACCAACTAGTACTAGCATATTTTAATACAGAACCGGGTAATGAGTTAACCAATTTGGCTCTTATCCATTTATTACAACAGTATACAGTTGAACATAAAAACAAAATGACTAATGCTTATAATCTAATTCACGAGTCTAGTATGGCCCAACGTAAAGATTTAATAGATGCACGTAATAAATCTAGAGAGACAGAAAACCAATACTCACCTGAACAACAAATATTCGTGAAAAATCCCTTAGCCTCCCGCCAAAAGATAGTACCTCGCTATACGCACGATACTGTTATGGCTGACCTACCAATACATATATACACCCGCAAAAAACGTGGCCCCATTGCTAAATCAAGATTGAAAAGAGTACCTAAAAGTTCACAATTGTTACAGGACCCTCCTTGTACTTCATCTGCTCCTGAATTCGGCCCTAACACAAGAGATAAAACTTGAAAATCTTGACGATGGCCCCGGTGTATTACCTTTTAAATTAGGCCCCTGTAGTATAGTAACTCACTATCATTCATTTCTACAACATGTTAATCTTCAGGAGTTGCAAGATAAAGTTAATACCGTTCATAACCAATTAAGAGAAATAAGCCCCGACCTTAATAACAGAAGCCTTTCTTTATTCAGGCCCCATATTGAATACTTAGAGGATCAGCTTCAGGCCGTCCTAGACCAATTACAGTCATTTGGAACTACTCGTTCTAAAAGAGGTCTCGTAGATGGACTCGGTTCTGTTGTCAAAAGCATAACCGGTAACCTTGATTATACAGATGCAGTTCATTTCAATAATGCTATAAAATCTCTTCAAGATAATGAAAACAAGTTATTAACAGAATTTAACAGTCACGTGAGCCTGACCAAAACTTGGGTAACTCAACACTCTAAATTACTAGATAACATGGTAGACAATCAGAACAAATTAACAGCCTTAGTTAGAAATGTTAGTGAGAGTTTGGATAAGGGGAATCATGAGTTAGTTCAGTATGCTCATCTAGGACAAACCATTCTAATAGTTAGTGATAACGTTGACCGGGTGTCACGAGAGATATCGAAATTACAGAACGTACTGGCATTTATAAGAACGTCAACGGCACACCATGACGTCATTAGTTTAGATACCATTAGGTCTATAATAAGCAAATTGACTAGGTTATATGGTAGTAATAAGGTATTAGACATAGGAGCTAGAGAATATTATGATGTTATAAAGTTAGGTTCTTATTTTATAGGTAATGAAATAGTTATAGTCTATAAATTCCCGATTATTCTACCCCAGACATATGACCTATACAAGATATCCATAGTTCCTAATAAAAACCATGAAATTCTCGTCCCCCACTCCCAATTCCTAGCAATCCATCCGAAAGATTTCAAGTACATAGAGGCTGAATGCCCGAAGTCCACCAAAGGGTATCTATGTGAAGAGATACACAACGTACTAAGCCGAACATCGCCCGATTGCATTGGAGCCTTCATCACCACGCAGCAGAGACTTCCTGAATGCAAACCAGTCACAACATCTCTTCAAAAACCAGCCTACGAGAAACTCGACGACCGTCATTATACCATCAGCTTCCCGACTCCGACGAAAGTACGCCTATCCTGCGAGCAAGATCTCCATAAGCAACTGCAAGGAAGTTACCTCGCCATACTTCCTCACAACTGTTTTATCCAGACAGCAGAGTTCATCATCTCAAACTCCAATGATCGACTGAAAGGTCAAGCTTTGAAAATAATGGATGTTCCTGGAGAAGATGTACTTAGCCCAATGGCACGCCCACTGTTCAATCTCAACTCTATTAACTTGGATGATCTCCACGCTACCAATAAGGAGATCTCGCTGCAGTCACCGATACAGTTCGATACACACTCAGATAGCAGCATCTATCACACCACTATACCAATGTACGTGTTACTATTCAGTGCATGTGCACTAACTGCATACTTCATTTATCGAAGATGTCATCCGAAACAGATTGACCTTAAGAAAGAATCATCTGATGACAAGGAAGATCGACCGCAGATAATCTACTCTATACCAGCAACACAAAGGGATAGAACAGATCATCTCCCAGCGCAATTTACGACCAAGGTCTTCAATAGTGGCTGTTCTTCGGGGGGAGGTGTTACGCAAGCATAGCCGAGGCAAATCGCTATAGTATGCATCGCCCTGATTTCCCACAGCAACAACACTGCGCAATATCTAGAAGCTGACGCTGCACACGTGCCTCGTGTCGCCATGAAGACGACACCGGACGCGAGCGACTCGATTCCGTAATCCATGTGAACATTCTTTGGTCAATCGTCGACTGAATGATACCTATCTTTTAGTTTTAGTTTTAAAATATAATTGTAATTCTATATTAATTAAATTCTTATAAAATAAATCGGTTTTTTTTGCATCTTCCGCTGCCACCGGACTTAATTAATGTATAAATAGCGGGTTTCCGATAAATGTCGATAAATTTCATAAATACGCTAAGGAAACAAGGAAGCTATATATTAAAGAGTACTCATGGTACGCAATGCCTGTAAGCGTACATAAAATACTTTTCCACGGAAAAGATATCATTGCTGCATGTGTTCTTCCAATAGGACAACTTTCGGAAGAAGCACAAGAGGTTAGAAATAAGCACAATAGAAAATTTAGAGAACTCTTTACGAGAAAGTCGTCAAGAGTTAATACAAACACTGATTTACTAAATAGATTGCTTGTGTCATCAGACCCATTCATTGCAAGTTTAAGGGCTCCTCCAAAAACTAAACGGGGTCAAATTACTTCTGAAGTGCGCGAGCTTTTGTCATCTGACCACGGTGAATTAGGACGATATCTATCAGATTCCGAAGAATTTGATGAAGATTCTGACTGATAGGTACCTATCAAATTTATGTAATTGTTTGTTTTTTTTTTGTAATATTTTGTTGAAATATAATATCTAAAACCTTCCCAATGTGTTAAAATTTTATTTAATACGTACTTGATTAATTGTTAGGGTATTCCATACACATATATTGAGTTAAATAATATTGTCCGTCTAGATCATGAAAATACCACACTGTGCGTCGTCGCCTGAATCAGGATCCCTTAGAAAATTGTTTCGGGTGCATCAGGTATAATTTGTGGGTCAAATAATAATCCCACAATTTAGCAATACGTAGCCAGTGTTAATACTTAATACAGCAATTACTACAAATTCACGACACACTCTCTGGACAAAAGAAAAATTGTGAAGATGACTCCGCTATTTTGTCCAATAATTTGTCAAGTTTTTAACCTATAAAAAAAATTTAAACTGCTGAATTTGATACCAGTGAAATGGAGACTTTATTAGCTGATGCAGTTAAGACAGTCGAACTGGTGACTTGTGAAAGTCAAGTTTGTGGATATGTATGTGGTTTAATTTTCAAAAAACTTACGCATAGTAACTGTCCAAACTGCCAAAACGCATTTTTAGCAGAAACGCTTGAACCCATTCACAAGTTTCAAAGAATATGAAACAACAAATAACGCCTTAAGTTATGTATATAAAAATGTGGTCCTATGTGTCGAAACAATGGCTACAATTATAAATAATTGATTTTGTAATTGAAATATAAATTTTTGAGAAAATTTGAAAAGGAATGCCTGGAAAAATCAAATAAAAAAAAATATAATGGCTGGTTTTAGATTGTGTTGATATTTCTTTTCTAAATAAATGTAAGAATCATTCAGAAATAAATATAAATCATATTAAAACCAGTACCTTTTTCATATGTACTAAAATATATATGTCACGTCGAAGTACCTATGTATCGTAGAACCGCCATCTTTAAGCCCAATGTCTAGAGGCAATTCCTTTATTCTTGACTGGAGCGGGTTACTTCAATAACACACAACACTGGATTGAAACTCAAGAGTGTTTATTTGATTTAGTTACAGGCAATGTTTATTAGGTTTTCAAACATCTATTCAATTAGCAGATTTATTAAACAGTTTTACAGTTATTATTTTTTTTACACACACCATGCACCGTACGCGCCGCCATGCACGTACTCTACTATGGGCGGGACTTCCATAGTTTTTGTTTAGACACTAATTACTTGGATAGTTGAGTAAAGTTAGCAAACAATACTAAAATGCTGATCAGTTAATTATTTTAACATTAAACAACCTCAATACTCACAAATACAAAGTGGTTTGTAGTTTATTATTGAAATAGTCATCTAATAACAAAACTATTCAAGTTTCCGGTGATCTAACAATCTTACTAATTAGAAAGTTTCTCATTATTACATAGCTGTGTAAAATAGTCTTATGACTTCTTAGTATTTAATCATTTACTCAAATTTGTTTAGTTCTCGTATTAAATTATTAAATCTGGTTATTGGTCATAGAAATTATAACATCCGCCATTGTTTGACAACTTAATAAGAATAACATAATGAAACACATTTGCTTCGTCAAATGTGCAATAGTTAAAATGAGAACAAATCCAAAAGTCCTACAATAAGTGTTCCTGTTTAATTTAAACATCTCGTATTAATTAAACATTAAAATTAGCATATGAATTATGAATCAATACTGATTCCACAGTGAGCCAATAGATGGCGCTGAACTCAAAACCCAACTTAAATAGACATTGACACTTAAAATTACTAATTACTATTAATTAGGATAATAAATTAGCAAATTCACGCCTACGCGGCGACATATATTATATTAAAATAACAGAGAATTGGAAGAAGAAGAGAAAAGAAAAGCCATGGAAAGGAAAATGAGTGTTGGCGACTGGCTGGAAAGCCACCTTTTTTTTAAGAGTTTATATTTTGAAAGGTTTTGCTTTTTGTGTTTTTGTGACGCTTTTGATTTAGGTTGTCAAGTGTTAGTGTGTTTCCATTTGCTTTGTACATAGTTTGTTCTATTAATAAATAGTAATTAATATTATACTAACAGTGTTTCTACCATCTCCAACCCATCCTAATAATTACAGTCCACATTGCTCACCAACATTTTGGTCCATTCTCGCCGTAAAAACAAACCATATTTCAAAATTTTCATTTTGACGTAAGTTTTTTCATTTTTTTCATTTCGTTTAGTGAACATTCACTTCGTCATTCTTATTCATTAACCATGGTGGAAACACGTAGTCAAAGCAAGGCAAACACGGACACTACGGCCACGGAAGCCAATCGGACGCAGCCCGAACGTGGCGAACGTTCACGGGGCGGCGACCGGCCGGCTTTGGCCACAGCAATTAGCTCGACCACACAGCCCGCGGGCGCTGAACCTTGCGACCAGGCACAACCTAGTCTCGCAAATCGCCCAAGTTTACGATCTAATTTGGATTTAGACGCAAAAGCAAAAGCACCTTCACGCAGCGCACATAGTGTTCATAGTACACATTCGTGCAGTGAACGCACTCATTCCTCGAGGTCTTCGGCGACCGTCCGCGCTCAGAAACTGGCCATCGAAGCTGACGCAATGCGGCGCCGAGTGGAGCGCGAGCGCGAGCTTGCACGACAGCAGGCGGAACGTGATCGCGAGCTTGCTCGCCTCGAGGTTGAGGCGGAAGAGACGGAATTACAAGCCAGACTAGCCGCTTTAGAAGCATCGAATAAGTCATCCAAATCCCATTGTTCACGTTTGTCTAGTTGTCATTCCGCAAAACGCACCGCGACGTGGGTTCTCGAGCAGAACATGACCACGGTAAGTAACGCGAACGTGCCTGGTGAGGCACCGACTGTCACCTTGGGCAACCCCCAAGGACAATATTCGCAGCCGGCCGCTCCTACCAACACGGTATCGTTCTACGTACCAAATGTCAACCATGCAGCCCCGTCGTCAGGTACACGCGCCGCCTGTAACATCTACCACAACGATGCATCACAACAATTAAATACGTCTGAACGTCCTATCTCAGACCCCGTAACTCAGCTTACCCAAGCTATAAACGTCCTTTCCAGCAAACCAAAGAGACCCGAACTCGTCACGTTCTCGGGCGAAGTTAGTCAGTGGATGGCGTTCAAGAGTAGTTACGAACGAACTAAATCTAATTTTTCTCCGTCAGATAATTTAGATCGCTTAAACAACGCTGTGCGCGGTCCGGCGTACCAGTCCGTGGCGTCTCTCCTGTGGACTTCTGGGGAACCGGATGACATCATGAGCGCCCTAGAGCAGACGTACGCGCGCCCGGAACTTCTCGTCGCCCGCGAGGTCGCCGAGCTGCGCAACAGTCCTAAGCTAAGTTCTCCCGAAGAATTAAACCGTTTAGCAAATAAATTACGCAATTTCGTGACAACGCTTAAGCTACTTAATCAGAGCGAGTACTTATGGTCACCAGAGCTCTCTCGGTGCATATTGATGAAGTTGAGCGAGCACACGCGCGCTCGTTTTACGGACTTTGCTTCCGTTAATGCACCCAATCAACCAAACTTCACAAAATTGGATATTTTGTCACGCTTTCTTTTAGCAGAGGCTGATAAACAGTTAAAATACAACTTTGTTGCCGACAATACAGTTAAGGCACAGAACTCAACGCATCCTAGTAGATTCCAATTGAAGAAGGAAACAATTCATGCCACCGTATCTAACAACAAAGTGCCCGAGCGTTGTACCTATTGTAAACAAGGACCTCATAACATAAAATCCTGTAAAGTTTTTTTAGCGCTCTCAATAGACGACAGATGGCGTTGGGTCCGTGAGACAAAAATATGCTACCGGTGTTTGAACTCCAACCCACACACTTGGAATTTTTGTCGCGCCAAACGTTGTGGAGTAGACGGATGTCCAAGACGTCACAACGCGCTCCTTCACAGCACAATGACAGCGAACTCCAAACCTAGCGTAGCATCCAGCAGCCAATGCAACAATACTCAAACTTTGTTTGCTGAACCGACCACTCTTGTCAACGTGGACAATTCAACCAAAGAATTTGAACCATCTGTCAAAATTGGAAATACATATTCTGATACCTTAATTGATGTCACAGAGACTTCGCGGTCAACCGATCGCCCTCGCGGACTGCTGAAGGTAGTCCCGATCGTGCTCGAGGGTCCAGACGGCGAGTTCCACACGACGGCGTTACTCGATGAGGGCAGTACTGCGACGCTCATTGACGGCGAGGTTGCTGCGCGCATCGGCGCGAAACCCACCTGTCAGGAGCGGCTACGCATCGAAGGCGTCAGTGGTATGACGAAAGAAGTTGACTTAAGTTACGTAGACTTTTATATTCGAGGTCGAAATTTGTCTGACCGTTATTTAATAAAACACGCGCGAGCGATCAAACCTTTGGGGTTGCGCGCGCAACACCCAGGCAAAATTATTTTCTCAGACTATGATCACTTGGTAGACTTATCCGACGAACTTTCATACACTGACGTCACCCCTACTGTCCTCATTGGTGCGCCCGATTGGCACCTGTCTTTAAGTCGCGAAGTGCGATGTGGCAAAAAGAGTGACCCTGTCGCCTCGAGAACTTTGTTAGGTTGGGTACTTCACGGCGCGCTTTCCGTTTCGTCTAAGCCACTCGAATTTGTGAACCACGTATTGGACGATCTAGACATTCTCATCAAAAGTCAATATGACATCGATGCCTTAGGCATAACGAAAAGCGCCCCTCGCCCAAACGATGACGATAAACGAGCCGTAGACATTATCGAATCATCGGCACGCCAACTTGATGACGGACATTTTGAAATTGGCCTACCCTGGAAGAAAGAACTGCCAAAGACTATACCTGACAGTTATCCGCAGGCATTATCGCGCTTCAGGGCCCTTGAACGCCAGTTGGCAAAAGATAAATCGTTCGCCACAGCCTTTAACAAATTCATAGACGACGTCATAGCAAAAGGCTACGCTGAGGAGTGCGAACCAACCACCTATCACCAATGGAAACCACCGAATGTTTCCTGCGTTGACGTAGAAGCTGGTATTCGTTGGTACCTGCCTATCTTCGGCGTACTTCACCCCCAAAAGAAGAAGCTCAGAGCGGTCCATGACGCCGCCGCGGCGACGAAGGGTGTAAGTTTAAACAGCCTGCTCCTACAAGGTCCAGACTTACTTTGTTCTTTACTAGATATCTTGTTCCGCTTTAGAGAAGGCACCGTTGCTCTAAACGGTGATATAAAAGAAATGTTCCCACAAATAAAAATCGCGCCAAGAGACAGAGACGCCCAACGTTTCCTCTGGCGTAGCAAAGAAGGCGAACTGAAAGAGTATCGTATGTCCTCTTTGATTTTTGGTGCAGTTTCGAGTCCGTTCATTGCACTCTACATTAAAAATAAAAATGCAAGAACACTCCAAGCCGATTACCCCGCCGCCTGTAAGGCGATAATTGACGACCACTATATGGACGACTATTTAGGTAGCCATTCCAGTGTCGCCGATGCGGCGCAGCTGGCCGCCGACGTAGTCACAGTTCACAAAGCCTGTGGTTTCGAGATGCGCGCCTGGACGTCAAACGATCCGGAGGCACTTTCGCTTATCCCAAAGGAACTTCGAAGTAACGCAACCTCCGACGTATATTTACCGCCAAGTAGCGAGGTTGGCGTTTTGGGTGTTAAGTGGAACCCACGTCAGGATTCGCTGGGTTTTCGAGCAGTGTCGCAGTTACCGGCCAGTACCTTAACCAAACGTAGTCTTTTGTCAAACGTCATGAAGGTCTATGACCCCCTCGGCTTAATTATGCCGGTCATTATCTGGGGCCGCATTCTGATACAGAAACTATGGAGGGCAGGGGTCGGTTGGGACTCACCGCTTCCCGACACGTACGTAAATGAATCTGAAGACTGGTTTTTACAATTGCAGGTCGCGTCCAACATAAAAATACCTCGTTGGTATATGAATAAGACAGATGTAGTGGATACCCAACTGCATGTATTAGCCGATGGTGGCGAACAAGCTTATGCATGTGCTGCCTATTGGCGTTTTAGATACGATGACGACTCCGTGTCGACAACTCTAATCGGCAGTAAAGCACGCGTTTCGCCCTTAAGGCCGGTCTCAATTCCACGCATTGAGCTACAAGCTGCGCTTATAGCCTCTCGTTTCGCGCAAACAATTTTGCAAGCACATCGAATTAAGCCCTCCGAGATCACTTTTTGGACAGACTCAACCACCGTCCTTAAGTGGATTCGGAGTGATGCTCGGGCTTTCAAACCATTCGTGGCGCACAGGTTGGGAGAGATATTAGAAACCACCAACCCGTCCAACTGGAGGTGGATCCCTACCTCTCTCAACGTCGCCGACGATGCCACAAAACCTAAAAAATTAAACCTCACACAGTCTCATCGATGGTTTACGGGTCCTCCATTTCTGTTACAGCCACCAAACGCTTGGCCGACCGAGCGAGTTGCTGACATCGAGGAGACTCTACCAGACCTCGAGTTGAAATCGGAGCTGGTGGGGTTGCTCCTCGACGTTCCGTTCTCGAGTCCAGTACCTGACGCGACGCGTTTTAGCTCTTGGCTGCGCCTTTTGCGTGCTACCGCCCGTGTTCTCCAGGGTGCGCGATTATTCCGGCTTAAACTGTCTCGGTCAATAGATCTAAATTCAAATATATACATCGACAGCACCACATCTCCTTCACAAGTTCACGCGGCGGACATCATAACAGCTGAGAAGATGATACTCCAACGAGCTCAGAGAGACAGCTTCCCCGACGAGCTGAAAGCAGTCGAATCTTCACAGCCCGTACCCAAAAATAGCCGAATAACAAAACTCGCGCCAATTCTTGGCCAGGATGGCTTGCTGCGACTGGACTCACGGACAAAGTATGCGCCAGGAGTGAGTGAGAGAGCCATATCACCTGCAATTCTGGATGGTCGCCATCACGTCACACGACTCCTCATCCTTCACGAACATATTCACGCCGCACATTGTTTTAACGAACTTGTACTTAATGAGCTCAGGCAGAAGTTTTGGATACTCAAAGCAAGAGATAGCATCCGTAGCGTCGCCAAAGCCTGTCTGCAATGCAGAAGGTGGAAGAGCCAACCTGCTCGACCTCAAATCGGCAATCTTCCGGAAGAGCTACTCGACCATCACAAGAGGCCGTTCACCCACGTGGGCCTAGATTATTTCGGTGCGATCACGGTCACAATATTACGACGCCACGAAAAACGCTACGTCGCACTTTACACATGCCTAGTAACGAGAGCCATCCACTTAGAACTTGTATCTTCACTTTCATCCGATTCTGCCATTATGAGCCTAAGACGTTTTATTGCTCGCCGAGGATCGCCTTCAACAATATTTACAGATAATGGCACCAACTTTGTCGGAGCCACCCGAGAGCTACGCTCATTACAAGACGACGCAGTTCAAGAATACGCCACAAACCACAAAATCAAATGGCGTTTCATCCCACCGGCATCTCCGTTCATGGGTGGAGCATGGGAAAGATTGGTAAGAACCGTGAAGACAACCCTGAGAGCCTGCCTCGCCGAAAAAGTTTTAAAAGAAGAAGTCCTATCCACACTACTCCTTGAGGCAGAGGCCATAATAAATTCGAGACCTCTCACGTATGTGCCATCTTCAACCGACTCACCAGAAGCGATCACTCCTTTCAATTTCATCCTGGGTTCCTCTTCAGTCGTACCTTGGACCAGCACGCTCACAGACGCGGACTTAGACAGAAGGTGTGACTGGCGTCGAAGCTTACGTCTGGCAGATCATTTTTGGGCACGATGGCTGCGCGAGTACCTGCCCACGCTCCGAGCAAGAGGACCCTCCACCAACACATGCAGTTTTAGTGAGGGAGACGTGGTGCTGATCGCCGACCCTACCCTTCCTCGTGGCTTATGGCCGCTAGGAAGAATAGTGTCGATCTACCCAGGGCCAGATGGAGCGGTCCGCGTGGCAGACGTCCGCACTAAGGGCGGTATACTGCGCCGACCGGCCCGTAAGCTCATTTTGATGGAAGCTGCTTCCCAGCCAGTAGCCACCGGTTGTTAGTGTTCCACTGGGGGTCCGGTATGTTGGCGACTGGCTGGAAAGCCACCTTTTTTTTAAGAGTTTATATTTTGAAAGGTTTTGCTTTTTGTGTTTTTGTGACGCTTTTGATTTAGGTTGTCAAGTGTTAGTGTGTTTCCATTTGCTTTGTACATAGTTTGTTCTATTAATAAATAGTAATTAATATTATACTAACAGTGTTTCTACCATCTCCAACCCATCCTAATAATTACAGTCCACATTGCTCACCAACAATGAGGATTTTAAGAAATTAAAGATTAAACTAATACTGACTGGTTGTTTTCATTGTGTTACAGAATTTAATATTTTTTTATTGAAAATAATGTTTTATCCTTTCCGGACTACATTATAGGACCATGTGACAAATTGGGCTCTGTGTCCAACCGAGTTATGGCCTATGTCATTGTAAAGGATTTTGTTCGTACTTAATTTGTTACTATGGGCACCATCTTCAATCCCATTACAGAAAATATATATGTAGGTACCTAAATAGGTTTTGTAGAAAAAGACAATTGGTAGTCATAAAACTGCTATTGTAACAATAAATTCATACCTTTAAAATAATGGTAAACAATAGATGCACATGTTTTACGACACTCTCCATCCCTCTCACACCTCTCGGACGCATGCCAGCCGGGCGAGCACGGCCTCTGTGATAGGCTTGAGTCGCGAATTTTGTCACGGTTTTTGCTCCCAAACTGTGATAAAAATGTGTGACTCAAGCCTGTCACAATAATCCGTGTGACCGTGAGCACGGCCTACTGTGACAGGCTTGATTCACAGGGCGCCCGCCCGCTCTCTGTCGAACGTGAAGTCCCGAAGTCGACTCGTGCGCACATATTGTTAACTGTTCGTTTCCGTGTATCCTCTCTTGTTCTGTGATTTACCGACCCTAGCTTGTTGTTTAGCCGCATTTCTTGCAATGGGAGCAAATCAGTTGGCAGACTTTCCTCGGATAACAATTAAGTCGATTTTTATGATATCCCTTGGGTCATATCAAATTGAACTTGCTAAGTCATATTGTAACGAACATTTACGCAATAGTTTATATACGATAGAAATATATCGTGAAAATGAATTACATGATTTAGCAGCATGCAATATCCAAAACCAGCATGTGTGGTTATTAAAAGGACGAATACAATTAAGACAATATGTTCGAGCACGTATAATGCATTGTTATTTTATTATTAAGAAATCTAAATAATAGATAAATATGTGTGTAACGCGCGCATCTTGGTGAACATTCAAAATTCGAACAGCGCGCCAAAACTCCTCCATGTGCCGTAATACGTCTGTGCGGATGCGAAGACTATGCGAGGCACACATAGGGATGCCAGATGTCCGGTTTTCGACCGGACAATCCGTTTTTCTTTATGCTTGTCCGGTCACAAAATTCATGGTAAACCGGACAATAGATTGTCCGGTAATAAAATAATCGTTTATTATTTCTAGTGAACAGCACGAGCGTTTCGTAGGAACGCGACACGCCGCCGCATGTCGCCGCCCGCGCTACCCCCCCTCGCCTCCCGCCCACCCGTGTCCTCCACGTACGGCGTATCTCACTCAGTCAGTCACTAGTTTAAAGTGAGAAGAGCCGCGCTCGCTCCCAATAAAATATCGACGCTATTGTTACAACAAATATTTCCTGTTTTGCTGTTTTATTTGTGTTGTGTGTGGTTGGTTTTTATAATAATATGGATGACGAGGAAGCATCGACCAGTGCTGTAACTCCACCGAAGAAAGTGAGAAGAACTTGCTACTACAATGTTGACTGGGAATCGCGATTTTCTTGGTTAAATAAATATGACGAAGACAACACAAAGGGCTACTGCAAATTGTGTAAAACTACGTTCACAGTGGCTTATGATGGCGTGAAAGCATTAACACAGCACGCCACGTCAAAGAAGCATAAAGATTCTGTAAGTGCAGCAGCCATGTCTCAGCGAATGAATTCTTTCTTTACTCCAAACGGCAGCGCGCAAAGTGAAAAAGTTAGCATTGCCGAATTGGCTGAAGTTTATCATAGTATCAAACACCACATTTCATATGTTGCTCAAGATTGCTCATTAAAAGTATTAAAGCAAGTTATTACCGATTCAGAAATCGTGAAACAAATGACTGGAGGACGTACTAAATGTACTGCTTTGATAAACCAAGTTTTATATCCATATTCAATGGAACTTGTGCAAGAGGATTTAAAGAATGAAGTTCTGTTCTCCATTGCTACCGATGCTTCTAATAAAGGAAACAGAAAATTCTTTCCAGTTGCGATTCAATATTTTTCACCAAAAGACGGTATTTGTCATAAAATTTTAGACTTTTACGAGGACTCGTTCGAAGATTCAAGATCTATTAAAGAAAAATTATGTCAAGTGTTGGTAAATTCACAGCTACCATGGAGTAGAGTAACAGCATATGGAGCGAACAATGCCTCTGTTAATTTCGGAGTTAATAATTCCGTTTTTCAAAAGATAAAGTCTGAAGAAAATGATGAAATAATAGCCGCTCACTGCAATGATCACATATTTCATAACTGCGCAAAAAATGCTTTGAAAGTAATGCCTGTTGATGTCGAAAATATAGTAATGAAAGTATTTGCAGAATTTTCTTGTTCTGCAAAGAAACGAGAAGAGTTGAAGGAATGCTTTGAATTCTTCGAGAGCCAATACAAAGATGTAATACGTCACGTACCTACAAGGTGGCTCAGCTTATTTAAAGCTCTCGATAGGATGCTTTCGTCATGGGGACCATTGAAAAAATACTTCTTAGAGCAAGGTTCTGACAACTGCCCAAGGGCTCTTTGGGCTATCTTATCAGATCAAGAAGACCAAATTACAAGTGAGACCAACCCCTCTTACAGTGAATTATATTTGTATTTTACTCATAATTTTATGGCTTCTTTTCAAGAAATTTTGCTGCTGTTAGAAAAACATACCACAGCAGCATATAATCTGCATAACATAATGGTGCAATTCCGGGACACTATTACAAAGAAAATAAGTGACAACCATTTCGGAATGAAGGTGCATATGGCATTAAGAAAAGGCTATCTTTCAGATGGTCAAATAAAAGAATTTACAACAAATGCTCTAACCCTCTGACTAATAAACGCGGAATAAAGTTATACCAGGTATAACTAAGGTATACCCATACATTTTCATAGGTTTATACCTGGTATAACTTTATTCTGCGTTTATTTGTAAGAGGGTAAGTGTTTACCAAAGAGCATTAGCTTATATAGAGAAGTGGTATCCCTTCGAGAATAACAATTTTAAGGCTTTTAGTTGTTTAGATATCGAAGCCGGAAGACTGCCTACGTTGGATCAATTGATTGAGTTGTGGTCAATATCTCCATGGATAAAAAAGTAAAAAAAGTAAAAACTTGTCCGGTTTTTTCTTTGAACTCATCTGGCATCCCTAGGCACACACGAGCGCCAAACAAGGCGCTCGCGGCGGGGGTGGCTTGCTGCGCGCTTACAGAGCGCGGGAGTCGCGGGCCAGGAAGTAAACGACAGGCGATGACGAAGTAAAGGCACGCGTCGCATAGTCTGTTGATGACTGACATGTAGGGATGATCGATATTTGAAAAACATCGATGTTGACATCGATGTCATAATCGAAAGCCCGACATCGATATTCGATATTTATCGAAAACCGAACATCGATGTTGGATACCATCGATGATTTATGCAATAATAACTGACAAAAAAATAAAACACATTGTAAAAATTCGGAATTTATTAAGAAAGAGATCAAATGATTACATATTCCAATATTTTTTATCAATTGACTGCAGGAAGAGTAATTTTGATAAAGAAGAACCTTTTAATCTATTTCTTTGTTGATAAAGAGTAGAGCCAGCTTTTGAAAATAGTCTTTCGGATGGCGTTGATGTCGCGATAGTACTCAAATATTTCAGCGCTATTATTTTTAATTTCGGGTAAGTGGAACCGATGACATTATTCCAAACTTGGAAAGGATCTTGTTTAAGATCAGATACTGTATTTTTCAAAAAGTGGGCCGTGAGTTAACATCGATGATAGCTGCCGTTAACATCGATGTTACGATATTTTTCGTATAGCAATATCGATGTTAAAACAGCGATGTTTTTGCTTTCAACATCGATGATCATCGAACATCGATGTTCATCGAGCATCCCTACTGACATGCTGAACATCTGAAGTTATTGACAATTTTGTTGATTTTTAGTTAACCACAAACCATGTTGTAATACTCATATCTGTTGACTACTGGCATGCTGAACATCAGAAGTTTTATGATAATTTTGTTCACTTCTAGTTAACCTCAAACAATTTTCAACTAATTATTTTCCCAATCTGTAGAAGACTAAGATGATGAATACACAAACATTGAAATTTTGTAGACTTCAGTTCATCAAAGACCAGTTATACAGTTCGATGGACACACAAATAGTCCGATGTAGTTGTAGGTTGCGGGTTTGAACCCAGGCAGGCGCTTTACTTGGTGCTAATTATTTCATCACCACTGCTCTCAAAATGGTGAAGGAAAACATTGTGAGGAAACCAGCATGTCTTAGAAACAAAAATGAAACAAGACATGTCACATCCACCAACCCCAACTGGGCCTGCGTGGTGGAATACCTCTCGCAGTGAGGAGGCCTACACACACAACGGACCAAATGAGTGTCCAAGTGAGGAAAAGGGGGTCCATCTATCCTACCCTATCCTAGTCATACCACCACAAACCATACCCAAAGTAGGTAGTAGAAATTTCTTTTTACTCTCAGATGCAGATCAACCGTTTTCCTTATTTACATTATCACTGTGGAGTTTTTTGGGCGTTCTTCTCCATAACACACATAACATGACGTTCAAAAGTGCCGCATATTGGCCTTGTAGAATAAATATACTTGACTTTGACATCAAGCAACTGTAAAATAGAACACATTTTACTGCCGCACTCGGAAACATTTAACGGTTACTTAAACCACTCCTTAGTATAGATTTTGTACTAAAAAATCAATACTAAGGATCGCCTTAAGTAACCGTTAACGGTTCTGAGTGCGGCAGTGAGACATCAATTTATGTCTGTTACTTTACAATATGTCTAACAATCCAAATATACTGAGTTGCATGGTACAACACTAAAACAACAAATTTTGTCACACAAGGCTTAACGGTTATAGTTCTCGCCAAACTTCTTGGCCGCCCTGAAGTTAGCTACAATGGCCGCGCAGTAGTAAATCTCATACATAAACAGTACCGTTTCGTGCCTCGCACATCCGGTAAACCAAATTCAGGGCGGCCAAGAAGTTTGGCGAGGACTATAAACTTGACTTTCTGACCCTATTATCTTCTTTTTTAGAATATTTTTTTTTCTATTAATCTTGTTACTAGTATATATAGAACAAAATA
The DNA here is from genome assembly GCA_949775005.1 of Orthosia gothica. Taxonomy (NCBI): domain Eukaryota; kingdom Metazoa; phylum Arthropoda; class Insecta; order Lepidoptera; family Noctuidae; genus Orthosia; species Orthosia gothica. The sequence continues at coordinate 44,160,172 of OX459035.1, forward strand.
TATATTATTTTTTAAGTAACAGCAATAGAACTAGCACTCCCATATTTTTAAATCTTTTAGACACAACAATGTGAATTTATCAAACAAAAAAAGAAGCGTTCACTCACAATCATCATCATGATGATGATTCAAAATAACTAAATTATTTAGGGTACCTTCATTTTTAGTTCTGCCAAACTCTATGCAGTTTATCTATAGCGATTTTTACGTTTCACTAAACATTTGCTTTATTTTTCCAGAGAACTATCTCGAATAAATGTTTACAAGTGTCCATTCAAATGACACGAAATTTGGTATGCAATCAAGTTACAAACAATGAAACAACAAAGCACGGTCGACAAATATGACACCAAGATAAAACCCAAGACACAAAGACAACTCGGAAACCCACGATGACAAAGCGATTTAAAAGACAAATAGAGAGAACAACCCACCACGAAGATGACTGACCGATAATTTGTAAACAGACCAAAATTTTTTAATGCTAAAGAGTTAAGATCAAATTAATAATGATTGAATTATGATATCCACTATCATAACTTCAGTTACACTCTCGACAGCACATTTTGCAGCAGTTTGTAAGTTTGAAACTGCCAACTAAAAAGTTTCTGTATAAAAGACTAAAGACGACCAGTCTTAACCTCAACTCAATCAATACGTACTTAGACTTAGAGAGACTTAAGAATCACCATCACAGACTACATCACCATCACCAAATTCCTTATAAATGCACAAATTCAAATTAAAAACAAAAAAATATTATAGTTATTATTATTAATATTAATAGTTACTAATTTCCTTCCTGATTATTGCAAAACTAAACTTGTCAATTGTGCAGTCAGTGTTGCCAGTGGCAGATAGTCAAAGTCAGATACAAATGTTACATGAGTCATCACAAAAAGTTATCATTCGGTTCCCTTCATGATGGTTGAGCTGGGTGGTGCCGATTCATGCGTCATGTTCGTGAACGGGCGCCGTCAGTTGGGATTGGTCATAACTCAACTGCTTCGGATGTTGATGTTTTTCTAGTACCTATTGTATAACTGCACAGTACATGTGTGAGTACTTTTAATACTTTATACCTTTACATAGTATAGTGTGTAGTGCTATTCTGGGTGCATTGTCCTCACATATGTGAATTTATTAATGTATGTACTCATGTACCTAAATATTGTAAAAATCATTTTTTTTTTAAAAGAGTAAGTATGGAGTTTCTTGTGCATTCTTCTCCATAACAAGCTACTTTCCGAATGCACGGTAGAATCATTTTTTTTTTTTTTAAAAGAGTAAGTATGGAGTTTCTTGTGCATTCTTCTCCATAACAAGCTACTTTCCGAATGCACGGTAGAATCAACTTTTATTCCATGTAAATTTAAAAAGTATGGAGTTTCTTGTGCATTCTTCTCCATAACTAGCTACTTTCCGAATGCACGTTAGAATCAACTTGTATTTCATTTAAATTTAAATTGTGACATTCAAAAGTGCCGCTTGGTGGCCCAGTTGAAATAAATATCTTTTGTCTTTGTCTTTTTGTTACATTTTCATGAGAAAAGTTACATTACCATATTTTATGTGGAAAACGACACTAAAATAATAAAATACTGCAATTTGAAATTTTTTTTCTACTTTGTAGTTAGCGGAACGCGCCCATATTTTGAATTTTCGCGCAGGCGGGCCCTACCCCGCGTCTACCACGGGTAAATCAGTAGCGTTTAGTTTAGAACATTCAAATTACAACGAGAAACAACTTTGTAGCTAGGTACCTACTTGGTAGCATTAGCGAAAAGATCGATAAACATAATCAAATCTGTTGATTAGATGTATTTTACATATGGCAATTTCGTCAAAATAGGTTAAGAATTGTCTAAGATAAACTAAGGTCTGTTCCGTATCCGTTGTACTTCAAGTACATAAGAAATAAAAAAAGAACCTCATAGAAGAAAGCTGTTTTTTAAGAGTCGTTTGTAGATCCACCAACCCCTTTTAATTAAAAGGTTATGGGCCCAGTGGTTAGCGTAGTAGATTACGCCGGCCGGTAGGTAGTCAGCCCACTCTAGTTCTTGTAAACGAAACCAAAGTTGCATAACAATGATTAATAAATAGCTAAATGAACTTCTTGAAGCTATGTGCAGTGTATGGCACACATAGATTATGCTATTTGACTTGATAATCTTGATATTTAGTTGACGATTGATACATAAATAAACTTATTTCAGTTGCAGTTAAAGTTTTTTTTTTACTTTGTTGTTGATTTACTGATTCCCTAAATAATTAATTATTAAATTAAAACTACAATATATATAACATTTACTAACCGAGTATTGTTAGCACAAACAAGTCGAAAACAAACCAATCACTACACTATTGACGAAATAAATTTAATAAAATTACATCCACAGATATTAACTTTCGTATTTATTTACTCTTCTTTGGAGATAATAAAACTTTAGCAAACAAAACACGACCCTCACTCGCTCGCCGGAGTAAGCGGGATACCCGTATGTATAATGTACTCTGTGGCGGGATATAAGATTTAGAAATACACGTGAGTGAGTGAGTGAATTTAAAGTTAGGACACAGGTGCGACACAGACGAACAAAAGTTTTCTTAGATGCATTCCGTTTCACGATATTTTTTTGTTTGCGGGCAAATATTTTAATTATTTTTAGTAAGTCCTAAAGGTTACGTAAAAGAGTTACATTTTGAGTCGTGTTACATGGAGGTTACGTGAGACGGTCAAAAGTTACGTAAAATGTAACAAAGTTACGTTCTGGCAACGCTGTGTGCTGTCTACTGTCTATATACTACTGTCCACAGACTACTTAGAGATACTACGTATCTACCGGTATCTACTGTCTACGTCTAGCTCAAGTCTGTCTGTTTGTCTCAAAGACCGTAGTAAGAAATACGTATGTCTTTGCAAAGACCTTATACTACTTACGAAATACGTACCTATAAGGTCTTTGGTTTGTCTTTGCAAAAAAAACTCAGTGTTGCCAATTTGTTGAAAAAAAAATCACCCATAAAATCGTCTTGTCTCAAGTAGTCTAAATTGGCCCAATATTTAATTTCTGAGTTGATTTTCTTTGACCTTTGACCAACATCACTATAAGAAGAATTCGACATATTCGAAAACAATGGATTATGGATGATGGATTTATTCGATTATGGATTCAACATATTTTTTTCGTAACTTTCTCGCTTGTGATTATGTATTAAAAGCAAAATTTTCACAGAAATAAGTCAAATTAGTTTTATTTTTTATATGATTAAAAATCTATAATTATGTGTAGCTACTTTTGGTAAACCAATTTACCTACCCATAATCTTATAAAATCAAGTCATTTACAATCACAGATTACTGATATGTTTACAATCCACGTTATAAATTTTAGTTTAGTTTATTATCATTTAGATATAAAAAAAAATTGAGAGAATAGATGTACAAAAAATTAAATAGTTTCGAATTAAATAGTTTTTAATAAAATAAAATTTACCCACTTTTAATTATGTTTAATATATTATTGAAGCTTTCCCATTTATAAAACACAAGACGACCACTATTCACTAAAACGACGAGATATTCGTCGGCACTATATATTATTATTATTTTATTATTTATTTTCAGGCAACTAAGGCCCATAGATAAAATACACAAATTACACATACAAAAATAAACTAATACATAATTTTTAACAAAGTTAACAAAAATCTATTTAGTACGTTGGGTCTGCGACGTATTGCGCTGAGTCGTGGTGTCATGTAGCCTTCCGCGGAAACGCCGATACACGACACCCGTCGGCCAAAATTCTGCCTTCATGAATGTTATCTCCGTTTGAGGTTACATCGATTATTCTTCCATACAAACGTAGTCTGGAGATTACTGCACTGTTTGACGATGTACGTTCAAAATAAAAAATTATATAAATTTGTCTTATCACTAGATATCTAGGCTTGTATGGAAAAAAAGGTTTATTATACACAGCGGATCTTTGTGTCTCTGAAGTTGGCTCTGTCAACTATTGCGCAAGAAACAGTTTAACTGCATTGAGTTAGCGAGATAGGATGATGAGATAAACGTAAGCGAGTGAAAGAGACAGTTCTACAATGCTATCTTCACTTTCAATATTGACACAAAAATAGTTACTGCGCAGGCTCTTGCAGCCAATTCAGAGAAACAAAGATCCGTTGTGAATATTATAATAATATGAGCGTTGAAAGTTCCATATTTCAACACTACTTTTAACACATCTTTGGACGGTAATAAATACCAGAAGGAAAATTGCAAAACGGCCACCATACAGGGATAGATTTGTAGTTCAACAATGCAAAAAATTTTACATACCTACATACATACATAAACTCACGCCTTTTTCCCATGGGGGTAGGCAGAAACTACAGAACGCCACCTGCTACGATCCTTACATACTTCTTTTGCTTCACACACATTCATACATCTAGTCATACACACACGCCGGTTATGGGTACTGCGCACTTGGCCTTTCTGAAGAACATCACCTATAAGGTCTAAATATGTCTTTCTAGGGCGTCCCCTCCCGGCATTTCCTTTCACGTCTGCCTTGTAAATACCTTTCGTTAATCGCCTTTCATTCATCCTCTCAACATGGCCAAACCATCTTAGCATACTCTTTTCAATTTTAGTCACAAAAAGTGTTTTTAGTCAAATAATTTTATTTTGGAAATATACATTTAGTTAGTATATAATTAAAATTAAACTTCTAACCTAAGACGTAAAGAATACCAACACATTAAAGTAAATTTTTCTAACTTTTTGTAAATTTCCCTACCCTGAGTCAAGTAAGAAATAACTCGTTACATTACAACTCAAAAATAGCTAAACATATCACCGATGAAAAATATTTTATTAGAAATAAAAGTCTGCCTCTCATTATGATCTGTTTTCTTTTCAGTTATTCTTGCTCCTCATTTCTTTAGTTCGTCTTTCAATTCCATAACCTTCCCGGGGTGGACATATTACGATGGTAGACCATTTTAAACATAAAAATATAAAACAAAATAAACAAAAATGATTTGACAACAGCCATTACGACGCCACTACGCAACATCTGCGCTTAGCTTTGCGTTCACATCCCCATTAGCGAGTTCAAAGACTGATTTGAGTTATTCGATTCGCCCAACGCGGTATCGCAGGGCATCGCTACGCTAGTTTAGTTAATTGTATCACTCTGGTGGCTAAAAGGTCCTAGCAACCAGACCATAAAATTAACTAAAAAGAAAAAAAAAAAAATACTCTGTGGTAGTGATGGGCCAAGTCGGGATAAACACGACTTGAGTTAACCCGAGTTGAAATTAACATAACTCGAGTTGAACTCGAGTTACGCAACTCGAGTTAGCAGAACAAAACTAAGTTAGAATAACGAATTTATTTGTTAAAAACTACTTTTTTACTTAAATGATATGAACATAAATGATAAGACTTGACAGATAAATTGGATAAGTTCCTCGAGAATTGGCAAGATGAGGCACAACACCGAGGGAAATTGAAAGAATGGGGGGGAGGGGCTTTGCCCAGGAGTGGGACAATACAGGCTACGGAAAAAATATGATTAGTGAACTTACACCCTATTCGCTGGGAGCAAAACTTTTTGTAAACAAACACACGTCAAACGGTTATAATCAGACTAATTTTAAAAATACAACCTTACAACGCAAAATGGTTACTTTTGTAGCACTCTTTAATTTGTTATCATAATAGTTCCGAAATCCTGGCTTTCGAGATGCATTTTAATAATGGTTATTGGTTTTGGTTTTAGTTTTACCTTTTTTTTGGTTCAATCTTTAAAAATACTGATATTGTTGTGAAAAACATTTAAGAAATAATCATTTTAATGTTTGACATATTTCATTTTAGATTTTAGTGATAGCAACTCTAGTTCGGAAGAATACCACTCGAGCAACGTATCAGTAATCTGTGCACTCGAGTCAACTCGAGTTAGGCGCAACTCGAGTTAACTCGAGTTAGTAACTCGAGTTGCACATCTCTAGTCTGTGGTTAGTTGTCATTTTTCGTTTTCATTTATCGGTCTTGTCACGTTTTTCAAACCCAGTTTTTTTTGCCCGATAAACTATTTTTTTACACAAAATACAATAAATACTTCATAATTCACCCATACGTCGTTTGTCTTTGGACACGGAAACTGCCGCAAACAGTACATTCCAAGTCGTCCAGTTAAATTGTTGTCTTGGTATTCGTTTCGTGATATATTTGTTTAAATAATATAAAAATGTCGCAAGCTCGCTTTGCTTCTTGTATTCCGCTGCCGATAGAGCAAAAAAACTTGGTGAACGTGATAGAGAAGGCTAGAGATTGGGCTTTAATGCATGGAGTTGCCATGAGGGACAAGAAGCATTTCAACAAAGACGTTATTCAGGTACTGGTTCTTTATTTTTTTACCATAGGAGATCAGCTCATGTCAAGGTATTAATATAAGTCACTCTGCAAATACCCCCTGTATTTGCAGAGTGACAATTAAGAAGAAGAGTGACTATTACTTGAATGTTTTTAATAAAGGAATAAAGTATTTATTTATGCAATTTTACATTATACTCTTATTACCTTAAAGAACCTTTAGTGTTAAAAACTAGAATAAACTAGTTATATTTGCATATATTAGAGACATTTTCATTTAAAAATTAATACAACTGAATGAGGTTTTACTTCTTGTTGATTTAAGTTGTGATTTTTTGTTCTCATCTGCACTAGCTTCCCTATGTTATACTTGTAACCGTGTGGATTTTTCATTTATTTGTAAAGGAGAATCTCTGAAAGTAATGCCATATGTACCGTAACTAAAGTTCTTTAAATTATTTATAAATTATTTTTTTCTTAAGCTAGAAAGCATTTGGTTTTAGCATGCCATTTTTTATATTATTGATAGGCTTGTGTTTAACCATATGATCTGGAATTTAATCAATTCGCTATTGACAGATAAATTAAGGTATAGTAGAGCCAATGTAGTGATTTTTCAGCTTGTGCTTTACATTTTTAATAATTATGTAGTCCTAATACTAAAGGTATCTGGTTTAATAAATTAGGTACAATAGAAAGCTATAATATCGCTGCAGTACTAAAGGCTACTTTATATCCTGAAAATCTGTATGGAAACTGTGCGATGGGCCACAGTAGCACAGCTGCATGGTAAAGCAAGTATATTTAACATCCATTTGTTTTCAGGTTGCACCGTTTGTGTTATTACCCTCACCGTTCCCAAGAACTGAATTTGAAAAAGCTGTGGAGTTGCAACCGGTATTAAACGAATTGATGCATAAGGTTAGTATCTTTTTAACTGTAACTAATATAATAAAGAGGTAAAATTGTATATCTATAAAGGGTAATCTCTCCAATTACGAAAATTCATTCATTGGTGGTTCGCCTATCCGTTTCTATATGGGATAAGCCATGGGAGTGAAACAGTGTGTAAAATCTGCAGGAAAACTAACATAAATATTGATGCTACCAATTTTTTATCAAAGAAACATTTTTTTATTTAACCATAAGTTAAACATTTTAGGAAGACGTTGCCATGATCAAATGACCTTCCTGTATTTTTAATAATCCATTTGGAAGGGAGAGACCCACACAACCAATAAATATGGCTAAACTTGATGAGGCCTATGTCAGGCAGTTGACGTCTTTCTGAAAGTGTGCAGTGGACATGCTGAAATGATAACTTAACATCAATATTTTTTATTTCTCTTCCAAAAAGGTGTCTTATAAACTATACTTATAAGTGCAATATTATTTGCTAAATCCTATTTTGGAGACTGGTATCTGCATTAGGAAATCCTGCCACACAGATTACCAGGGCCTGCAGTCTCGACATAGCTAACGATCGTTACGTTAGCTAACATTCGTTAACTCTTACCACAAAATAGTAAGTATACAGAAGGGCCACTCCCGCCGTTTGGAAAATTGACAGCTAAACTTGACAGATTCACTAGGGTTGCTACTATATTGATTCCGAATTTAAAAAAAAAGGGTAGGTTGCCCAAGTTACAAACATAAATACATAGATTCGTCTAAACATACATCGTATCATGCTTACATGCCTTAGAGGGTAGACAGGGCATCAAATATCCATTTAATATCACGAACACTACAACCCTAGTGAATCTGTCAAGTTTAGCTGTCAATTTTCCAAACGGCGGGAGTGGCCCTTCTGTATACTTACTATTTTGTGGTAAGAGTTAACGAATGTTAGCTAGCGTAACGATCGTTAGCTATGTCGAGACTGCAGGCCCTGGAGCCCTTTAAGTTTAATTTTCTTGTACTTTGGTAAAGTACAAGAAAATAAACGGAATACAAAAATTATTTAAAAAATTATTACAAAATTAATTAGTAAATTATTGTAATGCTTTTTAGGGTTCCGTACCCATGGGGTAAAAACGTGTCCCTATTACTAAGACTCCGCGGTCCGTCTGTCTGTCTGTCACCAGGCTGTATCTCTTGAACTGTGATAGCTAGACAGCTGATATTTTCACAGATTATGTATCTCTGTAGCCGCTAATGACAAATACTATAATCAGAATAAAATAAATATTTAAGTGGGACTACTATTTAAGTGGGGATACAACAAACGTGATTTTTCCCGTTTTTTGCGATAATGGTACGGAACCCGTCGTGCGCGAGTCTGACTCGCGCTTATTAAATAAATTATCATGAGGTGTGGAGGTCGTAATGGTGTGGTGTAGAGGTCTTACTGTGGCGGTTGTAATGATGTGGTGTGGATGATGATTTAAGGTTGCACTAGTCGACGGCACGAACTATTTTGTGCGCGGGGTTAAAATGCAAGCTATCTCATTCGTCAACATGTGCGAAAGAAATAGATGCTGTGATGAGCAGTAAGAATCTAGTTCGCGTACGAATAAACCCTTTTCCAAATTGTAGCACAATGGATGATGATTTAGGACGAAAACGAGCGTGTGAAAATTTTATAAACAGACCGTTGGGAATATGGATATCATGAAAAAATTACTAAATGTATCTGTTCAAAATTAAATTATTTGCATTGTTGAACTATTAATCTATCCCTGTATGGTGACTGTTTTGCAATATTCCTTCTTCTTATGGTATATACTTCCGCCTAAAGATGCGTTAACTTGATGACGACTTGAGCGACATATTGATATCATTTTTTTATTTTGAACGTACACCGTCAAATAGTGCAGTAATCGCCAGACTACGTTTTTATGGAAGAATGATCGACTAGGGCAACCTTATTAGAATGTTATTACGGATGATTTTTTTTCTCCATAACTAATATTCCTTCTTAATCCTACAGGTGGCACATAATGATGAATTTTTGGAGCATACACTGCAGAATGCATTACAAGTTGATGAGTTTACAAAAAGCCTATATGATATATGGGTGAAAGTTCGAAACGAGGGGATCACTCAGGTATTCATCATTATAAATATTTATATGAACAGAATGTGAGTGTTGGTAACACGGTGTGGCGTCTTATTCCTCTTAATAGACAATATTAACAAGTGATCTTACAGTAACATAAAAGAGTACCTAACTAAAACACATTTACAATTAGCAAAATCAGACTCAGTTCATTCAAATATGGAACTAGGTAAATATTTTGCTCCTATTAAAACACGATTTGCTACTACAATACAGTTCTGAAGAATTTTTTTTTAATCAATTGAACACCATGCAACAGCACACGCATTGTTCTGTGGGCTGCACCCACATTCTGTTCCTTTTTTTACCATATGCACAAACGATTACCTACTTAAAGAGATAGATATTAACAATAAAATTAATTATGTGGATTTGTTGTTTGGAAGTCGTATTTGCATGTGAAGTAACAGTGTCACATCTCATACTCATGCTAACTGACGGCGTTCGAATATCATGTAAAATGTGCTGTGTGGCGTAGCCGATATCACTAGGAATGCTGCGCTCGGACATCATGTTGGAATCCCGCTGCCCACATACCGAGAAGCAGTGTACTAAACACTCGCCATACTGCTCGTGGAAGCAGGTGGAAATCAACAGCATCGCGTCAGGATTCGGACACCTTGGACCGGTTTCCAGAGAAATTCAGAGGTAGAAGATTGTAGAGGTCGTTCCTATAGAGCTGCATTCACACATTTCAAATTTTAGCGTTCCATCGGCCGTGCTCGGACGCGTTAAATCCGTCATTGTTCTAGTGTGAGTCTAGAGATACTATGCAGGACAAACAGCACAATCCCCTTTTCACAACAGAACAGAACAACGGCGTTAACGAGTATCAGTAGGGCTTTGTCTTTTAAAAAGGACAAAAAAGAACAGCCTATTCGTGTAAAATGTATAGGCCTGCTTCAGTGCAAGTGCATCTTGATTTTATCTTTTTTATCACTATTAGAGCCTTCTTGACAGTTCTTGGCGTTCGCAATAATTATTATTATACTTTTTTTTCTACCACTTTAACTTGTGACCCCGAGTCAGTTGTTTTTGCTTTGACTGCTAGTTATGAGCAAAAGGTATTTTTGCGAAACCATAGTGCCCGATGACCTGGCGGAGAATATAATGGTCGTGCAATGACTATATTTTACGAAGTAGCATTTTTTGTATATCTCTAGTAAATCATCATAGCTACACTAAACATACTTCTCTTTAGCTAATCTATTCATCTGAATGTTTTTCTACTGACATTTTAATCATATATTTTCTTTCTTCCCTTTTGTCCTTCCTCAAGAACATATTAACATAATATATAAATCCATCACAATAAACCTCACGAAGTTGTTGAAAACGATTCGATTTGGTAGAACAGCTGTTTAAGTACGCATAAACATAGTACTGGGACACACCTGACTTGTCTGTAGGACATCACCTTTGATTAAATGTGTGAGTGAGGCTAGTGAACCATCTCTGCTTGAATAACACAGAGCGGGCAATTCGTTCAATTGTGCCTGTCATTCTATGTTTAATGCATACTTACTAGAAATTGTTGGATACTGAAATGGGAAAAGGATAAATCCTAGTGAAAAATATCTACGATTAACGAGTGCTCAAAATTAAGGCCCTTCATATAAGTCCTATCCGATCGCCGATGCGATATGCTTTTGTCGTATTTGCCTTGCCTCGTTTTGAGTAGCGGCCGCAAGTAAAAAAGTATTACCTTACATATTAGTGAAATCAAGTGAAATGTTGGATGTCGTTTAGACACAAGTGTCAAAAATGGAGAACAAAACTGCTTTTTGCTTTCTGTAGGTGTCGCTACTATCACTGGTCCTTAGTCTCTATGTATTTTTTTTAAAGTTTTATTTAAAAATGAAAAAATGTCTACTAGCCTTCAATTGAAGTCTATCCAAACAATTTCTAGTAAAGTATTTTTTGTGACTAACAGATTAACTGCCTCTCACGAGTTCTGTTTGAAAACTTAATATTTTAAGCTTGAAGAACTTGAATGAAAATAGGTCTAGGCGCTTAATTTTCACGTTTTTTTAATATTTATATATTACAAAAGTAATGAGTCTTGTAGAAGAAGCAAAATGTTGGACCATCATTAGAATTTAAAACGTGAAACATTTGGTACTAGCCTATATCGAAAAAAGATGACAACATCTTTATTTGAATTTTTTTATGTCAATTAACATTGTGCTAATCGATAACTTGAGTTTATTTGCCACTGTGTTTAAAACATGCCAACACTGTGAAAAAAAAAACCTAAATACATATTTTTTTCAGTCTTGTCATAAAAATACAGCGTAACATTTTTACATTCAAATTGTATTATAATTGCATGTTAAATCTTTGTAAATTAAGGACAACTGAACGTGTTGCCCGCATTAATAAAACGAATACTGCATTTAAAAAAAATTAAAATGGAGCTACTGAACTCAAAATGCGCCGATCTAAATTATTGGTTGACTGATCTTTTTCGTTACATTTATTTATGTTTTATGTAGCAAAAAAAACTATATTATTATGTTGTACAAACATGACTTGCATTGTTCGTTACAGTATGATAGAATATATAGTTAGCAAGCAGAAGGGCGGTTAGATGAAAAAAAAAACGATTGCAATTTAAACTACGATACGTTTATTTAATTAAATAATTATGTTCTACCAAGAGGACAAAGAACATTATTAACAATAATTTTACTAGCTATCGGGAAAGAACCTTTTCACATTGAGAAATCAATATTTTTTGATATTTATTTGAGATAATTATACTCACACTAAAATTATGTAGTACTTTCATCCATCTTCAATTTATGCTTCTTATTTTGAAAAGGTTGTACCGACTTATGTGTCGCTTCAAAACAACAGAAAAATAATTTAGTCCCATGGCTTAACAAAACAGTTATTTTGCTTACCCGGTGTATTTTATGCCACTTTTTAGAAAAAAAAACGGAATAATAATTCAGAATCGCTAACCAAGTTATATTCCGCGTTTTTAAAAATAATAATTGCTTACCTTTGGTATCGTTTTTTTTTTCAAATAACCGACTGTAGTTAGAGTATCGATAGTTGGTACCTTGTATTTGTAAATCTAGCTGTACATAATGCTACATTGCGTAAAACACCAGCCGTGTATATTTGACGTAGATCTAAAGTGTCAATATTTCTGCTTTCTATACCAACATTCGAGTATTGTCTTCGAAACGAAAAATATACAAAGGAAACTAGGTATGGAAGTTAAGTTTTGGTTTCGGTTCTATTACAGAAGATTTATGTAGGTACGTACATGTCAAAAGTTGACGGAAATGATTTTCTGTATTTATTTCGCAAAACATTATACATGGGGAAAATAAAACCAAGCAAAACATAGTATTGTATTAAGATAAAGTTGTATGAACAAGGACAATATTATGAAGGTGCTGAATGGAATTTTCTCACATTCATCAATTGATTCACTACGAAATAAAACCCATATGTTACTGTTGAATTGAATCATACCATTGTATTGTGTTAAACTATAAATAAGGAAGAATAATATAACGTTTAGTACCTATCACCTTTGTTTCACAGGTTAAATCATAAAACATGACGTTTTTGACGGGAAATATGAGCATAAATATTAATATCATGATGAATAGGTTACCTACCTATTATGAAAGCCGTACGTTGTGGTTTCCGCATGGGAAAGAACCGTGCTTTCAGGAAAATGCATTGATTTGCCCCGTTTTGAATGACACGGACAATGAGTACGTATATCGGGAAAATGTGGTGTACCGACGCACAAATTGTACAGAAACGATAAAGTAACATATTGGGTTTATCCTTTTTATCAACATGGACCATCAGTCCTTCTTGAAGTATTGGGTTTAAAAAGATGAACTACCCGCCAGCAGCAAAGTTGCAGTTTTTGTGCAGTTGACATAAATGCATCAATAATTCGAAACTACCAACCGACTGCGCAGTGAGCGTGCAGCCGGCATTCAGTTGCCATGCAGTTCTGTGTAGACATTCAGATACTTAAGCTGTATTTTTATCATAGGTAGGTCTATGCATTGCCAAACAAGACAGTCCAATCATCCGGAATAAAATTGCTCAATCCCTTTAACGGAATTCGGTAGACCGTATCTTATTATATCTGCTAGGTAGTTGCAATCGTTAGCTTTCTAACTACGCTTTGTTGGTCATTTTAAAGAAAATACAACTTATCTTATTTGATTTTCGGTACATGTTTAGAAAGACGGACATTTATTTATACAATCATTTGTATGTTAATTATTGCCAGTAAGTAAGTATTAGATAATATTAGAATCATATTTACGTATGGAAATATATGACGAGAGGATAGTCAGACCTAGTAAAGACTTTTAGACGTATACAGGGTTAAATTAAATTAACAGGAAAGCTTTACGGACGCCTTTTCCCAACTATGTCGTAGTCAGCTGAGTACCAGTATTTTAGATTGAGCGACTGCCTATATAATCTCCATAACAACACAAACGAATAACTGGGTTAAGTTCTCGCCAAAATTCTTGGCCGCCCTGAAGTTGGCTACAATGGCTGCGCAGTAGTCCTCCTCCTCGCGTCGTGTTCCTCATTACTGAGGGTCGTGATTCCCCTGATGTCGAGGAAGCAACTTTTCCTTTACTAATTTGCGCCATCTATGCCTGTCTTTTGCGTCGTGGAGAGCATCGTGCAGCCCGGCGAGCATGGCCTACTGTGACATCGCTTAAGTCACACTTTTAATCACAAGTTTGGGCGATAAACTCATTTTGTCTTAAATGCTAGCACGACGGCGTGAGATATTTTCTTGACTTGTGGCATAACTTCTTGACCTTTATTTTTTAATTTTCGGAAATTTGCCAATTTTATTGTAGTTTCGGTTTAACCTTGGCCATAAAAACCATTTATGTTCTCAGAAGCATAGCCCTACGACGCACTGTTGCCGAATTATGGGCCTCCGTATCTTATTTTATTTTGCATATTTCCGAAATGATATCTCGAAAACGGTATGTCCTAGGCCAAAAATAACCAAAATTTAGCCCCCCCCTTTGCTACCTCCATGTTAGCAGCATCCCAACATGAATTACAAGTTTTTTTTTTTTTTACTTTGCTTGGTTTTCGACTCGGTCATGACAAGTTATGATAAAATATGTCATGTCTTACAATTTGTCTTAAATGCTAGCACGGGACAACCATGTGGCATAATTTACAGGCACGACTTGCTTTTTAACCGACTTACAAAAAAGGAGGAGGTTCTATGTTCGACTTCTTGTATGTTTTTTTTTTTTTTTTTTTTTTCTTGTTGTTGACTTCATAGTGCGTCATAATTTGAATAGACGACCAAATAAAATAATACGTAAAAAAGTATGCCGTTCATACAGCTAAACAACTTTTTAATTTTGTTGGGAATAAATTAATATTTGACCCACGACCATAGACTTATGCACACTTTATTTTTCTTTGTTTGTTTGATATCATATTAAGTGTTTGTTAGAAAGATATATTTATTGGGAAAATTTTAATAATTACTAAAAAATATAATAGCTTGGACCAATACCGGTGGGCCCCTATTTTTTTATATTTTAAATGGTTTTTGGGGATTTTATTTAAGAAACATTTAAAAATGTAGAAAGCAAGAAGAATATGTTATAAAAGAAAATAATTATAAAAAAAATAATCATAATTAAAATAAGAACAACAATAAAAAAAAATACAATTATGAAAAAGTAATAATATAAAATTAATTAATAATCCTGTAACATTTCAATTAATTAATAAACATTGATCACCAATTCACCATACACACAAAATGAATTTATTGCCATTTGGTGCCGTAATTAGAACGCAAATATATTTTATCACCACCTCCGAACGAAAGTGATACATTTTTCTAAATCATCTGTCAAAATGTGACATTTGTGACAAAATGGGTGCGCCCGTATTAGCAATTAAGACCCGATGAGTCCCAAACAAACGTCAGGAATTTTTCTCACGCCGCCGGTGCTATTATTTAGGACAAAATGGCGTTATCGCCCAAACTGCGATGAAATGTGTGACTCAAGCCATGTCACAGTAGGCCGTGCTCGCCGGGCAGCAACAAGAAAGGCATGTTGCGCCTTTAAAATATGTCACATGTTTGACCCGTGCTAGCATTTAAGACAAATTGTAAGATATGACATAATTTATCATGTCATGTCACAAATGTCTTGGGTACGCCCATGCTCGCTAGGCAGTTTGGTGTTCAACGATGTGCGGACTTGGTCTGACCATCTTATTGGACTGCGACCTCTGCGACGTTTCCCTTCAATCTTCCCAGTAATCATCAGCCGTTCTAAGTTGTTTCCATCTTTTCTGGCGATGTGACCAAAGAACTCCAATATCCTACGAAGGCAGATTGTGGACAGTCTGATCTTGACATTCAGTTCGCGGAGGATGGACTCGTTGGTGCGAAAGGCAGTCCAAGGGATTTGCATCATCTTTCTCCAGCACCACATCTCAAACGCATCTATGCGGTCACGGTCAGCTTTCTTTAAAGTCCACGTTTCGGCCCCGTAACTGAAGATTTAGAACACCAGGGAGTTCACCAATTTCACTTTCGTCTTACGTGAAATGTTTCGGTCTCTCCATAATTTCTGCAATTGGGACATTGCATTTTTAGCCATCCCTATACGCCTCCTTATATCCTTCTCACTGGACCCCGTGTTGGTGATACTTGCACCTAGGTATATGAAGTCGCTTACCGTTCCAGCGCCAGAGCACCTGTAAACTGGAGAAGGTTTGCGCGATCCACCACCATTAGTTTGGTTTTGGCATGTAGTACATCTCATGCAAAAACAGCACCGATCCGTGCCTTGCGCATCGGAAAGCCAACTGTAGGGCGGCCACGGAGTTTGGTGAGAACTATAACACTGTACTCTTTGGCGGGACTGGTTCAGGCTTCTAACTACTTGTAACGACCGTCCAAGGTCAATAAATTAGGTAACTACCGTGTTTCCGAGGCACGGAGAGGTCGCGTCGCGAAAAGAACTATCCACGGAATGACTTTGGCAAGCAAGGTTGGAGATTGAACATCGACACGTGCGGCTGATATTATTTAGCCACGAACCCGTCTTAATATCGGATCTATATCTAATAATGAAAATAGAATAAAATATTTAATGGGTATCTAGTACTCTACTGCCCATAATCTGTCAAGTTTCACCGTTAATTTTTAGCCCTGTATACCCTGTATATGATGCAGTTTAGATGCATGAACAAAACATTTACCTACAACCCACATGATTGAAGTCAAGCCAAAAAAGAAAGGAACCGAAACCCATTTTGTTTCCAGTTATAGTTCGTTAATTTTTATTGTGATAGATCTGACATTTCGTAAGACCTAGGTAACTGCTTACTAAATTAATGTTGTTAGATAAGAGAAGATTTTGTTGAATACCGCAGTAAGTTTCCAATACCTACTAGCACAAGAAGTATACTTTACCATGTAAATCAAAAAACGTTTTGCCTGACATTGATGAAAGTATTTGTATTTTTTTATGTAAATAATAGATAGACGGTGGTGGAGTAACAGCGGGCCGAAGATATCAACATCACTTTTCATAAAACACATGACAGATTGGACAGAATTTCACAGAATTAAATTTTACAGTCGCTCAGCCTCGGGCTCTTCCGTTCGGATTACCTGATGCACAACGAGGAGAACAATAAAATCAAGCAAGTGGAGTTTAACACGGTAGCCTCAAGTTTTGGAGCCATCACGTCGTATCTACCTACAATGTCTCGGTACCGACATCGCTGGACTGTGCGAATACGATGCCTAGAAACTTCTCACCGAAATATTAAATAAAGCCTGGGCCTTATTTAAAAAAAAAATATCCAAATGGTTAGTTTAAACACTAATTGGCAGATTCTTAATTCAAACTGTGAGGCGAAATTTGGAAGCACTTTACTAATCAGTGTTTAAGCTAATCCTAAGGTTAGATTTTTTTATACAAATAAGGCTGCATATGTAAATTTTTTCCCAATGAGAGCTTTAGAATTTCCCGAAGAAGTCTCCAGGCATCTATCCGCACCGCTCAGCCCAACATCTCTCATGTGGCTGCTCTTCTGCCAATCTGTTTGCACGCTGCATCTTCCTTCTATCCTCGATAACTAGCTTCGTGTATCTTGTATCTCTTCGTAATTTTCCGTTGTTTGTTGCACTGTTCGCTTTGCTTCACACTTCACCGGTGGCGGTTCCAGGCATGGTATATAGAAATGCTTCCTAGTTAAGTTATGTATGACGCTCTTAAATTGGTTTTCAGCTCAATCGTATTTTTAGATTTAGGTAAACAGTATTTTATTTTTTAGTTTATTACCATCACGTGCATGTATTTATTTGGATTGTAAGCTTTAGATTGCTTTGTTCTGGCACGCTTGAGAGATGTTACCTGTCCACGCCTGCATTGTCGGTTCAATAACAGTTCCGTTTATTTTCCAAATTTGTTACGGAATACTGAAAGATAACGGTGTTTTACTATGATTTATGAAATGTGTATTTCTGTCCAATCTTTGCTGGGTATGGCTTAGGG
The DNA here is from genome assembly GCA_949775005.1 of Orthosia gothica. NCBI lineage: Eukaryota > Metazoa > Arthropoda > Insecta > Lepidoptera > Noctuidae > Orthosia > Orthosia gothica. The sequence goes on from OX459035.1 coordinate 44,178,185, forward strand.
TACACATCTTTCAAATTGTTATTTGGCGCTAGTGATTCATTCATACACACATGCACAGATTTTCACTCAGTACATTTTGTCATTCAAATACGTTTTCCAAGATTCGTGTGGTCTAACATTAAGTATTTACAATTGTCGATGTAAACCCTAGAACTTAAGATCATATGAAGTATTTTGTTTATTGTCATGTCTTTGTCACGCTTAGCTTTGATGTTGTAACAATCGAGTTGGACTTAAAAATTCAGTGGCAAAACTTCACTAATATTATTTTAGAATATTTATAGCGATACTTTCGAGATCAAAGAAATCGGTGAATAATTTTATTACGAAACAACAACAAGATTAAGCTGTGACCTGCTCTCATCCAGATGAGAGTCCTAAAGGCACGAAGAGAGTATGGCGATATGAGTCAGCGGACTGGGATGAGATGCGGCACTTTTTTGCAAAGTTAGGGTGCGTAGGATTCACGCGAGCAAAAGAGCATTTAATTCTGCCGCGAAGTTTTGCAAGCGGGTTCTACGTGGGGTACGTTTTGACCATATTGGACGTGTCGGGGCCAAGCTGGCATCGCACCCTCCGGATAGTAAACAGTTCTGGTCATTGTCTGAAGCGGTTGAAACGAATTTCTGTTGTCCCACTTTACCTCTAATGTTGAAACCTTATGGGTCGCTGGCTCACTCTGAAAGTGAAAAAGCAAATTTGTTTACATCTCTCTTAGCAAGCAATTCACGTCTAGACGCCAGTGTCATACATAATGAGGTAGATGAGGAAGATGGTTGCTTGGAGCCAGCTCTACAACCATCTACTGTACCTCATTGTGACTCTTCGATGCCGGAGATCACAGTTCACACTAAAAAGGTCCGGAGAGAGAGAGTAATGGGCAGTCTAGACGTGAAGAAGGCCAGCGGGCCTGACGGCATTCCATTGTGAGTGTTGAGGCAGGGTGCGCCTGAACTGTCTCCTGTCTTGACACGCTTGTTCCGCCTCTCTATTGTAAAAAGTACGGTGCCAAAATCCTGAAAGACTGCAAATTTACAACATGTGCCCAAAGGGCACCCGTGCAGACCCTGCTTATTACCATCCGATCGCCATTACCTCCATTCTTTGAAAGGTTTTGGAAAGGGTACTGAACAGTAAGTGGCTGACCTACCTTAAAGACAATGATCTCCTCAGTGACCGGCAATATGGCTTTCGCCGGGGACGGCCAACGGGCGATCTTCTTGTGTATGTCACGCACTGCTGGGGCGAAGCCATCGAGGAATCCGGCAAAGCAATTGCTGTATCGCTTGATACCCCGAAGGCCTTTGACAGGGTCTGTCACGCAAGTCTACTCAGCAAGCTTGCTACTTATGGCATCCCAGCTGATTTTTGTAGCTGGATATCAGACTTCCTTAGTGAATGGTTGATCCGAGTAGTCGTTGACAGTTGCCCCTCTGACCTTATGGCTATTGATGCCGGAGTTCCTCAGGGGTCTGTTCTCTCTGCAATTCTTTTCATGCTGCACATCAATGACCTACTTCAGCCTGGTATAGTTGGGTACGCAGATGACAGTACTGTTTCAGACAGATACTTGTCCAGCGCAAAAACCAGCAGGGATGAAGTTTGTTCCTTGGGAGAGGCTATGGTAGACCGGAAAGATTTACCTTAAGCCTTGTCTCCCAGTAGGGTGATGACAATCTGGTCTCATTTAACGCCAACAAAACACAGGCTTGCTTTTCCGTTAAAGGGAGTCGACTTTCGACCAAACTCCTAGAAACATGAAGTTATCCAGCTCAACTTCGGCGCCTCCATTGAGTACAAAGCCCTAATTGGGGCCAAAAATTGGGCATTCTAAATAGAGTGAAGCGATACTTTACGCCTGGACAGCTTTCTACACTTTACAAAGTGCAAGTCCGATCCTGCATGGAGTATTGCAGCCACCTTTGCCGCGCTTGACCCGGTGGAACGCAGAGCAAAGAGGCTCATTGACGACGTTAAACTGGTGGATGCCAAACTTCTGAGCCTGGCTCATCGCCGCAATGTTGCTTGCTTGTCGGTCTTCTACAAACTGTACTTCGGTGAGTGTGCTCAAGAACTCCACGACCTCATCCCACCGGCCCCCTTCTACCATCGAACATCTAGACGTACTGCAAGTTACCATCCTTACATAGTTGCCATTCCACCAATTCGCACCAAGCGTTTCCAAACATAATTCATAAAGCGCACAGCAAAAGAGTGGAACTCACTACCTGCGTCTGTGTTTCCGAACGCATTCAACCCGAATCTCTTCAAAGCTATAGTGAACATGTTTCTTCTGGGTAAGCTCGCTCCTTCTTCAACTCTCTCTTCTCTGTCACCTCTGACCTAGACTAAGACTAGAGTCAAGAGCAAACCCATATAAAATAAAGATAAAAAAAATCTTTTTTCTTATGGCTGAATAATTAAAACCCGGCAAATTTCACGGCATTTGCATATTTGTCCCTAGCCCAAAGATGAATATAGGCCAGCGCCTCTTATTCCGTAACTTTTTTATTGCTCAAAGAACGCAAGTCCATGTTATTTGCTTCATATGTCTATCTACTCGACAGCGTTAAACACGCAATAAATATACTGTTGAATTGTCATAATGATAGCGCGCGCGTGTACTTTGATTTTCTAATAATGTTAAGCAATTATGTTGCTGTTCTCGTACTTAAAACGTTTAAATCCAAGGCGCGATTTATAGGACAATTCTTTTGTTTTTTTTAAATTCAATTTCCAATCCCAACTCGGCGACAAATACCCACTTATTCAAGTCATTGCCTCCAACTCGACTCATATTGACAGTTACAGTTGTCAATCATGGACTATCCTCGATTAGTCGAGGGTTTTTCCGATGACACGCCGACTGAGTCGAGTGGAGATCCGTCAAACATATTTGGAATATGAAAAGTAGAGGGTTTTATGACAGATTGAGGCGGACATTAAAATTCGACCGTTCCTTAGAAACAAGGTAATTGCCCCTTAGCCCCCGTACCCTGACGTTACAAAACTATCATAGATCGACTGTAAAAAAGTGACAGATTTATACAAGTCACATACATCTGTCCCTTATGTAGGTACACTCAAAATAACCTTGCTCTAAGATCTTATGGTCACCCCCAAGTTGTCTCAGTATAATTCTGGCCGCCTGTACAATTCTAAAAATTGTTGAATATCTTAAATTTGTCAGCATCATCAAAGTAATTGAACAAATAGAAACAGTATTTCGTAGATAAAAGTTTATTTACAAGAGTTTTATCTTATTTACTGATTATTACTCATCGGTAGGTATTACTTGCACATTATAAGATACGAGTATATGAGCAGTCATTAAAATGTTGACATTTCGTTTAAACCCTAGGGCCTAAACAAGTGACATTCTATCAACGAGTATGGCGATACCGATTGGAAAAATGACAAAATATACGATGCAATGTCAAACGCTGTCGAAATGTTACGTGATCAATCCGTTACATTTTGGCATTTCGCCCATCGCTGACATTTAATGACACTTGTCTAGAGCGTCTGCTCACAATATAGAGAGTACTCGAGAGTCATGTGCCCCCAATAGTTTTGATTACTACATTCAAGCACGCTCAAGGGAATCAATTGTACCTGTGGTATTAGCATATTAGGTACAGAAATGATACACAGTTTAGATATTTTGGTACACAAGCACGTGGTGATTACGTCTACTCTGTCGGAGGTCCAAATCGGAACATTCGGAACTGATTCAACCTCCAACCGTTTACGCGTCATCCCCACCTGTATGTTACCGGTAACATTAAGTATTAGGTACTTTTTAAGGGCTTATATATAGAAACTTTACTCCATTGTCTTGATGTATTGTCTCTAGTTATACTTTGTGTGCATTCATTATAAATAAATTATAACGAGTAAATTCAATAACTATTAATATTATTCTTATTACATAGAAATAATAAGTTAAGTAAGCAAATTTTGTAAATTTATGAACTATCTAGACAGATTATAATCTATCGATAAATTGTAAACTGAATTGACCGATTTGGTGTAACAGTGAAATTATTTACACGCTCCAGTAGCACCAGTCCAATCATTAGTCAGTTGACCAATGGGGACTGGTGCCAGTACTTATGCAGCTCACGTGAATGAGGTATTCCTCGAAACACACCAAAAGTAGTCCTCGAAGCGCACCAAAAGTATTCCTGGAAGCGCACCCACAATGAAAAATAGGGAAGAGCATGAAGGATTCGTAATATATGATATCGATAGACGTAGTTTTAAAATTCAACTGTCCTAATTGTTTATTTATTAAAACTACCAGGAAGCAGAAATTAACTGGGACTAGGTGCTTAAGCGAATTACTACTGCTGCATCAATAGTAATTCTTGTTACAATAATAATAAATATTTCTAAAAAAATACTGACTCTTTTGCTGGTATGTCAAATCGACCTGTACGAAAACAGCTCGTGTCCTGATAACAAGATTAGCTTGTCGGCAAGGTTGGCCATCACTCGTGGAGCAATAGGGAATATCCAAGATTTTTTTGTACCTTTTTATCGACTAATCAAATGAGATAGAATAATTTTCAACAAATATCTATCTCCCTCTCGCGAAACGCCGTTTTCTATTGCGCGGGTGTATTGGCGTACTAGACTATGACGTCAGTCTATGTCAAATCTTTTTCTAAATATTACCTTTGAAGCTTTATAAATTCATCCAAGATATTAAAAAAAAAGATAAGGAATATCATCCATTGTACAAAAAATGGCACTTCACGAACATCAGTAAGGGTTGTTCCACACAAATCCAGGTCGTTCGGGCGCAGTGTCCCTTCAGGGACGAGAAAAGTATTGCTAGCGATCATTTGTTTGACCCCATTGACACAGGTTCAGTACCTGACCCAGGACCCTAATAAGTGTGGATATGCCCTTATAATTGTTACTCATATACTTTGCTTTAAAGAAACTTGCATGCTAGATTATTTGTTTAAAGCTTCATTTTCACTTGTTCAACCATAAAAAGTATTGATAGTTTTTTATAAAAGTGATTTAATCTACAAAAAAAATATTCCAGTTATACTTGCATAAGTACATAATATCACACTTGTAGGTATAAAAAAATAATAAGAAAGTGATAATTATGTTAAAATAAGAACTTATGTAAATTATAAGTATGAAAGATTATGCGAAAATGAACAGAATAAAATAAGAAATAGTTCGCACCACGCGATTTCACTTCTCACAAAAAAAAATACGCAATCGTTTATAACTATTGGTTCAGTAATGTCTACATTTTGCATACAAAAAGTTCCAAGCAATATTTTTTACTTAAAATTGGTGAAATTGTCTTTACAGTGGTATTTCACAGTGTTTTTTTTTTGTAGATTAAATCAGTTTTCTGTTCAAAGCCTTTGTAATCAGCACTATTTGGGAATTTGCAAACAAGTATTTTTATAAATAAATTGAATGTTTTTGTGAGCCCTTATTTTAGAAATAGTTGCCTGTATGTGATTGTGTCTGTATATTAGTTATATATTTATATTTGGGACTTTGCAAAGAGCTATTTTAATAAATAAATTGTATCTTTGTGTGAGCCCTTATTTTAGAAATAGTTGCTTGTATGTGATTGTGTCTATGTGTATTTGTTATATATTTAGCTTATGTAGAACTTAAGTTGCCTGTAGTTTTAAATTAAAAATAATGTTCTACATTTTACAAGCACACATTTCATTAATTCTGTTTTCCCCTTAGAATCCGATTTTCAGTTGTTGCACTTCATGTTTGACGTTTTCGAAAATGCTTGTAAAATATAGTTCGTTGTAAAGCGTTCAACACACGAACAGTTTATGCTGCGATTTCATTCGCTAAACTGGAAGTTCTCTACCGCAATCATTGACTAAATTGTTCGTCTTGACCAAGCCTTGTACATCTATGACGTAACCAGATTAAGAATTTTCTAGTAAACGTAAAATTTTCTGTCTACGTCACCGATGTCTATTATTTAGATTAGTCAGCATGACTTAGATTTAAAGATTTAAAAGTATTTTTTGTTCTCTACATGACAAACATGTATACAATGATGTTAGCTGCCATGATGATGTCATTTTTGTGTTAAAAGCCTTGCAAAGATCACATGATTCTTGTAATTTTTCAATTATATACTCTGTGTATTTTGTGATGATGTATATGACGCATGATAATTGCTTCTTTAAGAATAGTTTAATAATAATTCGAAGCATGGTTATTTAATTAATGATTATTTTAGAGAACTAATATTGTTGTCTTTGGTTAATCATGCAAAACAACTTAGGCATTTTTTTTCTTTCGTAACGGTCTTCATAAAATGCACAGAATATGATACAAACATTTGATCTTAAGAACATATAGATTGCAAATAAATTTGAGAGTAATTATATCAATCAGTAGGTACAAAATATAATGATACAGGCTAAAAAACCTTTAAAAATGACGTCATCGTGCAGTGTTTTCTTAAATATATAAATGACGATTTATTTTTATTTTTCAGCTACATTCTGCGACAGCTGGGACATCCTGATTTGATCAAAAATGTAAGTGACTCATTAAAGCAATGCTTGCTCTACGTACAAGTATCTTACCTGGGCGACCGATCTCTGCTCGGGTGAAAATAGAGAAAACGACGTTTTTCTAACAATTAAACCTGGCTAGATCAATTTATCGCCCCCGAAACTCCCTGCATACTAAATGTTATGAAAATCGTTGGCGCCGTTTCCGAGATTCAGATTATATATATACATACATTTTTTTTTTTTTTGGCAACACTCGTCGTTCGAGCAACACCGTTTTTATTTGCTCCGTAGTTTTTTAATCATAATAAATAGTTTAAAGTGGTTGTTTTTAGAAGTGAGTTATACCTGTGAAAGCTGAAGAAAAGGACTTTCAAATACAAGTGATACCAATCTAAAACTCCACGTATATCGTGAGTAATTAGACAATAATTTTCAAAATATTCGCATAACGTCTACAATCCCTGACCTATGACAACCCGCGGTTGCCTCGCTGCTACGCACACAGACGCATCGCTTGCTCACACGTACGTGCGGGAGGCGCGGGACGCACGCAGGTGCACGCACAGGTGTTCCGAGTGACCGGCCGAAGCTTCGCTTGGACGACGCACTTGTTTTTATTATTATTATCTAATAATTTTATTTTAATATTGCTATTTGACTTGCTGACTAACTCGTCATAAGCATCATTATGATTTGCTCTGCATGCAATATTGAATTGGTATCAGGTGATGCTTTCCTTGAATGCGCGGTGGCAGACTGTACTAAAGTTTACCATTACCTATGTAATAATCGGCAGCTTACGCTTGAGGAAAGAGCCACTTGGGTTTGCCCAGAATGTTGTTGTGCTGCTAGGACAGGTGCCCGGAACTATGAGCTGCCGATCTCAGTAAGCACGCCGATCGTACTAAAAAATGTTTCGGCCCGGAATAAAAGTCACCCCCCGCCGCCGCTATCTCCGCTATCTCCGGGAGACTCGCCCTTTGCTTCGGGATTAGAAATGCAGCAACTCCGCGAACAAATAAATGTTCTAACAGAACAGCTTACTGAAGCTGTCTCTACTATTGCACAGTATCATATCGCGCTCACTGATTGCACTAAAAAGATTGAAACTTGCAACGAAAAACTACACAAACTAGAGCAAACACGAGAATGTACCCGTTGCCTCATCATTTCTCCAGGCATACCTACCCAACTAGAGTCTGTAAATGTAAATGACAAACAGTTGTATAGTCACATTACTAAACCTAAGATACCTAACCTTCCTAAGATTAAGCACCATAGCTCACCGAAAAACAACCAAAAGTTAGTACCACCGAACAGTACCATCTCTGTGCAAATAGAAAACGATTTCTCAGATACACCCTCGCAACCCATTAACTCTACACAGCCTATCGGACCTGTTACGGAAACTGTACACTTGGATGACCATGACGAAATTCCACCACCAACAGCTGATGATAATGTTGAGAATGAGAAGTGGGTAGAGGTACGTAATCGTAAGTCTAAGCGGTATAACTCTGTTCGTGGTACCGCGGGACCCGAGATTACCCCACTTAAAGCCGTGGAATTTCGCAAATACGTACATCTATGGAATATGATGTCAGGAGCCGCTGATATTCAATCTTACCTGCAAAAGCTGTGTTCAACAGGTAACTGTACGGTGGAAGAGCTTAAACCAAAAGGTGACTATAAGTCATTTAAGATTGGGGTACCAGCAGAGTTCTTCGAAAAAGCAACGGCGGCGGATACTTGGCCTACTAACGCAAGAGTTAAGGAATGGTTTTTTCGAAGACTACCAAGCAAACTCCAAGCAAGTAGGCAACAAAACCGCACTCCAAGGCAAGTCCGCACTCCAAAAGCACTCCAAGGAAACAAAACCGGCTAATTAATTTGACCTATCAAAATGTAAGAGGCTTGAATACTAAGCTGAATTTCTTTAGACATAATCTCTTATCTCACGCCAGCGACGTCATAGCTGTGACAGAATCATTCCTTTCGAGTTCTGTACTGGATACGGAGGTTGCGAGCCACGGGTGGAGTGTGTTACGTAGGGACCGCGCCACCGGTGTTGGTGGCGGCGTACTGCTTGCAGCGCGGCCCGGTATCACGATGACGCGCTGTTGTGAACTGGAGACACCAGCCGGAGAGGATTTGTGGGCACGTTTTACGACGAGTGACTCTACCTTCTACGTTTGTGTAGTGTATATTCATCCAAGAGCGTCCGATGAAATATATATGTGTTGGTTTCAGAAAGTTGAAACTATAATCGATTCATTAAAAAGTGCAGTGATTATTGTTGGTGATTTAAATTTAAACGCTAACCGTACATCGAATAATATTTTAAGTTACTATTGTTACTTTTTAAGTGTTTGTGGCTTGACTGAGAGGAATGAGGTGATGAATGCGTATGGAAGTAAGTTGGATGTAGTGCTGGTGTCTGATTGCATTAGCTGTGTCGATGTGGTAGAAATTGAGGGTGGCGGCCTTGTACCACAACGAGACGCGTATCATCCGCCATTAGATGTTTCCCTTACTCCCAATAATACGACGCATCTGCTGGGTTCTGATAAAATTGATCCAAGTAACCTTGACACGCAAAGAGACTGGAATTTCTCTAGGGGAAACTATGAATTGATGTACAAGCTCATATCTGAAGAATCGTGGCAAGACGTGATTCTCGCTGGTAACGTTGACGCTGCTGTAGAGTTTTTTTATAACATCTTGTACGATATTTTTGATGAATGTGTACCAAAAAAACACAGGCCTAAAAAGCCATGTAGACGCTACCCGGTTTGGTTCACAACAGAACTAATAAGTGACATTAAACATAAATCTGATCTGCATCGTAAGTGGAAATCAACTAAAAGCCATGCTGATTATCACAATTTCTCCTTGCTTAGGGCAAATGTTAAAAAAAGAATGTCGGTCGCATATGATGAATACATCAAGCACATTCAAACCAAACTTAGGCGTGATCCTCGTGTCTTCTGGCAACATATACACAGCTTCAAAGCCAAAGGTGGCTTTGAACCCAGCGTGAATTATAATGGAAAAGAATATGCTGGAAGTAATGCTGCACACGCTTTTTTCCGATTTTTTTCTAGTGTTTTCTTACCCGATGCCCCGCTTTTAGATTATAAAACAGACAGTAACAATCAGAAAAACCATGCTAACTTTGTACATATTGATGCAATTAAATCGAGTGACGTAGAAACAGCTATAGATAAACTCAAACCAAACTCTGCCGTAGGACCAGATAACATTCCCGCATACATTATTAAAGGATGTAAAGATCATCTAATATCACCATTACATCATATATTCAATCTGGCATTATCCACTGGAAAGTATCCACAGCGTTGGAAGGTATCCCGAGTCCAACCTATACCTAAATCTAATGTTACTTCTAACGTCGAAAATTATAGGCCCATAGCTATACTCTCCACATTCCCAAAACTGTTCGAATCAATTTTACACAGGCTTATTAGTTTCCAGATACAACCATTTCTTTCCGATTCCCAACATGGCTTTCGATTTAACCGCTCCGTTAATACGAACCTCCTAACGCTGGTGGATCTTATATCGCAGCACTTAGATAGAGGCATACAAGTTGATGTTCTATATTTTGATTTTAAAAAAGCATTTGACCGAGTAGATAACGACGTATTGCTCACCAAGCTCAATAACTTAGGCTTTTCCCCGAAGTTACTTAAATTCTTCGCAAGTTACTTACGAGATCGTCAGCAGTATGTTCAACACGGTTGCTTTGTGTCCGCACCATATCATACTCGGTCTGGAGTAAGTCAAGGTTCTATATTGGGACCCTTACTATTTATAATTATGGTCAATGACCTTGAGAAGGTCCTGAAACACGCCAAATGTTTACTTTACGCTGATGATCTTAAGTTAATATTTGGCTTGGAAAAAGTAGCTGACTCAACTACTCTGCAGGATGACATTGACGCGGTCTATCAGTGGAGCATGGATAATAAGTTACTCTTCAATATTGCTAAATGCAGCGTTATGACCTTCAGTCGCACGCGTAATCCCTGGCATGAAGAGTACTTTTTAGGCAGTGATCTGATAGCCCGCGTTAATTCTGTAAAAGATCTCGGAGTTCTGTTCGACACGAAGCTCACCTTTCATGAGCATATGAAGACACTTGCTGCTGAGTCATATCGAAGACTTGGATTTGTCCTTCGAAATATGCGCGAGTTTACCAATCCACATGCCATTAAACTTGTATACATGGCCTTAGTCAGGAGTAAACTCGAATCAGCAGCAGTGATCTGGCACCCGTATGAGAGTACTTACGCCTTACTTCTTGAAAAAATCCAAAAAGCCTTTCTTCGTTATCTTTATAAAAAACTCTTCGGATATTACCCCTTCCTATACCCTACCAAATTTCTACTTGGTGTTTTAAATTTTAATTCTCTCGAAGTAAGGCGTAATTACTTCTTGCTTATCTCTGCCTGCCGTATTATGCGGGGAGAGTCCGATTGCCAGGAGCTCGTGGCGCAGTTGTTGAGGCTGTTTGTTCCTGTGGTGCCCAAACAACAGCTTAGACCACGAAGCCACCGGCTTTTGGCCGTTCCTTCGGCACGTACGGTGTCCCGAGCTAACTCGCCTCTAGTTCGGGCGCTTACAATGCTAAATGCCCTTCTGACATCAGCACCGGAGTGTGACCTGTTTGCTGGGCGATGGATAGATGTGTGTCGTGAATTTTTAAGTTTTTGTGAGAAGATGGATGAAATTTAGATTAGTGAATAATTGTATTAAGTATTCTTTGTACATTTTTTTTTTTTTTTTTACTTTTGTAAGTTTTTTCTTTTTTGTATTTTTCTTCATGTTTTTTTTGTTATATCGTGTTTTTCATTTGTATATTTTTTATCTCATTGTGTAACGCCTTAGGTGTGACCTGTAATGTTACACATGTATACTTAAATAAATAAATACATAATATACAAGAATTGCTCGTTTAAAGGTATTAGATAGACAAGCCATAACATAAAATCACCTGCCTATACTCTCCGACGGGCTAGGACGCCAGCTATTTTTTACAAGCTTTTACTTAACATTTTATTTATTTATTCAAAATTATGTAAGTAACACCTTACCAGCTATATTGACGTATGTAACATGCAATGTTACATACATTATATTGTATGTATGTAAGTGTTTTCAGGTCAAATCTTGCAACTGAATTTTAAAGCAGTAATCCTCCACCGATTAAGAAGAAATTTTGCAAACACGTTTAGTTTGGATGACAATGCATTGTTAGCTAAGTGATATCATTCTAAATCCATTATGGCACACGGCCAGACTAGTTATTTTTTGTGCACTGCCATGATATGGGTATCAAATGAAAGGGTTTGCTGAAAAGAATACGCAAAAAAGCTTTTAAAAAAAAATTTTTTTAATTAATATTCCGATGTAATTAGAGGCGAGCCTTACGCCAATAACCTGACACTAATCCAGACTCCCAGCTTCGACTGCGAAATTCCCGATGGTAAATCCAAATAACACTGGCAATCGAACCCGTGAACCCCGTGGTCAGCAATAGCGCTTGAGGCGCTTCTGGCGGGACTTTGACCCGTAAATGTGAGTTTAATGTCTTATTGTATGATGTTTTTCTCAGATGCCTGAAAACAAAGCTCTGTCAGGCCTGTGTGCGGGTATCACTGACGCTTACGACCTTTTCGGCGTGCCTAACGCCGTGGTGGTGTTCGTCGTCGAAGAGGTTTCATACAATATTTGCGACCAAAGGTTCCATGAGTTTGAAATAGCTGAGAAGAGGCCTGATATTATGGTGAGTTTATTTTTTTATTTATTAATTTATCACTCAGCATCATTATCTCAACCTTATCCCAATTTATCGGCGTAATATGTCTTCTTATACTCTCTATAAGTCGTCATCTTAGAAGTCACCCTGAGTTTTTTTAAAGGAATGCCGGTATCCTGAAGAAGTTTATTATTCTACCTACACCCAGTTGGGAAATACATATTCATCTTGGCAATTTTTATTTTCAGATTCATAGAAAAACATTGAACGAGATTTATGAAGAGACAAGCCTTAATGACAAAAAGCAATTAGTACTGTAAGTAGTAGTAAAGTCAATACCATAGTTTCTGTCTACTCCGTCATCTTCATCATCATCATCTTCCTGCTCTTAGGCTCGGTGCAAATGAGCCACCGACACCGGTGGCTGTCGCGCGCTACCGCCACATTTGTAACAGTGGCAGAAGTGCGCGACAGCCACCGGTGTTCGGAAGCCGCCACGTTTCTATTTCTGAGATTAGAATGTGAATCCCAAATAGCGGGACGTATTTGGATTACCGATATGAAAGTATCAATACCTATTGAGGCGTCGTCGTGCTCCATGGTGACGCGTGCGATACGTAGGAAGCCTAACGAGCAGCGCGACAGTGGCGGGTGTCAGCGTTTTGTTGCCCGCAGCGACAACAACTGGCAAGTCGCGGACACTGCTGTAGCGAGTGAAAGCCACCATTGACACGTGTGCGGTGCGTCTATACAAAAGAATAATGGCGAAATCTTAGCTGACTTAAATTTGAGCGTCTGAAAGTGAGTTATATACGAAATACATTCTATTAATTGTCTAAGTTTTTTAAGTATAATTGGGCTGGTTCAAAACGGATACTAAAAATCATAATAAATAAAAAGTTATTTGATTTTTTAGTTAATTTATTTAGCTTAGTGTTGCCATTAAATATTTTATTTGCTAAGTGACAAGTAGTAACTCTATTAAGTAATAATATCATTATTGTATTTATTGCAGTAAATGAGTTAACAATATAGTTTATGTCTAAGTGTAGATGTTCCTTGCAGGTAGGTAGTGTAGAAGAAATAAATGAATTACTTTCAATTAATGATTAGCAAAAAGACTAGTATCCAAGTCTATACAAAATATAGCTTGGTTGTTGACGATGACCTTTTGAAACACGTCAAAGTCGCTTAGTTTAAATAAATATACAAATATATTTCATGCTGAAATAATTACGTAAGGGAAATCCTAATGCGATATTCCCCTTTTACTTCCACGAAATTGAATAATATTACCTATTAAACACATTAGTTGAGTAAGTTAAGTTACCCAAACATAACCTACAAAAGTTTATGACTGAATATCTATTATTCTCGACATTCTCGAACAAAAATTCTTACACAAACTAACTCAGAACATCACCCTGAGTTAAACCAGATATTTTTCATTTAATGACGTAGGAATTTAATCTCAGCTAAAACAATGTATGGGCACCAGCCATTGTTCTTTATGGAAAAATGTATTAAGTCGCTGTCGCATGCCTCCGGTGGCAATGGTTGGTGGCCCGTTTGTAACTTTTTTCACCATGTTTCCAGTCTAACCGCATGCAGCTGTATACCAGCATGTTATATAGGGTCGCTGCCTATCTGACCTTCACAACTCAGTTACTATATAGGCAACACGGTACCCTTTGGTAGGACTGGTCGTCATCCTGCTGCCCTTATACTAATTTATTTAGAATCGTTGAAGCATGTCTCCATGTATGCAAACATCATATCGGCCATTACCAGAAACCCAGTAACTAGTGTTCAATTTCCTGGCTTCTGACTACCCGTAACTACTGACAAAGAGCTAAAAATAACAGCCCCTTGAGACGTTGGTCAAAAGTTTAACGTGCTTTCCGAGGTAATCTCATTATACAGGCAAAAAATCGTGGATACAACGAAACAGGGCGAAGCAGGGACATTTTTTTACTGCAATTCACCCAGAATTGCAGTCAAAGAATGTCCTGTAAATAAATGCGCCAAGCTTACATCTAACAGAGCCAAATGGAGAGAGATCGTGAGGCGAGTGACAAGAATACGTTTTTTTTTTGGTTCTTTTGGGACTTGATCGACGATTTGTTGCCCAACCTGTATAATGAACGGTCATTTGTCACACATCCGCAGAACAACCGCGGCAAGCGTTGCTTTTCTTTGAAGATTGACCAGCACGGCTGTTATTAGTGTCAGTAGTGGACGGGTAGTAGTGTTGTTTGGCTTAGTTAGCCACATAAGCTCATTACAAACTCCATTTAGTTGCACCTGTCCCGGTGTCTGTAATCAAATCTTAAAAATTAAATTAGACTCACTTCCAGGTGTTCGATGGAGCTTGTTTCTCGTGTCTATACGTATACAATCTTTTAATGAAAAGCTGGTTTAAAAAAAATGCTTTATTTATTGTTCTAGCGACGACCGTCCAGTGGCGGTCGTGTACTATCGTTCTGGGTACGAGCCGGCGCAGTACCCATCTCAGCGGGAGTGGGACGCTCGTCTGAGGGTTGAGAGGTCCAAGTGAGTATCTACAACAATATTTATCTTACATTTGTTTTAAATGGCAACTTTAAGAACTTTTGGTATTTGGTGTTTGCACAAATTGTGATGGTGGCACTTCACATCGCTATTCGTGTTCGCGTATTTGTCTTATTCGCCCAAATAGGACGATGTGAAGTAGCTCTATTCGGCTATATTTGCCTATTCTCACGAACAAAACGAATAAGCCAAATACCCGAACACCCGTATCCGCCCGGCTGTCGGTTTTTTGCAACATATCAAAGGATTGCGAATATGGAGAATATGTTCGTTTACCGGCCACACATCGCTCGCTCAGTAGTGTGCGGTGCGCGTCAGCGGTGGACGTATATAAGTATTTAAGTAGTTTGTTTACAGCTTGTTCACGCCAAAATGGATTGGACAAACGATCTTGTCATATTTTTGGAATATTATCAAATGCATCCCCGCATATGGGACCCGCAACATGCTCTTATAAAAACAGAAGTAAAGTTGCTGCAGTTAACACGTCCATCGTAAACTATAGCAAAAATATTCGCAAATGTTCGGCATATTTGCTTATCATGAACGATGTGTAATCAGTGTATTCATGTTATTCGAAATTCAACACGAATACAGCGAACAAATACGAAAAAAGACGCGAACATCGAATAGCGATGTGAAGTGCCACAATGACTTTAAAAATGTAATTAGCGTGTTACATTACCGTGTATGAAGTAAACTTTTTACTTTTATTAGAGCTGTCTGTAGATAATGTCTGTCATTGAATAATATGACTATATAAATGTTCTTACTATTTTAGATTTCATAACTGGAACTGTACGATATGAGAGTAGATAAAAATATTTCATAAATATTTTTCAGTGCCATAAAATGCCCGTCGATCCACTACCAGCTGGCTGGTACTAAGAAGGTCCAGCAAGCGTTGGCGGCCCCGGGAGTATTGGAGAAGTTCATGGATTCAGGCGCCACCACCAATCGGGTCCGGGACATCTTCACTGGCTTGTACTCCTTGGACTTCGATGAGAACGGCGAGAGGGCGGTTGAAATGGGATTGAAGGATGCTGAAAGGTAGGTTTTTATTGTATAGGGTCGCGTTTTTTTCTAGGAGCTTATGGGAAAGTTATAACAGCCTTGAAGACCGACCGTCTTCAAGGTTGAGCAACGCTTGCCGAAGTCGGTCCGTGGATGCCAGCCAGCAAAGCAGACAGCTAAAGAGTATCTAGTCACCTAGTTACTGGGCTGTCGCTCCATGTATAATACTGGTACTAAGCTGTATCGATTAGAATAGAAAAAAAATATTGGACATGACACAACACAACAACAATCACAAAGAAACAGAAGAATAGTAAAAAAAGTACAAACAAGGTTTAAGGATTATTACGCCGGGCGTGCCCACACCGAAAGGGTTACCAACTCAGCATTTGCTGCATGGGCGTCAGACACCCAGCGCTGATTTTCAGTTGGCACCCCGCTAGTGACACACGGACGTGGGTAAATAAAATAGTTACTAAAATAATGTCACAATCTGAATATGGTCACAATATTAGACTGTAACACTATTGATCGCTTTCCAACATAGTTGGGACAAGACTACAGATTGATTAAATGAGTGATTTTAAACTGGAATAGAAAATCGTGGCTTAATAACGACAGCCGCATGGTTCTATCTTCAAGTTTAAGGTTGCCTGCGTGATAAGCAGGGATGTAGAAAAAAGTCGTTGCGGGTTCCAAGAAAATTCAATCGTTGCGTCGAGTTTCATTGCTTCGGCGTTTTTCTGGTGGTTACCAATGTTGGTTCTGGCTATCAGGAGTTGCAGCGGTTGGGAATAGTGTTTCGGGATTGCCCATAAAAAATATCGATTACTAATCAATGAATATTATAGGTTCGTACTGAAGCCGCAACGTGAAGGCGGCGGCAACAACGTGTACGGCGCCGACATCCGCGAGGCACTACAGCGCATGCGGCACAGTCGCGAGCGGGCAGCCTACATACTCATGGAGAGAATCGTGCCACCGCTTGTGAGTACCACTCTTTACTACAGTTTCATAGGAATATCAACTTTATTCTTGTGTGTATAATGATCATATTCGTAACAGTGAATGTGAGCAAGCATTTTTGAGTATCACTTTTTAGGTGGGAAATAATAAGGTTCATATTCCAAAGAAATGCCAGGAGCCCATATGAACCTTATTATTTTGTTAGTAATGTTCATATTCGTAATAGCGAAAGTGAGCAAATGTTTTAAACGAATATAGGCCATATTCGACTGCCAAGCTTACTTATTTTTTTCAAAGTCAGACGTTACTTTACGTAGATATAGCTAATGCCTTAATAGATATTTATGCAACTGTTGTATAATACCCCTTGTATTAAAACACGAATGTGGGTTGTTGTAGCCGAGTGTGATATTGAACACGTAATTATGACACGAAATCTTGCAAAAACAAGCCGAGTGTGATATTGAACACGTAATTATGACACGAAATCTTGCGAAAACACCCCGATTTAAACAGTAAAACACCTATAACTTTGTTTGTCCTCATTCACGCTAAACATAGTATCACATGAGTGTTTTAATACCTAATTATAACTTTATCTACACCCATGATATGAATCCTCTATAAAGGTTCTGAAACCATAGGGTATTAATACTTAGCGTACTTTTCAGCATTGAATAGAAGGTCCATAGGGATGAAGATTTGAATTTTTCTGATAATTCTTGATAATATACTAATAGCACATCTTCAGAAAATGATGTACTACTCTTTGATATTTTCCAATTCATGAAATTTTGGTACGTCTTTTCATAATGTTTTCTTGACTTTTTTGGTAATAATTGGTTGGAAATGTCCTTTGCTGCATTAGAAATATCTGGTGGTGTGTTATCAAAGCTTGTATCACTCATTTTGCTAAAAACAATTTTTTTTTATTTTAATTACAATGCTGTCGTAGTGAAACGCGCGTGCATGACAATGTTCGATGAGTAAAAAAGGAGTTGCATTATGAAATTTAGTACAACATTATAACACCCGTTTGGATGCTATTATGGTTATTATGACACTGGCTGTTTTAATGTTGGCAATAAGCTAACTGTTTCAAGAACTTTTATAGGGGATTTATAGCTTGGGTGTAGATAAAGATAGTAATAGGCGGATAGTTGTTTGTAAGCCGATAGATTTCTTGCAAGAGTGGTCTCAAGAAATATCGCCTTGAGTTGGTGGCAGACGTTTTTTGAGTTCTAAGTATTTGGCTATTAAAAGGGTGACTAGAAAAAAATTAAAAGGCATTAAGTCCGTATCTGAGAACAGTGGTGGCCCAGTGGTATCGGCCGCGACTTACAAATTGTAGGTCGTAGGTTCCAGGCAGGCGCTTTACTTTGTGTAATTTATTTCTTTACCACTGCACTCAAAACGGTGAAGGAAAACATCGTGAGGAAACCGGCATGTCCTAGAACCAAAAATTCGAAGACATATGACATCCACCAACCCGCACTGGGCCTGCGAGGTGGATTACGGCCCATTCTCTCTCACAGAGAGGAGGCCTGTGTCCCAGCAGTGGGAACATTAATAGGCTGATGATGTGATGTGATGTGAATCCGCATCTGTACATTTGTGTGCGTAAATGATTAAATAAATAAAGTTTGTTTAAGCAGAATTGATAGGAATACAATGTGACATACATATTTTGAAAACTGGTTTTGCCCATGGCAATTAACAACTTCTTTTAAGATCCCATAATAAATTCTAAAAGGAAAATTTTATGTTCTAAAGGAATTTTATCAGCTGATGGTAACATCACGCGGGCGAAGCTAGTAATTTGTTAAAATACTGATATTATTTCATAAATATGACATATATTATGGAGTTTCTTGTCCGTTATTCTCCATAACAAACTTCTTTTAGGAATGGACGACTCGTCATTAGTCTTTTAGTGTTCCCACTGCTGGGACTCAGGCCTCTTCTCTCTTCCTTATGTCAGAGGGAATGGGCCGTAATCCCCATGCGGGGCAAGTGCGGTTTGGTGGATGTCATCATATCAGCCGAAAGACGACCACTGCTGGACATAGGCCTCCTCCAAGCGTCGCCACATTGACCGGTCACGTGTGTCTCGCAACCAGCGGATCCCCGCAACCTTCACGAGGTCATCGGTCCAACTTGTGGGAGGCCTTCCTACGCAACGTCTTCTGGTTCGCGGTCGCCACTCCAGAACCTTTCTGCCCCATCGGCCATCCGTTCTGCGAGCAATGTGCCCTGCCCACTGCCACTTAAGTTTAGCTATTCTTTGGGCTATGTCGGTAACCCTGGTTCTCTTGCGGATCTCTACATTTCTGAGTTACTCATGCAAGGAAACTCCGATCCTAGCCCTCACCATTGCCCTTTGAGTGACTGTAAGCTTTCTGATGAGGCCCATTGTAAGCGACCACGTCTCAGAGCCATATGTCATCACTGGCAACACACACTGGTCATAGACTTTCGTCTTGAGACACTGTGGTAAGTTGGACGAGAAGATACCGCGCAACTTCCCGAACGCTGTCCAGCCGAGTCGGATTCGACGGTTGACCTCTTTCTCGAAGTTGGCCTTACCAAATTGGATCGTTTGTCCCAGGTAGACATAGTCGCCCACAACTTTGAGTGTAGAGTCTCCAATCTTGATAGGAGTGGGTGTAACATGGCTATTTAACATCACCTTGGTTTTGTCCATGTTCATCCTAAGACCCGCTCTTTCGGAAGGTCTACTGAGGTCCTCCATGGTCTCAGCCATGACCACTATGTCTTCGGTATGAAATCGAAGGTGAGTGATGTACTCGCCATTAACGTTGATGTCTAGGCCCCTCCAGTCCAGAACCTTGAAGACATCCTCCAGTGCAGCGATATACAGCTTCGGAGATATGAAGTCTCCATGTCTCACACTTCGCTGCAGAAGGACGGGTTCCGAGGTCTGATCCTGAAGTCGAAGTGACATGCTGGCGTTTTTGTATAAACACTTCAGCACTTCGATGTACCGGTACTCAACCTTTTACCTCTTTAGTACAGCCCAAGTCTCGATCGAATCGAAGGCTTTCTCGTAGTCCACAAACGCTAAACAGAGAGGCAGGTTGTACTCTTCGGTCTTCTGTATAACCTGCCGCAGCGTATGTATGTGGTCTACGGTGCTGAAGCCTTTACGGAATCCGGCTTGTTCGGGAGGCTGGAAATCGTCAAACCTGCTCGCGAGACGATTCGTGATGACTCTTGAAAACAGCTTGTAGTCATGGCTAAGAAGTGAGATGGGCCTTCTTGAAGAAGAGTACCACCACACACCTGCACCATGCATGTGGCGTTTTCCCCTCGAGTATGACGGAATCAAACAGCTTCTGAAGGGCCTTAAGTACTGGTTTTCCAACCGCCTTCAGGAGTTCACCGGCCGTAATTCCGTCATCACTCGGTGCCTTGTTGTTCTTAAGCTGTTTCAGAGCCATCCTAATCTCATATAGGCTGACGTCCGGAATGTGTTCAGTATAGTGTCGGGTCAATCTAGCTCTAGGGTCATTCGCTAGATTTGCGACAGGTTTACTGGTTGACGTGTGCAACTGCCCATAGAATGTCTCGATCTCCCTCAGATGCTCCGGTTTGGCGGACTCAGTATTAAAGCGGCGGAGATCGCTTTTCAAGGACTTTGAGATCCGTCTATTGAGCTGCCGGTATTTCAACGCATCGTCTGAAGACTGCAGGATCATCCCACGCCTCTCCTTCATGAGCTTGAGAGTAGGATAGCAGAGAGCTTTTTGTTTATATCTGTACGGCGGGTCTTGAAAAACTTGACCCAACCGTATGGACAGCTTCCATGAACCCATCGCTGTATTCGTCCACGGAGCTCCCTAGGCACTCGAATCGATTCTGGAGTTCGAGCTTAAAGCTCTCGGGGTTTTGGATCTGGATCTGTGCTGGACGGAGCATAGACTTCATCAGTCGAGACCTTTCAAGCTTGATATTAATGTTTAATGTGCCTCTTACCATGCGGTGATCGCTCCCGGATTTCACCGAATTGATCACAGAGACATCATTGAACATTTGCTTCTTGGTTGACATGATGAAGTCGATTTCGTTCTTAGTTGCACCATCGGGGCTTTGCCAGGTCCACTTTCTGTGCTCACGCTTTCTGAAGAAGGAGGTCATCATATAGAGGCCCTCCTTCTCCATAAAACTGGTCAGTTGCCATGTGACCCCGGTGATTCCGACGTCCATCTCCAAATTGCCCCACTTGCAGCTCATACTAGTCTCGTTTGCCCAGTTTCGCGTTGAAGTCCCCCATGAAATAGCCTCATACATGGTCTCTACCTCAATCAATCAATCAATCAAATCATTTATTTGCAATGAATGTAGGTTACATTAAAATACAGGTGTTGTAAATAGGAGTGAGCCATGTACATTCTGCCTAGAAATAGGCACGCAAAAATTCATAAAAATTATTAATTATGTATCTAAAAAAAAAAATTACAAACTAAAATGTCACAGAATAATTAGAATTATACATACATACATTAATTAATATTGAAATATGTCAAAATAAAATTACAAATTCAAATATCACAGAATTATTAAATCATTAAATTCATAAAAATTGTTAATTAAGTATTCAAAAATTAAAATTACAAATTAAAATGTCACGGAATTATGACAATTATTCATAAATTAAATAATATTGAAAAAAGTCAAAATAAGACGTTTATTCAGAAAAAAAAAAATAATAAATAAAAAAAAAATATACACATTGCTGATTAAATAGTTTTGTCCATTAAAAAATCATTAATCGAGTAATAACATTTTTCTGTTAGGAAGGCCACTAATTTCTTTTTAAAGTTTCTAATTGTATCATTTTTCATTACTTCTGGCAATTTATTGTAGATGGTAGGACCCATACAAATAATGCTCTTTTTTAATAGCGCTGTGTTGCAGGACTCGATTTGTAATAAATTTTTGTATTGTTTTCTAACGGGTCGTTTACTAGTTTCTGATATCATCGGAAATTGGTTTTTATTGGTCTTTACAAACATGGCCATTTCTAGAATATACAACGACGGAAATGTAAGCACTTTTAGGGACTTAAACTTCGGTTCGCAACTGTCTGTGGTCTTCAAACCACACATCGCTCTAATGCAACGTTTTTGTGCTTTGAATATTGCCCTTGAGCTGCAATTGCCCCAGAAAATAATACCAAATCTTAACACTGATGCAACCAGACCATGATAAGCCACCAAAGTAGTTTGAATGTCAACTTTTTTGGACAACCTTGAAAGGACATATGCCGCTGAATTCATCCTTTTGCAAATTTCCTCTGCTTGTTGTTGCCAATTCAGTTGACTGTCAATGTAAATCCCCAAAAATTTTGCTACTTTAACTTGGTTAATTTGTTCTTTATTGTATTCTACTGATACTTTTTTTAGAATTGTGCGTTGATGGAAGTGCATTATATTAGTTTTTTGTAGGTTTATCACTAAGTTGTTTCTTTCTAGCCAATGTACGATATCTTCCCGGGTCTTATTTATGTCCTGTTCATAGCCATCCGGATGTTTACATTTTACCAACGCGGTGCTGTCATCGGCAAATAACACCATTGGATTATCAACATGACGTGGCAAATCGTTGATATAAATTAAGAAAAGGGGTGGCCCGAGGACGCTGCCCTGTGGTACACCATATTTTACTGTTCGTCCTTCGGATCGGTATTTTTTTTCACTCTTCGTCTTATGGCAAATTGTAGTTATTTCCGTGTACTGTTTACGATCGCTAAGGTATGATTTAATAAGTTTGAGAACATTTCCCCTTATTCCATAAACACTCAACTTGTTCAGTAGAATGTCGTGATCTACGCAATCAAAAGCTTTCGTCATATCAGTGAAGATTGCGCAAATAGGTACTTTGCTATCTACATTTTTTATGATAGTATTGTATAAATCGAAAATAGCCGTATTAATGCCCTTGCCTCTTCTAAAACCTTTTTGTTCATTACACAAAATGTCATATTTAAATAAAAAATTGTTAAGTAATTCGTAGATTAACTTCTCTACTACTTTGGACAATACCGGAATTAAGGCTACTGGTCTGTAATTAGCTATTTCTTCTTTTTTATTCTTCTTGTAAAGCGGTTTAACTATAACAGTTTTTAAGCTATTAGGGAACACACCAGAGTCAATGCTGAGATTAATAATATGGCTAAGAGGTACAGCTATATTGTTCGCCACAAATTTAACAACTTTCGTTGCTATATCGTCATACCCAACGCTATTTTTATTTTTTAAAGATGTTATTGCTCTAATTACATCTTGGGGTAGAACTGGTGCCATAAACATTGAGTTTGTGTTGTTCGGAATATTATTGGTTTCAAATGACACTTGAGGTGACTGTTGAATCTGATCAATAAAGTAGCTATTAAAGATATTAGCAATTCTTTGAGGATCTGTAATTGTTGTATCATGTAGTCTAATTTGGGAAATTGGGTCGTAAGTGTGTGTTTTGTTATTTATAACTTGCCAAGATGCCTTCGACTTATTACCTGAGGTTCGTATGAAGTAGTTATTCTGTGATTTCTGAGTTAATTTGATAATTTTTCGAATTTTTTTTGAGTAGTCTTTAAATTTATTTTTATTTTCATTATTTGGCCTCAGTCTGTATTGCCATAAAAGGTGACGCTGCTTTTTACTGCAAACACGTATTCCTCGAGAGACCCATTTAACTTTTCTATGCGGTTGTATAGTAACAAATTTGTAGGGAAAGCAAAGGTCATACAATAAACGGAAACGTTCCAAGAAAATATCATATGCTACATTTACACTCTCCGTATTGTATATTTCAGAGAACGACATGCAGCTAAGATGATGATTAAATTTAACTAGATTTTCTAACGACAAATCTCGTCTCTTGATTCGCCAAGACTTCAATCTATATGTTTTATTTACCTTAATTTGCAGAGTTTGTGCCGTGTGATCTGAAAGAGCCAAATCGATCACTTCACATTTACATTTTTGACGAGAATTGTGAGCAAAGTTATCAATGCAGCTACTACTGCACAATCTAGTTGGTTGCCTCAGTACTAGCTTCAGATTGCAGCCCAAAAGAAAATATTCAAAGTCTAGGGACATTCTATTCTTTTTTAAGGTATCAATGTTGAAGTCCCCGCAAAGAACAACAGCTTTACTTGAGTTAATACAAGAAGTTTTCATAACAAGTTCAAGTTTTTCATAGAACATATTTAGGTTGTTAATTTTTGGTGGCCTATATATACACGATTAATTTTTGCCGGACTAATTCAATTCCGCAGCATTCAAAAATGTTTGTTATTGAATGGCGTGCGATTTCTGTTAGTTCTTTATATTCTAGGTCTATTTTAACTAGAACGCAAGATCCTCCGCGCTTTTTTGCTCGTCTTGAATAACAAGCAGCTAATTTATAATTTGGGATATTTAATACGTTTTCATAGCCCCGCATAATGAAATGTTCTGTTATGCAGACCACATCTATGTCTTTTTGTTTCTTAGATAGTTCCTGAAGATGGACTGTAAGCAGGTCAACCTTATTCAAAAGACCAGCAATGTTTTGATGCAAGATATTTATGCTGTTATAGGCGAAAAAAACAATTTGAGTGGGACGACTCGGTTGTCTCATTAATATTACTGGATGGACTTTTAGACCGATTAACATTTGAGTCATTGTAGTCATTAGAAAGTTCATCTCTTAAAAGTCTTAAATTAGAAGTATTTGCTGCCTCTAAGTCTAGGATGAACTCCTGTAAATCCGAGATAATCTGCATAAAGCCCTTGCTATTCAGGTGCCCATGTCGCTGGTTATATGTATCCCATGTGTATGGAAGATTTAAATTTGAGTCCAAAATAAATGCGTAATTGTAAGTCTCAACATCCATACAAATCAAATTATTAAAAGTATCTACTCGGCTGTTAAACATAGTATTGGCATTGTCCATGTATTTAAATGTAGGCAGACATATTATAAAGTTAGTATGAGTTAGTGTTATTAACATATCACGAATATAGGTTACAAATTCTATATAATTATGGGTTTTCCTGAAATCCTCTTCGCCAATGAAAACAATGCAATAATCTGCACGAGTGTAGTTTCGTACTTTTTGATGAATATTATTTAACAAATATTTTATGCCACATTTAGGAGTACGATAATGACACATATTATAGTTGTTTAAATGAGTTCTCTCACTCATTGTATATATTCTGTTTGATGTTTCACTGCTCAGAACACATATGTTACACTTTGCAAATGGGGGCGAAGGATGTGGTGCATTTGCATTAATATTGCTCTGTGAGGCGATGACGTCCTGAGAACTTACAGAACCAATATCTACTTGATGTGCGCTGTGTGTAGTCTTCATACTTTCTGATGTCTGCGTTTGTGTTGTCCTTGTACGAACAGGTGCTTTCTTCTTCGGTGTTTGGGCTTTGGTCTTAAGGGGACTACACGCTATTACTTTGTACGTCCTATTCCTTTCCACCAAATCAGCATTCGTTTTCTTCAGGCTACTAATCTCCAATGATAACAATTCTATTTCCTTGTGTGCGCTTTTTAGTTGAGTTTTAAGCTCTTCTAACTCTTTCTTATAGATGCTTATTTGGTTTTCATCTTCATCTTCAGACATACCTGGCAAGGAACTAGAGGTACAATCCAACGTCTGCGAGATTATAGCGCTGGTATCAGGTTCCGACCGCGTGCGTGTCCTTCGGAAAGTGACATTTTCCAAGAACTCCATATTGTAAATTGAAACCAGATTTTCAAAAAATTAAATGCACAATGAATAACACCTTCTGGGCCCCGAATCTCTATGTTTGTCCGAAGTCCTCAAAAAATAATAATTTTCTAACAAATACTAAAATATTTTTGGCACTGGTATCCCCAATGGTTAGTTTTGCGCCGCTGGTGGCAAGTAGCGGTACTATCTTGGTTAGTCTATTCACCGCTTGGTGACGAGCTGGCGCTAGTTGTCGAACATTGATTATAGTCCAAAGGTCAATTTTAAATTATTTTTTCTTAACGGTGTTTATATTTATGTTTTTTTTTGTATTTCGCGATTATTTCACTATTTTTTTGATAAAACTGCACTTACTTTCACTATTTGATATTAATAAGAGTAAGGCTGTTGTGAATTGTTATTATTCTCACTGATTTACTGCTTGTGAACAGTTTTGAACTGAAACATACTATGGACTTAAGTTGGTTATACACTTGTAGTTGATAGTCACAAATAATACCACTTGTAAGTTACAGTGATTGCACTGAGTTCCACTAGTTTTTGGTGAATTTAGAAGGTTTTTCTTAGATTGTAAATTTTTAAATACGCGGGCCATATATGTAAACTTTAGCCGGTGTTGCCATCGTGCCTCGTCGTCGGGGTGTGCCTAGGTCGGGGCGTAGACCTGTATGACCTTCAGCGAATGTCTCGAGGATATTTTTAGTTTAAGGTACGCCACCCTGGTCGACACACTCTCGATCTTCATCACGTTGTTCACAAGGTACTTGTGGACGATAAACCCTACACCACCCTGGGACTGCCGGTCACCCTCTCGGAAATAGAGCAGGTTACCGGATTTGAAGATTATCGAGTCCTCCCCTCTCTTCGGACTCCAGATAACCCTACAATACTCCATCGTAACCTGCTCAACTCTTCCTCGAGTTCGGCTATCTTCTCGTCGGTCCGGAGTGTTCGCGTGTTATACGGTGCCAGGTCCAGTCTTCGGTGTTTATTGGGCTAGCCGGGTCCACTCCGGGGATTCTCAGCACCCCTTGCCACGCCATTGCCTCGACCGCTACCGTAGCCGAGGGTAGACGGGCTGCCGGGCACTCGGGGCCGTTTTTTATGTGTGCTATTCATTAGGTTTGGGGGGTTTGCCATAATCGGCACGCTTGGCAGGCGGGTTGGCGATCGCAGTTTGTTGTTAAAGTGCACAGAGAACGCTGCTGCCCATTCTCTGGTGTGTCCCTTAGTCGCCTCTTACGACACCCATGGGAAGATATGGGATGGTGAGATTATTTACGTCCGACACCATACGGAACCACATGCTGGATGTCACATGTCTTCAAATTTTTGGTTCTAGGACATGCCGGTTTCCTCAAGATGTTTTCCATCACCGTTTTAGAACAGTGGTAATGAAATAATTTACACAAAAGTAAAGCACCTGCGTGGGTTCGAACCCACGACGTATAACTTGTCAATCGCGGCCGTTGTCACTGGGCCACCAAGGTTCTGATGATGGTGTATTTAATGGTCTAATTGAAATAAATGATAAGGCTTAGATGAGTGTAATAACGTTTGTACAGGTGGGCGGTTATGTGGTCCGGCCGGGCGCGAGCGTGCCGCCACCGGTCGTGGACCTGGTGTCGGAGCTCGGCATCTTCGGTGTCATCATCGGGTGAGTCTTCTGTCCAGTGGGCCTAGTGCGACTTTTAAAAACTGTATAATGAAAAACTGAACCCACCCAATTTGTATAGAAACTGGATTAACGCCGTCTGGAGACAGTAATAGCAAACCACTTTTTTAGGGTTCCGTAATCAACAAGGAACCCTTATAGTTTCGCCATGTCCGTCTGTCCTTACGCAGCTTACCCTCAGTTTCCCAGCTCAAAATTAATGTGACAAATTGTCAAGCACGCGTTATCTGCTGTACAATTTGTCACATTAATTCTCCGATAATTTTGAGCTGGGAAACTGAGGGTTAGACTCTTAGTACTAGAAATGTATAATTTGGCATGGATATAAAAATTTATCATGCCGACACGGTAGGTAAAACAAATCATTAAAAAAAGATTTTTTATGGTACTTCCTGTACACGTAGTGAGGACGTTTTTTTTCTGATTTATGCCATTATGTGGGGTATCGTAGGATATTATGCCATTTAAAAAGTTCACGGGTGTGTGAATACCATTTATCGATTCAGGGATCCGTTTGCGTAAAATTAAGCTTTAAATTGATCATTTTTGATAATCAACTCTGCCCCTGCCAGCTAAAAGGTTGCTATTGGATATGTGAAAAAATTAAGTAGTATATATCGCACCCCTAGAAATGACGAAAAACTGTTTTTAGGGCATATAAGAAAGATATCAAAGATCTAATGAGAGATTCGTAAAGGTAACGTTTTCTGAAGCTGTTTAATTAGCTTATTTGTATTTTATCAGTTAAAAACGTGGAAAATAACGGGATTTTTGAGTTACTCTAGTTTTGCAGCGGGAGTAAGCAAATTTTTTGTGTACTAAGTCAAGTTACTTTACTTTATCTGAAATAAAATTGAGTTACGTTACTTTTCACCCCATAAATAAGATAACTTTTTGTCGGGGGTTTTGAGTTACTTATGCTATGAACGGGTGATTGCAACGTGCTAATCTTAGGAACGCAAGCTTTAGTTTTTATAGATCTAAAATAGTTGAAATAAATAAAATGTGTCCCCAAATAGAAAGTTATTTATTTAAGTACTAAATGAATAACAAAGAAAACTAAATACAATAATAAGTGTTATAAAATATTAGGTAAGTCCTTTTTATAACAGTTATTACTTAAATACTAGACATTTTCATGAAATTGAGATCGTACACGTACAATAATGAATAATTATGCGTTTTTAAATAATCACAGCAATAATACCTTTAAAAAAAACTCTTATCTCCCATAAAAAAATATAAATTTGAGTATTCTTATCTCTTTACGCACTATCAGAACAATCTTAAAATAAGTACAGCCTCTGAACAAACATTAATAAAAGCCAAAAACTATAAAATCAACCAGTCATTATAAAATTCTCAGGCAGTCTCTATTTTCATCTTAGTTTTACTTACTTAAGTAATAGTACCTACCACAGTCTTAAAATTGCAAATCACAATTTATTTATTGGTCTATTATTCTTAATAAGTACTCTCTAATCAATTAAATTTGTTAATGGCACAGAATTCTTAAACTAGTCTACCTACTTCTACTATAAAAATTGTAATGGCAACGTCATTACAAAACATTTTTGTAAAAACTATCATAGTAAGGCTTCGGAATCACATCTTTGTCTACAAGTTCTTTAATATCTTTCTTTTTTGCTTCAGACAAACGAATTTTTTCTGTGTATGCTCTACTCAAACTCAAATTTATTGTATTACCAGGTGTTGACTCTACTGTGCGTCTAGTCTTTCTCTTGTTCACCCAGCATTTTTTAAATACAGTCTCTGCAAAGGAAGTTTTATAGAAAAAGGCCATTGGACTTTCTTTTTCTACTTTGAGGAGTTTTATATCATGCCACTTAACTTGGTTGTTACTTTCATCGGTATTAAAATTTGTACCCCAAGCTTCTTGCAACACTTTTAAGTCATAAAAGCGGTCATGTGTCATTTCATGCACTTTGTATGCTGGTCCAGATTTTTTGGCAGACCTGATCAATGTTGTATATTGTTGTGGTGTATAAATAGGGCCTGATTTTATGTGCCTTTTTACCTGCTTCTCAATGACACTATGGACATTATCCCCTTCGTTTTGCGAATGGCCTCTAATTAAAAACTTATGAGTGATAGACTTCACTCTCATATTGAACACAGCATAGGCATAAGCAGACAATAAGTACTTGTTTTTTTGTTGCCCGCA
This sequence comes from Orthosia gothica, assembly GCA_949775005.1. NCBI lineage: Eukaryota > Metazoa > Arthropoda > Insecta > Lepidoptera > Noctuidae > Orthosia > Orthosia gothica. Next base: position 44,207,669 of record OX459035.1, read on the forward strand.
ACAGTTGTCTGAGTAAAATATTAGATCTATGTCTCCAGTGGGATGATTATTGAGCAGCATTTCGATGAAAGCTAAAACACAGCTTCCGATTTCTACTGAACCACGCTTTCCTTCAGTTTCATCCCAGAAAAAACAGTCCACATTCTTTGCATACAAATCACTTATGGTAAAATTAAAACAATTTATTCTGGACTTGTAAAAGAAAAGAGACACTTGCCCTTTAGGAATAGGCATTACTGCCTGGAGATCATAAACGACTACTATAGCATCTGATTCTTTCTTGTCCCTTTCTTTCTCACTTCGCGCTAGGTCTTTCTCAAATAGATGCTGTTCGTAGGCTTGCTGCAATGTCAATTTTTTTTCATCATCCGCATTTTTGTAGCTCTCACACAAATCGCACAAGTCTTTTTTTGGGCTAAAAAAGCCAATGTTGAATTGATAGTTGAATATGCGTTGAAATGTTGATTCGGAAGCAAATGGCAAGTCATTAGCTTGGCGTAAGCTTTTATAGTCCCGGTAAATATCTGCTAATGACCTTTCGCTTTGAATGTATTCCCGAGTAGTCTGAGCTCGAAGATAGTGCGATTCAACCCGTGGAATTGAGTTGATAAATTGAACAACGCTTTCTTTAACTACAGGATCTATCGTAGGATGATTTTTATGTTTTCCTCTGTACTCTCCCTCTATAAACCCAGCTTCCGTCTTTTTGGTTAACGCTGTTTTAATTACTTGATCACCTAAATCAAGCGTGGCCTTAAAAAAGGTCTTGCAAACACGAATGCGCGAGTTATTTTCTTCAAAATAGAAGGCCGTATTTAGAGCCCGGAAGTTTTCCGTACTTGAGTATCGGTATTTGGGCTTTATTTCATGGGTATGTCGTACAATGTACTCCCTCTGTCGCTAAAGATCACCGAGTTTCCAAAATGCTTCAAACCATTTTTGACGAGTTATTAAGGTGATCTTGGTACTACATTTCAAACGACACTTTTCTCCGCAAGGTGGTCGAATTTTGCGAGCAGGAATTTCTTTTTTTAGTTTACCCCTCGACTTGTAAGATTTGCCTGAATTTTTGAGGGTTTTGTTTATATTGACCTTCCATGTCTCCGGTTGCCTTAGTTTCTTTTTACATTGTTTTGGCCCTTCTTGCGCTAGAGTCTCATCACTTGGATTAATATTTTGACCCAGATTGTGATCCTCGTAGTTATTATCGGCATTGTTATTTTCGTTGCGTTGAATCTCGCAATTAGGGCCAGTATCGTCATGTTCATTCGTTGAGTTACTACTGCTGCTGCTAGAGCTACTGCTCGAGCTACTACTCGAGCCTGATGAACTCGAACTGCTAGACGAAGACGAAATGGAGCGAGTTCGTGGCATTTGCATTTTTCTTTTGGGAATAGGGTCTTGATAGTGCGGATCTGCATCGGAATCGTCGAAATCGCTTTCATCGCCGCTATGAACTGGCGAGGTAGCATACTGACGTTTAGGAGCTCGTCGTCGTTCCTCAGCGTTTGTAGGCTCATTAAGACTCAAAGAAGATTCTAAAATGCTCGGTGATGGAGCTAACCTTCCTTCAGCTGGCAACTCAGGCTCGTTAATACTATTGAGCGTTACTATACCAGGAGATGTAATAGGTCTTGAATCATCTGTTGCTGCTGGTTGCTCAGGATCCTCTTTTTCTTCGTTAATCATTTGTACCATGAGTTTTCCTCGCCCCGTCATCATCCTAAAAATAAATAATATTCAAATTCAATAATGAATCAAGTAAAGTCAACCAACTCAAAAAACCCTCAAAAGCACGTACTGTGTTTAGTTACTGTATAACAAATAAAATAAAAAAATTGAACCTTTCATAAACAACCTATTTTCTCTTTAAAAATTACAAATTTCATTGAACAGGCAAAAATAAACAAAGTTAAAGTTAGATTCAACAAAACTACGGTAAATCGAAATTTACTTTTACTTTCATGTAAACCTGAGGAACTCGAAATATTTAAAAAAATATTGCAACATAAAATCATCAAAACCCCCGTAAATCAAAATTAACTATTACTTTTTACAATGAAATTTCAGCAAAACTCAATCAACTCAAAATAAATAAGAAACTTACTCAATAAATTTCGTGTAAACTCCAGCAACTCAAAATCTGCCACTATTCAAACGTGTATCACTTACGCCAATCCGAAGACAACTAAAAATGGCGGACTAGTACTCGCGCCTGTCGGGGCAAGGTCATTTAAGTAAAGCAGCGTTTAGCGCCATCTTTTAACAATGGTTGAAGGTATCGTTACGCGAGTTATATTGATGCATAGGTCTTCGAGTCAGGAATTCGATAAGGCCACTAACTCAAAACTCGTACTTTTTGAGTTAGTGGGGTTTTTATCTAGGGGTGCGATATAACGAAATTAAAAGACAATCTATATATATTATAACTATAGAATTCTATTACTACGCAATTGGTTGTTTTTTTTTAATACAAATTGGCATAAGAATACGTTTACGTTAACGCGATTGAGCACACTAGTAAAAAAGATAATTAAAAAAAACAAAAAACCCGACTGCTTAAAAAGCGAACTAAAAGGACGTAAACAAGAAGAAAATCATGCTGTGTAGTCGGAGGATACATGTTCTCGAACTGTCTGACCAAAACCAGATGTATCATCCGACTGCACAGCATGATTTTCTTCTTGTTTACGTCTTTTTAGTTCGCTTTTTTATTATTTTGTATATAACATATAAGTGTTATATATTTTTGAAATCACCTCTTAAAACCCTTTATTTTGATACCCCACACGATGGGTTTGAAAAAAAAATACATTTGGTGCCCCACAATATGGCGCCCAAAAGCCATTATTTTATTTTAAAATTTTAATGTAGCCAGTGCAGTGTTAAGACAGTGCACTCTCAGGGTTAAGACAAATCGATCAAAATCGGCCAACGCGTTTGGTCTCTAGAACGCCACATAGGAACAAACATACATTCATAGACTGATAAACACATTACCCTCCTTCGGCAGTCGGGTAAAAACTAGCATTAAGCCCTCTGTAGTGCTAATCTCAACATGATGACTTAGGTGAAGTAAGCTGTCTATCCCTAGAATTTATGTTAGAATGACGTCACACTTCACCCAAGTCATCTCGGTGAGATTTCTACAGATATCGACTGACTGTATTTCAACCTTCGCAAATTATTTTCAATATCAAATTGATAATAATCTTTAATGTACCTAAACAAGTGTTTTTTGAATCAATTTTTCAAATAAAAAAACGACGACAGCCCCAAGTCGACAGTTATTTTGACGAGTATTACGGCTCTATTTTTTTTTTTTCATTACCCTAAACTATCCCACTGCATACTTCCAAGTGTTCTCTTCCTGAGCCACCTCGGACCAGCCTCTGCAGTGGACGTCTAGGTCGTCTCGCCAACTCTTTCTGGGCCAGCCTCGGCGGCGGCGCCGTCTATCCTCTGGCACCCAATTTGTGGAGACACTTGCCCAGCGGCATCTATTCATGTGGGTAACTTGGCCCGCCCAATCCTAATTTGGCTGGCAGCCTTTACTCCTACGTCTATGATATGATCCCAGTTCCTAGAGCGCAGCGTGGCGTTTCTTATTCTGTCAGCTCTTTTTACGCCCTGAATCACGCTCATTTTACGTTTATAATATTATTATTTTATTTTTTATGCACCTGCCATGCTATCTCTCCACCGCCGTTGGTTGACTGGTAGAGAATACCTCAGGCATTAAGTCCGCCTATGTACTTTTATGTTGCATAAATAAATAAATGCTACGCTCCAAAGCTCTTTGACAAACAACTCTATAATAACAAAATTTATTCCTTTTCAGAACAAAGGAGCAAGTGTACCACAATCGTCAGGTGGGCCACATGCTGCGCACCAAGTTAGCCGACGCTAACGAAGGGGGGGTAGCAGCCGGCCTGGGGGCCTTGGACTCGCCTTACTTAGTAGATATGTAGTACATACATAACAAATAATAACCGAAGGCCCTTGTACACACGTCACCGGGTAATTTCAAAAAAAATAATTGTCAAGTTATGCGAACGAAAATGTACTAAACAGTGGTTTTCCTTTTTAAGATTTTATTTTTTAATAATTCGTGTTCTTTATTGAAATGTTATGTCTGAATAAAATTGTATAGTGATAAAAAACAGGTATATAATAAACAATACAATAAATCACAACCAAGTTCGATAGTTTACGTTATATCCTTGTCTTATTGAGAAGAGTATTTTTGCAATAACCCGGTGACAAACACAATTGGAAATATTTAAATTTAAGCCTTTTTTATAAGCCAAAACAAATAGCAAATAAAAACCTTATTAAAAATGTGACAACACTTCAAAGACCTATAATATATACATATATAAATCGTATATATTATATACGATTTGTGGCTTTTGCGGTCATAAAACTTGCAAGTAGGAGGGTGAACATTTTCTACGGGGTTTATAAAAATTAATGGGTTCGTGCCGTCTCTCTCCCACGTTTTGTGACCGTGTGGTCTAATTAAATTAGATGAATTGTTCCATATTGCAGGTCAATGTATTTTAATAATATCTGTATTCTAAACTAAACTTTAATTCAGAATCAATTACATAATATTTTATCTTTAATTCCATTGAATATCTTGATTTACTTAGTTATTTCATTCCAATCGATATTGAAAATTGTAATACAAGGTTTGTAAAGTATAATGATAAACCTAAATTGTAAATATACCTACCATATTTTTTATGTTTGATAAATTAAGGCATATTACTTGTTAACGAATGCACTATAACACTGAAAAGTATGGTTTAACAACCATACGAATACATTTTAAAATGTATTAAATAAAAATACTTGTGATATCTTGCACTTAGGCTACGTAATTTTGTAATAAAAATAAAATTTATGAATAAAAACGTAAAATTAATAAAATAATTTCTTTTTCTACCATTTTAAAACTAAAAATATAGTAAATACTTTCTGCAAAAGTCTATAGAACAGCTATATTTGCATAAGTAGTCAACTGTAGGAATATCTCGGCCGAACAATCTTTTAAATTACTCACTAACAACTCATCTGGTACAGTTCGCGCCACACAAGTTTTCCGGTAAAGATATAAATATTTTTTATATAATATAGATTACAGTACGACCGATGAGTCGTGGCCAGTCTGAACATAGGCTTTGCGAACTTTCGGCCATGTACACTTGTGAAGAAAACAGCTATTTGATTCGTAAATTATGTTCGGCGCCACTTGTCGCTAACTTCAGACGGGCCACGTCTGCATAGCATTTTAGTACCTACTTAGAATAGCCTGTTTTTATGTCGCGCTATAATATTGTAGGTGTGTGGGCCGCCTTACTTTGGTTCACCACACAAAATATAACCCCCCTTTCTATCCCCTTAAGGATGATTGCCGGGATAAAAATTATCCTATGTCCTTCCCAGGGTCTCAACCTATCTTCATACCAAATTTCATATAAATTGGTTCATTCCGGGGTCATCTAAAACCAACACCAAATTTCATCTAAATTGGTTCATTCCGGGGTCATCTAAAACCAACTCCAGGCCAGCAAACTTGCATGACGGAGAATGTGCCACCTAGTACGTACCTGTATTATAAATATAATATAATAACATATAAATTACCTACCTATATTATTATAATATTATTTACTTTTAAAAGTCAATCCGTTTGAGAAAAATTTGATTCAAAACAGCCAAGAATTATTTGGCGCCATTCCTGTATTTCAATTCTAAAATAATATTCTAAGTATCAACGAACAATAAACTAAAACATCTAAATAACATTAAACTATCACGAATTTATTATCATTTAATTTATATGAAAAAAATATAATTTAATTATTAAATTATGTTTTAATAAAAAATACGTCAATAATATTTCTAAGTTCTTTTTGCCATAATTTTGACATTCCGTTATTGTTTTAACTATTTGGCTCGAGTTATTATAATGTGAATAAAATCGCTTTATGTAAGTAATTAAAACTATTCAAACATTTTATGTAAATTTCAAACATTGGGCGATTTTATTCAAAGTAAAGCAATAAAAATCAATTTTAAGGTAAGACTGAAAGACGGTACCAACTTTGAACAAACTTGAAAACTTTAAATATTCGAAATCACATTTACATTATCCCAGGGGAACATACCGGGATGAAAAGTAGCCTATCTGTATTCCAGACTCTGTGCCAAATTGCATCCAGATCCATTCAGCCGTTCCGGCATGATTGAGTAACAAATATCCATCCATCTAAACTTTCGCATTTATAATATTAAGAGCGGACTCTAGTCAACAGAAATTTGAAAAATAGGTATTTGAAGAAACTATTGCCGTCGCGTCACCTCCAAACTCACCCCGTAAAGTGCGAAAGGGACAACTGCAGCTCAGGCTGATTTTACCTACAAAAACTTTGACTAAAAGACGTTTCGTATTCTGCTGTTTTCTTCATGAAAACTGGTCTGATCTAAAAAATTCTTATATCAAAATTTTGAGGAAAAGTATATCTATGCTCCTATCATTTCCTTTTTTGTTAAAAACTTATAAATTTTGTCTGAAAGTCTTCTGAACATGGCGGTAAAAACGGGCATTTTTTTCGGATTTTTGGATTGTCATATTTCTTTTTGTGATTATGTTTTGGAAAAAAGGAAATGATACAGGCACGTATTAATTAGACCCAGATTTTATTGAAAAAAATCATTGCTCTAGAGGCATTATCCACGAAGAAAACAGCAGAATGTGTTTGTATGGAAAAAGTCTCACTAGAGTCCCCTCTTAAGAGAATTCATTAAAATCACGGGCAGGCAGTACCGGGATAGAAAGTATCCTAGGGTATAATAGGATAGGGGTCGACCATAGTTTGGTTCCTATCTATATTCTAAACGCTACTCTAGTCCATCCAGCCGTTAAGGAGTGATGGATATCAAACATCCAAACTTGGACTTTCACAATCATAATATTACTAGGATTAATTCAACAATATATTTTTGTAATGATATTTCCTCTCCCGAAAACGTTACTTTTGAAGTTTGTTGCAAGTAAGTATCTGTCGATCTGTGGTGCTGAGATAAATGCATGAGAGCAATCATTTATATGTTTTTAATAACCTACATGAAATATAAGTAGTTGACATTTTATTGAAGTTTCATTTCAATTCCTCATTTCTGTCAATGATAGATCTACGGAGTGAATGGTTGAGTAGGGCCCAGTTTTTTGATCCCTAGTTAACTCAACCAATGGTTAATTAAGCTAACCAATGGTTTAAAATTTCAGTAAAACGCGTTTATTCCTCAATTGTTACTTTAAAAATGGTCAAATAATTAACCCTCCAACTCATTTGATCATTTGTGAGTCTAACAATTTATAAAAAATAATTAAGCGAAATTTAAAACCATCGGTTAGTATAAATATATATTTATAATATATATATATTTAACCATTGCTTGAGATAACTATGTATCATAAAACTGGGCCTAACTGACGCAACAGAACTATTTAATTTGTAAGGGTACTACATTATCGCATTGGGTCTAGCCTGTAAGGATATTGTATGTTTTGAGTGAATAAATAATAAATAAACTTACCTACAAATTGTAGTTCCAGTACCTCTTTCAGGTAATCTCCATTAGGTATGGTGGAATCTAACTTAATGGGGGCTCGTAATACTGCAAAGCGCTGCGCAGTAGTTGAATAAAGTGACAACGGGGGTGAGCAAGGCGTTTTTTCTGTTCTGTGGGGTGAGCGGTTCGGTACTGTACAGCTAGTAGCGCATTTCACAGCCGCTATTAAGTTTGAATTGGCGTGAACTCGTCATAATAAGTAATCTTCATCCATAAATAATAAAAACATAAATGCCTGAAATAAATGGTCTCAGAATGTTTTTCGTTTTTGATAATTAAAAAAAAGGTACTAGAATTAGTTAAAACTCTGTTTATTTACTGTTTACGTTTGTTTACGATAGCGATTGTAAATATGTCAAAAATGTATGGGAGTGTCACGCGCTATCGAAATGTCACGTGAGGCTCTCTATGTAAGTGTAATTCTATCAACGAGGGCGTCACGATAGCGATTGTAAATATGTCAAAAATGTATGGGAGTGTCACGCGCTATCGAAATGTCACGTGAGGCTCTCTATACAAGTGTCATTCTATCAACGAGGGCGTCGCGATAACGATTGTAACTAGGTCAAAAATGTATGGGAACGTCAAGGGATCTGACGCAGAATGTCCCATTCGCAAAACGTCACAGTGAAAACAAATGTTCTATTCGCGAAATGTCCCATTCTCAAAAGGTTCCATTCGCATAAACTCGTATATCGTGCGTAGAATCTCAATGTCCGATAAAAACCTGATGTCCGTTGACGACTGATTGGCGTATTTGGTAGTAACGCTGCAACGTTGCTTTGAAACCAACGGTTGCGGGTTCGAATCTCGTTAGGGGGATATTTGCAACGGACAGCCGGGAAGCGAACCCGAAGAGTTATGAGCATAAAGTACGCTCTAAACTCATTCAATCATTTACAATTGTTACGCACTATAGATGCACTAAGTGCCCCAGCCTGCTGCTTCTACGGAGTTTACAAACTCTCTAACAAGTGACTTCAAATTGACTATCAGCACCTACTGCACCAATATGAGGTGCTGATATAACTCATTAACCTTACAGATTTTATACACTGAAACTGAAACACTATTCTTAATTTATTTCCTAACAAAATTACATTCTGAGGGTAGACGCGAAAATAATACGCGCAAGGTTTTCGTCAATATTTTTCTGACTACCACCGGCGCTGACTTTACTCGCGAACAATATGTATGTGTGATGAAAATTGATATGTGTACGTCAAGTGTACGTGAGTTTTTGGAACATTCTCACCGCACTATTCTATATATAATATAATAGAATCAAGAAAGCGGCGAGGCAATTAAGGTCGACGAAGTCCCGAAGAATGAATTTAACTGTCTTGGATCCCGTTACGAAATTAATCAGAAAAGAATGACGAACGAATATAGGTACTCCTTAGTGGGAAAAGCAGAACCCGAGTGAATTCACTTACGCAATTAGGCTACAGAACGTATTGTTTTTGATAACTACCTCCGATCCAGGTCCAGTTCGCAAATAAAATATGTGTTTATGTTTTTTGCGCGTATCTTGTTTAGGCCCCATATTGTGCGGGCCATATTTCTTTTTTCTTCCAAACCCATCTAGTGGGGTATCAAAATAAACGGAGTTTAAAAAGTGGTTACAAAAACATATACCACTTATATGTGGAAAAAATTTAAAAATCAAAAAATATGTAAACAAGAATAAAATTATGACTAGTGGTCCCGAATAGGATATCGTGTGTATGGGACATTGTGCGAAAAGGACATTGTGTGAATGGGACATTGTGCGATTGGAACATTTTGCGAATGGGACTTTGTGCGAATGAGACATTGTGCGAATGGGACATTCTGCGCCATCGGGACTTTTTGCGAATGGGACTTCCTGCGTCAGATCCACGTCAAGCGCTATCGAAATGTCTCGTGGTCCAATATTCCCAAATTTTTGGATAAAGCTCGTCTTTTGTATTCGCAATTAATGTAACTTTGTCTAAAGCTTCTGGTTTACGACTTTGCATTATATTGTTTTTTTTTACAGTATATGCTCGGATCAAACGGCAACATCCCGCAACACAAAGTTATTAAGCTAAGCAGTACAGAGTTGACCCCGGGCCGGTACCTGAATTGAGTATTATTTTAGAGTTAAGCAAATCTTACTTGTATGCTAAACTTTAACAAATACTCAACTTTAAATTGTTAATTCACAAATCGAGAACAAGACACAAAAGAAAGAAAAGCTTCGTTTTCAGGACGAAAATGAATCAAAAGCATATTTTTTCAATAAATTTTATATTATATTAAATAAACAATCTACAATATCTGGCAACATTTAAAGAAATTCTGTATATTTGGACATCTTGGTCTTGAACAAAGTGTTGCCATCAGTGTATCCCTCCATATGCTGGAACTTGGGGTGCGATTCAATGACCTGAAAAAAGAGAGTCAAGCTATGTTAAGTTGTACAACATGTTTTTGAGTCGCAGTGAAATCTAGCAACATGAAATGTTTTGTAATCATGGTAAATGAAATAAGATTCTTCGAAATCAAAATATGGGGCTGTCAGCAATGTTGTTAAACATTGTTTTTTGAAACGAAAACAAAGGTTCAAAATCAAAGTTATAATTTAATAATAATTGTCATTAGCCTTTAATGTTTCCACTGCAGGGACACAGGCCCCCTCTGTGAGAGGGAATGGGCCATAATCCAAGACGCGGTCCCAGTGCACCCGCACTGATGTCAAATGTCTTCGATTTTTTTTAATCTAGGACATGCCGATTTCCTCACGAGTCTAATATAATACCTAATCTGTGGGGTAAAATATGTGTCACCTAATTAATAGCCAACTGGTAAATAGCTTTGTAGTACTCAATAAGGCTTAGCGCGCATTCCGGTTTCTAGCCGTGCGGATAAAAACCGCAAATTCTGCGACGTATGGGATTGTATGAAGCTGCACGCACTTGCGGTAAAAATCGTTTTGCCACAGAATTCACCCCACCGCGGACTAAATTCGTACTTATATTTTGAGCCCTATGAACAAGTTAATAATCGCGCGGTATTTTATCCGCAATGCGTGATAGTTATAATTCAGTTCGCGGATAAAAATTCGCACGGCTAAAACACTTCATGGTCCAGTTTACGCTCCTTTATGGCATCCTGAACCTACAAGGTAGATAAGGTAAATTGTTAGAAGATGTAACATTTTAATTCAGAATGTACCATCATCACTTACCTTAATACGTTCATAAGCATCATCAGCGCTAGTAATAAGTTCCGGGACGTCCAGCTTGGGTATACCGAACAGGTTCATAAGGAAGAACTTCTGGTTGGTGTACAGCATGCGCTGGTCAGCCCACTCCACCTCGCGGGGGAGGCGCCAGTCCTTCATCTTGGGGTTCTCACGCTCCGTGTATTGATCGAAGTTTAGACGTTCTATGTCTTCTACGACCTGCAAAGAATAAATGTTTAATTTATAGTCGGTTTGACGCATAAATAAAACGAGGTTTTTTACTTTGTCAGGTTTTGGCAAATATCAACAATCCTTTGATTTGCCGTATAATATTATAATCATGGGCGGCAAAACCTGATGGTTCAATATCTGTATTATTGCAACTTAATTTTTCCCTTAAATCAGGGTTAAATCACAAAGACGCGACGCGGAGTAATAGAATTTGAAGGGCCGAGCGCTAAGTAACCGAGGGTTACCAAAACATGAGCCGAAAGAGCGGCTCTAAAACTGGTCCTTGTCTAATATTTCTAAAAATGATTGTCGCGTCTCGGTGTGACCTAACCTTATAATGCAGTTGCCGTTTTATTCAAATGAAGTCCTTGAATCCTTTGTGCATTACTCACTACTTTAATGTTATACTTTGGCAAGCCACAAAAATTACGCTTTTGAGATAGAGAAAAAATGCGAATGAAAGATGTTATTAATACTGACCACTTCGACCTCACCGCCGCCGCTCCAGTCATACACCAACAATTCAGCGTGGGTAGCGATGTCACGCAGGTACTTGTTCTTGTACTGGCGCTCCATTTCACTGAGGAAACCACTGGTCAGGGCCTTGCCACTCACTTCATGGTCCAGTTTACGCTCCTTTATGGCATCCTGAACCTACAAGGTAGATAAGGTAAATTGTTAGAAGAGGTAACATTTTAATTCAGAATGTACCTCTAAGAGCGTCCTCACTGGGAGCATTCTTTCGTGAGCATTTGTAGGCGAGCAACAAATGCTTCCCAGCGAGCCCAGCATTCACGTTCGAGCAAAGTTATGAACGTTCGAGTCGAACATTCCCTTGCGAGCTTGGAGCATTCGAATACGATTCATTCCATACATAATACGATTGACCAAGAAGGTCACACTTAAGATCAAGGAACTGTTCCTTGCTTTACAAGAGGCCAGTAATATTCCTACATACATACTCGTTGTTTTCATTATCTGAGTACTCGCTTTTGAGCGTTTTATTTGCATAAACATTCGAATGCAAGCCGTTTCCGCGAAAATCGTTGCGACGTCCACACTGGCCGAAGTTCGCGCTTGCGTGTAAGCTTTGTAACGCTCGACTCAACGTCCACACCACTCGAATATTCGACGTCGAATGCTCATTACACGTGAATGCTCTCAGTGAGGACGTTCCTTAAGGTGATATTATTAGTTTCCGACCGAAAGTTCGTGAGCGTCAGAATCGCAGGTCAACAGTCTTATTTAGCTTTCAAATTGTGCCTAAAAATTACTTACCAATTGCTTATATTTGCTTACCATAATGAGAGAATTGCTTATTTCATCTATTTTATTTATTTTATTTTATTTTATTTTATTTTATTAGGAAAACATACAGTGTATTCATACAGAGTAGAAACAGATATAAACAACTGAATACCATTTACATGTTTCCGCATTTAAACATCTAGAAAGCTTGTTATCAATCTTTAGTGATATAACAGGTAATGTAAATAACCTAATATTAAGCAAAATTTGAAAATTTGAAAAAGGGAAATTTAGAGTAAGTATATTTAATAACTAAATTATGTTGAAGTCAGAGAACCAAACCATGATTTCGTTGATGTTCTGTTGAAAACGCGTGGCTTTGAATTAAACAAATCCAGTTCAGGAAAGTCAACAAGTTTATTAAATTCTCTAGCGGACCTCACAAAAAATGAATTCTGCCTGTAGTTTGAAGAACTCTGAGGCACGTCCACACATGCTTTACGTCTCGTCATTCTATTTGGGACTTTAAGTTTAACTTGAGATAGTAAATCCGGTGAGTCAATGTGATTCTGCGCGATTTTAACAAGGCACGCAATATCCGAAAACTTTCTTCTTTGGTACAATGGTAGGATATGGTGTCTTCGACATCTCGCCTCATAATTGGGGTCATATGTTTTAGACTTATATTGCAAGTGTTTCAGGAACCTACGTTGAATGGATTCAATTCTATCTATATAAATATTGTAGAGAGGATTCCACACTTGGGAACAATACTCAAGAACGCTGCGCACCAAAGAGCAATAAAGAATTTTAAGTACTTTCAAGTTCGAAAACTGAGAGCTGGCTCTCAAGACGAAGCCCATGGTCCTGTAAGCTTTTTTGACAATATGATCTACATGTCTTTCATAAGTTAGCTTGGAGTCGTGAATGACACCTAGGTCCCGTACTGAGTCTACCTGTTCCAACTCATGTCTCTTGATAAAATATTTAAATTTAATAATTTTGACTTTACGAGTAAAGGTTATAAAAAAACATTTTTTGACATTTAAGTCTAATTTATTGATTAAACAATATTGTTCGAAACTATCTAAATCATTTTGGAGAAGCTGACAGTCTTCAAAGCTGGTGATTTTTTTGAAAATTTTCATGTCGTCAGCATAAAGGAGTAATTGTGAGTATTTAATGCATTGAGTGACATCATTTATAAATATGTTAAAAAGAAGGGGCCCAAGCAAAGAACCCTGCGGTACCCCAGAAGGGACGATGCTCCATTTAGAACGGTACCCATTCACAACCACTGCCTGCGATCGATTTTCAATGTACGAAACAAACCACCGATATAAGTCTCCATGGATGCCAGCTTGGAGTAACTTCTGTAGTAATATTTTGTGGTCGATTCGGTCAAACGCTTTACTATAATCAGTAAAAATTGCATCGACCTGTCCACCAGCATCCATGCTAGACGTCGTAAACTCTGTGAAAGACAGCAGATTAGATAAAGTTGACCGCTTGCTTACAAAACCATGCTGCTCCGTGATCAAAGTTGGTGAGATACTCTCATAAACTTGTGTATATACGATTTTTTCCAGTATCTTAGCAAAGATGCATAATTTGGAAATGGGGCGATAATTTTTAGCATCACTCTTGCTACCACTCTTATGTATGGGTGTGATAAATGCAGATTTCCATATTTTAGGTACAAGTCCTTCCGAGATAGACCTTTTATAAAGAATAACAAGAGGTTCAGTTAAGCACGTAGCACAAGAGACAATAAATAATGGTACCACATTATCGGGCCCTGCACCCTTACTTAAATCTAAAGATTTTAATAATTTAAGAACCAGGTCAGCAGTGACTTCTATACTACCTATGTTGCTTGGTGCGTTGTTATCAATAGACATGGGTATTGAAGAAGAGTATGTAGACGGAGGTAGAAAGTTTGAATGGAAATGAGAAGCAAACACATCGCATATTTCATCCCCAGTATCAGCTGGAACACCATTATAATGAATAGTTGATGGGAGTGAGTTCGATCCCTTTTTATTTGACTTAATAAACGACCAAAAAGACTTGGGACATTTAATTATTGCATCTTCCGCGTGTTTTATATATTTTAAGTAGCATTCTTTCTCCAATCGTTTGGCACGCTCACGAAGAAGACAAAAAGTATCATGGTCACTAGTATTACCATATATTTGAAATTTTTTTAAGAATTTGAACTTCTCTTTGAGAAGTTTCTTTAAAGGAGCACAATACCAAGGTGGGAAAGAGTCAGAGGCTATTAATTTGTGAGGAACATACTGCTCAATGACATCATATAGGTGTTTATAAAATAATTGTACTGCGTCCTCTAATGTATTATTATTTAAGCATGTTTGCCAATTTATGTTATTTAAGAAAGTTTTTATGGCTCCGTAGTCCGCTTTATTATAATAATATTTAAGTCTGGTTTTACTTTTCAATAAACACTCCTTAGTAAAATCAAGGACTATATCTAACGACTTATGATGACTATCTTCCGGTACCAACGGGTCTGTGCATGATGTTACCGTTACCTTATAGTTACATAATATATAATCCAGTAGTCTGTTATTTGCATTCCTGTTTAAATTATATTGGTTGAGGTCACATTCGGATAAGGTATCGAAAAAGAATACCTGAGATTCACCATTAATCCCACTAGGTTGTAGAGAACCTAAATCGCCTGACCAATTGATATGACTTAAGTTAAAATCGCCCATTATCAGGAACGCATCCTGAGGGTGGGCGTTAACAATAAAGGAAAGATTTTCGGTGAAATTCTGCAGTTGCGTATTGAAAGAATTACCTGACTTTTCTTTACAAAGATATAAAGTACATACATGCAGTCGATGTGATCTACTGATAGGACTATTATTTTTTAATGTTATGGTGACCCAAATATCCTCAGCCGTCGAGCGCCAATCGGGCTGCTCAACCGCAGCATACTCACGACGAACAGCTAATAGCACGCCGCCACCGTATCTTTCCCCCGTCGCAACATAGTTCCTATCCCGCCTCCAGACAACATACCTTTCGTCGAACAACTCACTATCACATACACCCTCCAATAACCACGTCTCAGTCAACGATACAATATCATATAATGAAAGAAGGAGATTACGTTTAAATATGTGCGTCTTCGTGCGCAGTCCCCGAGTATTTTGATAGTACACACTTAAATTAGAAGTAGCCATCAATAAAACAAAAACATAAACTACAGCGCAGCCAATTAATTGAAAATGTTATATTGTTAAATATTTCGCACGGTGAGTAGCTCAAGAATGTACGCGTCGTCAAATTGACACACTCAGACCCACATAACATAAAAACAGGACGATATGATTGTCGCGAATTCAATAACACGACACGCAAAGAGCCAAGCACAGATAATATTTGTATAAGAGATAGATAAAAACGTGTCAAATAGTATACCATAACTATAAAACGCAACAATCGGATCATAATTATAATAGAAATATAATAACGCTTATTTATTTTAACATTGCAGGTAAACCCACAACTATTTCGTTTAACTGACGTCCGTACCGTGTATCGAAACCGACATAGATGCAAATACATATTCAATCTTAAGTAGATAAGTGTGCGCGCGAAAGCGACCGCTATAAGTATGAGTAGGCGCGTCAGTAAGTACGAGAATGCCATTGAGTATTGCATAGATATGTGCGTTAACTTGTTGACACCTTTAAAACACTGGTCATAAATCACAACACAATAGCCCCGCTTAGAACAGAATGTGGTTCTCAAACTTTTTACATAGGTTTTATAGATTGTAAATATTAAAGAAGTTAAATTAAAATTAAAGTATCTTAAATTATCCTCGCAAGGTCGTTTTCGCATTTTATAAAAAATACTGGAGAACCGTCCACTTTCCTGGCCATGATTTTTGAATGTTTCACCCATATGTACTGAAAGTTCCGTTCTTTTGCCAATGATCTCGCCTTACTCAACAGTTTCTTGTTCCGCTGCGTTAGATGGTCGTTTACGTAAAAGTTACCGGTAGATGAGAACCCCATATTGGAAAGAGTGAGTTGTTTACTTTTACGTGCAGACGCGACCAGTTCTTCCTTAATATAGCGATTATTAAAAGCTATTATTATGTGTTTCTCTGCATTAGGTGCAAGAGTAGGTACCCGGGCAATATAATTTATTTGTTCCTTTTTTATGGGAAAACCACACAAACTTCCGATTTTCTGGGCTATTTCATAAAGGTTTTCATTCCTTTTTTGTGGGATCCCCCGAATTTCAACATTATTCGCCCTGGCCCATTGATCCTTTTCGTCCAATTCCCGGTTTAGTCTGGTTATCTCAGCCTGAAGAGTTGGAATCTGGGTGGCTATTAAAAGAATTAAAACATTTAAGGTTGACCAGCCATTCTGATATCAGAATGGCTGGTCAATCTCTGTAGAGTAGTAACCATGTGGAATTACTGAAATTTTAATGTGCCAAAGATTGCTTATTAATTGCTTATTTCACAATTTAGAAGCCTAGACCCAGTATATCCTGTTATTCTATCTATAAGCTAGTCAAGAATTTAAAATCCCCTGTGCCTGATAAATTTATGAGAGCAAAGTGACGTATGTCGAAAATTGCGTTTATATATCAAAAGGTTTTATTACTCGTTTCTTTATTTTCTGAAATAACCGAATGGGGCCTAGTTTCTATATTATTTTTAATCATGGCTGTATTTATTAACTTTGTCTAACTTGCTGACATAGAATACTTATGTTTTTAATAGTGGCTTAACCGACATTTTTTTTAAGTGCCTGCCAATAAAGAGATGAAATTAATCTGCCGTACATTAATTTTTATAACTAACTGTCGTCGTTGTTTTATGTGCGTGTGGACTGAGGGACCAAACTGGTATATCGCAAAATAAAAATCGTAGGATTTAGTAGTAGACTTAAAACAATTGTAGAACAAATCTGGGAATTTCTAAACAAATTTATTTTTGAATCCTATGAAAATAGATAAGAGTAGTCTGACCACAAAATGCAGACAGTACTTTTATATTTTGTACGGTTAATTTTATGTTATATTACATGGCTTAAATGTATTTAATAAAACAATAGATTACAAAATTAACTTATCAATTATTGAAATACTAGTCAGCACTTACACTAATTTTGAAATATTGGTCATCAACGTTCGTTCATAAAACAGTGATATCAGTAGATAAAGGCAGATTATGTATTTCTTGTTTTTTATAGCATTTAAATTATTATTATTATTTTTTGCTACTCGTAATTATAAATAAATGAGCTGTTTCCGAACGCAATCTTGAAGTAACATTAAATTAACCTACTATAATTTTTATGTAGGTATGATATGGCTGTGTTTCCACCAGAGATGTGCTAGGATGCGTAGCAAGGGATGTGTTGTTAAGAACCATTACTTCAAACAAAATGATTCTATAGGTTCTTCTTCTTGGTTGATGTTGTTTTGTTGTGGCTGGGTAAACACCCAGGCTCTCTCAGCGTAGTTCTAGTGAAAGCTTTTTGTACATACAAAACAAAGGAAGGATGTGTGCGAGGAATGTGTTGCGAGATATGTGTGCTAGGGATGGGCGCGAGCAGTGTTGCCGTTCTAGCGACTTTGTCGCTAGTTCCAGCGGATTTTATGAGTGGTTAGGTTAGCATAGGGCAAACCTGGGCCATGGGGTCCTAGGGCTAAGAAAGAAAATTTGGTTCAAATAAATATCAAAGTTAAAAAACCGGCCAAATGCCACTCGGACTCGTGCAAGAAGGGGTCTGTACCATTATCGCAAAAAAAAAATAACGTTTGTTGTGTGGGAGCCCCACTTAAATATGTATTTCATTAAATTTTTGTTATAGCGGCAACAGAAATACATTATCTGTGAAAATATCAACTGTCTAGCTATCACGGTTCATGAGATACAGCCTGGTGACAGACAGACAGACGGACCGCAGTCTCAGTAATAGGGTCCTGTTTTTACCCTTTGGGTACGGAACCCTGATAATGGTTCAAAAGTCGTTCAATTATTTTTTGTGGCTTACTCATATTTTTTGGTCGCCAACCACTCATGAACCCCGCTAGAACTAGCGACAAAGTTGCTGAAACGACAGCACTGGGCAACACGGGCACTCGGGCAATGGCGCGCACGCTCCGCTGCTTCCACACTTTATCTGAAACGAGCCCGCTACACATCCTCGCGCCGCCCATCTGTTCACCGATTCACAGCGTCGGTACGCATCCTCGCACCGCTCAGCTATCTTAAGAAAGAAAGAAAGAAAAATATTTATTTGTGACCCGCACAGGAGACACGAGAAAATAAGCATACACTTAAACAATAATAAAATAAAAACCCTGTGCGAGACCAAAAAGGCTCCTATCTCAGCATGTGCAGCGATATCCAAAAAAGTAATAACGCTGCGCTGATATTCTGATAGGGCCTACTGTTGATGCCAAAATGCAAATGCAAATGTGTAGATTCTGTTTAATGCTACCTACCTACCTTAAAACTATTTCTCATACTATTATCGTGCCTTTTTATTAAATAGACTTTCCTTGAATACACACCTTTTTTCATTAAATTCACATACGCCATAAAAAATAAAATAAAATTAACCGTATAAAGTATAATAGTACTGTCTATATTTTGTTTTATTCTGTGATCACACTACTCAATTTTTGAGTACAATTTTTACAATAATGAATAATTATGCGTTTTTAAATAATCACAGCAATAATACCTTTAAAAAAAACTCTTATCTCCCATAAAAAAATATAAATTTGAGTATTCTTATCTCTTTACGCACTATCAGAACAATCTTAAAATAAGTACAGCCTCTGAACAAACATTAATAAAAGCCAAAAACTATAAAATCAACCAGTCATTATAAAATTCTCAGGCAGTCTCTATTTTCATCTTAGTTTTACTTACTTAAGTAATAGTACCTACCACAGTCTTAAAATTGCAAATCACAGTTTATTTATTGGTCTATTATTCTTAATAAGTACTCTCTAATCAATTAAATTTGTTAATGGCACAGAATTCTTAAACTAGTCTACCTACTTCTACTATAAAAATTGTAATGGCAACGTCATTACAAAACATTTTTGTAAAAACTATCATAGTAAGGCTTCGGAATCACATCTTTGTCTACAAGTTCTTTAATATCTTTCTTTTTTGCTTCAGACAAACGAATTTTTTCTGTGTATGCTCTACTCAAACTCAAATTTATTGTATTACCAGGTGTTGACTCTACTGTGCGTCTAGTCTTTCTCTTGTTCACCCAGCATTTTTTAAATACAGTCTCTGCAAAGGAAGTTTTATAGAAAAAGGCCATTGGACTTTCTTTTTCTACTTTGAGGAGTTTTATATCATGCCACTTAACTTGGTTGTTACTTTCATCGGTATTAAAATTTGTACCCCAAGCTTCTTGCAACACTTTTAAGTCATAAAAGCGGTCATGTGTCATTTCATGCACTTTGTATGCTGGTCCAGATTTTTTGGCAGACCTGATCAATGTTGTATATTGTTGTGGTGTATAAATAGGGCCTGATTTTATGTGCCTTTTTACCTGCTTCTCAATGACACTATGGACATTATCCCCTTCGTTTTGCGAATGGCCTCTAATTAAAAACTTATGAGTGATAGACTTCACTCTCATATTGAACACAGCATAGGCATAAGCAGACAATAAGTACTTGTTTTTTTGTTGCCCGCAACAGTTGTCTGAGTAAAATATTAGATCTATGTCTCCAGTGGGATGATTATTGAGCAGCATTTCGATGAAAGCTAAAACACAGCTTCCGATTTCTACTGAACCACGCTTTCCTTCAGTTTCATCCCAGAAAAAACAGTCCACATTCTTTGCATACAAATCACTTATGGTAAAATTAAAACAATTTATTCTGGACTTGTAAAAGAAAAGAGACACTTGCCCTTTAGGAATAGGCATTACTGCCTGGAGATCATAAACGACTACTATAGCATCTGATTCTTTCTTGTCCCTTTCTTTCTCACTTCGCGCTAGGTCTTTCTCAAATAGATGCTGTTCGTAGGCTTGCTGCAATGTCAATTTTTTTTCATCATCCGCATTTTTGTAGCTCTCACACAAATCGCACAAGTCTTTTTTTGGGCTAAAAAAGCCAATGTTGAATTGATAGTTGAATATGCGTTGAAATGTTGATTCGGAAGCAAATGGCAAGTCATTAGCTTGGCGTAAGCTTTTATAGTCCCGGTAAATATCTGCTAATGACCTTTCGCTTTGAATGTATTCCCGAGTAGTCTGAGCTCGAAGATAGTGCGATTCAACCCGTGGAATTGAGTTGATAAATTGAACAACGCTTTCTTTAACTACAGGATCTATCGTAGGATGATTTTTATGTTTTCCTCTGTACTCTCCCTCTATAAACCCAGCTTCCGTCTTTTTGGTTAACGCTGTTTTAATTACTTGATCACCTAAATCAAGCGTGGCCTTAAAAAAGGTCTTGCAAACACGAATGCGCGAGTTATTTTCTTCAAAATAGAAGGCCGTATTTAGAGCCCGGAAGTTTTCCGTACTTGAGTATCGGTATTTGGGCTTTATTTCATGGGTATGTCGTACAATGTACTCCCTCTGTCGCTAAAGATCACCGAGTTTCCAAAATGCTTCAAACCATTTTTGACGAGTTATTAAGGTGATCTTGGTACTACATTTCAAACGACACTTTTCTCCGCAAGGTGGTCGAATTTTGCGAGCAGGAATTTCTTTTTTTAGTTTACCCCTCGACTTGTAAGATTTGCCTGAATTTTTGAGGGTTTTGTTTATATTGACCTTCCATGTCTCCGGTTGCCTTAGTTTCTTTTTACATTGTTTTGGCCCTTCTTGCGCTAGAGTCTCATCACTTGGATTAATATTTTGACCCAGATTGTGATCCTCGTAGTTATTATCGGCATTGTTATTTTCGTTGCGTTGAATCTCGCAATTAGGGCCAGTATCGTCATGTTCATTCGTTGAGTTACTACTGCTGCTGCTAGAGCTACTGCTCGAGCTACTACTCGAGCCTGATGAACTCGAACTGCTAGACGAAGACGAAATGGAGCGAGTTCGTGGCATTTGCATTTTTCTTTTGGGAATAGGGTCTTGATAGTGCGGATCTGCATCGGAATCGTCGAAATCGCTTTCATCGCCGCTATGAACTGGCGAGGTAGCATACTGACGTTTAGGAGCTCGTCGTCGTTCCTCAGCGTTTGTAGGCTCATTAAGACTCAAAGAAGATTCTAAAATGCTCGGTGATGGAGCTAACCTTCCTTCAGCTGGCAACTCAGGCTCGTTAATACTATTGAGCGTTACTATACCAGGAGATGTAATAGGTCTTGAATCATCTGTTGCTGCTGGTTGCTCAGGATCCTCTTTTTCTTCGTTAATCATTTGTACCATGAGTTTTCCTCGCCCCGTCATCATCCTAAAAATAAATAATATTCAAATTCAATAATGAATCAAGTAAAGTCAACCAACTCAAAAAACCCTCAAAAGCACGTACTGTGTTTAGTTACTGTATAACAAATAAAATAAAAAAATTGAACCTTTCATAAACAACCTATTTTCTCTTTAAAAATTACAAATTTCATTGAACAGGCAAAAATAAACAAAGTTAAAGTTAGATTCAACAAAACTACGGTAAATCGAAATTTACTTTTACTTTCATGTAAACCTGAGGAACTCGAAATATTTAAAAAAATATTGCAACATAAAATCATCAAAACCCCCGTAAATCAAAATTAACTATTACTTTTTACAATGAAATTTCAGCAAAACTCAATCAACTCAAAATAAATAAGAAACTTACTCAATAAATTTCGTGTAAACTCCAGCAACTCAAAATCTGCCACTATTCAAACGTGTATCACTTACGCCAATCCGAAGACAACTAAAAATGGCGGACTAGTACTCGCGCCTGTCGGGGCAAGGTCATTTAAGTAAAGCAGCGTTTAGCGCCATCTTTTAACAATGGTTGAAGGTATCGTTACGCGAGTTATATTGATGCATAGGTCTTCGAGTCAGGAATTCGATAAGGCCACTAACTCAAAACTCGTACTTTTTGAGTTAGTGGGGTTTTTATCTAGGGGTGCGATATAACGAAATTAAAAGACAATCTATATATATTATAACTATAGAATTCTATTACTACGCAATTGGTTGTTTTTTTTTAATACAAATTGGCATAAGAATACGTTTACGTTAACGCGATTGAGCACACTAGTAAAAAAGATAATTAAAAAAAACAAAAAACCCGACTGCTTAAAAAGCGAACTAAAAGGACGTAAACAAGAAGAAAATCATGCTGTGTAGTCGGAGGATACATGTTCTCGAACTGTCTGACCAAAACCAGATGTATCATCCGACTGCACAGCATGATTTTCTTCTTGTTTACGTCTTTTTAGTTCGCTTTTTTATTATTTTGTATATAACATATAAGTGTTATATATTTTTGAAATCACCTCTTAAAACCCTTTATTTTGATACCCCACACGATGGGTTTGAAAAAAAAATACATTTGGTGCCCCACAATATGGTGCCCAAAAGCCATTATTTTATTTTAAAATTTTAATGTAGCCAGTGCAGTGTTAAGACAGTGCACTCTCAGGGTTAAGACAAATCGATCAAAATCGGCCAACGCGTTTGGTCTCTAGAACGCCACATAGGAACAAACATACATTCATAGACTGATAAACACATTACCCTCCTTCGGCAGTCGGGTAAAAACTAGCATTAAGCCCTCTGTAGTGCTAATCTCAACATGATGACTTAGGTGAAGTAAGCTGTCTATCCCTAGAATTTATGTTAGAATGACGTCACACTTCACCCAAGTCATCTCGGTGAGATTTCTACAGATATCGACTGACTGTATTTCAACCTTCGCAAATTATTTTCAATATCAAATTGATAATAATCTTTAATGTACCTAAACAAGTGTTTTTTGAATCAATTTTTCAAATAAAAAAACGACGACAGCCCCAAGTCGACAGTTATTTTGACGAGTATTACGGCTCTATTTTTTTTTTTTCATTACCCTAAACTATCCCACTGCATACTTCCAAGTGTTCTCTTCCTGAGCCACCTCGGACCAGCCTCTGCAGTGGACGTCTAGGTCGTCTCGCCAACTCTTTCTGGGCCAGCCTCGGCGGCGGCGCCGTCTATCCTCTGGCACCCAATTTGTGGAGACACTTGCCCAGCGGCATCTATTCATGTGGGTAACTTGGCCCGCCCAATCCTAATTTGGCTGGCAGCCTTTACTCCTACGTCTATGATATGATCCCAGTTCCTAGAGCGCAGCGTGGCGTTTCTTATTCTGTCAGCTCTTTTTACGCCCTGAATCACGCTCATTTTACGTTTATAATATTATTATTTTATTTTTTATGCACCTGCCATGCTATCTCTCCACCGCCGTTGGTTGACTGGTAGAGAATACCTCAGGCATTAAGTCCGCCTATGTACTTTTATGTTGCATAAATAAATAAATGCTACGCTCCAAAGCTCTTTGACAAACAACTCTATAATAACAAAATTTATTCCTTTTCAGAACAAAGGAGCAAGTGTACCACAATCGTCAGGTGGGCCACATGCTGCGCACCAAGTTAGCCGACGCTAACGAAGGGGGGGTAGCAGCCGGCCTGGGGGCCTTGGACTCGCCTTACTTAGTAGATATGTAGTACATACATAACAAATAATAACCGAAGGCCCTTGTACACACGTCACCGGGTAATTTCAAAAAAAATAATTGTCAAGTTATGCGAACGAAAATGTACTAAACAGTGGTTTTCCTTTTTAAGATTTTATTTTTTAATAATTCGTGTTCTTTATTGAAATGTTATGTCTGAATAAAATTGTATAGTGATAAAAAACAGGTATATAATAAACAATACAATAAATCACAACCAAGTTCGATAGTTTACGTTATATCCTTGTCTTATTGAGAAGAGTATTTTTGCAATAACCCGGTGACAAACACAATTGGAAATATTTAAATTTAAGCCTTTTTTATAAGCCAAAACAAATAGCAAATAAAAACCTTATTAAAAATGTGACAACACTTCAAAGACCTATAATATATACATATATAAATCGTATATATTATATACGATTTGTGGCTTTTGCGGTCATAAAACTTGCAAGTAGGAGGGTGAACATTTTCTACGGGGTTTATAAAAATTAATGGGTTCGTGCCGTCTCTCTCCCACGTTTTGTGACCGTGTGGTCTAATTAAATTAGATGAATTGTTCCATATTGCAGGTCAATGTATTTTAATAATATCTGTATTCTAAACTAAACTTTAATTCAGAATCAATTACATAATATTTTATCTTTAATTCCATTGAATATCTTGATTTACTTAGTTATTTCATTCCAATCGATATTGAAAATTGTAATACAAGGTTTGTAAAGTATAATGATAAACCTAAATTGTAAATATACCTACCATATTTTTTATGTTTGATAAATTAAGGCATATTACTTGTTAACGAATGCACTATAACACTGAAAAGTATGGTTTAACAACCATACGAATACATTTTAAAATGTATTAAATAAAAATACTTGTGATATCTTGCACTTAGGCTACGTAATTTTGTAATAAAAATAAAATTTATGAATAAAAACGTAAAATTAATAAAATAATTTCTTTTTCTACCATTTTAAAACTAAAAATATAGTAAATACTTTCTGCAAAAGTCTATAGAACAGCTATATTTGCATAAGTAGTCAACTGTAGGAATATCTCGGCCGAACAATCTTTTAAATTACTCACTAACAACTCATCTGGTACAGTTCGCGCCACACAAGTTTTCCGGTAAAGATATAAATATTTTTTATATAATATAGATTACAGTACGACCGATGAGTCGTGGCCAGTCTGAACATAGGCTTTGCGAACTTTCGGCCATGTACACTTGTGAAGAAAACAGCTATTTGATTCGTAAATTATGTTCGGCGCCACTTGTCGCTAACTTCAGACGGGCCACGTCTGCATAGCATTTTAGTACCTACTTAGAATAGCCTGTTTTTATGTCGCGCTATAATATTGTAGGTGTGTGGGCCGCCTTACTTTGGTTCACCACACAAAATATAACCCCCCTTTCTATCCCCTTAAGGATGATTGCCGGGATAAAAATTATCCTATGTCCTTCCCAGGGTCTCAACCTATCTTCATACCAAATTTCATATAAATTGGTTCATTCCGGGGTCATCTAAAACCAACACCAAATTTCATCTAAATTGGTTCATTCCGGGGTCATCTAAAACCAACTCCAGGCCAGCAAACTTGCATGACGGAGAATGTGCCACCTAGTACGTACCTGTATTATAAATATAATATAATAACATATAAATTACCTACCTATATTATTATAATATTATTTACTTTTAAAAGTCAATCCGTTTGAGAAAAATTTGATTCAAAACAGCCAAGAATTATTTGGCGCCATTCCTGTATTTCAATTCTAAAATAATATTCTAAGTATCAACGAACAATAAACTAAAACATCTAAATAACATTAAACTATCACGAATTTATTATCATTTAATTTATATGAAAAAAATATAATTTAATTATTAAATTATGTTTTAATAAAAAATACGTCAATAATATTTCTAAGTTCTTTTTGCCATAATTTTGACATTCCGTTATTGTTTTAACTATTTGGCTCGAGTTATTATAATGTGAATAAAATCGCTTTATGTAAGTAATTAAAACTATTCAAACATTTTATGTAAATTTCAAACATTGGGCGATTTTATTCAAAGTAAAGCAATAAAAATCAATTTTAAGGTAAGACTGAAAGACGGTACCAACTTTGAACAAACTTGAAAACTTTAAATATTCGAAATCACATTTACATTATCCCAGGGGAACATACCGGGATGAAAAGTAGCCTATCTGTATTCCAGACTCTGTGCCAAATTGCATCCAGATCCATTCAGCCGTTCCGGCATGATTGAGTAACAAATATCCATCCATCTAAACTTTCGCATTTATAATATTAAGAGCGGACTCTAGTCAACAGAAATTTGAAAAATAGGTATTTGAAGAAACTATTGCCGTCGCGTCACCTCCAAACTCACCCCGTAAAGTGCGAAAGGGACAACTGCAGCTCAGGCTGATTTTACCTACAAAAACTTTGACTAAAAGACGTTTCGTATTCTGCTGTTTTCTTCATGAAAACTGGTCTGATCTAAAAAATTCTTATATCAAAATTTTGAGGAAAAGTATATCTATGCTCCTATCATTTCCTTTTTTGTTAAAAACTTATAAATTTTGTCTGAAAGTCTTCTGAACATGGCGGTAAAAACGGGCATTTTTTTCGGATTTTTGGATTGTCATATTTCTTTTTGTGATTATGTTTTGGAAAAAAGGAAATGATACAGGCACGTATTAATTAGACCCAGATTTTATTGAAAAAAATCATTGCTCTAGAGGCATTATCCACGAAGAAAACAGCAGAATGTGTTTGTATGGAAAAAGTCTCACTAGAGTCCCCTCTTAAGAGAATTCATTAAAATCACGGGCAGGCAGTACCGGGATAGAAAGTATCCTAGGGTATAATAGGATAGGGGTCGACCATAGTTTGGTTCCTATCTATATTCTAAACGCTACTCTAGTCCATCCAGCCGTTAAGGAGTGATGGATATCAAACATCCAAACTTGGACTTTCACAATCATAATATTACTAGGATTAATTCAACAATATATTTTTGTAATGATATTTCCTCTCCCGAAAACGTTACTTTTGAAGTTTGTTGCAAGTAAGTATCTGTCGATCTGTGGTGCTGAGATAAATGCATGAGAGCAATCATTTATATGTTTTTAATAACCTACATGAAATATAAGTAGTTGACATTTTATTGAAGTTTCATTTCAATTCCTCATTTCTGTCAATGATAGATCTACGGAGTGAATGGTTGAGTAGGGCCCAGTTTTTTGATCCCTAGTTAACTCAACCAATGGTTAATTAAGCTAACCAATGGTTTAAAATTTCAGTAAAACGCGTTTATTCCTCAATTGTTACTTTAAAAATGGTCAAATAATTAACCCTCCAACTCATTTGATCATTTGTGAGTCTAACAATTTATAAAAAATAATTAAGCGAAATTTAAAACCATCGGTTAGTATAAATATATATTTATAATATATATATATTTAACCATTGCTTGAGATAACTATGTATCATAAAACTGGGCCTAACTGACGCAACAGAACTATTTAATTTGTAAGGGTACTACATTATCGCATTGGGTCTAGCCTGTAAGGATATTGTATGTTTTGAGTGAATAAATAATAAATAAACTTACCTACAAATTGTAGTTCCAGTACCTCTTTCAGGTAATCTCCATTAGGTATGGTGGAATCTAACTTAATGGGGGCTCGTAATACTGCAAAGCGCTGCGCAGTAGTTGAATAAAGTGACAACGGGGGTGAGCAAGGCGTTTTTTCTGTTCTGTGGGGTGAGCGGTTCGGTACTGTACAGCTAGTAGCGCATTTCACAGCCGCTATTAAGTTTGAATTGGCGTGAACTCGTCATAATAAGTAATCTTCATCCATAAATAATAAAAACATAAATGCCTGAAATAAATGGTCTCAGAATGTTTTTCGTTTTTGATAATTAAAAAAAAGGTACTAGAATTAGTTAAAACTCTGTTTATTTACTGTTTACGTTTGTTTACGATAGCGATTGTAAATATGTCAAAAATGTATGGGAGTGTCACGCGCTATCGAAATGTCACGTGAGGCTCTCTATGTAAGTGTAATTCTATCAACGAGGGCGTCACGATAGCGATTGTAAATATGTCAAAAATGTATGGGAGTGTCACGCGCTATCGAAATGTCACGTGAGGCTCTCTATACAAGTGTCATTCTATCAACGAGGGCGTCGCGATAACGATTGTAACTAGGTCAAAAATGTATGGGAACGTCAAGGGATCTGACGCAGAATGTCCCATTCGCAAAACGTCACAGTGAAAACAAATGTTCTATTCGCGAAATGTCCCATTCTCAAAAGGTTCCATTCGCATAAACTCGTATATCGTGCGTAGAATCTCAATGTCCGATAAAAACCTGATGTCCGTTGACGACTGATTGGCGTATTTGGTAGTAACGCTGCAACGTTGCTTTGAAACCAACGGTTGCGGGTTCGAATCTCGTTAGGGGGATATTTGCAACGGACAGCCGGGAAGCGAACCCGAAGAGTTATGAGCATAAAGTACGCTCTAAACTCATTCAATCATTTACAATTGTTACGCACTATAGATGCACTAAGTGCCCCAGCCTGCTGCTTCTACGGAGTTTACAAACTCTCTAACAAGTGACTTCAAATTGACTATCAGCACCTACTGCACCAATATGAGGTGCTGATATAACTCATTAACCTTACAGATTTTATACACTGAAACTGAAACACTATTCTTAATTTATTTCCTAACAAAATTACATTCTGAGGGTAGACGCGAAAATAATACGCGCAAGGTTTTCGTCAATATTTTTCTGACTACCACCGGCGCTGACTTTACTCGCGAACAATATGTATGTGTGATGAAAATTGATATGTGTACGTCAAGTGTACGTGAGTTTTTGGAACATTCTCACCGCACTATTCTATATATAATATAATAGAATCAAGAAAGCGGCGAGGCAATTAAGGTCGACGAAGTCCCGAAGAATGAATTTAACTGTCTTGGATCCCGTTACGAAATTAATCAGAAAAGAATGACGAACGAATATAGGTACTCCTTAGTGGGAAAAGCAGAACCCGAGTGAATTCACTTACGCAATTAGGCTACAGAACGTATTGTTTTTGATAACTACCTCCGATCCAGGTCCAGTTCGCAAATAAAATATGTGTTTATGTTTTTTGCGCGTATCTTGTTTAGGCCCCATATTGTGCGGGCCATATTTCTTTTTTCTTCCAAACCCATCTAGTGGGGTATCAAAATAAACGGAGTTTAAAAAGTGGTTACAAAAACATATACCACTTATATGTGGAAAAAATTTAAAAATCAAAAAATATGTAAACAAGAATAAAATTATGACTAGTGGTCCCGAATAGGATATCGTGTGTATGGGACATTGTGCGAAAAGGACATTGTGTGAATGGGACATTGTGCGATTGGAACATTTTGCGAATGGGACTTTGTGCGAATGAGACATTGTGCGAATGGGACATTCTGCGCCATCGGGACTTTTTGCGAATGGGACTTCCTGCGTCAGATCCACGTCAAGCGCTATCGAAATGTCTCGTGGTCCAATATTCCCAAATTTTTGGATAAAGCTCGTCTTTTGTATTCGCAATTAATGTAACTTTGTCTAAAGCTTCTGGTTTACGACTTTGCATTATATTGTTTTTTTTTACAGTATATGCTCGGATCAAACGGCAACATCCCGCAACACAAAGTTATTAAGCTAAGCAGTACAGAGTTGACCCCGGGCCGGTACCTGAATTGAGTATTATTTTAGAGTTAAGCAAATCTTACTTGTATGCTAAACTTTAACAAATACTCAACTTTAAATTGTTAATTCACAAATCGAGAACAAGACACAAAAGAAAGAAAAGCTTCGTTTTCAGGACGAAAATGAATCAAAAGCATATTTTTTCAATAAATTTTATATTATATTAAATAAACAATCTACAATATCTGGCAACATTTAAAGAAATTCTGTATATTTGGACATCTTGGTCTTGAACAAAGTGTTGCCATCAGTGTATCCCTCCATATGCTGGAACTTGGGGTGCGATTCAATGACCTGAAAAAAGAGAGTCAAGCTATGTTAAGTTGTACAACATGTTTTTGAGTCGCAGTGAAATCTAGCAACATGAAATGTTTTGTAATCATGGTAAATGAAATAAGATTCTTCGAAATCAAAATATGGGGCTGTCAGCAATGTTGTTAAACATTGTTTTTTGAAACGAAAACAAAGGTTCAAAATCAAAGTTATAATTTAATAATAATTGTCATTAGCCTTTAATGTTTCCACTGCAGGGACACAGGCCCCCTCTGTGAGAGGGAATGGGCCATAATCCAAGACGCGGTCCCAGTGCACCCGCACTGATGTCAAATGTCTTCGATTTTTTTTAATCTAGGACATGCCGATTTCCTCACGAGTCTAATATAATACCTAATCTGTGGGGTAAAATATGTGTCACCTAATTAATAGCCAACTGGTAAATAGCTTTGTAGTACTCAATAAGGCTTAGCGCGCATTCCGGTTTCTAGCCGTGCGGATAAAAACCGCAAATTCTGCGACGTATGGGATTGTATGAAGCTGCACGCACTTGCGGTAAAAATCGTTTTGCCACAGAATTCACCCCACCGCGGACTAAATTCGTACTTATATTTTGAGCCCTATGAACAAGTTAATAATCGCGCGGTATTTTATCCGCAATGCGTGATAGTTATAATTCAGTTCGCGGATAAAAATTCGCACGGCTAAAACACTTCATGGTCCAGTTTACGCTCCTTTATGGCATCCTGAACCTACAAGGTAGATAAGGTAAATTGTTAGAAGATGTAACATTTTAATTCAGAATGTACCATCATCACTTACCTTAATACGTTCATAAGCATCATCAGCGCTAGTAATAAGTTCCGGGACGTCCAGCTTGGGTATACCGAACAGGTTCATAAGGAAGAACTTCTGGTTGGTGTACAGCATGCGCTGGTCAGCCCACTCCACCTCGCGGGGGAGGCGCCAGTCCTTCATCTTGGGGTTCTCACGCTCCGTGTATTGATCGAAGTTTAGACGTTCTATGTCTTCTACGACCTGCAAAGAATAAATGTTTAATTTATAGTCGGTTTGACGCATAAATAAAACGAGGTTTTTTACTTTGTCAGGTTTTGGCAAATATCAACAATCCTTTGATTTGCCGTATAATATTATAATCATGGGCGGCAAAACCTGATGGTTCAATATCTGTATTATTGCAACTTAATTTTTCCCTTAAATCAGGGTTAAATCACAAAGACGCGACGCGGAGTAATAGAATTTGAAGGGCCGAGCGCTAAGTAACCGAGGGTTACCAAAACATGAGCCGAAAGAGCGGCTCTAAAACTGGTCCTTGTCTAATATTTCTAAAAATGATTGTCGCGTCTCGGTGTGACCTAACCTTATAATGCAGTTGCCGTTTTATTCAAATGAAGTCCTTGAATCCTTTGTGCATTACTCACTACTTTAATGTTATACTTTGGCAAGCCACAAAAATTACGCTTTTGAGATAGAGAAAAAATGCGAATGAAAGATGTTATTAATACTGACCACTTCGACCTCACCGCCGCCGCTCCAGTCATACACCAACAATTCAGCGTGGGTAGCGATGTCACGCAGGTACTTGTTCTTGTACTGGCGCTCCATTTCACTGAGGAAACCACTGGTCAGGGCCTTGCCACTCACTTCATGGTCCAGTTTACGCTCCTTTATGGCATCCTGAACCTACAAGGTAGATAAGGTAAATTGTTAGAAGAGGTAACATTTTAATTCAGAATGTACCTCTAAGAGCGTCCTCACTGGGAGCATTCTTTCGTGAGCATTTGTAGGCGAGCAACAAATGCTTCCCAGCGAGCCCAGCATTCACGTTCGAGCAAAGTTATGAACGTTCGAGTCGAACATTCCCTTGCGAGCTTGGAGCATTCGAATACGATTCATTCCATACATAATACGATTGACCAAGAAGGTCACACTTAAGATCAAGGAACTGTTCCTTGCTTTACAAGAGGCCAGTAATATTCCTACATACATACTCGTTGTTTTCATTATCTGAGTACTCGCTTTTGAGCGTTTTATTTGCATAAACATTCGAATGCAAGCCGTTTCCGCGAAAATCGTTGCGACGTCCACACTGGCCGAAGTTCGCGCTTGCGTGTAAGCTTTGTAACGCTCGACTCAACGTCCACACCACTCGAATATTCGACGTCGAATGCTCATTACACGTGAATGCTCTCAGTGAGGACGTTCCTTAAGGTGATATTATTAGTTTCCGACCGAAAGTTCGTGAGCGTCAGAATCGCAGGTCAACAGTCTTATTTAGCTTTCAAATTGTGCCTAAAAATTACTTACCAATTGCTTATATTTGCTTACCATAATGAGAGAATTGCTTATTTCATCTATTAAAAGAATTAAAACATTTAAGGTTGACCAGCCATTCTGATATCAGAATGGCTGGTCAATCTCTGTAGAGTAGTAACCATGTGGAATTACTGAAATTTTAATGTGCCAAAGATTGCTTATTAATTGCTTATTTCACAATTTAGAAGCCTAGACCCAGTATATCCTGTTATTCTATCTATAAGCTAGTCAAGAATTTAAAATCCCCTGTGCCTGATAAATTTATGAGAGCAAAGTGACGTATGTCGAAAATTGCGTTTATATATCAAAAGGTTTTATTACTCGTTTCTTTATTTTCTGAAATAACCGAATGGGGCCTAGTTTCTATATTATTTTTAATCATGGCTGTATTTATTAACTTTGTCTAACTTGCTGACATAGAATACTTATGTTTTTAATAGTGGCTTAACCGACATTTTTTTTAAGTGCCTGCCAATAAAGAGATGAAATTAATCTGCCGTACATTAATTTTTATAACTAACTGTCGTCGTTGTTTTATGTGCGTGTGGACTGAGGGACCAAACTGGTATATCGCAAAATAAAAATCGTAGGATTTAGTAGTAGACTTAAAACAATTGTAGAACAAATCTGGGAATTTCTAAACAAATTTATTTTTGAATCCTATGAAAATAGATAAGAGTAGTCTGACCACAAAATGCAGACAGTACTTTTATATTTTGTACGGTTAATTTTATGTTATATTACATGGCTTAAATGTATTTAATAAAACAATAGATTACAAAATTAACTTATCAATTATTGAAATACTAGTCAGCACTTACACTAATTTTGAAATATTGGTCATCAACGTTCGTTCATAAAACAGTGATATCAGTAGATAAAGGCAGATTATGTATTTCTTGTTTTTTATAGCATTTAAATTATTATTATTATTTTTTGCTACTCGTAATTATAAATAAATGAGCTGTTTCCGAACGCAATCTTGAAGTAACATTAAATTAACCTACTATAATTTTTATGTAGGTATGATATGGCTGTGTTTCCACCAGAGATGTGCTAGGATGCGTAGCAAGGGATGTGTTGTTAAGAACCATTACTTCAAACAAAATGATTCTATAGGTTCTTCTTCTTGGTTGATGTTGTTTTGTTGTGGCTGGGTAAACACCCAGGCTCTCTCAGCGTAGTTCTAGTGAAAGCTTTTTGTACATACAAAACAAAGGAAGGATGTGTGCGAGGAATGTGTTGCGAGATATGTGTGCTAGGGATGGGCGCGAGCAGTGTTGCCGTTCTAGCGACTTTGTCGCTAGTTCCAGCGGATTTTATGAGTGGTTAGGTTAGCATAGGGCAAACCTGGGCCATGGGGTCCTAGGGCTAAGAAAGAAAATTTGGTTCAAATAAATATCAAAGTTAAAAAACCGGCCAAATGCCACTCGGACTCGTGCAAGAAGGGGTCTGTACCATTATCGCAAAAAAAAAATAACGTTTGTTGTGTGGGAGCCCCACTTAAATATGTATTTCATTAAATTTTTGTTATAGCGGCAACAGAAATACATTATCTGTGAAAATATCAACTGTCTAGCTATCACGGTTCATGAGATACAGCCTGGTGACAGACAGACAGACGGACCGCAGTCTCAGTAATAGGGTCCTGTTTTTACCCTTTGGGTACGGAACCCTGATAATGGTTCAAAAGTCGTTCAATTATTTTTTGTGGCTTACTCATATTTTTTGGTCGCCAACCACTCATGAACCCCGCTAGAACTAGCGACAAAGTTGCTGAAACGACAGCACTGGGCAACACGGGCACTCGGGCAATGGCGCGCACGCTCCGCTGCTTCCACACTTTATCTGAAACGAGCCCGCTACACATCCTCGCGCCGCCCATCTGTTCACCGATTCACAGCGTCGGTACGCATCCTCGCACCGCTCAGCTATCTTAAGAAAGAAAGAAAGAAAAATATTTATTTGTGACCCGCACAGGAGACACGAGAAAATAAGCATACACTTAAACAATAATAAAATAAAAACCCTGTGCGAGACCAAAAAGGCTCCTATCTCAGCATGTGCAGCGATATCCAAAAAAGTAATAACGCTGCGCTGATATTCTGATAGGGCCTACTGTTGATGCCAAAATGCAAATGCAAATGTGTAGATTCTGTTTAATGCTACCTACCTACCTTAAAACTATTTCTCATACTATTATCGTGCCTTTTTATTAAATAGACTTTCCTTGAATACACACCTTTTTTCATTAAATTCACATACGCCATAAAAAATAAAATAAAATTAACCGTATAAAGTATAATAGTACTGTCTATATTTTGTTTTATTCTGTGATCACACTACTCAATTTTCATAGGATTCAAAAATAATATTATCTCAGCTAAGATGTAAGAAAAACACAATTTTAGATACCTAATACATAGTAGAAACTTTTTACTAAAAGTTAAGTACACTAGTCTTTCTGATATTCTTCTCGTCAAGCAGCTAGTACATGCACATATGTCAGTGGATGTGAGGATTGAGGGACCAGTTTTTATAATTGCTATCTAAAAATTGCGGCGATATTTCTTTTCCATTTCTTTTTTACGAAATGTTTCAAGTCTCATTTTAAAAATGTATGTAGAAAAAGAGAGATTTTATTTATTTGATTCGATAAATTCACTAAAATATGTATCTTTCTTGTGTGGAATGAGGGACCACAGTTTAGTCGTTACATATATTTTATCTTTGAAGCTTTGTGGTCTGTTATTTAGTTAATATCTTTACAAATTCTTTACTCAAAGTCTGTAGTCACGACACCTTAATTTTTAGGGTTCCGTACCCAAAGGGTAAAAAACAGACAGACTGCGGAGTCTTAGTAATAGGGTCCCGCCCTATTACTAAGACTCCGCAGTCCGTCTGTCTGTCACCAGGCCAACCGTGATAGTTAGACAGTTGAAAATTTCACAGATGATGTATTTCTGTTGCCGCTATAACAACAAATACTAAAACCAGAATAAAATTAATATGATATTTAAGTGGGGCTGCTCCCATACAACAAACGTGATTTTGTGCGGTTTTTATCGATAATGGTACGGAACCCATCGTGCGCGAGTCCGACTCGCTCTTGGCCGGTTTTCAGATACTTTTCGAGATCTGGCTGATAATCTATGAGGACTGAGGGACCACACTTTAAGTTTGCTGCAGCTTTAGTTTTTAATATATGTATTTGTTTACAAATTCCCAGATTTGTTCTACAATAGTTTTAAGTCTAATAATAAATCCTACGATTTTTATTTTGCGATATACCAGTTTGGTCCCTCAGTCCACACGCACATAAAAAACGACGACAGTAAGTTATAAAAATTTATGTACGGCAGATTAATTTCATCTCTTTATTGGCAGGCAACTTAAAAAAAAGTCCGTTAAGCCACTATTAAAAACATAAGTATTCTATGTCAGCAAGATATACAAAGTTAATAAATACAGCCATGATTAAAAATAATATAGAAACTAGGCCCCATTCGGTTATTTCAGAAAATAAAGAAACGAGTAATAAAACCTATTGATATATAAACGCAATTTTCGACATACGTCACTTTGCTCTCATAAATTTAACAGGCACAGGGGATTTTAAATTCTTGACTAGCTTATAGATAGAATAACAGGATATACTGGGTCTAGGCTTCTAAATTGTGAAATAAGCAATTAATAAGCAATCTTTGGCACATTAAAATTTCAGTAATTCCACATGGTTACTACTCTACAGAGATTGACCAGCCATTCTGATATCAGAATGGCTGGTCAACCTTAAATGTTTTAATTCTTTTAATAGATGAAATAAGCAATTCTCTCATTATGGTAAGCAAATATAAGCAATTGGTAAGTAATTTTTAGGCACAATTTGAAAGCTAAATAAGACTGTTGACCTGCGATTCTGACGCTCACGAAAGTTCGCTTTCGTTTCGTCAAAAAAACGGGTTTCGGTTTCGGTGGCAAACTTGCCGAAACTACGACAGAATTCTCGCACTGTGATCGGTCATGTTCGGCGCGTTAAATTCCATCCAAGCCAGTATTCTTTTGCGAATATTTTTTTCTTAATTGTTAATACCATTAAGTGAAAATGTCGAAGACTTCGTAGCTATGTGATTTAAAGATAAAAATAACTTTTTAACAATATTATCAAACCGACTTCCAAAACAAAACACAAAAAACCGAAAAATAACTTTCTCTTCCGAATTCAGTGTCTTTGGTACCTATTGCTTTCCGTTTTTCGACACCGACTTCGACTATGAAAGTTATTTTTCATTTACAATGTGAAAAATAACTTTGTGTGTTGTTTTGGAAGTTGGTTTGATTTTTTTGTAGATTTTTATTTATATCTCTCTCTTCTCTCTTTTTAGATTTAGTAAATACCATGAAAATCATTTATGCCAAAGTAATCTCATAACGATTCCAATAAGGCCAAACATGACTAGGATCCATTGTTTTATCTTTTTATCGCAGTTCCAGTTCCGCCTTCATCATCAGATCAGTTGGATGTTACCATTTTCATGGTGCAGGCAGCAGGAAGAATTTAATAAACAGTATAAAACATAGCCACTTTTCATGTCTGTCTGTTGGTCTGCTTAGTTCTTGTTGACTAGTTAATTTAAGTTAATTTATTGAGTTTATTATTCAAGATTGTATGCTGTATCTCTTGTCAGTCTAGCTAGTGATCATGGGTGCCGGCAGGAGTGTTTTGTAGGGGTGCATCTTTAGCACCCTGCCTGAAATAGGATAGGCTTTTTTTGCTCATTTGTACAGAGAACTATTTGTTGAATTATGCAAATAGTTAGAAAAATAAAGAAGGAGAATTCAAGAGGGATTAACTCACAAGGTCGAAAATTTTAGCACATCACTGTGGATATTTAAGGTTTTTGTATCTTCTCGTGGCTATATAATAACAGCCGCACAGGTCGATCATCAAGCAACGATTGACGAGGTCGGTCCGTGGATGGTTGACCATTTTCAACATACCGTGTTTCCTCCGTGCCTCGGAAAGCACGTTAAGCCATTGGTCCCGGCTGTCATTTAAAGATCTTTGACAGTCATTACGAGTAGTCAGAAGCTTTAGATCTGACACCAGTCTTGCCAAGGGGTACCGTGCTATCCAGTTACTGGGTTGTAGAGGTCAGATAAGCAGTCGCTTCATGTAAAACACTGGTACTCAGCTGAATCCGGTTAGACTGGAAGCTGACCCCAACATAGTTGGGCAAAGGCTAGGCAGATTTTTTGTATGTTTTATTGAAATCCTGGGCGGTCCAAGGGCATCCCCTTGCACCCTCCGGTGACCATAACAGTGATACTACCAGAACTTGTATGATAGATACTTATTTTAAGGTAAAGTTTAAGTTTTAACAGTAGCTTTAAATGTGTTAACCTAGCTAATTTATGCAAAAACAATAAGGATATTTTATCGGCATCAATTAGCCCTAAATTATAATAAACAATCTAGTAAGGCTTATAAAAATCCCTTCTTACCTTGTTCACCGGCAGGTCCAAATAGATGACAAGGTGTGGACGCATCAGCTCTTCCAAGGAGCAGGCCCTCAGCTCATAGTAAACAGACCTGACTGCCTTACTGATGTGCTTCTGGGAGAACATCGCCTCCAGAAACACAAAGTCAGAATATGGAGACCTCTCCAACACAACTCCTTGGCCAGTGTTCAACAAATGGGCCAAAGCATCAATGTACTGGCTGTATCTAGCAATGTACATCATGAGCTGAAAGTTACCCGCTAAACGGTGGTTTGGGGTCTGATTGAAGTTAACATGGTCAAAGGTCCTGGTGTCCTCAGGTATCTGGTCATCGAACATACGGAGATCGCACCCATTTGGCCTTACATAGTGGATATCCATGTTCGCTTCAGGAAAATGCTTCATACCCAAGTCCTCAGCGAGGGCGGCCGCGAACTTTGTCTTGCCAGCAGCCACTGGGCCTTCTACCACCACGACCTTCGTGTTCTCGTCGAACCTGTGAGTGGTGCGGTCACGAAGACTTCTAAACCACGAATAGTCTTTATTCACATAGTCGAAGGGCGCTGGTTTCTCAGGCGGGCATGGGAGCGAGCTCCTAAGCGCCTTGCCAGCGATGTTACGGTTCTGCACAAACGTACATGCCGCTATTTTACATCCCTGGCCAGGACTGAGCACTTTTACAACACCAAGTTTTAGCAGCGACATTTTGACTCGAGGTATCTTCTGTTGTACGATACCTAAAATAATAGTTATTTTTTAGTTCTTGATGGTCTTACATTGATATAACAGATGTTTAATGTGGATTTCTTACCTCAAATCAATTCATAACAAAAAATCAAAAATTAACCCTGTGACATAACCATTCACATTTGGAACGTTCAAAATTTATCGCGTTTTTGAGTTCGACTGTTCGAGGTTCGTATCTTATTTTTAAGTTCACAATTATTATGAACGCATTTTTTAGTGATGTACTTAATCAAAGTTACTAAACGAAAAAAATGTTTGTCTGTTCCTAGTTGAGCCACAGACAAGAAAAAAATGCTGGCATGTTCTGAACAGTTTGACGAGTTTGACATTCGACGAGGTTGACAATGACATCTATCTAAATTATTCTTTATAATCTGTGCTGCGTAAAAGCCATGTGTGAATTTATTTTGGAACAATAATCTTGAATTATTCGTGGTCAACAACATGATTGAGGAAACTCCCAAAACTGAATTAAAGATGGACACAGCAAATATAAGTGCAGGCGACTTTTTGCCTGCTAAGAAGACAGTGAAGCTACAAAATATAAAGAGAAGGGCTGTCTCAGAATCTGGCGATGCAATGGAAACTGAAGAACACAATGGTATCCAGGGGAAAGCTAAACACAGCCGGTCTAAGGCGAAGAAGAAGAAGAAGAATGCTGATCCAAATGAGTCTAAGGAGAATATGAGAAAAATTGCAGTTCCAGCTCACAGGTATATAACCTCAAAATGAAAATCCTACTACTATTATAAACATGACAGTTTGTTACTCTTTCACGCAAAAACTACTAAACGGATTTTGATAATTTTTTACAGAAATATAGTGTTTAAATCAGAATAACATAATTTATAAATTTATCTATAATTCTATATCTACCAGTGCTACTATATTAATATTATTTTATTATACCTAATTATAATATTATAAAGAGGGAAGATTTGTATTTTTGTATCTAACAAATACCTAAACTTGAAAACTACTGAACCGATTTCAAAAATTATTTCAATGTCGGGGAGCTTCTTTATCCCCTGGTGACATAGGCTACTTTTTATCCCTGTATTCCCTCGAGAACCGAAACTACGCGGGTGAAACAGCGAGGCATCCGCTAGTAAATTACATGTTAGCTACAGTGGCAGCTAGTTATAAATAACACAAGAAACTATAGTATATGGGCTTTCAGCGCCATTGAACTGTTTGATGAGGACGTATAATGAGAGCCAATCTCCCATCAATAGTATTGACATCTTCTCTAACACCTTAGCTCAATTTCAAAGACATCTCTCTAAACAACTCGAGGTTGAAAAATTAATTAATTTATTGTTTTTGTTTT
Source organism: Orthosia gothica (assembly GCA_949775005.1). Lineage (NCBI taxonomy): Eukaryota > Metazoa > Arthropoda > Insecta > Lepidoptera > Noctuidae > Orthosia > Orthosia gothica. Next base: position 44,247,679 of record OX459035.1, read on the forward strand.
GTTCCATCACCCATTTGTATATTGTTATTATTAGTGATTATTTATTGATTTTTTGTAATTTGCTTTTATTATTCTCAATTATCATATTGCTATCAATTTTTTAATTCATATTTTGTAATTTTTTTATTTGACATTATATAGAGTAAACTTTAACTGTATAAGCACCTACAAGTGAAAAGTTCGCTATAGTCTATTAGTCAATTGTGATTAATTTATTGTCAATGTTATTGTGAACAATTCGTTGGAGTGCCATAACAATAAATAAATAAATATTTAATCAGAGATAGCTGCTAAGGACCCATTGTTCTGTCGTAGTCTTATATTAGCTTTATATTAGCTTGTTTTCATGTGTTCTGTTATTGATTTAGAATATGGTGCTATGGATCTGTGTGGGGGGTTTTATAATTTTAAAATTGTATTTTTAATTATTTTATTCTTTAATAGTTATTATAAAGCCTAACATACATTTTATTACAGATATACGCCTCTCAAAGAGAATTGGTTAAAGATCTTCACTCCAATAGTGGAACATTTACTTCTGCAAGTCAGATTCAACACCAAGTCCAGGAATGTTGAGATCAAGGTTGGACCAGAAACCAAAGACATTGCTAACTTACAGAAAGCTGCTGATTTTGTAAAGGTAAACAAATTAAATTAATTACCACATTGACATTTCTTGACAATGTTGTTAATAGTGTTGTACTTTTTGCATCTGTTAAAATGACTATCTTTTGTTCCCCAGTACTTTCATAAGATAATGCCTCAATGATCGCCATTAGCTTGGCTCTCATCACAGCCGAATTCTAAATTAAATTACAAATAAAACAATTATAAAAACAAAACAATACAAATAAATCATTATTATTATTTATGTTATTTTTATGTCAAGATCAAAGTAAATCAAATGCATTTTGACATAACGGAAGAGTTGTTATACCAAAGATACATACATACATAAACTCACGCCTTTTTCCCCATGGGGGTAGGCAGAAACTACCAATACCAAAGATATACCTTATTTGTATAAAAATATTCTCGACATATTCTTAATTTATTACTGGTATAACTATACTTAGAATAAGAATGGAATAGTTGCGATATAACCGATTTTTATTTTTAAGGCTGTTACTGACTAAACCCACCCGTTTTCCTTCAGTTGCTTGTGACAGGGCCGCGGTAACTCCCTTTCAAAAGTGAATGGCAGATTTTGTACCGCATACTTTTTCTGTTGTTCGGTTATAGAATTTGTACCACTTATTATGTCAACTAAGCCATTTATTTGCATTTAAGTTTACTATTTTTAAAACTTCGGATTAATTAATAACATCAATCTAAAGATTTTAATATATAAACGTTATAAAATCGTACGCTAAACGCAGTTATGTTATTAGAAATTGCCTAACGTAAAATAACACAAATAATGAATTGATAATTAATTACTTAGAAATAGAAATAACATTAAATATAATCAAACTCATCATTACTATCAAACTGTTGCAGTCGGATGCTGGATATAGGTATCTCCTAATGCCCTGAGTAGGTATGATCCGCACCTCAATCTACCTACTTAGTGGTAAGTAAAACACTACAAAGATAGCAACAAATAATTTACATAACACATAATGCAACATTTACCTTTATTTAACAATCTACATTGGTACACTAGTACATAACCTTAAAAAATAAAACTGGTTATAACATTTACGTCCCAAGTTTAAAAAATCTAAGAATTTAAAAAGGGATTATCTATCATATTAACTACCAAATAAAACAAAAAATATCCCAAAACACGAAATTTCTATTAGCGGTACGAAACTCCCATACAAGCCTGCCGTTCTCCTTTATCCGGGACCCGAACATGTTCGTTGTTTTGGTTTGATACCCAGGTTGGGCAGTGTTATTGGGTTTTCCATTGGGAATTTCTTAGTCCAGTTTGGATTTTGGTTTTGTGAAACCACTGTGCCTCGGAAAGCGCGTTAATTTGTTGATCTTGTGCCTCATTTCTCGCCGTTTGTTTCGGAATGTCTTTCAGTTCAGCGATCCTAAATCCATATTCTGCATGAAAGTATTTATCTGGAAAAAGGCGTCAGTTTATGTATGCATGAAAGCATTTATCTATATTGAAGATTGGCAGATTTAGGCCCAATGATTGTTATAGGTTTAGTTCTGTTCTTTCACCTAGAGCTAAGGTTTTTAACCGACTTCAATAAGGAGGAGGTTCTCAATTCGACTGTTTTTTTTATGTGTGGTTACCTCAGATATTTTTACTAGGTGAACCAATTTTGATGATTTTTATTTGAAAGCTGGTGCTTCTCATGTGTTCCCATATAAATTTTATCAAGGTCTGATGAGAAGTTTTTGAGTTATCCTTAATAATGCGTATTTAATTGACTTTGACTACATTGATGATGTTCGCCATTATGTCCACAACTAAAAAGTGAAAATAAAAATCTATTTTCCAAAAAAATAAACCGTCTTCCAAGTAAAAACACTACATTTTATTACTTCAAATACTAATCAGAAGATTCATAATTAAAATTTTCCATAGAGAATTATAATTGAGAACTGGCTAGCAGATTCTTAATTAAAAATTTCTATGGAGAATTTTGTGTTTAAATCCAAATACCGGCTTTTCTTGTATTAACTTCTTTTTTCTTTTTACTTTCAGGCTTTCATCTATGGCTTCGAAGTCGACGACGCCCTAGCCCTCCTCCGACTAGATGACTTGTTTGTGGAATCTTTCGAAATCAAAGACGTAAAAACTCTGAATGGCGACCATCTGGGTCGCGCCATTGGTCGCCTCGCCGGAAAGGCGGGCCGAACAAAATTCACCATAGAGAATGCCACCAAAACCAGAATAGTGTTGGCAGACTCAAAAATTCACATCCTTGGCAGTTTCCAGAACATCGCGTTGGCTAGAAGAGCGATATGCAACCTTATTATGGGCTCGGCTCCTTCCAAAGTGTATGGAAACCTTAGAAATGTTGCCAGTAGAATTGCAGAGAGATTTTAGTTGTAAATAAAAGTAAATATTTAAATAACGCTTTTTTATTACTTTAAATACTGTATGTATTTACATCTTACAGGCTGCCTTAGGAATGTTGCCAGTAGAATTGCAGAGAGATTTGAGTTGTAAATAAAAGTAAATATTCAAATAACGCTTTTTTATTACTTTAAATACTGTATGTATTTACATCTTACAGGCTGGTTTAGGAATGTTGCCAGTAGAATTGCAGAGAGATTTTAGTTGTAAAAAAAGAAAAAAAAAACGCTTTTTTATTACTTATACTTTATGTGTTTACATCTTACAGGCTTACAGCTAAACAATATTTAAACAAAATGTGGAATGTTAAGTGATAAACAAAAATTAAAATTCTGTGAAAGCAAGATAAAAATAATAAGTACATACAAATCTATTATTAATTTACTAAAACTATAAATTGGGCGAGTTGATTCCTGGTAGACCAAAGCAGGCTTAACGGCCCTTTCACGACCTTGCCGCCAAACGACACAATTTGCTGGTGCATTGATTAGGGCTAAGACGTGATAGGTATTTACAATATATTAAATTCAGAATTCGAGAACAACAAACTATGTTAGACACGACAAGTTTTGAAATATCATGCAACTCATACTTTTTTAGGGCCATTTTAATACAAATCGTCACTTAAACTTCAACTTAAAATACATAACACTAAAGTTTATACTTGAGTTGGTGGCGATGGATTGTGATAATCTCAAATTAATAATTCATTACATTGTCGTCATAACATCATGCTTATAATATTCCCCGAAGGGTTAGGCAGAAGTGCTCCTAAAGTACACCCATACTTCGACAGATAGGTTTATAGGTTCATATGAATTTAAGTGTAGTAAACAGTGTTTTCAGCTCGAGAGGGCTTGCCCCATCACCACGTCACGACGTCGTTAACGTGGAATATGGCGTCATCGCTGTGCGGCACGTTGGCGTGGCGTGCTTGGAAAATTCCAGTACATTTTACAGCATTTCTGACAGAAAGAAACAACGTTTAGTTTCGTGTCTTGTAGTTTCTGACACAGTGCCCAAGTAATCGCTAAGACATTGAAACATCAACTGAGCGAGCGCATCGCCATGTGCCGTTTCCGAATCGTACGACGCGACGTTCCGCTGCGTCTTTGCCGTGCCGTGCATTAGCACGACACACATCTACGAACCGCGTCGCGACACCGGACCATTCTACGTCATTGAGATAGGAAATATATGGAGGCGCCGCGATGTTCTATACATACATTAGCTTATACAAATATGAGTGAAATACGATACAGAATGTGAAACATCGTTTTGTTTCATTCTTTCTAATGTAGTAATCGTATTTTATGAAAGAGACAACAATATTTCAGTTGTTGCTCATTATGGCAACATTTTGTTATGACGTAGTGACGGTTGTAGGTACGTGCCATATTCGCCATTTTATGTGACGAATTTTGTGGTTGTGTTCGTGGTAGTCCTGCTGTCAAATGGTTGTTTACATATTGTATTATTGAGATTTGTGAGTGTGTGTGTGTTGCTTGATTGGCACAACCTTAGAATCGGCGGCCATTTTATGAGACATTTTGAGGTTTAGGTAGGCACGTTTTTGTCGTAGGTATTTCCAGTCCATATTATTTAGTATGTCTATGTTCTACGTTGACAACGTCGTGACGTGATGATGGGGACAAGCCCTTAGAGCTATCATAATCGGAGTGCATTGTATGACCAGCATAGCTGAATCGAATCTCTGCGGTTAGGTAAGGTAAGGACAATGGTATTTTTGATGACAGAGAATGTTAGTTGTAAATAAATCTATATTAAATAATTCTCATTGCTCTGTTTTGTAGAGTTCTTCATAAGCGAACCTTACAAAACCACAACTATTCGTTTCGACCACAACGCTTTGTGGCAGTGAAGAAAAACCAGCACGCGTTCTGAACGTTTAGGTGTAATATTAAAATTTCAAACATCTCTCTTTTTCTCGCAACTCTTCAGGTAAATTACAGTAGTATCTTGTATTTGAAATGCCTGGGCACACGAGACAGCACCAGCCGTGCGTCGTAGCTGAGCGAGGCGAAGGTCCAGGGCTCCGAGGCGCTCCACTCGGCGCAGTACACGGAGTCTTCATGCTGCTCGTACGATTGCAGGACGCCATCTTCCAAACTAAAAGGCAGAGAAACATTACCATTTATTTATTTACAAATTTTTTGCCAGCGACTTCGTCTGCGCAGCACCTAGTACTTTAAATTGCCTATTTTTTATACCGCGCAATAATATTGCAGGTGTGTGTGCTGCCTTATTTGAAAAATCATTTTTAGGGTTCCGTACCCAAAGGGTAAAAACGGGACCCTATTACTGAGACTCCGCGGTCCGTCTGTCTGTCTGTCTGTCACCAGGCTGTATCTCATGAACCGTGATAGCTAGAAAGTTGAAATTTTCACAGATGATGTATTTCTGTTGCTGCTATAACAACAAATACTAAAAACAGAATAAAATAAATATTTAAGGGGGGCTCCCATACAACAAACGTGATTTTCGTGCAGTTTTTTGCGATAATGGTACGGAACCCTTCGTGCGCGAGTCCGACTCGCACTTGGCCGGTTTTTTTTTCATCATACAAACTTCCACCCCCTAAGGATTAATTTCTGGGATAAAAACTATCCTATGTCCTTCCCGGGGACAGACAGACAGATAGACAGTTTCTTTCGCATTTATATAATATACTAGCTGTCGCCCGGAGGAGCTCGTGGCTAATAATAACAGCCGCAGGAGTCGATCTCCAAGGTTAAGCAACGCTTGACGAGGTCGGTCCGTGGATGGGTGACCATTTCAACATAACGAGTTTCCTCCGTGCCTCGGAAAACACGTTAAGCCGTTGGTCCCGGCTGTCATTTGAAGATATTTGAGTTTTGATCGTTACTTATAGTAGTCAGAAGCTTGAGTTCTGAGAACAGTCTAGCCAAGGGGTACCGTGTTACCCAGTTACTGGGTTGTGAAGGTCAAAAGGCTAGGCAGATTGACTAGCTGTCGCCGAGGCTTCGCTCCCGTCAACTGTGCTACCCTACCCTACTCACCACTTTTTTTTACAAATATTGGCCCATGTCCTTCCCCTGGATGCCATCTATCTCCTTGACGGATTTCATTGAAATTTCTTCAGTGGTTTAGGCGTGAAAAGGTAGCAGAGAAACATCACAGAGTTACTTTCGAATTTATAATATTAGTTATGGCTTCAGGCAAAAGAGTACAATGCCGTAGGGTGTACTCATATTTTCGTGACCTGCTTGCCTTAAGGCGCCGATGCCCTTGTGTAGCTGATTTTAAAATGAGAATCACGTCTAAACAGCTAGTTGTTATGTTTTGGAAAAAATATATGTTATATTAGACCATTTTTTTAATAATTTGATAGCTTAGATCAAATTTAAAAAAAAATGGTAGAAAATTTGAGTTTTATTCGTATAACATAGTGTAATTAATTTGTAAAGTTATGTCTAAAACGGACAAAAACACGACAATCGCACCAAAACCGCTGGGCGTATTTTAATGAAATCGACACCATCTCAAAGACAATTTAATTATCTACATTTTCATCTGAAGCTTTTTTTTTTTAAGTCATAGAATAATAAGGAAAGTACAAAAAACTACTAAATTTTGGGTCGCGCGGGTGAGAAACGAGGGCGCGTTTTGTTCCCTCAAGGTCGTTGGCGTTAGTCGTCTTAATCGCCGAGATCACAGCACACACTTATCCTTCGCCTGAAGAGAGGTGGCTGATGAAAGTTAATTTATTTTCAACTTTACCTCACTTGCACAACGTTGATATTAATTTGCCTGTGCCTGCGCCCAAGGGCGTGTATTCACACTTGCGTGACCCGCTTGCCGTCATCGTCGACTTCACAGCACACACTAAAGCCTTCTCCAGGAGGGAGATGACTGATGAATGTTAATGTATTTTCAACTTTATATTTGAAGTCGTAAGGTTGATTTTAGTTTGCCAGTGAAAGCGCCTAGGGGCATGTACTAACACTTGCAGGATGCGCTTGCCGTCATCGTCGAGAGCACAGCACAGACTAAGCCTTCCCCTGAAGAAAGCTGACTTATAAAAGTTCATTTATTTTCAACGTTACGTCACCTGCACAAGGTTGATATCAGATTACCAGTTCGCGGTGTTAAGGGGGGGGGAGGGGGTACTCACACTTGCGTGACGCGTTTCCCGTCGTCGTCGAGGTCGCAGCACACACTGGCGGCTGCCGTGAGCAGTGCGCGCGCGTCTGAGCTGCCCGTCAGCAGGAGCTGTTCGTGGTACGTGTTGTAACGTACTGTCCATACCCTGGAATTGTACACCGTTTTATTAAAAGAAGTTAAGCAACGCAATGCTCGCAGTAAGGATGGTGACTTCGAACCGGAAGACGCTATGTAAGAAGCATATTTCAGACGCTTTCAATCACGTCCACTGCTGAACGTAGGCCTTCCCCAAGTCACAAGGTGACCAAGGGGTAGGACCATACACGGGGTCATCTAGCACCCATCTGCTGGTTTGGTTCCTGGGGTGGTCACAGCGTACAGTGTGTTCTGGTGCGCTGGCGATGAGGAGTAATCCCTAGAGGAAGGTCTGGTGACGGACAGCCGCGGCGGGTTCGCGGTGAGAGCTAACGCGAGCCCGCGTTCCCGCCATAAGCGGCACAGGTGGACACCGTGGAGTTTTAGTGGGTTGGAGTCTCAGATAACTGCACTATCTCCCCGTGATAGTGCAGTATGCATGAGCATTTCTCCACGCCAAAAAAAAAAGAAAGGCCTCCCACAAGTGTCACCACATTAACCGCACGTCTCGTATGCAGTGGATTCCCACAACCTTAAACAGTTCATCGGTCCGTTAACAATTGAAGTTATTTCAGAAAAATTATGCCTAATAAGGCGGTTACGGACTACACGTCCGTGTCCGTGATTTGAGTTGCGAGTTCAAAATGTTCTGAATTACTCAAAATGTTCTGAATTACTCAAAATGTTCTGGCCTCCCACTAGGTGGACCGATGACCTGGGCCTGCAGTCTCGACATAGCTAACGATCGTTACGCTAGCTAACATTCGTTAACTCTTACCACAAAATAGTAAGTATACAGAAGGGCCACTCCCGCCGTTTGGAAAATTGACAGCTAAACTTGACAGATTCACTAGGGTTGCTACTATATTGATTCCGAATTAAAAAAAAAAGGGTAGGTTGCCCAAGTTACAAACATAAATACATAGATTCGTCTAAACATACATCATATCATGCTTACATGCCTTAGAGGGTAGACAGGGCATCAAATATCCATTTAATATCACGAACACTACAACCCTAGTGAATCTGTCAAGTTTAGCTGTCAATTTTCCAAACGGCGGGAGTGGCCCTTCTGTATACTTACTATTTTGTGGTAAGAGTTAACGAATGTTAGCTAGCGTAACGATCGTTAGCTATGTCGAGACTGCAGGCCCTGGTGAAGGTTGCGGGGTTCCGCTGGATGTGAGACGCACGGGACCGGTAAATGTGGCGACGCTTGGGGGAGGCCTATGTACAGCAGTGGACATCTTTCGGCTGATACGGATAGAGTTACGATGAATTGCGTAAACTTCCCTACAAGAAGTACTACGGCTACATCGGAACCCAAATTTCACGAACACGGATTGGATGTAGCGCGTTACCGACCTTATTCTTGAAAAAGTGAGTTCAAATCTGGGCAATTACCAATGTGACTTTTTCAATTCATATTATGTTATTTCAGAGTTAATCGTTGATATCGCTGACAACGGTGAAGAAAACATCGTGAGGAAACCTGGACTTACAGATAATATAAGTATGAAATCACCAACCCACATTCAGCAAGCGTGGCGATTAATGCTGGGACCTTCTCTGTATGAGAAGAGGTCTTTGCCCTGCAGTGGGATAGACAGGCTGGTATGATTAGCGTACTGGTAACCGTCACATCTATAAAGTTTCGTCAGATAATATCATTAGCCTTGGTATAATACACTTCTAAGAAAGGAGATTACCTCTAGTTGTGTTTTTGTTGTCCCCGTCACGAGAAGCTATAAATTTTGTATATAAAGAATTCTAAGTTCAGCGGCAATTCAGTCAACAACAAATAATTCCAAATTCAATCAACTCAAAGTAACATACGTGTAATACGAAACTAACGAGCAATTTCACTTGGTCGGGTTATATTTTAGCGAAATAAAGCGCTTCATATCGCTGAAATACGTTCTTTTCGTTGTCGTTGTTGTCTTGTTCTTTTTTACTCGACTTCCGAAGGAGGGTAATGTGTTTATCAGTCTATGTATGTATGTAAGTATGTATGTATGTATGTAAGTATGTATGTATGTATGTATGTTTGTTCCTATATGGCGTTCCAGAGACCAAACGCGTTGGCCGATTTTGATGATTCATACGTCAATCGATGCGCCTTAACCCTGCGAGTGTCATAGGCTACATTAAAATTGGACAATAGAAAAATGGCGGATTTTGGGTGCCATATTGTGGGGCCCGATTTTTTTTTTTCTTCCAAACCCTTCGTGTGGGGTATCAAAATAAAGGGTTTTAAGAGGTGATTTCAAAAATATATAACCCTTATATGTTTAAATGTATCTTATTCGAAAAAAAACTAACTAAAAAGTTATAAATAAAAAAACTTACTTTTTCCATGTTTACGACCTTTTAGTTTGCTTTTGAAGCAGTCGGGTTTTTTGATTTTTTGAATTAAGTTTTTTTTCGTTGTCGTTGTTGTATAGAGTTGTACTGTCGTTGTGTGGGCTGGTTTCTTGATAAAATAACACCGTAAGTAAGAAAGCGTCTTCAAAGAGTATTGCATGGTAACTAACCAATGAGAATGATCGGTTCTGCTAAAAATAGGCTCCTTCCCATTCCGATAGTCCCAAATGTTGAGTGCGGCGTCGTCGCCCGCGCTTGCCAAGTGAAACTGCCTGCAATCAAATATTCTCATTAGAAGTTTTCATCTACGAAAAGACGGAAAACATTTTGGGAGTACTTTCATTGTAGGTACAGGTAAGGAGTGAAATTCCCTGCCGGAGTCTGTATTTCCTGATAGCTACAACTTGGGAGTCTTTAGGTCAAGAGTGAATAGGTTACTTCTAGGCAAGCGTGCTTCACCGTCGACCACATCATCGCTAGCCGGGTGACACGAGGCTAGTATTTTGAAGCTAGGATAGTAAGCTAGTAAGGGGTCACTAGCTTGGTTTCTAGCTTACCTACTAGCCTGGATTGTAACCAAGCTAGTGCTGTCTACACGAAGCTAGGAAATTTCAAGCTAGTCAAGTCAGTAGTGAGTTGTGCTTAACCTGATAACACGTATACGTAAAAATGAACAGTGTGCGTAAGAGAAAAGCAATTCTACTAAGAAAGTTAATTCGGAAGTTGTGTCAACATGCGCTAGATGAAATATTAGCTCTGCTAGAAGAAAAGCGTACTTGGACAAGACCCTGGATCTTAAGAAGACATAGTCATGGAGCATCTGCATTACTTTTAAAAGAACTGCGATCTGAGGATTCCGGCGAATTCAAGAGTATTTTGCGAATGACACCTAATATTTTTGACAATTTACTGAATCTAGTGGGACCACAAATACAAAAATTAAATACTAATATGAGAGAAGCCATACCGGCTAAAATAAAATTGGAAATAACTCTAGATTTTCTATCATCTGGTGTCAATTACAGGAAGTTAAGTCACATGTATCGTGTTTCAAGATCTACTATATCTAGATTTATACCAGAAGTTTGCAGTGAAATTTATAAGGCATTAAAGAAAGATATACAGGTATGCAGAATTTTATTTATTTCAAATTAAAGTAGGTACTTTTACGCTTACATAAATGGCGAGCTTAAATTCTAAATTACAAAATGAGAAATCATAAATGACGACAAAATGTACGTTTACGCTACATAAATGGCGAGAAATGTATCAAGCATTTTGAAATGCTTGATAGATGGGATCTTCATCTTGCTCCAACTCTTGCTGTGGTGGCGGATGGATGATGGGTTCATCACGTTGCTCAGTCTGTTGTAGTTGTGATGGTGGATTAGTGTAGAGTGGACTTGCTGCAGAACTATTGTAAGAAAATGTGGTTGACATATTGGAGTCTGAAGAATTGATAGGTGACTGGTACGAAAATGTAGTATTTCCGAAGTTTAAATCATACATCCGACAGCGGGATAGTGTTGCGTTGATCTGATCCCTAGCTAAAATGGCCTGTCCGGGTGAAAGCTTTTTCAACTGACTTGCTGCATATTTTGCAAATATCTCATGTTCATCCAGCTCTGGTTCCTGAAATTCTCGTGAACTGTTTAAATCCTCCTTAATCACCTTAATTTCATTTATCAATGAACTCACTTGCGAAACCTTCCGTTTCTTAAATTGCGGAATGTTACTTCCGGGGGAAATAAATTTAGAAGTTTTATCTTGAATAGACGACATTTCGCTTGCAGGTTGAGACATTTCAACTGTCTTTTCTGACAGATTTTCTGCTACGGGTGGTTCTAATGACTGACTGTTGCTTGCACTGTTGTCATCTTTATTATTGTTTGGAGAATCTTGATTGTTCTGAAAATAAAAAAATTGTTAAAAATATTGTTACAGATTCCAACTACAACTGAAGAATGGGCAGCTATAGAAAATGGTTTCAGAGTGAAATGGAACTTTCCAGCGTGTTATGGCGCCGTCGACGGGAAGCATGTTCAAATCATAGCTCCTGGCAACAGTGGAAGTTTGTTTTTTAATTACAAAAAAACATTCAGTATTGTTCTTATGGCTATTGTTGATTACGATTATAATTTCATTTATATTGACGTCGGCGCCTGTGGAATGGCATCTGATGGAAGTGTTTTTAGGAATTGCTCCATATATAATCAACTAGAAAATAACCTTATACCACAAGGCGGAGTAATTTTGGCGGATGCTGCATTCCCATTAAAATCGTATATTATGAAACCGTACCCAGGTGACAATTTAACACATGAAGAAAAAGTATACAACTACCGGCTAAGTAGAGCCAGAAGAACTGTAGAAAATGCCTTTGGCATATTGGCAAGCCGATTTCGTGTTTATCAAAGACCAATCGCAGTTGACGTAAAAACAGTAGACAAAATTGTACTAGCATCATGTGCTCTGCATAATTGGTTACGAAAAGAGCAAAAAAGCACTTATTGCATTAGTAGTGATGTCGACCAAGAAGACATTGAAGCGGGAAACATTATTCCCGGTTCATGGAGAATGGAAAATTTATGTTTACCCAGTATCAGTCGACAGGGAAGTAACCACTCTTCTCTGTCAGCTATCGAAAAAAGGGAGAAATTTAAGAGATATTTCAACAATGATGGAGCAGTACCATGGCAAGCAAGAATGATTCGTTAATTCAGACAAAACTACAAGAAAAATTAAAAATGCCGACGATTATTAATATTTCAATAAGTACTTTTAAGGTAAATAATTGTAAAGAGTAAATAATATTAAAATAACTTACCGAAGTTTTTCTCTTCATTGGCACCTTTTTTATGAAATTATGCATTTCCTCAAATCAAATAATTTTTGGCTTATAGACTTCTGCAGTTCCTGCTCCAGACCTCTCAGATTTTTCTATCTTTGTTAATTCTTGACAATATGTAGCTCTTAGATTTTTAATTTTATTTTTAATCTCTTTTATCGACATTTCTATTCCATCTTTATTTAGTATGTCGCGTATTTTTTCTAGTGACGAGTCTCGCATTTGCTTGTCCTTGTAAGATGGAATACTTGCATTCCACAAACATTCCTCTTCTCTGTACAATTGAACGAATTTTAAATTAATTTCGTCCGCTAATTTCGGCATTTTAACAAATTGCACGCACTCTCACCACGCTCTCCGACTGCACACTAGCTTAGGTTCGCTAGCTTCGCGGTTGACACGAAGCTAGTAACGAAGCCAGGATAGTAAAACGGGTGGTGGGGGGCGCCTACTAGCTTGAAAAATAGAACCCCAAGCTATTAAAACTATCCTGGCTTGAGGCACTAGCTTGCTAGCTTCCACACTAGCTTACTAGCTTGTAAACGAAGCTAGTTCCGTCTACACGAAGCTAGTGTCACTAGCTTACTAGCTTGGCAGCACTAGCTTGGCTCACTAGCTTGATTTACTAGCCTCGTGTCACCCGGGCTTTACCATCAGGTGAGATAGTGGTCAAAAGCGAGGGAATCAACAATACAAAAAATACATGGTCAAATAAAATTATTGGGGCCACTCCAAAAGGGCAAGACAGGTCTCAAGACATGGTCGAATTGAAAGAGAGTTAACGCGGCCCTGGTTCAAGCAACTGAAGGAACAAGGGTGGATTCATTAAGACATTACAGCACCCTAATTGCGTAACTGTTTTGACAGCTTGAAGCAGCATCCATGCTCCCTTTCATTTTAACAACTGAACAGTATTCGATTAGACGGATTTTTGAAAAAGAAAGAAAGAAAGAAAAATATTTATTTGTGACCCGCACAGGAGACACGAATATTTCACATATGAAATAAGCATACAATTAAACAATAATAAAAACATATTAACAAACAACAACATATTAGGAAGCAATGAATGCACGCAATGCACGCGTACGTCATTCTTTGAGTTAGGCCATTGACCAGCAGTGTATCGGTTGGTATTATTATTATGGCCCACTACCTCGAAAAACTTAATTCAGAGTTAGTTGCTAACACGAGGTTAATTATCCATAATGTTTGTATGACAAACTATCAATTTAACCTCGTGTTAGCAACTAACTCTTGAGTTAAGATTTTCGTGCAAGTGGGCCTTAAAGGTGTTTCTAGTCTGCGTGCTCTATGATTCAACCTACATACCTGTTAGGATTGAAGTCCAAGTCTCTGGCCAGTTGGGTGTGCGCGTTGTCTATGCTCCAGGACGGCTTGGTGCAGTCAGACCGAGTGTCGTAGCATTTTATGTGCATGTCTTGTAGTACTGCGAACTGTAGAACAAATAAATAATCATTTATTTATTTGTTAACTATGTATGTACAACAGTCAAAGGAAACGAAAATAGTGTTTATTGTCACAGAAACTGTAATGTCCATAAATAATTTATACTTTTACCTTTAACGATAGAAGAAGCCTTTTTTTCCTTGCTTATCTGAATCGGTTGTAAACATTTAGCAGATTTTTGCGCGGATTTTGACTGCTGAGGTCAAATCTTCAAACAAAGAATCTGCCTTTTAATAGTAGTTTATGAAACAGTCATATAATAAGGGTTCTCAAAACACCAGTGTGGGTTTGGCTCATTGCGCATGACTGCGCAGCGCGCGCATCCATAGACAATGACATTATTTTTCTACATTAAGGTAATGAACCCATCCGATACGCGACAAAAAATGAAAGAGTAAAATAGTCCTATAAAATTTAAAAAGTTATTTTATGATGCAGTTGTTTGAAAATCGAAGGAAAATGTTGTACCGTATGTTTTTTTTTAATTTTACCTATTCACGAAGAAATTTGGAACATTACGTTGTGAGTTTACGTACAATTGTTTACGCTTTATTTAGTAAAGTACCATAGGTGGTGGCGTTTAATTTAAGCCTTTTGGAGAAGAAGCAGACTTTACCTGCGTATGACCCTGATGCGGGTTCCATTTGCCGCCAGTGAACTTGAGGCGCGCGGAGGCGGATGCGCGGGCGAGTGCGGCGCCGGACGTGACGTCATGCACGGCCACGCCCCCCTCGCACACCACGCCCACCCGCGTCCTGTCGGTGGGGTGCCACTCCGCGCAACGGATCTCTTCCTCGGCCTTCTACCAATATTTACTAGGTTTAAGAACAGTGTACCTCACGGTCAACTTAACTGTGCACGTTGTTGGAATACGACCCCACTATTTTCTTGTATTTTATTAACGACTAGCTGACCGCCGCGGCTTTGCTCCCGTCAAAATTATAGCCTATGTTACTCGGGAATAATGTAGCTTTCCATAGGTGATAAATAATTTTTAAAATCGGTCCAGTAGTTTCGAAACCTATTCGGTACAAACAAACAAACAAAAAAATATTTTCTCTTTATAATATTGGTATGGTATAGATTCACTCTTGACTTAAATTGCCTCTCCGCGAATACTGAGAGTCGAAAGTCAGAGTGACGTCATAGCGCCAGGTGCACAATCAATTTGACCGTATTATAAAATACAGGCCTTCATAGGCAGGCGTTTAATTGAGATTGTGTCTGAGGTTGCTATATTCGTACTATGTCTAGGAGGGGATGTGTTGTGACGTATCAAACGGGCGTCAAGACCTCTCCGTAACTAAATCTTTTCGTTTAAAAATGAGATGTTTTCTTAAAGTTAGGTCTCATTGCTAAGAAAAAAAAATTGGTTCAAATAAATCTTAAGAGATGGCGCGACATGTACACTCAATTCAATAATTGTGTGAAAAATTAACATTTTCTGGACTTGAACATAAAAATTTTATGTTCTTGTTTAACCAACTCTCCTACGTACAAAATTATGGCATATTGGGCTCTTAATTCACATTTCAAAAATTATTTGAACGGATCATTTAAAATTGATGTCAGTAGATGGCACATTTTTAAATTGCTGAGGCATTCCACACGATTGTTAAAATTTGCATTGTAACACATTTTGGTGCAAAAAAACTGTAAAAATGTGCAAAAAAATACTATCAAACGAACCTTCACTGTATTTAACGAAAAAAATATTCACGAACCTAGTAAACCCTTTTACTTGCAAGTCACTGCTAACACCATCTATTGCCGTGAAACGGGATCGAACGCGATTGATGTACTTACAAAAATAACAAGATTAATCAGATGAAAAACGCTAGAGTTACGTCGGCACGGTTTCTTTGTATGGGATGAGGCATCTGTATGCTAGTATTATATTATCTGTGGTTCTACTATCGAGTGAAAAATTAACTATTCGATGCCTGGCTAGGCATATTGATTTAAAAAAAACCAATGATGCAGTTTTAGTTTTCATCAAAATCGGCCTCGTGACTCCTTTGATTGTTTTTGCTATATTCCTTATAGTTTAGGATTTGTTCATCCACGCCTATTTGAAAAACTCACCTTTTACTAACAGGTAAAATTCGTCAAGTTACATCAAACAATAAAGGGTGTAATTAAAATGACTAGCGAAACGCCGCGATGTGATGGGTATGAGTGAGGATATCTAATGACGAGGAAACCAAAAAAAACACAAACGACTTCAGCTTACTACAGGGTTCAGAATGTCTCATTGATTCTATTTTTGTGAAGCGTTCATCATCGTTTGCCCACTGCTGAGCCTCTCTCTTCTTGTGCCAATGCCCACTTTCCTGTGCCAGCTTCTATCATCCAGGTTCTACCCGCGACAGCAACAATGTCCTCTGGCCATCTCGTCGCCAGACGACCGATACTTCTTCTTCCAGTCCTTGGACGCCACTCAGTTACCACGCCTTGCCAGATGTCCCGCCATCATTTGTTTTCCGATGTCGAAAAGCTTCGTACGTCCTCGGATTTCGACGTTCGGAACTCGGTCTATTAGCCGTATAAGCAAAGCATGGAACGAATGCAGTGAACGAATGAAGTGAATCGTGAGTGTTCACAAAATGAACATAGTATTAGACATTACACTAACCTCTGGTTTGATAGTTAGAAGAAGTTCCATATCCTCCGCATTTCTGCCTTGAATTGCGCTCAAATCGTCCAGGTCTTTCGGTATTACCTGCAAGTTATAAATAATGATGTATGACGAACGCCATCACGCCTTATTATTCGAAAGGATAGTCAAGGCGTATCATAGTGCAGTCAAACAACAGCGTAATTCATGTGCACTTCTGCCTACCCTTGCAGGGAATACGGCGTGATATTATATTACGTGTTTCTGTTAGTTTCGATTAAGTGTAAAAGCAGCAGTGTTAATCGTGTTTTGTTGCTGACTGTACGAAATTCAATAATTCTTGTTAAAGTAAGTGTGCGGGGGTGTGTGCTTGTGGTGTATGTGTGCTGTGCATGAGTGTGTTGTGAATGTACGGTGTGTGTGTGTGGTGTCTTTGTGTGGTGCCTGAATCTAACCTAACCCGTGTTTCTGTTAATTTCAATTAAGTGTAAATGCAGCAGTGTTAATCGTATCTTGTTACTAACTGTACGAAATTCAATAGCTCTCCTTGATAAAATGCGTGTATGTGTGGTGTGCGTGTATGTGTGTGGTGTGCGTGTATGTGTGTGGTGTGCGTGTATGTGTGTGGTGTGCGTGCATGTGTATCTTACCTCAACTGTAGGAAGCTTGAATATGGAGACGCCCATGGAACACTGCGACGTGGCCGGATCGTAGGAGTTGTGCGTCGTGAGGAGCGTGGCGGCGTCGTGCGGGGAGCAACGCAGGTGCCACACCTCGCCAATGTCGTGCTTGAACACCTGCAGATGAAGTAAATCAAATAACTTTGGTTTGAAAGTTCATTGCTGACAATGGTGAAGTAAAACATTAAGGGCATTTGGTCTAATAGTTAATACTGATTTAGCGGGCACTAGAAGTATTTCATACACAAGACTGAGAATGAACAGAGTCAGATCTACATCATCAGATCCTGACCTGATGACCATGGGACCATCTGGAAAGTATACCCTTTCAACAAAAAAAAAAAAAAATTTCTAAATCAGTCCAGTCTTTGAGTAATCGTAAAAAAAACTAAAAAAAAACCGGTCAAGTGCGACTCGGACTGGTGCACAAAGGGTTCCGTACCATAATCGCAAAAAACGGCAATAATATCACGTTTGTTTGGGAAAGAAAAAAAAAGAACTGTTTTTATAATTTGTTGTTATAGCGGCAACAGAAATACATCATCTGTAAAAATTTCAACTGTCTAGCTATCACGGTTCATGAGATACAGAATGGTGACAGACAGACAGACGGACCGTGGAGTCTTAGTAATAGGGTCCCGTTTTTACTCCTCTTTTTTTTGAAGTCGGTTATAAAATAATTAATATTAGTTTTAAATCGCCTACCCGCATTGAGCAAGCGTGTGGTTAATAGTTTATGAAACCCTAGAAATCTGATACTAAAGTCACCGCCAGATAACAAAAAAATAAAAGTCATTACACCACTGTCTACCAATGTATTCCAATATTTCAAAACGATACGAAGAAAATATAAGGTGTCGCTAACATGATCAAAACAAACGTATCGCGGTAAGGGGCGTCCTTGACCATTTCACTTGGCATAAGTTACAAACCTTTTGATCAAAATCATGTTCAGTCGTATTTTACATAATTATACTTTTTGGTACAAGTCAATGACTTTTTTTTATCTGGCGACGATTCCTGCAAAGGGTTTTTTTTTGAGTATTTTTGTCAGTCGCTCCATGTAAAATACTGCTACCTATGCTGCTATCTGGGTAGGATGAAAACCGAACCCATGGTCGGGAAAAGGCAGGCTGATTGATTGCTGTAGTTTTAGATGTCGCCGCTTGCCATAAAGTTTATTAAAGGGTCTCTCACACATATGAGTGATATTTTTTATTTAAAACACCATTTACCTTCTTAATGACTGTATACTGTAACTTAAATAATTAATATGAATTATATTGTGCTAATAAAATTTTGTGATATTCTAACAATATGGAACTGGTCTCTTACCTATTTGGCTTTATGAATTAATCAGAAACCTATGTATTTAGAAAATGTGTAGCAGTTATGCATCACTTTGTAAACTCTAATTTAAAGTTTTCGCCAAAACTAGTTTCAATCTTACATATTTTTTAAACTTGAGACCTCATCATCATCTTCCTTGTCCCATATTACTTGGGGTCGGAGCAACACGTTTTCTTCTTCCATACCGTTCTGTATCCACTCACGCTGTCACTGACTCGCTTAGTCTTGAGACTTCATCATCATCAGCCTTTTAATGTTCCCACTGCACATGGGTATGTCACATTACCTCGAATTTTTGTTTCTAGGACATGCCGGTTTCCTCACAATATTTTGTTTCACTATTTTGAGAGCAGTGGTGATGAAACTTTGTGTAAATTGCACAAAGTTAAGCGCCCACCTGAGTTCGAACCTACAACCAATCCACCACTGGTCCACCATTGCAGCTATGCAATGATATCATTGGTGTTCATTTAAACCTCACAGTATGCTATGTTAATCATCATTTCAGCCAAAGGACGTCCACCTTTGGACATAGGCCTCCCTCAAGTGTCACCACCTCAATCAGTCCTGCGCGTCTCACATCCAGCGGATTCCCACAGCAATGACAAGGTCATTGCTCCACCTAGAGGGAGGTGCTTCCAATACTGCGTCTTCCGTTACATGGTCGCCACTCTAGAACTTTTCGCCCAATGTATTCTGCCCACTACCACTTAAGTTGGGCAAAAACTACAAGAAATTTTTTAAATATTTTAACAGCATATCAATACCACCTGAATGTTAAAAATTAGTATTTACTTTAGTATGTAAAGCACCAGTATCCTCCTCGAGCTCCACAACATGAATCTGATTGGAGTTAGGTTTCAGGCTTTGAGTCCCTATCAGGAACCTGATGGCATCACTCTCTCCATACTGCGGTGATAGAGCTCTCGTCTGGAATATAACAAAGGTAAGGTATGTATTTATAAGTCTAGAGGAGCTTGTAGGTAAGTTATAACAGCAACATGGGCCAATTTTCCACTTAGATTAGGTTGTGGATGGGTAACCATTAATTTTATACTAGCTGCCCCCCCCCCGGATTCGCTCTGGTTAATATAGATTTAGTAATTTTCTACTTCTTTAAGATTCTGTTCTCCTGGTAGTTTCAGAGTCACCACTCATGATTCCAGACCTGGTGTTTTTTTACTTCAGGATTCTGGTCTTCTGGTCAGTTGTGGAAAATCTAACTGAGCATCCTGATGGTCTTAGAGTACCTAAATAAAAATGACCATACAAACTTTCATCCCTTTAGGTGATCAATTTCTAAAAATCCTTTCTTAAATAACACCTATGTATAAAATCAATATCCTCACAAAATTTCAAACTTTTATCATTAGTGGTTTTAGGTTTAGGCCGGGCGTTGATATGGCAGTCGGGACATTGCTTTTAATTTATATAAATTGAGACTCCTCCTTAAATAGGAAAGACATTAAAGCCAATTATCTTAGCTCTCATCTATAGATATTTTAGTCAGAAGACATAAAATCTGTTACCAGTCTAGCTAAGGTGTATCATGGTACCCAGTTACTGGGTTGTGAAGGTCAGATATGTAGTTGCTCCATGTAAAATACAGGTAAGGCTGATTGTTTGATTGACTCGATGTTTGTTATTAAACTATGGGGAACCGGCGTGTGTGTATGACTAGATGTATGAATGTGTTTGAAGCAAAAGAAGTATGTAAGGATCGTAGCAGGTGGCGTTCTGTAGTTTCTGCCTACCCCCATGGGAAAAAGGCGTGAGTTTATGTATGTATGTATGTATGGGGAAGCCTCAGTCAAATCAAAAATCAAAAATATGCAGGCTGGGATATGACCACAATATCGACAGTATAGATAAGTTAATACAGTACCTGGTGCTCTAAGCCATATATTATTGAGTTTCCTTCTTCCATTTTAGCTCTTGATAGAGTATTTATTTAAATAAAATGTTTATTTATACCAATACAGCATTTTCATTTTGCCACAGCGCTTTCCCATCAAAATATTTTACAATAATTCACACTTCTGACTGACGTAAGTTCTTCTACCTCTTTCTGTCTTACTTAAATGATCATAAGTTAAAAAAATGAGGAGATATTTACGCTTTAAGTCGTAAAAACTATTATTGACCTGAAAAAGTGAAATTCCTTGTTGACGAATATGACATATGTCAATGTCACTCTTTAACAGTAGTGACAGGACTGACAGGCTTTTTTTGGGCATTTAATGACCTGGCTACTGAGGCTTTTAAGTCTAGTACGTAGTTTTCTGAGGACTGTCTCAGAAAACTACGTACTAGACTTAAAAGCTTCAGTAAATTAGAAGTATTTTATACGCAAGACTGAGGAGGAGCAGTGTTCTAACTCCTATAGATCAAATCAATTCCCAACAGATTAAGCGAGCGTGGTCAATGGACTATTCCTCAATGCTGCAAACACCGTAACAGAAATAACTTCGAATAAAGGAGCAACTAAAGAACTAAAATCGCCAACCCGCATTGAGCAAGCATGTGAATAATGCTTGTACCTTTTCCGTATGTTATGTAGTATAAAAAACCCAGAAATTTGACACTAAAGTCACCACCAGCTAGCAAAAAAAATAAAAGTCGTTAACACCTGACTGCCAATTTATTCCAATAATATAAAACGATACGAAAAACATGTAAAGTAGTTCAATCCAGTACTCTATTAACGCAGCATTCCAATATTTTTGAATTATTTGGCAGCAAATAAAAAGAGTCAGCTTTTTCAGTAACTTTCGCTGAGGTACCTACCAAGTCAATGCTATTCTTCGCTCCACTTTACCGTGTTCGTGCATGTTCAATGATTCCAGAAGCTGTTCAGTTGCGTGCACACTAAAGACCAATTACCCACTAGTAATCAATACGTGAAAAAAAACAATCGCTGAACTTCAATCGAATACAAAAAAAACGGTCAAGTGCGAGTCGGACTCGCGCACGAAAGGTTCCGTGACATTATCGCAAAAAATTCACGTTAGTTGTATGGGAGCTCCACTTAAATAATTATTTTATCCTGTTTTTAGTATTTGTTGTTATAGCGGCACGTCCCCGTATTTACCCTTTGGGTACGGAACTCTATAAAGCAAAAAATAAGCCTCGTACTCGCGTTGGGGAACCGCCAACGTTTACAGCAGTTTATTTTATTTACTTAGCGGTTCCCCGACGCAAGTACGAGGCTTATTTTTTGCTTTTTAGAGGTTTTTAAATCGGGGGCTTTTTAAATTTATATTTAATTTTTATTTCGTGCTTTTTAAACTATATATATACTCGTAATATACCTAGAAGTAGACACGCTTCAATCGACAATCTATCGAAACACTTAATTATGACATGACGTCTTGCCAAAAAAACCCAGATAAATGCGAATTTCTTTTAAACGGTTGAACCGATTTCAATCTAACATGGCTAAGAACACTCTCGAAAAAGTCACCTTTAAAAAAAACTAAATCAAAACCAGTTCATCCGTTTTGGAGCTATGATGCCACAGACAGACACACACGTCAAAATTATAACACCCCTCTTTTTCCGTCGGGGGTTAAGAACCCCGGAAAGGTTTAGTTTTTGATTGAGACACTGATATCTTTAGAAATGATCAAATCAGTGTTGCCAGTGACAGATAGTCAAATATTACATGAGACATCTCAAAAAGTTACATTTTCATGAGAAAAGTTACATTACCTGATGTTATGTGGCAAATGACACTAATACGCTCACCCGCTCGCCGGAGTGAACGGGATGTAAGATTAAAAAATATACTTGATTGAGTGAGCGAATAAGCAAAACGTCAATTTGTATGTCACAAAGTCAGGTGAGACAACACGACGAACGAAAACTGCCATAGATGCGTTCCGTTACACGATTATTTTTTGTTTGCTGGCAAATATTTCAATATTTTTATTAAATCCTAAAAGTTACGTAAAAATTACATTTTTAGTCTTGTTTCATGGAGGTTACGTGAAAAGGTTTAAAGTTACGCAAAATGTAACAAAAGTTACGTTCTGGCAACGCTGGATCAAATCTACAGATATACTTATGGAAATTCCAGAAAAAGTCAACGTGGAAATAGTATATACAGAAAGTTTAGAAAAAGTCGACAAGGAAATCGAGGGAAATGCTCAAATTTTATAGGCGGACGATTTTGGTATTTTCATCAACATAGCAAGCATTTGCATTCAGAAAGTATCATTTGGTGAAATGAAACTGATGAAGAAGACCACAGATGGCCACTGGAACTTCTTAATGTTAAGTTAGTTTTGGGTATAAGTTATCCCGAATAGTTAAATGACTGTGATGAAGCAAATTTGAATTAATAGTTCTAATGAAAATGCTAAAATCGAATTGCTCTGGTGATGAAGTCAGAAGTTAGACACCGGCAGCTTAATTGTGTAAGTAAATTCGGCAACGGAAACAATCTGTTTCTTTCCAAAAACACACACATACACAAAAAAGTTGAATAAAGATTCAACTTTTTTGTGTATGTGTGTGTTTTTGGGAATTAGGCTGAATGAATTACACAATTAGGCTGCGGAACTCCATAATAAAACAATGTATCCCAGTCGTGTTTAGGATTGTTGGAATTGTTATGAGAAGCCCTCTGGCTATAAATGATTTTCATGGTAATATAAGGTTTAAGGTACCAAAATTAAAAAGATTAAAAAAAACTTATTAACAAAAAACTAAACCGACTTCCAAAACTTTGTAATGTTTGTTTTTGGAAGTCGGTTCAGTTTTTTTATTTGTCATCGACACGCTAAGAAGAAAAATAAAATTTGTAATTAAATGGATTTATATCAAATTTTTGATAAAGCAACCTGATACGGTTGCATTGGCAATAAAAATAACTTTCATTTGATATGTAATTCGATTAAATAACTGATGAGGGTATATCAATAACGCTTACCCACCTGTTTATATCTGGCAACTCCATAGTTGAGCAGAGGGGAAAATAGACAACCTTTATTTTTATTTTTTTTGGGCTATATTCATTTAGCTAATGCCCGATTTTCATAAATCGAGGAAGTTGATCGAAAATATTTAGTGACATTTTAGGTAGGTACGCGATTTAGATACGCAACCTATTTGCGATGAATCAATGTATATATTTTCTACCATAAAATCCTTATCATCATTAAATAACATATTATTATGTCTGAGGGATTATGATTATATTTCTTATACCGTATCCTTACTACTAAGACTGGCTGGAAAATACTCGATTCCTATTTAGGTATAAACAGCAACAACAACACGCGCAATGGGCCCGCGTGGTAGATTAAGGTCCATTGCCTGTCTCTCAGAGAGGGGGCCTGCGTCCCAGCAGTGGGAACATTAATAGGCTGTTTATGATGATGATAATGATGATGATATTATACTTGTAACAATCCAACAAGTGAGACATAGTCTGATCAGAAACACCGCAATGCACTGTAATTGAGGCGTAGCAAAGCGGACGGTGGTGGATGCCCTTAGAGGACTCATTTTTACGGTTCCGTACCCTAAGGGTAAAAACGGGACCCTTGGATTACTAAGACTCCGCGGTCCATCTGTCTGTCTGTCTGTCACCAGGCTGTATCTCATGAACCGTGATAGCTAGACAGTTGAAATTTTCTAAGATGATGTATTTCTGTTGCCACTATAACAACAAATACTAAAAACAGAATAAAATAAATATTTAAGTCGGGTTCCCATACAACAAACGTGATATTTTTGCCGTTTTTTGCGATAATGGTACGGAACCCTTCGTGCGCGAGTCCGACTCGCACTTGGCCGGTTTTTTATTCGGCCTTGATATTCATACATACTCTAAGGAGAGCCGTTTGAATGTACCATCCTGGTGAAAATATTGGTCAGCTAGAACCTGCGTTGTCGAGTGCTAGCTATATAGGGTGCACCTAGGGTTGCCAGATCGGAAGATCAAACTATCTATAGAGAAATTTTGAAAATCTCGGGATTGTGTGTGTGTTGTTTGTTGTGTAGGGAAGTTGTAGTCGGGCGAAATAAATATTGTTAAAAAAAAGTAAAATAACAAGTATCTTTTTTAAATTGATAGGTTAAAAAAAAGCTTACATAAAAATTTAAAATTCCGACTGCTTAAAAAGTGAAAGAAAATCATGCTGTGCAGTCGGAGGATACATATTCACGAGCTGGCTGACCGAAACTAGATGTATCCTCCGACTGCATAGCATGGTTTTCTTTTTGTTTACGTCTTTATAGTTCGCTTCTTAAGCAGTCGGGCTTTTTGATTTTTTTAATTAACTTTTTTTATTTATAACCTTTTAGCAATGTTTTTTTTTTATTTAGGTACATTTAAACATATATTTATGTGCAATATTTTTTGAAATCATCCTTAAAATCCTGTTTTTTTATACCCCGCACGATGGATTAGGCGATAAAATAAAAATTGAGCCCCACAACATGGCGCCCAAAAACCGCCAAATTCTTTTTTCCAATTTTAATGTAGCCAAGAATCATCAAAATCAGCCAACGCGTATGGTCTATGGAGTGCCAGAAAGGAACAAACATACATACATACATAGACTGATAATAAACATTTCACTCCGGCAGTCGGGTTAAAATATTGATGACACATAACTAATATAAGTAAGTACTTACCTACACTTAATTTAGGTTGCCACATGTAATGGCATTAGACTTTACTGAATCCATCAATTTAGACCCTTTACCTAATAGTAATTCGGAAAAGATTTAAACTTCAAACAATTAAAATCAAAGTTCAGTTCATTACTTAATCAGCTTTTTTATATCAAAAGCCATACAATTTTCTTCTTTGGTATATAAATTATTAAGCAAACTAAATATCCTTTCACAGTAAGCATTGCTTACAAGCATTTATCAAAGACAACACTGATATAATAATCAGACTTGAACATTTGGACAATATTTATTGGTTCAATTGAGAGTTATTAGCCTTCAAAGATTTACATATTTTTTATACAATCCTCACATAATGGCTTTGAGCATTTGAGACAAATCAGCTTTAGACAACACCTTGCGACGCCGTAGTCGGGTAAAAAATTTGTTTTCAATACACTTCCTCGAAAACTAGCTCTTATTGCACTACGATTAGGTTCGACATGCAACATATTTCGCATTGGTGCGGTAATAAGATTACAGCACGCGTGCGGTAATTCGATTAAAACATAAGAAATTAAAAAAAAAAAACACCACCGACTATTATAGAGCAGGCGTGTTTTTTTGTTAATCTCGTCATTTTGATTTGCGTCTTTACAGCGTAAATATTTTTTGAATATTTAAATTGTGTTTATAAAAAGAATACTACTTAATAAACATGATTATTTTAAGCAAATATTACTTTTATGAACAAGTTTAGCATTTTATTTGTGTTCTTAATTAAAATATATTTGAATTTTATATTTTTCCGGTGAGGCTGTTTAACGGCTTCATACCTTTGCTTCTCCTTTAATCTGCGAACATAAAGCGCGGAAAAAAAAGCAAAGTTAGTCTTAATAATTTGAGTTATTTGTGAAAAATGTCGAATTTAAGTCTTGAAGAGAATTCTTTAGATTCCGATTCCGCCGGATATTGTGATTGAGGCACAAAATGCTTTCGATAGCCTGTTGCCATCAAAATCTAAGGTGAAATATATGGCAGCTTTGCAAAGTTTTCTTCAGTGGAAAGTTACTAAAAAGGCGTCGTCATTTTCGGAGCAAGTATTTTTTATTTCTTCGTAAGTGTATTGAAAAACGTCGTTTGATACACGTGGGAATTTGTTATTGCGTTTCTCGGCCCCATAACACCCTCGCCTTACGGCTCGGGTGTTCATTCGGCCTCGTACGCAATAACAAACTTTCCGCACTTGTATCAAAATGTACTATTTTACGACTTTGACGGAATATAGCGCAAAAGCGGTACGTTTGACAAAAAGATGATGTATCAAACCTAACTTTATTTTAAAATCCCTGTTCAATTATACCACGATGGGGTACGTCGTTTTTTTTTGTTCTTTACTTCGTTAGAGAAGACGAAGACGTAGAGACCAGCGGACAAACAAGACGCTTCCAAAGAAATTTCGCAAATTACGATAAGTAGTTTAGAAGTTATGAGGGAACAGGGAACAGATGAACATACATACACAAACACATACCGGTCAAAAACATAACCCTCCCTTTTGCTTCGCCGTGGTCGAGTAAAAGTTGCACACGCTTAACAATTGTTATTTGTCTGCTATCGCGCAGTGGTGTGCAAACGGCATAGATTTACGTCGTCTTGTGACTAAAAACGTATAAAACATATTTAAAAACCCATTCATCATCATCATACGCACGTTACATTCTTCAAATTCTACCGCTAAACTTTAGTTTAAACAAACATATTTTTAGGTCGACGAACAAACAGAATAGTTATAAAATTATTATTACTTATGTTTATATTTAGCACGGGGTATTTTTATTAGGTCTATGACGCTAGAGCCACCGTATTTCAATTCATTCATAAACGAATGTTAGAAATAAAGATATTCACAGGAGAACCAAGGTTACCGACATAGATCCAAGAATTACTATTCAGCTAATCTTTTCAAATTTTCCAACCAGTATGGGGCTGGATGGAGCTGAAAGCAAATAAAGAAAATAAGAGGGGGTAGGTGTGCTTTCAAAACGGATCTTGAGGAAAATGAAGAAGAATTCTATGTCCTAGCCTACTAGGACTCCTAGAATCAAAAATTCAAACGAATATGAGTTATAAAGTCAAAGTCAAATATATTTATTCAATTAGGCCAATAAACAGCACTTTTGAACGTCACATAAATAACAATAAAAATTAACAAGTAATAAAAAAAAATAAAAAAAATGATTCTACCGTGCATTCGGAAAGTAGTTAACTAATATTAAAGACACTGGAGTCATCTTAATACACATTAATATTTTATAGGCGAAAGTTTGTATCTAAGTATGGAATAGGATACTTATTATCCTGGGAAATAAAAGAAAAAGGCCAAGTGCGCAGTACCCATAACCGGCGTGTGTGTATGACTAGATGTATGAATGTGTGTGAAGCAAAAGAAGTATGTAAGGATCGTAGCAGGTGGCGTTCTGTAGTTTCTGCCTACCCCCATGGGAAACAGGCGTGAGTTTATGTATGTATGTATGTTATCCTGGGCATATGTTCCTTTGGGATAATTTTCGACATTCACGCGGGCGAAGCCGCTAACAGAAGCTAGTAATATTATAAATGCGAAAGTGTGGGTGGATGTATGTTTGTTACTCAATCACGGCTGAATGGATCTGGATGAAAATTGACACAGACATAGATTATAGTCTGGCATAGCACACAGGCTACTTTTTATCCTGGTATAATGCTCCACTGGGATAGAAAATAATACTTTTCACGCGGGCGAAGCCGCTGCCAGCCAGTAAGTTTATAAATTATAATACCTTTATTTATTTATTTAAACTTCATGTACAATGGTGATACATAGGCGGACTTAATGCAGCAAGGCATTCTCTACCAGTTAACCTTTGGGTTAAAAAGAACACAACAGTGGTAGGAGTCCAAAATAAAAATGAACAATAATTAAAATTGGATTAAACTATCTAACTAATAAAATACATAAATAATTTCTAAAACAATAGTACCTTTGAGTTATTTTGATGATTATATTCTTGATAAATTAACGTAAAGTTTCATCAAAATCAGTTCAGTAGTTTTTGCGAGATAGAGCATCCACACAAACTTTCACTTTAATATTAGCAGGGTAGAATAGTAGGGTTTACCATCATCGTCTACAGCCTGAGTTCACCCATTGCTGAGCTTTGCCCTCTCCTTTGTTTGTGCCAATCCTACCGCTCCCTCTTATTATATGAAAAAATTACCTATTTTTCATCCAGGTATAATTTTCCCTTGGGATAAGAAAACACTTCTCACGCGGGCAAAGCCGCTGGCAGAATCTAGTAAAAAGTAAATGTCGTAACTTATTGAACAGCGATTTAATTGTATTTTTCTAATCTCCAACGTAACGAGGATGTTCCCACACCTATCGCCTGCGAGTTCCGGCCAGTATGTACACCATAATTATCCGCCATTTCCGTCCCATATGACTCATATACCTTCTTTGCTTATTATATTACTGTCCATCCATTTAGCCCTACATATCGCCTAAGCATAACACGGTGGAGCTCGTTGCTCTAACAGCTGCACGGGTCGATCTTCAAGATTAAGCAACCCTTGCCTAGGTTGATCTTTGACTGAAGGGGTGATCCATCAAATATAGAGGCTCCTCCATACCTCGAAAAGCGCCTTAAGAGGAAATATGGGCAGAGAGCGCCGACTGAATTCCCTTAATAAAAACTCATAATTCGAGGTTTGGCTTTCGTCTATTTCCACCTCCAATATTGGACCAATTTAAAAGATATTCCATAAACTGGAAAAATGGGATATTTACTATGCCCCTATGTTTTCCCTTTTTAGGGTTCCGTACCCAAAGGGTAAAAACGGCACCCTATTACTAATACTCCGCGAAGACTGACCGCGGAGTCTTAGTAATAGGGTCCCGTTGACTGTCTGTCTGTCCGTCTATCACCAGGCTGTATCTCATAAACCGCGATAGCTAGACAGTTAAAATTTTCACAGAATATGTATTTCTGTTGCCGCTATAACAACAAATACTAAAAACAGAATAAAATAAATATTTAAGTGGGGCTCCCATACAACAAACGTGCTTCGTGCGCTAGTCCAAATTTGTACACTAAGCCTCTGTTGACATCATCATTTTGAGCAATTTTTGAGGGTTCTAGAGCTTCTAAAGTTAATGAATCATAAAAAAGGAAAACATAGGAGCATAGTATATATCTTTCATTTACAGTTTATGGAATATCTTTTAAATTGGTCCAATATTGGAGGAGACAATCAATAGACGAGAGCCAAATCTCGAATTATGACTTTTTACTAAGGAAATTTAGTCGGCGCTCTCTGCCCTATTTCCTCTTAAGCTCTTGTAGATCGTTGCCAGTCCGTACGGGTAGTTAGAAGCCAGAAATCTGACATCAGTATTGCCAAGGATATCATACCTATTACGTAATTACCTTCTGGCAGGGCTGGCCTTAACCGTTGTGAAGCTCCGTGCGGGCGGCAGATATTTGCGAGGCCCTTGTCCTTTTTACAATGTATGAGATGAAGTGATGCTATACGCGAAATAGAAAACTTAGCAATTTACTATTAAATACTTTATTTTATTGTTACGAATAACTGTTTGCTAAGAACAAAATTTTAAGCGTTTTGGGTAATAGGCATAGCGCGAGGCACTGGGCCACCCTCTAAGGCCGCCACTGCTTCTGGGTTGTCGAGGTCAGTTAGACTGTCGCTCCATGTAAAATACTGGTATTCAGCGGCACTCGGATAGTTGGTAGATGACCCCAACGTAGTTTAGAAAGTCTAAACACATGTATTGATATAGTTAGGCCTACATAACACCGTTGACCATATGCAAGTCACGCTCACGATTCGCATAAAGCCCTTCCATGTAGTAGATACTAATATTAAAAGGACCATCTTCTTCAGCCAGGCTTGCCAGCGACACGAAGAATCGCTGGCAAGCGTCGTACGGTAGTCATTCATATTTGTTTAGCCTAAAACTTTGCCATTTCCACGGCTTCTTCGGTGGATGTAGGACTGACGGCAAGAGGCCGGATGGACTGACCCTAGTGCCTTGGAAAAACGGCAAGTGCTTAATATGGGACGCAACTTGCGTCAGCACTGTTGCCGCCAGCCACCTTGGTCGCACCGTCCTCTCGCCGTCAGCGGCGGCGGAAAACGCCGCTGAGAGGAAGAGGGTGAAGTACGCACCGTTGGAGGGCCGCTATCATTTTGTACCCATTGCCGTTGAGACCATGGGTGGTTGGGGCACTGAGGCCAAGAGGCTCATTAGTGAGATAGGGCACAAGCTTCGTGTCAAAACGGGTGACTCACGCTCCGGCTCGTTCTTGGTGCAAAGGTTAGCCATTGCCATCCAACGTGGCAATGCAGCAAGCGTTATGGGCACCTTTGCCCCGGGAACAGTTAGGGGCGGGTTATTTGACTAGTTATAAGACAGATTTTTGACGTGTCGTTGTGACTTTGACATCTAATTTTAATGTATGTATTATTGGTGTGACAAATAAATTTATTATATTCAAAAAAAAAAAAAAAAAATTAATATTTTGAAATTTTATTTTTTACCTCAATTTTTAAAGTATTTAGCGTATTCGAACTCCTTATCTGCCTTGGTAATTTATTATAAAATTGCGCTCCTTCGTAAACAACTGTTCTTTTACCTTGAGTGGTTCGCACTCGAGGAAGTACAATATCATCCTTTCTACGACTGCTACGGTTCTGTATTTGGTGTGTTTTGGTGAAAGAAATTTGTGTATGTATGGATTTGTTAAGTATTTTGTGTATGAGTATGCAAGTACAGTATGCGTGAAGTTGTTTGATATTCATGAGTTTAGTGTCTTTGTAGGGGAAGCCGGGGCATTACGGGCCCCCGGGGAAAGACGGGCACCCCCTCTTCCCCGCAGGATAATAAACCGAGACGCTCGGAACTAGTCGGATCGCGTTGCAGTCGACCTCGCGCCAGCGAGTAAAGTGGTTGTGTGCGTGTAGATGTCCGTCGTACGTCAACAGAACGAAATTACGTAAGTTGATGCATTTGATATAATTTTTTGGTTTTAAGTCTGTGCTATTGCTAATTCGTGTTTGTGCTAAATGCCCAATTATTAAGTAAATTGCTACGTTCAATTATGTGTCTAAATAACTAGAAAGAGTTGTGAACTAACCACCACATATTCGTTTGATTTGGATATCATTTGTTTTGTTTGACCTCGGGGGCATTTTGGGCGGGGCAAAATGGCAGGGTGCCCGTTTTGCCTCGGGTAATCTTATTAAATTGATCTTTTTTCTGCAGATATAATTATGGTTCGCCACTAACAAAGGAAGACAGAACGTGCCAAATGGAGCTTGGAGGATATGGAAGCAGCCGTAAAAGATGTGGCTAGTGGCAGATTAAGCTGTAAACGGGCCGCTCTTGAGTATAATGTGCCACGATCAAGAAGAAAAGAAGAAGTAGAAGCCCAGATACGGAAACCAGTGACTAATGAGAAGCAAGGCAGGAAGAAAAAGACGAAGAAAATTGAAAAAAATAAAGAAAACGAATCGGAGGAAGAAGATGCAGAATGTTTGTACTGTGGAAATTTGTACTCAGAATCTACTTAGGGTTGGGTCACTTGCCGTGCATGCCAGAGATGAACCCACTGATCTTGCGCCGGTGAAGAGGATAATGATGACGAATCCCTTCACATTTGTACTTTTTGTGCTCGGTTTTAAACGTACATGCCTATTATGCCCCGCATATGACCATTTTACCCCAGATACGGGGCAAAACAGGCAGCTTTTTTATTTTATATAAGTTATATTAGCACCAAAGACTGGTAGCCTAAGATATTTTTTAATAATTAATGATAATAAGTAATAATGAGACCAGTAAATGGCTGTTGTTTTTTTTCATTATCTTGTTTTTCTCAGATTTTATTCATCATTTCCCTTAAGGGGCCCACATTGCCCCGGTTTCCCCTATATTTTAGCTGTAGGAGTTCGATGTTCGAGTGTTCGATAATCGAGGTGAAAAAGCATTTTAATAATTTTGTTTTGTGCAATTTGCAAGTGTTTCAGATTTGTTTTGGGTGCATTGCTCCAGATTTCATTTAGGTACAGTATGTGTGGCTTTACTAAGGAGTAATAAATTGTCTGGCGTACGTTATGTGGTAAACAATGAACTATATTGCGTAGTGAGCCCAACAATGACGTAAGTTTGGATTTGATGTGGTCGATTTGAATCTTCCAATTCAAATGGCAGTCCAGTCTTAGTCCAAGGTACTTCTCATGTTGTTTGAGTTCAAGTATTTGCTTTTCTATTATAAGAGTAAGATGTGGTGGTATTTTCTTATTTTTGGCTTTAAATATCCCTCAAAGTGTCAATTTCCAGACACAATAGAAATTACCATTGTTTTAATCCGATTCGGAAATATGGTCAGTTGAGCTGATAAGACGTAGCTCGTCTTGGATGCATTGATCGTTAAAAGATTATGTCGGAACCAGGCCGATAGTGAGTCTAGATCTTGTTGGGCTTGACTTATCATGTCGGTTATAGAATCACCAAAGTAAAAAAAGTAGTAAAAGTAGTAGTAGTTTAGTGGAACGTGGAACGTTATTTGGAAGTTAATACTAAGTATTTTTATAAAAAAAGGTTTTTTCAATAAGTGATCGGTCATATTCCGTTCTAACCATTTTCAGAGTGGCTCGTCATTGACTCCGTCAAAGCTTTCCAAGTCGGACACGAATTTCAGCAATGAAGACAACGAATAAGAAGAGATGAGATAGATAGATAAATTAATGTACATGATAACAGCAAAGGTAGTTTAATATTCAATGTGGTAGGTAAATCTAACTATTATGATAATGTTGTTTAGATGTATGCAAGTGTCTATTACATAAGAATTGCTATTACTTAAGTGCACATCCATTTACCTAAGTATTGCAATTAAACAATTACTTAGTTTATTCCTCATTGTTTTCCTACAATGTGGATTGTTAGAGACAATTTTCTTGTTGGTCTGTCGCTATTAAGTGATTACCTTCACTTCTATGCTTACACGGAAATAATGCATCATAATTATCGGGTAAGTATCGGATACTTACAATATGTATATCTATATTTATTTATATAGCTAGCTTCTGCCAACGGCTTCTCCCGCCTGGTACGTAACAAACACAAACAGTTAGCAGTACCTATATTTAGGGTTACTTTCGCATTTATATTAGTAGGTAAGTATAGATGTCTTCAAAATTATTCTTGGTGTCACGAAGAAGACTAGCTTGAATTGAAAACACTCAAAACCCAAGAAATATTATCAAAATCAGAATCAGATTCTTTATTATTTGTAAACATAGGTGGTATCTACAAGGTGTGTGAGTTGTTATATTATTAGGTACGTCGATTCTCTATGTTTTGCCGTGAAGCGTCATTGAAAAATAACTGAGAATCAGTAAGTGCTAGATAAATTCAATCATTAGATACCAAATCATAAGAAGAGCTATTATTAGATTTCTATCAAATATACCTTACTTTATAGTTTAAAGCAAACATAAATGCAAAAATATATTGTCAATGAACTAAAATCCAATTAAAATGTCAAATAATAAATTTACATTAAATATTAGATGTCAAATAATAAATTACCCTTAAAAATTAGATGTCTAATAATACATTTTGATGTTAAGTCTAATTTATCAATTAATTAAAACAAAAAATATTATAATTGAATGTTAGATATCAAATAATACAATTAATAATTTCAAGAATTAAAAACGATCAAACAGAGATCATTTTTTTTTTTTTACAAAATGTCAACGATAGAATCTTAATTCGTCAATAACTATACAAGGTATCAGGACAGATTACTAAATATGTCAAAGCAATATTGCCCAAAATACAATCAATCAGACATGTCAAATACTTAAAAATTTGCAATATGTTTTCCGCCAGAAATTCTGTGATATTATAATAGGATCTACTTAGAATAATAATGCGTTATTATTCTAAGAGGATCTACCTACTTACTAGAAATTTCTTTAACTGTCTTTTAAACAGATGTCTTTGGCGGGCATGAACGAACCAAAACCAGTTTCCATCAGCATCCTTCGTACCGTAAACTCACTTACTGTTGCACCTCGAACTTCCTCTAGCTCATTTCTGGCGTGAACGGCCTTTTTACCCGACTGCCGAAGGAGGGTAATATGTTTATCAGTCTATGTATGTATGTATGTATCTTCTATGTTTGTTCCTTTAAGGCGTTCTAGAGACCAAACCCCTTTGGCCGATTTTGATTTTTCTTACGTCAATCGATTTGTCTTAACCCTGCGAGTGTCACTGGATACATTAAATTTGGAAAAGAAAAATATGGCGGAATTTGGGCGCCATTTTGTGGGGGAAAATGTTTTTATTCCAGACCCATCGTGTGGGTTGGGTATCAAAATAAAGGGTTTAAGGAGGTGATTTCCAAAATATATAACGCTTATATGTATAAATGTACCTAATAAAAAAAAAATAACTAAAAAGTTGTAAATAAAAAAAGTTAAGTAATTATAAATCAAAAAACCCGACTGCTTAAAAAGCGAACTAAAAAGACGTAAACAAGAAGAAAATCAGCTGGCTGACAAAAACCAGATGTACATCTCCAACTGCACAGCGTGATTTTCTTCTTGTTAACGTCGTTTTAGTTCGCTTTTTAAGCAGTCGGGTTATTATTTTTTTTTTATCATTTTTACGCGAGTTTTTGCGAATACGAAACTGAATGAAACGATTATGCCTGTTAGAAGTACGGGTTTTCTGCATTGTCTTGATATTCTCACAAAAACATTAGTCTCTCTGAATCATTGGAAAGTGCAATACATGTTTGAAACAGGTAAATTATGAATTACACACATTAAACTAAAAAAACAACTATTTTTCAATGTTTTATAGAAACACGAAAAATGCTATAAATACTTTTTGGACAGTCAAGATACATTGTCCTCGTTACAACTACCAAAAAACACCATTATTTCTGCTTGAAATTGAAATACCAATTGCTGTAATAACTATTATAAAATGCATGTTATACATGCTAGTATTATATTATCTGTGGTTATACTTACTTTAGAATGCTAACATTATTAGTGACATCTGATAAATTTATTAAAAGTAACACGTGTTCTAAAAATGGAACTCTCCTTTTCAGCTAGTTTACGAGTTATGAATTTTTGAAATAGCTTTTTGGCTTTGGTATAAAGTTCAACTTTTCGAGATACTACACGTTTGCTTTCTTGCGTCGAATATGCGGGCTGTATATCCGTTTCCAGAATATAGGAACCGGGCACTAAACAGCAACTCATCGCCTAGTCACGTGTTCGAAAGCGCTGTTATTGTCTATTATCGTTTTACTAGAAAAGCGATAAGACTGATAAACGTTAGTCACAGCTCTTTGTTACGACATGTTGTTATTACTGGTCAGAGGTCGCGACGTTCGCGCGTAATTATTCATTTATAATGCACTTATGGACTTATTAGTCGGGGTATCGCTGCTTTTAAAGGGTAGGGCTCCCTCGTGAGTTTATTGCGCAACAAGTTGTAATGGCAATCAAGTTTGTTTTGACAGTCAACAGTATCGAATGCGTTGATTTTGGTTTTCGTGTGTGAGGACTAGACAAAAGTCATTCAATCATAGAGTTTATAAGGAAAATTTATTTGTGAAACGAATCCCGAATATGAAGTTTGGATCAGGGTCAATGGTGGCTTCGGGAGATATCTGTCAAAACATGCAACCTAAGCATAAAAACATAATTTAACAAATTAAAAATAAACACATAAAAAATATTATTTTGGCTCTTATCTCGAAAACTAATGAATATTAGTGAATCTTATATAACGGAGGAGGAGCCTCCGTGATGTTTTTAAAAAGTGTGACGTCAGCATTGCTGACGTCACAATTGTTGTTTTCACGATGATCACTCATTTTGGGTCTTCGAAAGAAAACTTCACAAGTACTTGTAGAACTTTGTATATTCAACGCGGAGCGTAACGACGTTACAGAGAGGTCCGTACTGTTCGGCGGCTCGAGCGTGAATGACCGAGTGCCGACAGTGCGGCCGTATTTATAGGGTTAGGCGCAGGCGCACATGTTTACAAGTTTTGAGGTTAAGTATTGAAATTACATTGACATGCTGTTGCTTTTACATCGTAATAAATTTAAAGTACTCGATTGATGGCTTATAAGTAATTTTTAGAACAATCAAATAATCAAACTTAATTATTCTAGGTTTTATAACAGATGAACTGCTGTAGTTGCGCCGATACGGCCATACTGACTTCATACGGCTCGCTGAATTTAAGATCAAGCGAGGTTTGATTGCGGGGATTATTCTTAACCAGTACGTAATCTCCTCTTTGGAAATTATGGATTTTGGCCTTATGTAGGTTGAAGCGTTGTCTGTCTTGTTCGCTAGAACGGATCATTTTCTGTTGCACCTGTTGAGTGAGCGCTTCAATATCAACGGTTTCGTTGTCAATATCCACTAGTTTGAGAAGTTCAGGCGGTACGCAGTGCTTTCGTTGTGTAATAAGTGTCAGTGGAGCAACACCGGTGACCCGATGAGTTGTACAGTTCATTGCCAGTTGAAGTTCCTCAAGTACAGTGTGCCACTGCACTGTTTCGTAGTTTTTAATCATTACTAATGCACTCTTGAGGGTTGCAACGACCCTTTCAACTTGGCCATTCGCTCGGCTGACTCCTGGAGCGATAGCATGGATGTTTATTCCGATATTGTCACAGTACTCCTTGAACTCGCCAAGGAACTCTCTTCCTCCATCGACTATGACTTGGACTGGTGCACCAAATAGATGCACAGTACGTTTTAGAGCAGCCAATGTACTGTGTGGGTTTTTGTTGGTACTAAAGTACAGCAAAACGTACTTCGAGAAAGCGTCAATGGTGACTATAACGTACTGCTGATCATCTGGAGTGCCCAGCTTCCCTGTTATGTCCATATGAATAACTTGGAAGGCTGCCGTCGGTTTTTGTATCGGGTGTAATTGTACTTGAATGGCCCCAGATCTTCCTTTAGATGTTCGGCATATAACGCAGTTATCCACAAATCTTCGAACAGTAGAACTCATTTTGTTGAACCAATAAGTTTCTCTGACCTTCTGCAGGGTCTTTTCCCAGCCGGGGTGTTTTAGTGCCGTGTGAAAAGAGTTTATAATGCTCCATTGAAAGGACTTGGGAACGACTGTACTGAGCTGCTGACCGAAGGCAGGATCATTGACATTCTTTTTTAAGACATTGTCCTCCAAGACATAGTCTTCTACTGGGTTATTGTCACTGAGGCTGTCCATTATTGGTCGTAGTTCATCGTCCCGTCTCTGTTCAATTTTGAGCCAGTTCAAGTCTTTTGTCATTACGTTGACTGCCAACTCAGCTGGGTTTCTACTGAAAAAATCAGCATGTTGTAGACGTTCACCTTTGCGGTACTCTACGTCAAAGTCGTAGTTTTGTAAGAACGCCCACCAGCGATGAATCCTTGGCAGAAGATCCTTTTTGTGTTTTGACGCTTTTAACGCGTTGCAATCCGTTATCACGGTAAATTTACGGCCATATAGATATTGGCGAAAGTGTTTTATAGCGCGTACCACTGCCAGTGTCTCCAGCTCGTAAGAGTGGTAGCGACTTTCAGCCTCCGTGGTTCTCATGCTCATAAAGGCGACTGCATGTTGGCGTCCATCAATCATCTGTACCAGTACTGCACCAAATCCGAGGCTGCTTGCATCCGTGTATAGTTGTATGGGTGCTTCTTCTTGGAATAATGTAAGGACTGGAGCAGACGTTAGGCATTCGATGATTGTGTTGCGAGCTTTTTCGTGTTTATCTGTCCATGCCCATTTCACTCCTTGTTTTGTCAATTCGTACAAAGGCACCATTATACGAGAAAAGTCAGGTATGTATTTCCTGAAATATCCAGCCAAACCATTGAATTGCCTCACTTGCTTGACAGTTTTGGGTACTGGAGCTTTGACGAGGGCCTCTACTTTTCGTGGACTCGGTCGAACTTGTCCATCAGAAACTACATTGCCGAGATATTCAATGGACCGTTTGAAGAAACTGCACTTGTCTGCGTTGATAGAAAATCCCGAGTCTTGCAGTGCTATGAGGATTCGTTCCAGGTGTGAAATACCTTCAGGGAAATCTATGCATTTACTTAACACGTCATCGACGTACACTTGTGCAGCTGTTCCCAGCAATGATGTCAGAGCTCTGTTGATGCATCGTTGGTAAACCGAACAAGCATTGCTCAAACCGAACGGCATGGTGAGATATTCATACAGTCCATCTGGTGTGACGAAGGCGGTCTTCTCAATGGAGTTCTCACCAATTGGAATCTGGTGAAAACCAGCCGCCATATCAAGACTTGTATAGAAATAACCATTTGCCAACTGGTCAATCTGATCGGAGATCAACGGGAGTGGATAATGGTCACGTAGAGTATTTGAGTTAAGTTCTCGAAAGTCCACACACAGCCGATCGTCACCATTCTTCTTCTTGACTAATATGATAGGGCTTGAGTAGGGAGATTTGCTCTCACGAATGATGTTGTGTTCGAGAAGCTCTGTGATTATGGTGCGAACCTTCTCTCGTTCCACTGGGCTAAGGCGATATGGTCTTCTTTCCACGAATTTCTCAGGGTTCTTCAGTCTGATTTCAAGCTCACCGGTGTTGACCCGAGTTTTAGGGTATCCACGAATAAACAGGTGTTCGTATTTATTCAGAAGTCGATGTAGTTGCACGACTTCATTTTCCTTAGTTAGGTCACAGTCCAAGTTGTTGAAGAGAGAAGAACTCGTACTCACATGATTGATGAGTGTTTTATGGATTAGCTTCGTCCCGTTGGATGTGATTATTACACTAAGATTAGTGTCATGGATCAGGTTCATACCCACTAAAATGTCTGTTGACATTTCGTAGTCGGGTAGTACGTAAAACTCTAGCTCAACACTGATGGTGTCTATGACGCAAACAGTTGTAAGTTTGGTTAACGATAGTGCGGGGAATTGACCAATCCCTTTCAAATAATTGACTACTGGTCTTCTTTGACCAGGTAAAGCTGTAGCAACTGATTCTCTAATAACTGAGCATTCCGCCCCGCTGTCAAAGATGGCTTGTAAAATCCTTTCACCTATTATGATGGTGATAGGAGCCAGCTTATTGCTTGCTACGCAGTTCACGTTTGATGTCAACGAACGTTCGCGTTTGAAGCAAATTTCGTATGTGTGGCCTGGTTTCTTGCAAAAGGTACAAGCAGGTGTGGCGGTTGGTTTTGGATCCTTATTGCTAGCTTCAGGTTTAGGCCCCGAAGGTTTGAATCTGCAATCGTTAGTGGAGTGGTTCGTCTTCTTACATATACGGCAGCTCGATGTTGACGGTGTATTGTCCGAAAAACGTGGACGTTTGTTGTATGTTGTGGAACTGGAGTTTGGGTGAATTCGCTTCTTCCGTATGGACGTTGCAACTGAGATGAGCTCAGGAACACTGGATGCTCTGGCATTCAACAGTTCGATACGTAAGCGTTCGTCGTTTATGCATCCAATCACTGCCTCCACAGCGTGTTCGTCTCCCAGTTTGTCTTTGGTAATTCTTCGCCACAATATCCAAGCACGTGACAAGAACTCCGCAACGTCTTTTGTTGAGTCGTAAACATGCTCCCTAAACATGATGATGTCCCGGGAGTACCTATTTTCAGGTTCGAACGTGGTGATGAG
Organism: Orthosia gothica; assembly: GCA_949775005.1. Classification (NCBI taxonomy): domain Eukaryota; kingdom Metazoa; phylum Arthropoda; class Insecta; order Lepidoptera; family Noctuidae; genus Orthosia; species Orthosia gothica. The sequence continues at coordinate 44,287,723 of OX459035.1, forward strand.
GTTTTTCCGCAATTCCTCCCACGTTGTAGTAGTCACCATCCAATCATCAATCCACATTTTTGCACGCCCCTTCAACAGGGTGCAGACTTTCATGCGTACATCAAAATTATCTAGCTTGTACGCTTCAATCGCTTGGTCTATATGCTGGCACCATTCTCTTATACCGACGTGGGTATCCGGATCGAACGATGGTAAATAAACGTCCTTTATCCTTATTTTTGCTTCGGTGGGTGGAGCACATAAGCGTTCCGACATTTTCTGCATCGTTTCCATCATTTTCATCAGGAATTGTGGTGGTATCCCTCCCATCTGCATTTCCTGATAAGGGTACGCTTGCAGTCTTGATTGTGGTACAGCTTCCAATGGTGTATTGGTAGCCAATACCGGTTCCTGTTGCTGGGTGTAGGTTGGTTCCAGTTGATCAGGTTGTGAACGAGCAGAAGAGGAAGCGGCTTGGGTAAGAGCTTCTTGCAATCCCACTTCTGATAACGGAGGAGGAGCCTCCGTGATGTTTTTAAAAAGTGTGACGTCAGCATTGCTGACGTCACAATTGTTGTTTTCACGATGATCACTCATTTTGGGTCTTCGAAAGAAAACTTCACAAGTACTTGTAGAACTTTGTATATTCAACGCGGAGCGTAACGACGTTACAGAGAGGTCCGTACTGTTCGGCGGCTCGAGCGTGAATGACCGAGTGCCGACAGTGCGGCCGTATTTATAGGGTTAGGCGCAGGCGCACATGTTTACAAGTTTTGAGGTTAAGTATTGAAATTACATTGACATGCTGTTGCTTTTACATCGTAATAAATTTAAAGTACTCGATTGATGGCTTATAAGTAATTTTTAGAACAATCAAATAATCAAACTTAATTATTCTAGGTTTTATAACAGATGAACTGCTGTAGTTGCGCCGATATATATAATAAGTAAAACTTTAAGAGAATTAAGCTAAAACTGAAAAATATAAAAAATACGACCACTAAAAAGTTCCAAACATCTAAGCAGGCTGATGTATTTCAATAAATCTCAGATTTGATGCCCCCGACTGAAACAGACTGCTTGAAAAGTAATCTTATATGAAACTTTTAAACACAGGGCCAAATAGGACAGAATCGTAAGTTTAACTATGTTAGATATTATCCCTTCTTTTTAGTGGTGTATATTGTTTATCTCTGGATACATATTGCATTTATGATAAACCAGATTTCCGGTGACTGAAGTTTTGCAATATTTACTGTGCAAATAATTTTATAATTAATTCTGAAATAATTAAATTGTTTATCGCATTTTTTGTTTAATAATTTAGAAACAACACCTGGTGGGCACCAAAAATCCCCACTAGGCTGAGTTTATATAACCAGTGGGCATTTCTGGAAAAAAAAGTAACGATCCCCACTGGTATGGTGGGTGGGATATGTCGGTGGGGATTTCTGGAATAAACCATTCTTTTACCGATTGTTTTGTGAATGTGTGAACATTGTAGGCCTTCTAGATTTCTAGATCCTTGTTAACATTTTTAAGTTTTTATCTCGTTTGCTTTTTTATATAATATATAATCATTTAATTTTAGTTTCGTACGATTTTTGTCGGGCCTACCTTGTGACCCCATATCTAAGTACTAATGCTGTAACATGCAAATATTGTAAAACCAAAACATTTTTTTTAAAGAGTAACCGTGGAGTTTCTTGCCGGTTCTTTTCCATAGGGAACGACTAACCCGAACCTTTGTCGACGTTTTATAAGTGCCCATGTAGGCCTATGTAAATTAAAAAATATTTAAATTTTTGTATTGACTAAGCAGCGACGCTTCAACCACATTCAATTTACGTACTTATATTGTTAGAAAAATATTCCAGCTCTAGTTTCATGTACACATTTCGCAATATTTATTGTATTAGGCTTATGTAGGTTACGCACGCTCACCCACGACCGAATACCGATAAAATCCAAGATTATTATAAAAAAAACTATTAACGAATCTATTATCGGATAACTTCTCCGTATAAACCCCCGCAAATCAATCAAATTCTATTTTTAAAACGAAAATAATATTTTTTCACGTTATATTTTTGCGTAGGAAGACGTACTTTTCATAGTTTTGTACAAAAACATCTACGGACCTTGTAAAACATCTAAAAATATTTCTAAGTTTTGACGCAGGACCTATAAAAAACCTTATAGTATTTTCGTCTACAGATTATATAAAGCAGCCACCAAAGAGTCAGCATCAAAGAGTAGCCGTAAAAAAATAAAAACAAAACTGGAGTTAGCAACAGACTCGCCACTGGGATCATTAAAAAACGAGATTAAGGGTGAGCGTACACTTGTCATGAAAAGGCTAGAAAAGCATTAGTCTTTGGTTTAAACTGGCTCAGCGGGGTTAACCGACTAACAATCTTATTTGAAATTCAAATACTTAATACAACTATCTTCTACCAGCGGCTTCGCCTGCGAGGATATCGAGAATTATCGCAAGGGAACCAATTCCTGGGATTAAAAGTAGGTACACGTGAAATGAAAAACGCGATGTGGATTTTCGTCTAAGTGATTGGTCCATTTTTCATACTCTTTGCCCTTTGCATTGCCGAATTAATTACATAATAAGGCTGCTGGTTTCCTCACGATGTTAACCTATAGGTATTCTACATCGCTGAAGAGAAACAACATAAACCGAAAGTACAAATGAATTTGAAAAATTCACATTGGCAGGTACTTGACCGGCTTTTGAACTCACCTCCTCAAGATACAGAGGCGAGGACTTAGCCACTGGATCACCACGACATCAACTGCTATTACTATCTATAGTTATAAATTATTTATTTAATTTGGAAATATGGGTTAAGTAAAAGTTCAGCCATGTTTTTCCAGCAGACATAAAATGCCTACATACATAAAATGCTAAAATTATGAATAAGGGAACAGTTCAAGAGAAAATTATTTGTGTAAACACTGCACTGAATATTAAAAGTGTCGTGCGTTTCATGCCAATAATAGCCAAGCCAATAGTTAATGAGAGTCTGTGTGAGCAGCGGGACATCCGTGTGAAACTGTGCTAAGGAAAGCTTACGTTCCACAAACCTTTAGAAAGATACTTATCCACTACGCTTTTCGATTGGAATCTTCAAGACAAATTAAAGCGTGGCCCTCCCTGTCAAACCTGGCGTCGCATCGTGTTGGCATAAGCGACGAGCATAATGCCGTGGGGCGACGTGAAGCGTGAATTGAGCTCAACGCTGGTCGCGTTTAAGGACTATTGTGGACGCCCTCTGCCACATCCATGGGACATTAAGTCAAGTAAGTCACGTTTTTCGCTACGCAGTACCCTCGCTATCACTTGAACTTGCTACTGTGTAGCAACTTGATTCGTGTTCCGAGTTTGAATCGACCTACACCTTGATGAAGACTTAAGTAGATACTTAAGGTCCGGCTTCTGAATTGAGCATTTGGAATTAAGAATGTGACAAACCCTTACTTAATGACGAACTTTGACAGGTTTTAAGGGTAGAGTTTAACAGATACCTACTTAACTTCAAATTTGTCATAAATCGGGGGTAAGTCAATCAAAATGTAAATGAAAGTAGGATTAATGCAGTAGAAATGCGCTCCTTGCGGAGTATGTGTGGTGTAACTTTAAATGATAGATTGAGGAATGATGTAATAAGACAACGTTGTGGTTTAAAAGAAGTAGTGACTAAAATTGAAAAGAGTATGTTAAGATGGTTTGGCCATGTTGAGAGGATGAGTGAAAGGCGACTAACGAAAGGTATTTACAAGGCAAACGTGAATGGAAACGCCGCGGGAGGGGACGCCCTAGAAAGACATATATAGACCTAATAGGTGATGTTCTTCAGAAAGGCCAAGTGCGCAGTACCCATAACCGGCGTGTGTGTATGACTAGATGTATGAATGTGTGTGAAGCAAAAGAAGTATGTAAGGATCGTAGCAGGTGGCGTTCTGTAGTTTCTGCCTACCCCCATGGGAAAAAGGCGTGAGTTTATGTATGTATGTATGTATGCCAATCAAAATATATATTTTTTTATTTGTTGATACATGAATACAGTACACACAACAAATTGTCAATATGTGAGAGATTAAAAAAAAATACAGATGGTCATATTTGCCTTACGAAATGGCATGCAAATATTAATAATGGAATACAAATCAATATAATAAAATTCAAATCCAATTCACAATTTCAGAATGTCAATTTAGTAATATACAATAACTTTAATCAATAATAAAATATCTTATAGATACGATAGGAATTTCTAATTCCATCCTATCCATCATAGAATGCTGATCGAAGTAGATAAAAAATTGTTCTATAAAATCTGTCGGACTTGAAAACGCAGCTTTATTGCTTCGTAGGCCATTCTGACTAAGAAAAGTGATCTTATCGTAGCTTTCCACATTTTACGTGCACTCTATGTATTAAAATAAAATGTATTCCATCGTTGACACTTCACAGTAAGACTCTCAGTAAAATATTGAACATATCCCAGATAAAATAAGCGTTGATTTCTAATTTCGCCATATTTCATACTGGTTCTCTTAGTTTGCGGGGTATCCGGCCGCCTTAAAAGCATCGGAAAATGCGAATTCTAAATTTAAACGCAACATACCAAAGAGAACAAGAGTTTTAGTCGTAAAAAGCGCATAAAGTTAAAGCGGAGCCTTTGACGCGGGTCCGGTCGGTATGCCAACGACCAGATTTTGTGATAGGCTCACGAGGGCATTTCGCTGATACTTTTGCCTTTTATTCAAATGTTTTAAAAAGCTTTTACTCCATATACAATATGGTGGGCATTAGGAATTTAGATGTAAGATTTATGTTAATGTTTGTTTTGTCATTCAGTTGGACCTCTAACCGTTTATTTTTCATATGAACGGGCCACTTAACTGATATATTATTTGTAGTGGTAAATGGTTAAGACGCTCCTGCCATTATCACTTTTCTTCTATCAAATTCTTGGTATTTAGTATCCCCTTTTAAGCCATAACATTATCATCTCTCTCGACCAACAGCATCTCAAAAGTTATTCAGATATTTTGATTAGATTTTCAAGCATGCCGACTTAGGAACTTAAGAAACCCTCGCATAATCATTTCTACCTTGTCTAATAGCAAACTAAAACTCCACGCGTTCAAATGATCATACCAGAACCATTGAAGTAAATCAGAGCGATTCCTTTCCAGCGGTTTTACGCACATCTCGTTGAAATCTGGCTTAACAATTAACTCAAAAGCTTTTTGGAGTCTAGTTTGTACTTGAGGATGCTATATTCATGCACTAATTTATTTTAAAACAGAAATATTTAATATTACACTCAATTCAAAACAAATGTTTGTCATTATTTTGATAACTTGACAGTGGTCTGTCAATTTGTGTTTGATAGGGATGGGGCTTACAGTCGTCTTCTATGTCTACTGAGTTTATTTTACTTGACTTAGTACTTAAGGAAATAAGTATACAATCGCATCAATCCCAGAATCCTGGCGAAATAGCAGCATATGCCCTATGTATAAACAAAAAGTCATCATCGCTGAATGCGGCAACTACAGAGGGGTAAAGCTCACATCACACATACAGGTCTTTGAAAGAATTATTTCTTCACGCATTATAAACGGCTTTTCCTGTATTACTGAAATCAATACGGATATACACCAGGGCAGTCGACAATTGATGTAATTCAGACAGTAAAAAAAAATAATTCTAAATTTCAAAATACCCGACTGCTTAAAAATCGAACTAAAAAGACATAAACAAGGAGAAAATCATGCTGTGCAGTCGGAGGATACATCTGGTTTTGGTCAGCCAGCTCGCGAATATGTATCGTCCGATTGCACCGCATGATTTTCTCCTTGTTTATGTATTTTTAGTTCGCTTTTTAAGCAGTCGGGTTTTTTGATTTTTTGAATTGTATATATTTTTTTGAATTATGTATTTAAACATATAAGTGTACTATATTTTTTTAAAACCCTTTATTTTGATACCCCACACAATGGGTTTGGAAAAAAAATAATTGGGCCCCCACAATATGGCGCCGAAAATCCGCATTTTTTATATTTTCAAATTTTAATGTAGCCAGTGATGCTCGCAGAATTAAGACGAATCGATTGACGTAAGAACCATCAAAAGCGGCCGACGCGTTTGGCCTCTAGAACGCCACATAGGACAAAGACAAAAAGACAAAAGATATTTATTTCAACTGGGCCACCAAGCGGCACTTTTGAATGTCACAATTTAAATTTAAATGGAATACAAGTTGATTCTACCGTGCATTCGGAAAGTAGCTAGTTATGGAGAAGAATGCACAAGAAACTCCATACTTTTTAAATTTACATGGAATAAAAGTTGATTCTACCGTGCGAACAAGCATACATACATACATTCATTCACACATACATACATAGACTGATAAACACATTAAAAACACAGTAAAAACAGAGTGGTGATGGAAAAACATCGTTCGAATTAATAAAATAAGTACCTTCTATTCAACGACCTAGAAAAGGCTTTCAAAAGATTAACCAAAAAATTTGTTTCGTAGGAAATGAGTCCAAAATATCCCGAAGTAGGGACTAGTCCAGGATATGTACACAGGCGCTAAAACGCACGTCTAGATTCTAGCGGGTCTCAGTGAGCCATTCGGCCCACCTCCAGTGGGCGTCCATCAGGGATCAGTCCTGAGCCCACTAATATTTCACTTCTGCATGGACTATACCACACGGGACTTACAAAAGCCGACATCGGAGTGTATACTTTACGCAGACGATATAGTCCTAGTATCTAAAAATGCACCAGACCTGCAGGTAACGCTCAGACACAGTTAGAAAAACATGGGTTACGCATAAATCGGAGTAAAACTGAGTATTTGGAATGTGACTACGGAGGGACAGCAGAAACGGGTTGCGATATTTATATAGATAACCGGGCACTACCCAAAGTGGATTACTTCAAGTACTTAGGTGCTGTGCTTATATCTGACACAAATGTGGATGAGGACATAGACCACCGCATCAAACCCGCCAGGCTCAAATGGAGATCTTGCTATCAGGTGTTCGTTGTGACCGCAAAACACCCATCCGTGATAAGGGAAAAGTATACAAAGCGGTAGTATGACCATTCATGACTTACGGAGCGGAGTGCTGGACCTTTACGAAAGCACACGAACAACCACTGCATACAAGTGAAATGAAAATGCTTAGTTGGGCAGGAGGAGTAACCCGTCTAGACAAAGTATGTTTGTTTGCATGTATGTATGTTTGCACACGCATTTCACCGATATTATTCATCGGATCGTGGTCATTCTTGTTGTGTTGGTTTGAGTATGTCTCAACTTAGGAAATAGTGCAAGTTTCATCAAAATCGATCCAGCAGTTTTCAAGATATGGAGCATACAACCGAACTCCTTAGCGAAAAACAGCACGAATTGTGTAAATTGAGTTATTATGGGAATTTGACAATCCTTTAAGTACCATACGTACTATAGAAATTGCTCATTTTGTTGTGTGCTCTAGAGGCTTGTGACAAATAAATGTGCTTTCTTTCTTTATATTTAGTGACGGTGTACTAAAATATTTCTCATACCTTTTTTTTCAACTTTGTCACACAAAAAATAAACATACTACAAAAGCAAAACACTAAAAAGTGCAAAATAACTTTCCCTTAGGAAGTCGATGTCTTCGGTACCTCTTGTTTTTATCATTTTTCGACACCGAGTTCCAAAACTAAAGTTATTTTATACTTTTTTGTCTTTTGCTTTTGAAGTCGGTTTATTTTTTTGTTGTTGTATTGCAAAACCCGGGCTAAAAAACTATCTACTTTTGACAGGTTTTCAGGTTTTTATAAAGTGAGATTGACAAATACTCAGCAACGAATACGTAAATCAGAAATTGGGCGTGAGAAATAGGATTTTTTGGTCGTTAATATATTTGTATAAAATAATTAGATCATAACTTAAAGTAGTAAACGATTCGGTATGAGTGTTTGAAATTATGGCCTAATATGGCGTTCTTCTTACAATGGCAAACCGCTAGCTGGCTAGTTAAGACACAATTTTAACTAGCCTTATTCAGTGCAAGGTTATGGAAAGGGTACTGAACAGTAAGTTGCTGACCTACCTTGAAGACAATAATCTCCTCAGTGACCTTCAATATGGCTTTAGCCGGGGACGGTCAACTGGCGATCTTCTTGTGTATGTCACGCATTGCTGGGGCGAAGCCATCGAGAAACATGGCCAAGCCCTTGATATCTCGAAAGCCTTTGACAGGGTCTGCCACGTAAGTCTACTCAGTAAGCTGCCTGCTTTTAGCATCCCAGCAGATTTTTGTAGCTGGATATCAGACTTCCTTAGCCGTCAACGACTACTCGAATCGACCGTTTAGGTCGATTCGAGTAGTCGTTGACGGCTCAGGTCAGAGGAAGGTCAGAGGAGCGACCTTATGGCTATTAATGCCGAAGTTCCACAGGGGTCTGTTCTTTCTGCAACTCTTTTCCTGTTGCACATCAATTACCTACTTCTGCCTGGTATTGTTGGGTACGCAGATGATAGTACTGTATCAGAGAGATACTTGTCTTTCGCAAAAACTACTTCATAGATCACTACTTGGGATGAAGTTCGTTCCTTGAGAGAGGCTATGGTGGAGCGGACAGATTTGACTCTAAGACTTGTCTTCCAGTGGGGAGATGACAATCTGGGTTCTTTTAACGCCACCAAAACAGAGGCGTGTCTTTTTACCGCAAACTACTACTTTTCGGGGTACATCTGTTCCTGTAACTCATTGGCTCGAACTCCTAGGCAGTGGTGTCTCAACTCATACAAAGGAACCGTGCCAACGTTCTATACTGATTATAATGATTATTTTTTTGTACATCGACCGCGTTTGGGTCCGTTCCATTCCGTTCCACGGATATAGATGGTGATCTATCTATCGCCGTGGAACGGAACCGAACGCGATCGATTTACAAAAAAATAATAGGTACTAGTATAATCAGATGAAAAACGCTAAGTTACGTCGGTACGGTTTCTTTGTATGGGAGAGGCATCTGTATGCTAGTATTATATTATCTGTGTCCTAGACATAGAGCATCCAGTTTCAAATTTGGCGCCACCATTGAGTATATAGCCAAATATCGGGCAAAAACAGGGTACCCTAAATAGAGTAAAGCGATACTTTACGCCTGGACAGGTTTAACTCTTTACAAAGCGCAAGTCCGATGAAGATGAAGACGAAGATCGTGCATGGATTATTGCAGCTACCTTTGGGATGGCTCAGCAAAATTGTATGTCAACTTGCCGGTTGAATGCAGAGCTAAGAGGCTCATTGGCGACGTTAAACTGGTGGATGCCAAGCTTCTCAGCCTGGCTCATCGCCGTATTCTTGTTGTTTTGGTTGCCTGCTTGTCGGTCTTCTACAGACTGTACTTCGGTGAGTGTGCTCAAGAATGCCACGACCTCATCCCACCGGCCCTATTCTACCTTCGGACAAATAGAGACACTGCAAGTTACCATCCTTACCTGGTTACGATTCCACCAATTTGCACCAAACGCTTCCAAACATCCTTCATAAAGCGCACAGCAAAAGAGTCGAACTCGCTGCCTGCGTCTGTGTTTCCGAACGCATCCAACCCGAACCTCTTCCAAGTTAGAAGCTTCTTCTGGGTAAGCTCACTCTACCGTGGAATTTGTCTCTGTAGTTTAGCTGTCTTTAACGTTAGATATCAAATTCCTGCCAGTTCTATATATGTTACTTGGGGTCGGTGACTCGGTGCTACACGTTTCTTACATTCCCTCCCGTTAACAATCACGCACGCTTCCACTGACTCGCTTTTCTTTAATTTCATTGCTCATACAATGAAATCCTTTCATCTGAAAAACTTTCAGAGCTGATGGCATAAGATTTTTCACAGCTGAAGTTTTTGGGCAAACCCTTATTAGAGACGTGTTAGTAGTACTTACTTTACAAAATAAAAAATAGATTGATCTATTCAAAATCCAATACAAAACATAGCAACTTATAGAGCAGTATTATTTGGTACCGTACGACTCTAAACTTTTATCAAACGCATAGATCTATAGTACAGATGACCAGCTGTCTCAATCTCAGTAAACAACACTGATTAACGAGAAAATAATAACAGAAATACTCATGATGTAATACAAAATACGTAATTCCGTAATCAACAAACCAACGTATCGGACTCTCGGTCCAACGAATCAATAATGTTTACCACCGGAGATCCAGAGAGCCAGGGAATACACGTGATCATCAAACTGCAACTAATCACTATATTAGAACACAAACTATAGTTTTATCAGACACGACTATTTGCCAAGAGGTCAGAGGGAGCGCGCCCGCGCCCGCCGGTCAAACAACGGACCACTTCAATTCACAAACTCTACCGTATTTAGAACCTATTAAAAATAATCACAATTATAGATAATAAATAGCAAAGCTAACTTTGCCGACGATGAGAAAATACACACTTCAGTATCGCCCTTATACTGAGAGAGCAACGAGGGGTGGGGCAAAAAAATATATAAATCGAACGGTAAATTTAATGTTGCGCAGGAGTATATCATTTGAATTGTACGCGAAGGAATATCAGTTGTGTCTTGGAGACGGCGGGCGGCGGTCGCGTGTCCGGCGGACAATTACCTACATTTAGTGTTGTGTCTAATAGTGCGATGAAGTGCTCGATATTTGTTTGTTTGGTCGTGTGCTTGGCTAGGTTCTGCGACGGCTTGGGTAAGTGCAACCCTCGGATTACCTACCAAAAATTAGAAGCACTGTTCAAATATATCAGAAACCATTTTTTGGTCCCCATTTCTAGTGTTTATCTTTTTTTATTTGATTACAAATGGTTTTAATTGTTGTTGGTGTCATAGGTCGTGTCAAAGGGTATGAAATCGCTGTTTCTAATTAACTCTGAGGCTGAACAATCCTTTGATTTCCGTGCTAAACTTGAAACATTTCGGCCTTCATGATAGTTTATTGGCAATCAATATTCTCAATAAGTATGCTTTAGCATATATAGAGCACTTACGAGTACCATAGTGCCCATCTTCAATCAATATAATCGGGTCACTTCAAGAACAGACATTTCGGTGTTTCTATATAATTAGTCATTCATACAAATGTGACCGTTAAATAAACAGTCGTGTAAATAAATCATCCCATTCAACTCTATCCGTAAGATACAACAATCCAATGACGATAGAACGGTTAGTTCCGATAAAAACTGCGATATCGCAGTGTCAGTGGAATTCCGGGCTTATTCATTGTTTTTAAAACTATTGCGTAAAAGGAAACAGTTTATATAATAAACATGCTGGTAATATGACGCCTGGAATCCCCGAAGGGTTAGGCAGAAGTGTAGGTATTTAGAACTTGAATGAGATGAGACACATTTTGATGGATTTCCAATAAGATAGAAACGTCCGGCGGACTTAATAGATATTCAAATCACGTCTTTAAATTCACGCCTAAATCAAATCTGTCAAACAATCGAGAGGTTCTATTTTTTAAAATTGATTCTAAATTCAAATGAGTGTTCACAAAATCACAACCAGCCAGAACTTTTATAACCATCTTGCATGTTTAAGGTGTCAGTAGGCAACCTCGCATGGTATAGTACAACCAGATTTCGCGAATTTATGTTATAGGGTCGTACCCTATTATATGGGCCTTGAACATAGTTTTTGCCTTATAAGGAAATGCGGTAGCAGACATCCGACTGAATATCTTAAGTAAAAACTCATAATTTGAGGTTTGGCTCTCGCTTATTTTCTCCTCCTATATTGGACCAATTTAAAAGTTATTCCATAAACTGAAAAATAAAGATATATAATGTGCCCCTTTGTTTTCTGTTGACGATACATTATCTTTAGAAGCACTAGAACCCTCAAAAAATGCTCAAAATTGCGCTGTCAACAGAGGTCTAGTGTACAAATTTGACAATATAAAAGAAAAATTATATATTTTTAAACAATTTATAGAATATCTTTTCAGTTGGTCCAATACTGGTTATACAGTTGTGGAGGAAATAGGCGAGAGCCAAACGTCGAATTATAACATTCAACTTTTTTTTTGTCAGATGTCTGCGACCGCATTATCAGGCATAAACATCCAAGATGCTACTGAGAAATTACTTTAGGAAAAACCCATAACACTTTACTCAATTATGGGAATAGCAATTTAAGTTTCAAACTCATCATTAGAAGCACGATGGCTAAAAAAAAAACAGGAACGAGTGCGAAAAGAAATTACTAATTAAATACCAGAAATGATGAATGGATCATGTAAAAAAATATACTAATACTATTATAAACGTGAAAATTTGTGAGGATGGATAAATGGATGGATGTTAGTTAATCTTTTACGCATAAACTAATAAACGGATTTTGATGAAACTTTACAGTAATATAGCGTGTATACATCAGAATTAAACACATAGGCTATAGTTTATAAAGATATTGGGAGAAGTACTAACACCACACGGGCGGCCGCATCCGCGAACGGCAGCTAGTATGGCTATAAAGGGTTGATTAATGAGATTTTGACTGAGAGATTTCAACTGACTATATTGAGCTTGCAGAAAAGCTCCCAGCGGGCCATAAACAGCCATGGCCCATCTGGAAATCCCTAAACCGGTTACGAAGCCAAGTGGGCCGCTGTAGGCATAACTCAGTCAGATGGGGGTACTCCAATCAGCCACAGTGTGACTGCGGAACCACCCCACAGACGATGCCCCACCTCCTGCCCTGCTTCTTATGTAAAAACACCTGCACCATGCAAGACCTTTGTGAGGCCAGCGCTAAGGCCATCGACGTAGCTACGTCGATGGCCTTAGCGCTGGCCACAAAATTTTTATTTAATTATTCAGCTGAATACCAGTCGAAGAAAATTTTGTGAAGAGAATCATCATCACAAAGAAGAATAAGAATGAGATTTTTTTTTAAATATGTAAGGAAGAAGACATGATGCGTCTATCCCTAAATAAATTGGGATAGCTAAAGATAGGAGGATGATGATTGATCAAGTAAATATGTGAACCAATCTGCTTAGCCTTTTCCAAGTATGTTGCAGTTGAGTATGACTCTGAAGTTGGCTTTGCGAACCATTGCGCAAGAAAGAGTTTGTCATCGAGTAAACTGCATAGAGTAAGCGAGATACGACGATGCGACAAACGTAAGCGAGTGAAAGAGACAGTTATACAATGCTAATTCATCTTCAACAATGACACAAAAATTGCTACTGCGCAGGGTCTTGCAGCCAATTTCAGAGACAGAAATAAGTAATAAGTTAGTATTTTACATGGAGCGACAGCCTTTCTGGCTCACAAAACCCGGTAATTGGGTACCCCTTGGCACTTGCTTGCTTGTAGTAGTAGTAGTAAGGACTCCCTTGTCCGCACTTCGACTCCCATTTGGCCAGTTGTGCGTGGGAGCACCGGCTAACATAGCTCCACTGTTCCGAGGATTTCTTCGCGTTGAGGTGCTACGTGCTCGCATTCCAGGATTATGTGGGTGGCTAATTATTTGGCGTTAAAACTATCCCTGCAAAGTGGGCTCTCTGTGGCGTCTATGTTGAAAAGATGTTTGTTAAGCAGAGTGTGATTTTTAGGTTAGTAGAAGATTTTTACTTAGACGCGAGCGCATTTGGCAGAGCCATTTTTGACTGTCTACAGTCTGTTGCCGGTGACCATCTGTTATTATGGAGTTCTGTTGATCTTAGGAGAATCCACGCACGAAATTGCGAGAAAGGCAGGCGGAGAAATGGGTACGGGCCTAGCACTAACATCTCGGAGCCCCTTCACATGTAGCTGGTGTACCTACCCTGCTGGCTTATTCACTGTCGCAGTCATATAATCAGTATTCTGCCCTATGGAACTAATGGGACATAATTTAATAAATATATTAGTCAGTGGTCCCATGGGACTAGGGGGACATAATTAAAAAATATGTTAGTATCAGTTTTCCCATGGGACAAGTGGAACATATCATCCCACTTGTCCCATCAGACTGAGGGTCAGTGGGATTAGTGGGACAAACCGCGTTTGACATTAAATGCTGCTATGATTAACCACAAGCTCCTTCAAGTACCTAAAGTCGCGAGAGTGAAACTTTTTATAAAGATTCGTTTATAAGTTTCCGAGGAATTTCCAAAGGAGGATAAATTTATAGGTCAGCATATGCAACGGCTATTTATTATAAATTTTTGGTGGTTTTCCTTACTAAAGGTGAAAAAATTTACTTGGTGAAGTTCCCTGATGTAAATTAAACTATTGATTAGATATAAAATATCACTAAAATTTAATAAATTTATATTTCTCAAAAAAAAATAAGAGTTCATTAATTGACGATTTGTTAGACTAAAATTAGATGAATAAATGCGTTTTAACAATTGGTTAGCATATTTTACTATTGTTTGAGTTAAATACGGATAAAAAGCTTGGACCTTCGTCAGGCGTGAGTGAAAACGCCCTAGAAGGACATACCCTACAAGGATCTTATTGGTGAAGTTCTTCAGAAGGGCCAGGAGCACAGTATACTCATACCGGCGTGCGTGTATCACTAGATGTATGAACGTAATTGAAACAAAAAGAGATTATAAGGATGGTAGCAGTTGGCGATCTGTAGTGTCTACCTACCCCCTTGGGGCATTGGCGTGCATCTATGTATAATGGATTACGAGCTTTTACTCGCGGCTTCTCACGCGTAAAAATTGTTTTATCATCAGGGGAATACAAACTATCGTAAATGGCCTCAAACTATCTCCATGCCAAATTTCATCTAAATTGGTAATGTAGATCCAGAGATTACCCCTTACAACCTCACAAACTGTACCTCTTTATAATATTATTATAGTATAGATGAGTAATTTAAGGAATTTCCTTGATGTTTAACATGACATCATCTTAACCATACCTATTCCAGAAAGAAGTAAATTAAAGGAAAAATGTGTGGCTTAAGAAAAAAAAGAAAGCAAAGAAGTTTATTTGCGTCAAGTTGTTGTGAACTTATGACGCATACAATAAAATTAAAGTAAAAAGTAACACAAATAGGTATCCCTGTATAGCTGTTACACAAATAGGGAAAATAGCTCTTCATTAACCGACTAAAGCGGGAGGTTCTATGTTCGGCTGTATAACTTTAATAACTTTAACTTTAACTTTAATAACTTTATTCATAACATACATTACATTATACACTATAACAAATTCCCTGGCTCCCAAACTAGGCTTATTGTCTGTGACTTGGGAGTCAGTTCCTCCAATAATAAGTATTCATATTAAGTATGTTTAGAAAACATTATTTATAGATACTGCAATCATAAGAGTGTGCATGTGCGTATGCGTATCATGGTGTCTGTGTGTGTGTGATGGTGCGTATATGTGTGTTTGTGTGTGTAGTTGTGTGAGTGAGTGAGGAGAAAATGGAAATGTAATCTTGCTAAGTTGTGGCAATTAGTAGTTTTTCTATTTCTTCATAGTTTTGTTCCATCAACCAAACTTTTAGTTTATTTCTGCACTGGTGTTGGTTAAGTGTGTGTATTTTTAGCAATCTATTTACTCTATTATATAAATTTCCACTGAGGTAGACAAACTGATGTCTGATAAAGGTAGTATGGTGCTGCATTGGTGGGAAAACAATATCAGCACGGCGTTTGTGTATTTTTTTAATTGGGAATCTATGTTTCCTAAGAATACACAGAAGCACAAAAAGTCTTCTCACCGACAATACTTTACATTCTCTGTAGAGCTCTGCTGTGGGGTATCTGTAGGGCTTGCAAGACATAACTTTAAGAACTGCTCTCTGAGCTCTTTCCAATTTAAGAAAGTATGTCTTGTATGTGCCACCCCATACTGGCAGACAGTATGTAAGCAGTGATTGACATAGCGAAAAGTACACTGTCATTATGGTATCTGAATCAGCCGAGTGACGTAGTTTTTTGAAGATATATATGAGTTTCCGGGTTCTGGCCACTAAGTTGTCAATATGATTGTACCAACTTAAGTGTTGGTCAATCAACACGCCTAAGTATCTTATGTTTGATGTGAATGTTAGCGACGGACACATACATGAACCATTGTTAAGGCGCCTTGGACAGTTATGGGCTTTGACACTAAGACGTTGTTTTGGTTGAGTCTGATTGCTTATCGAGAAGGACAATATTTTTGTTTTATTTGCATTGAGTGTCAATAAATTTCTCGCAAGCCAATCCATAACCTCATCCAGCGCTATTTGAGCATTTTGTTCAGCTTCCTTCCAATCCCTGCCATATATTAGTAAGGCTGTATCATCAGCATAGGTAAACAAGGAGCAGTTTGTGAGAGGAAGTGAACACAAGTCATTAATATAGACGAGGAAAAGTGTTGGGCCCAAAATGCTACCTTGAGGGACGCCGTATTCAATTTTTGCCCTATCACTAACGACTTCACCGATTTTGACATGTTGATATCTGTTTGTAAGATAACTCGTGAAAATATCCAGTGCAATGCCACGTACACCGATGCGCTCAAGTTTCGATAAAAGTATTGGGACAGAGACAGTGTCGAAAGCTTTGGATATATCTAGAAAAATACCGAGACACTTCTCTTTTTTATCCATGTGCCGAGCTACCATTTCAGAGAAAGCTACAACCGCATCTTCCGTCGAAATACCGGCTCTAAAGCCGTATTGATTTTCCGACAACAGATTATTGGCTCTGAGATAGCTAAGCAAACGGTTATTTAAAATCTTTTCTAGAATTTTAGACAAAGTTGGTAGGACTGATATGGGTCTATAATTGCTTACATTGTCTCTGTCCCCGCCCTTATGGATTGGGTGAACTAGAGCTATCTTGAAAGCGTCAGGAAAAATACCCGTTGATATTGTAAGATTACAAATATGTGTGATGTAAGGGACCAGGACCTTATGAGCTACTTTCAAGATTTTGGTTGAGATACCGTCGATACCTATTGCTGAATCTGATTTTAGATTGTTTAAAATTCGTTGGACTTCAGAATTGTCGGTTTCTAAAATACATATAGAATTTAGTGTTGATGTTTGGATAGGATTATTTGACAAGGTTGTGGTATGCTGTTGAATGTTTGTTGCTAAGCAGGTGCCTATGTTTGCAAAATATTTGTTAACTGAGTTAGTGGCCCTACGGTCGTCTGTATCAGTTTTTAGAAGTTCTCTAGGTGGTATTGGAACTTTTTTAGTGTGTGTAATTGTTTTAATAAGGTCCCAGGTAGTCTTTGGATTGTTTTTTCTTTTAGCGAATTCAGCCCTTTCGTAATTATTTTTTAGTTTCTGTAGCAAAGAGTTACAGAAGTTACGGTAACGACAGTACGTTGTTTTCAATATAGGGTTTTCAGGTTGTAACCTTAACATTTGGTGCATTTTATCTCTGTTACGGATACAGCGAAGTAAACCGGGCGTAATCCACGGTTTAATAATCCTGTTTTTCCTGGGTACCTTGGAGTAATGAGTGTGCTTGTTAATAATTGGGCTTAGAGAGGATATCAACATATTAGCTGCTACATTTGCGTCTTCTGTAAAAAGTACGGCGGAGAAATCCGCATTTTCTAAGTCTTTATGGATGCTGGTTATGTCAATAATTTTGGTGTTATATGTAATTATGGGTTTTGGTTCATCTAAATTGATACTTAATAAAACAGGAAAGTGGTCAGTTATCTGTGATTCAATGACTATTGTGGTCCCTGACTGCTTCGTTTTTAGGAGGACGTGGTCTAGACAGTTGTTTAATCTGGTAGGATATATGTGAGCAGGTAATAATCCGTGAGAGGCAGTGAAAGTGAGATACTCATTGGAATGTTTATCGTTATTATTATTTTTTATATCAATATTTATATCACCAATTAAGGCAATGTGTTTGGTTTTAGAAAGAGTTGATAATGTAGCGTCAAGACTATCTAAAAAGTTGTCAATGTAACGGAAAGAAGGGGGTCTATACAGGGCCAGGATGGCAGCATTATCCCCAACTTTGCAAAGAAGACAGTTTGCCTCAATAACTTTAGGCTCTGAAACTGAACACAGTAATGAACATTTTGTATACATAATAACTCCGTCATTCTGATTAATTGTGTTAGTTGTAAAGTGAGAATTGTAGCCTACCAAAATGGGAATAACAGTGGTTTTCTTTAGCCAACATTCTGTTAATATTACGATGTCGCAGTCAATTTTTAATAGATGTAGAAAAGTCACTAAGTTGTCGAAGTTTTTATTTACACTACGAATATTAAGGTGCAAAACAGATATTGTTTTCTGAGTATTAGTTATCAATTCTAAGCATTCACCTACCGGAACTTTATACGATTTTGAGACTTCGAAAGCATCCAGTTCTAGTACTATATTTTCTATGAGATTATGATTAGCCATTTTTATTTATAAGAATGTTGATACTATATATGGTTTTGCATGTTTGGTAATGTCTAGGATGTGGTAGCAGTGGTTTGCGAATTCCTCTCAGCACTGGAGTCCGTGGTGTGCATGTAGTGGTAAAGTATGTTGATTTTAGGTGTTTAATTGTTTTCGTGTGTGTTATGTTTGTGCTTCGTAGGTTGTTTATGTAAAGCATGTTAAAAAAATTAGAACGTGAAAGGTATGAGAGTGTAATCAGTAAAATCTGTGTGTGTGTGTATCTTATTAGATTATGATTGCAATCATAGAAATAAATAATACAGAAATAAAATATACAGTACATGTGCACAGGAAAATAACTGCTTGACATTGTTGATTGGTAAAAAGAAAAGTTACACAACAGCATACATAGTCATTGCAATTGTTTGATATTTTCAAAAAATGCCTCTGATTTTATATCAATCCGTTTCTCGCCTTCAGCCTTACGTAGGAAAACCCTCCCGTTCGCGCACCAGCAGAATTTATAGTTCTGCTGATTTGCAAGTTCCCGTGCAAGATAGTATAATTTCTTCACAGTAGAAGATAAACGCTCGCTTACATATATAGGACGACTTTCACAATTCATGCCGAGCTGCAAGGAGTTCAACTTTTCTTCTTTTGCACGGTTTTTATTATAGGATCTTACTGATGAAATAAAATTATGTTTTGTTGTTACTGACAAAAACTCGGTGATTATTGGTCGATTTGAATTAGGTTTTCCAGGAAGCCTATATATATCTCGTATGTTGTTCGGCTGTATATTCATTTTCACCGTAGAGCCAATTTGCATTACAATTTTTGTGAGATCCTCTGGAGTTTCTTTTTCCTTAATGGGTACATTTCTTACCTCAATGCTTGACGAACGGGATCCAAATTCAACATCTTGTAATTTAGTCTCCAAATTCTCAAAGGCTCGCTTATAAAACGTACGCTCTTTTTCCAAAACTTCGATTCGGCGCTGCATCTCCTCGAAGCCGGTATTAAATGACTCAATAGATTTTTCAATATCAGAGTTCGTATTTTGAATTTTGAGTGATTGAGTCTTTAATTCAGCTATGTCAGCAACAATTGTTTTTAAAGTAGCGGTATGTATATATGTTTTTCTTTTTTTTGTGTTTGTTCACCGATTTAGAAAAACCTTTTTTTGTTTGAAAGGGTATACCTACTATACCCCTGGTGCAACTATCCTGTTTTTACCCTAATCATCAGCGCTGTATTCGAAGTTTTCAAAAAGTCGTAATTTTCTTGCTGTTTTTTTTTGGAATTTTTCTATTCTTCTCTCTCACCTCTTTTCTGGCCTCATTTTTGTAACTAAATAAGTAAAATTTAAAAACCGCCGACATATTTTTATTTCATGCTACATAATTTATCTCGTTGTAGACACGCTTCGATCGACAATCTATTGAACACGTTATTATGACACGATATCTTGCGAAAACACCCCGATTCAAACAGTAAAACACCCATAACTTTTGAACGGCTAAACCGATTTTCATCAAACATAGCTAACAACAACACCTTTATAAAGTCACATTTCAATAAAAAAAAACGAAACCAATGTAGGTTCATCCGTTTAAGAGCTATGATGCCACAGACAGATACACAAATACAAAAACACACGTTAAACTTATAACACGCCTCTTTTTCCGCCGAGGCTTAAAAACTAACTTCTAGAGTTATTTGATTATTTCATCGAATATTTTTTCGGTGATCAAAATTAAATTTACCCATGGTAGCTCTTCATCAAATTGAATACAAACTTATGAAGTTATCCCAGAAGAACTATTCATTTTAATGGATTAAAAAGTAGCATATTATATTTCTATTAGTGAAAGAATTTTCATAAACGGATCAATATTTCCAAAGATTACCTTTAAATAAATAAACCTAGGTGCGGTTTATCTTTTATATAAATAAAAAATCAATTGCCGCATGTATAATTATCACTTGAAAACGGCTCGACCGATATGGCAGTGTTGTGTTCACTCGAAAATATTGTTTGGACAAGGTTTGTACGAAATAAAATTGTAGCCGCGCGTGCGAAGCTGGAGCGGGTCGCTAGTAGGTAATAATATAACTATTATGTAGTTAAGAAATAATATACAGAAATAAAGAAAACACATTTATTTGACACAAGCCAGAGCACACAACACAAACATATAAAAGAAAACTTAGACAAACTAATACTAACGAATGGCGACTGACTTAGAATAGCTAATATTGAAACCGGTGTATACACCTGTTAAACCACAAATTCATGATTAGCAGCTGGTCAGAGATAAAGGTCAAGTGCTAATTCATGTTTCGCAGAAAAACACAATAAAAAAAGCGTTTATACCCGAGGCTTACTTATTACTTAAGAAACAGCAATCAGCAATCATCACGCAATCAAACGCTTTATGTCAAAAACGTCGGCATTATCTACAGTGTAGTAGTTATGGTAGGACCTACACAATCCTTTGCTAATGGTTAGCTGTTTGACAAATGCACTTATTTCTAAAAAAAATCGCCGAATACTCTAAAACTTCTGTATTGAAGAACAATTCATCATCACCTGCCCAGCCTTTTCCCAATTATGTTTTGGGGTCGGCTTCCAGTCTTATCGGATTTAGCTGAGTACCAGTGTTTTGCATGGAGCGACTGCCTATCTGACCTCCACAACCCAGTAACTGAGTAACACGATACCCCTTGGCAAGATAGGTGTCAGATCTCAGGCTTCTGACTACCCGTAACAACTGTCAAAGATCTTTAAATGACAGCCGGGACCAACGGCTTAACGTGCTTTCCGAGGCGCGGAGGAATCTCGCTATTTAGAAATGGTCACCCATCCAAGGACCGACCTCGTCAAGCGTTGCTTCACCTTGAAGATCGACCCGTGTATTGAAGAACAATTATTGCGCAAGAATCACTTTCGTATTGCTCTTGCAAGACAGCCTGTTAGCCTGATTAGCCTGTCGGTAAGACTTAGGCTGACCCCTACATAATTGGGATAACGCTAGGCAGATGACGAAACATCTTTTGAAGTCGAAGCCATTGACATTCGCGTCTGGCGCCAGCCAATTCCAGTCCAATCCAAAGTCCGCAACAATTTAGTTGTAGACGTTAAAAAAAACAGTTCTCAGTAAAACTATTGATGTACATAAGTGATTGGTGGTCGCTTGACGCAAATCGAAGCTCTATTGGGTCCAATTGGGCGTGATTGGGCTGATTAGTAAGGCGCCAAACTCGTGCTGCTTTCGACATTGGTTTTATTTTTAGCCTTATCAGTAATCAGTTTACTTTTACCGAGCTGAAACCTTTAAATAAGGCGGATGTAGACGTCCACGCTCCTGTCAAAAGCTTATGTTTTCTGACATTAGTTAAATTCATCTCAACGTCATGTTGACGTCATAAGCGCCGTTTTCAAAGTAACGCCGCGAGTGAAAAAATCTCAATATGCAACCTAATAGCATTGCTATGTTTCGGCTTGAAGAGTGTTTTTGCCGAGGGACCTGAGACGTTACTAAAGGTAAATTCCCGCAATTAAAACCCTCAAAACCTAGTCGTATTCTAACCTCAGCAATATCATCGTCGTTGCCGTTAGAGTAGGCGGTTTCCATGCACCTAATATTAATGCCTACGCATACTTTTTTGTACTTGCTAAAATCCTACTTCCTATTTAATATTATAAATGTGAAAGTTTGCGACGATAGATTTTTATTACTCTTTCACGCAAAAACTACTGCATGTATTGATGAAGCTTTACAGTAACAATAGCATATACTAAATTTACATTGAAAGCATTTGCACCGCGTGATTTTGTAAATTAACATTAAAGGCATTCCATCGCGTTATTTTCTAAATTTACATTGAAGGCATTTCCATCGCGTTATATTAGCTAGGTGTCGACTTAACTGACGGTATTAAACATTTTGACAATCAATCAATATGCCTAGCTTTGCCCAACTATGTAAGAGTACGTTCACACAGAAAATCCGTATTACCAGGAACGTTTTTAACGGATCCGTCGCTACTGGAGGTGATGTTCACACCGCATTCACAGTACCGATTTAATGGATCCGTTAAAAACCAAACCGAACTTCCAAACAAAACCGAACTTCCAAACCAAACCGAAAAACCAAACAAAACTGATCAGTATTTTCATACTGTTGTGTGCGTGAACTCGCTCATACCTACGCCATTGCCGAATAAAACGTATACGTTACAGCGGATCTGTAAAACTGTATAATTTTTCGGATCGGTATTTTTACTGGATCTGGAATACTGTCATGTGTCAACTCGCTCATACAATTACATACGTCAGCGTCGAATAAAAAAGGTATACGATAAATCGAACCTGTACGGACCTCTGTGTTAACGAGCACTTAGAGTCCGCTTCATTTAAAACCAGATGCAGCTGAAAAACTGTATTTAACATATAGCAATTGCTTATCTGACTTTCACAACCCAGAGACTGGAAAGCAACCCCTTTCCAATAACATTTTTTGGCTTCCGACGCTAAAATAGAAAAGAGTATGTTAAGATGGTTTAGCTATGTTGAGAGGATGAATGAAAGGCCACTAACGAAAGGCAGACATGAATGG
This sequence comes from Orthosia gothica, assembly GCA_949775005.1. NCBI lineage: Eukaryota > Metazoa > Arthropoda > Insecta > Lepidoptera > Noctuidae > Orthosia > Orthosia gothica. The sequence continues at coordinate 44,310,719 of OX459035.1, forward strand.
AAACGCCGGGAGGGGAAGCCTAAGAAAGACATACATAGACCTAGGTGATGTTCTTCAGAAAGGCCTGGTGCGCAGTACTCATAACCGGCGTGTGTGTATGTCTAGATGTATGAATGTGAGTGAAGCAAAAGAAGTATGTAAGGATCATAGCAGGTGGCGTTCTGTAGTTTCTGCCTACCCCCATGGGAAAAAGGCAGGTGTTAAGTTTATGTTATGCACGACAAAAATCTACAGTAAGTAACGATATTCAAAGATCTACAGTTGACCGCCGGGACCAACGGCTTAACTTGCTTTCCGAGTTCCGAGGCATGAAGGAGTAAAGGTCACCGATCCACGGACCGACTTCGATAATTTTGTTCTATTCAATCTATTCTATTAAACCACAAAAATGCAACGAAGGAGACAGCAAATCCGCTCCGATAGTACAAAAATGCACAACGTTGCACATTTACCGACGGCTCAAGTTCAAAGTCAGTACTTACATTAGTAACAGAACCTGTAAATACATATTAATATAACACGTTTAGTATGGGAACGGTCGCATCATGTATATTATATAGTGTTATGATTCTAAGGGGACACCGTCGGCTAATGCCCTCGGCTGGCCCGCCCACTTACAGGTATCATACACCTGGTACACTGGACGCCAGCGATAACGGTACACTGCGAATCATGCACAAATTATTTTATTTAGGGTTTTTTTTTAAAGGTAAACCTTTTTCTGCCTAGTCCATCCTTGCTCCACTATTGGGACGTCAAAATGTACCACATAAAAAAAAAAATACTAAATAGCTTTACAACCGAATAAATGATTAAATACTGCTGTATTCCGAGTATAATTATGTACAAATATTCACCAAATTATTCGGTACTATCAGAGAAAACATACATGTTTTATATTCACCCAAGAAAAATTTAAATAATTATTCAAACTTGAACTAAAAATAAATAAATAACAGCACGACTATATCTTTATTAAATCACAGTACATAAATCACTATTATCTGTAAGCTCAAAATAGAATTGAAATAAAGCTCGTAAGTAGTCGTAAGGTAATGTTATCTGTTCGTGTATTTATAGCCAGCCGCAAGGAAACTCCGCAAATATAGACCATAATATCAGACTTGCGATCTATTCTTAGCCCTGTGTTAATGACATTTGTGAACTTAAACTCGTAAGTGCAGAACGGAGGTAATAAATTAAGAGGAAGTTATCTAGACTAGTACCGTTTAGAGATATTTATATATTTTATGTTACTGAGGATTTAGTAGCTCTAATTCTGTGAGGAATATAATTTTGCTTACATTTTTACAAATCCAATCAGTTATTTAACATAAATTTAAAATATAAGTTACAAAATTTCTCACACTGTAATTTTTTTACGATACCTCAAGCTTCTTGGATGCTAAATGAAAGCCTAACAAAATTTTGTATAACCAAGATTTTAAAGAAAGAAAGGAAAAATATTTATTTGTGACCCACAATTAAAAAAACCCGTGCGAGACCAAATAAGCTTCTATCTCAGCATAACATGTAAGATAGAATTTAAATCATAAACAATCGAACTTACTATTTTGCATAGTAAGTTTAATTGCTGGGTTATTAAACCTTGCTAGCAGTGTAGTCAGGACAACGTTATGCGGGACATGCGCTAAGCAACAGCCAGTGTCCACCGACCAACTTAACGGTACACCGCTATCGAGCTATAAAACGTCCTAATGATTGCAAATTTATACAAAGTCCGGTTATACATTTGTTTACTTCGGATAACGTGTACAGTTGTTTACATTTTGTATCTAATTTTCTTGTCACTAATCATAGTACCGTTTTTTTGGCCGGATATGTAAATTGGCGGTGACAGATTTGCATTTGGATAAATAACACTGATTATGCACATATTATTGGAGTCACGTCCCCCAGAGGCTCTAGACCAGGGGTAACCAATTACTTTAATTTGAGGTCCGTTTTTTAAAATTATATGATCGTTGCGGTCCGTAAGGTTTAAAGCCATAAACCTCTCCGACGGCCTTTACGTGAAGTATTTAAATATAGATTCAATACCAATGAAGATTTTGATGAGCATCCGTTGTCAAATCGATGGCAATCAAAGACAAAGAGCAGGATTAATAATTAAATTAAGTTCTCAAGTAACACAGCAAATTGTATTGTACTGTTTACTTACGGTCCACACAAGATAGGTCGGTGATCCGGATCTGGGCCCCGGTCCGCCATTTGGTGAACCCTGCTCTAGACAAATATCATTCGTTGTCAGCGATGGCAATGGTCGAAATGCCAAAATGCTTTCGTTTATAGAATGTCACTGGTTTGGACCTCTGCCATTATCCCAATTTATTTAGAGTTGATGCAGCATGCCTTTTTCTTTCACACATCTCATTAAAATCTTTATAACAGATATCACATCCATGGGCTTAGCTGATGTTCTATAGCAGGGGTCTCCAAATGGCAGACCGCGCTCCGGGTCCGGTCCGCCGACCTATCTTATGTGGATCTTAAGTAATGACAATAGCCTGCACCAACTTGAGTCCAAACTTCGGACGGATAGTTCAAGGCAAAATATGACATGCACATTAATATTTGAAAAAAAAAACTTTGAAATATATTTTTAAACTTTACGGACCGCGACGGTCATATTATTTTAAAATACGGATCCTAAATGAAAGTAATTGGTGACCCCTGTTCTATAGACAACGACAACGGTTGTGAAAAGTCCAAAAGTATTTGCGATTGACCACCGTATATTTCGATAGTGCTTGTCAATGCCATACATTTTGGCATTTTCGCCATCGTTATCGCTGTGCGCCGATAGATGATAAATCTTAGACAGTCGTTACTTGTAGTCAGAAGTCTGAGATCTGACACCAGTCTAGCCAAGAGGTATCGTGTTTACCCAGTTACTGGGTTGTGGAGGTCAGATAGGCAGTCACTCCATGTAAAACAAATGTACTCAGCTGAATCCGGTGAGACTGGAAGCCGACCCCAATATAGTTGGGTAAAGGCTAGGCAGATAATGACGAATTTTATTTAAAATAAAAAACGTTGCCCCTCACCAGGAATTTCTCCTGTATGTGTGGTACGCTTACAAACTTTTAAACTCACAAGACACCCAGATCCGGAACAACTATCTATCTATATATATATAAGACCATACAAATATGCTCCAACCATGTCACCGAGGAACTGTGTTCATGTCCATGATTATCCATTACAAATATTTAAGATAACCATCCACTGCCCATTGTTACATTTAACAAATAATAATCCTTCTAATAATAATTTTCCTGCCCCTGTCCTATGTTCGTTGGGGTTGTTATAAAACGTTTTCTTCTTCAATTGCCTTCAGTCAACCGTCACTATCATTTACTTCCGTATCTTTTCCTAATCATTACAGTCCATCTTTTCGTTGGTCTTCCTCTTTTGAACGATCCATCTACATTTATTCATATTCATCAATATTTTAGTCATAAACATTGGAAGCTTATTCCGTTATTTAATTATGGTATAAAATTAGTATGTGATAGTTTTTCTATCTAATAGGTTTCCTCGCTCATACCTTACACCTAACTAGTTTTTAGTAAGTAATAAGGTAAAATGTACAGGAAAAATAAAGAATGTCCACATAATTATACAATATTGCAATTTGCATTCAAATAAAAAGCCAGTCGGACTGGCTTTGCAATAACTGCTTTTTCCTTGAAGCAATAAATAATAGCAGCATCGGGGAAAAATAAAAATCAGGAAATTAAAAATCGCTACCGATCTACCGGCGGTTCTATAATATACTAGCAACAACCCGCGGCTCTGCCCGCGTAGTTTTAGTACTTAATATCTTTATAAATTATACCTATAAGCATGAGTTATTCTGATGTATAAGCTAAATTAACGTAAAGTTTCTAACTAGTAAAATTCCAATGTCGATCACTGGATCATCACTCGTACCTAATAACATTGATCCAAACTCACCTAACGACACCCAAGGATCACGGTTGGGTACAAAAATTTTTTTTTTCAAATCATCATGGAGTTTTTTTTTGCGATTTGACTTATTCTGAACCCAATTATTTGGCAATACATGTAAACCAAACCAGCATTGTGGGTTAATACAGACTGAAAGTTAGGACTAATTTTGAGCTTTGCCTTTCATAATAACCATTTTTCATTGGCAAGTTCTACGCACTGCGTGCCTGTTTCCTTCCTTTTCTGTCGTGCTGCCCTGGTTTGTGCGAATCTACCTAAAGATGCCTTTAACTATTATCACCTACAGCCCAACTTAGTCACTCGCGTCAATACTTGCGCTGCTGTGCCAACCTCATCCATGCTTCTATCCACAATTGCAACAATCAGCCAAGCAACCTACAATTAAGACCTTGTAAAATCGTAAAGATAGGATTAACAATTTCATAGGCATGCTGAGAAGCCCATATGAAACACCAGAGGCCGTATACAAAGAGTCATTCTATCAGCGATTAAAAGAATAGAAAGAAGAAAGAAAATAAAAGATACACAATATACCAAATACATGTAAGGTACATCAGATAAAAAAACAAACAAATAAAAAGTGTAAAGGCCGAAACACGAAGAAGAGAGAGAAGTTACATACCTAGTCGTAAACGCAATCAATAATATTTCTCTTATAATAATAGTAAATATTGTCATTAACGTATTTAAACCTGACAAAATCCGGCATCGCGTTGGGCGCGTGGTCGTGGACGTCATCATCGGATAGCGTCGGGCGGGCATATTATGAATGAACGCGTCGGATGCGACCCCTGACCTTAGATAAGGCCGTGACGTCGCCTCCGTAGACTTCGCTTATTGATAATGTACACTTGGGGCCTGGGAGACGGATCGGAGAGTTTTTAATTTGTAGGTCGGTACTCGGTAATGGCGAGTGGACTTGTTAAGAAGCTACCGCCGTGTACGCAACTGCAAAGGTTGCTTATGCAAATACGCTGAACAACACTGAACTTCACCGGCTGACAGAATTCATTATCATCATTATCAATCAGCTCGAAAACACTGCTGGGTATAGACCCCCCATTTCTTCTGCCATACTTCCCGGTTCTGTATGTACTTCATCCGTGTTTGCCGCAACTTTGATGATATTATAACATAAAATAAAAATATTTATTTGACACTTTGAAATACATGTTACAATCAAGTCATAATAAAAATAGCTCACAAATGTATGATCACAAATCTGATCCTAACCCCCAAACTAGGCCTGGATCTGTATTTTGGGGGTCAGCGTTCAAACATGGGTTTTATTTTCAATCTAACAAATTGTGGAGGATTGTCGCTACAAATTTAACAGCCAAGATTATTGCCATTTGGCACATATAGGTAAAATTGCTTATTGCACATTTATGTAGGAATTCAATTTATGAAGAGAAAGTAATAATTCTAAAAGTTATGTTTTTGTATGTCTGTGTGTGAAATTATATAAGTTGATGAGTGTATGTGTGTAAGTGTGCCTGTGGTGGAAATGTGTTGTGTATGTGCATATGGGAGTGAGTGTCTGGTTAAGTACGCACCTTTGAATGTGTGTAAAATGTGTATAGATTTTTGATCAATTAAATTATGTATGTGAACAACTTTCGGTCTCCTGATAGTCCATCTTCTGGAGCCAGTCTGCTACTTTCTTTTTCGTTTCCTGTCGACACATTTTTAGCTATGTTTAGGTTTTTGTTTGCTAGATTGTTAAGTTTGCTGCTTAAGCTATTGAATTGGTGTTTCGCAAATGAGATTTAGCAGGGTATATGGAAGATTTGCTTCGCTTTTCTGGGTCGGGTAAAGAAACATTTCCTTGTTTTCTCTGAATGGATTTGAGCACATAGAGCTGGCGTGCAGTGATGATTTTATGTTCGTAGAATAATTGTGACGTGGGAAATCTGTAGGGTTTCTTGGTCTTACACAGCTTTCTGTGCTCCTCCAATCCAAGCAGGTAGGTCTTGGCTGCACCTCCCCACACTTTATGAAATATTGGATAATGGACTGACATAAGGCCGGTAGGACTCGTTTTAGATTTTCCTGTGTTGCAGAATCTCTTAGGGTCCTGAACACATTTGTACACGGCCTAGTTCTGGTAATCCCAAATATTTTCTGATACTACCCGAGAGATAACCTGGCAGGTACATTTGTATCGGTTCAGTTTAAAGGGTTTAGTGCTGGGTTTCAAAGAAAATATAGGACATGTGTTTTGTTAAGGTTTATTGTAAAGAGATTTAGTCTTAGTCAGGTCATTATTTTAGAGAGGGAATATTGGGCTCTATCCTTGACCACCTGCCAATACCGTCCCTATACAAATATTACTGTATCATCTGCATATGTAAAAATGTTGGTGTGTTGAAGTGATTGTGCAGAGGTAAATAATATATACCAAATATAACAGGGGGCCCAAAATACTCCCCTGTGGGACCCCAAAAAGGATTGTGCGTTCCTCGCTAAGACAATCGCCTATTTTTACATATTGCACACGCTGGGCAATATAGTCTTTAAATATATTTAGTGCCTCTTTCTCCTATTCGTTCTAACTTTGATAAGAGGATATTGTTAACCCAATTCGATTTTGGTTGGCCCTGGTTTTTAAAACTTTGGCCACCATACCAAATGGTAGAAGGTAAAGCTTTACTCAATCGGCCATCTCCACGTCTAGCCAGATGTCATGTCCACTTGGCATTGAAAATAGAAATGCTAATAACTATCACTACATATATTATTATAAAACAAAGTCCCCCACCGCGTCTGTTCGTGATAAACTCAAAAATTACTGAACAGATTTTCATGCGGTTTTTACCAAAAGAAAGAGTGAGACACGAGGAGGGCTATAATTTGTCAAGGGTAAAGCCGGGCCGGGTAAAGCTGTTTTAATCAACGATAACATAACCAACTATATTTATGTTCGCAATTATCCAGCCGTTGCATTTTAATAATTATCTTTCTATTCTAGCTATTGTAGCTCACTTTAAATATTGAGATAAAATGCTCCACCAAAAATATTTTTCTGATGTTTGGTGCACATGCTGCCCCGGTTAGCCCGTGCACCAAACAAATTTGTATATTTGTCATTACAGAATTAACAGGGTATAGCAACCTCAGTATGGAAGATCATTGAAGAAGATCCGGTCGTTGAGTGGTACGGTTACGGCCCACCCCCTCTCACAGAGAGGAGACCTGTGGCCCAGGAGTGGGAATATTATAGGCTAACAAGTAGCTTCAGATGAGGAAAATAACGAAAATGAGTTCTATATCATCATCATCATGTCAGCCGACAGACGTCTACTGCTGGACATAGGCGTTCTATATATCATCATACTACTAGCATATAACCTCAACCTTCAAGGATAAGATTACATCACAAAACTAGACAATGGATGGTTTTTGCAATCTAGTTATTGTAACATCTTTATTTTCTTTGTCACGTGTAAAGCAAACATTATTCTGCGTATAAAAAGTGTTTCGGACTGTAGATTCACTTAGATTAAGCTTAAAATGAGCTAAAGCGTTCCGAATGTTGAGTATGACATGGACATGTAATACGGAGGCATAAAGGTGGCTTTAAGAAAACAGGCAGACCGAAGTAAGGATGTATGGATGTGTCATGATAATAACAATAATTTGGACAGGATTTAAGTTAACATTGACTAGCTCTTTCAATAATCGGTCCCTTCTTACTGGAGACCACGACTTCCCTGAACCATATAGATTTCTTGTAGACTATTTCTTTTAGAATTTATGAATAATAATTAAGGACCGGCTTATATGCAATACAAGTAAAATTTAAAAAAACCTCAGCACCGTTATATTGCATGCTACATAATTTATCTAGTAGTAGTCGCGTTTCGATCGACAATCTATTGAACACGTTATTATGACACGATATCTTGCGAAAACACGAAGATTCAAACAGTAAAACACCCATAACTTTTGAACGGCTGAACCGATTTTTATCAAACATACCTAAAAACACTCTCGATAAGTCACGTTTAAAACAAAAATATTAAAGTCGGTTCATCCGTTTAGGAGCTATGATCCCACAGACAGATATACAAATACACAGGTACACAAGTCAAACTTATAACGACACCCCTCTTTTTCCGTCGGGGGTTAAAAAAGTTTGAAATATGCATGCAAATCATCATCATCATCATATCAGCCGAAAGACGTCCACTGCTGGACATAGGCCTCCCCCAAGCGTCGCCACACTGACCGGTCCCGTGCGTCTCGCAACCAGCGGATCCCCGCAACCTTCACGAGGTCATCGGTCCACCTGGTGGGAGGCCTTCCAACGCAACGTTTTCCGGTTCGCGGTCGCCACTCCAGAACCTTTCTGCCCCATCGGCCATCCGTTCTGCGAGCAATGTGCCCTGCCCACTGCCACTTAAGTTTGGCAATTCTTCGAGCTATGTCGGTAACATTGGTTCTCTTACGGATCTCTACATTTCTGATTCGATCACGCAAGGAAATGCCGAGCATAGCCCTCTCCATTGCCCTTTGAGTGACTGTAAGCTTTCTGATGAGGCCCATTGTAAGCGACCACGTCTCAGAGCCATATGTCATCACTGGCAACACACACTGGTCATAGACTTTTGTCTTGAGACACTGTGGTAAGTTGGACGAGAAGATACCGCGCAACTTCCCGAACGCTGCCCAGCCGAGTCGGATTCGACGGTTTATCTCTCTCTCGAAGTTGGCCCTACCCAACTGGATCGTTTGTCCCAGGTAGACATAGTCGTCCACAACTTCGAGTGTAGAGTCTCCAACCTTGATAGGAGTGGGTGTTACATGGGCATTCAACATCACCTTGGTTTTGTCCATGTTTATTTTAAGACCCACTCTTTCGGAAGCTCTACTGAGGTCATCGAGCATTGTATTGAGGCTCTCCATGGTCTCAGCCATGACCACTATGTCGTCGGCAAACCGAAGATGAGTGATGTACTCGCCATTAACATTGATGCCTAGGCTCCTCCAGTCCAGAACCTTGAATACATCCTCCAGCGCAGCTGTGAACAGTTTCGGAGAAATGACATCTCCCTGTCTCACGCCACGCTGGAGAAATATTTGTTTCGAGGTCTGATCCTGAAGACGGACTGACATGGTGGCGTTTCTGTACAAACACTTCAACACCTCAATGTACCGGTAGTCGATCTGGCACCGTTGGAGAGACTGCAGTACAGCCCAAGTCTCGATCGAATCGAAGGCTTTCTCGTAGTCCACAAACGCTAAGCAGAGAGGCAGGTTATACTCTTCGGTCTTCTGTATAACCTGCCGCAGCGTATGTATGTGGTCTACGATGCTAAAGCCTTTTCGGAATCCGGCTTGTTCGGGAGGCTGGAAATCGTCAAACCTGCGCGCGAGACGATTCGTGATGACTCTTGAAAACAACTTGTAGACATGGCTAAGAAGTGAGATGGGCCTATAGTTCTTCAGCCGGGCATTGTCACCCTTTTTGAAGAAGATGACCACCACACCCCTGCACCATGCCTGTGGCGTTTTGCCCTCGAGTATGACGGAATCAAACAGCTTCTGAAGGGCCTTAAGCACCGGTTTTCCACCCGCCTTCAGGAGTTCAGCCGAGATTCCGTCGTCACCCGGCGCCTTGTTGTTTTTGAGCTGTTTCAGAGCCATCCTAATCTCGTACAGGCTGACGTCCGGGATATCTTCGGTATAGTGTCGGGTCAATCTAGCTCTTGGGTCGTTTGCTAGATTTGCAACGGGTTTACTGGTTGACGTGTACAACTGCCCATAGAAACTCTCGATCTCCCTCAGAAGCTCCGGTTTGGCGGATACAATCCTGCCATCATCGGTCTTCAGTTTTGTGAGCTGGCTCTGCCCAATAGACAGATCTCTTGCAAAGACCTTGGAGCCCTTATTCCGCTCGATAGCATCTTTAATGCTTTCGGTATTAAAGCGGCGGAGGTCGGTTTTCAAGGACTTTGAGATCCGTCTATTTAGCTGCCGGTATTTCACCGCATCGTCTGAAGACTGCAGGATCATCTCACGCCTCTCCTTCATTAGCTTGAGAGTAGGATCAGAGAGCTTTTTATTTCTATATGTACGGCGGGTCTTGAAAAACTTAGACCCGACCGTATGGACAGCTTCCACGAACCCATCGCTGTATTCGTCCACGGAGCTCCCTAGGCACTCGAAACGATTCTGGAGTTCGAGCTGAAAGGTTTCGGGGTTTTGGATCTGGATCTGTGCTGGACGGAGCGTGGACTTCATCAGTCGAGACCTTTCAAGCTTGATATGAATGTTCAATGTGCCTCTTACCATACGGTGATCGCTCCCTGTTTTCACCGAATTGATCACAGAGACATCATTGAACATTTGCTTCTTGGTTGACATGATGAAGTCGATCTCGTTTTTAGTTCCACCATCGGGGCTTTGCCATGTCCACTTCCTGTGCTCACGCTTTCTGAAGAAGGAGTTCATCATATAGAGGCCTTCCTTCTCCATAAAACTGGCCAGTAGGTGACCCCGGTGGTTCCGACTTCCAACTCCAAATTGCCCCACTTGCAGCTCATCCTCGTCTCGTTTGCCCAGTTTTGCGTTGAAGTCCCCCATGACAACGGTGAAGTGAGTTTTGAAACCATGCATGGCTTTAGAGATATCCTCATACATGGTCTCTACCTCGTCGTCGGGGTGTGCCGAGGTTGGGGCGTAAACCTGTATGACCTTCAGCGAATATCTCTCGGATATTCTGAGTATAAGGTACGCCACCCTGGTCGACACACTCTCGATCTTCACCACGTTGTTCACAAGGGACTTGTGGACGATAAACCCGACACCACCCTGGGACTGCCGGTCACCCTCTCAGAAATAGAGCAGGTTACCAGATTTGAGGATTATCGTGTCCTCCCCCTCTCTTCGGACTTCAGATAACCCTATAATACTCCATCGTAACCTGCTCAATTCTTCCTCGAGTTCGGCTATCTTCTCATCGGTCCGGAGTGTTCGCGTGTTGTACGTTGCCAGGTCCAGTCGTCGGTGTTTATTGGGGTAGCCGGGTCCACTCCGGAGATTCTTCGCACCCCTTGCCACGTCATCGCCTCGACCGCTACCGTAGTCGAGGGTAGACGGGCTGCCGGGCACTCGGGGCCGTTTTTTAACTGTGCTGTTCATGGTTCGGGGGGGGTTTGCCGTAATCGCCACGCGTGGCAGGCGGGTTGGCGATCGCAGTTTGTTATTAAAGTGCACAGAGAACGCTGCTGCCCATTCTCTGGTTTTTCCCTTAGTCGCCTCTTACGACACCCACGGGAAGATATGGGATGGTGAAATTCTTTACGTCCGTCACCATACGGTACCGTCACCATACGGTACATGCAAATAATAATGGAAAATGCGTAAAATGCATGCAAACTTGAAAAAATATGCAACATTCAAGTTTTAGAAAAGGAAACAAAGAAAAAAGGTGGTCGGTTTTAATTTTTTTATTTCTATTTCAGCATACAATTAGTGAATTATTCAATCATAAATTATCAAAATCAAAATGTAACCACTTTGAAGACGACAATAATGCACTAAAACGTTTTTTTTTAAACATATTTGTAAACGTACACAAACAGGTAGGTAGGTGCTATAATGAGTCTTCTATCGATCAAAATATTATTATAAGTGAACATTTATAAGTGTATATGGGAGAAATTTTGGTTATAGAGGGTTAATTTCATTTATCAATAAGGTAACTACCGAAAAATATTATAAATATAGCGAAAATATGCATCATCACTAGATATATTATGGGGTGACAACGCTGAGAATGGGGTAAATATGCAATTTCATATGCAAATGCATATAATTCTCTAAAAATACGGCTAGCCTGTTACTGTCCCACGCCAGGGTGAAGGCCTCTTCTCATACAAAGTAGGCACGAGCATTGATCACCACACTTGCTCAATGCGAGTTAGCGATTTCTATCAATAATTATCTACTATCAGTCCGTTCATTCACCATGTTTCTTAGGATAATCTTAGCAAGTAATGAATTAAAACAGTTATTGTAGTATTTGCCCACGCCCTGAAAAACGTTGTCGTTGTCGCCGTTCAACGTCGTTTACGTTTGTTAACATTTTCAGCTATAAGAACACAAAGACAAATAATTGTATTACTCTGTTATCGGCTTTACAGAACATCTCCAATTTTTCTGATACTTATGATCTACAATCTTTCATAGCTCAATGGCGATTGATTGTGATTGGCTGTCCTTTCCTCGATGACAACGAGGAGAAAGACCAGTACCAGCCAATAGAAAATAAACATAACATTTTGACCTCAAGTCAGCATTGAGCTACTTACAATGAGAAATATCAGAAATTATAACAAACTAAAAATGTAAACATATTCAGAAAACCCACATAAAAATCAACATATTCCATGGTATAGATTTAATAATAATTAATATATGTTTTAATACGAACTTCCGAAACAACCAATACCAATACATTTAAATAGAATTCCAGACTTATTTTATTTAAATAACGAAGCACAAGAGGCGTGCCACGGGGCCACCACGACAGTTTCAATATAATGCAATTCATATTTCTATATTAAACATTATACATTTAACTATGACAGTACACAATTATCATTAAAAGAAGCGTGTACTATAAATTCCATCCGGGTACTAGAATAGCAGCATCTTGTGTGGTCTCAAGGAAAACCGTTCCCACACAACGTAATCACGCCATTGTATCATTAATTATATATTTGACATCGTTGCACTGCATGTTGTTGATGCTTCAGCTTACGAAGGTCGAGGGCAAGATGTGTTAGCTTATATTATGATGCATTTATAGCAGACTGGCTTGTCCCAGCGACATGGTCCGCGATAAAGTAGGAAAACATTCCAAGGTAACGGTCTCCCAAGCATGGGGTCCCAGCGCTAACAAGGAATATTTGGTTCACATAAATATCACTAGATGGCGCGATATGCATCGATTTGTTTTTGAATTTTGTGTAAAATTAACATTTTCTAGAATTGATCATAAAAAAATTATGTTCTTGTTTAATCAACTCTCCTAAGCACAACATTCTGGAATATTGGGCTTTTAATTCATATTTCAAAGATTATTCGAACGGAGCATTTCAAATTGATTGCAATAGATGGCGCGTTTTTAAATTTCTGAGGCATGCCACTCGATTTTTTTATTTATATTGTAACACATTTTGGTACAATGAAACTCTAAAAACGTGCAAAATCCATACTAATATTATAAATGTGAAAGTAACTCTGTCTGTCTGTCTGTCTGTCTGTTACCTTTTCACGCTTAAACCGCTGCACCGATTTAGATGAAAGTTGGTATGAAGATAGTTTGAGACCTGGGAAAGGACATAGGTAGGGTAGGGTAGGGTAGGGTAGGGTAGGGTATGGTAGTGTAGGGTAGAGTATTGTAGGGTAGTGTAGGGTCGGGTAGGTTAGGGTAGGGTAGGGTAGGGTAGGGTAGTGTAGGGTAGGGTAGTGTAGGGTAGTGTAGGGTAGTGTAGGGTCGGGTAGTGTAGGGTAGGGTAGGGTTGGGTAGGGTAGGGTAGGGTAGTGTAGGGTAGATAAATGTTTGGTCTTTTTATGGCAAAACAAAGTTTGCCGGGTCAGCTAGTATACTATAAAACAAATCTTCACTGTATATGAAGAAAAAAATTGTCACGAACCGAGAAAACCGTGTTTTGTTGCAAGTCGCTGCTAACACCATCTATAGGAACGGAACCGAACGCGATCGATGTTCTGATAAAAATAATCAAACGAAAATCGCTAGTTACGTCGGCACGGTTTCTTTGTAAGGGATGAGGCATCTGTATGCTAGTATTATATTATTGTGTCCCGGGCTAAAATGATGCTATGCACCAAGTTCTAATCTATCTCTGTACCAACATTTATACAAATCCTCAAGGACGGCAAACGGAAACAAGCACGCAGATTAAATTTCGCATTTATAATATTACTAGCTGCCTGCTATTCTGGAATTAGTACTAAACAACTTATAAAATAAACCAGCCAAGTGCGAGTCGCACTCGTCGTACCATTATCGCAAAAAACGGCACAAAAATCATGTTTGTTGTATGGGAGCCCCACTGAAATATTTAATGTATTCTGTTTTTAGTATTTGTTGTTATAGCGGCAACAGAAATACACCATCTGTGAAAATTTCAATTGTCTAGCTATCACGGTTCATGAGATACAGCCTGATGACAGACAGACGGACCGCGGAGTCTTAGTAATAGGGTCCCGTTTTTACCCTTTGGGTACGGAACCTTAATAAATTATGTTATTGTGATGTATAAGCTAAAGTAAAATTTCATCAAAATCCGACTACTAGTTTTTCCGTGAAAGAGTAACCAAAAGGACTTTCATATTTACTACAATAGTTAAGGATCTAAGCATAAATAAGCATGCCCATATAATATGTGGCAAAAAATGCTTTTTATTTCTTTCTTTTTATTTATAATAGTAGGAATTCAAATGCAAAAATGGCGGGATTCGTCGAAATAATTTGGACGACATTTTTGTTCGATCTCGGCGCCAATTTTTGATCGTTAATGATGTTCAAGGCGTCAGGGGCAGCGGCTAGGGAGAGGAACTAATGAGTCTGTGGCACACACGCGATAACTTTTCGCTAATGAATTCTGTTGAATTCTGGGAGTTCGGCGTATCAAAGCGATACAAAAATATGATTAAAAAAAAGATGTGATGTTGTTGTAAGTAAATTATAAGAAACATTAATTAGGTCCCAAAAGGTTCTTAGAAGTATACAATTTAACTACACTGGATTTTGTTATCGCCTTCGCCCACGTGATACTCGAAAACTATCTCAAAGGAACCTATTAACTTGGATAAACTATCTATGAGCCACAGATGGGCCTTAAAGGGAAAGCACTTAAAGCCTTAAGATAGATTATTTTACTTAAAGGAAACATTACCAACACCAATGTGACTTTTTCAATTCATATGTACTTTCTAAGTTTATCTTGGACATTGCTGACAACGGTGAAGGAAACATCGTGAGGAAACCTGGATTTATAGTGAGTTTATTACAAGATTGTGCTCCATTGGTGTAATTGCTGCAAGGCGTTCTAGTGCTAGGATAAACTAATAAACAAATAAATTTATAAATAAATAAACAATTAAATGAATAAATGAATAAACAAATAAATAAATAAACAAACAAATGAATAAACAAATAAATAAAAAATGAATAAATGAATAAACAAATAAATAAATAAATATTGAATCAAAACTGCATTCACAGATTTCTCGACATCATCATCTTCTTCATCAGCCTATTAATGTTCCCACTGCTGGGACCTGGGACACAGGCCTCCACGGTGGCCCAGTGTGGATTGGTGGATGTCATATGTCTTCGAATTTTTGGTTCTTAAACATTTTGCTCACGATGGTTTCCTTCACTGATTTGAGAGCAGTAGTGATGAAATAATTTACACACAGAGTAAAGCGCCTGCCTGGGTTCGAACCCACGACCTACAACTTGTAAGTCACGGCCGATACCACTGGGCCACCACTGCTCTTCATTTTCTCGCCAAGCTTACCTAAACCGGAAATCGAACCAGATACAAATAAAAAAAATATATTCGCTTTTGTATTTCACTAATCGATACACTCAATGTTAAAGATAAAATTTATCCAAGAAACATTAGGTTTTAGTAAAACCTAACAGTGTAAAACCGTTTTACACTCGTCTGTCGTACAAGATATTCATGAAATCTAATATTTAGTACGCAATTCGAAAATTCTTCCATACAAACTTAGTCTAGCGATTACTCCACTGTTTGAGGATGTACGTTCAAAATAAAAAAATATATTAATTTGTCTTATCATTATCTAGCCCTGTATCGAAACAAAAAAGTATAAAAATATATATTTGGATGTTATGAGCGTCGAAAGTTCCATATTTCAACACTAATTTTAACGCATCTTTGGGCGGCAATAATCGTAAATACTATAAGAAGAAGGAAAATTGCAAAACTGTCTCCATACAGGGATAGATTAGTAACAACAATGTAAATAATTTTATTTTGATAATATACATTTAGTAGTTTTTTATGATATCTGGACTCCCAAAGGTCTGTTTATAAAATTTCGCGCGCTCGTCAGGCCTCCGTCACTCCATGTACTTGCGCGCTATAATTACCTACCGCCCGGCCGAGCCGTCTCGGGCCGTTTGCGGACCAAATTCAGTGCGGTTTTCGCAAGCGAAGCGCACGCACGTTGTTCAATTTTAATAGTTGAAGTTAAGTGGTGAAACTGATTACCGCTTCGACTTGCCAACTGATAACGCCTTAACATATATATCGGGTTATTTACTTTTTAAATGTAGCAAGAAGCATCCCTGTCCTGACTTTGTTGCTGAATTACAGAACATTCTCGATTTAAATGAATAGATTAGAACGAATAGATTGTTTATCCATTTTAAAGCATTCAACAAAACATCGTCTTTTTACGGAAAGTTAAAAGTGCCAACAGATGCGTTTCATAATTATGTAAGAGAACTTTAGACTATGTTTATTAATAATTTTGAAAAAAATATGTAACAAGGGCCGGGTAGTACTCTTTATGAAATTTTAAATGACATACATTTTGATTCTCCCTGCCCTTGTTTTCCAAAACAATATCTCATAAAACTTTTTATTAGATTCAGAATGTCTTCTACACTAAAATTTAAAATCCAAGAATTTAGAAAGGGTAAGAAATTTATAAAAAATTATATCAAAATAAAACACATGTAACTTTTAAAGATTTTATTATTTTACCTACACACTGACGTCTATAATTATGTTTTATCTAGATGTATTGCACAGTCAGCACCAATTTATAAAAAAAAATATTTTATTAACGATACAATTTTAAACTGCCACATATACTCGTAAGTCAGAACATATTCACAGTTCAACAATCACAGAGTTCACAGCTCAATAACATAGACACAAAAAGTTAAACCACTATCTCACCTGATGGTAAGTGATGATGTGGTCGACGGTGGAGCACGCTTGCCTAGAAAGACCTATTCACTCTTGACTTAAAGACCCCTAGAATTTTATCGAAGAGGCAGCCCTGCGATTGCTGTGGGATCGCGCGGTGCGAAGCAATCACAACTGTACGCTTGAGCATTTAGGCACATTTTAGCATGCAGTGTTTGCTGACGCAACGGAGTAGGCTATTATAGCAGTAGGTATTGGACATTTTCTTCTGAGTGAAGTATCTGTTACGTAGTAACTATTAAGTAATCTGTGCGCTCGTCTTCGTCCTAAATCATCATCCATTTCGCTACAAACTCGCAAAAGTGCTAATTATTATAACTAGCTTCTTAATCCTCATCACAGCATCTATTTAATTCACACGTGCTGTCGGATAAGATAGCATGCATTTTAATCCCGCGCACAAAATAGTTCGTGCTGTCTTATCCGACAACACGTGCGAAAGAAATAGATGCTGTGATGAGCAGTAAGAAGCTAGAATTAGCACTGAATTAACGAATCAACAAAGCCGGGGCGGGCCACTAGTTCACTATAAAAACAAATAAAAACCGGTCAAGTGCGAGCCGGTCTCGCGCTCGAAGGTATTTAGTTCTCTTTTTAGTATTTGTTGTTATAGCGGCAACAGAAATACATCATCTGTAAAAATTTCAACTGGCACGTTTCATGAGATACAGCCTGGTGACAGACGGACAGACAGACAGACAGACAGACAGACGGATCGTGAAGTCTTAGTAATCGCCCCCCCCCCTTTGGGTACGGAACCCTAAAAAAGAAAATAGTATTCTAAAATTAATATACGTAAAAAGGGCTGGCAACTAGGGTACTTACACTACTTACCTATGTTCTAAGTATAAAAGTTTCCTCTTTCGAAAGCCCCACGGTATACTGCAGTAATAAAATTCACAAACAGGAAAACGATTGGGCTCATTTATTGTTTCATAAATAGTACATAATTGTGAGAATTCAAATAATTTGAAGAATTCGATTTTATTTGTAACTAGCGGACGCCTCGCGGTTTCACCCGCGTAGTTACCGTTACCGAGGGAAAAATAAATAAAAAAAGGTATCCTATGTCACCCCGGGATAGTGTAGCTTCCCAACCAACGGTGAAAGAATTTTTGAAATGGGTCCAGCCGTTTCGGAGTCTATAAGGAACATACATACATACTTTCTCTTATAAATATATGAATAGATAGATTTATATTTTGTTTTTTAATTAGTCAACATCCTACTTGCCCGACCCCAGTTTATTTTAGATCGGCACATTTTGTTTTCTTCATATCTTTATCTCTGTGTTCGCTGATATCACTATTATAGTCAGAACATGTGAGTGTACCAGAAAAACAAAAATATTTATTTCGTTTGGGGTTTCCCTCTACTTTTGCAGAAAACTATAAATGTACCTACACGAAACAAACACAGCTATTAATTGTGTTTACAAACATGTTGCGGACACAAAAACCCATAACTATCCATGTTTCGATCAATTTAAACTTGTTAAGGCACAATTAAAGTTAAAACATTACCCTCCTACTTGGGCAGTTGGGTAAAACCCCAACAATGTTTTGCTAGACCTACAGGCTTATTACGTATTTTGCATGAGCAATAACTTGGCGATTTTGCGCAATAATTGCTCTTCAATATAGAAGTTTTAGAGAATTTTGCGGTTTTTTTTTATAAATAAAGTGCATTTAACAAACAGAGCCATTAGCAAACGATTATGTAGGACCTATCGGGAGCCCGCCGTTTTGCCGAAAAGATTTTGACAAAATTTCTCTACCCAAACAAATTTTAGCAACCTTTTTTTATACCAATGCAATATTTGGAATGATTTTAGTACGCACATTTTCATTTGGTCAAATTTTTACTTGGCAGAATATTACCAAGGATAGTATCACTAAGGCATTTGGACTTTAATTAAATGATTTATTACAGCAAACAATCTTTAGATAGTAAACATTTGTTCAAATGATTTGTTATGACAAAAAATATAAAGGCAAAAATAAGATTTTTGGGAATTACCTATATAATTTAAAATGCAATTTTATTTTAATATAATCATTTATTTAATACAACATATTTGTAACTTGCAATTTTGTTATTTTTGCAATGGACATTAGCAATTTCGCAGCGGCAGCGCCGAGCGCTAGATTTCCACTTTTGCAAAGCAAACATGCATAGTAGATTAATGGCAATTCGATAATTATGGTCAATGAATTAGTCCAAGAGCGAGCGAAGCGAGCTCGGGAGCTTAGGGCACCCCGACACGGATAGGTTAGGTTCGAAGGAAAACGCAAAGCGAGCGAACTCAGCTCCCGTCATCTCCTTCAGGTTACTTTAGACCCCGCAGACAGAAATAGGAGCCCCGCGCAGCGGGGCGCCGTCGACTTTGTTGCTTAAATAGAAATCGTACTTACACATTGTAATTTAATTTGTATATTCTGTGCAACTGACATATAGATGCATTTGTTTTTATTGGCTAAACAATTGACTGAATAGAAATGGTAAATTGAAAACTGACGATACTAAATATTTGGCTTATTTTATTTTGCGTAAAATGTGTTATTTGACTACATAAAAATTGGAAAAAAATAGTTGGTTATCAAGTTATTGTTTAAAAATTCACTTGCCAAACATAAGGTTTGCGTTACAATTATTTGTGAATAGATTTTTTGCTAAATTATAATTTGGCAAATGAAATTATGCGATTTTTTTTTTGGGAAGGGAAAACTTGTCAAATTCCTTTCGGTCAAACAATGGAGACTAAGGACCTACCATAACTACACTGTAGGTGATGCTGACTTTTATGATATAAAGCGTTTGAATGTGCGATGATTGCTGATTGCTGTTTCTTTCGTAATAAGCCTGCCGGGAATTGAGCCTAGTGGCACAGTTGCGTAACACAAGATCAATGGCTATGCCTTTAATTTTGTTATTGAATAACATAAGTTGCGTTTATTTTATTAAAACGATTTCATTACTATTAGTACCCTTGCGTTTAACCATTATAGTTGACGGTAGAGCATGCTTGCCTAGAAGTAAAGTTCTCGTATTCACTCTTGTTTGTCTTAGATACCTTGGTTATAAGCCTAGACAGAATGACGCTTATGTTTATAATATTTTTAACCATACTGTTAGTTTATGCACTGATTCATTGATACTTAATCCAAATCGAGAGGCAAAATGTGGGTGTATCTCTGTATTACCCTTCGGGGAAAATGCGGCAATGGATAACGAATTTCCTTCAAAATCATTAGGTCTGTGATAAAAAGTAGATACACGTTACGCCTTAGGGTACAGGGTTTGCGACATAGACCAATAATGCAGTCAATTCAAAGAAAGTCGGGGCTATCACGGTTCTCGGTATACGATATCACGTACTAAGAAGTCTTAAGTACACTATTGTACTATATTTGTTATCAATATAGAGTAAATATAACATCTATGTAATCATGATTCTCGGCACTGCACGATTGGTAAGGCAAATGATAGGTTATGTAGGAAAAAGGGGGAAAATAAACGATAAGAAGATGATGCGTAAAAGGTACGCTTCTCTGGTGCGGTAGGTTAGGGTATCACACCCAAAATAGGGCGGCTGGCTCAACTCTCTGGAACAAAGGGAGCATCCGGACACGGTTCGCGGTCAGGTTGTTTCTTCCCTCTGTAAACCCAAAGTATGCGCGAATAACATTTTTTTTGATGGCTTGTGTCCATCTCATGCTGCCGGGTTTTGGGACCCTGTCAGAGACCGGTAGGCTTTGAGGCACTAAGCGGTCCGGCGGTCTCCCTGACGATGCGCAGGTGGTGGTGTCGTCGGCGGATATAAGTACTCGTCGCTCGAGCACGACGCAACTGCCACGGCCCGTGTCACAGCACTCACGGTGGGGCTGGGTTCCAGCGGCGGCGAGGCAGAGCTGGTTGACGAGGCCAGAGGTGGTAGGCGTGTAGTTTTGGCGTTAGTGGAACCCAGCGAAATAGTGTAGGGCTAAAACAATTTTGATGATACAAACTGAATTTCCTGATTCAGACAGTCCGAAGAACGATGGTTGGATTCTGTGAAAGATGATATTGGCTAAAAATTAGTGACTACTGAGGTGACGGCGAGTACGAAGAGCAATGGAGACGCCCCTAGCCACGGCAGGAGACGCCCTGGGCGTCGGCAATCGCAGGCCAATTCTAGACCACCGTAGGCGTGGGCTTGCGGAGTAATGGGTAGCTCACCGTCCTATAAGGACCAGGCCTGAGTCGGCGGCGCGTAGTGTTTCACGCGCGCTGAGATGTCAGCGAAACTGACGGTGTCCGCTAGAGCCGTCGCCTGTCTGGGCCGCAGATAAATTTGAAAGAGAGTTATCACGTCCCTGGCACAAGTTACTGAAGGAACCTGGGTGAGTTTTAGTCAGTAAAAGTCTGAGCGCACTTCCGCTTCACCCAGAGCGGGAGAAGTCATTGGACGTTTGCCAACACAAAAAAAAAGCTATAGAGGAGAAGACTTGTTAGGACATCTCCAAACGAATAGGAATAAGATATCACAAAACTTTTACTACTACAAATTTTTGGCAGGCACCAAGTTTTCTTAAACGATTCGTTCTGTGCCCGTAACAATTTAAGACCACCGTTAAATCGAAAGACAAAATTAGTGAAAGATTGTATAAAGATTTAGATAAAAAAATCAGAGAACAAGCTCTGAGGGGAGTATAATTCTATCAGCGATAACTATTGCAAAAAAGTTCAGAATGTTTGGGTTTGATATGCGCTATACCTATAAACAGGGTGAATTGGAAATTGGAATGCCCCTGCATTCCAATTCACCGTGTTTATAGGTAGCCTGTTTAATGGGAACAAAACATTGATTATAATTTTAATTTTGATACCACTTTATTGGTTTCAAACAAAGTATCGTTTTCTTTTTATAATTATTTAATATATGGGAG
Source organism: Orthosia gothica (assembly GCA_949775005.1). Classification (NCBI taxonomy): domain Eukaryota; kingdom Metazoa; phylum Arthropoda; class Insecta; order Lepidoptera; family Noctuidae; genus Orthosia; species Orthosia gothica. Next base: position 44,332,653 of record OX459035.1, read on the forward strand.
TACTTACCTACCTAAATATTGCAAATAATTTTTAAATTAATGTTATCAATTACCTTCAAAGTTCTGTTTCTATTTACCCCTGCATTCCTTCTATCCACCCATTTGACGGTACCGAAATGTGGCATAATTTTTTGAACGATAAGCCTTTGATTGACACTTTGACAGTCGTTAGGGCTCATAGACTGTCATTTTGTCTTTTTATTTATGAAGCTAATAAAATAATTACTAAAACTTATTCGCTGAGGGTAAAATATTTTTGGCAATAATGTCAAACGGTTATAATCCGACTAATTAGAAAATAAAACCTTACAACACAAAACGGTTACTTTAATAAAACTCGTTGATTTTTGTTATTATAATAGTTCCGAGCTCCAGGCTTTGGAGATGCTTTTTAATATCGGTTAATGCTTTAGGTTTTAATAATATCCTTTTTTTTTACTTTTAAAACATTGATATTGTTGTAAAATTCAGTTAGGAAAATGATAGTTTAACCCTCTTACAAATAAACGCAGAATAAAGTTATACCAGGTATAAACCTATGAAAATGTATGGGTATACCTTAGTTATACCTGGTATAACTTTATTCTGCGTTTATTAGTAAGAGGGTAAATGTTTGACATGCGTATATTTGGTTGTTCTATGAAATAAACATCTTCTCATGATATTTTTTATTTTAGATTTTATTGACAGCAAACGAGACACTGCAAAAACCTTTTTATGGTGTGTTTACCTTTATTTTTATCTCCCAGCGAATAGAGTAGTACCTATAGCTTCTGCCAGTGACTTCGCTAAGTCGAAAATTATCCTAAGCGGACGTACTCCTGCGATAAAAATTATTCTGTGGGTGGAAGAGTCGCAGGATGCCATAGGTATCTTCTGCGACCTGTCGAAGGCGTTTGATTGCGTTAATCATGAAACATTACTTCTGAAACTTGAGCATTACGGGCTAGGTCAATCAGCGTTAAGTTTGATTAAATCTTATTTGAGTGATAGACAACAATTAGTTCAAATAAACGGTGTGAATTCGTCGGGGTTAAATGTGAAAATGGGGGTACCCCAGGGCTCAATTTTAGGTCCTTTCTTATTTTTAATATACATAAACGATTTACCCCATTTATTCGAAGGCAAACTAAATATGGTGTTATTTGCTGATGACACGTCTTTAGTTTTTAAAGTAAATAGACGTACTTGTCAGGTTGACGACGTAAATAACGCGCTACGGCAGGTTCAGGATTGGTTCACTGCCAATAATTTAGTATTAAATGGTAAAAAAACCAAATGCGTAAAATTTTCGTTGCCAAATGTCAAAAGTACTGATTGTGACATTATATTAAACAAGGAGAAGCTCGAATTCGTCGATAAAACGGTTTTCCTGGGGATCACGCTAGACTCAAGGTTACAATGGGGTCCTCATTTAGTATCACTTGCGGGGCGGCTGAGTTCGGCAGCTTATGCTGTCAGAAAGATTCGTCAATTTACTGATGTGGATACCGCTAGGCTAGTCTATTTTAGTTACTTTCATAGTATAATGTCTTACGGTATCTTACTATGGGGAAGGGCTGCAGACATTGAGTCTATTTTTATTCTGCAAAAACGAGCCATCAGAGCGATTTACAATCTTCGCCGCCGTGATTCTCTAAGGGAACTGTTTAAGGACATTAACATCATGACGGTTCCTTGTCAATATATTTATGAAAACATCATGTACGTGAGAAAGAATTTACATCTTTTTAGTAAAAACGGAGACAGACATAATTACATTACTAGAAATAGGGACCAATTAGTTCAACCAGGTTTCAGACTGGCAAAAGTGGCCTCATCTTTCATGGGGTACTGTACGAAATGTTACAATAAAATTCCTCCCCATATTCTAGAACTGAATGAGACGAAATTTAAAAATTGTATAAAACGCACACTATGCAGGCAGGCATATTATAAGTTGGGGGATTATATCACTGATAAAAATGCTTGGCTCAATGCTAGTCCTGCTCCACAACCACTAGGGCGCAAAAACAAATGATATGTTTATGCTTGTGTTGTATAGACTCGATTTCTTTTAGTATTGTATAGCTGCACAGCACGTGTGTGGGTACTATGTACCCAACTGTAAATCTACCATTTGCTATACCTATGTGTCGTTCGTTGACTTGTGTGTGCCCTGGCAGTTGAGTGTGTCATGCTCTCTCAAATGTCTCTCTGATGGTGGCGCGTGTGTTGGATCATTCGGTTCCCTTCATGATGGTTGAGCTGGGTGGTGCCGATTCATGCGTCATGTTCGTGAACGGGCGCTGTCAGTTGGGATTGGTCATAACTCAACTGCTTCGGATGTTGATGTTTTTCTAGTACCTATTGTATAACTGCACAGTACATGTGTGAGTACTTTTAATACTTTATACCTTTACATAGTATAGTGTGTAGTGCTATTCTGGGTGCATTGTCCTCACATATGTGAATTTATTAATGTATGTACTCATGTACCTAAATATTGTAAAAATCATTTTTTTTTTAAAGAGTAAGTATGGAGTTTCTTGTGCATTCTTCTCCATAACAAGCTACTTTCCGAATGCACGGTAGAATCATTTTTTTTTAAAAGAGTAAGTATGGAGTTTCTTGTGCATTCTTCTCCATAACAAGCTACTTTCCGAATGCACGGTAGAATCAACTTTTATTCCATGTAAATTTAAAAAGTATGGAGTTTCTTGTGCATTCTTCTCCATAACTAGCTACTTTCCGAATGCACGGTAGAATCAACTTGTATTCCATTTAAATTTAAATTGTGACATTCAAAAGTGCCGCTTGGTGGCCCAGTTGAAATAAATATCTTTTGTCTTTGTCTTTGTGTTTGTCTCCAATCTGCCTCAATAACAAAATTTAGCAAAATTGGTCCAGCAGTTTAGGACTGAAATCTTAACAAACCAACAGAAAGACATGAAAATAGACAGAGAGAGTTAATTTCGCATTTATATTAGTATAGAAATATGAATTGCACTCTTTTATAATTATGACCGATGATTCAGAGGCGTTGCATTCATAGGAATTATTAATTCGTCCAGTTAGTGTTTTCATAATTCTAACGACACATTGCAAAGGTGTAATGACTAATGACTTCGCCAACGTAATTTCGGAAAGATTTGGAAGGATTTTTATATGTCTGAGTAAGATTGGTACCAATATCCATGAAAAGCTGTAAAGCCTGATCCCAACCCGTGGTAATAGTTACCCTTCTCCAAATCCTCATCATCATCAGCCTATTAATGTTCCCACTGCTGGGACACAGGCCTCCTCTCTATTAGAGGGAATGGGCCGTAATCCATCACGCGGGCCCAGTGCGGGTTGGTGGATGTCACATGTCTTCGAATTTTTGGTTCTAGGACATGCCGGTTTCCTCACGATGTTTTCCTTCACCGTTTTGAGAGCAGTGGTGATGAAATAATTTACACAATGTAAAGCGCCTGCCTGGGCTCGAACCCACGACCTACAACTTGTAAGTCGCGGCCGATACCACTGGGCCACCACTGCTCTCAAATCCTCATTCCTTACTATTTCTGGGAGGACCAGTGAGCAAAATGTATTCAATTGTTTTTCACTATCTGGACCAGGGTGCAAATTCGACTGACCTAATTCTAGACGAGAGCATAGAATCCGAGATAGTTACATGTTTATGTAATTCATGTTCAGTGATGCTCTGAACTTGATATTCTCTCTTAAGAAAACTTGAGACTTTATATTCCAAGAGTAGACTAGAGAACACTACTGTTTATGTTTTCAGTCAGCCATCGAAATATTCGTTGCGTATGATGTAACGAATATTTCGATATTCAACGAATATTTCGGCTTATAAACTGCTGATGTGTGCTTTGTGTAAGTAAAAGAAATCAAGATTTAAAAGGCGAAAATAATGAAAAGGGGGTTTGAGAGTATATAAAATGACGCCACCAAAAATTACGTAATTTTTTTTCGGAACTGCAGAATTTTTATTTCAGCTGATAATTTCGTAATATCCGAGCATCAAAGATGATCGTCGGCATGTAATTATTGAAACCAATTGTTGTCGCTATTAATAGAACTGCAATAATTGTGAAGGTTAAAAGGGCAACATGAGGACCGACCGGGCGCGCTCCGGCCGAAACATGGCACGTGACATTTCGCCGCCATTTTTAAGAATTTATGGCGCGAAACGAAATGTCAAATCAATGCTTACATTCGTCATAAAATGGCGCGAACGAGATAAATACCACACTAATTTATAAACCATTGAAATTAAATTCCTTTGTATGGTTGGGTTAAACGAATACGTAGCAAAAGTCATTAAAAAAAAAACCTGTAAAACAAACGTAGAATTAGTCTGCTTTGGTACAGCATGAAGAAAAGAATGACTATCTCACAATGTGACATTTGTCAATTAAGTAATTATAAATCCACTGCGTCTTGACTCGGATGTTTTGAGGCACGTACGGCTAGCGACACTAGTAAGTCAGTATAATTACTTTTTATATTAAGATCAGAGTTTTCTAATACGGAAATTCTTTCATGTCAATTTTCTTCGTCCATAAGAATTAAGAACCTGGTTTAACCTGGTTATTGGGCCTTACTCTGATGTGTCAAACTTATCATAGTTCCATTGTAAGGGAGAGACGGGACGGAGCTATACAGGACGAAGAGACGACGACAACCTAATCCCTCGCTGAGTTATCGATGAAATAATTTTAATGTTTTTTCAATTGTTCTAGTTATCATGATCAAGATTTTTCATTTCTATCTCATACTCAGCAATCTGCAATATGTTTATACAGTTTACCAAACGCGTTTTTGAAATACATAATATATTCCTGCCTGGGTGAATTTGAAGACCACCAGCCTGATAACCATCGCTGACCATGTATTTTATGCTTTCAGGGGGGTGACCATAAGCTCTTAGAGTAAGGTTATTTTGAGTGTGTGTAAGGGACAGATGTATATGACTCGTATACATCTGTCCCTTACGCACAATCAAATTAACCATACTTTAAGAGCTTGTGGTCACCCCCCTGGTAGGAAATGATTTGCAAATAAAGTATGAAACGAATTTTATTGAACGTGAAGTACCTAAGCATATTCGTACATAGGTATTAGGTATTTAGATATTTTGAAACTATTTCAAAATATCTTTGTCAACGACGAAGTTCTTCATACAATATAGTTAGAAAGATAAGTCCGACATACACTCTGACGACAAAGTCTAGTACACCTGCCATATAAACCGGCGTTTTCGCGAGAGCGACCGTTATATTTGTTTAAAATTGTTCTAACTCTTTTGTGTTTTTATCAATTTTGGTTCTGTGTTCACTATTAGTGTTTTATTTCTATATATTTATCGATAAAGTGGTTTAAAAATAAAATAATGTTAGTCTTTATATTGCGGATAGCTCTAGATTCAACTAACTTACTGCAAAAATAATGTGAGTTCTTAAGTTTTGTTTTCTATTTCAGCGATAAAATGTCTGCCCGGTGCGACAGACCCTTCATGCACAGAAGAAAGAAAACAAGATAATATACCTGGTGAGTTTCTCTCGTTTTAGTTTCTTTTTCTTTCACATTCTCAAGTCGTATTTGAAGTTTGCTGTTTGCGGAGTTTCCTATAAAAATCTAACTAGCTTTTATATCAAAGATTCAGCCAGTGGAAAGCATAAAGTCAAAGTCAAAATTATTTATATCAATTAGTTGAATAAGTGCACTATTGAACGTCAAAAATTAAAATTTAAGAGTAATAATAAGTTATTTTACTGTCCATTGGGAAAAGTAGTTTGTTATGGAGAAGAACGGACAAGAAAAAATATTTTAGGTGTGGAGTACACCTACAATATTTTGTTTTGTTCCTATATTTGCATACATACATTAATTCATATACGTGAGGACGATGTACCCAGAACAGCACTACATACTACACTAAGTATAGGTAAAAATGATTAAAGGCATGAACAGGTAAATTCATTCATTTGATAAATGGGGTAATGGTTGAGACATTAGGTCCATGGGGTCCGAGTGCTCACCGAATGTTTCGAGACATAAGTAAACGGTTAGTCGACTGTTCACGTGACCAGAGGGCTGGCCTTTTCTTCAGCCAGAGAATCAGCATTGCCATTCAATGTGGCAATGCTGCCAGCGTTCTGGGCACGTTTCCCATCGACATCGATGTGGACGAATTTTTTGAGCAAAATCGCAATGAGTCCTTTTCCTTCTCCCCTTTGTATGTAAGTTTGATTTGTTATTAGTCATAAGATTAGAAATATTCAATTGTATACATATATTATTAAAATAACTTATTTTGATAAATAGGAACATGATTCTCACATACTTACAAATATTGCAAACATAGGTGTAATACTAAATTTTACATCAACGGAATTGTGTGTGAGTCAATTTTTAAACACAGAAAAAAAAACAATATAAAGGAATACAATTACTATGAAGAGGTATATAAATTAACAAATTTGATTTTGTCTGCCCTATGGAGCAGGACCAGCATATTGCCAAGCATTCTTATCTTTTTTTATTTATCACAAGGTATTTTGTTATAGAATTGAACACAGTACCCCATGAAAGATATGTGTACTTTAGGTAATCTATAAGATGGTTGATCTAACTTATCTTTATTTCTAGTATCACAATTGTGTCTATCACTAACTTTAGTAAAGAGATGTATATTTTTCCTTACATACATATTATTTTCATAAATTAATTGAATTGCTTTTAAGTCAGCGATATATATTCTTTTATTAACTCCAATAGAAGATAAAGCGATATATTAAAAAACACATTACCCTCCTTCGGCAGTCGGGTAAAAAAGGATGTGTTCGAGGGAAAATACATGTCCGTCATTTCATTGTAAAAACAGGAGCTGTATCTCTATGAAACGTGTCTACAAAATCTTCTCCTGTCCTAAAATTGTGAATGCTGAAAATTTCAGATCCAAATCAATCACAGAGTGAGGCGTCAGAAGTGCAGTGCTTAGCGGGCACTGAGTGGGAGAGCAACTGCCATTACTGCCGCTGCTCCTACCAGGGCCGCGCCGAATGTTTGAAACAATCCACCGATTGCGATAAAGGGGTCTTTGGTAAGCGATATTTTATTATTCTAATTAAGGCAAAAGTGAGTCTTTTTGAAATGAAAACTTTTATAGCTGGGTTGAGCGATTTTTGAAGGGGCAAAACTTATGGTTGAGCGTCACCGACATGCTAATGTGACGTGTTGCGCCAGTGAAAACTTAAAAGTGGTCAGCGACCACAAAGTTTTAAATTTTTACTTCTGTCTGCAGTTCCCATGACTGCCTATTTTTTACTATTTATAGGCCGGTGGTCAATAATCGTGCCATCACTGTCATCTCTGTATGAGAAGATGCCTCTGCGTTCGCAAAGGGACAATAACAGGCCGGTATTATTATTATTTATAGGTTCGCATTTGACGCATTTGACAATGGATCACGCTTACCTAAAAGTATTAACATCGTCTTATTCACCCTCAGAGAGTAGCTATCAGTGGAATTTCAACTTCAATAGTTAGAATGCTTCCAGTTAGAATGGAACCCGATTTTACCGTAGTCGGGAAAAGGTTCTTTTCTGATTATTTTCGTTGCAGGATTCATTACAGTTTTATCGTTTCTCCTGGACTCGTCGAGCTTCATTGTCGTCATGCATTTCTATGGGTCGTCGCCACTGTTGATTCTAGCTTTGTTGCGGTGTTTGGAAATAGTGTGGCGGACTTGTCTCAGAAAAAGTCGGGCAAAGGCTTGGTAGACCATGGAATGAAACTGTGATCTAACTGGACTAGACTAAGTCTAGACTAACCGGAATAGTGCTTCTAGCTGCAGTTAGCAGTTAGTTTTATATTACCTTTACATATATTTGCCTTTTACTTGATTTCAGCGGAGCCAGCCCAATGTAAACCGAACACGACTTTCCAGAGAGACTGCAACACCTGCATCTGCCTGGAGAACGGGCTTGGTCTCTGTACCTTGGAGTTTTGTAGCAGATCAGGTACGCAGCTAAAACTTACATGTCTTGGTTGGCCAAAATCTAAATTTAAAAAAAAATATAAGAGAATCTGCAGTTTTTGAAAGCTAGAAAAATAATTGACTGGGTCTTCGAGAAGTCCAAAGGTCTCTATAATATTTAACTAAGGCAATATATGAGTATAGGAGGCCTATTTTTAGCAGTAGGTGGGGCAAGGCTGCCAGTATTGATGACGATGGTCTTGGCAATGTTTTTTTTGGTCATCATCAACTTCCCCAGCCCGACATTACCCCCTAGTGGTGTCAGACCTCTCTCTTGTGCCAATACCCAAGCTCTGTGCCACCTTCATCCAGTTTCTACCCGCTATGGCCCGCTTTTGTTTTTTGATCTATTTATGGTATGAGTATTTGTCGTGCCTGGCGCAAATATTCTGTTTTTCTTTCTTTATTTTCTTTCTTTGTAATTCTGCATGATTAATTCCAGATGTCCTTGTTAGAGCTCCAGAGATACTGCTAGCCAGTGTTCACAGTGAATCAGACAGTAAAGATGCTCAAAAATTTGACAAAACTGATGTTACAGCACCGGTAAGTCTTTCTACAAGTTACATTAAAATTTAGTGATTATGAATCAAAGAAATGCATACTCGTAAATAATATAGAAGTAAATATCATCATGTGGTCATTTCAAATCTGCACATATAACATTGGTGATTTGCACGAGATGTACTTTTTTAAGTACTCGGGTAATTAAGCGTTTTAAGCTAACAAGCTAAGTGTTTGAAAAATTGGCCGTAGAATTTAACAAAGATATGCCAGAAGGCAATATTTCAATTGGTAATAATATAAATACTATTCATACATCTTTGATACTTCAAAATGTGAAAATACTAAACTCTGTTTTTTTATTTAGTAGACCAAACTGACATTTGTGGAGTTGCCACTTTATCGTTACATAAAAATAGTGTCGTATCCTGAGTGATCGAAAGCTGATCGAAAATTGAAGTAGGTCGAAAATGAAACTATTGCACGGCAAAAAATAACATTTGTACTACTCTACTGTAACTATATTAATTTAAACTCATTTATGACACAGACTTTATTAATATCGATCGCATTTATTTTAATGTTGATTTTTTATTTATTACAATCAAAGTGATGTACTTTGCATTTTAACACTTTTATATTCAAATATATTACGTTTATGTTCATAAAACATTTATTTACACAAATAGGTAAAATTAAATTAAGGAATCATTTCACATCGATTCAATGAAACACTTATGATTGAGCCTTACCTACAACACGCTCCGCGCTTGCAACATTTAAAATAATAAGGTCATTGGGAGTTTTTGGCGGGATTTTGTCGAGTGAAGTTCAGCGGCTGTGAATATTATTTGCAAATTGATTCCTAGTGGATATTGTGATATAAAATTGGTGTAGTTTTGTGTCTCAACTGTCTACGCAATTGGACAGTATGTGAAATCATTGACAGAAGCGATCTCGGGATAGTGGAGCGGAGTATTTTATTGTAGTATTGACTGCCTCTGCAAAGCTTACTGGGAAGACTGACTCGATACAATTTGCTGCCAAATACTCCAAAAAACATTAGAATCTGTTACATCCGCATTCTAATGCATACTAAAGAATATTAAAACCCATTTATGTATCCGACTGAAGGACTTGTATCTATGGTCATGAATTATAATAAAAAAAAAAATAAGGTCATTGGCAGCCGTCAGTTTAGTCTACGAAATTTAAAATCACTACGGTCAAAATATCTGGGCACATTGAGCTGTCAATGTCACTCTGACGTTCGACTCTCGCTATGGCGCACGAGAAGAACGCGGGGCGCCGCGCGGTTACCAGGGAGTGCATTCGTTTGACATTCCGAGTGCCTATACTTCATAAATCATAGCTTGATCTCTGCGACAGCTGTCAGTAACAATAGCACTTGACAGGCTAACAATAACGTAACAATAACGTATATGTCAGTTTGACATATGTCGCAGAGATCAAGCTATCTTTTATGAAGTATAGTTATTTTGACCGTGTAGTAATAAGGCCCAATTTTTTGATCTGTAGTTAACTCAACCAATGGTTAAATACCAGGCCCCTCAGAAAGTATTGCGAAAAAAAGTTTTTATATATGGGAGACTGGCCAGTTATAAT